>OY856410.1:507723205-509173205 GCA_963693085.1 Alisma plantago-aquatica | reverse complement strand
TATATATATATATATATATATCTACATATATATATACATATATATACCTATATCTATGTATATATACATATATACCTATATATATTTAAATATATATATATATATATATGCATGGTAATCTAGATAGCTATAAAGAGTAAATAAATATCTAAATATACATTATTAATCACAAAGGAACTAATAATTTACAAACATATAAATAATAAAGTAATAACTGCACACACTCGAATAATCTCTCATTTATCTTATTATGCCTTAAACCCACATCAAGTGTACCATGATATGTGAATGCATCACAACAAGTTAGAATCTCACTATAGAAAGCTTAGAAGCATGCTCGGGTACATAAGCCTATTGTTTCATCTATTGCATCTACAGTGGGAAGTCGCCACATCTCACTTTTGTTGGCTAATGGGAGCAACCAGATATCTAAAATCCTTCTCTAAACTAGTATATTCAAGCAGAGAGTCAAAGTACTCTTCTTGTTGTGCAATATTAGACCTACCAGATATGTGCGCTAATCAACACAACTCGTAACACAAGTACCACCGGCATCGCCGATTGTTGTTGGATACCACACAGTTTTAAGGAGTTTTTCCCTCACTGACCTAGACCCCTGCACCCTACCGAAGCACTCTAGATTACCTCAGTTTGGATAAAATGCCACCTATTAGGAAGCACATTTCCTCCTTATAACACATGCCTCGTCCTATGAGGATTCAATAATGTTCAACACATATGAATTCTAATTCACTCTTTAAATTCACAGTTCAATTGTCAAATTAGTATTTCTTAATTTAACCTTATAAATAGTTCTTTTCATAAATTATCAATAATCTGCACTGTAACTGAGCAACTGAGCAACACCACTTGTCAAGCTGAATAACACTAAATTGAAAATACTTGATTCACCGAATACCCTATCCTTAGTGTCTCATTTCCCTCATTCATATGTCATGTGACTTTCATAAGGATTTTAATTCATTATAAACTTTCACAAATAAAAACTACTTTCAATGATTCACATACAACCAAACACATATATGGAACCCTAGAATGAATTGAACTAGGGTTTCCATAGCATTCATCGAAATATCATGTATCAAGAATAAACTTGAATAAATAAATCTATAGTATTAAAATGAATCAACTCTGTTGGATTTCATGATGTCTATTTAGAAATTAATAACTTTCCACTCATACAAGATTTTGTTGTTACAACCCATTCCTAGCTAAGTTGGTAATCCTAGAGATTTAAGATAATCTTAAAGATTGTCATATGCTTTTGTTACTAATATTTTATTTTGTACCTTATCTTAACTTTAGTAACCTTAAAATACTTATTTGGGAAACTCATAATCATGACTTAAGCATACTATAAAGATCTGAGTTGGAGTAAATATAGCATTGATCCATACATGTATGCAAGAAGAGAGTTAATGACATTGGAGGAAATAATTAATAAATAATTTTTTGTTTGATAATATTATTAAAATATTGTTTTAGTATTGTAGATAATTCAATAATGAATCCAATGAAAAAAGAATGAACTAAACCAGAGTTAAAATGAGAGAGTTATGCCATTTTTAGTAAACATGTACAGAGTGTTGTCACCGCGACGCTATGTCGTGTGCCGCGACTGCAACGCTGGGTCCTATGCTGTGACCGCGACGCTAGTGCCATGACCACGACCATGATGGATGCCTCCCAAGACATCCAATCGTAAATGATCATATCTCGAGCTATACTTATCCTTTTTCAATGAAACAAAGTGCGTTGGAACTGTGATTCAAACATCTATCATCTCAGACACCTTTCTATATGAGAGGGTGACCTAGAAGGTAATTGCTTGGGTGATTTTTGGGGAAGAATGTGAAGAACGGAGGAAATGCAAAATGATTTCCATAGATTCAACTTGGTATGTAGTTTTAACCGTTGATTCTTCCTTCTCCTCATTTCCCCTTGATCAGAATCCCTAATCCAATGAATCTTGTTTGCTTTAACCTCTGATTTTCATCTTCTACCTACAGTAGACCTCCTTTAGGGTTGAAAGGAAGAAGAAACCACTGATTTAGTAGGATTTTGATATGGGTTTGATATTTCCAGTGATGGGCTGCATTTTAAGGTGTTTTTACACCATACGGTGAGTGGGTACTTCCTTTAAATAGTAGATTGCATGAAAATGAGTGAAATTATAAAAAATCATCAATTTCTTGGTATGCGAGGACAAACACTAAGTTGCCTTTTTTATCTAGCTTTTACAACATGATATGAAATGGAATATTTCTATGTTGTGATAAATTTCAAATTATGAAATCAAATTATAAATGATTGCAATCCATATAAATGAGAATTCTTAAAGTAATTGTAGAGGTTACATGAATATACAAAAATCTAAGATTTTTGACTATGATTGAATTGTTATATAATTGAATAAAGAAGTTTGCCTAGTTGAATATCCTTGGTTATGAATTATTGTTTTATTTTTGTGCATATTACACATATGTCAGATAAGATCTTGGATTTCATTTGATGATATCAATGTTTGCTTGGTATATCAGTAAGAGGGTGAAACCCTAAATGAATGGAAAGTTGGAGGTTTGCAAATAGACATCTTGATTCAATGCTATTCTTGATGTATGATGTTTTACTAAATGGCATGGAAACCCTAGTTTGGTTCATTACAAGTTTTCATATATATATATATATATATATATATATATATATATATATATATATATATATATATATTCAATTATATGTGAACTACTGAGAGCAATCTTTATTTAATGATGTTATGATGTATTAAATCCTTATGCAATTCATGTGATTAGTGAATGAGTAAAATGAAACCCTAAGGGTAGGGTGTTCAGTGAATCAAGTATTGTGATATTAATGTTTCTCAGTATGAGATGTGGGTATGCTTAACAATTTAGTTGTGGTAAATGTTATTAGTTGGCTTATGAAATGAATGATTTACAAAGTTGAACTAAGATATGTTGATGTAATGATTGAATTGTGAATTTGAAGAGTGAATTAGACATTTAGATGCCCTGAACACTATAAAATCCTTATATGATGAGGCCTACGCTGCAGGGAGGAAATGATTTTTCGACTAAAGGTTGTCTAGATCCAAGTAAGCTGGAGCGCACCAGTAGCGTGCAGGGGTCTTGACCAGTAGGGAATTATAGTTGTGTGGCACCCAACACCAACTGCGGATGCCGGTGGTACTTGTGTTACATGTTGAGTGATCAGTGGTCAATAGGTCCACTGATGGACAATAATCCTGAGGGCTTTGACTCACCACCTGAGTACCTAGGTTGAGAGGTGGAGTCTGAGATATTCGGTCGCTCCCATTAGCTGCCAAGAGGTAGATGTGTCAAGCCCACTGCAGATGGGGTCTTACTCGAGAGATAGGCTTAGGAATCCGAGTATGCTTCTAAGAGTTGTACAGTGAGATCGTAGCTTGCTGTGATTCTTTCACATGTTGCGATACACCTCATGTGGGTTCATGGCATAATAAGATGAATGAGAGGGTAAACAAGTGTGTGTAGTTATTGAATTATTCTTTGTATGTTTTTGAGTTATTAGTTCTCTTTATAATCAATCAAACATGTTCATATATTGATTCACTCTTGTAGATGTCTAGAATATTGTGCCATGTTTATGTTTGTGAATGATTAGTCTCTTTAAAGCTCATTGTTGTTATAATTGATATCAGTTGCTTGATAATATATCTATACTTATATAAGTGCTTTAAATTGTATCTTTGAAGTACTCATTCATTGAGCGAGTAGGCTCACCCCTCTACTCATAATTTTTTAAGGATAACTCATGGATTGAAGATGTCATTGCATCAACCTAGATCTGCCATAGGATTTAAGTATGAGATTAGTTTAGTTCAGTCGGTCCCTATCACTCTAGGTCCTTATATAGATGTGAGAGAGTTGCAAATGATGTTTTGTATCTTTGTTTCCTTAATAAGAGAGAATGTATCTGATTATCATGTCGTATGTACATGGAAGTGTGAGAAACAGAATGAATGTATGGATGTGTATCATTAATGTTGAGATCATATTAGAGTAATCAAAGCTTAATTATCTTGTAAAGTTTGTTTATGTGATTGGATGCGAGAAAACAAAGAGTTTGAAATAAAGGAAAATAAATTTAGGAGTGAACTTTTTATTAACTATAATCCTCAAACTTATGCCCTAATCTCATGATTAGTGGTAATCGTGGGATGTGGGTGTAACAACTTAGTATCACATCTAGTATCACATCTTAGGCTGAGTTGTCAGCGACCATTAGGATTGAAAGTCAAAGTTATAAGTGTGGTAGATAGGAGGTGATGTGTCTATAGATCTGGGAGGTATGAGTATTTAGATACCCTGGCCCGGTATCTGAATACTTAGGTTGACTAATATCAAGCTACTCTATCTATTCTTCTCTAGATGCCCTGGCCAGGTATGCAGAGGAAGGATGGGCTAGAGAGAAACCCTTGCAATCTTAGGGTTAGGAGATTGGAAAGTAATGAAGTAGTAAGAGATTAAACATAGAATGTGATACAACTCTTTCTTTATATTGCTTCTTTGATTGGAGATCAATAGAAATGCTCTTATATGTATGAATTCATATTATCAGTTTGTAGAATATGTATGGTTCTTTTAGATTGTTTTGTATCATGAAGTTGATTTAGTTATTCTTTGTATCAAGTAGACCAGAAGTTATTTTTAAATGAGTTTGCCCTAAGTGGATATTCTTTCCACATGTTTGAGATTAATAGGAGTTGGTTAATCTTAAGTAGCTATTGTCTTCAGGACTGTAGGTTCAGCCTGGTCTGGCTGGTAGGGTGCATTACTAGGATCTAATGACTGCTATTGAAAATATAATAAAAGTAGACTCTAGATAAATTAGACCCACATCATAGTGAGATTGTACATACACTGAGATGTTGAAACATATCAGAAATATTAGAATAGATAAGAATCAGTTGGAACTGATATCTGAGATCCAAATTTGGGGCCTCATATGAGAAACCCTTAATTGGGAATAATGGAATACGACATAAGGTTCAGATTAAGTTTAATGATTAGTATTATATGAACTCTAGATATGAAATATGGAGAAGATATTAGAAAAGTATGTAAGAGCCAAGATAGTAAGAATCAATAATGAGGAATGGATCATATAATTGAGTAAAATGCTTTTATGTACTCCAAAGCAAAGGAAAAATAGAAGAAAAGAGTTAAGTATACGATAATTACATAGAATTGAAGAGTCTTCAGAAGAGTAGAAGTAAAGAGAATTAGATGAACATGTAAATTATAAGACTAGGACAAGAAACTTAGTTGAATGAAAAAGAAATATTGGAAGTGATGAGTTTGATTAGGGAATGAGGGTTACATGATATGATTGATAGCATGGAATGTATATCTTTATTATAAAGATTAATACATTCATCCTTACTACCTTTGGATTCTAAGTCTCTATAGAACAACAAACTAGTTTCTAAAAGAAGAACAAAAGTGTAGCTTAACAAATGAATAAGTCATACAAAGGTAGACTATATTTAGGAAGGAAAAACTTGATTGAAAGAGAAACTAAGTTTGACCCATGCCTGAGCTATTTGATTTAAAATGAAGGATATGTAATGTATTAAACTTGAGGTGGAACTAGAAGAGAGATTATTGATTTAGAATTTCAACTTCACATTAGTAAAAGGATAAAAAGAAATATGTGAAACATGGTATACATGATCATACTCATGAATAAGCAACATGATCATAAGACAAAATTAGAAGTTAAAGATGACAAGTGGAAGAGTAGTATATGGTAAGAGGATTATGGGAAGTAAGGAAGGGTTTGAAACATGATGGAGTAATATAGATTATAAAAGAAAGAGGTTAGGAGATTCAAGCAAGTACTAATTAGTCAAGTATCCTTGTTGATAACCAATTTAACCTACATACGAGAAATGTATTAAGCGAATGTTTGAAGATAAGAATTATAAGTCTCAGAATCATCTTCTTTTTCATATATTACTTAATGAGTGCAATGTGGGAATGAAGTGAAAAGAAAATGGATCATATATGATGCATAACCACCATGGTAGAGACATCTAGTGAATGTAATAATGACAAACAATATGATGATGAAACTCTAGCAGGGTAAATTGAGAATGTAATCTATCTGAATGGCCAAGTAAGAGAAAGAAAATTCAATTGATAAGATAAGAAAGACTTTAGTAAAACTTGTGAGATCCAAAGTTTGAATTTCAAATTAAGGGAGAAAAGTCACATCACAATAACATCATGCTACTGATAAGGATCAAACCCTATAATGTTTAGAGTTGTAGTAGTTCAAGGGATGTCACTAGTGATTTGACCTTGAATACTAGCATCTCTATAAAACAAGATCATGAGATTTGCACTATCAGAAGTAAACTAGCACTGATAGTAATTCAGTTTTTAAAGGTAGCTAATATGAAAGGTAGATAAAAAACATGGAAACGATTCAAAGAAAAGGATAATAAATAGATTTGAAATATAAGAGGTGTGATTTAAACAAAAGGATAAGTGCAACATGAGCAAAGTGTAATCTAAAATAAATTCTTATAGTGATAAAAAGAATAATGAATAATCTCTTCTTACCTTGAATGTTTCAATGTTAGGGATGTTTATTCTATATGATCAAAATGAGAAGGATAAGTAACAAGAAGTAAGTAGTAATGAATGAGGAGAGAAATAAGAGAAAGCAATGGCTTTCAATAATATGTGAATTTGTTTTTAGAAGTATAATTTGTTGAAGGTAAATTACGGGATGTAAATTTGTTTTACGTATGATTTTAGTTGTACATGTACAAGTAATATGTTAATTAAAGGTGTCTAATAGTTGTAGTCATTCATACCAGTAATCTATCTTAGTATTGTACAATTGTGCTTCAATCTAGTCTTCCAACTCATTAGTGCTTTGCTATTTGAGTAGCTCAATAGTAAATTTCAAAATAACATGGTGAACTCTGTTTTGTGACTCATAGGTAATACTGAATAATAGTACATATTGAGCCATATAAATTAAGATAGTGGGATCAGATTACCAATACTGAGGTAACACCTCAACAGAGTATGGCATGACTAAAAATGGTTGTTAATCTTTCTCTTTCCTATTATTGATTGTATCATAGAAAATTTTTCTTCTATCATTGAGAATGCTTGCTTAAAAATCTGTTGTGATTAGAAGAGAAACAAATGACTCAATGTTGAAAATAAAATTCTGGACTGCAGAATTCAAATGTTTAAAAAGAGAGAGATACCCTTAGTAAAGGTTATTTGGAGAAATCATGTGTAGACGAAGCTACTTGGAAAGTAGAATCAGAGATGTTTAACAAGTATCCTTTCCTCTTTTAGAAATTTTGAGACAAAATTTTTATTAGAGGGGGAGAATTGTTACAACCCGTTCCTAGCTTAGCTAGTAATCCTAGAGATTTGAGATAATCATAAAGATTGTCATATGATTTTGTTGGTAATATTTTACTTTGTACCTTATCTTAACTTTCATAACTTTAAATACTTGTTTGGGCAACTCATAATCATGACTTAAGCATACTATAAAGATCCGAGTTGGAGTTAATATAGCATTAACCCATACATGTATGCAAGAAGAGAGTTAATGACATTAGATGAAATAATTAATAATAATTTTTATTTGAAAATATTATCAAAATAATATTTTATGATTGTAGAGAATTCAATTATGAATCCAACAAAAAAAGAATGAACCAAATTGGAGTTAAAATGAGAGGGTTATGTCCTTTTTAGTAAATATGTACAGAGTGCCACAACCGCGATGTTGTGTCATGTGCCACGATGGCGACGCTGCGCCGTATGCCACAACCGTGATGCTGCATCGTGTGTCGTGACCACGACTGCAACGAATTCCACCCAGGATAGCCAATCGTAATATGATCATATCTCGAGCTATAATTATCCGTTTCAATGAAATGAAGTGCGTTGGAACCACGATTCGATCATCTATCATCTGAGACACATTTCTCTACAGGAGGGTGACATGGATGGTGATTTTTGGGGGAAGAATGTGAAGAACAATAGAAATCCAAAAGGGTTGCCATAGATTCGAATTGGTAAGTAGTTTTAACCGTTGATTCTTCCTTCTCCTCATTTCCCCCTACTCAGAATCCATATTCCATTGAATCTTAGGTTTGCTTTAACCTCTGTTTTTTATGTTCTACCTACAACAAACCTCCTTTAGGGTTGAAAGGAAGAAGAAATCGCTGATTTGCTAGGATTTTGATATGGATTAGAGATTTTTAGAGAGGGGATGCGTTTTGGGTGAGTGGGTATTTACTTTAAATAGTAGGTTGCACAAAAATGAGTTAAATCATAAAAAATGTTCAATTGCTTGGTATGCGAGTACAAACACTAAGTTGCCTTTTTTATCTAGCATTTGCAAGATGATATGGAATGGATTTTTTCTCTATATTGATGAATTTCAGATTATGAAATGACATTAAAAATGATTGCAATCCATATAAATGAGAATTCTTAAAGTAATTGTAGAGGTTATATGAATATATTGAAATCTAAGATTTTTTGCTATGACTAAAATTGTTGTATAATTGAATAAAGAAGTTTGCCTAGTTGAATCTCCTTGGTTATGAATGATTGTTTTATTTGTGTGCGTATTACATATATGTTAGATAAGATCTTAGATTTCATTTGTTGATATTAATGTTTGCTTGATATATCAGTAAGAGGGTGAAACCCTAAATGAATGGAAAGTTGGAGGTTTGCAAATATGTGTGGAAACCCTAGTCCAGTTCATTACAAGGTTTCATATATATATATATATATATATATATATATATATATATATATATATATATTCAATTATATGTGAACTGCTGAGAGCAATCTTTATTCAATTATGTTATGATGTATTAAATCCTTATGGGAGTCATACAATTGGTGAATGAGGAAAATGAAACCCTAAGGATAGGGTGTTCAGTGAATCAAGTATTGTGATTTTAATGTTTCTCAATATGAGATGTGGTTATGCTTAACAGTTTAGTTTTGGTAAATGTTATTAGATGGTTTATGAAATGAACAGTTTACAAATATGAACTAAGATATGTTGATGTGACGATTGAATTGTGAACTTGAAGAGTGAGTTAGACATTTAGATGCCCTGAACACTATAGAAGCCTCACAGGATGAGGCCTGTGCTATGGGAAGGAAATTGTTTCCCAACTGGAGGTAGTCCAGATCGAGATAAGTCAGAGTGCACCAATAGGGTGCGAGGGTCTTGACCAGTAGGGCATAATCCTTATAGTTGTGTGGTACCCAACACCAACTAGGGATGTCGGTGGTAGTGTTATATGTTGAGTAATCAGTGGTTATTAGGTCCACTCATTTACAATAAGCCTGAGGGATTTGAATCATCGCATTAGTACCCAGGTTGAGAGGTGGAGTATGAGATATCCAGCCGCTCCCATTAGCTGCCGAGAGGTAGACATGTCAAGGCCCGCGGCAGATGGGGTCTTACTCGAGAGATAGGCTTAGTAACTCAGGCATGCTTCTAAGACATATACAATGAGATCATAGCTTGATGCAATTCTTTCACATGTTGTGGTACACCTCATGTGGGTTCAGGGCATAATAAGATGAATGAGAGGGTAAACAAGTGTGTGCAGTTATTGAATTATTCTTTATATGTTTCTCAGTTATTAGTTCTCTCTATAATCGATCAAACATGTTCATATATTGATTCACTCTTGTAGATGTCTAGAGTATTGTGCCATATTTATGTTTGTGAATGATTAGTCTCTTTAAAGTCACTGCTGTTATAATTGATATCAGTTGCTCGATAATATATATGTAATTATATAAGTTCTTTAAACTATTTCTTTGAAGTACTCATTCACTAAGCGAGTAGGCTTACCCCTCTACTCATAAATTTTTAGGGATAACTCATGGACTGAAGATGTCATTGCATCAGCCTAGACCTTCCACATGAGTTAAGTTTGAGATTAGTTTAGTTCAATCGGTTCCTGTCACTCTAGGTCCTTATATAGATGTGAGAGAGTTGTAAATGATGATTTGTATCTTTGTTTCCTTAATAAGAGAGAATGTATCTGATTATCATGTCGTATGTACATGGAAGTGTGAGAAACAGAATGAATGTATGGATGTGTATCATTAATGTTAAGATCAAATTAGAGTAATCAAAGTTTAATTCTCTTGTAAAGTTTTTTTTTGTGATTGGATGCGAGAAAACAAAGAGTTTGAAATAAAGGAAAAAATATTTAGGAGTGAACATTGTATTAAGTATAATCCTCAAACTTATGCCCTAATCTCATGATTAGTGGTAATCGTGGGATGTGGGTGTAACATTTACCTTTTTCAATGAGATATCAAACAAACACTGATAATATCAAATAAATTCAAAGATAATATGAAACATATATGTACTAAAATTCTGATAAAAAATCATTTATAAATAAAGAGATTCAAATAGGCAAATATTTTCATTTAGATATACACTAATTTTAGACAAAATTAAAAATCTTGGATTTTGATATATTCATATAGATTCTGCAGTAACTTTAGGAATTCTATTTGAGATGGTTTTTATCCATTTATAATATGATTTGATCATTTGAATTTCATCAATACTGGAAAACAATCTAGTTTTAGATCACCTTTCATAAGCTAAAACTGAAAGGTATATTTCGGGTTTGTAGTTGCAAACAAAGGAATTGAAGATTATGGATTTAATATAATTTCATGTAATATAATATTTAGAGGAAGTACCTACTCATCTAAGATGTGAAAACACCTTAAAAATGTATCCCAAGAACTGAAATTCTAGAATCCATATCAAACTCCGAACAATACATCACTTTTTTCTTCCTTTCAACTCTAAAATTCTAGAAATGGAAAATTAAGGAGAAAGAGTGAGAGATCATGGAGATTTGATAACAATTTGAATCAAATAAGAGGAGGTATGGAATTTTGACATGCAAAAGAAGAATTGCCAAGAAAAGACATCTACAAATGACAAACTTACTTGATTTCATCAACTCTAGAAAGAGAAAACCCTAGATAGCCATCTTCACCACTTTATCCAAACCCTAATTCTCCCTCTCTTTATAGGATTTCATTTCTTTGGAATAAATCACAAAATACAAGAGCTCCTAGTGTGTTAGGTTACTCATATATAGCAATTAAACTGCTTGGGTCAATTGCAAATTTACCCTACTTACACTTTCTTTCATTTCAACATGATTTTCTGTCATAAAAATGTTATTGAAACTCATTTACTAAATAGGTAAAAACTCCTCCAAAAATTTTGAAAAATTATCATGTTATTTGTGATTAAGATTCTGAGCTCTAATAAAAATTTGATATCATACTAGACTACAATTAAAGAAATAAAAATCAAACAAGAAACTTCTATCATGTAGTATATAGAAAAGTTAGCTAAGATCAAAATGCCCTACAGACCCCAAAATGTCTATGCAAGGTACCACAGCCATGACATGATGGACCTAGCATGGTCATGCTTCCTACCATTACTGTGGTGCCTCAAATAAATCATATTTGAGTATAAAAATGGCCAGTAATTCTATTCCTCCAAAATGGTCGCGTGGTCTAGAATGTTCGTGCCACCAACAACCCTACAAGGCCATGGTGACCACTATGGCCATTCTACCCAAGCTTCGAAATCATTTTCAGTATCCCTTTTCTCACGTCACTTGTTCTACTCCACCATGGTCATTGTGCTCTCTTGTATCATGGTCGTGTTGCCCATCACTGTCGTGGTGAGCAAAACCCTAATTCTAGCTAATTATGTTCTATACTTATCAAACCCAAATTATTTAAAGTGAATGCACACTTGGACTTCTCTTTATATTCTACACATAATAATTGAGCTACCATCCTTAACCAAGTTTAAGAAATGATCAATCTAATTAAGCATGCAATCTTCTAGGTAAATCTAATTTACCTATTAAGCTCAGATGCAATTCTTCCCCTCATAAAAAGGTTTCATCCTTGAAAAATAAATACGTAGGTAAAGTACATTCAAGGTTTCTTTTGAACTTTTGAAATTATATATAGAACTATATTCTTGTATTTCATACTTAAATAATATTTTCAACATTGAGTTCTTTATACCGACCAAAAAAAAATTGAGTTCTTTATTTCTCTTTTAACCACAACAACTTTAAAACAAGGCTTTTCAAAAATAGAAAAATAATTTTCTATGTCACAATTAATAATAAGAAAGAGTAAGATAACATACCATTTTCAATTTTGTCATACTCTCTTGAGGTGTTACCTCAGCACTGATAATCCTATGCAACTATCTCAATTTATATGGTTCAATCTATATAATTGTTTTGAATCACATCAGAGTTACTAAAGAGAATTGACCTTACTATTTTGAAATATAATGTTGTGCTACTGTGATTTCAAAGAACTAATGAGACTCAAGACTAAAGTGAACAACAATTGTACAAGACTGAACTGGGTTACTAGTACAAATAACTAAGACCATAACACACTTTTTAATTTAATATATTTCTTGTACATATATAGTTGAAATCATATGTACAATGAGTTTACATCCCTTGATGTACCTTCAACAAATTATAAACAAAAACAAATTCATGTATAACTGATGCCCATTTGTTTTCTCTAATTTCTTTCTTATTCATTATTTCTTTATTATTGTTATTTATCCTTCTTATCATGATCATATAGAATAAACATGCCTAACATTAAAACATTCAAGGTAAGAATGGATTATTCTTCTTTCTTGCTATCACTGCAAGAATTTATTTTAGATCACATTTTGCTCATATCATACTTCTCCTTTCATTTGAATAATACATCTTACACTTCAAATTTGTTCTTACCCTATGCTTCAAATCATTTCCATATTGTTTATCAACCTTTCTCACTTTCTACCTTTAAAACTAGATTAATATTACTATTAGTTTCTTCTCATATACTGATCTCAAGATTTTATTCTATAAATATGTAAGTATTAAGTGTAAAATTACTAGTGGCATCCCTGTAACTACTGCAACTTCAAATGTTCTAGGATGTGATCCTTATCGAAAATATGATCTTATAGCAACCTGATTTTACCCCTTTATTTCGATATGCGAACCTTAGCTCTCTTGAAATTTACTAAAATCTTCCTTATATGTATCACTTGAATTTATTTTCTCTTACTTTACCTTTCTAATAGGTTACTTCCTTTATTTAACCTACTAAGGTTTCATCATCATATTAAGTGTCATTAATATATTGAATAGATGTGTCTACTATGGTGGTTATCTATCATTTAAAATTCATTTCCTTATCACTTCATCCACATGTTGCTCTCATTAAGGAAGATACAAAAGAGAAGATAATTTTAAGATTTATAATACTTATTTTAAATCATTCACTTATAAGATTTCTTGTATATAGGTTTAATTACTCATCGTCAAGGAGACTATACTATTGGCATTTTCTCACGTCTCACAATATCTCTATTTTATAATCTATATTACTCCCTCATGATTCAACTCTTCTTTCATTTACATCATTCTCTCACTATATGTTACTCTTGCATTTGTCATCATTAACTTTTACTTATGTATTATGACCATGTTTCTCATTCATGTGTATGATTATGTATTCCAGGCCACATATATTCATTATTATTCTTTTACTATTATCAAGTAGAAATTCTAAATCAATTTCCCCCTACTTGTTTTAGCTTATGCTTAATGCATTACACGTTCCTTGTTTCAAATCAAACAACTCATGTAGGGGTCAAACATAGTTTCTCTTTCAATCAAGCTTTTCTATTCTAAGTATAACTTTACCTTTATATGACTTGTTCATTTATTTAGCTACACTTTTATTCTTCTTTTGAAAACTAGTTCCATTTCATCTATAGGAACCTATTAAATACATCTGACGGAAACTAGGTTGTTAATATATATAGACTTTCAATCAAAAGTTAGTAAGGATGTATGCATTAGAGTTCACAATAGAATGACTCATTATATGTTTTTTTATATCATGTAAATCTCTTTCCATAATCAAACTCATCATCTCCAACATTTGTTTTTATTTCAATGGAGTCTCTAATCCAAATATTATAATTTACATGTTCGTCTAGCTCTCTGTACTTTAATTATTCTTAAATTTCTCCACTTCTATGTACTTGTTGTAAAGTTAACTCTATTCTGCTATTTTCCCTTTGTTTTGGAGTACATAAATGCATTTTAATTGATTATGTGATCCATTCCTCCTAAATGCTTTCTTCTATCATGACTTCGATGATATTTTATCTTACCTTTCCCAAATTTCATATTTAGAGACTTCATGTAATACTAATCATGAAGCTTTATTCCCAATTTAGGGTTTCTTATATGAGGCCCCAAAGATGGATTTTAGATATCAATTCCAATTGATTGATATTCCAGTCTTTCCCTTATATTTCAATATCTTAGGGTATGTGCAATTTTATTACACTTTGAGTTTACCTTTCCATAGTTTAATTACTCTTTTTTTATTAATAAGTAGGCGTCATTAGCTCCAATAATGCATCCTGCCATCCAGACCATGCCAAACCTACAGTCCTGAAGCCAAGAGCTATTTGGGACTAATAAAATTCTACTTCTATCAAACATGTTGAAAGAATATCCACTTAAGGAAAACTCATTTAAAGATCATTTCTGGCCTACTTAATACAAGGAATGTAAACAATAACTAAGGAACTTCATAGTGTACAACAATCTTCAAGAACCATATATATATTTCTAATAGATGAATATCCAAATTTAAATATATAAGAGCATTTCTGTCGATCACCAATCAAAACAACAATATAAATTAAAGTTGTATCTTATTCTATCTTTATGCTCTGATTTATTCATTACTTTCTGGTTTCTTAACCCTAATATTTCTAGGGTTTTTTTCTTGCACATCCTCCTTCTAAACACCTAACCAGGGTATCCAGAGCAGAATACACATAGTAGCTTGATAATGGTCAACCCAAGTACTTAGATTCTGGGCCAGGGTATCCAAATAGTCAGACATTCTAGAGATATTGACATACCACATCCTAATTGCCACACTTATGACGTTAACCTTCTATCCTAATGGTCGTTTATGACTCAACCTAAGCTCTAATACCAAGTTGTTACACCCACATCACATGATAAACACTAATCATGAGATTAGGGCATAAGTTGAGGATTAAACATGATATGAACAATATCATTAACTCTTTCCTTTCTCTTTCGATTTCAAACTCTTTGTTTTCTCATATTTAATCACACAAACTAACTCTACAAGGGAATATAAAACTTGGTTACTTTACTTTGATTTCATGTATAAAAATACATATGTAAACATTCATTATGTTCCTCACACTTCCATGTACAGACGACATGATAATTAGATACATTCTCTATTATTAAGGAAACAAAGTTACTCATCATAATTACATGTCTCACACTTCTATACAAGGACCTATATTGACAACTACCAACTAAATTTGACTAATATGATGCTTAGCTCTTGTGGAAGATCTACTCATGCATTGACATTCTTCAAACCCACATGGTTTCTCTAAAAAATGTGAGTAGATGGGTGACCCTACACGCTCAGTGAATGAGTACTTCAAAGAAACAATATAAAGCACTTCAATAGACAAAGGTATATTATTGAGTAATTGAATTTAAAGTAGATCAAGAATAAACTGTAGAAAAACTAATCATTCACATGTACAAACATATATATATATATATATATGTATGTATGTATGTATGTATATACATATATGTATGTATGTATGTATGTATGTATGTATATATATATATATATGTATATATATATATATATATATATATATACATACATACATATATATATACATACATATATGTATATATATATATGTAAATACATATATGTATATATGCATATGTATATATATATATATATATATATATATATATATATATATATATACAAACACACACACACAAAGAGTAAATCAATATCTAAACATACATGATTAATCACAAAACAACTAGTAATTTGGAAACATATAAACAATTAAGAAATAACTACACACTTGAATAAGCTCTCATTCATCTTATTACGCCCTAAACCCACATGAAGTGTACCCTGACATGTGAAAGCATCACAACAAGCTACGATCTCACTATATAAGGTTTAGAAGTATGCCCGAGTTCCTAGGACTATAGTTTCATGTGTCCTGTCTATAGTAGAAAATCACCATGTCAGGCTCTCGATGGCTAATGGGAGCTGTTGAATATCTGGGATCCTCCTCTAAACTTGGATATTCAGGCAGAGAGTCAAAGCACTCTAGCTTGTTGTGCATTAGTAAACTGATCGAAGATTTCCACTGATCAAAACAACTCCTAACACAAGTACCACTGACATCCCTGATTGGTGTTGGGTACCACAAAATTGTAAGGAGTCTTCCCTCACTATCTTAGACCTCTACACCCCACATATGCACTCTTACTTACCTTGATCTGGACAAAATACCTCCAACCGGGAAGCACATTTCCTCCCCACAATGCAAGCCTTATCCTGTGAGAATTATATAGTGTTCACGGCATCTAAAGTTTAATTCACTCTTTAAATTCATGGCACAATCATGAAATCAGTATTTCTTAGTTTAACCTTGTAAATAGTTCTTTTTAGAAATTATCAATAATCTATACTGTAAACTGAGTGATAGAGCAACACCACTGGTCACACTAAAGAAAATTGAATTGAAAGTACTTGATTCATTCAACATCCTATCCTAAGGGATTCATTTTCCTCATTCACACATCAGATGACTTTCATAAGTACATTAATTTATCATACACTTTCACTAATAAAAGACTACTTTCAATAGTTCAATACAACCCAACACATAAATGGAATCCTAGAATTAATAGAACTAGGGTTTCCATGTCATTTATCAAAATATCATGCATCAAGAATAACCATGAACAAATAAATTATAACATTAAAGCGAATCCCTTTTGATGGTTTCCTCATGTCTATTTGCAAACTTATGAATTTCCACCCATATAGGGCTTTACCCTATTCACTAAGATATCAAGCATACGATGATAATATCAAATGATTTCAAAGATAATATGCAACATATCTTTTTTTTTATGACCGAGAGAACCCATCTTGGGTGAAGCTGACATGGTAAAATCTCGAGGCATGAGAGGGTGTGGTCCGATCACCCCCTCCCGCGCCTAATCATCATGAATTGTCGTTCACAAAGTGCCTTCGGTGAGGTTTGAAGCTGAGTCCTTCATTAGGACTTACTGAGCTCTTACCACCCGGGCTACTATGGTTGGATAATATGCAACATATCTATATAAAATATTTAGATAAAACAATCATTTATAAACAAAGACATTCAAATAGGCAAATATCTTCATTCATATATACAATAATTTCAGACATAACCGAAAACCCTATATTTCAGTACGTTCATATATATTTTTGCAATAACTTTAGGAATTCTATTTTAGTTGATTTGTTTCCATTTGTGACATCATTTGATCATATGGAATTCTTCACAACATGAAAATAATCCATTTCTAGATCAACTTTCATATGCTTAAAATGAAAGGTAGATTTAGAGTTTGTAGTGGCATACAAAGGAGTTGAAGATTATTGTGAATATAATTTGGTTTTGTGCAATCTACTTTTTAAAGTAAGTACCCACTCACCTGTGGTGTAAAAAAACCTAAAAAATGTATCTCAGGAATTGAAATTCTAGAATCCATATCAAACTCCTCACGATCCATCACTTTCTTCTTCCTTTCAACTCAGAAATCATAAAAATGGTGAATTATGGAGTAAGAGTGAGAAATGATGGAGATTTGATATCATTTTGAATCAAATTAGAGTATGGATAGGATCTTGACATGTGAGAGAATAATCACCAAGAAAACATATCTACAAATGACAATCTTACTTGATTTAATTAATTCTAGAAAGAGAAAACCCTAGATCGCCATCTTCACCACTTTTTCATGCAAACCCTAACTCTCCCTCTCCCTCTTCCTCTAGGATTTCGTGTCTATCGAATTAATCACAAAATATGGGAGCTCCTAGTGTGTTAGGTTACTCATTTAGAGAAATTAAGCTACTTGCATCAATTGCAAATTTGACCCTACTTAAACTTTCTTCTATTTTGGCAGCATTTTCTTTCATAAAAATACTACTATATAAAGATTTCATATCATTCATACTGACTAGTAAATAAATTAAAATCAAACATTGCATTGCTATCTACATTTTGTAGAAAAACCAACTAAGAGAAAATGTCATAGACACTCCCAGAACGTCCGTGCAATGTACCAAGGCCATGCCCAGATGGACCGAGTTTTAGAGTGCCAAGATGGACCCAACAAGACCATGCTTCCTACCATGTCTGTGGAACCTTGAATCCATCAAATATGAGTATAAAAATGGACAACACTTCTATTCCTCCAAAATGGCCGCATGGCCTAGAATTCCTATGCCACCAAAAACCTTACACAGCCGTGGTGCCCAACATGCCCATTATACCAAAGCCACCAATTCATTTTCACTATCCCTTTGCTCAATCCACCTGTTTCACTGCATCATGGTCTTTGTGCCCTCCCGTGCCACGATCACTTTGCCCAACATGATAGTGGATGTTTCACTCCATCATGGTCTTTGTGCCCTCCCGTGCCACAGTCATCATTTCCTAGTGAGGTTTCTTTATATTAATGATTGTATAATTTCATAATGGCATCCTAGTTATATATGGGACAAATTCTCATACACTCTCAAGGAATATAGTATTAACCTCCTGTCTAGATCTTTGATTAATGATGATCATTTATGGGTGCACATTCTATGTAACTAAAAATATGAATCACAAATTTATAGTATGTAGTATCTCTTCTTACCTATGTCATAAATATTTTTCCATATATCACATATTCCTTAATCATCTTCGGCAAAAAAAACAATTATCACGATGCCTGGAAGAATTTTCATAATCATCCTAATTTAAAACAGAATTAAAATCAATTACGTAAAAACATTCTAATTTTAAAGAAGTGAAATTAAACCAAAAATATGTTTTATACCATTGTTAGTTACAAGTACATTTAAGAAGTGACATATTCATGCAATTAAAACAAAAACAAATTGTGTATTTGGCCTAATATTCTCTAGAAACTAGTTAAAGTTAATTTTTCTAGCACTACAACACACTCAAATTGTAATGGGAAAACATAATCTCTAAAACCATAGATGTGCTAAAACACATTAACCATAGCCTTCAAATGGTGTTCAGAATGGAACGTTCATTATAAACCTTGCCTAAATTTGTTGAGTATGTATGACAATGCTATTGAGCTATTCACCTATTTGATCACCCCAACTAGTAAGCCAATACTCTATTTGAACCTTACATGTAAGGGTAGTCCATGATTATTTCCATGTTTGAGGTGAATGTGTAGTACATTTTATGTTTTTATTTTATTGACAATATAATATATATACACACCAAATCCACATTTTATGTGTACATATAATGACCAAACTACAATGTCCAAAAGGCATAAACATGTGTTACCGAATCACAAATATTTATATTTTGGAAGTGATTTGGTAGTTTGTGCCATGTTCATATCGTTATATTTTCTATGCTTCTATGTTTATGTGAAAGGTCAAAGAAATATGAATCCAAAGTAATAATCATAAGTAAAAAATAATATGGTATATAAGTCCACATTTACCTTATCATCTAAGATGTTGAAAGATTTATAGTAGAACCATTGTTATACCTTGATATCACAACCACATATAGCAATGAGATTAAGCCAAGATGTTTGGATCAAGAAAAATTGTTATTATGCCCTTTAACTTTTTCCTTATGTCACAAACTATATAAACCATTTCATCATATGAAGGGAATCATTACTATATAATATTTTTATTTGTATAAGTTGATAAAAAACTTTATTAGAGACACTAACTCATTTAATATATTATCATCACCATTACATAATTAAAAGAACCTTCAAATTATTTAAAACATTTCCATGAGAAATAAATTTATACTTTCATGAATTTTGTAATTATAACTTCTACTTTTTACCATGTCATATATAACTTCATAAATTCGATCTATTATTTTCTCTTTCCTTAACCATTCCCTTACAACTTGTTTACTCCTATCAACTTCAAGCTCACAACGGATAATACTACACTACTTAGTTATTTAATTTTGAAAACACTAACATTCTCATTTGGTTATGATAATAATTTCTCTTGGTCATAAGAAACAAAACACTAGGTCACTGGCTGTGAATAGGAACATAAAGTATATTTCTAATGATCAGATATTGTCATGAGTGGAACTTGACTTCATCAATTACTACTAAATTGAAAAATAGGAAAAATATAAAGGCTAAAAAGTACACTAAATATTCCTAAAATGGATGAAATTCCAACATTCAGGTATGATAAGTACCATTAATGAGAATGTAATATGGAAAACAACAATCCAACTAGTATTGTATTTATCAAAAAGTTAAGAAATGTTTTCACCTACATGTGTGGGTTAAACCTCACCAACTATAACTAGCAATAATTGTCGATAAGGGGAAAACCCGATTACAAAATTTTATGTCCAAGTAAATTAGTTACTCTTGGGAATTGTCTTGAATGTAATAAAGACCTCCATTGATCTTTCTACCTAAAGGGAGTTGTGAGGAAATTCCCAATAAAAAGATCAACAATAGACGATATCACCTGAGCTGGTATGTGCATAAAATAATCATGTACTTTAGAAATTTGTATAAAAAAGGGGCACATAAATTATTTCAACCAGAGAGAGAGAGAGAGAGAGAAAGTAAATACTTGAAGAGGATGTAAGAGAAAACTTTAAAATAGGATGGTAATAACTACATGAAGAAGAATAATTACCATGTTGACTAAGGTCACAATATTTACCACAATACAAATCATATAGATGAATATGAAAATATACTAAAATAAATAATAAATACATGAGTATCATCACGACAAACCAAAAGAGAGAAGCATGAGCATCAAAACCCAAAAAGATCATTTTTGTGGGTAATAGTCACTATCACCCAATTACCTATGGAAAAGAATAACCATATCATTTCCATGTATACCAACATAGACAGAATATCCATAACGTACAAGAGTGGCATTATTTCTTACTTATGCTAATGATAAAAATCAAAACACAAATCAATATGAATGAAATATTTGGTTTTGTTAGAGACACTATAGTAGGGTTCCACCACAAAATGGATGGAAGTACACAATTCATATAGATATGATGCATGTTAATGAAATATGAATAAAGGTATAAAAATTTGGTTCCACTCACTTAATACATGACATGAGAGACTAATTGAAATCAACTTCAAATATTAGAGGCAATATTTGAGGGAAGGACATTAACAAGGGAAATTATAAGAGAATATTGCCCCAATAGCGTACAAGATGTATAGTAGCATTGGACTTTCTCAAATTACATCCATAAGGAATGAAATATACCTCTATGTTGTCATCTTGGATTTAGTAAACATAGAGTCAACAACGCCCTACACCTTTGGGTTTACATCAACATGAATAACATCCACCATAGTGTAACAACCCCAACAAACATGCATATTATAACAAAGTTAGGTTAGAAAACATACATGCTTATGTTTTACTTAATTTTAGGAATCCTAAATGTATATATTTTTATTTTTCCAAGTTATAAATAATTAGATTTGAATATAAAGTTTGAAAATACTTATTTCGTGTATAAGTAGAAAATTAATACTTGTTTGTAATAAGGAAGATAAGGTAAAGTGTGATACAATAAAGATGAACAACTTATATCAATTAAAAGGTGGATGATTACTAAGATACCCAAGTTTCTATGGTAAAAATAAAATCACAGAAGGGGAAATTCTAGGTATTCCTGAAAAATATGATATGCTCTACTTATGAGAATCAAGCTACCCTTTCTTTATTGTGAGGAAAAAAATACATTTCTATCAATCTTCGATGTAGATGATTATGATCACCAACCCTCGAGTTCTCTAGTTCCAACAACAATGAAATGAAGACATTGGATGGTCAACAACCTAGAACCACCTCCCACCACGGTGTTAGGAACACCAAAAGATGGAAAACTATGAATCTATGAAGTGTTACTTGTGTTCATATTTCCAAACCATAGAATTTGGCAAAGAAAGCATATAAAGTGATCAATTGAAGCATACAATATATAATACTAATGTACAAAACAAAATGGTGGAAAAGGAAAACACTTGAGATGCATTAAATTGTATCAAACTAAAAGTGGGATTATGTTTGTGATGAATGTAACCAACAATACAAATGATTTGAGGAACTTGAAAAGCCTTCAACCATAAAGATATACTTGGGGAAATTAGATGCAACTAGGTGGATTTGGGTAGATTATCCTAAAGACATTTGTGGTATAAAGAATTTACTGAGCATTACTCATGCTCGTATAGTCAAACCAAAGAATTTGAACAAGCATCAAAGTTCATCGACTGAAGTATAGATATATTAGAGTAACCTAAAGAAATTTAAAATAGTTGAGAAGTGGAAAACAAGGGATATGTTCAATTATATAAAATTTAAAGAGGGATTATGTTTGTGAAACCTACAAATAACTATCCAAATGTTTAGAGGAACTTAAGAAGCCTCCAACCACAAAGATGAACCAGGGAAAATTATAGGATACTAGATGGAGTTGGGAGGATTCAACCCAAGACGTTTCACATAACAAGAATGATAGGAAGCACCACTCATGCTTATATAGACAAAATAGATCAATACAAAAGAAATCATAAAAAATCAATGACCAAAGAATAAAATATATTATAGTAATCTATAAAAGAACGAAATTATATAAAAATGAAAAATGTGTGATACATTGAATTATATGAAATTGAAAGGCATATTTTGATTGCAACACTTCCAACCAACGATCAAGATATCAAAAGGGACTTTAGGATCCACTAACCACACAGAAAAACCAAGGGAATTTAGAGGCAACTTGGTGAAGTTGGGTGGTTATCCCTATAACCTTTAAGGTAAAAGTATAGAAAGGGATTTTTTGGTAAACATTTCATGGTGGTTATGGTAAAGGTATTTATCGAGTAGAGGGTTCATGGAGAACATAAGCATCAACACAAAATGAAACTTGGAGGAGGAGGTGTATGAAGACTAAGAGAAGTCCCAAGCACATGAAGCCATATGGTGCTAGGGACCATCAGCTTTGAGAGGCTACAAGCAACACTAAGGAACATAACATAGAGGATAAGGAATAAAAGAGAGATAGAAGAAAAGATTATTTGAGTGGACTATTTGGGAGTCATATGGATCTAGATTGAGGTTTGAGACAACCTATAATCTGTAGGATCTCACTCTTGAGGGTCATAAAAGTTCTTGTGGAAAGATAATGCAAAACATAGAATCTTCATTAATTATATGTAAATATGCGTTTTGTAACTAGGTCATATTTCTATTAGATCATAGTAGTTAATTGAGGTACTATCTCTTCTATATATATTAGGTTATCTAAATTGTCCAATAAGGATAAAACTTGAGAGTCTAGACATGTAGAGTCTTTTTTAATAGTTACATATTTAATAGTATATCTAAGATGGTCCAATACATTAGGATTTGTTATGGTTATCCATACATTTGATATAAATCTCCATTATCCTTCATACTTGGGATTTCATCTATGGTTAGCATTATGGCCCTACGAGATATATTTCCAATATTATCTAACACAAAACATCACTATGTCACTTATTATAGTCTTTATACCATTCAACCTAATAATTTTTGCATAAAGGAAACTAGGATTGCCAAAAAAATATGAAATGTTTAAGTATTGTTTACTTGACTAATTATACCTCATATAACTACTTTTGAATATATACGAATGATTTAACCAAATATGTAGTAATGTCCTAAAATCACGAGTCTTAGTAATCTCATACCACTAATAATGAACCAGAACTTCAAAACATCCTCATCACACCTCTGACAAATTGCACATGTCAAAAATTATATAATGTTGAACTCTAATTCTTTTTTATATATAATTTATGCATTACCTTTGATGATTTTTTTAATTTTATGTATGAAGGAGAGCATATGAGTGAGATGAGACTATAAAGTGAGAGAGAAGAAAAGGTATTGAAAAGAATATGTATGCAATTTTTTCTAAGGCTATCCACAAATAACAAAATAACATCAAAAAGAGATTCATAAAAAAAATACATAGATAATGTAGCTATTGCTTCTAGTTCATGTGATGCCCCACACCACACGAAAGCGAGATTACTCAAAACAAAAGCGTAGAAGAAGATCAACGAACAAGTTATTAAAAAATGCTAAAAATTTAAACTCTTTTCATAAAACTACCAAACAACAAAAACTTTTACATACATGTGCTTTAATGCCTCAAAGCACTTACTAGGTGTGCCACCAACCTATTACCAGGGAACATGTTCCAGAACATATATACATGTATCCATTACAACTATATACAACAAGGCACACAACCCAACCACATATTGAAAGCACATCCTTAAAGCATCTACAAAACATCCCCAGGGACCCAAGTGTACAGGGATGCCATTAGGACTCTATGGAAAAAAGACATCCAACAACACTTCCAACCTGGTCAGCTATGACTCTTCCTGCTATTTCTCAACCTCTATTGCACGATCTCTGCCTCTTCATGCTCGTCCACCTAAAATGAGTGTGGGAAACCCACAGGATGAGATGCCAAATCTCAACGGGAGATATAACTCTACACTAACTTTATTATTATCACAGGTAAGATAAACTAAGCAGCAGTATAATCACAACTATGTAAAACATGTATTCATTATAAATAGGAAGGAATTATTGTTGAATTATGAAACATCTTAACAGTTTAAAAGGAATATGAGGAACATGTATATTTTTATGAACAATATTGCATCAGAAACAAGCAAGGCCTCATCTAATGTTTCAATATTTTGATCCTATACAATTATACTACACGACTGATTATACATTTTATTATGTCCTGAGGATTTGAGTCGTACCAACCAAATCCAACTGACCACTTGATAAGTCAGAATCGATGTCATACAAGGTTTAATGAAAGAGTTGGAAACCACAACCTCACCACCTCATGGTCAGTACATGAGTAAACACTTGCAGAGACATATCCATCCACTGCAATAATGACATATAGTCAAACTCAGGGATTGGTTCACGCATGACCATCCACATATATAATCATAACTAGCCCACCTTGGTACATGTAAAACACTAGAATAATAGGCTCACGCATGTCCATTATAACAAGAAGGAGTGGCTCACACATTACCATAATGAGATCGACTCACGCATGGTTGTCTCACACATCTTGTAGTTAAGGATACACAGAATTACTCCACTTATACCCCACATATTCTAAAATATGCGCTACGAGTTAATATCGTTTCACCATTCATCAAATACTGACACTAAATGGATCTATGACACAAGGTAAGTAAAATGATTAAGTTCAACTTGGTTAATTAGATCATTTAAGCATCTTTTAACATCAATCAAGTTACAACGTACAACTTCAAAACAAATTCTACATAAATAGGACATAACACATCACCGGAAATATTTGAGCACATAGAGTGTGATCTCATCACATTATCACTTGATTCTTGCCATTCACCATATTCACCATAATTCTCATCACAATGATCACATATCTTGGGGTAACAACCCTTCCTCTCATCATTGAGGAAATTATTATATCATACAAGGCAATTAGCCATCATTAGGTCAGAAGACCATTTACCTCATCTTTCAATGATGTCAACAACACTTTATGCCTCACAATACCCCTTCAAAGAGATCATAACCACAATAGCTCATACCTGGCTATGTACATCAACTGGTGTTACCTGCATGGTTACAAACTTGTAACAAGAAGAGCAATGCATTATCAACACTACCATCTCGTAGGATTCATGCCAATCACATTACATCTTTTAGGGTTAGGATTTCCTTTTACTCAATTAGGGTTTACAAGGTTGGATCAACAACCACCCTTAGATCATTACTTTCATCATCATCATAAGGTATGTTATGAGATATAGAAACATAGATCTCATTATCATACATATGACCACCCCAAAGGGTATCACATCATATCATGTCACCCTATCATCAACATGGTGTATCACAATCACCACCACAAGATATTGGTTAGGGTTATAACATAGAGTGTCGAGTTAACCCTAAATGTGTCAGGCAACCTAATCACAGTGGGGTATTGGTTTAGGATGTATTAGATGAGAAAACATGGTGTGGGGATATCATCTCAGGAGGTGTATCAGTTTAACATCTAAGTCTAGTGTATCGGGCAACAACACCTAAGGAGAGGGTGTTGGCCAACCTAACCTGTCGGGCAACACCATCACAAGGTGAGATGGCCGTCAACAGGTAATAGGAAAAACACATATATCGGCAACTTGCTTAGGGTTTCAACAGGGCATCACAATTCTTTGATTGCTGCACATCTTAGTTACAAAGCATCCCGATTAAGAGTCATATCGGTTTAGAACACTGAACGATCGTGATAGCTAGCCCCATAAACTTATCCACCATGTTGGTTCAACAAATACTAAGCAAACTAAACACTCTGGACTCATATTGGCCTATTCATGCCCAAGGCATGATGACCTGGAAGTAACCAAGGTGTGTCAACCTAGGCCTCACCACGTGTGACAGATTGTGGCATCACAGGTCGTGACGGCCACCCACCATAACATATTGGCCTGGTCATCTTCAACCTAAGGTCACATGTCTAAAGCAAAGCTAGAAGGTGTAACACATGGAAGCAACTAAGCATGACTCCTTTCTTCAAAACATGACTCGAAACTACCAAGAAGAGCTACTAATCAAGCAAGGGGTAACGTTCTAGAGATAGAAAACAAGATAGCATGTAAGTTGTGATAATAATAAAGAGGGTATAGAGTTATATAACCTGCCTCAAAGATCACCACCAAGATCCAAGCTCCAAGGTCAAACTCCAAGCTCGATGAGCTCCAGGTAGAAGATGATCTTTCAAGCTTGGTCACCATGACACCTCCAAGGAAAAAGATCCAACCAAGATTAGGAGGGTTTGGGATGGAAAGAAGATAACCAAGATCCATGTCTAAGAATAAGAAAGAAAGAGAGAAATAAAGAGAGCTAGAAACCATGGCTTACCAAGGTAGAAGATGAAGGAAACACCACAAGATTGGGACTTGTCCACCAAGCTTCCAAGAGAGATCTTGTCGCGCCCTAACCTCAACTTAAGCACAAACCACCGGATTAGGGCACGACAGGTGGGATTAACACATAACCAACTTTTCATTTCTTTTAAAACAATTAAGATATTACTGCAAATGAAAACTAAACAAACTGCGGAAGCATTTCTATTAACTGATAGGAAATTAAACAAGTCTACAACACACTGCATTGTTCCACATAAAATAAAGCATAACAGTTAATTTACAACTATATACATATTCTCTCTCTCACTCGCACCTTGTCCCGAAGATCAAGGGGAATGGACTAAGAGACCTCTAACTAGTCTAACTACAAACCTTCTATCAACTAAGCGTTGGGATGAAAGGATCCTTCCGACTCCTGTTGCTGATGCTGACCTGAAAATGTTTTGAGTAGAGGTATGAGCCTACTCGCTCAGTGAATAACATTTCACTTAGCTATCAATAAACAACTCGTCAGGTTTATCAACTGAAATTAAACAGATATACAGTTCAAGCAGAGCAGTTCAATTGACATAGCAGATGTACAGATAATAATCACATTTCTATGCGTCATCAGGTATTTCAGGTAACTAAACAGTTATATAAATTTACTGTGATCCTAAATGATTTCTTATTCATTTTATTATTATGCCCTAAATATATGCAGTGTACTCTGCATATAAAGATCCATAGCAAATTCATGCTACGGCCCCACCGTACAAGACTTAGCGACACACCCGGGAATGCTAAGTCTGACGCCAGCCCCGTTCTGCCACAGGACCACAGGCTCTCCGGCCTACAGGCTCTCCGGCCTCAATGCACTACTCCGAGTGCTCTCTCGACTCCTCCTACTAACCTGAGCACACAGGCGGAGGGTCACAGGGTTACCTTCGCGACTCCGCACGAATGGTGTTAGATAACCGTGTTTTCTGGTGAAACCGCAGTGCCATTGTGACACAAGCACAATTGTTGTTAGACACTGCCCTTTTTCTCTTTCCTCGTTTGTCCGCGACACACGCACGGATGATGTTGCAACACGAGTTTCACCCCAAAGCTGCAGATACCACTTAGGGGTTCTACGGTGTTAGGGCATCTAAGTCTATACTTGATTAAAAAATATCATAAATAACACATTATAACTGTAAACACAAAATTTCCTCTTTCTCATCGTTCTTATTACACAATTCTGGTCCAAATAATCTTATTAAACTATCACTGAAGCAATCAGACATTTAAAATGAGTTAAATAATGATTTCTAAATGAATTGCCACTCACCACTTGAAACTCGGCCGAACACTATGAAACTCGGCCGATCACTTCCCAGATCCTGAAACTCGGCCGACCAAACTCGGCCGACAAACTCACCGCTTGAAAAACCTACAAAGGAAACTCGGCCGATCAGAACCAAACTCGGCCGACCAAATCCCTGTTCGCATATCTAATTCAGGAAACTCGGCCGATCCAAGACGAAACTCGGCCGATCCGGAAAACGCTGTACAAAAGCCCTAATTAAGAACTCGGCCGACCGATTTGGAAACTCGGCCGAACCGCGCACAGGCAGAACACAAAAACGGCCTGCAGAAGTCGATTTCTCTCGAATCGACGGGCAAACTTCGAGCAAACACCGCGAAACGATCACAAACGACCCATACAACTAAACCGTACCTGAAAAGAAGAAAGAAAACGAACAGGGGCTGCACTGTGCACCCCAAATCTTCAGCCGTTTTCTTCACAAACGCAGCTCCAGCTGCGAACTTGATTCAATTCGACGGAGAAGATGATCTGCAGAGGAAAGGGACGATCTACCACAACTAACTGGAGCAGAACGACGCTCCAGAGCTTCCTTCCTCAGCTCCCTCTCTCTTTCCCTCTCTTTCTCTCTTTCTCTCTCTCGCAGGAGCTGAACGCTTCTTGCGTTCAGCAGTTTTGAGAATGAACCGAGAAAAGGGAGAAAGGGAGATAAGGAAGAAAACCTTAGGGGCCACATCGCAAATTTCGAACTTTTCGCAAATTGCAATCGGGTCCCTAGAAGCCCAAAAACATGCAACTTTTGACTCGAAGGTCGGATTCGAACGATTTCTCTGGCAACGTTTCAAGCGTAAGATTTTACACACCTCAGAAGCTAGAAAACACACTAAACACATATCATGTCCATTTTAAGCATTATTAACAAAACAGGCTTATAACTTAACACATCAGCTAAACACATGCTGAACAACTTACTTACGGGATAAACTCGATGCGGGTCATAACAGATCTTCTAGCTCAAGGTCATCCACCAAGGAGAGAAAACAAAGATGGACAAAAGGAATCTCTTACATTGGGAGAAAGGGGTACATATACAAGAGGGATGAGAGAGGGATCATGGAAGAGGTGTCACCACCTTAGGAGTTTAGGTGCCACTTGTCCACGAGAAGGAGCCACATGCACAACATCATGGAAAACATGGAGATAAGGTCTATGTCTCACCCAGTAGGTCACCCATCATAGTCAAGCCCGATACCACATCTCCACATACCCATAAACCGATAGGGTGGTACCCAAGACGCCCACAAACTGATAAAGTGTAGATCAAGGAACCCAAAAACTGATAGGGCGAGACTCAAGACACCCACAAACCGATATAAAGGCTTTTCAAGGCTCTCAAGCCCAAGACAACACTTCTAGGTGCAAGGCACACCTCAAACATGTGGCCAAAACATCACCAAATATGTCACCACACAACCAAGTTCTAAACAAGGTGCTAATCTCTCTCTCTCTCCTCTAGAAGATGCCAAGAGAGAGAAGGAGCACACTAGAGGTGGCAAACTTGCCTATCAACCCCTAACTCTGAGTGAATCACAATTTTCACCAAAACCTCTCCAAAAAACACAAGCATCCACCAACAAGCTCAAAACAAGAAACTCAAGCTTCCAACATGCCCTAATTACATCTCAGATGATTAGATCAAGGTGTTAAGAAACATGCTTAAGCAAAACAAATAGGGTTATCCCAAAATGTGGGTTAGGGTCCGTATAGTTTAGTACAACCATACAGACCTTGGTGACATAAAATCCAACTACTCTAAGGGAAAAGAACATGTAAGAACATATTTAAATATATTTCACCAGTTCAACATACTATAGAACCAATAAAACTTGAATCATGGAAGGGATCTAATCACTGTCACTACACCAGGAGAGCCTTTGGTGACCTATATTTCATCTGAAAATCCATCATGATCACGCTAGCTTAGTTGGAAATCTAATTAATATTTTTTTTGACATCCCAATTAGTGGCTAGTAGACTCTATAGACTTTACTAGTGGTCAACAATGGTCTTACTAGCATGGATAGTTTGTTATACTTACAAAAATTAGGTTGACTAACCAATTCATCTCGAGTAGATTTGATTTAACTATTGTTTTAAGAATGCCAAGCTCTCAAATTCATTTTGGACCCGACAAAGAGATGAAACCACTACACATACGTGTTACAAATACTATGTCACTATTCCTAAAAAACATTAATCACATTCTAATGCATATTATTTTTAAATAAAATAACTATGGTATATGCTTAGATGAACAACATTTGTATATAACACATTAAAAATGTATTTTAACTACTAATTATTTTGTAATGTATGTGAATTCTATGGATATGAACTTCAAGCATGTAAAAATAGAGTTGATATTTTAATCCATATAGTGAGTCAATAAGTCATTTGTCTTAGCTCTCAATTCTAATTTTTGAATTGTTAGCATGAATATCAATTTGTTAGACTAGAAAATATGATGATAATATTAGTCAATTTTGAACATATAATGTCAAATATATGTATATTTATTGCATACCATTTTTTTATAATAGTGATTAATGTTCATTGTATTTATTTTAAATCAAAGGACAATATTCTGAATGTTTGCACCACACATATATATAGTTATCGATTCTGATTGCCTTATCCTACAATCTTGATATCGATCATTTATGCTTAGTTGTAGAAATAATTATTAACTAAAATATTAATGAGTAAATTGTTTCATAATTCTATTGTACTTAACCCAAAAATTTCATTGCTCCATAACTTTGTTTTCAAATCCCCTGAAGCATATTTGTCCCACTAATTACATTATAGGTGTAAAGATTAATATTTTTTACCTATAGTTGACCAAGTAATTCTGAAGATTTCAATGACTATTCTTAAGAATTTCTTTTCCAAACCATTCAGAATTCTATATCAATGAAACCTTTCCTATAAATTATATTTAAGAAAGTAATAGAAGTATCCATAACACTGAGACTCATGCACATCAATTTTTAGCTCTATACATATAATGAATCTGATAAGCATATGGCTATATTACATCGATTATATGGTCATTCTTTCTTTAAAAAGTTTATTTATGTGGTATAATCGATACATAGTATACATTGATTATGAGATAAAATGCTTGAAATAAGATGACAAATTTATGAGTTTGCATAATGCCTTATTTAAAGACTACAATTCAAAATTACTTTTCAAGGATTGGCTATAACCTCATCAATATATTAACCTATTGTCCATCTCACCACTATTGATTTTAGGGTAAACCGTGAATGGGTTCCATCATGCTATTTCACTATTATCCTAAATGGAAAATTGAATCAATAGAGTGAGTAAACAAAAACATCAAATCCACATTGTAGAAAATAACATATATGCAATGACAACAAAAGAATACGTTAGTGATTTCAGAGAAATTTCAACATAAATGATGCAACATTGATGAAGTCTAGAAAAAGATTTGGGGTAGGATTTGACCATACATTCAGTAATTGAAGTGAATCATACACAATATATGTCCAAATTAACATTATAAAAAGGAAAATAAAAATATTATGTGTTTTCCTTTGGTATAGAGAAATAACGTACTATAATCATATAACAACATGGATGAAATGATCCATACAAATATACAACACTCGCAAGATGAATAAGGAAAAGGAGAGGATATTAATATTGTTGTGCGAGGAGTCAAGGAAAAATCATACATTAACATGATTATCCTAAAGTTAAGTGTAAAATTAGACTAAATGTGATAAAATATTCAATGTAGTGATTGTAGAATTGTTGTAAATATCTTATAAAATATGATTTTTGAGTGATTTTTCATGTTCAATGTTGACCTGTGAGTTTACTTAGAATAAAATACTAGAGGGTCTCAAGAAGATATATAAAGTGTACATGAAAGACAAAGAAGGTTGATGATTGGGAATCAAAACGACGACAATTTAGTGATATATGAAGAGAAATAGTAAACAAATAAAAATGATCCTTTTAGTCGAGTACAATATGGTTTAGAATGAGGTTTAAATGATGATTAGGAAAAAGTATTTTGTAATTGGCTAGAACCAAAACCCTTAGACATTAGCTAAATGTGTTGGGACACCAATCATCTAGGTTAAATGTATAAAAACTATATACATTGGCAACTAAAAATCATTAAAGGTGTATATAATTGGATGTGGTGGATAACCCAAACACTAAGAACTGAATTTTGAAGAGGAAGTTAGAAGTGAGAGAGAAGAGAAAGAGGAGGCAGAAATTTCTCTCTTCTATTCAAATCACAACAATAATAACTCATGATTAGTGCTCAAAGTGCTACATCAATATTTGTACATATAAGTAGGCCATGCCTATTTCATGGTCTTGGGCCATTATATCAATGACTACTGTTACATACATGATAAAAAAACAAAGCTTTAAAGGCATAAATAAACATATAGTCAGAGACTCCTCTCCTTATCTCTTGAGATTGGTGAACTTCAACACTTTGCAAGTTGATGTTACATCACTATATCATCCAATATGTAACTGACATCAAAATAAGTAACAACATAATTTTATCACTACATGCATGTGGTTATAGTTCCCACCCTAGAGACCATGTGTAACATACTGAATCTTGGATTCATTTGCAATTTAACCCATTTCCAAGCTTTTCATTTCCTTCTTATCCTTCTTGTCCTTTTCCCTAAATTTTCCTATCTTTTCTATCATCTTTGTCCTCAATGTTGAAATTGAGAAATACTTAATGATGTGAATTATATTTGACCCACAATCATTTCAATGAATGGGTTTTTGCACAAATATCTCAACTAGTGTGTTAATTATAGTCTAATAATGCAAAATGACCATTTATGAGAGATAATTAGTATATTATATTAATTTAGAGTTTTTATGGATTTTTGGGACAAGAACTGATAAATAATGTGGTTTTGAGTTAGTTAATGAAAGAAATAACCATTTTCTTTTCCCTCTACTCATAAATGTTAATAAATCATAAAGGGAAAAGTAAAATATACATAATAAATGTAAATAGTTGGAATTGATCAACTAAAATTATAGGTTTGGCTCTCTAAAATATCCTACGAGTATGTGATTAAAGAAAATATATTAAATATGAAAATAAATGCCACAAATAACAACCAGAAAGAAATTGGTACATTAAGTGAATACTTAACAAAATAAAATGAAATATTTTCAGAATATGAAACAAATGTTAAATTTGAACTATTTGTATTTTAATTAGTCTGCCTTGCAAGTTGCTGGTCAAATTAGAGTTAAATGCTTTTCATACTTAGATTTAAAAGGAAACATACTTGACTCTTAATCAGCCTGCCCTTTAAATTATTTGACCATCATATATAAAATGTTTCCCAATTAAATGAGTATTTAAAATCCTAATTACCTTAGGTTTTAAAAGTGATATTTGACTAAGCAATTAAGCATTTTCCTAAACCTATAATGCCTCGTTGCGTTACTCCTCCACTCCATCTCAAACAGAATATCAATGTTCTCCCCTTCCAAAATGGGTGACGCCACGTTGATAACTGGCGTCTTTTCCCTTGAATGACAACAATCTCCATCCTCTCTTCCTCTGACTCCTATATCTCCTCCCCGTTCTTTCCTTTCCTCTCATCCTCCTTGCCTAACCCTATCTGCCCTACCTTCCTCTACCTGTGGCACCTCCTCAAAATTTTGTTACCTTCTCATCTTCCCCTTCCCAACACCTAGCCAGGGGCAGTAGACCTGCACCAGGTCATCGCCCATCTACTCCCCCTAGCGTCAGCCACCATCACCTACATGATTCCTGCACATCTAGAGAATCCTCGATGCCAATACACCTTGACAGCAACGCCATCAACAACGCCAATGCAGACAACACTTGCATCGACCACAATGAATGCCACCACATTGATATCTAAAACACCTTCCTTCCTCCTCGCCAACAATCAACCCATCTCTGAACAACAACACCATTAGCATGACCAGGCTTGATCATGTCTAACACCCTGATCTCCTCCTACTTCCTACGTCTGTCTCTAGCCTGCAACACAACCTACAACGCATCAACGCCTCCTCCTACCTTTCCCCTCCCTCTTCTACCTTGCTTCTTCCCTGTTTGCTGCTCCTCCACCTATGCCCAGTTGTGCCACGAAGTGAAAAGCAGTGCCAATGATGCTAGGTTGTACCGAGCACCTATAGTCCATTGCATCACCTCCATATCACATCCACATCATCACCTAACATGATCCCGACGCCCCTCTGACTCCTTCCTCTCCTATGCAACAACACAACACATATTCTCTACCTGCATCACTAGCTTCATCAACGACAAATGTGTTCTTCTAGTATGAGATTCTACAACTAATGACCATGGCCTGTACCAGCTTGACAATCGAGTCCTCATAGCCAGATCTTGAGCAAGTCGATCAGATATCCTACTAGTGTCATGGCAAGGGATACACCACCTGAAGATACAGAGGAATTATCTTGGGATGAGTCGTAGATATGCTCACAAATGGATCATCACAGATCCATTAGTATTAGGTTGTCTAAGGTATGTATTTCTTTCCTTATTTCAATCTTTCAATATTAACTTATGATGACTATGGGAAGTAAACTGTGTCAATAAGGATATAGATCTAATTCCATATGGTAACCAAGGACTGAATACCTAAATCTTAATTTATGATCCCTATAGTAGATCTATAAGTAAGGAGTTGTTTTGCAAAATGTGTTCACATTATTATATCATATTGACTTACTTGTATACATCCTATTAGTTTATACATGTATCCATGTAGTACTACATATTAAATGATGGATGCAAAATGAGCATGTTTCCTTATTGTAATCTTGAATGTTATGTTTCAACAAAACCCTAGATACACAGATACATATTTATGCAATAGATGGTAATTATAAATACAAATATAATTATGAAATGCTCCAAACTATATTGTCTTATTATTAACTAAAAGGTGAACACGATAATAATGTGTAAAACAATGTACTTTTATAAACATATTTCTATATGACATATTGTTGCGATATATCAAAAACTACTTTCAAGTATCTACATATTGCATACTCTTACTCATGGCATGCTCAAGAACTAGATAATGAAATGTGCATGCCCACCAATATACATGGTAAGCATGATGTTAGGAATAATATGGATTCACATTATAGAGAAGAGAATGACATCATTAAATCTAAATTGGAAGAATATATATTATTATCCACATATATATGAGTTTCATAGACTTATGTGACTAAAGATGGGTAATTAGAACTAATATAGATGTATAAAGTATCACATATTCTCTCAACAATGATTAAAATCATAAACCCTAACATGAGATTAGATAATCGGGCATAGGGTAAGAATAATGTAAAAATTTAATAAGAATGAATATGTTCACTTTGATTTGGCTAACATACATAATGTGTTTCTAGGATGAACAATTGAATTTGTAGACCAAAGTATACTATTCCAGTTAACCTTTATGTGTGAAAATAAAGTATGTGCAATCCTATTTATATATGAGTTTGAACACTTGTCATTCAGTTGGGTATTTTGATATCCAACCCTAATATTTCCAATGTGGCATTGTCTTAGCCTTTATTCTCTTTATTGCCTTCTTGTGACACCTTTATTTCAATTACTTCTTGGGTTTTGAACCCCAATGGTATATTTCTTTTAGTTCCACTCTGCCAATTTATATTACCCAACATGATGAATTATTGACTTAATTAACTAATGTAGTGTACATGAGTACAACCACCCATAGTGGACATGTGTAAATTCGCTCAGGGGAATGTGATAATCTCCCCATTTTATATATATTTGGGTAATGTGTTATTTCTCCCTCATCCAGAGGTTGAGGTTAGGTAGGTGCCTCAGCCCTATATTAGTTTAATGTAGTCATATTAAATCATGCATGCAACTTTATTACTATTTGACTTGGCATAATTCTTAATTATTTACTTTCCTCATACTCTTGAAATCTCTTAGCTTAGTAAATCTTTACTTTGCCATATTTTATACTGTTAAATGTCCTCATTCCTTTAATTGACACATACTTTATTCTCCTCTTGTTGGGTGATCCCAACCACCCAGGTTTATGATCAGAGTGCACAACAGGAGCATGGTGAACCAGCCTAAGACTAGGAGAAGGTGTTCATCCTTCCATGATGAACTTATATGTTAAGTTATTTTGTTGGAGACATATTGATGTAGTTTAGTTTCCCTCTACCTTAGATCCTTTATTTGTATAAACCATGTACACCCTTATTGGGAAAATTTCGATGTACTCGTTATTAAATTGAATATAGTAAAAGTTTTAACTTCTGCTGCTATTCATTGGTGTTTTATTTATCATATTTAGTAGAGAGGTAATTTCACTTCTTTGCACCATGAAGTAGAGGATTAGTCACCAGAACCTATGCAGGGTATCTAAAATTGATTTGGGTGAGGAAACATATATTATGAGTGATATATATATATATATATATATATATATATATATATATATATATATATATATATATATATATATATATATATATACCGTGCTGTGTGAATGTCATTAATTAAAAAGGTTGAAGACCACTTTCCATCATCATTGGAATATAATGTATTTTAGTGTATATTATGATTGGTAGTATTGGTGCATCACACTAGTTAACACGTGTCTAAGTGACGATTATTCCCATGACACTGGGGAAAAAATCAATTCTCTACATTCAAGAAAAATTATTACCCTATTTAGCTCTTCTAGAACAATAAATCCATTGCAACATACTTTGTATTGAAACACAACTAGGGATGGCAAAATTCCCCATGACACCCATATACCCACGGGGATCAACATGACTGACCCAATTATATTGGGTTCAATGGGTCTTTAATTGATCGCTGGGTTTTAATGGGGATAGGAGTATGGCCCCATTTTCTAACCTGGGGACCCATTAAAACCCACCATACCCACTAATGCCTAATCCCCTTCCTTACCAGACAGTCACGACTTCCCTAGTTCGTCCTACTGCGGCACGGCGTCCCAGCCGACTGAGCCGCCCTGCGGCATGACAGAAATGACGAGTCGTGCACCGTGTGCCCTATGTCATCTCCACGGCAACACAACAACACCAGACACAGCCCGCCATATTTTCCCTGGAGAAGCGTGGCTCCATCCTCCTCCTCACTTTCACCGGAGACTGCGAGCACTGGCTGAGCCCGAACGCCATCACCTCTCTCCGCACTGCCCTACCTCACATCTGATTGAGTTGTTGTTCATCCCTAGATCTGCTCTAGTAACCCGTGCCGTATTCTCCAACGGCTTCATCCTCTCCTGGGCCAGCTCTGAGGTCGCGTCCCCAGCCGAGGCCCCGCGGAAGCACCACCGGATTGTCATCCTCTTCGCTCCGGCCGTCCCAGACTTCCTTTCCTCCCTATGACCATCGGCGTCATCACCGTTGCTGCTGCACCCTGTTGTGGCGTGGAGAGTTGGCCTCTGAGGAGATTGAAGTAAGGTTCATTAGTGGAGGGTGAGGAATCCATAATGAAGACCGCAAGCCTACAAATCGTTTTGGATGTATGAGCGGATTTTATTTCCTGTTCATGTTCTTCGCTGCTGCACTTGATGTGTTTGTTATTTTGTTCAATTGAACTACGAGTTGTCCTGACAACTGTGTAGATTTATCATGTTTGATTAAATAATAACGTTGTGTACCAATGTCGTATTGTTGATATTTACTATATGGATCGTAGCGTTTCAGGTTGAAAAAGAAAACAGTTACAAATTAGAAATCATATGCAGATCCACAATCTAATCTTGGCTATTAGCATGTGTTCACATTTGCGTTATAGAAGATATTACAATTAATGCTAGAGGGTTTCTGGAAATTATCTACATAAACGAGCCTAGTTTGGAAAATGAAAAGATGTTGACTTTCAAAGTTGAAATTGATTTTTTTACAAATAATATATATGTAGGGGTTTTGTTGCAAATTTTGTGAGAAGAAACAATATGGGAGGGTCTCTTTATATTTTTCTTCATAGAATATATCATTGCCAAAATGGGTCATAATGGGTCACCATGAACCATTGGGGTGGGTATGGGTATGACGTCTCATATAATTTCTTCAAGCGGGGTGGGTATGGGTTGGGTCCAAATTCAAATGGGTATAGTGGATACGGGTATGGGTTGCTCATACACGGTCCACAACAATCAATATGTTCTTTAAAATCCGTTACTAGAAAGCACCACTTACTTGAATTAATAGTTAAAATTACTTAGTTGTAAAATAATTAATAGTGTTCAAATGAAAAGCACCACTTGAAGTGACACTTTCAATTTGAACATAAGGCGATTTCTAGCTCTAGATCTGGAGAATGCTATTTTGAGTGGTTGATTTAGATTAAAGTGTGCTATAATGAGAATTATTTCTTTTGTGGTTGTTACAAAAAGAATTGTGTGCCAAATCGGTGTTTTAATCATTGATATCCCCACTTATTTTCTAGTCATCGTAGACGTCCTCAACAACTAGTTAGTTTTAGCTTTGCCACATAAGGCAACACATAATGGCGGAGTCAGAATTAGAACTCGGGGGGTCAAAAAATTATTGTATGTCTTTGGAAAGATTTGAACCTGCAACCAACAAACACTCCGAAAAGTAGAATCCCACTGAGCCACAACCAATTTCATGTCTCCATACATTATCGGTTTTATATAATTACAATTTAAATACACATATACCAAAAATATGCCAAAATAATAGCTCGAACTAGCAACACATAGGTAGTCTATGAAGCACCTAGCCAATGAGTTACAGACCATTTTCTGTCATGTATGTGTTGAACATCATATATATATATATATATATATATATATATATATATATATATATATATATATATATATATATATATATATATATATATATATATATATATATATATATATATATATTGGGGGCCATGGCCCCCTCTTGCACCCTCTAGCTTCACCCCTGGCAACACACGTGACTAAAGTAATAGATAAGAGCAACATACAACCATTTAGCTTTCACATTGACACAATTATATTAAAAAAAACCAATCATCATATTTTGATCAAAATAACTCCATTTTAGTACCCAAACCAAAATATTTACAGAAATAATATACTTTATGTTGAAACATATAAAGTAGCATTCTAAAGTAGTGAAAGTGCCACTGTCGATTGGCTGTTCCATTAAACAATATTTTTTCTAAAAAAATACATTAAAAAAAAAAGGTTAGAACTTGTGACGTTTTTCATTTTTGATATTTTTCACTTTTTATTTTAATGGAACCGCGAATCACAGCGATGCCTTCCAAATCTGGACAAAAGAAGGTACTTTAAAAGTGTACTATTGTAAGAATTATTTTTCCGAGAGTGTTAAAAAAAGGCATTGTTTTGGTCAAGGTGCCCAATTTGGTTTTTTCCTATTATATTCAGCTTGCTAAGCATGCTTGCATTAGCCATGATTCACATGTCAACTCTATTCATCACTGGATACCCACATTGCTTATCGACTCTATGGCTAGAAAGTAACAGAAGCAAGTAATCAGCTCCAAATGGAAATTAACGTCAGATTGATGAAACTAGTAAGTGCAAAATAACAGATACGAGCTTCAAGCTCAACTGCACTACTTCTAATTTAACTTGTACATTAATGCAGCATTTTTTTTGGGTTTTTGGATGCAGCAAACGATGTAAGGTACGTACCATTCATACACGTACGTGCATGCAGTTGAGATCGACGCTCAACTGCGTATACATATGCATTACAGCTGCCTGATTATTTGTTTGACTGACACAACATCTAATTGAAATGAGACAGTGAGATGTTATATGTGCTGCGAGGCGCATGCATGCGGAATGAAACCGGACACAATCCCTAACTTGGTGGCAGCTCAATAAGACGCTTGAGATATAGGCAGGCGGATCATGCAGATACACAGGCAAAGAAGCACAGTGATGTATAATTAGGTATTTATGGAGATCAGAACGCCGTGGCAACTGGCGGCTGCGCGACGGGGATTGAGAAGTATGGCTCAGCGACGGCAGTGAAGCTGTAGGACTTGGGAGAGTGGGTGGCCTCCCCTAAGTACCGGTGGCAGAACGCCCTGGCCATCCTTAGCATTCCAGACACGGAGGAGCCCAGTCCGCGGAGGCAGAACAGCTGCAGTGCCCGGGCATGCGTCCGCTGTCGGTCCGTGGTCGACTTACGGGCTGCCCTCTTTGCGGCGCGAGGCGGTCCACCTGGCTTCTGCTTACCTCTCCGACCGTCTTCCCTGCCATTAGGCGCACTGTGCGGCGGTTGCTGCGGTGGAGGTGGCGGCGAGCGGGACCTGCATATGTTATGCCTAGAGCGCGAGGAGGGGAGGAGCGCCGCGGTGGGGGATTCGGCGGAGGTGATTGATCGTTGCAACCGGCGAGGCATGGTGGTGGAAAATGCGGGGGTTAGGGTGCGCTCCGGGATGGAATGGCTAGCTGTTCTCTACTACTTTCTCCTGATGGTGGTGGAAGATGCGTAGAGCAGGTTTATATAGAGAAGTCAGATGGAGACGCAGACACTGCTAGCTCTAGCTATGGCCTTGTGAGTAGAATCGCCGTCACGCGATGGGAACTGGAGCGAGCAGCGCAAGCGAAGCGTTACCTATCAGCAAGCAAGCCAGCGGCGGATTTCGACCTGTCAAGCAAGAGGCCTCGGCGCATCCTCCGTATGCTTCACATGGACCTGCCGGGTCTGTGCGGCCGTATCAGCGGAACGGTAACTGCTTCTGCCCAACTTGATGCTACTGACACCCAAATCAATGGAAGAAAGCGGAAGGAACGAATAGAAGCACGGTCCCTATGCCTATCTAGATCGGTGCTTTTCCTTTGCGATGAGGATCGCTAGATATGCTTTCAAGGCTTCTGCGAAGGAACAGTCTGGCGCAGTCGCGATCAAGTGAGGAGCGCGGATTTGCTGTTCTCAATTTGAAGAGGACCACGCTGCTCCTTTTGTGATCCACGTTCACTTATTGTGGCCGTTAATCTGGATCCTTCTTCGCCCACGAGTACTGTTACCGAATCTTTCTGGATGTGACTCGGACGTCCATGGTGTTTAATCCTTGAGGTTGATAAAATTGTAAATTTATTCTCAAAATCGTAAAAGAAAAAAAAACAGAAATATTTTCAGAATCGTCATCCGTATATTGTCAGATATATGTAAACAAACAACTATAGCACACCTGAAGATTGTTATGCATGAATTTCTGATAAAACAAGCATAAATTACACGATTGCCTTATTAGAATACAATACCTAATTTGAAATCACGAGAGACCCATCCCAATTTCACACACGAGTACTGTTCCCAGATCGCTCTGGAGATGTGACTTGGAAATATGTGGTGTTCATTCCCTTGACGTTGATTAAACAATAAGTTCAGGGATAAAAATCAATGTCAAAAAATCAAAAAGTCCATTTTCAAATTGTCACTTAAATAAAAACCTAAATGTCATTTTTTCTGAAACATTGCCCCTAGTAAGGACAATGCATACCCGTCCGAACCTTGTGAGAGTTATGTCTTATTAATACCTAAACCTTCTATCTTCTTTGGTTTGACAATCATATGCCATGAAACCCAAATCCTTGTTGGAAGACTCTTAATGACATTTTTCAATAAGTAGCTCTCGCCTTACCTTTCATTGTGGTTATCAATTTTAGAACTAGGAAATTGATTGGTAAATGCATAGGAATGAGAGAAATGATTGATGGAGAACGGAATGTACAAACACTTAAATAGGAATCATTTATCACCGTTGGAGATCATAGCTTTAATATTGTTCACAATGGGTTTCAAAGAAATGAAAAATGGTATGACCCTCTTGACCCTAGAAATAGAAACCCGTCACTCTCTTGTAATGATTATGGACATATATGCCGCTAAAGAAGAAAGATTGTTTGCCTCGATAAGTTGGATTGATACAAGTTTTTACTTATATTTTATGTTTCATTGATGATGCAAGTTGTTGTGTACAAAACTGAAACCAAGCAGTGTCGTCAACAAAATGAAGCTTTGTTGGTATGCGTCATTCTCTTTTCATTTACCTAAAACTCATTTCCTACTATATTTTTTACAATTCAACTGCCTTTGTAAAAGCAAAAACATCCATACCTTCTAGCTAAATAATGCTAGGGATTGTGTTAGGTTCATACAAGAAGATGGTGTCCCCATCACAAGCCAATTTGTCCAAGGCATGTGCTACCACATTGCATGCTCTCCTAACAAGATTCTAACCAGGAAGAATCAAAAGTAAAGGGGGCACCCATAATCCTTTCTAATGAGATCCAAATATCACTTACCCAAAGTTATTATTTTTGACACATCAATTACTTACTTTGCATCTGATTCCAACACAATGTCTATTTTGTTTTCTTCTGTGTGATTTCAAGACCAAATATTGTTGAATTGTTCTTCTTCTACAATCGGTGAGAGTAAATATATGAGGTACCTGATAACACCTCATTTTGTGTACTTTTTGTATATGATTTATGCTTCTTCTAGCGTACCTTTTATAGATTTCTCTACCTATTTTAAGGTCTTATGGAAAAAATCTCAACTTGAGACATCTTTCACTTTTGCAGGGTCATGCCAAGACATGGCCGCGGTCAACATTGTGACCACAGTTCTATAGTCTGCTAAGGACCCTATCGCGGTCGATGCCTCTACCCCTGTCTCTTCACACACCTACCATCCACCAGCACAACACGCCACAATCGAGGCCCTACCGCGACCAAGGATCCCCCTTGACCGTGGCATATAGTCAAGCCTCGACCGAGACAATGCTTCAAATGAGGCCATACCATGACTGCGGCCTAGATGTTTATGTCGGTGGACAACACCTATAAATAGACTCCCACCCGGACTTGTCAAATCATCAGATCTTCAAGGACCATGAAGTGTTGCCAAATTCCAGAGTCACTCACATCCATATTGAAGATGGAAGTCGAAGGAGAGAGATGATTGATCATCCCCTTCTTCAAAGGAAGAAGCTACCACCACCTCACCCACTCCAGATCTAAATTTGAAGAAGTATAGTGGTGTATCACCATCTTCTCTCTCTATCTAGACTATCATCTTCATCATATTGAACTCTCCCTCTTTGTGGTTATTGATGTATTTATTATTTTGTGACACCGTTATGCTTCCTGTCAACATGTGTGGTTAAACATATAACTTGGGTTGGGAGTAGCCACTAAGGCTCTCCCAACATGTATATTCTTTATCCCCTTTGAATATATATATGCTCTTATCAAGATTATCTCCATGCACTTATTCTTAATGCTTCACTTGTATGCTTAGCTACCATCTTGTGATGTTTGATTGTTGGTACCTCGATAGAGGAGTACCATCCTTATCTAGTGTTATGGAGTAGTATGAATGCATGAAAGTGCTAGAATGTTAAAGCTAAAGGTCACATGGTGTGTTTTGTGGTTGTTGGGTGGTTATCTCGAGAGAGAGGCTACCTTATAACCTAGTTCAATCCTTATCTCGAGAGAGGAGGGAATATACATTATGATGTCTGCTTGTGATCTTGATAGGAGTATACAAAGGTGTGTGAGTTTTGTATGTTGGTGAGAGATCTTAGTAGGTGAAACCCGATCCAAATTTCCTTCCATATCTTTGTTCCTTACTGCTTATGAAAGTTTTTCTCTTATTTTTATCTTCTTTCTTTTATCTTTTTTTTGTTTTGGCTAGAGCACCGTCGTCCTTAGGGAACACCTTTTTAACCCACATGTTCTTTTAGAGTATAAGAGTGTGAGACTCTACGTACTTAACACTTGCCGATATTATCCATGTGGTTCAACCCGGAATACTACATCGGACCCTATGTAATAGTTGTAGGGGCTTGAGTGTCGGATTATAATCTTAAAAGCCCAACTACTCTGAATCCGCTCCATTTTGGACGTGCGATTTAGGATGGTCAACTTTTTGGCACCATTGTCGGGGACAAGGCAAAATGGTACTATTAAGAACACGAGTCCACTCACTATACTCCCATGCCTCAAGCTTAGCGATAAGCTTGACTACACAAAAACTTTAAATATGCTACCTTACGATTATGTAGAATAGTTTGTTTTAACAAGTCCAATTTTCTAACTCGAATGTGTGGTCTATTCAGGGAACCTAGAGGGAAGCATATTGGTTCAATTCTTCACCTTAACTTCAAGTCACCATGCCGTCTCATGTGGACGACATTCTTACTGGGGACGATCGAAATGTAAGAGTTCAACATGACCCACTGCCACATGAGACAGATGAAGAGAGAGATGACCATCACTCAGATGGTTGCCATCATGAGGAAGAATGAAGTGAGTAAGAACAACGTCACAATCACTGTAGAAGGCATCATAGAAATCACTGTGAGAATGAACGCAAAAATGAGCGTGAACGTGATGATTGGAATAGTGATAGTGAAGATGATGAGGAAGGAAAAACTCTTAGAGAGCTGCCCGCAACTTGAGCCAACGAGTCGAGATGTCCAATTATTATCTTACACTTCAATGCAACAGATTTTGAGTTGAAACCTGTTGTAATCTCGATGATCCAGAACAAGCCCTTCAGTGGGAATTCAAGGAGCAAAAATTTGTACTATTATCTTGGTGCCCTCAAAAACATTTGTGATACCATCAAGATGAGGGGAGTGCCCCAAGAAGTGATATATTGCAAAGGATTCAATTTCTCTCTCAAAGATAAAGCTCTATCATTGTACCTTAACTTGCCCCACCAATCCATAGATGGATGGAGACCCCTTGCAGATGCTTTTGTCACTAAGTTTTATTCTACTGAAAGAACTATCCATAATATGTAAAAGATCACTTCTTTTGATGCAAAAACTAGGAGAGAACCTTCATGAGGCATGGGAGCACTTTCAAGAATACCAGAGAGATTGCCCCCACCATAACTACCGTAAGAGATTTCTGGTGACCACTTTTTACAATGGGGTAACTCCCACCAAAAGAACTTCGCTGAATGCAGCTGCCAGAAGCGACTTTCTTGGTAAGAAACTGAGTAGAACCATGAAGATCATCTATGCATGGACGCAATGCAAGCATGCATGGATTCTGATAGAAACGGTAGAGGATCATCCAAGAAGGCAGGATCTGAAGGACCGTCAATCGAAGCTAAGGCTTTAGAAACTATTACAGCTCAGATTCAGAACATCGCTACCGATGTCAAACAATTATAAGACATCGGGGCAAGGGAAAGAAACACATGGACAAAGTCATGAAATGTGTCACATGTGGAGAGGGAGGGCATAGAGTTGACAACTGTATCTATACACGGCCAGAAGAGAGTAAAGAAAGTGAAAGTAAAGAAGAAACAAAAAATGTCTCTTATGCCAATTTTGAACCACCAGATCATCCTGGGTTTAACTATATAAATAATGAAGTTTCTAAAATGCTCATCAACTGAGTAATTTATCTAAACCACCTCTAGGATTCAAACAAAAAGGAGGACATGACTCAATATATTAGAACTACTAGTTTTCAGACGAACAAAAAATAACTTTCAGGGTCAAAATAAAAATATGAGTTGAGAGGGTCAAGGACAAGGCTAAGGGTCAAGCCAAGCCAAAGATAGCAACCAAACTGACATGATTGCTCAATTGTCTGACTTAGTGAAAGGCATTCGTCAGTGAACAACCAACTTGCTCAAAGTGCTATCACCAATTCAGGAGTGTTAACTACAATGCAAAGTCAGATGTCACACATGCAAACCCATCAAAGGCAGATTGATCAACTGCTTGAACAACTAGCAGAACTTATGAAAAATCCTTCAGGGAAGATCTCGTCAAATACGGAGACTGCAAAGATGGCCACTCTTTGATATGGGAGGACGTTGGAAAACTTTCTCACTAATAAAACTACAGAAGAAGGAAGACGTGGTGAGCAATAATCTGACAAGGTGATTGCAATAGAAGAGTCCAAGGGACAAGGATCAACTGAAGACGGCCTCGATATAGGAAATGGAGAAAGGAAGAAGGATGAAGAGGTCAAGAACTCAGATCCTATCAGAGAAGTTCTTTCAAAGACAAATCCTTATTCCCTAAGAGTTCCCTTTTCCTACAAACTGATCAAAGCACATTTAAAAAAGAGGTACGAGAAGTTTATGGAAGCAGTGAAGAAGCTACACTTGGATGTCCCATTTCTCGATGCAATTGAAGAGATGTCGACATATGCAAAATTCTTTAAGGACCTAATCACAAAGAGAAGGAGGGGAGACCATGTTGAGACCATTAAATTGGTACAAATGTTAAGTGTCTTTGTTCAAGCTGAGTTACCAACCAAAAAGAGGGATCTGGGGGCATTCAACATACCCTTATGTGAAGGGGGCAATGTGGAAAGGAAGGGATTAGCCGATTTGGGAGCAAGCATTAGTCTTATTCCATTGACTCTAGTGTAAATGATCAGTTTAACGGACATGGTGAAGATAGGTGTGAGAATCAAATTAACTGATCACACCCTTACAAGACCCGTTGGAATAGTAGAGGATGTTCTGATACAAGTCGGGCGATTCTTCATACCATGTGACATAGTAGTGATAGACATTGTCAAGGGCTCTAAGTGTCCAATGATATTTGGGAGACCTTTTCTCACAACTAGAAGAACTCTAATAGATGTACCAGAAGGAATCATTACCTTGTGCGTAGGGGATGATCACATCGACTTCCAAGTACAATATGCTATGAAAGGACCATCTCTCTTTGAGTTAGTCTATTTTATGGATAGCTACACTCTATATTGTGAAGAGGTGAAGAGGACAAGGAGATTGTTGATTCCCTTATTCGAGCCTCGAATAGTCAAGACCCTGCAGTGGAAGACCCAGAGGTAGTAGAGATCTTGGATTACCTGAATCAACTTGAATAATAATTCAGTGATGATGAAGAGAAAGTCGAGACCGCAAAGTACGCCTCACTTGAGAAAACACCTGAAGAAAAAAGAGCACCAAAACCAAAGCCAGAGTTGAAATCGCTTCCGAAAGGGCTAAAATATGAATTCATGGACAACGAAGAGAGGAATCATGTGATTGTCAATGCCAACATGATAGATGATCAGCTAGAAAGGTTTCTAAAGGAGCTTAGGTTACATAAAAAAGGCTATAGGGTATTATGTAGAAGACATCAGAGGTCTCAACCCTGCCTTGTGCATGCATAGAATACATATCCAAGAAATAGCTAAACCTTTAGCTCAACCACAGAGAAAGTTGAACCAAATGCTAAAGGAAGTCATAAAGAAGGAAGTAACTAAGCTGTGGGATGTCGAGATCATTTACCCAATAAGTGACAGTAACTGGGTAAGCCCTATCCATGTGGTGCCTAAGAAGAGTGGAATGACAGTGATAAGAGGAGAGGACAGAGATGAAGTGGCAACAAGGACGGTAATAGGTTGGCATATGTGCATAGACTACTGCAAGTTGAATGCTACTACCAAGATCATTTCCCTCTACCATTTATCGATCAAGTTCTAGAAAGATTAGCTCACCATGGTTACTTCTATTTTTTGGATGGGTATTCAGGATTCTATCAAGTATCGATTGATCCCAATGATCAGGAAAAGACAACCTTCACCTGCATCTATGGCACATACGCTTTCATAAGAATGCCATTCGGGTTGTGTAATGCACTAAAAACTTTTCAACGTTGCATGATATCTATGTTTTCAGACTTCTTAGAAGACATAGTGGAGGTCTTCGTGGATGACTTCTCTATTTATGAAAAGAATTTTGAGACATTTCTAAGGAACCTATCTTTGGTGCTACATCACTATGAGGAAAAATACCTTGTCTTGAATTGGGAAAAATGCCATTTTATGGTCCAAGATGGTATCGTCTTAGGGCATAAAGTTTCCAAGGAAGGAATCAAAGTGGACCTAAGAAAGATCAAATCTATATCCAAGCTTCCACCACCCAAATACGTTACAGGAGTAAGGAGTTCCTTAGGGCATGCGTGATATTATAGACAGTTTATAAAAGACTTCTCAAAGATCGCTAAACCCCTTTCAAGTCTCCTGATTAAAGATGTTGAATTCAAGTTCACTAGTGAATGCTTAGATGCCTTCCAGGCCCTTAAAAGGGCATTAACAACAACACCGATTCTACAAGCACCAGATTGGGAGCTACCTTTTGAAATTATGTGTGATGCTAGTGATTTTTCCATCGAGGTAGTCCTTGGACAGAAAAAGGATAAGAGACACGATGTGATTTGCTATGCAAGCTGAACATTGGATGAGGCCCAAGTAAATTACATCACCACTGAAAAATAAATGCTGGCTATCATCATTGCCTTTGAAAAATTCATATCATATTTGGTAGGGTCAAAAGTAAAAGTGTACACTGATCATGGAGCTATAAAATATCTCATGCAGAAGAAGGACACAAAACTGAGACTTTTGTGATGGGCCTTATTACTTTATGAGTTCGACCATGAGATTAGTGATAAAAAAGGATAAGAAAATGTGGTTGCATACGACCTGTTAAGGATAGTTTTTGATGAAGAAAGTCAATTGCCAATAAATGACAACTATGCCGATGAAGTTCTTCTAATGGCCCAATCAGATGAGTGGAGCCTACCTTGGTTCGCAGACATTTGCAATTATCTAGCATGTGGGCAACTTCCTCAAGAGATCACATATTCAGAAGAAAAAATTATTCTCCGAGCTAAAAAAATACTACTGGGATAATCAACTATTGTTTAAAAGATGATCTGACAAATTATATTGCTGATGCATATCGAAAGAAGAAGTACCCCTAATCCTTAAAGAATGCCACTCCTCACCTTACGGGGGCCACCACGGGGAGGTTGGGGTAAAGGAAAGCTGTAAAAGTCTTACAATCAGAATTTTATTGGCTGACTCTTTTTTAGGATGCTACATTATTTGTCAAGACCTGCAAGGAGTGTCAGCTTACAGGAAACATTAGCCCGAAGGAATGAGATGCCAATGGATGATTGGGTGGAAGTCAAAATTTTTAATGTATGGGGGATAGATTATATGGGACCCTTTCCATCATCAAAAGGGAACCACTATATACTTGTTGTTGTCGACTACATCTCCAAATGGGTAGAAGTTGTTGCCACCGAAACCTATGACTCCATGGTAGTAATAAAGTTGTTTGAGAAAACTATCTTTCCACAGTTCGAAGTACCACACATTGTTATAAGTGACAGAGGGTCTCACTTTGGTGAAAAGAAGTTTGAAGCTCTATTGAGGAAGTATGTGGTAAAACACAAGGTTGCAATGCCATATCATCCCCAAACGTCAGGGCAGGTCAAGGTGTCTAACAGGAAAATCAAACAGATCCTAGAGAAGACTGTAATTCGTACAAGGAAGGATTGGTCCATGAAACTCGATGATGCACTATGGGCTTACCGCACAACATATAAGACACCTATAGGCACGAAACCCGATAGGTTAATTTATGGGAAGTCTTATCATTTGCCTTTCGAATTAGAGAACAAGGCCCTATGGGCTATCAAATTTATGAACATGGGATATAGATAAAGCTGGGCAGAAATGATTTCTTCAACTTTAAGAACTCAAAGAGTTGAGGCTGGAAGCTTATGAGAATGTGAGGATCTATAAGCAAAGAACTAAGGTATGGAAGAATGTGAGGATCTATAAGCAAATAAATAAGGTATGGCATGACTCCCACTTGAAGAGAAAGGATGTTCATGAAGGAGACAAATTTCTTTTATTCAATTCAAGTATTAGGTTGTTCCCAGGAAAGCTGAGAACAAGATGGTCTGGCCCCTTTTCAGTTGTAAAAATATACCCATCAGGGATGATGGAAATAATTGGAGACAAGACAAGCACTTTCAAGGTGAATGGGCAGAGGGTAAAAAGATAATATGAAGATGAAGCTTTTGTGAGAAGGACTGAGATGAGTTTGGGGGAACCCAGTCCTCTAGCATATGGAACAAATGAGAAAGTATCAACATCAACCGGAGGAAGATAAAGCATGAATGAGAAAGAGTCAAGCTAAAAGAGTTTAAACTAGCACTTCTTGGGAGGCAACCCAATTTTGTGCTGCTTTCTCTTATAATTGATGCCTTTCTTTATCTCTATTTTAGTCTGTGAGATATGTACCTCTATCCTTCTAAGTATTTTTGGTTTTCACATCTAGACTATTATAATTGCAGTATGTAAATTACTTACTTTTTACAAAATTTTTTAATGCGAGATTAGGTGATTTAATCGATTTTATAAACTTAGTTTTGTGTGCACTGTGGTCGTAGTGCTGAATGCGGTCGCCGTATCTATCGTAGTCGAGGCACTAACTTTACATGCCTTGGGACCGCGGTCATGGCAAGGTGGAAGGCCAAATCAACCTCGTTCGAGGTGGTCTACCCGATCATGGTCGTGGCTATTCTCGAGTATATAAGAAAGACCCTTTTCACTTTAGGGTTTTCTTTCTCTTCTTGCTCTCTGACTCCTAAATGTTAGAAGAAGATTAACTATAGAATTGCTAGGCACGAGTCATTGAAATGACGATCAAACAGTAAAGAACGTTTGCTGCAAATTTGCCTCCTCTGACGTTGTGCTCTCACCGCAGTAGCACCGCCTCTGTTGCTACCTCCTTGCTACCGTTTTGAATCCCTAACCACACTGAGGTACTGTTTGTGAGTTCCTTTTGATCACCCCCACTTCCATTTCTTTCCCTTTTGAGGTTTCTTCACCTCTCCTGAGTATACAAACCTAGGTTTTGCTTTCTCTATGATTCCATAACTACCGAAATCACCCTATTCATCTTCACTCCTTTGCTGGAGTTTTGGTGACACTTTCCTCTTGTTCACAACTACCTTGGTCTTTTCAATCTATGATTGAACTTTATGTAACATTTTTCTCGCATGCTTCTGACAGTATTTCCGTTGGTCAATCGGGGTTAGGGAGGAAATACCCACCATGACCCATCACGGCCACGGTCGAGTAGGTACTCTCCTAACCACAGTCGTGGCACCATGTGTAGTTTTAGCCGCGGTCGTGGTTCTTGCGTGTATGAACACCTCTTAATCAAATCTAACGTCTACTGTGATCACGACACCCACCGCTGTTATAACCCCATTTTTACACAACATGTAATGATATTCTTTTTAAAGATACATGAAATCCATGATTGATTTGAAGGGTTGATTTGAATGAATTTCGTTTATGATATAGCCTTGCGTGTTTTCTTAATGGGCCTTATTGGCCATTGAGCCCAATTGAAGGGAAAAGAAAAAGAAATGAAAAAGAAATTCAATTGGATAAGGAGGATATAAGAAAATAAATAAAATAAGAACAAAAGGCTAAGGGATAAATTCCAAAAAATAGAATTTCGAGTTATTGGGGTTCCTTGGGGTTCAAGGAACTCAGGATAATAACTTAATGGTAAAAGAAATAGAAAAGATATGGAAAATATGAATAATTAGATGATAACTTGCAATCAAAGAAAAAGGATCATTTACTTGAGATTATAATCCCAATTTTTGTAGGATGGAAGATAAAAGTACGAACAATGTTTCTTCAAAATTTTATTAAAAAAGGAAATCATATTTGAGAGGTATTGCTCTTTCAAAATCTCCTCAAATATGGTTTTAATAGGGATTTAGACAAAGGTTTCCTTTATTTGGTTGAACGCGAAGAAGGTGGGTCGTTGGATCTTAATCCAACAGGAACCACTCATCATCTAAGTCCCAGGCGGACTAGGACTCTGGCTATGTCAGAGGGATTTTTCCCTCTTAGTTTCTTCACGATTCAATGAGTGGGAAAGCTTGTTGAGTTGTCCTTTGAACTCAGGAGATGAAAATGAACGGAAACACCCCTGGTTCGACTAGGATTGGAGGTGGTTCTGGGAAACGCCCAAATCTCGCAAGCTGACATCGACCCTATATATAGGGGTGGATTATGGAGGGAATCAACAAGTTTTCTCACTAGGCCAACCTCTGCGGAATAGTGTAAGGAGCATTTTTGTGCGATTGATTGGTCTTTTCATCATGACTTGCACCCCCAGCATCTCGGTAACCCTCGCCGGAGTCTGGCGAGTAAAGGACAATGTTGGAGAGTTCGAGTGAAGAATTGGACCATCCACCAACTTTGTTGAGGGGAGGTGGAGTTCCCTGGACGATCAGTGTGGGCAGAGGACGTCGAGGGCTCAGAGTCAACCTCTAGGTTGACTTCGCGAGGTTGTTGAGAACTGAGGAAGACGACGATGCGTCGCCCTACGATCTGAGTCTACGGTGATCTCAACTGAATCCAATGCTCTAGAACGGGAGCGGCTTTTGTTAGGCACGTGCAACCAGGATCGTTAGATCCAAGAAGCCAATCACCGGACCACAGATCGAGCGGCCCATTATTTTTGGTAACTATTCCTCTCTAATCGAATAATCCAGGAAAAGGGTTTTATTTGCAAAATTCATAGAAATTAATAGGATTGTCTGATGGAAAAACTTTATACATGAAAGTTGTGTAGAAAAATACAAGGAATATGATAAAAATTCTTTGGGAACCTAGTTATACTATGTTTTGCAAAAGTACCTTAAACTGTATTAAAAGTTGATGAGAAACCCGAATTGAAGGTAAAGGGTGTATTTTGGTAAATTAATAGGTCAAATTGATAAGCTCAACCCTGTTAATGATTAAGGTGGTTCGTTCATCCATTTTGAATGCAAGGTTGCCTAATTTAGAGTTGTAATCCATAAAAGAAGGTTAATCTAAATGGAAACCCTAATTTGAGATAAAAGAGGAGAAAAATCATATTTATTCAGATTAAGAAAATAAGATGCTTAATAATGATCCTGAACTTGTTAAGAGTACTAAAATGAGAAATTAAGTGTTTTATGTAGTTTGATAAATTAAGGATCATAATATTGAAATAGGAGGTAAAAACCCTAATTTCCAAGGGAACCCTAAAATTAGAATTGAAATCCTAAAGAGTGTGATGAAATTGGATAAATATTAATAAAAGGAAACTTGTACTTTTATTTTAGGATCTCTATTCATCATTGCTTGCTTGATTGGGTTTCTCTGCATACTTGAATCTTTCTTGAAATCTGCAATTGAAGGTATGTGGTTACTCTTATGAATATATCGAGTTAGTTTTTCGAAGTTTTACGAAGTTTTCATCGATGACTTGGAATAAACTGTTGGATGAATTTAGTTCATGCAAACTATAATGTGGATATGACTATTACATAATATATGTGCCTACTAGCTCAGATCCTGGTCCCCTCTGTGGCTTAATAGTTGATCTAGTATATGGCTACCTAGAGGGTAGGTCCATCAGGTTATTGAATGACTTAGTATATGGCTACCTAGAGGGTAGCACCATCAAGTCATATTGAGTTAGATATTGGGCTACCTTTGGGTAGTGCCATGTGGCTCTATTACCCTATGTATTGGCTACCTGTAAGGTAGGACCATGGGGGTAAAGATCTACCTTTATAGAGGTATCATATAAGTCCACTGTAGGGACACCACAGAGTTGTGGATAGGTATGGATTGAGTAGTATGGCTTAAAATGTAATCTTGTCTATTAATTGATAATTGACTGATTACTTTGTTATCATAGTTGCACGATTATTGTTTCCCCCACATACCAGCTTCTTGCTGACCGACATTTTGTTTGTCGGCGTTTTAGGTACAAATGAAAAGTACAAACAGTAAAGTGGCAGATGCGGAATTAAATGAGGATTAACCTGCACATGAGGATTAGTTAGATTAGTATTTTCATGGATAGAAGTTTAGAAATCCCAATTTTAAAAAGGTAAGCAAGGTTTTATTTTTTATACCAGTTTTTAGTTTAGTTGGTAAAGTTTATTAATTGTTATTGATTATTTGTCGAACCTTTGATCCGGGTTATTGGTTAACGGCTCTGACCTTTCGGTCTCCCTTAATTGGGGGTTACCGGGAGACGGGATCATAACAATTGGTATCGGAGCATAGGTTACTCGCTTAATCTTTAATAATTATTAAATTTTACAAATTATGTAGAACCCAAGGGAGTTATTAGAGGATTATCTGAAAGACGGAGGTGTCTAGAAAAGGATCACGACTGAGGGCTGGCAATATTTTCCTCCGCACCACTAGTTGGAATACGAGGACTCCCAGATCCGTGTGACTGCCTGGCCAAAGTCTTAGGGTATGATTCGAAATAAGATACCTTTTGGACTCTCTCATCTTGTTCATCCCTTCTCAACTCAAATTCTGTTAAGGACCTTAAGGATTAGGGTTTCCTCTCTTCTCCTCACCCTCTTGAGGTATGGGTAAGGTTGATAAGGATTAAGGAATCCTCCACCAAAGTAATAAAAAACATGTAAATAAGATGCCATGGACATAAGCTTAATAGAGTAAGCGTAAAGGAATAGATACATGCTTAGGTCGTATGACACGAGTTGTCATTGTCATCAAGAGAGATATGAGGAATGACCTCCTTGTTAGGAGGATGAGTAGAGAGAGTTAGTCTTACAAGTAGAGACCTGGCACATCCTCTAAGAATGATGTTAACCCTAACCCTAAGTGAAGGTTAGAGAGAGAGATGGCATGATGAGTTAGACCAGGTGTTTGGATGGACATAACTTGGATGACGTATGAGCCATGAAAGGTTGGATGACCTAGTCATGCATGTTAGAGTGATGGATAGCTCCTTAGATGATGAGGTTAGTGAAGGACCTGTAGAAAACCTATGGGCTTATGCGAGTAGGGCATAGAATGCTCCCAGAGTATGCTAGTAGTGTGAGCCATAGGTTGAAACCCTGACTAGGAGAGTATGAAGGATAGCTTATGAGATAAGCATAAAGAGCTATGGATAACCTTGAGAAAACGTAATAGGCTTCACCCCCGTGGAGGTATGCTTGTGAGCTTGATCCTTCTTGGAGAGAGAACCTCTGGTAGTAAGGTTTTTTGTAGGGTTAGATCTAGAGAAAAAGCAGGACCCATGCAAGAAGGTTGGAAGCCTAGACTCTGAGATATGAGGAACAATGGGGAGTTGAGGATGATGCGACCTAAGTGGATGATAGTGATTGTCTCATGCTCGATCCCTAGAAGTTGATGATATCTTATTGCCTTGAGGGGAACCAAACCCTAGAGAGAGGATGAGGCTTCTGGCACCTATGTGCCTATGGTATAAGTGTTTACCTTCTGAGAAAGGAAGAAGAAGTTCTGTATACCCTGGAGAGGTTTAGTGACAGGTTGTGGGACCTTATGCCTTGTTGGTTGTCCTTGAGGAGGACTCAACCTTAAAGTGTTGATCGAGGAGAAGTATGAGAGGAAGTGGATGTCATACCTGATACATGTTTGGTTTGTGGTTAAGAGATTGAGCATGCAGTTGGACACCCAAAGGTGGACCTAGGGTTCCTAGGCCTAAGAGGGGAAGAAGTGTACCCGATGCTCATGATGAGATTTGAGTCTCTATAGTTTTGAGCATGTGTAGAGAAAAAATAAACCCCTTAAGTTAAGGGTATGTTTGATGAACCCCTCACAACTAAGTTGATCTAATGTTGAGGAATGAGAACAAGTATGACCTAGCATAGTTTAGTAGGTGGTCTTCTTGTGCCGTAGTAGCTTGGTAGGGTTAAGCATGCTTATGTGGATGTAAACCCTAGATAGAATGACGTTTTTGACCTTGTTGTCAAGAGTTGTAGTTTCCCCCCGGGAGAGGGACCCTTTGGTTAGGGTGTATACCAGTTTGTTGGTTTTTGAGGTAACCTAAAGAGGTCTCATAAGATCTTGAGAAGCTAAGTGAAGAGTACATGGCATAAGAATGAACACATAGACTCATAGATAACCATCTCTATGTGCTTGTGGATGTGTTACCATGGAGGTAACCGGTATGGGGCTTGACCAAGGTAGGCAGGTTGCCATGATCCCTATGGAAGGATGAAAGTCAGCCCATGAATGCAGGAAGAGAGATGATGCATGTTTGGGTAAGGTTCTAAGTTGAACATGTACTATAAGAGAATCCTAAGTCTATCCTAGGGTCAGGTAGGGATAAGACCGATGGAAGTAGGAGTTGCCTAATTCCCTAATGCACATGACCATAGGGTCGGGAGGTAACAACTATCATTGTCTGAGGGCCATGGGTTAGGAGATTGATCACCTTCATGAACTCATGGGACCCAAAGGGCAGATGAGTAGGGAACTCTCTGGATGCATGAAGGAAGGGGGATGACCCCAAATGGGCCGACACTCTAAAGGCTTAGAGGAGATGACCAAGGATGGTGCTTGGACCAAGTAAGTTCGAGACCAGTTTCCCATGGAAGTAATGGGAATATCAAGATGATGGCACGTTTCAACCTAGATTTGAAGGTGTACTGGCAAGGTGGGATGTGCCATCTCTACTCTTGGAACAGGAAGAACTTTGTGTTTGGACGGCCACCAAATGCTTATTTCTTCTTGTTATGGGAGTGAGAGATGGGACAGTACGCATGCCATACACCAAGGATAAAAGATGAGGTGGGTTAGAACATTGCTACGAGGTATGAGGACAGAGATGATAACATACCTTGGTGGAGTGAATGATACATGGATAGGTACAAACGATAAGAGTATTAAGATAATCACCTTGGGAGGTTGTGTCAGTTACCACTTTAGTAAGGTGAAGTTGGTGAAAGGACCACAGTGTGTGTAGATGAAGTTGCTTTGATCATGCAATGGCTGAATGGAGCCTAGAGACGACGAGCGTCATGAGCGGATGCAAAGTAGACTGACATGCAGTTCATTGTGGGAGAATATGTGACATGAAAATCCGACCCCTCTAAGTAATAGCTAAGAGAGCTGAGTCCCCGATATATGGGTCCATTTGAGATGGATTGGCAGAGAAGGTTATGGATAACCTTACCCATCAGGATAAAGAAAGGTGTGATGAGTTCCAAGTGTCCAATTTAAGGAACTGTGTGAGGTACCCAGACCATGAGCTAAACAATGAACCTATGAGCCCCAAGGGAGGCTAAAATGACCTGAGTCACCTGTGCAGTTTATAGACGTTAGGATGAAAGAACTCAGAGAAAAGAATATGTGATGATAAAGGTTCTTTGGAAATTCCATGAGTAAGGTAAAGCCACATAGGGGCAAATGATGGACATGGAAAAGTCTTATCCTGAATTGTTTGTTTGCTTGATTGTAGAATTTGGAGGGAAAAATTCCTATAAGGAGGGGAGGATGTTATAACCCCATTTTTACACAACATGTAATGATATTCTTTTTAAAGATACATGAAATCCATGATTGATTTGATGAGTTGATTTGAATGAATTTCGTGTATGATATAGCTTGTGTGTTTTCTTAATGGGCCTTATTGGCCATTGAGCCCAATTGAAGGGAAAAGAAAAAGAAATGAAAAAGAAATTCAATTGGATAAGGAGGATATAAGAAAATAAATAAAATAAGAACAAAAGGCTAAGGGATAAATTCCAAAAAATAGAATTTTGAATTATTGGGGTTCCTTGGGGTTCAAGGAACTCAGGATAATAACTTAATGGTAAAAGAAATAGAAAAGATATGGAAAATATGAATAATTAGATGATAACTTGCAATAAAAGAAAAAGGATAATTTACTTGAGATTATAATCCCAATTTTTGTATGATGGAAGATAAAATTACGAAAAATGTTTCCACAAAATTTGATTTAAAAAGGAAATCATATTTGAGAGTTATTGCTTTTTCAAAATCTCCTCAAATATGGTTTTAATAGGGAATTTAGACAAATGTTTCCTTTATTTGGTTGAACGCGAAGAAGTTGGGCCGTTGGATCTTAATCCAACAAGCGCCACTCATCGTCTAAGTCCTAGGAAGACTAGGACTCTGGCTATGTCAGAGGGATTTTTCCCTCTTAGTTTCCTCACGATTCAATGAGTGGGCAAGCTTGCTGAGTTGTCCTTTGAACTCAAGAGATGAAAATGAACGGAAACACCCCTGGTTCGACTAGGATTGGAGGTGGTTCTGGGAAACGCCCAAATCTCACAAGATGACATCGACCCTATATATAGGGGTGAATTATGGAGGGAATCAACAACTTTTCTTGCTAGCCCAACCTCTGCGGAATAGTGCAATGAGCATTTTTGTGCGCTCGCTTGGTCTTTTCATCATGACTTGCACCCCCAACATCTCAGTAACCCTCACTGGAGTCCATCGAGTAAAGGACAATGTTGGAGAGTTTGGGCGAAGAATTGGACCATCCACCAACTTCCTTGAGGGGATGCAGAGCTCCCTAGCCGATCAGTGTGGGCAGAGGACGTCGAGGGCTCAGAGTCAACTTCCAGGTTGACTTCGCGAGGTTGCTGAGAACTGGGGAAGACAACGACCCGTCGCCCTACGATCTGAGTCTAAGGTGATCTCAACTGAATCTAACGCTCCAGAGAGGGAGCGATTTTGTTAGGCATGTGGAAACAGGATCGTTAGATCCAAGAAGCGGATCACCGGACCACAGATCGAGCGGCACATTATTTTTGGTAACTATTCCTCTCTAATCGAATAATCCAGGAAAAGGGTTTTATTTGCAAAATTCGTAGAAATTAATAGGATTGTCAAATGGAAAAACTTTGTACATGAATGTTGTGTAGAAAAATACAAGGAATCAGATAAAAATACTTTGGGAACCTAGTTATACTCTATTTTGCAAAAGTACCTTAAAACTATATTAAAAGTTCATGAGAAACCCTAATTGATGGTAAAGGGTGTATTTTGGTAAATTAATAGGACAATTGATAAGATTAACCCTGTTAATGATTAAGGTGGTTCGTTCATCCATTTTGAATGCAAGGTTGCCTAATTTAGAGTTGTAATCCATAAAATAAGGATAATCTAAATGGAAACCCTAATTTGAGATAAAAGAGGAGAAAAATCATATTTATTCAGATTAAGGAAATAAGATGCTTAATAATGATCCTGAACTTGTTAAGAGTACTAAAATGAGAAATTAAGTGTTTTATGTAGTTTTGATAAATTAAGGATCATAATATTGAAATAGAAGGTAAAAACCCTAATTTCGAAGGGAACCCTAAAATTGGAATTGAAATCCTAAAGAGTGTGATGAAATTGGATAAATATTAATAAAAGGAAACTTGTAATTTTATTTCAAGATCTCTATTCATCATTGCTTGCTTGATTGGGTTTCTCTAAATACTTGAATCTTTCTTGAAATCTACAATTGAAGGTATGTGGTTACGCTTATGAATATATCGAGTTAGTTTTTCAAAGTTTTATGAAGTTTTCATCGATGACTTGGAATAAAATGTTGGATGAATTTAGTTCATGCAAACTATAATTTGGATATGACTATCACATAATATATGTGCCTACTAGCTCAGATCCTGGTCCCCTCTGTGGCTTAATAGTTTACCTAGTTTATGGCTACCTAGAGGGTAGGTCCATCAGGTCATTGAATGACTTAGTATATGGCTACCTAGAGGGTAGGACCATCAAGTCATATTGAGTTAGATATTGGGCTACCTTTGGGTAGTGCCATGTGACTCTATTACCCTATGTATTGGATACCTGTAAGGTAGGACCATGGGGGTAAAGATCTACCTTTATAGAGGTATCATATAAGTCCACTGTAGGGACACCACAGAGTTGTGGATAGGTATGGATTGAGTAGTATGGATTAAAATGTAATCTTGGCTGTTAATTGATAATTGACTGATTACTTTGTTATCATAGTTGCACGATTATTGTTTCCCCCACATACCAGCTTCTTGATGACCGACGCTTTGTTTGTCGGCATTTTAGGTACAAATGAAAAGAACAAACAGTAAAGTGGCATATGCGGAATTAAATGAGGATTAACGTGCATAAGAGGATTAGTTATATTAGTAACTTCATGGATAGAAGTTTAGAAATCCCAATTTTAAAAAGGTAAGCAAAGTTTTATTTTTTATACCAGTTTTCAGTTTAGTTGGTAAAGTTTATTAATTGTTATTGATTATTTGTCGAACATTTAATCCGGGTTATTGGTTAACGGCTCTGACCTTTCGGTTTCCCTTAATTGGGGGTTATTGAGAGACCGGGTCGTAACAAATGCGGTCGTGGAGTTTCTTTGCCATAGTTGTGGCACTCCTTTCCCTTTGATAATCGCCTACCGTGGTTGTGGAACCCTCCTCGACTATGGTACAACTTTCAACATATGTCGCAGTCATGGTATCTAATGCATTTCAAGCACAAACAATTAAAAAATTGAATTAAGTGTTAATACCATATATAAAATATAAAATACAATCTTTCTTACAACAATCTTATTGTTGAAACTTTCAGAATGTCGACTTCAATCGAGGACACTTTGATGAAGAAATCAACTTCATTGAGGGGTGCAGAGGATAACTTAGAGAAGATAACTAAGGCACTGAAAGATAACCCAAATCTCTCACCAACTAAGAAGCTTCAATTAGAGCTAATGAAGAAGAAATACAAGTACACCCTGGCCCGCAAGACACCAGTGAAATCTGAGGAGTCTCAGGAAATGTCACGAATAGAGACTTCTGAGTACCAACCTTATGAAGTTGACTTAAGGAAGCTAGAGAAACACAAATATGAAATTGAGAATGCATAGAGCACCAAGAAGAGAAAATTGACTGCCGTGGAGAAGTCAAAGGGGTAAGAAAAATAAGTACCCCTGAAGAGGTCGATGAAGAAGAATAGAAGGCCCTGAACCAGTAGAGGCCAACATTTGTACCAAGAGATCAAGCACACCAGTCACAGTTTGAATGGGTACTACAAACCAAAGGGTTCAAGCCGACGTGATACCTGGACGTCGATGACTTCAAGAAAATGGGAATTTATGATAGGGTTATGAACTTCTTAGAAGGCACCAATCTGCGCACCCTGTGTACATCAAAAGCTCCCTCACTAACTCAGTTGATGATGGAGTTCATGTCATCATTAGAAAAGCTCCCTATCAGTGATGGTGAATGCAAGAAGGGAGGCAGTGACTTCAAACTAGAAGTAAGAATAGGAGGGAAGTCTCATATGATTACTGAGGCCATACTAAATAGCATATTCACCAAGACAACAGAAGGAGCACAAGCCTTCTCAGCTGCATTAGGCAAAAAAATGTCATCAGATACAATAGTCACATGATGTGGGAGAAGTTGATCGAAGAATACAAACATAATTCAAGGAACTCAAAGGCGACTCTCATCACCTCCTACTTTATCCGAGTGGTGCAGAAAATAACCGCCAACACAGTCTTTATGAGATCAGAAACTGGAGGAGTGACTAAGGGGGACCTATTTCTAATATGGTCCATGCTCAACAAGAAATCAGTGAACATCGAGAGACTACTAATCAAAAGGCTATCAACCATAGTGGGAGTGGAAGCAAAGCAGATAAAGGAATTTTCATGGGAAGCTAGATAACTAGAATGGCCTATCACTTTATGGATGTAGACCTATTGATGAAATACAAGAAGACCAAGGGACATACAAAGATTGACATTAAGTCCCTCATCAACACTGGCATTCTAGCACAGAAAGGCATCAAACTTTTCTACAAACAAATATGCTCCAAGATATTTCTAGTCCTTCCCACGATGGCATACTATGATGCCCACAAGTTGCAGCCAACACAGGAGGATGTGGATAAGATGTACTCAGGTGCTATCAGCATAGCTACATGCCCATCATCAACTAATGGCGAGAAGGACATGAGGGATAAGGCTCCAGAAATGGAGATGAAAAAGCTAGAGGAAAGAAAGAAACTAGCATTAAGGAAGCAAAAGAAGAAAACATCAAACAAGTCGACCGCCCCAAATCTACCCTCACCATACATTCTAGTAGAGATGGCAGTAAATGAGGAAGACCAACGTGAGGCGGAAATAAATGAAGGAGGCGACCAGACACATCTTGAAGCCACCGAAGGAAAAATGCATTTAGAGGTCAAGAAAGAACCCTATCAAGTGTGCGAAGACCCTAAGGTTGCACCCAACCCTGTGATCCTAGAAGTGGTAATACAAGTATCAGAGCAACCGGAGGCAAGCACTTCTGCCCAAGCAACCCACGAAACAAGCCAACTCCACAACCCAAGGAGCTTGTAACATCTACGACACCGTAAACAATGCTTGTAGAGCAACAACACCAACGCCCACAAACATTTGGTGATGTATTAGGGAACAAACTTGATGCCATGTGGTTACACATGCAATATACCTATGAAATTAATTTCAACATTACCTCTAGCCTGTGTACACTAACTACACAAGTACAAAGTTTAAACACAAGGACTAAGGCACTCCCCTAGTTTATGCAAGGGATCATCAATACCCATAATGCAATAATGTGGGCTTTGAAGACTCTAACTGAAGAAATGACAGACCTCATAAAGAAAAGAGACGCCATGAGGGAAGACAAAGAACTGATGCATAAGGGGTATGAAGAAGTGTTAGATGACCTAAAAACAGAACACCAATTCTTAGATGAAGAACGTAGACAAATTGATGATGAACACCAGGAGATAGACGCTTGGTGACAAAGAAAGAAGTCAAAGTGTCTAACCAGCCCTTCCACATCACAAGCTTCCTCAAGCCCCTCGAGCCCATACAAAAATGATGACGACATAGGAGGGACAGGTGTGGGAACAATTTCAAAGGACAAGAGTACCAATGTGAAGACCACCCCAAGGGTGGAACCACATGCAAAAGAAGAACCACAACAATCAAAACCTCATCAAGATGCCAAAACGAAGAAAAATAAATGCATTATAAAAATGTTTGACTTAAACAACAGCCTAGAAGAGGATAAGGCTGCATCTGAGGAACCTCGACAAGTTGTCACCACCAGAGACAAAAGAACTACTAAAGAAGATATCACATCATGAGAAATAAGAGATCTCAACAAGTTCTTGGACAACATGACGTTCAAAATGGATATCTACAATGACTTATTCAAAGACCCAACACAGTATGAGAAAGATGATTCACTCTATGAAGGAAAAATGGTAGCGACGTTAGCCGTGCTCAACTCTGTAGAATTAGAGAAGCCATCAGAAGAGAACCAACCCATAAAAGACTTAACTATTGAGATATCCACAAACAATGAAAGTAAGGAAGCAAACCAAATGTCGTTCGATCCCAGGGTACAAATTCCCTCTATAGAAGTACCACCCACGACAATGCTTTCAGCAAGATACGGTACCTCAGAAGACGAAGAAGGTGGACTCGCCTTTTTTTCACTAATGAGTTAGTCAAAAAGCAGAGCGCACCAATAAATGATGTACCGTTAGGCGTTGCACCTCCTCTACCCTACAATATGGCAGGCATGGACATGACCATATTATCAAGAATCACATGTAGAGATGTCCATATCCTAGCAGACATACTCGACGACAACCTTTCAGGCACTGATATTCTCTACCACAACAAGGGAAGGTCGCTTAACAAGGATCATTTTAGAGGGATCTTTTGAAACAAGCACAAGTACATAAGAAGCTATTCAAAGTACTCTGTGCAACTCTACTTGAAGAATTTCTACATCCCAACAAAATGCAACCTGTATTCCATGGTGCCATGCATCTAGTAAGTCTTTTGTTCAATAAAAATGACAAAGCTACTGATGTGAAAGAACTAAAACATGCATTGAGCAGGGAAGAGATGGAATTTGTAGTCCTACCTATAAGGACTTTAAAGCACTGGGCATTGGTTGTCGTCAACCTATACGAATGACGTACAACAATGTTCAATTACTACACAGTTGAATTGGATAGCACGTCCCTGATCTACAAAAATAAGGAGGAAAGGGATATCTTAAAGGTGCCACTACGTCTGCAGGGGGCTATACATATGGAAGACAACATACACAAAGGGATGTGGAAGCAATTATCTATATGTAAAAAGGTCCCTCAAGAAAAGGCTAGAATAGGGAGTTGCACCTTCATAGTTCTCAAAATGATGGAAGTAATCAATAAGGGAGTCCCACTGGAAGACCTCTGCACAGAATATCTACATGGGTTACATTGTGTATATACAATGGAGGTTATTTATGGTCACCGCTTCTTCAAAGACCTGACAATGCCTTCAGATGCAGTACCATGATGGCTTCACCAAGAAATACCTCTACCTGAAAAGAAAACCTGGAGTGAAAAACTTAAAACCCTGTGGATCGATCCAGAAGGACCTGCTAGAGTGTCTGCTTGGAAGGAAAGTTGGGCAACTGACACTCCTGACAAAGTAGAGAGACAACATGAGAGCAAGCTAGAATACCCTCTCATGGCAGGAGATGAGAAAGTACAATCTCTAGCTCACAAGCCTAAATAAGTAGATATAGAGGAAGATATTATGCCAAAGATTAAACCGGATGGGCCGGTAGGATAAATAGCACCAACATTCAATGATTTTAATAGGTGTACCTGTGAAAGTTTGTCATTAGAATCCCTACACTTGATAATGAAATGCTTGAAGGAAGACGACACCACGACAGAGGCAATCTTTGAAAGGGATGACATCTTTGTGCTAAAGGATGACCTCAGAGATACCTTGAAAATAGGAGGGTACCTTTCAGTCAGCACTATGCAGCCTAGCAAGCACTGCTGAATGACAACATGCCGAACGTGCATATGGCCTACTTCCTCTTAGTAGATGACATCCTAAAGAATAAAAGGTTAGGAAAAAAATACCGCCTACTACATTGCCTAGAGACCTCTCTCCTAGATTATATATTCTTGTCTATTCTACATGATAGCCATTGGACTTTATCAGTAGTCAGTGTTATAGCTAGGACTGTAGTTCTCTACAATAGCTTAGATGTAACCTTTACACTCAAAAAAAGAATGAACATGACTACTGCAAAGACACATACAAAAGAGAAGACAGTGACATGCGTTGAGGCAATTGTAGAGATGATAAAAAACCATAGAAACGGGTACAAGCATAAAGAAGGCAAAGACTTCAAGAAGACACAGTTCTACCATAGAATCCCTCAAGAACTACCTCTGTCAAACTATTGTCTTGACTGGATGATCACCCTGGCAACAATGAATATGAATTTGGAGGGCATGCAATATGAACAATACCACTTGCTACGTGGGGTATACGCCAGCATGATCCTCGAGTCAAAGTGGGCCACCACAAACAACCAGCAACAATAAAGAAATACTATTTATATATCCAACTCCAATTTTGATAGCCTGGGTCGAGATGAAAGATAAGTTTGTGGGAGGAGTCATAAACAGGCGTTAGAGGTACAATTTTATTACCTGAAGTTTTAAAAAAATTACTTGTACATATTCTTATTTCCATCACAATCAAGTATGAGAAACAAGTTTAGAAAAAGAAAACAAAATTTACTTCCAAATATTTTGCTATAAGTTGCAATTTTGCTTAGCCACTTCTTAGACTTGTCTGTCTCCCTACTAAATGTTGTGGTGCTATCGTTTCTAGAAAGGCACAAATGAGTGACCAATACACATAATAATAAAAACAAGAAGCATAACAATACAATTTTAATTCATTCTTACAGCAAAAGGTTGTGTGTAGAACAATCCTAAGTTTATGGAATCCTTGGAAGCTGGAGGACTTTACCGAGCCATACTCCCAACCAATCACCCTACCCTGACGATTATAGCTAGAAAATCCTCACCTCCCTCGAGAAGGAAGCATATGCCCATTCCAAGTTTACTTATCCCTACTTTGGTATGAAAAGAGGCTTGGCTGCCCAAAAAGTCATGCAAAAACCCCTCACCCAAACCTAAGAGGAGAGATGAAAAAACAAATAGAAAAAATAATAATAATGAGAGTTGTGCCCAAAAGATGCCAAAGGATCCCACACGGATGTTGAATTGTTGCACTCATGAATGCAGATATGTCATGCCCATAAGTGGAATCTTGAAGCCAGATTTATCCACCTGCAATCCCAAGCAACCCTCACGCAACCACCTGACTTAACATCAGTAGCCCTTGGGGCGACATTGTCCTTATGACAGCTTGTGGGTGAGTAAATTGGGGAGAGTAGGAAAACACTTAAAGCCTGATACCTACCTAAGCACACTAGAATAGGGCCCTATAAAATAAAGGAAGGGTTTGAAATCTACCCCTCAAGGGCATGTTGTACGAGTATGGCTAGCAACCTAGTGCAACAAAGGTGAGTTATTGAGACGGAGAGTCCTTTACTACTAAAAGCCATTGGCAAGGATTCAAAGTTATGCAACTCTAGTTACAAAAGAGAGGAAATAGAATCTCAAGATTGAAACAAACACACCATAAGAGTTTTTCCATAAGAATGAAATAACTCAGTAATGGTAGGCTTTTTGAGAAATTTTGTTACCCATATCTCATCTCTCTAGGATTTGAGGCCTACTCTTATCCTAAGGATAGGCTCGATCCTCAGTTTCTGGGAGTTGATAACACCTATTTTTTGCACTTTTTATATATGATTAATGCTTCTCCTAGCATACCATTTATAGATTTCTCTACCTATTTTAAGGCCTTATGTTGAAAATCTCAACTTGAAACATCTTTCACTTTTGTAGGGTCACACCAAGACATGGCCACGGTCAACACCGTGACCATAATTGTATGGTCTGCTAAGGACCCTATCGCGTTCGATGCCTCTACCCTTGTCTCTTCACACCACGACCATCTACCAGCACAACACGCTGTGATCAAGGCCCTACTACGATCAAGGATCCCCCTCGACTGTGGCATACAGACAAGCCTCGACCCTGGCCGATCTGTGACCGAGGCCGATCTGTGACCGAGGCTAAGCCTTGACCGAGGCCATACCATGACCGTGACCCAGATGGTTAAGTCAGTGGGTAGCACCTATAAATAGACCCCCACCCCGACTTATCAAATCATCAGATCATCAAGGATCATGAAGTGTTGCCAAATTCCAGAGTCACTCACATCCATACTATCAGTCTTAGATCTCTAAAGACGGAAGCCAGAGGAGAGAGAAGATTGATTGCCCTCTTCTTTGAAGGAAGAAGCCGTCGTCACCTCATCCACTCTAGATCTAGATTTGAAGAAGTATAGTTGTGTATAACCATCTTCTCTCTCTATCTAGATCTATCATCTTCATATCATCATACTCTCCCTCTTCGTGGTTATTGATGTATCTATTATTTTGTGATGTCGTTATGCTTCATGCCAACTTGTGTGGTTAAACATCTAACTTGGGTTGGGAGTAGCCACTAAGGCTCTCCCAACATGTATACTCTTTATCCCCTTTGAATATATATATATATATATATATATATATATATATATATATATATATATATATATATATATATATATATATATATATATATATATATATGTTGGTATGTATGCCCTGAGAGCCAATCATGGGATGATTGGTGGGATACATTAAGATTGATTTGATAAACATCAAAGGCAAGCTTCCAATTCTTTCTGGTTCAGTCATATGAGATAGTGATAGAACAAATTGAATGTCTAGAGAATGACAATACTCAATGACGTATGCCTTCAGGTTCAGGACTTGAACGATGAGATCATACAGATGCTAAGAGTTTGTAGATTCTTGTTATGTCCCTAGTCAGATGTCATTGTGGAAGGTAGATAGACAGCTATGACACACACGACTAGATTGTGGTGTTGGTTGATGACAGAATCTCATTAGTCATGATATAGAGATATCAAACCCAACACATAGGTACTTGTTAGAGAACAAGTGTACTGGACAGACCAACCGTGAGTTTGACACACGGAACCATGACATGGTAGTCACAGTCAATACTCACAGTGATGGTGGTGAGTGTGATTCTTTGACCTGAAATCACTACACTCAATACATGTTGTTGGGCACACTTTGATATCATCAAACACAGTCCTGAAACATGGGTTGTTATAAAGGTGATGATTGGGTGGCTTTGACACATGGGGATTTTGAGGGGCGAGTGATAGATATGGGATTTGTCCCTCCTGAGGGAGTTTGATATCCAAGGTCACTTAATGAGTAGGATTGAAATAGGCATGCACATGCATGTGTGAATCAGTATGTGATATTGATGTCATACATATCTCTTCCAATCTGCTCTGAGATCAAGAAAGTGAATGAACGTTGACAGGATGACTGTTCCATGCCTCGAGTTCATTCGGGGTATCAGTGACAAAGGAATTATACATTCGTTGTAAGACCATTCACGGATTGTAGGATTGAAAGTTGTTCTCCAACTTTCTTTTTCACTTGGGTAGCACTGATGTGTGACTAGGCACCGCTCTTTGCTTGTGAAGTCATAAGTGTTATGGACTTTCATTGCCAACGTAAAAAAGGACCTGCAAGGTCACACACATAGGATTTAACCTGGAAGAGGAGTTTTGTCCACAAACAATGTTTAGATTGATTACTAAAGAAGTTTAGTAGTTCAATTAAACACTTAATTAATTGATAGCTCAAAATAATAGTGTTCAAGGTGTTGGACAGATTGATTATAGTATCAGATTGATTGAAACTGCAATTGATTGTTTTTTGCACGATCTGCACTCCCAACCGATCGGCTCATGTGATGAACTGATCGGCTCAGATTGGTGAACCGATCGGCTCAGGTTGTGAGTTGATCGACTCATGGTCAGGGTGAAACGATTGCTTCAAGTGTTGAAACGATCGGTTCAACTTATGCAACTGAGCAAGTTGGGAAAGTAGGATTGGTGAGAAATTTCCTTTCGTTTCACTTGCCCAATTTGATTGGAACAAGGATTGGTATTTGATACAAATTAGAAACAAAAGATGGAAAGTCAATCGGGAACTGATCAGGACCACGAACCGATCGGTTCACATGTGAACCGACCATTTCCTGGGTCCCAACCCATCAGTTGAGGTGTCAACCGACCGGTTCAGGTCCCCAACCGACCGTTTCAATTGTGAAACAATCGGTTCAGGTTGCGAGTTAGTTGTTTTGTGGAAAATCTCAAACCCTTCTACTCCTGCTTTTAGTCCCGCATTTCTCGGGATGGAGAACCCTGTCCCATGACCCTCCTATATATATAGGGGTATTGGGGGCTTCTCAAAGTACAACCCACTGCAACCAGTTGCTCTGTGAAGTTGTTGTTCTCTCTAGTTTTGGTAACCGAGAGAGAGCACGAGCAAGTGCTACCCGATAACGGAGGCACAGTAAGGGAAAGACAACTGCAGAAAGCAATTGGTGGCAGGAGAGTGTGTTGGCGACTAGTACACTGACAGGAGGGTGCGACTCCTTCCAATTCCTTGTGAGACAAGGAGATTGGAGTTCCAGGTGGTCCATGTGGACTACTTCAGAGGCGGGAGGTTTCTGCCGCTCGGAGGACAGTTGTCAATCCCGACAGTCCCGGTGAGACCAAGAGTCGTCACTCTCGGTGCGACCAGGAGCTGCACAGACACCGTCCAAGACCGGAGGTGAAGACCGCACAAGGCGCAACGTATTGTCGCCGAGCAAGATTCGGGACAAGGTATGATTCCACAAACCATCCTTTCCTATTGTATAGACGTTGACGCGTTTCCTTGTTCTAGGTTTGGGGGAGAAAATTTTTTGTTTCCGCTGCCTTCTCTGCCTCCCCTAAAACCCAACAGTGGTATGAGAGCCACGTCAACTGCTCTATAATTTGGGAATATCGATATGATCGGTTTTGGTTTGTCGCCTTTATTTATTGCATACGATGCGAATAAAATTGGCTTTATGCATGTCCAATCCTAAATCCACAAATCCCAAATTACATATATGATATGTATTATGAATGCAATCGATACGCGTCGCCCTTAAATGAGTTTTGTGGTGGATGTATAGCGTGGTTATGGCCAATAAACCATATCTGTGTGTGGTTGTATATGGTTGCTTGCATCTCAATCTGCACACCGATCTTCCTTCTCCTATTCCTGATGTAACTCAAAATAATTCGAGATTTCTTTCCTATATTTGCTCCCCTCGAATGTAACTCAAGGTTTCTATTTTAACAATGTAAAAAAGGATAGAATTTTATTTCTTGTTATGTCAAAGAACGAAGGACATCCATACGACAACTGAGACGATCAGTTCAAGGAGTGAACCGATCGGTTGACGTTCCAGACGATCAGTTCAAGGAGTGAGCCGATCGGTTGATGACCGGTTCGAGGAGCGAGATGAGCTAGTGGCGGCCATGTGGAGATGCATGATGACCAGGCAAACCGATCAGTTGGAGGAGCCAACTGATCGGCTGGTGGCACCCAGTCGACCAGCCTGATGGCGAGCCGATCTGTCATGTGATGAGTTGATCAAACCCAGAAAAGCAAAGCACATAATTCATCTTGTAAAGGTTGCATTTGATGTAGACCTAGATGACCGTAATTCCTCTTGGCTCGAGGAATCACATTAGGATGGCCATAATCATCGCTTTTATCATTTCACATGTTTTCTGTGGGATATAGCATGTATATGATACATACTATATATTGTGGTGATTGGATATGTATATGTATATAAAAACCAAATCCCTCATTAAATATTAAGTTTTAGATGCCTTTTAAATGCAACACACGTGAAAATCTTGATCAACCAAGTGTAGGCACACCCTAGCGTGGTGCACCGTCTATCTCGTGGAAGCGTGAAGGATGGATATGTGGGTTTGCCCTAGTAGGGTGCATATTCATCGTGTTTGCTTTGGGTCAGACTTAACAAGGTGACCTATATAGGATCTAGCACCTTGAGGCATGGAGATGATCATGGCAAGGAGTTGCATATGACATCTTATCAAGAGTTGCATATGATGCAATTGGCAAGAGTTGCCGACCTGAGAGATCTAAGTTGTGGGTGACAGCCCTAGCTGGTCCATAACATAGAGGATTTTAGGATCTTGCCCACTAGAAGGTTGTACACTGCAATCTTCTGAATTGATGGCGAGGGCTATCAATTTGAAGTAAAATAGTGGGAGCGATAATTAATTAAAGGCCTAATTATATCATCAACTTTTCAAATCAATCAAATAAGTCAAAAATGAGTTTTTGGACTAAAATTGCATATTTTCTTTTGTAGTACAAATGACAACAAACAACAATCACTTTTCTTTGCGATTGGTCCTTGAAAAGGACAAGCTAAATGGGACAAACTTCCATGACTGGTATAGGACATTGAGAATTGTTCTCACTCAAGAGCGAAAGCTCTATGTCTTGGATACTCCAACTCCAGAGGAACTTGCTCCTAATGCACCAAAGGCAGAAAGGGACACTTACAAGAAGCATTCTGATGATGCCATTGATGCAAAGTACTTGATGTTGTTCTCTATGAACCACGAGTTGCAGAGACAACATGAGAACATGGGTGTCATTGAGATGATTCAGCATCTCAGGAACATGTATGAAGATCAAGCACGGCAAGGGAGATACGATGTCTCAAGGGCACTGTTCAAGTGCGTCATGACAGAAGGAGATCCAGTTGGTCCTCACACACTCAAGATGATTGGGTATGTGGAGAACCTGACAAGACTGGGATTTCCACTGATCCAAGAGTTTGCTACTGACGTGATACTGTAATCGTTGCCAAAATCCTACAGTCAGTTTGTGATGAACTACAACATGAACAACTTTGATAGGTCACTGTCAGAGTTGTTGGACATGTTGAGGACAGACGAGACACAGATGAAGAGGGACAAGCCTAAGTCTGTGATGGTGATCATGAGCAAGAAAGGTAAGTCCAAGTGCAAGGGCAAGGGCAAAGCTAAGAAAGGTTTTTATGCTAGCCAGGAGCCCAAGTCGTCTTCAGCTCTCAAGGCCAAGGGAGGCATGACCAAGAAAGACAATTTCCACCATTGTCAAAAGCCAGGACATTGGAAAAGGAATTGTCCTCTCTATCTAGAAGAACAAAAGAAGAAGGAGGTGACAACCATCTCCACTTAAAGGTGTCATGAAAGTAAACTTGTAACACTTTTGAGGTATATGATACCAAAATGTAAAGTGTAAAGAACTCAATAAATGGGGCAAGTGTTGCCGCCATAGATAGGAGTACTTCAGTTTATTTTCAGCCTAAAAGGCATGTAATATAGTTCTGAATTGCTATTTCATATTTTCCAATAGATAGAAACACTTTATTTTTGCATATTGTATGACAATGATGGCAATCAATAAAGAGATGTTTCAATTTATAAAGATATGATCTTTGTGGCAATGCCTTATTTATCTTGTGGTATTTGATATGCATAAGATAAAATGATACCTAAAAGTTATAGATAAACAATCAAATTAGCATCAATCATGATAAATTCATTTCTAGTTTCCATGTGATGGATAAATCTAGACTCTTTTGGTTAGAGAACCAGTAAGAGACATGAATATCTTGGACATGATTAATCAATCTTCACTAATGGTAGTGGGAGAATGATTAGCCTATTGGGTATGATACATGTGATGTATTTACATACCTATTGGAACAAATGCTAATACTTAAAATGGTGTTTAGAGAAATATCAATATGAATATCTTGAAGGGTTCAAGAATATCATAGATGAAGTGAAAATTTGGTAAAGTGTTAATTCTTGATGAGATCAATGAATGAAATACTTAGACCAGATGTTTGAGATCCTTATGAGTGATTATGATAATGTATCACAGTGAACTCATGATTAAGGCATGGTGATGTCTAAATCAAGAAGAGATCATACTCTAAGGAGTCAGAGAATGATTATCAAATAACTGAATTCTTCTTAATAAAAGAATACCCCATACTAATAAAGGACAATATGAATCATAAGGAGTTGTGAGTTCTTATATCCTTGACAGATACACCTCAATTATCTATGTGATGAGTTGTTCATGTGATGAGTCAACTATCCGGATGAATATGAGGAACCGGATTTTGAGTTATTGTATATGACCATTACATCCTAAATGACTTCCATGTGAAGCATATGGTATGACCTTGATGGTAGCACCCATTGGATGGAAATCCATAAGTGCAAACAAGTCTTAAGCGTTGAGACACATGGATAACATTTTGAGAAGGATGATGCTTGTTGATTGCAACTTAATGACTAAGACATTTGGCATATGGATTCTAAAACCACATTCCTATGAGGAATAAAACAAGGATGTGTATGTGACACAACCTATAAGGTTTATGAATCCATTAATGCAAATGTAGTCTATAAGTTACAATGGACTAATCAATGTGATTGATTGAGTATAAGAAACTCAGAATTGGATCTTTACTTTGATGATATAGTCAAAGGGTTTGACTGATATGTCAAAGATAAAGAAGGGATCTGTGATTTAGTGGGAGCATGTTCAAATTCCACATGTTGATGTGAAATGGAAATGTTCTAGAATGGAAATACAAAAATGAAAATTATCTTTAAGGAAGATAGAGATGTTTCCTATGTGATAGGAATAGAGATCTATAGAGACAGTTCTCGAAAACCTCTTGACCTGAAAAAGGAAAACATACATTGGAAATCTGTACTGAAGGGTTCAGTATGCACAGATTCAGTGGGAGAAAACTTGTCCATGTTACATGGAGTTAGTATCCCAAGGCCAAGTGTCCAATTCTTATGAACAATGGGAACACTAAGAATAGATATGGATCTATCATGTATGTAATAATCCCATTATCTTGCATGTATCGACATGGCAAGAACAAAATGCATTCATCATCTTGTATGTAGGACATGGCAATATGATGTGCTCATCTTGATAACTCGTATGTGGGATATGACGAGTGGATATCTGTCTACTTCCAGTAAGGGTTACTAGAATACCATGAGAACTTGATAAGTACTTGTGAAGTACTAGTTCTATGGAGATAAGGAAGAGTTCAATGTAAAGAGTTACATTGATGTGCACTTTTGAAAGGACTGAAAATTAATTGCAAAATATATATAGGATATATAAAAGTGAAATTTGTTGATAACTGGAAGTGTTCCAATAAAACCATTTAAAAGGAAATGTCGAGTATCTACGTGTTGGAGAACAGCAATGGATACTATATGGAGCTGGAAGTTCATGAGATGAACTTAAAGATATTCCACTCATTGATGACAAGAATGGAATCCTTGATCATGCAATGTGGCTAAAGGTTAGCAAAGGAATACTAGATCACATATTACGGCAACTCCATCTCATATGTGTGATGTACATCGAAGAGATGAGAGACATGAAATTTATACTGACTTTGGCAAGGTGTTGCCATTACTCACTATGATCGCACTAGAGCAGAGTAACATGTGGGACATGTTTTAAGATCACTATGAATATGATTCAAGGGTGATTGGCTCGCAGTGCAAGTGGGAGTCTGTTGGTATGTATGCCCTGAGAGCCAATCATGGGATGATTGGTGGGATACATTAAGATTGATTTGATAAACATCAAAGGAAAGCTTCCGATTCTTTCTGGTTCAGTCATATGAGATAGTGACAAAACAAATTGAATGTCTAGAGAATGACTATACTCAATGACGTATGCCTTCAGGTTCAAGACCTGAACAATGAGATCATATAGATGCTAAGAGTTTGTACATTCTTGTTATGTCCCTAGTCGGATGTCATTGTGGAAGGTAGATAGACAACAATGACACACAAGACTGGATTGTGGTGTTGGTTGATGACAGAATCTCATTAGTCATGATATAGAGATATCAAACCAAACACATAGGTACTTGTTAGAGAACAAGTGTACCGGATAGACCCACCGCGAGTTTGACACATGGAACCATGACATGGTAGTCACAGTCAGCACTCACAGTGATGGTGGTGAGTGTGATTCTTTGACCTGAAATCACTACACTCAACACATGTCATTAGGCACACTTTGACATCATCAAACACAGTCCTGAAACATGGGTTGTTATACATGTGATGATTGGGTGGCTTTGACACATGGGGCTTTTGAGGGGTGAGTGATAGATATGAGATTTGTACCTCCTGAGGGAGTTTGATACCCAAGGCCACTTGATGAGTAGGATTGAAATAGGCGTGCGCACGCATGTGTGAATCAATATGTGATATTGATGTCATACATATCTCTTCCAATCTGCTCTGAGATCAAGAAAGTGAATGAACGTTGACAGGATGACTGTTCCATGTCTCGAGTTCATTTGGGATATCAGTGACAAAGGAATTATACATTCTCTATAACACCATTCACAGATTGTAGGATTGAAAGTTGTTCTCCAACTTTCTTTTTCACTTTGGTAGCACTGATGTGTGACTAGGCACCGCTCTTTGCTTGTGAAGTCATAAGTGTTATGGACTTTCACTGGCAATGTGAGAAAGGACCTATAGGGTCACACACATAGGATTTAACCTGGAAGAGGAGTTTTGTCCACAAACAACGTTTAGATTGATTACTAAAGGAGTTTAGTAGTTCAATTAAACACTCAATTAATTGATAGCTCAAAATCATAGTGTTCAAGGTGTTGGACAGATTGATTAGAGTATTGGATTGATTGAAACTGCAATTGACTATTTTTTGCACGATCTGCACTCCCAACCGACCGGCTCATGTGATGAACCGATCGGCTCAACTTGGTGAACCGATCGACTCAGGTTGTGAGTCGATTGGGTCACGGTCAGGGTGAAATGATTGCTTCAAGTGTTGAAATGATCAGTTCAACTGATGCAACCGCGCAAGTTGGGAAAGTAGGATTGGTGAGAAATTTCCTTTCGTTTCACTTTCCCAATTTGATTGGAACAAGGATTGGTATTTGATACCAATTAGAAACAAAAGATGGAAAGTCAATCAGGAACTGATCAGGACCACAAACCGATCGGTTCACATGTGAACCGGCCATTTCATGGGTCCCAACCGATCGGTTGAGGTGTCAACCGACCGGTTCAGGTCCCCAACCAACCGTTTCAGTTGTGAAATGATCGGTTCAAGTTGCGAGTGAAAAACACTAGAGGGGGGTGAATAGAGTTTTAAAATAATTTTAACAATTATTTAACTCAAACAATCAACCACAAGAATATTGGACAAGGGGACAAGGATTTAGAGTGGTTCCAACTTTAGCAAATACTAAAGTTGTCAGTCCACTACCCGGTTGCTTACCCAACCGGGATTTGGAAAGAATTTAATTTTATTACCTTGCAAGGACTTTACATAAAATTACAATTCTCTCCCTAAACCCTTCAAGCAGCCTTCACCTAGAAGTAATCGCACCAACCTTGAAGCAGCCTTCACCTAGAAGTAATTGCACCAACCTTGAAGCATCCTTCCTCCTGAAGTAGCTTCCCGTTGCAATAGCCTTCTTGAAGTAGCTTCCCGTTGCGATAGCCTTCTTGAAGTAGCTTGAAGTCCACCTTCTCCTCCGAGAAGAACCTTCTCCAATCTACAGCCTCCAACCCTAGGAGTAGCTAGGAGAATACAAAGAATAAAAGGAACAAGAAGGAAAACAAAAATTACAACTTATCCTTTTAAGCACAAGGCTTGATTTGCCTATATCAAGCGTATTGATCTCCTAACCAATGAGTGTAGAAGTGTAAGTGATGTGGAAAGGAGATGCTAGCCTATAGGACACGAAATTAGAGCAATGGGAATGAATAACCAATGTTGGAATTGCTCTATTGCTCAAAACAGATTGCCAATGAGTATTCAAGCTCAAGTATAGCACAAGTGTAGCTTAGGTGTTTTTTGGTGTCCTAAGGCATGTCCTATTTATAGGAATGACCTACAAGTGCTTAAGGACGTTCTAGACACTTTCTAGGGGGTTCTAAGTGCTTAACTAGCCGTTAGGTATAAGTTAGGTGCATTTGTAACGGCTAGTTGCTTTATTCTGCAGTTGCTGTCAGAGTCCATCTCGGTCGACAAATTGTCGACCGAGATACCTACTCGGTTGAAGTTTTGTCGACCGACAGGCTCTCTGGATCAACGTTCATTTGCAACTGCCAACTACCTTGTCAGCTGTGTCTAACGGCTACTTGGGTCTTTCTCGGTCGAGAAGTTTGTCGACCGAGAGTGTCTCGGTCGAGGAGTTTGTCGACCGAGATTGTCCCTGTTTCAATCTTTCAATTAAGGCACTAAGTGTGTGTACGAGTGTGCATATGTGACACTATTGAAGGGGATGACATGACTAAGTGTGGTGTTTATCTAGGGAAGATCTAACGCTTGATTTACATGAAGTCTAAGTACTTGTACATTATATATTTGTACAAGTTTACAATTGATTACATTTCATGACATTTACAATCATTCAAGCATATAGATTCCCTAAAGCTTTGTCATCCACCTTATTCCTGCAACACTCAAGTAGCGCGTTAGATCAACAAGAATGAAATGTTTGTCATCATCGAAACAAAGGGATTTATCATAATGTCCAATTTATCCAACAGCGAGTTGGTTGTTTTGTGGAAAACCTTGAACCCTTCTACTCCTGCTTTTAGTCCCGCATTTCCCGGGATGGAGAACCCTGTCCCATGACCCTCCTATATATAGGGGGTATTGGGGGCTTCTCAAAGTACAACCCAGTGCAACCTATTGCTCTGTGAAGTTGTCTTTCTCTCTAGTTTTGGTAACCGAGAGAGAGCCCGAGTAAGTGTTGCCCGATAAGGGAGGCACAGCAAGGGAAAGACAACTACAGAAAGCAATTGGTGGCAGGAGAGTGTGTTGGCGACTAGTAAACTGATAGGAGGGTGCGACTCCTTCCAATTCCTTGTGAGACAAGGAGGTTGGAGTTCTAGGTGGTCCGTGTGGACTACTTCAGAGGCAGGAGGTTTCTGCCGCTCAGAGGATAGTTGTCAATCCCGACAGTCCCGGTGCGAACAGGAGCTGCATAGAGACCGTCCAAGACCGGAAGTGAAGACCGCACTAGGCGTGATGTATTGTCACCGAGCAAGCCTCTGGATAAGGTATAATTCCACAAACCATCCTTTCCGATTGTATAGACGTTGACACGTTTCCTTGTTCTGGGTTTGGGGGAGAAATTTTTTTGTTTCCGCTGCCTTCTCTACCTCCCCTAAAACCCAACAATATATATATATATATATATATATGCTCTCATCAAGATTATCTCCATGCACTTGTTCTTAATACATCACTTGTATGCTTAGCTACCATCTTGCGATGTTTGATTGTTGGCACCTCTAAAGAGTAGTACCATCCTTATTTAGTGTTATGGAGTAGTATGAATGCATGAAAGTGTTGGAATGCTAAAGCTAAAGGTCACATGGTATGTTTTGTGGTTGTTGGGTGGTTATCTTGAGAGAGAGGCTACCTTATAGCCTAGTTCTATCCTTATCTCGAGAGATGATAGGAGTATACGAAGGGGTGTTGTTGTGATTCCACTAGAGGTGCAACACACTAGCCGATTTGACCCGACTAGATGTGCCCCACGAGGTCGGAACACACAGGATGGGATTATGTGTTTGAAATATATAACCCTAAACTAGCTACCTACGTCTACTAAAACACTACACCCACAAGCGCATGGGGTCGTGTCATAGTATAGGGAGGTGGCAAGTAAAGGGTCGATCCACAGGGAAAAGAGGGGGCACTAGAGCTAGGTTAGTTTTGTTGGGTTCCTATTGCGGAGACTAGGGTTAAGGGTTTAAAGGCTGTTTTGATTATTAAACTACTATGAATAAGCGAGGAATTAAAGGTAAGAATGAAATCTATGTTAACACTAGGTTAGATTAAGACTAAGCAAGCAAGGAAAGACTAAGCTAGGTATGAAAAGGAAAATTACACTAAGGCAAGCAAGAGAGAAGTAAAAGAGCAATTAAAGAGCTACACTAGCATGAAAAAGTCAAGAGCAAGGAAAGAAGCTAACTAAGAAAGAAAAGAACTAATTAAGCTAAGTAAGCACAAAACTTGGGTTTTAAGCAGTAAAGAGATGTGTGGGTTGTTTAGGGGTATGAGCTTATCACTTAAGTTGGGGGGTGACATATGAACATTATGATTCCATTTAGATTATCCAAACCAAACAACAAGTTAGAGTCTAATGAATTAACCTAAGCTACTAACTGGCCATGGATATGCTAGGTTGTACATAGGGGAACTAGTCCCTAACACCCCCTACTACCCTTACGAGGCTCAATTTAGTTAGGGATTAGGTACAATTCAATTAGAGTCTAATCAAGTCTAGGTTTCTAGATTAGTCATTCCTAGGGCAATTAGGGGTCGATGGTAGTAATGGGGTGGTGAGATTAGGGTTTTGGACCCCCATTACCCCACATTCTAGCCTTGAGAAGGCTCCGTGCTAATTGCACTAGAATTACCTAATCCAGCTACTTAGATATCTCACTTAGGTTTAGGGAGATTGATTAGGATGTAGGAAGATGGGAGGCAACCTAGGGATCCAAGAATTGGACCTAGGGGCAAATCCCAAAATTCAAACATATAAGCAATTTGCCTAAATTCCTAGGTGATTCCACACACAAACCAACAAGCAATCCATGGAGAAAGAGATGCAAATAGAATATAATAATTAACAAATGGAATTACAACGTTTACATGTCATTTTCCCCTAACATGGTATCAAAGTAACATAATTTCCCCCAAACAGCCCACCTAAGGGGCCTAGCTACTCAAAACAAAGCAAAATACAAAAAGAAAGGAGATAGAGGAAGAAGTAGCCATGGAGCTCGGTGTAGATGAGGAATATCCTCCCTCCAGCTGCTGCAAGGACGTCCTCCTTCTTCTCCTTGGATGGAGTGGAGTGGGATGACGGTTGGAAGTGGATGGAAGGCTTAGATATGGGGGGTTATGTGGTGGAAATGATGAAATGGAGTGGGTTTGAGGTGGAGGTGAAGTGGAATGGAGTGGAGGTGACAAGGGAGCGAAAATGGGATTCTAAGCAGCCAACCCTCAACCCCCAGCCGCCACTAGGGCTTATATAGGGATCTAGGTGGTCTAGGGTTAAGTTAGGGGTAAAATGGGGAAAGTAGTGGAAAACTGGGTGAGTTCTGTGAGTAGCACGGCCGTGGTGGGGCACCACGGCTGTGGTGGGTAGGGTAGGCCACGGCTGTGGTGTATGGGCACGGTCGTGGGAATTAAAATAGGCAAAATATTAGGTTGATGGATGGAAATGCCACGACCATGGTGGTCACCCCGACCGTGGTGAACTGAGGGTAGCACAGCCGTGGTGGTTTTGCACGGTCGTTTCAGTCTGCTGAGCCACGACCATTTTGTGGAGCACGGCTGTGGTGTCTGTCACTGGCATGACCATTTTGTCCTGCACGGCCATGCTTCTCTCTGCTTCTGTTGGAGGTTGTTCTGTTGATTTGTAAGTGACCTAGCACGGTCGTTTTGTGGTACCACGGCCGTGCTGGGTCCTAGATTAGCACTTTGACTCGGTTCTTTGGCTTTTCTTAAACATCTTTGCTTCAATTGATTTTTGGCCACTAGGGGTACGTCGAGGGGTCCTCGGACTTCACTTTGGGTCTCTCCAAGGGCAGAGGAACCCTAGGATCACTCCTTCTCTCTCTCTTCCATCAAGTGTGGTCCAAATGCCTGAAAAACACACAAATAATGTCCATAAGTGCATTTTATACAAATAAGGATATTGGGAGGAATAACATGTAATATAACAGGTAGATGTGATTGAGAAGAAATATAACACAAGATGATGCCCTCAAATAGGGATGCATCACCACCCCAAACTTGAAACATACTTGTCCTCAAGTATGCTCTAACTCAATCTCTCTACAAATTTTCCACGAACAAGAAATGACAAATGCAATGTAAAAGATGGTTATTACTGAATGGTATCAAAGATGACTAAGTACATGCATTTCACCTCTCTCCTCTCCTACTTTTACAATCCAATCATGAAAAGAGCACAAAGCATATGAACTTCAAATATAGCGAATGGAATATACAAGTTATCCATATTTCTTCCATAAAGTTCTGGGTAAACCGTTTCATGATTGTGTTAATCAAGGATGACTAGGAGTATTGTTTCATATTCATGGATTCAATCTTATATTTCAAATCACACCAAATGACCCAAGTTGCTATGGAAAAGGGAAAAATGAGCAAGGTTTGATGTTTCCTAGCTCAATAGGTATGAAAGTGGAAGAAAGGGTTGCGGTAATATTTTTGGAGTGTTTTTACACACTCATCTTTTCTTTATTTAAATGCTCTTAAACAGGAGCATCCTTTTATTTTGTTTTTCTTTTCTTTTTATTTTCTTTTCTTTCTTTCCCTTGGTGTAGATAGGGCATATGGTGGATAGAGTGAAGTGGGGAGGTAGATATGTGGCCACCCCAAACTTTTGGAGGTGGCCAAGGCTGATTATGTGCACTAGGGCATCTTTTTATGAGGCGGAGGGGTATGAAGATGGTGGAAGAAGAGTCATGTCAAAGAGGGGTCACATGTATGATTCTCCACATAAGACATCCTGCATGAAAATTAATCCAATACTTCATCCTAGATATCTGATGGAGCTTCCACTTACGTGGAATTGCGTGCACCAACTAAAAATCCTAAAGATAGTAAGTCTTTAGGTTTAGCCTTACATATGCTAGATAAAGGACTCCACCCACGTATGATAAGATACGTGAAAGTCTTATCATAGTATAGTTAAGGGTTGAATCCTCAGGACAACGGTCTTGTTGCAAGCAACAAGATGGAAAACGTTAGAATTTCACTTTGTCACTTAATAGCAGGCACTTAAATCGAAAGGTTGGTTTTTGTTGTTTTAAACTAAGAACATGTAAAGTAAAGAAAGAAAGTAAATCTAAGGAGTTAAACAATGATAAAAGTCACTAGGGTGTGATCAGTTTTTCACCGCCACTACACATGGATCAACACATGCAAAGTAAAACATAACTCGCAACAAGAGTTTAGTCAGTTAGTATCTTTGTAGACTTAGTTTCCTTTCGGAGAACTAACTATGAGAAGTGTGGGAATGTTGCAATGCCAGCCATTTCCAAACAAATGGTCACCTACTTTGCATCATTCCCTTCACAAAGTGTGTTCCTCGACTAACCAAGGTTTCACTTTCATACGTCAACTGATTCCATTTCATAGTATGAAAGTGTAGCGAATGATAGTGAGTTTACTCCACTTCTTGAGAGACACTTCTATATACCGAAATAGATGCATGGTGGATACATGCACCAAGAACCAACATTCAAACGAGTTTTGAATCTAATAGTACAAACGTAGACAATTCATACTAAAAGATAAAGGATAACACAAGTTGGAGATCAAGCAACATGCATTCATTAAACGTTTGATGTTGAACTGAAAAGATAAGAACTCTATATTACAAACTATGGATTACATTAACATGATATGAAAACATGGGTAGCGGGGCTACTCCCTGCACCCTAGTGAAAGAGACTACTCTCTCATGACTAGGACAAAGAAGGAGGCAAGAAGAGAGAGAGAGAGCATCATCCCCATAAAGGAGGGAGGAAAGTCAACCCCTTGGAGAGAGAGAAATGATCCACCAGCTTCACAAGTTGCACGATGACGAGATCTCCCTCTTCCCACCTTCTTTGGCGGAGAGAGAGAAAGCAGCCTCGAGATGGAGTATGGGTCTCAGACCGGCAGCCCCAGTGCGGAGGATGGAAGTCGTACGTGCTCTGGAGTAATTGAGGCAGCCTTTGGACGTCTGAAAAAACCTCCGTTTTGTGGACCCTTGGGGTCTTATTTATAGGCCGTAAGTGAAGTCCAAACGGTTTGGAGACCGTTTGGACCTGAAGACTATTTGGATCTCAAGACCGTTTGGACCTCAAGATCGTTTGGATCTCAAGACTGTTTGGACCTCAAGACCGTTTGGACCTCAAGACCGTTTGGATTCATTCAGTCTCAGGACTGTGTGACTCCATGCGGTCTTGGGACCGTGTGACTTCATGCGGTCTTGGGAGCGTGTGACTCCATGCGGTTTCGGGACCGATTGGCTTCATGCGGTCTTGGGACCGTGTGACTCCATGCGATCTCGGGACCAATTGGCTTCATGTGGTCTTGGGACCGTGTGACTCCATGCGGTCTCGGGACCGATTGGCTTCATGCAGTCTTGGGACCGTGTGACTCCATGCGGTCTCGCGACCGATTGGCTTCATGCGGTTTTGGGACCGTTTGAGCTCATGCGGTCTTGAGGCCAGTTGAGTCTTTTATGATTTTTTTGTGTCTTTTTCTGCACGTAAAAAGAGGAAAAGTTAGTCTAATGGTATATTTACAATAAAAAGGAATATTTAGGTATTATATCTAATTCTAATTAAGAAAGAGTGTGGAAAACTAAAGAAAAGACTAAGATAACATCCCAAAATTGGAGGTTATCAACCCCCCAACTTAGAGTCTAGCTTGTCCTCAAGCTAGATAGAGCTGAGGCATGTAAAGGTGAGGTGATTTTATTTAGTTAAGATTTCCATAGCCTTGCTTTAGTTCTAAATCAGAGATCTCTTGAGGTCATATTAGAGCTTCTGCTTGCCTTAATTCCTTCAGGTATAGAGAGTTGTGCGGATCTCAGGTTTCCTCTAAATCACGTAGCTCGTATTGGGACCACATTTTTCCAGATGTTATTATGTGCATGTCATTGACTCTAATCAGCTTTGTACTTCTTTTGAAAACCTAACGGAAACTAGAGTGGTTATGAGGGTTGGCTAAGGGCTTTTGTGTAACTCTCCCTTTTAGTGGGAGAGGGTTTATCTATGCTTTTAGGAACTCACTTACTGGGCACGACACATCTGCCTTCATGAGGGCAGCTGAATGTATCGGCCGGGCGAGCCCTTTATTAGCCTTTTCATATATTTGGAGACCTTAGGATCTCACTACCGGGCACGACACATCTGCCTTTGTGAGGGCAGCTGAATGTACCGGCCGGGTGAGACCTTTATCAGTTCTTCATATAAGTCCTTATGCATGGCACAACTCTCATGTTTTTATTCAACACTCTGGCTTTTATTTGAAAACTCACAGGCTTGGGATTTAGATATTCAGGTTTTTGGTTGGGCGGCCAAGCCTCTTTTATTAAAAAGAAGAAAACTGTTCTTAGAATTTCCTGACATTCACTTATTTTCTGGTTGGTGGTCCACTTACGAGGTTCCTTGATTTGGATTTCACTGATTTCCCTCCTATCCTTGAGAATATTTGGCTTTCTTCGGCTTTGATATTGACTTGTTGAAGAGTCTGATGTAGAACTGAAGCGAAATCATGAAAGTCAAGCGAGAAGGAAATTTATTAACTCGCCGTTACATGCCTTTATGCTATTATTATTCTATTCTTGAGGACTACTGGATTCTTAAGTCAGCAGGGGTTGATCTTGGTCCAAGAGAGATGCTATTCTATATGAGTGGGGTATAAAGTTAAGAAAACTAAAACAGAAAACAAAGACTAAAAGTGTAAAAGAATTTATACAAAAATAAAGAGAAGGGAGGATTGAGAAGAAAAGTTTGTAAAAATGATACCTCGCCCTTGTCCAGTGCACTCCCCCCCTAACTTATCACTCACTCTGTCCGTAGAGTGTCAAGGTGATAGGATGAGAAGTATAAGGACAAGGGCATCAGGCTTCTGTTAATCCTTTGTTTGCGCCGTGTGTGCAGAGTAGGTCAGCAGTGAACTTTCCGCGAAGGGCGTGGTAATCCACATCTGTCATATCCTCTACTAGTCTTTGAAGGGCCATGATGGTGTACATCCAGTAGAGGACATGGAAGCCACAGTCATTTGACTGCCGCATTTTCTGTGGACATTTGTGGTTGAAGGTTGGGCGATGAAAATGTTCTTTTCCATAAGCCCTTGAATGCTGACTTAAAAAGGCGATTAATTTGGCAGCACATTCCTTTGCTACTACCTCTGTGGGCGTCTTTGGTGTCACGACATAATTCCTTTCTCATGGATTGTACTGGCTGTCGGAACTATTATAGATTGTAGTTGTTCCTTCTGGTAGGTTTGTTGCCAGGAGCATCCAGTGCTCGTGATAAAGGAAGGGTAGCATGATGAATTTCGACATTGTGTGTTGTAGAAAGGAGATCAACACTTCAGTTGTTCCGAAGTTCTTTAGCTTTAAAAGATCATCCTTCATGTATGGGGACGCCATATATGTTGTGGGGTTATTTTGGCCGAGGAGAAATTGATAAGCGGCCATTAGGCTTATGGAGAGAGATCCTTTAAACTGTATAGTCTCTCGAAGCGTGTCTGCCATTATTAGAATGCCACCAGACATGAATACAAGTTCATCTTTCTCGGTGGAGAGCCTCGACATGATGAGGTGTAGTTCAATGTCGGAGAGATCTTTTCAAGCACTGAGGTCAAAGTCCGGGAAAGTTGGTTTTATGGCAGACAAAGGATCTATGTCACTTTTTCTTTGCTCGGGAGTTGTGGTTGTTGTTTTGGATTTCTCCAGCTCTTTCAAAGTTTGTCAGAAAGGTCGCCTCTGCGGCCGTTGTATTGCTGAAAAAAGGTAACGAGGGACGTCATCCGGTGCTATTGTCGGATCCTTGAAGAACCGTCTATCACAAATGAGCTCGATGGCGTAACGTCCTCGCAAGGAGTGAAAATCTTCAACGACTAGATCAGCAAAAGGGATTTCTTGGTTTAGCGCTTGGATGTGACAGATGGTGCAAAAAGCACAGTCCCCAGATCCCTCAGTAGCTTGAACATTTGGGTTAATAATTTGGAACCAGGGTTGGCTCCAGTCTTGGCGGAGAGATGGGCGCGCAACCCAGATTAGCTTGAGAAGGCAGAAAGGTATGCATCGTGCTTCACCTGCTTCTTCACCAACAAAGTTTATCATACCGGCAGGTAGCTCAGTGCCGCAAAAATTATAAACCTTGGTGTCCCGTGCCTCGGTGTCAACAATCATAAAAAGCCAGTGGTCCGAAACTTGGAAGGGCACTGTGAGATAACGTGCCCGCCGTGCTAACCCGGAACGCAGCCGCTCTATGGATTTTACTCATATATCTTTGTATAAAAGGCTGATACATAGAGAAGGTGAGGCATTAAAAACTGGCTGCTACCTCATAGAGGTATTGTATACTTCTATACAATTGGCAAGCAGGACACGGAAGATTGCCATTGGCATCGTGGACCGTGGTCGTAGAATGTTGCGGAAGTCTTCTCGTGTCATCTTGCGCTTAGTTTTTATGTTATGGTAGATGATGTCTTCTCCTACCTTTGCATCGTCCACAATGGTGTTTAGTATAAAAATGTCCTGAGCATCTAATGTGGAGATGGACGCCATATCCAGGTCATGCATTTTGTGTGGTAGAGGTGGTGGCGGGGGAAGCTCCTGCGGGGGGGGGGGAGAGGTTGTTCTAGGACTTCTGCATAGCCCTATAGATCGTCATCTGAATCAGAGGCATAATTGAGTTCTTCATCTGTATCTAAACTCACTCGTTCTGCCTCATCCTGGTGTTGTGGGAAGGGCACTGATGTGGCAAGTGCGGATAAGGATGGAGCAGTTGTTGTGGGTGGGCTTGCGCTGGTTCCTAATATACATTGGTGGAACTCAGTGAAATCTGTGTCTTTAGCTGACTCCCCGATGGACCCCAGAGCAGAATAGTCAAGGAATTGGTCCCCATATGACATGTTTACATTATCATTGTGGGGGGACTTGGGGTGATGTCCACCGTCGTGTTGACCTTTGTTGAAACCTTTCTAAGAAGGTTCTGCTGCTTGACCTTGGTCCTCCCCATCGTCAGATTTATCACCGGAGGGGGTGGTATCATTGTTTGAATTCGCAGAGGAGTCGGAATCGTTGTCTTCACCACTATCGCCATCTTTGTCAGCTGTTGCCTTGTCTGCTGGCTTTTTGCTTGCGGTCTTTTTGCACCGCCGATGGGTGGCTTGTAATTCATCGAAAGCCACTTGCAGATGCTCGTGTGTTTCGAGCAGTGCATTGTGGGATTCTCTGATGTCATTATATCGGCCCTTGGCAGAGAGGAGACGTGCTGTAAGATCTGTAACTTGAGCATGTAGCTGCTGGATTTCATTATTAGTTGACTCCTCTTGGCGATTATTTAGCTGTGTGAGGGTGCTGCTGATGGTGTCCAGGCGCGTGCTCAGAACTGCTTGTTGTTGCTGGAGCTCGTGGAGAGTCTCGGGCAGAGGTTGAGTCTGTGTAGAGATCTCATTGGCTTGCTTTGTCGTCGCTTCTTGCTGGCGCTTCACTCCAAGGACCTGTTCCGGCAAGTTGTTGTAGTGGTTGTTGATTTGCTCAACTTGCTTAGCCACCTCAGCTTGTCGTTGCTGAAAACCTTGGAGGATGTTGGGCAAGGCTCGGTGTTGTTCATCGATCATGGCCACCTGTCTGGATAAACCATGCACACAAGAAAAAATAGAATGTAATATGTTAGAAGGATCGGTGAGGAGGTTTTGGACGACGTAGATTTGACGTCCGAATTCCTCACCGATGTTAGAAAAGGTGACCCCAGAAGCGGAAGGGTGGGATGACTGGGGTCTGCGTGGGATGGTGTTAATGTCTTGCGGAAGAGACACTGATGGTGCCCCGAGATATGTGGTGACTATGGATGGAGTCACCAGCGGTGTCGGGGTGGTGGTGGATGTGAAAGGTGGTGGTATTTCCAGTGAAAGTGGTGGGAGTGATAATGATAGGGTAGAGACTGTGGAGGTGGATGGGAAAGTGGTAAAGTCGGGCATAGGGGTGGAGAAGGGAGAGCCCGAAGGGAAGAGGGGTGAAGAAGAGGATGTGAATGGTTGCGTGGATGTTGGAAAGGTGGAGGGTGGAGTGGTGGTGGCGGTTAGTTGATCATGTAGACTCTTAATGAAAGATTCAATTGATGAGGTGGTTATGTTTTCTTCTTGGTGGGGGTCGGCCTCTAGATGTGGCCTTGATGTTGGTGTCCCCGACAGCTGTTGTGCCTGCAACTGTCTTCTGTAAGGTCGTTTGACAGGCATTTTTGATGGTCGAGCTACCGGGGCTGTGATGCTAAGCTCCGTCAGTCTTGCTTTTTCTTTCTTTTCAGTTGCTTTAACCGAAGCTAGAAGGTGTGTAAGATCCTCATCAGAGAAGAGGAGCTTTTCTGTGTCATAGTTTGCAAGCTCCGGAAGTGGGAGGAGGGTTCTTGATGACTTGACTGTAGGGCAAAAGACATAGTGCAGCTTCGCATCCTTTTCCTTAATAATGAAGGAGTTATTAAAAGTTTGTTCATTAGTAAGGATGTTGTCCTTTATTTGCGTGCAGCGAGGTAAGGGTCTGTCCATCTTGAGGTATTTTATGATGGATGTGACAGGCCCCCCATGCAGATTTCCTTCCCCAGGGCGTAGGCTGATAATTTCTGGATCATTTGTCATCCAATGTTGACTGGCCTTCCGTTTAGAATGGACCAGAGAACAAAGAGATCCGAGATTATAACGTTCCCTCCCTCTGTCCTGGGGAAGAGTGTGCCTGTGAGAATTTTATGTAGGGTGCACACAAACCCAGAATGTATGTTCGATGCTTTGCACGTCTTAGCATCGTATGTTGGGAGCCTGGTTAGAGATTTCCAAAATTTGTGCTTGTTGAACTCAGGGTGCTCAGTTCCCACAACCTTGGCTTTATTTAACTGCTCCTGGTTGTCAATAAAAACTTCGTTCAACATGTTTTCTGTTAAGACAACCTTGTTGCCGAAGATTTGGGTGACCAGCCTTCTGTCCCCTCCAGCCCGTGATCTATCCATGATATCAACGAGTTCTTTTGTAAGATAGGTGAAGAATTCAGTAGTGGGTTCACAATACAAGATCTCAGGTACTAAACACAGCCTGGCGAGGTTGGCTTTGTCTAGTGTGTTGAAAATTCGATCATGGATCCCCATTTTAAGTAGTACGCTGGAGAAAACGTACTTAGTGGGTTTGAGAATTTTGTCAGTGGAGGGGGTGGTATATATGAAGAGATTTTCTGGTGGTGAGAATTGAGAAGGTGGGGGTGGTAACAGGGATGGTGGTGGTAGGTGTTACAATGGGTTGGTCCATAGCAGAGGCAGGGCGAACTTGTTTTGTTGCTCGTTTCTTGGAGGGCTGTCCTGTTGCAGTTTTCTGGACCTTGCGCTTCCCCTTGTGTTTTTCGGCTGGGGATTCCTCCTCGGAGTTAGGCTTGTATTCCGAGCCTTCATCATCATCGGAAGAAATTTCAATTTCTTCTTCAGGTGCCCCAGCTAGGCACTTGTTTAGGCGATCAAGGTCGCATAAGACTTGCATCATTTTGACATTTGGAGGTTCCTTTCCAGTCCTCTTGAAATCATCTCTGATCTGTTGGAGTCTAGCTTGTTCTGCCATCAGTTGCTCCGTTGTCCATGTTGGAGCGTCTTCAGATCCGATGGCCTCCTTTGCTGGTGATGCCATATCTGCAAACTGAGAAATCATGAGTTAGAACATAATGTTTAGAAACAATTTAGATTTTATTTGTATTTATGTGGTTTTATGTATATTTATGTTTTTATAAAAATGCGGGTGTGAAAAAGACCAAACGGTTTCAGGGTCGTTTGGTCCCAAACAGTTTCAGGACCGTTTGGTCCCAAACGGCTTCAGGACCGTTTGGTCCCAAACGGTTTGGAGACTGTTTGGTCCCAAACAGTTTGGAGACCGTTTGGTTCCAAATGGTTTGGAGACCGTTTGGTTCAAACGGTTTCAGGACCGTTTGGTTCCAAACGGTTGTGAGACCATTTGGTCCCAAACGGTTTGGAGACCGTTTGGTTCCAAATGGTTTCAGGACCGTTTGGTCCCAAACGGTTTCGAGACCGTTTGGTCCCAAACGATTTGAAAACCGTTGGGAGGCCGAAATGCCGGGAGTGCAGCGGGCGATGATGGTAAGGTGAAACGTCGGTGGTAAGGCGAAGACGGCAGCGATGGCGAAGACGGTGAAAATTGTGGTGGTAGAGGAAGATCTTGCGGGGGTGTTGAAGACATCGGTGGCGGAAAAGACAGTTGCAGAGGCGGTACGAGAGAGCGGGAAACCGCGGCAGTAAGGCAGGCGTTGGCGACGGCGGAGCGGCGTGTTGAACTACCTTAGAGAAATGTCGGAGTTGACGATGGTGATGTGAAGAGAGGCGGCGACCAAGGTGCGATCACCGTGAAGACGCACGAATCTGGGAAAGAGGACAGCGGAAATCACGTGTTGCGCGGGAACGGGAGCAGAAGTGATGGAACAACACTTGTGCGAGGAAACTCGGGAGTCAAAGAGAGAAGAAGAAGGGATGAGGGTTAATATTTATAGGAAACGGGGGGTTGACCTTGGGCAACCCTCAGGTCAAAAAGTTTGGCGACCGTTTGGCTCCAAACAGTTTCAAGACCATTTGGGAGGGTTAAGGTTATTTTGATATTTTTATGAATGTTTTGGTTATGTGAATTTTTATAATTTTCAGATGATAAATCTAAAGGAACAGAAAATAAAAGCAAAAGTTCAGATCTTGGGTTGCCTCCCAAGTAGCGCCTGGGTTTTACATCGCTGGCTCGACGAAGCTGTAATGTTGTTACACTGACGGCGTGGCGTCTTTGATTTCAATGGTTTGTCTTGGCATTTTGTCTGTCGGAGTGTAGTATTTTTTCAAACGATGACCATTGACCGTCCTTTCTCCTCCGTTGTTGTCGAAAATTATGACAACTCCAGTTGGGTATATATGCTTTATGGTGAAAGGTCAGGACCATTTTATTCGAAGTTTTCTGGGGAATAACTTGAGCTTGGAGTTAAAAAGGAGTACTTTGTCGCCGACGGCGATGTATTTCCTCTTAAGATGACCGTCGTGCCACATTTTGGTCTGCTCCTTATAGATTCTGGCTCTCTGATAGGCGATCATTCGGAGCTTTGCTAGCTCCTGCAACTGGAGTTGTCTATTCTCTCCTGCACTTTGAAGATCGAAATTTAGTTGTTTGATGGCCCACCAGGCTTTGTGTTCCAGTTCTACTAGAAGATGACATGACTTCCCGTACACCAAACGAAACGGGGTTGTTCCGATTGGTGTTTTATAGGCTGTTCGGTATGCCCAAAGGACATCGGGAAGTTTGGTGGACCAATCAGTGCGGTTTTGATTAACAGTTTTTTCTAGAATCGCATTTAATTGTCTATTTGATACCTCAACCTGACCACTTGTCTGTGGATGGTAAGGCGTTGCTACTTTGTGGTTGACTCTGTACTTTTTCAACAGGGCTTCAAAACTTCATTCCAGGAAATGGGTCCCGCCATCTGTTATGATACTTCTGGGGACTCCAAATCTGGGGAAAATGATATCTTTGAACATTTTAATAACTGGTTTGGAATCGTTGGACACAGTGGGTATAGCTTCGACCCATTTTGAGACATAGTCCACCGCAACCAGGATGTAAGAGAAACCATAGGAAGAAAGGAAGGGGCCCATATAGTCTACCCCCCACACGTCGAAAAGTTCAATTTCTTGCCACATTGTGAGGGGCATTTCGTCCCTTTTGGATATGTTGTCAGAAAATTGGCATTTGTTGCAAGCTTTCACAAAATTGTAGGAGTCCTTTGCTATGGTGGGCCAGAAGAAGCCTAACTGCAGAACTTTTATAGCGGTTTTCTTTGCGCTCATGTGCCCCCCTGTAGGTCCTGAATGGCAATGCTCTAGGACGGGGGTAATCTCTTCTTCCGACAACCAGTGATGGAAAAGTCCGTCAGCACATAGGTGAAACAGGTAGGGTTCATCCCAATAATATTGTTTTATATCATGGAGGAACTTCCTTTTGTCATGGTAGGAAGCGGAGGGGTGAATGATCCCTGTAGCAAGATAATTGAAAATATCCACATACCAAGGGAATCCATGAATAACCTTCATAAGCTGGTCGTCTGGAAGAGAATCCCATATAGGGATTTTATCGTCATCTTCAACTTCAATACGGCTGAGATGATCGGATACAACGTTCTCTACTCCACTTTTATCTTTAATTTCCAAGTCAAATTCCTGAAGCATCAACACCCAGCAGATAAGCCTGGGTTTGGCATCTTGTTTCTGAATCAGGTATCGAATGGCGGAGTGGTCGGTGTAAACGATGACCTTATATCCAATCAAATAGGAGCGGAATTTTTCAAACGCGTAGATGACAGACAAAAACTCCTTCTCTGTGGTAGTATAGTTTTTTTGTGCTTCATCTAGCATTTTGGATGTGTAGTAGATAACGTAAGGTTTCTTATCAATCCGCTGTCCTAAAATATCCCTTATTGCGTAATCACTTGCGTCGCACATGATTTCAAAAGGTTGCGACCAATCTGGGGCTCTCAGAATAGGTGCGGAAACTAAAGAATTCTTGAGGGTGGAGAAACTTTGCATACATTCTTAATTGAAGATGAAGTCAGCGTCCTTGGTCAGGAGTTGGGTCATGGGTTTTGCTATTTTCAAAAAATCTTTGATGAATCGTCTGTAGAACCCCACATAACCCAAGAAAGCTCGTACTCCCTTTATATCTTTCGGTGGGGACAGTTTCAAGATAACATCAATTTTTGCTTTATCCACCTCGATCCCTCTGTCACTTACCCTGTGCCCGAGGATGACACCTTCTGTTACCATGAAATGGAATTTCTCCCAATTCAGGATAAGGTTCGTTTCCTCGCAGCGTTGTAGAACTTGTCCAAGATTGATTAAACATTTATCGAAGGAATCTCTGTAAACTGAGAAATCGTCCATAAACACTTCCATAATGGATTCAGTTAGTCCGGCGAAGATGGCAGACATACACCGTTGGAACGTAGCAGGTGCGTTACACAACCCGAACGACATTCTTCTAAAGGCGTATGTCCCAAAAGGACAGGTGAAGGTAGTTTTTTCCTGGTCCTCCGGATGTATGGGTATTTGGTAGAACCCAGAGTAACCATCAAGATAGTAAAAATATTTCTGATGAGCTAAACGCTCCAGGACTTCATCGAGGAAGGGTAGAGGGTAGTGTTCTTTCCTCGTGGCTTTGTTCAGCTTCCTATAGTCAATACACATCCTCCACCCTATTACAGTCTTGGTGGGCACTAACTCATTTTTGTCGTTAAGCACCACAGTAGTGCCTCCTTTTTTTGGAACAACCTGGACAGGGCTGACCCACTGGGAGTCAGAGATAGGGTAGATTATGCCAGCTTTGAGTAATTTGAGGACCTCCAAATGAACTACCTCTTTGAGATTAGGATTCAGTTTTCTCTGATGTTCGCGAGATGGTTTAAATTCTTCAACCATTGGAAGTCTGTGCATACACAGGGCTGGATTTATGCCCGTTAGGTCAGTTATCTTATATCCAATGACCTTTTTGTGTTTCTTCAGCTCATCTAGGAGCCTTTCTTCCTGATCATCTGTAAGGGTAGAGTTGATGATGACCGGGCATAATTTCTCCTCATCCAAGAAAACATGTTTAAGCCCTGTAGGTAAAGTCTTCATTTCAGGGGCTTTCGGTGGCTCAGTTGCTTCTATAATGGTAACAACTTTAAGTTCTTCAAGAGTGGCCATTGGTGCTTTTTCGGCCTTTTCTAAATATTGCATACACTGTTGAACTAGTTCATTCACAGAGAATTCAACATCCGGATTGATTAAGACATTCTCTAGTTTTTCAGCTGGCTCGGATATTTCTAACTGAGACATTTGTTGTATTGCATCAAGAAGAAAGACCTCCTCTTGGATGTTGGGGCCTTTCATGCTATTAAGGACTTGGAATTGAATTGCTTCTTTTCCGAGTCTAAGAATGATGGTGCCAGCTTCAACGTCGATAAGCGCCCTGGCAGTAGTGAGGAAAGGTCTGCCAAAAATAATTGGGTATCTCAGGTCTTCTTTAATATCCATGATAACGAAGTCGCATGGAACGTAGGCATCCTTGCCTATCCTTACTGGAATATCTTCAATGATTCCCAGAGGTGCGGTTATGGTGGAGTCAGCCAATTGAATTGTCATTGTTGTAGGCAGCAATTCGGTGAAACCCAAATGTTTGCACATCGAATAAGGCATAATGGATATGTTGGCCCCTAGGTCAGCTAATCCCTTTTTAGTAGATGCATTTCCAATGTAACATTGAATTCCGAAGGAACCTGGGTCCTTCTTCTTTTTTGGCATTTTGTTTAAGATGATGTCAGAAGTGGTCTGGGCAAGCTTGATAGTTTCTTGCTCCTCGATGATGTGCTTTCTTAACAAAAGGTTTTGAGGTATTTTGCCCAGGCTGGCACCTCGGAGAGAGCATCAAGGAGCGGGCTATCGATGTACAGTTTCTTCATCGACTCCTTGAATTTCTGAAACCTGGTGTCCATCTTTGTTTCTCACAGTCTACCCGGATACGGGATTTTTGGTTTATATTGCAAAACTTTGGGTTCTGCGGACACTTGTTCTTTGTCCTTGCCCTTTGTGCCCTCTGTGGGCTTCTCTGTTCCTTATTGCGGGCTCTCATTCGTCATAAAAGCAGGTGTATCATCATTATCAAGAGTGATCTTGGTAGTTTCATGAAGAGTGCGTCCAGATCTCGTGGTGACAGCATTCAACTATTCATGCCTATTCTGTCCATGCTTGGGATTTGATTCGGGCTGCCCTGCGAATGTGCCTACTGGGGGCTTCAGTTGTGCAACAATCTGGGCAAGTTGAGCTTCAACTGCTTTCTACTGAGCCTGTTGATTAGCAAGCATAGTTTGTTGGGATCGCAACATCTGCCTTATCAAAGATATTTCATCTTCCGGTTGAGAACGAGTGGTTTTCTGAGGAATTTGCTATTGTCCTTGCTGAGGTTGTTACGTAGGCAGCGTTAGCTGAGGTTGCTGAGTGTGCAGCTGTGGGTGGAGTGGAGGATGAGTGTACTGATAGTAAGCAGATGGGTTTCTGGGGTAGTTAACTCTTGGGAAGTTATTCCTGGAGTTCCCTTGATTTTGGTTGAATTTTTTTGGGAATCCAGGTGGTACCCTATTAGAGGATCCTCCCTGCGTATGGTGTTGTGGATTAGCGGTCCCAGTAGGGTTTCCATACTGAAATCCTGGATGGTTCCTCGGCTGATTAGGATTGTAATAAACTTGTCCAGGGATAGAGTGGATAGAGTTAACTTGTTCTGGTAGTTGTTCTTCAGATTGGTCAGTGATGGGTTCATATGATTGTGGTGGTGGATGCAGATCCATCATCACATTGTAAATCATACCACAAGAAAGGGTCGGATGGACAGAAGCATGACAGGCCTCACAGGTTCCTGTGGCGGCCTTGACTTGTTGAACCAGAGGATTTTTCTTTTTATCAAACTCTCTGAGAGAAGTCTCGAGAGCTTGTTGTTTGTGAACTATGGTTTTCAAGGCTTCAGCTATTGACTTCATCTCTATTGATTCTTCATCTTTATAGACCTTGAGGACTCCTTTGCCAGCTGATCGTCCCCAGTTGGACTGATTCTCAGCTCCGAGCGTGACTATTTTCCAGGCATCCTCATAATTATTTCTCATAAAGTTTCCTCCAGACGAAGAATCCAAAAATTGTTTGATATCATCACTCACTCCCATATAGAAAGTTTCTATTAATTGGTTCTGGGAGATTCCATGATGAGGGAACTTCCGCAATAGTTCTTTGAACCTTTCCCATGCTTCAGCAAGGGATTCTCCGAGAAGTTGAGAGAAGTGATTAATCTGTCCCCTGATCTCGTAAGTCAATGAAGGAGGAAAGAACTTTTCCAAGAACTTTTCTTCCAGGGGAGCCCAGGTGGTGATTATTGGCTCCCTATCAAGTAAGTTATACCAACTCAGAGCTCTCCCAGACAGAGTGAAGTGAAATAGATGAAGCATTATTGCATCAAAAGCGACTCCGGCTTGCGGGAATAGGCGACACAATGCCTTAAACCTTTTCAGATGATCCATGCAATCATCTCCAGAACCTCCAGAGAAAGAGATGCCTTGCATGATCTGGATCCATTGAGTCCGGATCTCAAAGTTTGGAATGTTGATGATCAATTATTGCATCAAAAGCGACTCCGGCTTGCGGGAATAGGCGACACAATGCCTTAAACCTTTTCAGATGATCCATGCAATCATTTCCAGAACCTCCAGAGAAAGAGATGCCTTGCATGATCTGGATCCATTGAGTCCGTATCTCAAAGTTTGGAATGTTGATGATCGGAGGTCGGACCGGATGGTTGTCTTCGTAGTTCTTTGGGACAGCATAATCCCTCAGCTGCTTGTTCCTTAGTTCCAACTGAGCAGCTTGGTTTGCTGCCTCAGTTTCAGCTCTGATGCGGGCCTGTTCTTCCGCACGAATCTCCGCTTGAATCTGAGCACAAGTATCAGCGATGAGTTGTGCACTTTGAGCGGCGATGGCAGCGTTGACCCTCTCCATCACCAATGCAGCCTGGTGTTGATCTTCAACCCTTTGCCTGGCTCTTTGGCGATTGAGTCTAATGCGACGATGGAAGCTTCTCTCTACCTCAGAGTCAAACTCTGGATCAGGGGAGAATCCGCGGTTATGCGATGATCGCATACACATTCTCTACCTGAGTAGAGAAAAGAAAACAGATTTTAGACAATGGTAAAGATTTAATGGTTTCAAGAAGATATAGACTAATGATTAAAAAGAAAGTGTAAAACCCTAACCAACTAGTAAGATACTTAAAGGAAATTAAAACGTTCCATTGTTCCCGGCAACGGCGCCAATTTTTGATGGAGCTTCCACTTATGTGGAATTGCGTGCACCAACTAAAAATCCTAAAGATAGTAAGTCTTTAGGTTTAGCCTTGCGTATGCTAGATAAAGGACTCCACCCACGTATGCTAAGATACGTGGAAGTCTTATCGTAGTATAGTTAAGGGTCGAATCCTTAGGACAACGGTCTTGTTGCAAGCAACAAGATGGAAAACGTTAGAATTTCACTTAGTCACTTAATAGCAGGCACTTAAATCGAAAGGTTGGTTTTTGTTGTTTTAAACTAAGAACATGTAAAGTAAAGAAAACAAGTAAATCTAAGGAGTTAAACAATGATAAAAGTCACTAGGGTGTGATCAGTTTTTCACCACCACTACACATGGATCAACACATGCAAAGTAAAACATAACCTGCAACAAGAGTTTAGTCAGTTAGTATCTTTGTAGACTTAGTTTCCTTTCAGAGAACTAACTACGAGAAGTGCGGGAATGTTGCAATGCCAGCCATTCCCGAACAAATGGTCACCTAATTTGCATCATTCCCTTCACAAAGTGTGTTCCTCGACTAACCAAGATTGCACTTTCATACGTCAACTGATTCCATTTCATAGTATGAAAGTGCAGCGAATGATAGTGAGTTTACTCCACTTCTTGAGAGACACTTCTAGATACCGAAACAGATGCATGGTGGATACATGCACCAAGAACCAACATTCAAACAAGTTTCGAATCTAATAGTACAAACGTAGACAATTCATACTAAAAGATAAAGGATAACACAAGTTGGAGATCAAGAAACATGCATTCATTAAACGTTTGATGTTGAACTGAAAAGATAAGAATTCTATATTACAAACTATGGATTACATTTACATGATATGAAAACATGGGTAGTGGGGCTACTCCCCGCACCCTAGTGAAAGAGACTACTCGCTCATGACTAGGACAAAGAAGGAGGCAAGAAGAGAGAGAGAGCATCATCCCCATAAAGGAGAGAGGAAAGTCAACCCCTTGGAGAGAGAGAAATGATCCACCAGCTTCACAAGTTGCACGATGATGAGATCTCCCTCTTCCCACCTTCTTTGGCGGAGAGAGAGAAAGCAACCTCGAGATGGAGTATGGGTCTCAGACCGGCAGCCCCAGTGCGGAGGATGGAAGTCGTACGTGCTCTGGAGTGATTGAGGCAGCCTTTGGACGTCTGAAAAAACCTCCGTTTTGTGGACCCTTGGGGTCTTATTTATAGGCCGTAAGTGAAGTCCAAACGGTTTGGACCTCAAGACCGTTTGGATCTCAAGACCGTTTGGACCTCAAGATCGTTTGGATCTCAAGACCGTTTGGACCTCAAGACCGTTTGGACCTCAAAACCATTTGGATTCATGCGTTCTCGGGACCGTGTGACTCCATGCGGTCTTGGGACCGTGTGACTTCATGCGGTCTTGGGAGCGTGTGATTCCATGCGGTTTCAGGACCGATTGGCTTCATGCGGTCTTGGGACCGTGTGACTCCATGCGGTCTCGGGACCGATAGGCTTCATGCGGTCTTGGGACCGTGTGACTCCATGCGGTCTCGGGACCGATTGGCTTCATGCGGTCTTGGGACCGTGTGACTCCATGCGGTCTCGGGACCGATTGGCTTCATGCGGTCTTGGGACCATTTGAGGTCATGTGGTCTTGAGGCCAGTTGAGTCTTTTATGATTTTTTTGTGTCTTTTTCTGCACGTAAAAAGAGGAAAAGTTATTCTAATGGTAAATTTACAATAAGAAGGAATATTTAGGTATTATATCTAATTCTAATTAAGAAAGAGTGTGGAAAACTAAAGAAAAGACTAAGATAACATCCCAAAATTGGAGGTTATCAATATCACACCACATGAATGAATAAGATGAAATTGATATATCAAATAAGTGATTCCACAAACACTAAGCGTTCAAAGTTTGCTCAAGTTCACAATTCAGCCAAATCAATCACTATCATGAGAGAGGTGATGCACATGTAAAAAGTCAAATATTGATACCACTTAGCAATAAAGCATGACATTTCACTTGCGCTAGTCAAAGGTTGTCATTTTTACTCAAAATAGTAGAGATTGGGTCAAAACACACTTTTTAGACAAGAAATCTCAAATTTGGGAAAAATTGGCCAAAACTGTGCCAAGTTGCCTCCAATCACATCTAATCCTATATTATTGAACTTAAAATAGAAAACAAGCAAATCTTAATTAAAACATTCAAAATTTACCAAACATCTACATGATATGCAATGCATGGAAAAAAGAGAATTTTTTTTAAAAATTACGTAAAAATGACAAGAAAGTAAACTACATGGTATGCATGTATGCAAAGCAGTAAACTCCTAAGCTAGATAGCAAAACAAGCAAAAATGTGAAAAACAACAAACAAAGAGTAAATAGCAGGTGAGATACAAAAAGAGTGAAAATGAATGAGGGCATACCGCCCTACCACCCCAAACTTTTGAATCATATTGTCCTCAGCATGACACTAAAGTCTAGGATGATAGGGTAGACGATCACTGCGGTGGTGGTGGAGGTTCTCCTCCCTGCCTGTAGTAGGAACCCAGTAGTCAGACTGTGGAGGTGGGTAGCTGTCCTGGAATGCTGATAGAGAACTCCACCAATCTTCACCCCACCGTGGGTTCCTCTGGGCCTGGGCATTGTGAAACTGATAAAGGTGGTTGACCTGGTAATGCATCTGCTGATGGTCCAACCACATGGCATCCTGTGTCCTTTGGAATCCTTCCTGGGCCCGTAGAATTCTGTCTTGCATCGCCTGAATGCCCTCCAGCTGTACATGAATGGTACCCATATCATATGCATTCACTGAAGGCTGATGTGGCTCTGACGCTCCCATCCTTTCTTCTCTTTGCCTCACTCGTCTTGCCGCTCTTTCCTCTACCGTCCGTCTCTGCTCAGCCGCCTGTGAAGGATGTCCTAGACCCCCAGCAAATATCACTTCAGGGATTTCCTCCCCTCTCGGGTTCTCCTCCTCGTACCTCCTCAATTTTTCCAGAAAATCTGGCGTTGGTCCATATTGTTCCATGAGGGGTGGAGTATGGTAAGGCAGCTCCAATGTGACTCCTGGGTAAGGTGGGTTGATTTGGTAAATGATCTTTTGATGTGTAACTATAATCATGGACGAGCGAGCCAAGTAGTGCAAATCAACCAACTTTCCACCATCTGCCTTTGTATAGCCTGTCATGTCATGTCCCAAGGCAGTGGCTATGGATGTCACAATCCCTCCCATTACAAATGGATTTGTGCTCTTAGACGGGATTGTCCTCATGTGATCAATTAGTAGTGCCCCCAGGTTCACTTGCCTCTCTTTTGTCATCCAACCAAGAACAAAAAGATCTTTCCTTGTGCAGCTGCCTTGGTTTTCGTACCTGGCAAAGATGGTGTTTGCTAACACCTTCTGAACATAGCAGAGAAACGGGCTGTGGATACCACTTGTCTTTGATTTCCCTACTACAAATGTACTTTGGCCAATGAAACATTTCCACATGGCTAGATATGTGGAACTAGAGTCATTTTCTGTCCTTCCTCTATCTAGGAGGGTTGCCATCTCCCCACTTGGGGAAAGATCTTATTTAGCATCTGTGAGGTAATCTTGCACCTCTTATCCCCAATCATTAGCTTAATTGCATTCTTGCCATCATCGGTTGCTTTCTCTAGAGTGGCGAAGAACTACTGGGTAAGCTCGACGTAGGTCTCCTGCTGCAATGTCAAAATCTCAAACAACCCCATTTTCTCCATCAATCCCTAAAAGTAGGCGTAGAAACCCATCACCTCCATCGTTGCTTGGCATGCATATCGAGTTGCTAAAACTGTATGTGTCAAGCACCCCGGGTGTTTAGGCGCCTTTGCCCTGCCAGTGGTGACCTCAGGCTGTGGAAGCGGATGTTGTGGTGGAACCTCATGCTACTCAAAATCAGGCATATCTGTATCATCTTCATCATCTAATACAAGCCGTCGACGTGGTCGCGGCCGTGGCTCAGGCTGCGGATGTGCCACCAAAGAGATAGACGGCCATGCGGCTGAAACTGATGGTCGTGCAGCAGTCGCGGAGGGTCTCTCAGATGAGACAGATGGCCGGGAGGTGGACGGCGGTGGCTGTGACGAAGACGGTGTCCCCCGCAGTGGTTGTTCGAAGGCTTCTTCAATGATATGATCCACTATGGCATCCAAATCGGCCTCCGTCAACCGGGGGTGGCTGTTCTTTGCTTTCCTTTGGTAGAGAATGACACCCCTAGTCTTCTCTATTGCTTTCCTTGCAAACTTCTTCATTCTTGCTCGAAAATGGAAGTGGAATTATAAAATTTTGGATTTCTCTGAAGAACTGGGCTGTTGGGGCGGAATGGAGAGAAAGTGGTGTGTTTGTGGATGAAAAATGGTGGAATCTAGAGATTAAGGTAGTAGAAATGGTAGGGGAGTGATTGGGAATGGTTTGGGGGTGATTTGGTGAGGATTCGAGGGTTGGAATGGGCAGGTAGCGTGCTGCATGGGCGCTAGGGCGTGGAGAACGGCCGTTCGGTTCTTCGGAGAAATGAACAAGTGAATAGAAGTTTTGCAAAATTTGATTTTAAGTTGCTGTAATTGGGATACGACATGGCCGTGGTGCATGGCACGACCGTGGTGGCTTCATGTACCACGTCCGTGCTACCCCGGTTCTAAACTTGGTTGATTTTCTAAATTTCTGACTATCTCTTGGTTGAATGTGAGTGCACCACCATGGCCGTTCCATGTTACCACGACCGTGGTGTGCACTGTAATAGCAGTATAACACTCAAATCTTGCTCAACATCAAAACGTTGATCTGAAGCTGCTATTCTGTTGATTCTTTGTCAAAATTTCATATATTCTTCCTTCATTTCACTCTGTTCTCACCTGCACATCTCAAAACTACACAAAAACTATCAAATACAAGTGTGTGTGTGTGTGTTTTCTTGGAAAGTGTAAAAACAAAGAAAAAGTATCAAAAATGTAATGTTGGGTCAAAAATTCCCAAACCTAGGTGGGTTGCCTCCCACAAGCGCTGAGTTTCTTGCCTTCAGCTGGGCTTCTTGATGATTCTTCAAAATTCACCCATTTGGAATTCTCAAGTGTCCATTTTTGCCAAACATGCATCCTTTATTTGCGCTCAACCTTGGTTCCTCATCCCTTTCATCACAATAATCATCACCAAATTCTTCACCTCAGTGTCCTGTCAAATGCCCATTTGGACTTGTGAAGTGATCATGTCCAATATCCCTATCTCAGACTCGCCGGGTTGGGGTCTTGTACATGTTGATGTTGATCTTCATGTCCATAAACGAGACTGTCATAGTGCCATTGCGTACATGAATGTCGGCATCGGCTATAGATAAGAATGGCCTCTCCAAGATGATGTGAATCTTCCTATCCTTCGGCTCCATATCAAGTACAATGAATTCCGCCGGGAACACCGCATCTTTTTCCTTGTCTATCATCACCAAGACATCATCCACTCTACCCCTAGGCACTTTTATGGATCTATCTGCCAACTGGAGAGTGCAATGTTCCAGCTTCAACTTGCCTAAGCCCAGCTCAACATAGACATGATATGTCATCAAATTCACACTAGATCCCAAATCAAGTTAGGACCTGTCTCTGCGATGTCCACCTATGTAACTAGGTATGAGTGGGGCTCCTGGGTCCTTTCTCTTTATGGAAAGTGAGTGTTGTATGATGGAGCTCACTTGTTCAGTCAATCTCACCTTTTGGAATCCTCCTCGTTGACCTTCTTTTCACAGTGCATAGGTTCTTGAGGAACTTGGCATATGATGGGATTTGCTTGATAGCATCCAAAAGTGGAATGTTCACCTTTACTTGGAGAAACACCTCAAGAATATCAACATTGTGCTTTTGCCTCCTTTTCAATTCCGGTGGCTCATCTAGTGCTTCTACAAACAGAGGATCACTATTTTTTGCCGCACTTACATGAACATGAGGCAGAATACTAGGGATGGTAGGACCTACAAAAGGGATATGTGGCGGATCACATGGAATCCCAAACTCAACATGCGGTATCACAACATCATCTTCAGCACTATCAATCCCAGCATCACCACTTGGCTTCCTTTGCTTTGCTTTATCAACATTTCTTTGACTTGCGAGCTGCTCAAGAGTTTTCCTGTAATGCTCGGGCCCACTGCCCAATGCTCTAGTAGAGTTTCAGGAATGACGACTGGCCCCACAGACCACCACTAGCCTTAACTGTGCACTTTGTCCACACTGACGCGCAAGCCAGGATCAACTTCCTGACTGGTCACCCATCCTAGTACTACTCCAAGTCGAGCACGCTTAACTATGGAGTTCTTTAGAGATGGTCTCCCTGAAAAGGAGGTGCACCTTGGTGATATGGGTAGTCCAATCATTTCTTATAAGATCTTTTTATCTGAGGCCTCAAATCCTGGGATGTTACAATCTCCCCCACTTAGACTCTTGACGTCCTCGTCAAGGATCAACTATATGGCCTCATAATCTGACCCCATTTCAGTGCAGACCCATAATGGCCCATGGACACCCAACTCCCGTCCACGGCTACCATCGCAAGGGCGGCTCCATCTCATCTCTACGGATAGACCTTTCCAACTTGCCTAGACCGCACGACTCAAGACTGGCATGCCACATGCCCATGTGGGCCCCGCCTACTGGAGGGGTTATGGCTCTGATACCATTTGTAATGACCATGCCTCCCGGTAACCCCCAAATAAGGGAGACCCGAAGGTCATAGCCGTATTTCAACTAACAAGATCAAAGGTTCAACAAATAATCAATAACAATTAATAAACTTTACTAACTAAACTGAAAACTGGTATAAAATAAAACTTTTCTTACCTTGGAAAAACTGGGATTTCTAAACTTCTATCCATGAAGATACTAAACTAACTAATCCTCCTGTGCATGTTATTTCTCATTTAATTCCACATCTGCCACTTTACTGTTTGTTCTTTTCATTTCTACCTAAAACGCCGACAAACAAAACGTCGGTCAGCAAGAAGCTGGTATGTGGGGGAAACAATAATCATGCAACTACAATAACAAAGTAATCACCCAATTATCATTTAACATCCAAGATTACGATTTAAACCATACTACTCAATCCTTTCCTATCCCCTATCTCTATGTTGTCCCTATAGTGGACTGCGATCTCACCTCTCTCTAGGTAGATCCTTATTAAACCCTGCATGATCCTACCTAACAGGTAGATCAATATCTAGGGTTGAGTCGCATGGAATTACCCGTAGGTAATCCAATATCTAACTCAATGTGACTTGATGGACCTACCCCATTGGTAGCCATTTACTAAGTCATCCAATGACCTGATGGGCCTACCCCTTGGTAGCCATTTACTAGGTCAATCCATTAAGCTACAGAGGGGACTAGGATCTGAGCTAGTAGGCATATCTCTTATGTGATAGTCATATTCACATTATACTTTGCACGAATTCAATACATCCAACAGTTTAATTTAAGCCACGATGGAAACATCGATGAAATCCCGGAAAACTAATTCGGGTAGTCATAAGCGTAACCACATACCTTTACTGTGCAGAATTCATGTAAGATGTACTTCAAGCATATAATCCAATCAATAAGGAATCCAAGCAATTCAAGCAATCATCTGAATCTGCATGCATATCGTTTCTAAAGTGTCACTATTACATTCATCACATTAAATCCTACTCGGACCTAATACAGGGTCTAGGTTTCCTTAACACTGAGTTATCATTAGGGTAGGTTTTGAAACCCTTATTCCATGTTCACACATATAGTGACTTAAGAACCCTAATTCATATTAGGAGTTTCTATAATTATCAAATCTATTTCATCCTTTCATTATGATCACTTGAATTCAATTAAGTCATTAACAACTTAACAAGTTAGGATCTTTAAACCCCAATTATTCATATGCACTGATTAGAAAGTCTAATTATCGTCATTTAGATCATAACATGTTATCTTACCATTATACTCCATATCAGGAGTTTATATCTCAAGAAATCATATTAACACGATTAGCAACTTATTCATCAAATACTAGGGCTTAGATGTATTAATCACCACTTTAACACACATTAGCACTACTTTCGGAATAGGAACCATATTTAGTTATTGAAAGTATTTTATTTAGATTCTACATCTTTTTCCGATCATTTTGGTATATAGTTTCGCTATATTTGGACAACCCTAGTAATTTCTATAAATTAACCAAGATAAGAGATTATACCTTTACTTTGGTTGATGTGGCGTCGTGCTATTGGTCATAACCAGCGCCAGGGGCGCGGTTTAGGTCCCGATCTATGCCTGGACTGGCCGGTCCAGACCCAATCTGAACCCTTATGGAACCCCTTTGTCTTCATGGGATCGTCTCCTTCACGCAGACGTCGCAACGCCGTCCACACGACTATCTTGCTCGTGCCACCACTCGCAGGCAGGACCACCGAGCCTCTGGTTACCGGCCGTCAGATGCTGGAGCCTTTCCTTCATGGCTGCTGCTCTAAAGCCTCCCTTCCACAGCACCTCCTCGTCTCCTCACCTACAACCCGACTCCGTACGCGGACTGCCACACGACACAGAACACCGATGGGATCGCCACGACCAAGGGCGCCCGTCCTCCTCCTAGTTTAGAGGCCCCTCTCCGACTCAAGGGATGCAGCCACCGCCGCCCGCAAGCTAGAGCCTTCGTGAAGCTGTGACTGTTGGCCAACCTCCACTGCTCATGTCCCCTCCTCCTCGCCACCATGCCAGGTTCATCCTTGGGCCAAACACGAGGGGGTCTCCTATGTTCTGTATGGCACACTACTGCAGCCATAGGTGGGACCATAGCAGGCAGGCCCCTCACGAGCTCATCGGTTGGGGTCGTCGGTCGAGTATACAGAGGTTAGAATCCTCCTAGTCGCCAACGATGATGGCTACTCGGACAAGGAGAGGGCTTGTGCCTTCTCGTGATCTTCAAGACCCATCGACCCGACCTGCCAGGGAGGCAACGACACAGACTGCCGTTCGTTTCATCGGGGCAAGGATTAGAGAGCCCACTGCCCAATGCTCTAGTAGAGTTTCAGGAATGACGACTGGCCCCACAGACCACCACTAGCCTTAATTGTGCACTTTGTCCACACTGACGCGCAAGCCAGGATCAACTTCCTGACTGGTCACCCATCCTAGTACTACTCCAAGTCGAGCACGCTTAACTATGGAGTTCTTTAGAGATGGGCTCCCTGAAAAGGAGGTGCACCTTGGTGATATGGGTAGTCCAATCATTTCTTATAAGATCTTTTTATCCGAGGCCTCAAATCCTGGGATGTTACAATCTCCCCCACTTAGACTCTTGACGTCCTCATCAAGGATCAACTATATGGCCTCATAATCTGACCCCATTTCAGTGCAGACCCACAATGGCCCATGGACACCCAGCTCCCGTCCACGGCTACCATTGCAAGGGCGGATCCATCTCGTCTCTACGGATAGCCCTTTCCAACTTGCCTGGACCGCACGGCTCAAGACTGGCATGCCACATGCCCATGTGGGCCCCACCTACTGGAGGGGTTATGGCTCTGATACCATTTGTAATTCTCGGGCCCACAGCCCAATGCTCTAGTAGAGTTTCAGGAATGACGACTGGCCCCACAAACCACCACTAGCCTTAACTGCGCACTTTGTCCACACTGACGCGCAAGCCAGGATCAACTTCCCGACTGGTCACCCATCCTAGTACTACTCCAAGTCGAGCACGCTTAACTATGGAGTTCTTTAGAGATGGGCTCCCTGAAAAGGAGGTGCACCTTGGTGATATGGGTAGTCCAATCATTTCTTATAAGATCTTTTTATCCGAGGCCTCAAATCCTGGGATGTTACATTTCCCACTCCTTAAACCTGTCACAACACTACCTTACTCATGATGGGGAGGGGGAGCATGTTGTGACTATGGAGGAGGTGGAGGTGGCACTTGGGGTTGAAATTGAGGGGGAGGAGAGAATTGGGGTTGGAAAGTGAAGTTTTGGGAAAATTGAGGTGGTGAAGGTGGTGGAGGAGTGTAAGGCTGGGGATAGCCTTAGAAGGAGTGAATGGGATGCACTTGCATGGGGTCGACTGTAGAAAACTTGTGAAGAGGGCATGGGTCCACTTGCTTCATGGTGGCTCATGATGGGTCTTGAAGACAATTTTTCTTCTTGGAGAGAAATTATGGAAGATAGCTAATCTATTCTCTCTTCTAACCTTGCAACATCTCTTTGAACATCATCAAACACTTTCAATCTAGAGAGAACCTCTTCATCAAACCTTGAGCTGTATGTGGGACTTTGTGGTTCCCGGTAGCTATAGGAGTGAGGTGTCTTCTTTTCTTCCCCATATACCTCAATAGAATTGATCGGGTGGCAAGGAGAATTTGTCACCTGGTTCTTCATGAAGTTCACCATGTCACCAAGAATCTTCATCACTTGCAGGCTTGAGTCATCATGAGTAGGAGGTGTCTCACCAAAGGCATACCCCTTTCATTCATCATGCTAGAAGCTTGAATTCTTGATCCTTCAACCAACTGCTCAAACAAAGGCCATATCTCCTCAGGTGGCCTAGCCATGAAACCTCCTCCACAAGAAGAGTCCACTGCATCTTGGTCCTTTAGAGACAAACTGGAATAGAATGATTGAACTAGCTGCCACAAAGGGATCTCATGGTGAGGGCACTCTCTCAAAAGCTTCTTAAATCTCTCCCATGCATTATGAAATTGCTCATTGCCCATTTTGCTAAAACTTGTCACGGAACTCCGCATTTGTGTCAACCTTGCTATAGAGTAGAATTATCTCAAGAAAGCATTCTTCATTGTTTCCCAACTCATGATGTCCTTTCTTGAGTCATACCAGTCTTTAGCTCTATCTTTGAGGGAGAAAGAGAATAAGGTCAACTGAATTGTATCATCACTAGCCGTCACTACCCTGAAGGTGGAGCATACTTCAAGAAAGGAGTCCAAGTTCTTGTAGGGGTTCTCACTCTCTGAAACGTAGAAGATGGAAAGGAGCCCAAGAAGACCTGGAGTAATACAGAATTGCTCCCCTGGCATTAGATCAATCATGCTAGAAATTGGCAATTTGTAGTTGCTAGGCATGAAGTAGTCTTGAAGTGGCTTGTGAGGTGCACTTTGGTCCTCCATCTTGTTTCCTCCTGAATCGCTTATCACATGCATGAAGCACAACCAAACAAAAGAAAGCAAGTTAGCAAAACAATATACACAAAGAATGCAGATAAAAATGAATAAAGAATAGCAATGATGAGGGTAGTAGGAAAAGTCAAAGAAAAACTAACTAACTAGGCCGAGCGCCTCTAATCCCCAACAACAGTGCTAGAAAGCTTGTTGCGATTCCGCTAGAGGTGCAACACACTAGCCGATTTGACCCGACTAGATGCGCCCCATGAGGTCGGAATGCACATGATGGGATTATACTTTCGAAATTTATAAACCTAAACTAGCTACCTACGTCTACTAAAACACTACACCCGCAAGTGCACGGGGTCGTGTCATAGTATAGGGAGGTGGCAAGTAACAGGTCGATCCACAGGGAAAAGAGGGGGCACTAGAGCTAGGTTAGTTTTGCTGGGTTCCTACTGCGGAGACTAGGGTTAAGGGTTTAAAGGTTGTTTTGATTGTTAAACTACTATGAACAAGTGAGGAATTAAAGGCAAGAATGAAATCTATGTTAACCCTAGGTTAGATTAAGACTAAGCAAGCAAGGAAAGACTAAGCTAGGTATGCAAAGGCAAATTACACTAAGGCAAGAAAGAGAGAAATAAAAGAGCAATTAAAGAGCTTCACAAGCATGGACAAGGCAAGAGTAAGGAAAGAAGATAACAAAGTAAGAAAAGAACTAATTAAGCTAAGAAAGCACAAAACTATGGTTTTAAGCAGTAAAGAGATGTGTGGGTTGTTTAGGGGTATGAATTTATCACTTAAGTTGGGGGGTGAGATATGAACATTATGATTCCATTTAGATTATCCAAACCATACAACAAGTTAGAGTCTAATGAATTAACCTAAGCTACTAACTGGCCATGGATATGCTAGGTTGTGCATATGGGAACTAGTCCCTAACACCCCCTACTACCCTTACAAGGCTCAATTGGGTTAGGGATTAGGTACAATTCAATTATAGTCTAATCAAGTCTAGGTTTATAGATTAGGCATTCCTAGGGCAATTAGGGGCCGAGTGTAGTAATGGGGATGTGAGATTTTGGTTTTGGACCCTAATTCCCCCACATTCTAGCCTTGAGAAGGCTCCATGCTAATTGCACTAGAATTACCTAATCCAGCTACTTACATCTCTCACTTAGGTTTAGGGAGATTGATTATGATGTAGGAAGATGGGAGGCAACCTAGGGATCCAAGAATTAGACCTAGGGGCAAATCCCAAAATTCACAAATATAAGCAATTTGCCTAAATTCCTAGGTGATTCCACACACAAACCAACAAGTAATCCATGGAGAAAGAGATGCAAATAGAATATAATCATTAACAAATGGAATTACAATGTTTACATTTCATTTTCCCCCAACATGGTATCAAAGTAACATAATTTCCCCCAAATAGCCCACCCAAGGAGCTTAGCTACTCATAACAATGCAAAATAAAAAAATAAAGGAGATAGAGGAAGAAGTAGCCATGGAGCTCGGTGTAGATGAGGAACCTCCTCCCTCCAGCTGCTGCAAGGATGTCCTCCTTCTTCTCCTTGTATGGAGAGGAGTGGGATGATGATGGGAAGTGGATGGAAGGCTTAGATATGGGGGTTATGTGGTGGAAATGATGAAATGGAGTGGATTTGAGGTGGAGGTGAAGTGGAATCGAGTGGAGGTGACAAGGGAGCAAAAATGGGATTCTAAGCTGCCAACCCTCAACCCCCAGCCGCCACTAGGGCTTATATAGGGATCTAGGGGGTCTAGGGTTAAGTTAGGGGTAAAATGGGGAAAGTAGTGGAAAACTAGGTGAGTTCTGTGAGTAGCACGACTGTGGTGGTGCACCATGGTCGTGGTGGGTAGGGTAGGCCATGACCGTGGTGTATGGACACGGATGTGGGAATTAAAATAGGCCAAATGTTAGGTTGATGGCTGGAAATGCCAAGACCGTGGTGGTCACCACGGCCATAGTGAACTGAGGGTAGCACGGCCGTGGTGGTGTTGCACGGCCGTTTCAGTCTGCTGAGCCACGACCGTTTTGTGGAGCATGGTCGTGGTGTCTATCACTGGCATGGCCGTTTTGTGCTGCACGGTCGTGCTTCTCTCTGCTTCTGTTGGAGGTTGTTCTGTTGATTTGTAAGTGACCTAGCACGGCCGTTTTGTGGTACCACGGCCGTGCTGGGTCTTGGATTAGCACTTTGACTCAGTTCTTTGGCTTTTCTTGGACATCTTTTCTTCAATTTATTATTGGCCACTAGGGGTAGGTCAAGGGGTCCTCAAACTTCACTTTGGGTCTCTCCAAGGGTAGAGGAACCCTAGGATCACTCTTTATCTCTGTCTTCCCTCAAGTGTGGTCCAAATGCCTGAAAAACACGCAAATAATGTCCATAAGTGCATTTTATACAAATAAGCATATTGGGAGGAATAACATGTAATCTAACAGTTATAGATGTGATTGAAGAGAAATATAACACAAGATGAAGCCCTCAAATAGGGCTGCATCAGGTGTGAGTTTTGCATGTTGGTGAGAGATCTTAGTAGGTGAAACTCGATCCATGTTTCCTTCCATATCTTTGTTCCTTACTTCTTGTTAACATTTTTCTCTTGTTTTTATCTTCTTTCTTTTATCTTTCTTTGTTTTGGATGGAGCACCGTCATTCCTTAGGGAACATCTTTTTAGCCCACCTATTCTTTTGAAGTTTATGAGTGTGAGACTCTATGTACTTAACACTTGCCGACCTTATCCCTGTGGTTCGACCCAGAATACTACATCAGACCCCGTGTAATAGTTGTGGGGGCTTGAGTGTCGAGTTATAATCTTAACAGTCTGACTACTCTGGATCTTCTTCATTTTGGATGTGTGATTTAGGTCGGTCAGTACCTTACGTTAATTCTAATATTTTACCATCATCCTTCCTTAGGATTTTTATAACTTAAACTAAATTATCATTACCTAGTACATTATTTCTATAAATTTTAATCTTATGAGGTAGATGCCTCATTCATTGTCTCAGTGATGATTTTTTTCTTAGACACTAAGAAGATGAACCTTTCAAGATGAATTTTCTTATAGGCTAAAACTCATTTCATATTTCTCTAATAAATATGGTGAACATTGATGTCTTTCTGATGATAATATTCTCATTCTAGCATGTCCAGGATGCCATGCACATTGTACTAATCTTCTTCTGCTCATCTTGATATACTTTACCATTTAATTAATTCAATACAATCTTCATGCTTCATAAAAAAAATGTTGTAATCAAGTCATGGAATTTTGTTCTCTCCCATAGTTTATTTGATATATCATGATGCAAGAGAGTATGCACAAACGTTTCTTATTCTTTGTGGAAGATCTTGCATATGTTATCCTCCATAATGTGTTTGTGACCTCTTGTGGCCAAGATACATATCACTGATCTCCATAGAAAATGTTACAGTTTATGTGGGATCTTTGTTCTAAGATAATATTCCATATAGCGTCTTCCTCGTTGTCACACAATTAAATCTAGGTACCTAGCTCAACACTACATTTTCATAAGACCTTTCAAGTATGTTAATTTCAAGTTTTTTTTCTAATTTAGATTATTTTAGGAGTAATGGAAGTCAAGAGATATAAAGTTTTTTGCTTTAAAAGAGATATAATGTTATAAAAAGTCCTCTTAAATGAAGATTAAAGATAAGTTAATGAATTAAGTATTATGCAGAGTTAATTATATAATTAATCAGTTAGTTATTTTGACCCTAAAATTTCACTCTAGAGTAATCCTAAGTGAAATTGGTAAAAGGAAATAGATTAATACAGTTTAATATAAAAACATATTAAAAAGAGAAAACAAATGTATTAATTAGTACTTATTAATTGAATAAGAAAGTAAATTCCAAACATTTTTAAAAGGTAAAAGTAGCATTAAAACCAGACTTGTCACATCTTATTTAGCCAACATACCAAATTTCTGGCCAATCAAACATCATTTACTCTCTCATTTAATTGATTAAAAGTACAAGCTTTTATATACATAATAATACTTTCACAATTTCTATTAGACCTAAGTTACTATTTTATTTTCTCTATATTGTCGTTACCCCCTCCTTTGTGAGGTACTATTCTTCTTCCCCACATAGTTGTTGCTAACCCTCATAGTCAATGTTTGTCCTGCTATTCTCCTTCTTTGTTCCTCTTCTCAACCTCCATTTATTCTCCTATCCCTTAGCTATTTCTCCCCTTCATCTCTTCTTTTCATAGTCACAAACCCTAGTGTCCACCGGTCACGCTTCCTGCATGCAACATTCACTATACATACAATAGGATGTTACCACCTATTATGGAAGCAGTCAATGTCTCTGCAAACTTCCTTCCATTAGCGATCACTGTCTCCTTCAACCCTGGAGGCACCAAAACCTCCTCTAACATCTCCTTCCACCACTTCTCCTTCCACACTTCCAAACCCATCTTCTACTGCCCTACTACCTAAAACTCTTCCACATGAAACCATGCCATCTCTTTACTACCACTTTACTCAACCCTACAACCTTCTCATCTCCTTTACTATCTAACTCCTTATCAGAACCCACCTCATCCTTCTCACATACCTATCCATGAACTGTACATGAGGAACTACACATACACCATGATTAACATGAAAACCATCGAGATTGTCTACAACCAAATGTTTTGATATCTGCTGGACACTAGGATATTTAGGTATCTCTTATAACACCCCCTTAAGCATAGATGTGTCAGTGGAAGAAACCCCCATGTTTTCCATGACATGGGTTACTTTAGCTCAAAGGATGTCACAAGAATAATAAACATTGCAAATAAAGTAAACAATCATCATGCATTATTAATAAAATTGATTTTGTACATTTCTTGTAAGAGAGGTATGACTGTTTGAGTTCTTTGAATATATCATGCAATATCTAAACATAATTCAAAACATGAAACACACTTTAATGTAAATGATTGGACCATCTAGGTAGATGGAACTCGAACAAGCAAAACTTTGTGAAAACCCCAAGCTATTCTCTTGGCTGATATTCATATGCCTCTATCCTCGATGTTTTCTTTGTACCTACGAGAACTGCACCCCTAGCCATGCATGTAAAATGGAAACTAGGTTAGAGTAAGAGGCATTGAGTATTAATATAATAAGATAATAATTTGATAAATAGGAAAAATATGAAGATATTAACATTAGGTTTGTATTCACATAATTTTATCTTGGTGGTTGATTATAGTGCCCTCTACTCGTATTCACCAATTATGTTCATAAGGCTCATAGGATCAACTAATTTTCTAGTTGAACTCATGTTTTGGACCTAAGTTCATCTATATTCCATTTGAACTCACAAGGCCCAACGGATCAACATTAACATGATGAGGACAAAATAAGACAACCAATTACATGATTAATCCCTAACTTGACCATTCTTTACTTTAACTAAATTTCATATGATAATGATATGAATCTTGTAATATCACTTGAAAGAATAAGCATCATATAATAACATTTATGCAAGAAATATTTGAATTGAAGTATATGACTATTCATATAGTTTAACTTAATCATCATAATAATCATAAGGTTATGGAAACCAATACTATATACTCAAAGTGCATTGACCAGCTTACCTCTCTCTTATAGAAAATCCTAATTACTCCTCTTAGGTTGAATAAACCTTAATTGCATCCTTGGATTGATTGAAACCCTAATTATCTTGCTCTTGGATCGAAGTAGAGGGTCGTGAGAGATTCCTCACAACTAGCAGTGACAAACCATAGATTCAAGAGGTCATGTGTCGACTTCGCCTGGGCATGTGGTAGTTAGAGAAATTGTGGCAAGGTGGATTCAAGAGAGAGATACAAACGGGATCGTGGGTGATGGGGTGGTTTCAGGATGCCCTGTGATGTTCCTTAGGGTCTGATTCTTATAGGGAAAAGATTGCGAAAGCCAAATGTTAGGGGAGTTTAGTAACAATGTAATAGGGAATCTTAGATATTGAGTCCCAAGAAAGTTAGGCTTCCAAGAAGTGCTATGAACATCGAACATGGGTGAAGGGGACAATTTCTCCCAACATACTGTAAGATTTGTGAGTTCAACCCAGAGAGGGAAAGCTAGGCCACATGATAGGAATTTACATCGAACATTAGTTCATATTAGGATATCAGGAAAATATCAATTAAATTAAAATATTAACTATATAGAATCTACTCCAATTAGATTAAGGGGTGAAAGGAAGTCAAAGTTTCCTCAAATTTGAAGTGTATGTTATACAAGAAATATAAAAACTATTTATATGATTAGATTTTGATTTTGATAAAAAAGTTGCATTAATTTTATATATTTATTTATCTTAACATATTTCCATTAAAAGGTGTGATACTGATCATGGATTTTTTCTTTAGTGTTTTACTTGAATTCAAAATTCGAGAACTAGAGCATTTTACTCATTCAAAGACAAATTATTATCATTTATTTCATAAATTTAGTGAATGATATTAAGAGTGAGATATTTATTTCTTATTTTTTCATATTAAGATAAAGACGCGTTAATTGCTACGCATAAGGACAAGATATTCAAATTTTCATAATGTGAATGAAATCTATAAATTAGAGCTATTTCCATTAAGTACATTACTTATCCTTTTTCATAAAAGCTAGACTAGGAACTCTAGATTGTATTTGTGAAATTCTGAGATGTTACAATTCTACCCACCTTAAATAAACTTCATCGTCAAAATTTTCTTGAGATACTACTATCTCAGGGATTCACACACTTTATCTATTTTAGCTATTTAAGATTATCTTAAAGTGTCAGTAGCATACATAAGATGGGACCTACTCATGGTTAACAAAATTACATAAGAATTTGATTAACTTGACAATAATTACATACTAGACTGGATTTTTACTTGAGTTGATATGTTCACTCTCATGAATGCACCCACAATGCTCATAATTCCGGTTAAGGCTCACATAATGCTCCCACAGAGCTCGTAAGGTCGATTATGACTCACATAAGGCCAGTTAAGGCTCACATAATGCACCAAGAGAGATCATAAGGCCAACTAAGGCTCACATAAGGCTGGTTAAGACTCACATAAGGCCAATTAAGGCTCACACAAGGTTGTTTAAGGCTCACATAATGCTCCCATAGAGCTCATAATGCTAATTAAGGATCACAAAACATGATTAAGAGGACTACATCAACATAACATTACCTTATAATTAAACATTGTTAATATGTGTAATTAGTGTGATAGTGATTCATAGTGTTCCAATTAAAAGAATAACCACCAAATTAGTAGAAACATCAGTTCATAGCATGTGCATGATTTTCATGAGCATAAACTTATTGATAACATAATTGCACTTTATTTGAGTAATCATAAATGCATAGGAAAATATTTTAAACCATAAAACCTATTATTATACTCAATGAGAATGATTTACTCACTTGTTTATGTAAAATTAAGTACCTCTGGTCTTACTATGTATCTGATTAGGTTAATGTGACTATTTGTCTCAAACTTTTAATTCCAACTCTTATTTTCTTTATCGCCATTGGATACATGTCGTATGATCATAAATCTAGAGGTGACCTATCTTATCACGCTTATCTTAACACCTCCCTAGTGTACATGTCCCATACCACATGCACTCCCAAGGGCGCAACAAGCATGATAATGCACATAATATCCTCTTTACAAAACCCCATAAGCTTGTGTTCCATACCAAAAACATGTGATAAAAAGAGAGATCACGCTATATACAATTCTAGAGTTAACATAAAATTCCAAAATATCTAGGCACATAACTGTAATCCTTATCTACATTTATGTCTCCTAACTAGACCTCTACTATACCTAAGACTTACTTCTTCTATACCTAAGACTAGAACATATGAATCATGTTTTTTCCTGATGGACATCTACTTATTTGCTCTGATATTTAATGTGACACCCCCTTAAGGATACATGTCTCAGAGGAAGAAACCCCCACATGTTCCATAACATGGGGATACTTTTGCTTAAAGGGATGTCACAAGAACAATGAACATTACAAATAAAGTAAACAATCACCATGCGTTAATATTAAAGTTGATTCATACATTTCTTGAAAGATAGGTACTAATGCTTGAATTCTCTGAATATATCATCTAACATCTAAACATAATTGAGAACATGGAATGAGCTCTAATATAAATGATTGGATCGTCTAAGTAGATGTCCGCCCACCATGCAAAACCATGTGAAAAGCTTGAGCTATTCTTGAGGTCGATCTTCATATGGTTCTATCCTCAATATTGCTCTGCACCTGTGGGCATCACACCCCATCCATGCATGTAAAATAGAAACTAGGTTAGAGTAAGAAACATTGTGTATTTTTGTAATAAGATAATAACATTATAAATAGGAAAAACATGAATCTAATTTAACATTATATTTGGATTCACATAATTCAACCATGGTGGTTGATTATAGTGTCCACTACTTGTATGTAGCAACAACGCTCATACGACCCGTAGGCTCAAATCATTTTCCAATAACTCATGATTTTCACATAAGTTCATCTATGTTCCATTTTAACTCATAAGTATCGGGGTCTCAAAACTAACATGACGAGGAAAAAATAAGACAACCAATCATATGATTAATTATTAATTTGACAATTTTTTACTTTAACTAAATTTCATATGATCATGATATGAGTTTTGAAATAGAACTTGAAAGTATAAGAATAAAAAAATATCATTGATGCAAGAAATATTCAAATTTAAGTACATGGCTATGCTTATCGTTTACTTAATTATCATATAATTACTAGGAGATGAAAACCAATACTAAAGACTCAAATTGCATGGACCCGCATACCTCTCTCTTATAGAAGATCTTAATTTCTCTTCTTAGAATGAAACCCTAATCACTTTCTTGGATTGTTTGAAACCCTAATTATCCTTATCTCAGACTGGAATAGAAGGTCATGAGATCTCCGGTGCTACTAGCAGCCACAAACCATAGATTCATGAGGGAATGTGGCAACTTTGCACGGGCTTGTAGCAATCAGAGAAATTGTGGCAAGTAGTATTCAAGCTAGAGATACAAAGGGGATTGTGGGAGATGGGGTGGTTTTTGGATTCCCTATGATGTTCCTCAGGGTTTTAGTGTTATAGGGGAAGGTTTGTGGAAGAAAGACGTCATGGGTGTTTTAGCCACGATGGAATAGGGAGTCAGGGATGTTGACTCCCAAGAGTGTCGGGCTTTTGAGAAGTCCCATGAACTTCGAAAATGGGTGAAGGGGATGATTTCTCCCAACAGACCGTAGGATCTGTGAGTTTGACCTAGAGAGGGAAAGTTGAGCCACCTGAAATGCATTTACACATAACATTAGGCAATATTAGGATATCAGGGAAATATTAAATAAATAAAAAAATTACTATATAGAATATATTCTAATTACATAAAGGGGTCAAACAAAGTCCAAATCACCTAAAATTTGAAACATAGGTAATACAAGGAGTTTAAAAACTATCTACCTCACTGTATTTAGGTTTTGATGAAAAATTCCATTAATTTCATATTTGTATTTATCTTAATATATTCACATTAAAAGGTGTGATAATGTTGAAGTGTTCTTTCTTTAGTGTAATAGTTGAACTAAAAATCCGAGATCAAGAGTGTTTTACCCATTCAAGGACTTATAATTATCCTTTATTGCATATTGAGTGAATAATATTAAGATCAAGAGAGTTATTTCTTATTTCTTTTCATATTTTGATAAAGATGAGTTAATTAGTACACATAAGAACATTTTATATAATTTTGCATAATGTAAATGTCTTTTATAAATTAGTGCTAATTCCATTAAGTCCATTCCTTATACTTTCTAATAAAAACTCCACTAAGAACTCTAAATTACATTTGAGAAATTTTGGAATATTACAACTCAAGCAACATCAAGGAGACCATGGATGAGATTCAAAAGGAGTTTGTTGGCTCAACCTCCATATCACATTTTGTTACCTTGGGAAAGAGACAAATTGTGATGACCTCGAACTTCATGGTTTGAATATGAATTCTAAAATTTGACCTCACTCTTTTCAACACCATGAATTTCATGTATGTATGTGCTTTGATGCCCAATTGGTCCATCTAGTATGCATGTATCACCTTGGTGATACTCATGTTGAGAAAGAACAAGTTTAATGCCTTTAACACATCCCCACTTTTTCCTTAAACGTTGACCATATCCTTGTAACTATTTTTAGCATGTTCTCATTCTCATGTTGTAGGTCTTTCTCTCACGATTCCAATGCATGTTGTTTCATTAAATTTGGAGCTATAATGAACAAGTTATGTCCTATTGAAGATTGTGACCTCTAAACTTGTTATAATTAATTCCTTTTTCTACCCTAAATATCGATTTTGGGACAATCAAATGGGCCCAAGAAAGGTGCACATCCCACTCAAATAAGCCTTTAGTGGTATCTCCTAAACCCTACACCCAAATACAGAAATTATATATACCATTTTGACGAGAAAAATGAGAGCTTTCCAACCAAAATGCTTCTAGAACCTAATTTGTCTTTCTTTTTTATATCAGAATTATTATGACTTGTATGTACTTTTTGAATTCTAAATGGCGTATCTTGCTCCAAAATGTTGTAATTGCTTCATATACCATTCTTAAACCTTATATCAGTAACTTTTATCAACCTCTTGATCTGAATCACGAAATGTACCATCTTGGTGCACCTATGTTTGCATTTGTTTACAAAAAAGGGCTCTTTTATGCATGTAAATGATGCCACTTGTCTAATGTTGGAACCTTGATTCCTTTTGATCATCAAATGACTATCTCACTTTGAAATCAGTAACAAATCTAATACTATGTGCTAAGTTTGACTAAGGTCTTTTACTATGTCTGCCTTTTATAAGTTATCTCACTGAAAGACCTACTTGAGTACCTCGATAAGCCCTAAATGGGATGTTCATGTACTTTGGTGTTTGGGATCCTCATAAATGTGCTAAAATGGAACCTTATTATTCAAATTTTTATGTTCACTTCTTAATCATCCCTTAAATAACTGGTTTCATGAAAGGTCATGTAGCATACTCATTTATTTCTATTGACAACATGTCGTACCTAGTGTGATTTAAATGCATATGTTGCTTATTTGGGATATAACCTTGCTAAGAATATGCTCTAATGTTACACATATATTCTATGATTTCAAATCAGTAGAATCATCATGATATAGCTCTACATCCTAACATGTTCTACTTTATGCTTCTATGGCTTGGAAATATGACTCTAATGCATTGAATGGATCTAATGTGACTATTTATGATTTTTCTTGTCTAAACCTTGATGATAATATAAATGTAATGCTTCCCTTGCTCTAGAATCAAACTTTATATTTATCGAACATTACTCATGATGTGTATGAATCACCTAGACCTAAGGTGTTGATGTGACCTTTGAACTATGGTTAATTGATTGCATGCACATATGGAACTTAGGACTTAAGTTTATCTACTTTGAAACCTTGTTCAAAGGGAACATCCACATGATTATATCATGTTTATCTTAATTAAACCTAGTGATCTAAGACATTGTGTTTTTTATGTTTACATCCTAGGTCCATTTTGCTTGGGCCTTCTCTAGGTATCTTACTCAAGAATCATAACTCTTAAGGTATGCTTAATCTCTTGACCCTACTATGTTATTGGATTGCTTGTATGAATTATTAGCTAGATAAATACTTGTTTGAGCTACTATTCCTATGAATACTACTTTCATGTTGATCATACTATGTAGGCAAACCATGAACATAATTTAGAGAAATCCATTATATACCCTGGTGCACCTGCCTAACCTTTTGGGGTAAGGACACCAGGTAGGGCGTCTTACTTGATAAGGAGGACCATTATGATACAGGGGTTACCTCTTGTAGATGACCATGAGGCCCCTTATGGATTGGGTAGCCAATGATGAGAACCCATATAGGCTCTTCAATGAGAAGTTAGTCTAAAAGGCCTACGGTTGATGTAATGATAAAGAAATGTAAAACATACTTTGTATAAATGAAAGTCGTTAAGTGTTCTCTCCTTGTTTCTAATTCATGCTTATTCTGATGTTTCTTGCCAAGAAATGTTTATGTTACTCTTAAGTTGTGGTTACATGTTTTTCATAGTGTACTTAATGCTTTAGCATTAATATGTATTATTTATTTAATTTGTAGTCCGCAAATGAAGATCCACTGTAGTCAAGACTCTAAGTTCTGAAATGCAATACAAATGGGTATACTTGATCTAGAAATGGGCTCTTTTATCTCCAGTTTTAGTATCTTGTCATATCTTGTGTTACTACTTTTACATATATATTGCCTACGTGAAATATTTGATCCATTCTAGGGATGGACGCCCAGGTCCACTCACCTTTGGTTGTTAGCCATTAGGAGTGTGGACTGAGGGTAACTCACAGTTTCGTGACACAAAACATGGATTGATCTTGGTAGGACTATAGATGTATCTAGGAGTAAGGATAGACTTCAGCTAGAATCTGGAAGCACCCTAACCAACTCCTTAACCCAACAAACCCATGCGAATATATTTGGCTGGGTTCTAATAAAGAAAGAAGGATGGGATGGAAACAAATCACCACAACAATTCGTGATAAATATAATGTTTTGGTCAATTGTCATTAGATAAAAGGAAATGAGAGAAAGTGATGTTGCAATTTGTATCGTATATGTCATACATACAGTTCTAGTAACTAGTAAGAAAAATTGGTTGATAAGTTCTATATAATAGTATATGTAGGTATTGTTTAGTACATTGATATATCAGTTAATTCAAAATCTGAAATTTTTAAATGTATTTAAAACAAATGACAATATTAGAATTACTAATATGTTGCATATCATTATATTGGTTCATAATCATTTCATCACGTTGGTAGACAACATGTTAGCATACACATATCTATTTGGTGATATCAATCAATATAAGGTGTGAATTTAATGAAATTATATTACTATAGATACGTTCAAAATCCAAGTGAATTATATATGAAACATGAGTCTATTAAGCATCTAACCTATTTGAAACATCACCCTAATGTTTATCATATACAAATTAAGGCCCAATATTTAGATATACATTTGATGGTACTAGGAAGTGTACTTACCTATTTTTGTTTATTTCAAATGAAGGGAATAATGAAGAAAGAACATACAAACATATACGTGGTTGGCTCAATAGTTTGACAAAGTTGACAATAGATGAAATGCTACTTTAGACTATATATGAATCTATTTTGTTTTCATATAAACATATGGTACATACTTCTATTCATGAGCATACTCGATATCTATGTATGACTGCATAAATACTATATATATTAATATATGTAAGATTTAAACTATACATATACTTAATAATGGTATCTTGACCTATCATATCTTATATAACAAATATATGTGATGCTATAGATTAAATGGATTTATATCATTTTAGATAGATAATAAAATAACAAGATTTAGATGGGGAACTTCATAAAATTCCCCGCACATATGTGTAGCCTATCCATATTTCACTTTATGTTACTAAATATGGATCTTAGAACTAAAATAAATATCTAACAGGTCACATGTTTAGTTAATATGATTTATATAGCCGTAAGTGATTGAAGATAGGATAGTAATAACTATACGAGGAATGCATAAACATGTTTGCTTTGGTATGACTAACATACCAATGTGTTTCTAATATAAAAGAATAAATTTATGGACCAAAGTATATCAACTGAGTTAAACAAACACTATGAAGATTAGGTTTGTGAAATTACCCTATTCTATTGGGGAATTAATATGATTTTGAACCAAATTTCCTATAATGGAGCACTTTTTGAATATTACCCCTTCTAGACACAATTTCCATATATCATGAAATTGAATCATTTCTTTGAAATGTTGAACTAATTCTTGATCTTGGATTTATACCCCCTTGGCATTGTTACTGCATATATCATTGGTTATGCTGATGCTTGAATCATTTTATCAGGCGACGATATTATGCATTCTTGATTATTAGACTAGTAATCTAGAGTAGTGGTACTTGTATACAACCATATATATTAGGCATGTGTCCTACTTCTAAATTATTAGATTTCAGTATGTGATCCCCTCTTATACTTGGGGTATTGAGGTTTTTGTACACCTTGCCCATAGCTTGGATTCCTATAGTGTCTTGCTTCGAAAATAGATGACTTATTCTAACCTCTATGAAATTTTATAAATATTATAATTTATTCAGCAAGATCTTTGAAATACTTTGTTGATCTAGTAAATTTATAGCATCATTTATTTTTAATTAACCTTCCAGATATCCTATTGAAATTACTGATATGATGATATACCCCTCTTGTATGGGAACATCCTCCTTTGTAAATAAGATTTATTTAATTTCCAAACTTTTTAATTATACAAACACTTAGTAGTTGCTAACACAAACATTTTCTTATTTCTTCCCATTCTAGATGTTGCCCCCAAACCACCCATACTTAACTATCCTATAAGATGACAACTTCAAATGAGATTTGAGTAAGACCTTGAACTTGAAGATATCTTGGGATGGTAAGGTTGCACTCTACACTACTATTTGTAGTAGCTATATGTAAAATTATCTTTTGTAATACCACCTTGAGGTGTGAATCTTTGTAATTATAATGATATCAAAATAGTTAACTTTATTCTGTTGTATATTGACTCTTTTTTATATATCATACTTGAGAAATGAAATTTCATCTTTTCTAGCATACATATATGTGTGTTTTGATTGGATTGGTTTTTCCCCTAATATTAGGAAAGAGAGAATATCCTCTTAGATTCACTTTATATAGTTTGATATCAGATGAGAGCATTGGTCCAATAGGACTATTTGAAGTTATCCTCTATTGTTCCTATACATATTCTTTGATTAAGTAGTTACGTTAGACTATACAGGTTGATACCTATTGTCAAGTCATGGAATACCAATCATGGTTGCAATCCTAGTCTAGTTTGGTCTCCACCACTCACCAGACCACTTATGTCATCAAGTCTCATTTTTAGAAACCCCTATTACCTATAACCTTCCAATGGTGGTGGAGAAATTTTGTAAGTGACACTTGTCTCTTCTAGTCATAAGTTCTAATATCCTACTTTTAATTGAGACTGATCTGATCACTACAGAGTGTAGGCTATCAACACTCTTAAGTAGAATTAAATGTATTTTTCTCCTTAGAACTTTTTTTTTCTTACAAGCTTGCCTCTACTGCATTAACTTTGAGAACTAAGCATACACAAATAGTAGAAGTTGAACTATGAATAAGTTTAGGGTTATGATGTAGATCCATTATTAATAGGTCAGCTTGCCTTTAACATAGTTGCTTCAGTATAGTTCTAAACAACTCTGCTTAGGGGACTAGAGTGATGCCTTCTATGAGTTCTGGTTTTTATTGATAAAATTGTTTTGGCGAGGAAAGTTAAAGGTGATCAATAAAGAAAATTTAGGATTTTATCAATATTACCTTTTCAATGCAGGCTTGATACCTAAGATAGTACCTTAAGATATAGGGTTATACAATTACCTGACTAGACTAAGTGTGGGTGGCATATATAGTTCCCTTTGTCTAGTAAACTCTAGTCTCTTTCTAGGATGATTGGGTGACTAGAGGACTACCCAATATACCTTAATGAGGTTATGTGTCCCCATATAGGATTGAGTACAATTAAAGTGAAGTGGTAAATGGTGGATGAACTAACTAATGAATACATGGTGGAGTTTGAATTCATGTATTAAGTAAACACCATCCCTCTCTCCTATGTAATATGTTAGAAATTCTTTTGGTATGATCTTCTAGATAATTAGAAAAGTAATATCTCTTTGTAGAATAAACAAATGGTAAAATATTTAGTTTGTGTTGGTATGATGGAAATTGTTGAGTTGGTTTATGTATTGATTTCAGCATCATTTGGGGGAGGGCTTCTATTTTAGTAGTGAGGGTCAGATTCATTATGCATGAGAACCTACCAACCTGAGTGGAACAATGGAGTAATCTTGGGCCTATCCATGAAGAAGCATTGGAACTCTTTAATAAAAAACAAGAAGCATTTTTTGTGACATTTCGTAATACTACAACAAAGAATACCACTTCGTGGTAGTAAGGGGTTCACAAGTGCATCCTCCTTCCATTATACAACAAATAACATGGTCTACCTCAAAACTTATTGGACAATGATTGAGGGATGAAGTAACTTGAGAGATTGGGATAGGGGCAAAGTAGCTCAACCTATAGGGAGAAGGACAGAGTAGCTCGACCTATAGGTAGAGGGGAAAAGTAGCTCAACCTACAAGGAGAGGGGTCCTCTTGTGCTTTGTTCACACATGCAGTGTGATTGGGGGGAGTGTTGCTTCACAAGGTAGTGAGTTAGTTCAGGGAGGCATGACTCCACTGCTGCAAACCTGATTGGATGGTGCCCCTTTGTGAAAGGATTTTTTCATGTCCTTCAAAATGATGTGTTGGTCACTTTCATGATCTATGTAGTCTGATTATTCCTCGGATTCTCCCAACAAGGGATATACTCTTCCTTGGAAATATGAGTACTGAGGCAAAATTCTCCTTCTTCAAGTTAGCTTCAAGCCATCCTCGACATGCCCTAAAAGTCAATTTCAATCTCAACAAATAAAGAGTAAGAAGAAATTCAGACATGAACTCCTTTCTCAGATAGGAAAGTCTTTATTATTATTACTGAGACATTCTATAAACGAATAGAGTTGTATGGGAATAAGATATTTTCACAAAGTCACCATCCCATTATCCTAGTAGTCCATTGACGAAGAAGGGGGTCTGTAACTGTGCCAACCAAAAGTTTTTTCTAGAACACTTTCACTTAATAGCAAACCCTATATATGATGGACATTTTCTTTCTTTTCACAACAATACCTCACTTGTGCTACTTCCTAAACTTATGTCAATCAAATCAACCACTCTCATTTTTCTCTTGATTATCATAAAATTGCAAGAAAATTTGACATCTAAATCTCCCAATTTGCGTTATATAAGACTATACAATTAGGAAGACTAATTCGATAACCATAATAAAAGTGTAGATGAGTCATTCCATACCTCTTCAGTGTTGTTGTTTCACACTCACTTAAAACCATACAGTTCATCCTCTAGTCATAGTCACCATTTCTTTATCACTGCTACAGACTACACCCTACTTAGATAAGCATGAATCCCTAGGGACAAAGAACTTCTATCTATATTTTCATAGATAAGGACATTTCAACAAAGAACATTCTCATCTAAGAATATAGATGCTAGTAGAAACCCACAATGACATGATGTCTATATTACCGCTTACATAATGTAGCACACAAAATTGAATAGGGAAGGAATCAACATCTGCACCCCCCTAGAAATCGTGGAAGCCCTCAAGAGGATGTTCACGAATAAGACTTGACCCCTTGTCTCACAGTTGTAAAGAGTGTTGATGGGTCAATCCTAAGGATTATTTATCTCAAATTAAAGAGATGAAATCGAGAGAGTGACACAATTATCTGTAGTTCAATGCCACATTCTTCCCACTTCTAGGATGCATGTGGATATATGATCATGGTGTCATTCTCCCTACATAGATGAGATGAATTCTCGTTACAAGGAGGACATAATGAAAAGAGAGAAACAAAATCAGAATATTTACATGGACGAATACCAGTTTCATGTACATGTTCTAATTTTAGATTATAGAATAGAAGGAAATAGTAAACCCATTTGATTTTGCAGTAAATAAAAGACAAATGACTAAAGACCTATGAAACAATCACTCCTGAGTAAACACTGAGGATGGAAAATAATGTGATAATCTAGGTACACACCTGGAATAGGCAGAGAAAAATAGAATCATGAAGCCAAACCTAGACCATCTCACCTATAGAATTGTCAAAAAGATCTAAAACCAAGGAAATAGATATGATGACTTCTCTCTATAAGATGATAAGAAATGCACACATGCTAAACAATTCCAATCTTGAGGATAAATTTCAAGCATAGACGACCTTCTCTACCAACAATTGAATTGAAAAATCTCTCTTTGACCATCCTCCTATCCCCAAGAAAATGGGACGTGGTGTTTTCAACCCATCCCCATAGTTCTTCTACCGAATGGTACCCCTCAAAGAGACAAGTGTTTTGTCCTTATTTTGTAGAGCGAAGTATAGCTCCCCTAGTCTTTCTAGCATTTCATTCTTTCTTTATTTGATTTTTGTGCAGAATCATTCACCAAACTTTGTGTCCTACAATCCCCAATAAAAAAATGGAGTTGCCAAAAGGAAAAATCATCATCTGTGTCGATGTTGTATGTACCTTGATTTTTCAAATGGATGTCCCTAATTTTTTGGCCTGATGTAGCCTTGCTAATTACCTCCTTAGTTGTATTCTATTATCTATTATTGAGAATCAGGTTCCTTTTCAACTCCTTCATCCACACGCCCTTTTCTTTACCACTAGAGGTGTTTGGTTGCATGTGTTTTGTGCATGACATGTGTCCTGATCTTGATAAGTTGTTTTCACGATCTATCTTATGCATCTTTCTTGGTCCCACTTGCACCCAAAAGTTGTTTTGATCTAGTTGAACAAAAGAGTCAGTGTAGATGTGACCTTCTTTGAGGATAGTCCTTATGATCTTCCTCCTCTCACAGTCCACCACCACACTGTCAGTGCCCTTGCAAGTTGCAATTTTTCCTTCTCTAAGACATCTACTTTTGATATTGTTGTTCTAGACCATCCAGCCCTGTAGGTATATAAGAGGAGAAAGAAGAGGTTTGAACCTAAACCCCATCATGCAATTAGATTCTCCTACCAGAAGCATCCTATGATATAGACTTTCTTATTGTTGTTTGCAAGCATCCTTGCACTTGCATGAAACATTACATTACTCATTTTATTTCTATAGATCATATTAACTCTACTATGAACCAAATTTTTTTGCTTTTTCATCTATCACCATCCCGTCATCTACTATGGAGGCTCTATCTATGCCACTCGAACCCACATTGGTTCTCCCTGAAATGTGTTGAGACACAACAATTTACTAGACATGATGGGGTTTCGATGTGGGCCGAGAGAGCGGTACCACAAACTTTGAATACTAGAGCCAAAACTCACATGTCTTTTAGGACCTGTTACCTGAAGTCATGTGTTAAAGGCAAGAAAAAGTGAAGGCGGATAAAGCATCCATAAATAAGGGTCTGCATGACCTAAAATGCAATAAGGGAAAGTTATCTGTTGCTGACGTCAAACCATGATGTCCCACACATCCTCCCAGACATTTTGGAAGATGAACCCTATAGTTTCCATCAAGATTTTTCTCATTTTTTTGAATCAAGAGATCTATATCAAACCATACAAAACCAAAGTCACTTGAGTTGTATCTATTAGCATTCCTAAATTTACATTTACTAAGAAAACCATCTATTTAAAGTGAGAGAGAACTTATTTTTTCTTTTCTTCTCTTAAATTTACATTCATGGAACATTATTTATTATACATTAAGATGGATATAGAACTTGCTTTGATCATTCCTAAATCCATTTCATTGTCAATTAGCTAACTCTATGGGACTTCAATAGAGGGAATGCCAAATCCAAGGCTTTTATGGTTAAACTTATTCTCATTATTATACAATATGTACAAAAAATGTTTTTTAGATTTCCCTAATGGTTTTGAAACCAAGTCACCATTGTATGAAGTTTTGGTAGTAATAAACCCCTTATGATGGAAATACCCTTGACTAGTTGGGTCTCCTAGGTGTGAATTAATGAGTAAGGGAATGTTTTATATATATATATTAATATATATATATATATATATATATATATATATATATATATATATATATATATATATATATATATATATATATATATATATATATATATATATATATATATGTGTGTGTGTGTGTGTGTGTGTGAATATATATACATACATATATATATACATATATATACATATATGTATATATGAATTCTACCCTAAATTATCTTTTTAGTGGTTAGTTAAATTATAGGATAACTCTTTATATGATGGCATCTTATCCCTTAATCAAGTGGAAAATAATTCAATTTTAGGATTCTTTGAACTTAATAATAACTACATTAGGTACCATTGATAATATTCCACACTTATCACACAAATATAATCACTCTATAATTACATTGATTAAACCTTTATAAGATGGATATTATGGATATAAATTAGAGAAAAAAATAGAAAATATGTACTTATCATACTAAGGTTAGATTCTAGGTTGAACGAACCCAAATAATTGATTAAGGAGTTGAATAATTAAGTAAGGTTTATCTTCATGTCCTTGTACATTGACTCTTTACAAAGGTAGGATAATATTACATTGAAACTAGCTGAATTGTTTTGGAAAATATAAACATAATCAATTTTTATCTTGTCCTCTGTTAAATAAACTCAATTGATGAACAAATAGAACATACTAATCATGGCACAGTCCAATACAGATGTGTAATTAAGGTATGATCTAAGTTTATAATGGTTAGTTAGGTTTGGTCACATACAATACACCATCATTATAGGATGTACATAGTAAAAAGTTGTATCAAACTAAACCCTAGTGTGACACCTTACCTAATAGTTTACCTATAATTGCTTAGTCATTATAGAAAAATAATTAAGAACTTTTTATTAATCCTATTACAATGGATAAGTTAATAAATGCCATAGAAAAAAACATAATTTGGTTGTTGTCTGGCATAATGACGGCAATGTTTTGAATGGGTGGATTTTTGGGACAAAATCCCTTTTAAGGGCTAGAATGTTGTAGCATACTTGAATCTAGGTTTTTATCTTAAGACTCCCCTTTTCATATGAAATTATGTTGATATTTATTTATTTTTCCTTGGATTAGATTAAATTAGTAGTACTTGACCTTAGAATATAATATTTTAGCAAATTCCATTTAAATGAAGTTTCCAAATTATATGATAAATAAGTGTGTTATGGAGTTAATAATACAAATTCATCAATTTGATAAATTTGACATATATTATGCACTTAGATTCATCAAATGTCTATTAGATGAAAGGAATTAGATAAATAAAAATGTGTATATCAAAATGGTTAAAAGGGAGAATAATTACATTAATTGAGTCATTATTAATAAGATAGAAAAACAAAAATCCAATCATTTTTAAAAGGTGATATTATCGTTAAAACTTGGTTCATCACATATTTTATCCAACATGCTAAATTTTAGGTAAATCATATATTGTTTTCCCTCTCATTTAATTAATAAAAAGTATAAGTTATATATATATATAATATTGCATTCAAATTTCTACTAAACTAAATTACCATTTTGTTTTTCTTGTAATGTAACGATCCCCCCTCTATTTGGTACTATTCTTCTTCCCTACATGGTTTTTTAAGACCTCAGAGTTGAAGTACATTATTCTCTTCTCCTATTTTCTACCTCTTATCTTCTTTGTCTTCTCTCCCTTCCATATTGATCCCCTTCCTCTATTCTTTCCATACCCGCAAATGCTAGTGTCCACCGATCACCCTTTCTACATGATTCAACCATAATTGCTACAATATGATTATTCCATCTATTATGGAATTCATTGATGGATCTACAAATCTCCCTAGTTGTATTAGGGTGCAAGGACAAACTTTTAGATATAATTTGGAAGCACCCTAAACAACTCCTAAATTGTGAGATCCCTAACCTTGATTAAATGGTTGAACATGCTTAATTACCATAAATTTAATGCTTATAACCATAATCTAACCACGTGATATGTTTTGGTATCATGTGTCAAGTTTAAGTTTCAAATTTGGTCCAATTTGGACATTGTTTGTGCAAGTTATGCAATTTTATGCACATTTTGAACTTTTATGCAATTTACCCTATTGAGAGGTTTTCCTTGCAATTTGTCACTTGAATTATGTTCCTTGAATGTTATATTATCATTATTGAGCTTTTTCATCTATGGGGAGCCTAGTTGAACCTTGGTTTGGAGGTGTTTTCTTCAAGGGTATTTTAGGGTTTACCCCTTTATTGATGAGCTACCTTTAGGAGCTATCAACCCATGGTTTATTCAATTGGCTTGGAAATTCAACAAACAGTGGATAAAATGGTCTCCATGAATGGTGGGGTAGTTCATTGTGTGTCGTCTTGTATATCCTTAATAGTTTAAGGCCATGGACACATGGAGAGCAACTAGGACACCTCAAGTTTTTCTTTTTTCTTTATCCTAAACTTTTATATACCTATCCTTAAGAACTCAAACGAAACCTTTGGTCCCCTATATATTCTTATCTCTCCATAACTCATATTTCCCTTGCTTGCAGGTGGAGGATCTTCCCAAGGAATAAGAAGGTGCTCATCTACTTGGTGGAAGCACCTAGGCTTTGGTTTTGATCCCTCTAGGGTTTCTAAAGCTCCTTCTTGGTGATCTTGACCCAAACAAGTAAGTATCCCATTCTTTCCTCTATTTATTTCTCTTTTCTTCTTCCTCTTACCTTTCTCTAGGTTAGAACCTTACTTTTCCATGGTAAAAGTTGCTCTCGAACTTGAGAATCTTCCTTTCTTGCTTCTCTCGTCTAGGGTTTTGCTTCTTTGCGGAGAAAAGTGCCTACTTGGTCGAGTTCAGATCTTAGGTTTTCTTTCCTTCTTTGCTCGAGTTTATTTCTGCTAGAAGTCTGTTCTTCTCAGTAGAAGCAATTTTATAACACTCTTTACCTATATTGTTTACTATAAGCTTGTTAGCTCATGTTCTTGCTTAAATATGGTGATTTAAGCATTAAAAAGCTAAGCTTGTTTGTGATTTTGATTTTTATGGTGTTTCCTATTTTGATTCCAGTATTAGATGAACTTTTAATCATGTGAATGTTCTTCCTAAGGAAGGAGATTATTTATTTCGGGTTGGTATCACCACCTATGGTGCTAAGCACCTATCAACCGATGGTCCATATTAAGGTTTCTAGGTTGTTTTCTTCTCTAAGAACATGACCCGATGGTGTGGTCTTCATGAGAAATGAAGTTGGTGACCAAGGGTGATGAACGATGGTGTGAACTGATAGTCACACCTAAGGTTAGTGTTAGGATCTCTTAGAATCTCAATGAGCAAAGGTTTGATTTTCTAATGATGCTATCAATCAATGATGACATTAGATTAATATCTGATGGTGTTAAATGCATATAGTGTTGATCCTATCAACCAATGGGGACCTAAGATGTCACAACCAAAGGTAGATTAGGTCACCAAAACTATTGGTGAGTCAAGTCTTTAGATGTATCTACAATTAAGCCCTAACCCTATCATTTCTTGGGTCAAATGATTCAAGGGTTAGACCTATACTCCAAATGATGGTTTTAAAATGTGAACCTGATCTGATGGTTAGGATCTAACACTTCCTCATCTAATAGTTTTGAATAATGGACTTAATCCAATGGTTTAGATTAGATGATTCAACATCCAATGGTTTGGATTGAAGCCTATAAGTATTACATGTGATTTCTAATAATCGGAATTTGATGGTTTCCCTCATGTGATCAATTTAAGAAGCTTGATTGTTGACATAATGACTTGCTTAAAATATACAACTGATGATGGATTTTAACCCCAGAATCTGTGGTGCCCCTTTTATGTTATTAAATGAGGGATGTTTAGAGTTTAATAGTGACTCTTTATAGGTCACAACGTGATGTCTTTGCATATGGTTTGTTAAGGTGTTTACTTATGTAAATAACCAATGATCTTACCTTTTCAACATCAAATGGTTTTGGATGATGTTGTGGTACGGTGATATGGGTTGAATGATGATGGAACCCATGTAGGTTTGTCTTTAATAAGGTATTCTCACCTTTTCCCTCATATGAATTGAATGGATAATGACCGTATCATGTTGACATGTAACCCTAATGGGATATAGCTTGTTATACTTAATCCTAATGAACTCAGATGATGATGGGTAACTATGATCAACCTTCCTTAGTGGAATAGTAAAACAATGGAGTCTCTCTTATTTTTGTGGAACATTAGTACACTATAATCTGATGGTAACGTCCTGAGTTATGCATGGATCCATACTTGATAAAGGTATGGAATGTGTTGATGATGTTGCGCCTTATGAATCCAAGATTATATGGGGATGCCATGGATTATGGTTTGTGAATGAATGTTGAACTATATCTTTAATGTAACCTAACTTGCTAAACCTAACCCTAATGCAAGTATAAATTGTGGTTAATCATGTTATTCTTTCTTGAATGATTAATATAATGATAGATTATCCTTTCTAATGATTGATTGAAACTCTAAGGTGTTAACTAGTGGTTATCACAGACTCATGATCTATGCTTTCTTATGCTAAACTTTTATACTATAAGTATACTGATGGACAATAATATAGATTCCTTATATGTGATATAATAAAGGAATGCTCTTAAATACTATGATAACCCAACAATGCTATCTTGTGAACATTTGTTAGTTCTTTAATGCAATATCATGCTAAGCTTGTGTATCACATGATTGGATATGTATGTTTAGCCTTGCAATAAGGCATGGAAAGATAATTGTGATCTTGCAGGGATTGATATGATGGTCTTAATAACCTTTGGGCATGGTTGAACCCTGAATGAGGTATAAGCCTCTTATGTTGACAAGGGTTGATACCCTATGATATTGTTCTAAGGATTTGTATCCTGTGATAGTATGATGACAATTGTAGTCTCATGAATGGCAAGTGAATAGTATCATGTGATGATGAGATGATGAACAATATGTCTCATACATTTTATATCTTCTAAAACTATTATATAGTAATGTTTGTTAGAGATGAATTAGGGTTTGTATGTCCACTTGTATGATTCAGACTTAAGTCACCCAATTGGCAATAATTAATCAAGTGAATTCTAATCATGTAGTTTCCTTGTGATGTAGATTCATTCCAGTGTCAGAACATGCTAGGTGGTGAAATGAGTAACTCCTAAGGGAAACCAAGAGCACATAATGTTGAGTATGTGGGGATAGATTAGTACCCTAATATCAAGCAATTGAGGATGACTGCGGTCATGCCTAGGATATTGTGATATTGTGATGTATGAACAAAAGAAATATAATTGTAGGATGCCTCTTATAGAACGACCATGTGTGAGCTGTTCTCTAGCACCATGACCTATACCAAGGCGGGCTAGTTGTTAGTTGACTATATTTCATTGTTGGAAGTTGACTGATATGTCTCTGTGTTGTCTCTTGTACTGACTGGGAGTTGTTGATGAGATCATGGAGTCTGGGTCTTCCATAGATCTTGTATGGTACTGATTTTGACTAAGCAGTGGTCAGATGGATTGGGGTGGTACAACTCAAATCCTCAGGGAAGTAATAAAAGATGTAATACAACTTTGTAGCATATCTGTATAGGGTTATACACAATGCTTCATATTGCATGATAACCCTTGTTTGCTTTCCTTATATAGAGATGATGTATAGTACAATAAGAGATGATAGATATGCTTATGATGTAATTATTCTCATGTTGTAAACATGCTTATGTTGTCAAATATACTGACACTAATAGTTAAGATGATGTTGTTGGCTATGTTTAATACTCCTAGTCATGCCTTGTAATTAGAAATGCTTAAAATGCTAATCATGATTATGTAGTTAGTTGTGCTTATGATTCTATCTCAACTCATGATGTAGACCTATTCAGTTTATTAAACATGGTAGTATTGATAGTCATGTTATGTTTCTAGACATATTCATGATGTTAAGATTCTTATTCTACTAGATCGTTTGTGTTGTTTGTAAATCATAAGATGATAATCAGACCAGTGATGACCTTTATTAGTTAATGCAATCTTATAACATCCAAGATGATAGTCTGCATATACACTGAGAAATATACTTGTTGCTAAGCTTATTCTCTTAACATGTTTAGCATGCTTGAACTTCTCAATTTGTTCTATTGTTTATTAAAATACTCTAACTGCTTAGTTTGTATATTGTTTAATCTGTTGTATCAATATCTATTGGAGAGAGTTACCTTGTGGGACTGGGTCTCTCCTCATGGGTCACCACATCTTCTTAGGTGATTGATAGCAGTGGCAGTAGAACCATGATAGCAGGGAGAAACTGAGGTGATCAACCCTAGAAATAGTAGTTAGTTGTCTAGTATGTCCTAGAGTCATCTCTGTACTCTTAGGTCCAGGTGGGGAAGTTTGTATGTAATGTTTTGATTGAATCGACCTTTTGATAGCATGTTGATACTTGTATAAGTGGAAAATGTGGATTATATTCTTTTATTAAGTTTATGTTGTAGCTGAGGCTACAGAGCAACTGTAAAGGAGATTGGGTATTATACAGACTAAAGCAAGTTGTTGGGTTTTATGTAAGTGATTCTAAGTATTTGAGAAATGTTGGAATCGATTTTAATTTCCCCTATTTTCTAGATTTATTCTTAATTAATGTGTAATCATGTTTTGTGTTTTGAGTAATCTCATTTAGTGTAACATGTTATCACATAAACCTGACAAATATTAGTGATATCTTCCATTTGGATCCTATAAAGAACAACGGTTGGGTTGGAGTAACTTGAACCATAGAAACGAATGAACAAACCAAGTTCATGATAAATATAATCTATAGACTAGTCCATTCTTTCCTATAGTTTCATCCTAGTAATAACTCTGTTTTTAGTTTACATGAATTGAAATTAAAAAAAAAAAAATTTGAATAGTGTATGATGAAATTAGTTCTAGTAGCTAGTAAGAATACTTCATTGACCAATTCTACATATTAATATATGTAGGTATTGCTTAGTACATTTATATAAGCAAACTAGAAATTCACAATTCTATAATGTATACAATATAGATAGAACTATTTGAATCTCTCATATGTGATTGGTATTGTATTTTCCCATAATTAGTTCATCACATTTGGACACAACATGTTCATATATATGCACTCAAAACTATATGATAATATCAGTTAACATAAGGTCTTAAATTCTATAGAATTATATTACTATATGTTAGTTGAAAAGCAAATTACATTGCATATAAAACTTGAGTATAATATTATCTTATCTAGTTGATGTGTCACCCTATTATTAGTTACATACCATACTCTATCTTGGAGAAGTTTAATGAAGTGGTGGACACTGCGAACCTGGTTGAGCTAAGTATGGACGGAGGTGTGGTGACTTGGCAGAACAAGAGGAGTCCAAACTACATGATTACAAGGTTTCTAGACTGGGGCTTGCTCTATGACTTCCCCAAAGCATCCATCAGGTTGGGTGGCCACCCAAATTGTGACGAAGCCTAGATTATGATCGATCAGGTGAATCAACCCAAGACTAATAGACCTTCAGGTTTCTCAAACACTGGCTAGAGTGGCTGAGTTTTGAGAAGGTTGTGAAAATATCTTCGGAGACTAGAGTGGATGGAAACCCCCTCTTCATTGTTGTAGAAAAGTTGAAGATCACCAAACTTGTGCTGAAGAGCTGGTCACATGATCTTACTGACCTTCCCTCTTTGGTGAAGAAGGTGACGAAAAATTATCACCAGGCTACAAAGGAACTAAGGTGTAACCTCCTAGAGGAAGCCATACATCGCAAAGAGATGAAGGTCAATATGATGCTACAACTAGAAAAATCAAAGGAGATGATGTATTGGAAAAGGAACAGACTGAACTGGATCATAGATGGTGATAGAAATATGCAAGTTTATCACATTTCCATTAGGAGGAACCATATGAGAGATTGTATCCACACACTCTTGCTAGTGGATGGAGGGTTTGTTAGTGAACCAGAGGAGGTTGCACGTGAAGTTGTTGTTTACTTCCAAATGCTCTACAACCAGGAGAAAGCTTCTGTTCCTAGTAAACTCCCACTGAGGGAGATGAATGAGGAGATGAATAAAAAACCATGTGGCCTAGCATCAAATGATGAAATTAAGGAGGCATTGTTCTCTACTGGCTCATCCAAAGCATCGGGCCCGGATGGGTTCCATGGAAAGTTCTTTAAAAGGAATTGGCATATTGTCAAGGATGATATCTATGGAGCAATCTGATGGTTTCTTGTAGGTGGTTTTATGGTTAGGAAGATGAACCATGCCTTGTTGAGGCTCAATCCCAAGAAGAGTATGCCCGCTTTCTTATTAGACTACAAACCCATCACCCACTGATTAGTGTTGTACAAGGTGATGGTGAAGCTCTTGGCAGGAGGCTCAAACTGATCCTAGCAAACATTGTGTCTCCCAACCAATCAACCTTTGTTCTGGGACAATCCATCTTTGATATTGCACTACTAGCTGGGGAATTTCTCCCTGATTTCAACAAGAAGATGAAAACAAAGAAGACCTGTATCAAAGTGGATCTGACCAAAGCTTAAGATCATGTTAACTGGAGTGCTTTGTGGGATGTAATGGATGTGATGGGTTTCTCAAAGAGATGGATTGAGTTGACGAGGTAGTGCATGGAGACTATATCTTTCTCTATTTTGGTTAACAGAATACCCAAAGGTCTATTCCAAGCGACCAATGGGCTTAGACAAGGGGATCCCCTCTTTCCCCTTCTGTTTACCCTTGTCATAGAAGCCCTCACTTTTCTCATCAAGAAGGTGGAAAACAATGGTGAATGAAGATCTGCAAGGTGTGTGGGACTCCGGTGCTATCACACATGATATACGCTGATGACATGTTGTTTTTTATTGTGGAACATTGCAAATATCTCAGGGCTTCTAGAATAGTTTTGAGATGTTTTGGGAGGTTAATTGGTATGTATATTAGTGAAATCAAATATAGAGTCTTCTTATCTAGATCCTGCGATGCCATACGGGGACGACTCAATATGCCAGCCCGATTGGAGGTAGGATCCTTCCTGGTCACCTAGCTAGAGATACCTATTACAGGAGGGTGTCTCTCCAGGAAAGATAGTGATTCCTTGATGGAAAAACTTAGGGGTATGGTAAACAAGTGGATGGGACTGACCTTTCCCCATCTGGGAGGATTATACTCATTCTCTTGGTGCTTCCCAGTAAATTGGATTTTTTGTGTAGACAAGAAGAGATTCTAACTTTCATTTTGGTGAAAGCTAAATCTATTCTTAGTAATTTATCTTGGTCTAGTAGAGGCCACATGGTGGATGGGTCGATAATGACAAGTACATATCACATGGGTGTGTTTAACTTACTGGATCTCCACCATATGGCGAGCAAGGCAACTTGTAAGAGGATTTGTTATAAACTCAATTTCTTGAAAAATGTAATTCTTTTTTAATGAATAAATGAAATCTTTTTCTTTGATTTGCAATGGATTTCGTATGTAATGGCCTTGATTGATTGATGGTGGGCTTTGTTGGCCATTTAGCCCAATTGAAAAGAAAAGGGAATTAAAAAGGAAAAGAAATTGATTAAGAAGGGGGAAATATGAGTAATTGACAATTAAAAGAGGATAAAGGCAAATAGATGTTTCCCCAATATGGGAATCTGTGCCTTTGAGATTTCTTGAGGTTCAAGGGACCCAAAATAACAAGATAATCATAAAGGAAATAGGAAAACAAATTAATTTGGATTAATTAATGAGAGAACTTGGGAGAGAAGAAAGACTTCTCATCCATTGCTTTTTGTTTCCCAAATTTTTTACAAAGATAGGAAATAATTAAAGGAACGTTCCCTTAAAATTTGAGCTAAATAGGAGTTATGGTTTGGGAGATATAGAATTTGCAAGTTATCTTCAATTTGGGAATTAATTCTGAATTAATTTAATAAGTCTTTCCTTTGCTTTGAACGCGAGCAATGAGGTCAGTTGGATCTTAATCCAACGATGGATGCTCATCGTCTAGTCCCAAGTAGACTAGGAGTCTGCAAGTTCCAGGGGAACTTTCCCACCCTATTTTCTCGCGATCCAATGGACATTCCAACTTGGTGTTGGTCCCATTGGATTCAGGAGGGGAAATCGTGTAGGTTCCTCCCTAATTTTATTGGAAACGCCCAAAACAGGCAATGCCTGCTTCGACCCTATATATAAGGGAGGGTGATCCAAGGCACCAACATCCCTTTTTGTTAGTCCAAACTCTACGGAGGGAAGCAAGGAGTGTGTTGGTGCGTTCAATTGCCCTGTTCGTCTCGACCTGCACCCTCAACATCTCGGAGACCATCGCCGGAGTCCGGCGAGTAGGGGACAACCTTAGTGTGTCCTTGGAAAGAAATTGGAGGCTTTGTCGAGTTTGTAGAGGGGAGGGAGAGCTTCATGGACAACCGACGTGAGAAAAGGAGGAGAGGAGCCCAGAGTCAACCTCGCGGTTGACCGTCGTTGCTACAGCAATGAAGTCGAGAGGTAGAAGGAGAGAACTGCAGATTGACCGTTTTGCCCCTCACCTCCTTCAGTAGCATCAAGGTTAGAATCGTCTTCTGCTTATTTTGATCGCACATAAAAGGCACGCACATCCACGACCATCAGATCCTCAGTGGATCCACGGCCCATGGATCGAGCGATTCTGCTTTTTTCAGTAAAATAGCAAGTAAACTATTAAAAAGGGTTTTTTTGTTAAAAATCATATCTTGAGCTAGGAAAGTCGTATGAAGAAAGTCAATGCATGAAAAATGATCAGAAGAATACAAGGAATACATTAAAAATGGTGTGGACACCTAAATATGCATATTGTTTCAAAATTGCCTATTTTGGATGGAAAATGTATTAATTTGTGGTAGAAAATCTAATTGTTGATAAAAGATATATTTAATCTTGCAGTTAGGTTAATTCGAACATACTTAACTTGATTAATGTTAAATATGGTTTTTTTAACCTATTTTGATGATAGAATTGCAATGTTTAGGGTTTTTAACCTAATATGTTGATTAATATGTTTAGAAACCCAAAATTAGAGTAAAAGAAAAGAAAGGTGCTTATAATCTGAAATTAGGGTTTCCTATTGCTAAAAGATGAATTTAGAATCTTTTGTAAAAGAAAAACGAAATAGTTAGGGTTTGTAAGTGATTTTGTGAAATTAGGGTTTAAAGTAATAAAGACGAAGTGGAACCCTAATTATGCTCAAAACCCTAAAAAGGGCAAATAACCTAGGAAACAACTAGGATTAATGGATCAAGATGACATGAGTAATGATAGAGAAATTGGATGTCTTTCTCATGAATAATTGTGTGTGTGTGCTTGCTTGATTCCTGATTGATTGGTTATTTCTGCATTCAAGTCTGCTTAACAAGTATGTGGTTAATTATGAATAACCGCTTTAGTTTCCCGAAGGATTCTTAGATGTTTAATCGCATTGAGTGAAACTAAATAGTTTGGATGTTCATATTGCAATTATAAAGTGACTATGATTATCACAATTTAATATAAATGTGTATTCCCGCACCTACATGCCACCCTGATGGAAGATGCCATAAAGGTCAGTAGACCAATGGGCACCATGAGAGGTGACACCATACACCAAGCTTGGGAATGACAAGGTGGTCTATGATGCATGACTATGGAGCACCATGAGAGGTGACTCCCATGCACCAAGCTCGGGATTGAGAAGGTGGTCTTAAGTCAATGGCAAAAGAGAAACCCTAAAAGGGGGTAATTCCAGGGTTAGGGCAAAAGCGGTGGGGAATGTCACATGGAAAATCTCAATTGACTTGCTAAATATCTTGTTTGCAATATTTTAATTGTTAGACTTAATTGTAAAATTTTGGTTGCCTCCACATACCAACAATTGCTGACCAACGTTTAGTTTGTCGGCGTTTTAGGTGTAATCCTGAAAGCACAAACATTAAAATGACACATCGTGAAATTAAGAAATAAAGTGCAAGGAGGATTAGATAGAATAATTCAAGTTGTGGATAGATAGATTTCCAAAGTTTTAAAAAGGTAAGCAAAGTTTTATTTTTCTACCAAATTTTAGTTTAGTAGGTAGAATTTTGTAATTATCATTGATTATTTGTTGAACCTTTGATCCTATGAATTGATTAACGGCTCTGACCTTCGAGTCTCCCTTAATTGGGGGTTACTGGGAGGCGGGGTCGTTACAATTGGTATCAGAACATAGGTTCTTCATATAATCATTAATAATTATTAAATTTTACAAATTCCATAGAATTGAGGGAGTTATTAGGGGATTTTCCGAAAGACTGAGGTGTCTAGAAAAGGATCACTTCTGGGGGCTGTCAAAATTTTCTTGTGCTCCGCTAGTCGGAATACGAGGACTCCCAGATTGTGTGACTTCCTGGCCGATGTCCTAGGATTTGACTCGAAATAAGAAACCTTTAGGACTCTCTCATCTTGTTCATCTCTTCTCAACTCAAAATTCTTTTAAGGATTTTAAGGATTAGGGTTTTTCCCCCTCTTCCTCACCCTCTTGAGGTATGGGTTAAGATTGATAAGGTCTAAGAGATCCTCCACCAAATTTATAAAAGATACGTAATTAAGATGTCATCGACTTAAGTATAATTAGTTTAAAGATAAACTAAAAGTCTGTTTGTGTGTAGATGGCTCGTGCAAAAGTCGTGGCTATCCCTTTTCCCACCAGTGGTGGGCCACCCCGTAAGGAGAATGGATCCTCTGAGAAGAGGAAGCATAACCATGGTGGAGAGACCTCTAAGTAGAGAAAGAGGCCTGAAGAAGCTATGCATGAGGCCCCAAACCCTGAACCAATGCCCGACATCAACCATGAGCTAGGGGAAGGACCAGAATATGAGGAGTACCAGGTGCATGGAGAGGAAGCCCAAATGGAGGAGGACCAGCCTGATGGTCAAGAACCAGCCATGGTGGTTCACACTACAGATGCAGTTTGGATGGAACAGCAAAAGCAACTGACTGAGGCTATTCGTGCCCTGGCCCTTAGGGATATAGCTAGGGCTGAGAATGGTGAGCCACTTCCAGTTTGTCCTCGACTTGGAGCCACCATACTGGACTTTGTCAAGCTAAATGTCGAGAAATTCTGGGGAGAAGACAAGTCTGAAGTGGTCGATAAGGCCGAAGCTTGGCTACTTGCAGTCGAGAATGGTTTCCGTATGCTCGAGGTACAGTCAAATAAGAAGGTTCTATTTGCTACTCATCTTTTGGAAGGTGCAGCCAAGATATGGTGGGAGAACCATATCACGGGAAGAGACCTAAGTGAGGAACCAATGGCATGGACTGACTTCAAGACCATCTTCACCGCCAGATTCCTCCCCGTCTCAACAAAGAAGGAGAAAGAAAGAGAGTTCACTAGCATGACAAAAGGAAACTCTTTAGTTGCGGACTTTGGTCGTAGGTTCCGCCTCCTAGAGCATTTTGGACACATGTTGGATGAAGAGAGGAGGGTGAGCCACTTCGTGGAACATCTGCACCCTACCATCAAGCCTCATGTGATGGCTAGTAAGACAAATACCTTCGCTGAAGCCTACAACACCGCCTTGGACATGGAAAGGACGGTGATGCCTACACAGAACCATTCCAAAGGGTTCTTGGGTTTCACTGAAGGAGCTCAAGGGCAGAGGAATGAATACAAGAAGGGACAAGGACGCAACCACAATAAGAACACGCATGGGAAAAAAGGTAAGCCCCGTGGTCACCTCGAGTAGTGTCGCCCCTGTGGACGAACACATCCTGGGAAGTGCCGCTTTGAGAAGGTGTGCTTCAGATATCAGCAAGAAGGACACTTCATCGTCAACTTCCCTCAACCTGACATGACAGGACCTTTGGGGTCACAACCCGTGGCAACACTGCCAGTAGTTACAACACCTCCAACAGGAGCACCAGCCGAAGCATTTCCAGCTGGAGAGAGAAGGCAAGCTAGGGTGTTCGCCATTGACAATGCAGAAGGTCAAAAAAATGCTAATAGGCTGATTGAGGGTAATAACCCATAGAGTTTTTCTTTTAGTTCAGTAGACCATGTAGTAGCTTTCTGATATGGAATAACTATGTAGGCTTGCTGGAAGTCATGGGATAAAATGTAAAAGTACTCTTCGATTATGGTTCTACTAATACTTTTATTTCGAGAAATCTGGCAACTATGCTTGGTTTGGATATCAAGGATTTGGGTTATGTTTTGGATGTCACAACCCCGAGTGGTCGTATTTACACCTCTCTTTTGAAAACCCCAGTCATGCCAGTAAAGTATCTGAACCATGAGCTTCCCACTGACTTTATCCTTCTCTATATGAATGATTTTGATGTAATCATCAGTATGGATTGGATTTCCACCTACAGAGCCTAGATTGACTATAGAGAGAAGAAGATTCTCATTAGGAAAACCAGCTATCCACATTTCACCATTCCTGGAAGGAAAGATGCGACAACTAGTCTTTACATATCCACTTTGAAAGATGAACGGATGTTGTCCAAGGGTTGTCGAGCCTACCTACCCATAGTTACCGCACCCGAGGTTAAGAGGCAATCCTTAGAGGAAATAGAGGTAGTTCAGGATTATGCGGATGTGTTTACAGATGATCTACCAGGGATTCCCCCTGAGAGGGAGGTAGACTTCTCGATTGAGTTAGCTCCTGAGACTAACCCTATATCTAAGGTGCCCTATAGAATGGCCCCTACAGAGTTGCTGGAGTTGAAAACCTAGTTGCAAGAATTGTTGGATAAAGGATTCATCCGACCCAGTACATCACCATGGGGAGCACCAGTTCTCTTTGTGAAAAAGAAGGATGGGTCGCTTCGGATGTGTATTGATTATCGGATGATCAATCAGGAAACCATTAAGAACAAGTATCCTTTGCCTAGAATAGATGACCTGTTTGACCAACTCAAATTAGCTCAAGTCTTTTCCAAGATCGATTTGAGATCAGGTTACCACCAGGTGAGAGTGAGAAGTGAGGATATACCCAAAACGGTTTTCAGAACCCGTTATGGCCACCATGAGTTTGTGGTCATGCCGTTTGGATCATCCAATGCACATAGTGTCTTCATGAACCTCATGAACAGTGTGTTCCAACCTTTCCTTGACTCTTTTGTGATAGTGTTCATAGATGACATTTTGGTGTACTCAGATGACCTAGCCCAACACCGTGACCACCTGGGTAGAGTCCTTGATATCCTGAGAAAGCATAAGTTTTTCGGAAAGTTCTCGAAATGTGAGTTTTGGTTGGACCGAGTCATGTTTCTTGGACATATCATATCAGGAGGAACAATCGCCATAGATCCAACCAAAGTATTGGCAGTTCGAGACTGGTCAGCACCGAAGAACCCCTCCAAGATTTGTAGCTTCTTGGGGTTGGTCTAATACTACCGTCGCTTCATCAAGGATTTCTCCAAGACTGCTTTACCGCTAACCAAGTTAACCCAGAAGGATGTGAAGTTCATGTGGTCTGACATATGTGAAGCTCGCTTCCAAGAATTAAAGAAAAAGTTGACCACCGCTCCTGTGCTGACTCTGCCTTCTGGCAATGAGGGTTTCATGATATTCACCGATGCTTCCAAGTTGGGACTTGGATGTGTGTTGGAACAAGATCGACATGTGGTTCCATATGCTTCCCGACAACTCAAGCCAAATGAGGTGAATTACCCATAACATGACCTAGAGTTAGCTGCTATCATCCATGCCTTGAAGATATGGCGGCATTACCTATACGGTGCTACCTTCGAGATCTTCACCGACCATAAGAGTTTAAAATACCTACTGACATAGAGAGATCTGAACCTACGACAATGACGATGGATGGAGTACATGAAGGATTACAACTTCACCATCGCCTACCATCCTGGTAAGGTGAATGTCGTGGCTGATGCTTTGAGTCGGAAACAGCTTAAATGTGCAGCTGTTCTATCTAGTCAGTGGAAGAGTTTAGAGGAACTTGTAGAATGGACTCCACAACCGTTAGAGGACCGAGTTCGGTTGGCTAATATCCAGATTCAATCTGAGTTGTTGAGTGAGATCATAGAAGCACAATTGACCAGCAAAGAGCTAGATAAGATGAAAGGTTTGATGATGAAGCCATAGACTCATCTATCTGTGGGGGTAGACGGAGAAATCAGGTTTGAGAATCGCATATGGGTTCATGCGGATTCATCAATAAAGGAACGTATCTTGCAAGAGGCTCACGGATCCAAGTACACAGTGCAACCAGGGACTACTAAGATGTTCAAGGACTTGTAGAGGTTTTTATGGTGGCCAGGAATGAAGAAAGACATTGCGTCATGGGTGACCAGTTGTCTTACGTGCCAGATGGTGAAGGCTGAACACCAACGACCCAGTGGGCTTTTACAGTCGATAGAGATTCCAGAATGGAGATGGGAGCATATCACCATGGATTTTGTGGTGGGTCTACCCCAGACCAAGAGTGGTCATGATGCGATATGGGTTGTGGTAGATCATCTTACCAAGTCAGCACACTTCCTCTCCCTAAGGACCACTACTAAGGTGACATACCTAGATGAGATGTACATAAGAGAGATAGTATGTTTACATGGCGTACCAGGGTCGATTATCTCTAATAGAGACCCAAAGTTTACTTCCAAGTTGTGGAAGCAAGTTCAAGAGGATCTTAGAACCTAGTTAAAGCTTAGTACCACTTATCACCCCAGATAGATGGTCAGTCAGAAAGGGCAATCCAGACCTTAGAAGATCTGTTGAGAGCTTGTGTGCTCGATTGGGGTGGCTCATGGGAGAAATACTTACCGTTAGCAGAGTTCGCCTACAACAACAGCTACCAAGCCAGTATCGGGATGCCTCCGTATGCAGCTTTGTACGGAAGACCGTGTCGGTCACCACTTCACTGGGATGATGTGGGTGAGAGGACCCTGTTGAGGTCATATGAGCTCGAAGTGTATGCTGACAAATTGGCTTTGATCAAGCAAAGGCTGAAGAGAGCCCATGATCGATAGAAGTCGTATGCTGATGCAAAGCGGACTGATGTGCATTTCACTATGGGAGATCATGTGTTTTTAAAAATCTGACCGCTCCGGGCTATGGCCAAGAACAGAGGAATGTTGAGTCCCCGATACATGGGTCCGTTTGAGGTGTTATAACGGATTGGTGAAGTTGCATACTGTTTGGCGTTACCCCCTCAGTATAGCATGATGCATGATGTGTTTCACGTGTATAACCTAAAGTGATATGTGCAAGATCCAAGCCATGTGTTGAGCATTGAACCTATTGAGCTTCAAGGGAAGCTGACTTATCCTGAGTCACCTTTGTAGATTCTAGATACTAAGGTGAAAGAGCTCAGTTGCAAGAATATAGAGATGGTAAAGGTTCTTTGGAAGCACCATGGAGAGGATGAGGCTACATGGGAGCTAAAGGCAGACATGGAGAAAACATACCCTGAATTGTTTGTTTGATTGTTTGAATTTTGAGGGCAAAATTCCTATAAGGAGGTGAGGATGTTATAACCTCAATTTCTTGAAAAATGTAATTCTCTTTTAATGAATAAATGAAATCTTTTTCTTTGATTTGTAATGGATTTCGTATGTAATGGCCTTGATTGATTGATGGTGGGCTTTGTTGGGCATTGAGCCCAATTGAAAAGAAAAGGGAATTAAAAAGGAAAAGAAATTGATTAATAAGGGGGAAATATGAGTAATTGACAATTAAAAGAGGATAAAGGCAAATAGATGTTTCCCCAATATGGGAATCCGTGCCTTTGAGATTTCTTAAGGTTCAAGGGACCCAAAATAACAAGATAATCACAAAGGAAATAGGAAAACAAATTAATTTGGATTAATTAATGAGAGAACTTGGGAGAGAAGGAAGCCTTCTCATCCATTGCTTTTTGTTTCCCAAATTTTGTACAAAGCTAGGCAATAATTAAAGGAACATTCCCTTAAAATTTGAGCTAAATAGGAGTTATGGAACAACAAAAAATGTGACATTTCACGGCACTAATATTCGACATTTTTTAAACTAGGTGCCGGAAATCTAATTCGCACATGTCCAGCCTACTCCATTGATGTGGGTCATTATCCTAATTAGTAATTAACTGGCTCATCCCAACAGCCTGTCTCGTGCGATCTCGGCATTCTCTCTCTGGCCCCTTCTCTCGCACACGCTCCCCCGACGATCCCCGTCTCCGATCTTTGCGCCATCATGCGCTCCACAGTTATGGATATCTCCCAGCTGCGCGTGCAATCTACATCCGGTCTCCACAGGTCTCTCCTCTCCCGCAGAATTCCTCTCGCTCCACGATCTTCCCCCCTCTCTTCTCATCTTCAGTTCTGCGTGCGCCTCTTTTTCCCCCGTTCAGTTTCCATAAGATTCTGTCACACAGTATTCTAGGTCTTCTATTAGTTGTCACCTATATTTTCTCGTCACTTGTATTCACATCGCATCCCCCCATCTCCTTCCTTCTCCTGTCTCGCAGCTTCCCCCAATTTTTTCTAATTTCCACCCTAAAATTCCGTAGTAGGTATCATTGCTAATTTTTTTGTCAGATTTTATCAAAGATCTCCTACACGTCATGGTAGGCACTCACTAAAGGCAGATACATATGTGCCGCTTGTAATCGCCCACACCATTTTCTATTCTTCTTATTGGTGTTCTTATCGTTCCTGTTTTGTATGAGGAGTTCTGGCTATATTACATTGACTGATGGGACAACTGTAATCTGATGGGCCCCTAGCATCGAAAAATTACAAGTTGACAGATAAAGACAAGTAGGTAAGATTGCTACAATGTTCATATATAAATTTTATGTTATTAATTACAATAAAATATTGGTGGATGAGGAATGTTGCTATTTGTATATCGTGAATAATCCATCTGAATTATTCGTGTTACATATAGGACATGCCAATGCTAAAACTCAAATTTTGTTTTTTGGACATGTACTACTACTAGGATCTACTGAGGCTCAGACTGCTCTTGCAAAATATCTGATTGGACTTCTATCTCAAGGTAAACATATTCCAAACCACAATGAGTATATACTTTTATATTTTTCTCTAATAACACTAATATTGTGATCTTGAATATTGACTTCTATCTCTATTCTTCTCTATGATATGTGCGTATGCGGTTACAATATTTTAGTAAGTGGTGATGTTAGGAATATAACCAATTTTCAAGTATTGTCCTTTGTTTGGATTTTGAAAAATAGCATAATAATTTTGGATATGTATGAGACTAGACGTTGGCCAAGTTTCTTGGATGATCAATCATTTTATTGTACTACATAAGGAATATATCACGAGGTCGTTTAGTCTACTTATTCTATAGCTCATCTAATTAGAACAATGGTCATTTTAAATAATGTAGGTAGATATGAAGACTAGCCTTAAACTCCAAAAATTTAATTTATTTATAATAGTATACTGCATGACATTTAGATCGCAACATGATGCCATGATATATTGATATAATTACAGTTAATAATTTATACTTTGTATTTCTATTTTTTTATTGTACAAAATCCTATCTGAGTCCTTATATCTAGTCTTCTTATTGACCCATTTTCATAAAGAATAATACATATAAATACTTAATTTTTTTTCAAATATATACACTATTGTGTACATTTTGACCGGTTTCCATTAATAGTAATCAATAATAACCTAACCTATATGACACCTAATATGATTCACAATAATCAAATTTGATCTAATTTTGTGTCTTTCACTCTAAATTAGACCTAATTTTACCAAGCTTTCCCTTTGTTGACCTAAATCATACATAAGTTGACATAATATGACATAAGCAGACTTAATTTGTCCTACATAGAGTTAAATGAGACTAGTATGGAAAAAAAAGATGTATGTTCCCTGACTCAGGCGTATTTGTTTTCAATTCCGAAAGGTTACCCCCAAATTAGGCTTAGTTGTCCAGTCTAAGTTGGCCTAAACCAAACTTATGCCAAACTTAGACCAAAGTCGCCCTGCTTTGACGTAATTTGATCAAAGTCAGACCTAATTTGGTCCAATTTTCATTAATTTTATCCTAGACAAACCTAATCTACTGTAAGATGACCTCAACAGAGCTATCTTCCACTATTCTACCCTATATACATGTAAATAAGACGTAATTTGGAAAAATCAGGCCTATTTTCCACAAATCAGAATTGTTTGACCAACAATACAACTAATCTTCCCTAATCAAACCTGATTTGGCATAAATGAGATCTGTTTCAACCTTGAATAGACTAACTTAATATAATTTGACAAAATTTAGACCCTAATAAATGTTAATTATGCCTTCAAATGACTTACTTTCGTCCAAAGAGGCCTAAAAAAGAAAAGACTGAACAATGATGTAGATTGCACATGTAATTGGAAATGTACCATTTTGTTAGTAAATATTCCTTTTAGTGTCAATATTGAGCATGCGAGTAAGAGGACACAGTAGTTTCATAAACCATATTCAATAACTCAATTTTGTTGTAGTTTTTCTATTGCAATTTTAATATTTTTGTTTAGTTTGCACACGATTTAATGTTAATAGTAATATTTCATTTAATGTTAATAATAATATGGCATATGAATCTATGTTTCCCTATGTTGTACTTATTTCTTTCAGTAGGTTGCATTATATTTGAGAGTCTATCTCGATGACTATCTGTTCTTGAGGCAAAGTAATATTACCTTGTAAGCTAATGATGAGTGCTTTGAGATTTCCATCATGGTGTCCACGCATCTAGTTCACTTTAATGCTTCCATAACTCCCCCTAGACAACACACATATTGTTGATAGATACTACAAAAATCTATTTTATTGTTATGCATTGTTTAATTGACTACTATAATATTATGTTGCATGGTCTTTAGATCACAACATAAGTCAATGCAAGATTGATAGTATTACAGTTAATAATTTAGACCTTGTATTTCTACTTTTTTTTTCTTGTACAAAATCCTATCTGAGCCCTTATATTTACTCTTTTTGTTGACCTATTTTGGAGAAGTGTGTGAATTCATACTTCTCTTGGTGGCTAGTTAGAGCTTCCCACCAGTTGGTATGCTTCTCCGAATTTGTCCTATATTGAGTGAGATTCAACTAATTTGGCAAAAGTTGAGCTGCTTTTCCTAAATTAGGCCTATTTCTTTAAATTCATAAATATAATCCCCACACTAGATGTTAGTTGTCCAGTCTCATTTGGCTTAAACCAAACTTATGTCAACCCTAGACCAAAGTCGCCCTAATATGACGTAATTTGATCAAAGTTAGACCTAACTAGACCTGATTTTCATTAATATTGGCCTAGGCAAACCTAATTTGGTGTAAGATGACCTAAGTAGAGCTAGTTCCCCCCACTGTACCCTATATACATGTAAATAAGATATAATTTGGAAAAATTAGACATGTTTTCCCCAAATCAGAATTGTTTGACTAACAGTATAGCTGAATTTCCCTAATTAAAACTGATTTGGCATAAACGAGATCTATTTCAACCTTAGAATAGCCTAACTTAATCTAATTTAATTTATTTATAATATTATGTTGCGTGATCTTTAGATTGCAACATGAGTCTATGCAAGATTGATAGTATTACAGTTAATAATTTAGACCTTGTATTTCTATTTTTTATTGTACAAAATCCTATCTGAGTCCTTATATCTAATCTTCTTATTGACCCATTTTCATAATGAATAGTACATATAAATACTTAATTATTTTCAAATATATACACTATTGTGTACATTTTGTCCAGTTGCCATTAATCTTAATCAATAATAACCTAACCTATATGACATCTAATATGATTTACAATAATCAAATTTGACCTAATTTTGTGTATTTCACTCTAAATTACACCTAATTTTACTAAGATTTCCCTTTGTTGGCCTAAATCATACATAAGTTTACATAATATGACATAATCATACTTAATTTGTCCTACATTGAATTAAATCAGACTAGTATGGCAAAAAAGATTGTATGTTCCCTGAATCATGCCTTTTTTTCAATTTAGAAAGGTTAGGCTCAGTTGTCCAGTCTACTTTGACGTAATTTGATCAAAGTCAGACCTAATTTGGCCTAATTTTTGTTAATTTTGTCCTAGGAAAACCTAATCTACTGTAAGATGACCTCAACAGTGCTAGCTTCCCCTATTCTACCCTATATACATGTAAATAAGACATAATACGGAAAAATCAGACCTATTTTCCCCAAATCAGAATTGTTTGACCAACAATACAACTAATTTTCCATAATCAAACCTGATTTGGTATAAATGAGATACGTTTCAACCTTGAATAGCCTAACTTAATCTAATTTGACAAAATTTAGACCCTAATAAATGTTAATTATGCCTTGAAATTACTTACTTTCGTCCTAAGAGCCCTTAAAAAGAAAAGACTGATATGCATATTTTCAATGAGAAGAAATGTGACAATGATGTAGATTGCACCTGTAATTGGAAATGTACCGTTTTGTTAGTTAATATTCCTTTGTGTCAATATTTAGCATGCGAGTAAGAGGACACCGTAGTTTCATAAACCATATTCAGTAACTCACTTTTGTTGTAGTTTTTCTATTGCAATTTTAATATTTTTGTTTAGCTTGCACACGATTTAATGTTAATAGTAATATGTCATTTAATGTTAATAATAATTTGGCATATGAATCTATGTTTCCCTATTTGTACTTATTTCTTTCAGTAGGTTGCATTATATTTGAGAGTCTATCTCGATGACTATCTGTTCTTGAGGCAAAGTAATATTACCTTGTAAGCTAATGATGAGTGCTTTGGGATTTCCATCACGGTGTCCACTCATCTAATTCACTCTAATGCTTTCATAACTCCCCCTAGACAACACACATATTGCTGATAGATACTACAAAAATCTATTTGATTGTTATGAATTGTTTAATTGACTATTCCATTTCATGAAAAAACGTATTTATAATATTATGCTGCATGATCTTTAGATCGCAACATAAGTCAATGCATGATTGATAGTATTACAGTTAATAATTTAGATCTTGTATTTCTACTTTTTTTTTCTTATACGTAAATGAGACACAATTTGGAAAAATTAGACATGTTTTCCCCAAACCAGAATGTTTGACTAATAGTATAGCTGAATTTCCCTAATAAAACCTAATTTTGCGTAAACGAGATTTGTTTCAACCTTTGAATAGCCTTAATCTAATTTAATTTATTTATAATATTATGTTGTGTGATATTTAGATTGCAACATGAGTCTATGAAAGATTGATAGTATTACATCTAATAATTTAGACCTTGTATTTCTACTATTTTTCTTGTACAAAATCCTATCTGAGTCCTTATATTTAGTCTTTTTGTTGACCTACTTTGGAGGTGTGTGAATTCATACTTCTCTTAGTGGCTAGTTAGAGCTTCCCGCCACTTGGTATGCTTGGGAACCAATATGTCCAGGCGGGATCGTAGCTGTTTCTAAACATATTCATATAAATGATTTTCGTATATAGTCTAGTTTTACATATTAATAATTAATTCAATTCAAATATATACACCACTTTGTATAATTCCATTGGTTACCCTTAATCTTAATCAATAATAACTCGAAAACACCTAACATGATCCACAACAACCAAGTTCTCTTAATTTGATTTATAAATTAGACCTGATTTTTAATAAATCAAACTTAATTTGACATAATATGATCTAAGCAGACTTAACTTCTCCTAATTTTTCCTAAATATCTAAAGTAGACCAAACTCGCCCTACTTTGAACTAATTTTTTCAAAGTTAGGCCTAAATTGATCCAATTTTCCTTAATTCTGGCCTAGTCAAGCCTAATATGGTGTAAGATGACATAAGAAGATGTAGCTTCCCCTATTTTGGCCTATATTCAGATAATGTGAGACCTGATTCTGGCCTATATTCCCTAAATAGAGCTAACTTCCCCTATTCAGTCCTGATTTTTCTTAAATAAGATCTATTTCCACCTTTGAATTGGCTACTTAACAATGACTAACAAGTTTTATACCTAGATAAAATTTCTAAGAGAATCCAAAGGAAACTTGTTCCATAATATTTGATCTCTGTATTTGCTGCAATATATATTATTGATTTTATGTTATGAATTTGTTCTCTCATACAATTTCTCCCTGCTTAATTTAGTGTCTTATGCTTTTTATTTTTACGCATTGAATGATTTATAATGAAAAGGAGATGTCTGCGACCCAAGGAATTATGTGAGTTTTATCTGAAATTTTTACATGTCTGTTTACATATGAAAGTTTACATTAGTTGTTGTTGTATACTTGTTTACCTTATATGTTGAATGTATATATGTACTTCAAAAATCATTGAATAACAAATGTAAATGATTGTTTAATAAAAGTCTAGTTAATGGTAGCTTGTTTATTTGTAGGATTCAATGTCTCGAATAGATAAGAGCTGGATGAGAAATAAAAATAGGTTATCAACAGAATACAAAAATGGCGTTAAACAATTTATTCAATTTGCTTCAAGAAATGTAGAAGTTGATGGATTAATACCCTGCCCTTGCATTAAATGTAACAATGGAAGTTGCAAGACAAAGGATGAGGTGTGAGCTGATCTAATAATGTATGGCATATCTGAGTGCTACACATGCTGGGTAGTACATGCTGAATCAGGTCATGTAGATTATCACAATGATAGTGATGATGGCCAGGATGAGGCCGATGATGTTTAGGATGAGGCTGATGATGTAAAGGGAATGATAAGGGACGGGCTAGGATTTCCTGATAACCATGTTCCAACATTTGATGAAATTGATGAAAACTATGAAATTGATGAGTTGAGTGATGAACTTACAAGATTTTGTAGGCTGGTGAAAGATGCAAACGAACCACTTTATGATGGTTGTGAATGATACTCAAAATTATCATTCACCATGACATTACTACAGCTAAAGGGGTTTCATCGAATGAGCAATAATTTTTTTAATAGTTTGATTACATTGTTATCAAAGGCGTTTAAGGGTTTCCAGTTGCCTAAATCTTTTTATGAAGTAAGAAAGTATATTACTGACCTAGGACTTGACTACATAAAGATAGATGTTTGCAAAAACCATTGCATGTTGTTTTTGAAGGATCCTAAGAAAGAAGAGGTATGTTCAAAATGTGGTGCTAGTAGGTGGAAGTATAGCTCTGTTGAAAACACAACCAAGGACAAGACTAAAAAAAGGAATAAAATAAAGTTAGTCAAAAAGGTTTCTGTTAAGACTTTATGGTACTTTCCACTAATACCAAGGTTAAAACGATTGTACATGTGCTATCAAATAGCTTCAGAGATGAGATGGCATCAAGAAAAGCACATAAATGATGGTAAACTAAGACACCCAACTGATGCTGAAGAGTGGAAAAGATTTGATGAGATGCATCCACATTTTTGTAGAGACCCTCGCAATGTTAGGCTTGGATTGTCTTCTGATGGATTTAATTCATACGAGAACATGAGTAATTCTTATATCATATGGCCTGTTATCCTCATTCCATATAATTTACCTCCATGGCTTTATATGAAACAAGATTATCTTATTTTATCCATGATCATTCCTGGGAAGAAGTCTCCTACCTACAAGATCGATGTCTATTTGCAACCATTGATAGAGGAGTTAATTGAGTTATGGGATGCAGGAGTTGAAACTTATGATGTTGTTTCAAAACAAAATTTTGAAATGCATGTGGCTCTATTGTGGACAATTAATGATTTCCCTGCTTATGGATATTTGTCTGGATAGTCCACCCAAGGTGGGTTAGCATGTCCTTCTTATCACAAGGATACATGGTCTCTCAGATTGAAACATGGGGGGAAATTTTGTTATTTGGGGCATCGTAGATTCTTACCACAAAATCATAGATGGCGGTGCAATGAACATGCGTTTGATGGGAAACAAGAATCACGACCTCCTCCTCAAGAACTATCTGGAGAAGATGCTTTGAGTCAACTACACGACATCTTTGAAAAAAAATTGGGAAAGAGAAAGAAAAGAAGTTCAACCAAAATGTGCTCTCATAATTGGAAGAAAAAAAGCATTTTTTTTTAACTTCCTTATTGGAAGAGTCTTCGTATTCGCCATAATCTTGATGTAATGCACATTGAAAAGAATATTTGTGATAGCTTGATTGGGACAATTATGGATATTGATGAGAAGACTAAGGATAATTCAAAAGCTCACAAAGACTTAAAAGATATGAATATAAGGCATGAGCTTCACCCAAGAATTGTAAATGGAAAGTTAGAAGTCCCTATTCCATGTTTCACTTTATCATCAGAGGAAAAAAAAGAGCTTTTGTGAATTCTTAAAAGAAATCAAATTTCCAGATGGGTTGTGCTCAAATATTTCTAGATGTGTGAATGTTGATGAGCGTAGAATTTCTGGTATGAAATCTCATGATTTTCATGTATTTTTGCAAAAAATCCTACCTCTTGCAACACGTGGAATCTTTTCAAAGGATGTATCTGAGACATTAACCGATCTTATTATATCTTTTAAGGAGTTGTGCTCTAAAGTTTTAAGGGTAGAAGACCTAAAGAGGTTGGAGAATCATATTGTTGTTACGCTATGTAACATGGAGCAAATATTCATACCATCATTCTTCGATGTAATGGTACACCTTCCTATTCACCTAGAAAACCAAGCGATTCTTGGAGGTCCTGTGCAATATAGATGGATGTATCCAATTGAGAGGTGATTACATTTTTCATAATTTTTTAATTTTGTATTGTGTTTGTATGTTTCAATTTTCCATGCTTATGTAGGTTTCTTCGAACATTGAAGTCATTTGTGCGGAATAAAAATCGACCAGAAGGTTCAATAGCTGAGATGTATATCACCAATGAATGCTTGGTTTTTTGCTCAAGATACATGAAGGAAAATGACACTAGATTTAATCATCCATGACACCATGACATTAGAGAGACAACAATTTCATCTCAATTTATAGTTTTCAAACATATTGGGAAAACATTATCAGTAGGCACCACCATTAGCCTTAGTGTTAATGAATTGCAGCAAGTCCATGAGTATGTTCTTGAAAATTCAGATGCAATATTACCATTTATAAGGTAACTTATATTTATTTAACTACACTTCTTCTTGTTTTGATGTTTAAGTTTTATAATTTTTATAATAAATAATTTTTAGTGAGCATAAACAACTACTCTGAGATATGGGTGTTCCCAATATCGAGGTGGAACATAAAAAGTTCTTCTTTGAGTGGCTAGAGAGTCAGGTGAGCATCTAAATTACTCTCAACTAATTTAAACTTAAATTAGAACATTGCAGTTAATGTGTATTTTCCTATTATCATAGGTGGTTCAATTACATAAACAGGGCACAGTGGATGATGAATTTCTAAGTTTAGTTCGTGGTCCTGATAAAGAGGTCTTATCTTTTACGGGTTTAGACATAAATGGATTCAGATTTCATACTCAAGATCGTGATAATAGGTTAACAACACAAAGTAGTGGTGTTTTTGTTAAAGTAGACTCCACCAATGGACCTTTTATCTATTATGGTGTTTTGAATGAAATTTTGGAGTTGAGATATACTGGTGGAAGACAAGCTCACATTTTTAGGTGTGAGTGGTGGGACATGCATAATGAAGGAAGAGGATTCAAGCGGAACAAATATGGTATTGTTAGTTTAAATACAAAACGCAAGTTGAAAACCAATGAACCGTTTATGCTAGCATGCCAAGCGGAACAATGCTTTTATGTTCGTGACCTTTCCAAAAGTAATTGGATTGTTTCTATTGAATCACCACCACGCGACTTGTACAACATGACATATGGAGATGAAGGAGATAAAGGTATTATGGATGAAGAAACTACATTTCAAGAAAACAGATCAAATTTATCTGAATCTTCATCATTTCCCTCGGATGCATTTGATGTTTGCCATTGGAAGAGGCATGATGTAGTGAAGTCTTTGTCCATGAAAGATGCAAAGAAAAAAGGATGGCTAGGAAAAGATGGACACAATATATGGGAGACGATGAACTAAATTTATAATTTTTTAAATATGTATTTTCTATATGGATTGTATTTAATTTTTACTAGTTTCTAGGTGAACATTGATGGATGCCATTTGATTGCTAATGTATTAGAAACTGAGTATGTCTTTGATTGTTTCTGTTGATATTTGTTTGGATTATTATATTTTTTAAGTAATCTGATGAGGTACATGTAGGACATATGGTCAATCTATCTAGTACCCATAACCAACATGCAGGTAACTATGAGATGCTAATGACTGACCATTGTAGCAAGACCCAACGTAAGTAATTTTTGCTCAATTTTTTTACGCTAACTCAACTTTGTGTCATTCTATTTTTACTGAATTTTTAAAAACACTGTAGTAGCATCCCTAAAACCCATGGGAGAAAGGCCCATTCAAAATCCTCAAGACAAGAATGTAGATGCCACGAATGATGATTTTCTACAACAAATTCAGAACTATGGGGAGTTTTTGAAGCAACAGATGAATGGTCGCTTGCTTTTTAACATCGAAACGTTTATTATTTAGCCTCCTTATCTACTGCTTGGTATTTGAGTTGATTTTTTCTATTCTTGTAGAAAAATATATTCATGATATGGCAAAGAAATGTGCACAAATGTTGATGGCTGGTCCATGGAATTCATCTAACAAGAGTCCAGGTTTAGTTTTTAAAGAAATAATTGTATAAATCGAAATACTTTGTAATGTGTGAAAACTCACTATGAGAGGGGGTGGATTCCATGGATTATGATCCAGAAGGATACAAAGAGGATTAAGATGCTTTAGCAAGGCAGACAAACACATGCAAGAGTGCCTTGAGGCCTCAAAATGTCAATAGTTACATAAGACAAGCTGTTGTACCAATTCATAATCTATCCAACAAAAAACCAGGTGATAGTCTAACTTTGTATATTTATAAAAAATACAAAATGCCTCCATATACATAACATTCTAGCACTATTTTCATGAAATGCAGTCAAAATTGGAAAAAACACTGGTAACCTGCAGCAACTCAAACATTTTGGTGTTGGGAAAGAGAAAAGAGGTGCACCAAATAGTCAGAATATTCGTCTACATGGAATGCAATGTGAGTCCCCTTCAAATTTGCATGCCAGAAAGGACAAAGGTTATATGAAAATTTTAGCTATTCACATGTGTCTACGTATCTTCTGTAACTGTATGAATTGATATAATTTCTAATTTGTGGAAATTCATTATGAAGATGGGGGATTTTCCATGGATTATGTTCCAGAAGGTCACAAAAAGGACAAAGATGCTTCAATAGGGAAAACAAACACTGGAAAGAGCACCTTGAGGCTTCAAAATGTCAATAACTACATAGGACAAGTTGTTGTACCAAATCATAATATGTCCAACAAAAGTTCAGGTGATATTCTGACTTTTTATATTTACAGTTAATACAAAATATCTCTACATACACGATGTTCTAGCACCAATTTCATGAAATGCAGTCAAAAGTGCCAATGTCGCTGGTAACACACAACGACTTGAATGTTTTGCTCTTGGAAAAGAAAAAATAGATGTACCAAACAATCAGACTATTCCTCTACACAGAAAGCAATGTGAAGCACCTCCAAATTTTCTTGCTAGAAAAGACCAAGGTGATACTAAAATTGCAGCTATTCACATATGTGTCTACATATATTATATGAATATTTATATGTAAATGTACTAATGTGTGGAAATTGTGAAGAGGGGGTATTGTCCATGGATTATGTTCTAGAAGGTCACAAAGAGGATGGAGATATTTCAGTAAGGCAGACAAACATAGGAAAGAGAGTAGAGCAGATCGATGATTCACTTCAAAATTTGACGAACAAGAATTTCGGTGAGGAATAGACCTTTTTTGTACATAGATGTTAAAAAGTAATCAGTACATACATAACATTTTAGCACTATTTTTTACGACTCTCTTTTAATTTTAGGCACCAACTCTTGTAATCAACATCAAGTTGAAAATCTTATTTTTGGAGAAGAAATAAGAGGACCAACCAATGGTGAGGACATCTATCTATCTGATATGCTATATGAACCCGCTACTAATGCAAACACTACAAATGATCATGGTAAATTTTAAATATTAATTTTCATACATGTGCTTATTGGTCTAATATACTTATTTTAGTAAACACAATTCCTAATCTATGTCAGTTCAACATGAAGAGGAGAATTTCATCACAAATGATGATGTTTTATTAAGGCGGATAAACACTAGCAAGAGGGTCTTGAGGCCTCAAGATGGCAATTGTTACTCTAAGAAGGCTGCTGGGACAATACAAAATCGAACCAACAAGAATCCTGGTGTGAACTAAACCTTGGGTGTACATAAGTAATATAACATAGATTATATATACACAATTTTTCAACATTATTTTCATGAAACATAGGTAATTTTGGCTACAAAACTTGTAATCCGCATCAAGTTGAAAATTCCATTGGTGTGAAAGAAACAAGAGGGGCACAAAATAGTAAAAAATGTTTTCTACATGACAAGGAATGTGAGGCGCCACTTGATGCACAAGCTATAAAAGATCAATGCAAGCGACGTGAGGCGCCACTTGATGCACAAGCTATAAAAGATCAATGCAAGCAACGTGAGGTGCCACTTAATGCACAAGCTATAAAAGATCAATGTATTATTCTTGAAGAATATGTGGAGGATGGTGGTGTTTCATTAAGAAAGAAAAACACTAGAAAGAGGATCTTGAGGTCTCAAGGCATCAACAAGAATCATGGTGAGGACTATGCCTTGGATGTACATAAGTAATCAAACTTAGCTTATATACAAAATATTTTAGCATTATTTTTATGAAGCATAGGTAATTCTAGCTCCAAAACTTGTAATCCATATCATGCTGAAAATTAATAGTGGTATGAAAGAAATAAGAAGGGCACAAAACAATAAAGACATTCATTTATATAATGTGCTACATGAACCTTCTTCTAATGTACATGCTAGAAATAATCATGGTAACTTCAAAATTTGTTTCATGTATATGTGTTTATTGTTCTTATATATTTGATTCAGTGGTACAATTTGCAACATATGACAAATTTCTAACATATGACAGATCAACATGAAGAGGAGGATTCCATCACAGAAACACTTTCAGGAGATCCTATGAATGGTGGTGATGATGGCACCACAAGACAGGTTAACCTTTGCAATATGGTTTCGAGGCATCATACTACGACCAACCGCTTACAACAAACTACTGAGCCTACTCAAGTTGTAGAAGAGACAAATATTGATCAAGGTAACAACTATTGAACTCTATCCTAATGATAAATAAAAATACTCATTGTTTTTTCATGTCATAGATCAACCAAAGAAAAAAAGAGTTAGAGGGAAAACAAAAAATGTAAGCTTGAGGACCTTTAGAAATTTGGGTGGAGATAAAATAAAGATAGATTATAATTCTGAAGGTAATCCAATAACTGGAATCCAAAATCAGCTTCTAGCTAGTCGAATTGGAGTTATTGTTCGTAGTTCCATAAACGCTCCTCTTATGTATTCAAAGTGGAATCGCGTGCCCATTGAAAAGAAGGAGAAGATGCTCAAATTGATTCAGGTTTCATTCATTTGTGTTAGTGTTACTCAACAATTAGAACTTTATTTCTAATATTTACATTACTATTTTGTAGGATGATTTTATCATTCATAATGCTGAGTTATTACCCGAGGAAAATAATTTAAGGACGAGGTCAATATACAAATCAATGGGAAAGGCATGGCGTGAATTTAAGCGTGAATTGTATGATCTTTATCTAACATACGCCACTGATGAAGAAGCTTTAAAAAATTGTCCTTCAAATCTAACAAAATCTGATTGGGAGTTCCTGATCAAAAAATATTGGAAAAGTAACTACTTCCAGGTAAATACTTAATAAATTTATGATTTTATGCATTGTTCCAAATTCATTGTGATTGGGAATTTCTTGTCATAATTGTCTTACAATTTTTGTGATTCTATGCATTGATCCACCTTTATGTTTGTTCCCAAGGTTGTCAGTGCTCGTAACAAGATAAGTCATTCTAAACAATCAATGCTTCACTGTACTGGGAGGACTCGATTTAGTGTTATAGAACACGAATATGTATGTGAATTGATTTATTATTCCTATTAGTCTAGAGTTATAAGTCATATTATATAATTTATTTTCATCAAGATACAGACTAAAAATAATAATGGAGTGGTGCCAAGTCGAGTGACGATGTTTGAATTGACTCGAACAAGGAAAGATAAGAAGTTGGTGGATGATGTTGCTGAAGAAAAGATGGTAACCATGTTTGTTATGTGTTTCTGGAAATCAATGTTCATCCTACTTATCAATGACTTTTGTAACATGACTCTGTTAACAATTTAATATGACGTTCAAGCACAAATCAGAGAATTGGTGTCTCAACGTGAACAAGGAACAGTCGACATTAATGATGATGAGATATGTCTGAGGGTCTTTGGACCTGAAAGACCAGGCCATATACATATGTGAGGAAGTTCAGTTGTAGGTCATATTCAATATAGAAATCTTACTCATATCAAAGAGATTGAGAAATATAAACAAGAAACAAATGATGCACAAGCTAGAGCCGAACAAGCAGAAAAAATTGCAGTTGATGCCAGAGCTAGTGCTGAAATGGCTAATCAGAAAGCTGAGAAAGCTCACATTTACATCAAAAAGCTATTCAGTTTACTTAAGTCCAGTAGGAATGAAGATCTTATGGGGCTTGATGACCTTGATGATGAGGTACTACATAAATGTATCAAAAAATTTTTGATCATTCATCTTATTAACCATGTTGTGTAATTACAAGTTTTGGGGTATGATGGGAGTCCATAAAGCTCATGGATTGAAGTGATTCGACTTCTTATTCTGAAATGCATGATTTTTAATATGTTTTTATGCCATTGTATAGATAAGCAGGAACATGTTTTGATTTTAGATTGACAATGAAGCAAGTTCACAATGAATGTGGATACAAAGACATTGTTAACTAGTTATTTTGTTGTTGAGTTCATATATGTTGTCTCTTGGTATGTTAATCTTTTCACACTATATGAAGGGTATTTTTCTTCCCCAAGTCATTGTTTAATCTATGCAAGTTACTTGGTTCCAAGCCTATTTTACATTCATTTTCGTGTGAAATTTGTTCTGTGAATCAGTTTCCTAGTTTCTAATCTCATTAGTCCTATATCGTGAAAGTTTTTTCTCTCTCAATAGCCTGAAATATGCAAATTGACTTGCTGATATGGTGCAAGATATTCCTACAAAATAAGTCTTATTCTATTTAACCCACACAAAGGGCCTATTTTAGACCCACTCATTATGATAAAATCATCCATTTATGTGATATCTTGGAAAAAGGTAGATATATTGTGTTCTTGAGGCCCAGTAGAGGGGAGCATTGAAAGTGTACGTGTGGAATAATGTGAGAGACATTAGATAGACCCATTGGATTGCTTTGTGTATCTAAGAGACTTCAAGTGGCTCAATGAAGAGAGTGCAGTCCCTTCAGGGATGTTGTTTCTTTACTACTGTATCTATGGTTTTTATGATGAGATTGACAAAGATGTAGAGATACATTTATTCTTGTTCCCTCCATCCTTTCCTCTGAATTTCTCCTAGTAAGAATTTGTTGAATCTAATATATACATGTCCTGTCATACTAGAAAAAAAAGGTCACACATTTTTACGTACATCATGACACAATTCACACTAAAAATCCCTTTATGCAATTTTCTTAATTGAATATTGGTTGCCATGACTTTGTCATCATTTCTAGTGATATGAATATCGTTCACACTCAATATACTTGTCACACCCCGATCTCGCATTACCCACAAATCACGGGATTAGGGCGCGACGGAGGGATTACACACAAGCCAAACCACTCAAAGATTTTAAAACATTTTTAAAGACATTAAAAGTTAACCTGATTTAAGCTGTAAACTAAATCTAAACAAACTGCGGGAGCATTTTTATTAAACTGACTAGCAATATAAACAGAGTCTATAGCATATTACATTGTTCGACATAAAATACAGCATAACAGTTAATTTACATCTTTATACACATTCTCTCTCACCCACACCTTGTCCCAAAGATCGAGGGGAAAGGACTAAGAGACCTCTAACTACTAACTACATAAACCTTCTACAGACCGAGCGTTAGGATGAAAGGATCCTCCAGATTCCTGTGATGTTGATGACCTGAAAATGTTTTGAGCAGAGGTATGAGCCTACTCGCTCAGTGAATAGCATTTCACTTAGCTATCACTAAACAACTCATCAGGTTTATAAAATTGAAATAAAACATAAGTGCAGTACAAGCAGGGCAGTTCTAATGACATAGCAGATTTGCAGATAATAATCACATTTCTATGCAACAACAAATATTTAAACAAATAAACAGATATATATAGAATTGGCACAAAAGTTCGAATATATTAATTTACTGTGATCCTATATGATTACATATTTATATCATTGTTATGCCCTAATCATATGCAGTGTACCCTGCATATAAAGATCCATAGCGAACTACGATCCCACCGTACAAGACTTAGCGACACACCCGGGAAATGCTAAGTCTGACGCCAGCCCTGCACTACCACAGGACCCCAGGCTCATCGGCCTCATTGCACTACATCGAGTGCTCTAGACTCCTCCTCTAACCTGAGTACACAGGCGGAGAGTCTCACGGGGTTACCTCCATGACTCCGCACGGATCTTGTTGCAATAACCCCCAATTTTCTCCAGTGCCACTGTGACATTGCACGCGTTGTTGTTGGACACTGCCTCTCTATCCCCGTGTCTCCATGACTCCGCACAAATAATGTTGCAACACGAGTTTCACCCCTAAGAAGCAGATCTGTCAAAGGGGTTCTACGGTGTTAGGGCACCTAAGTCTATTAACTAATTAACATATAACCATTTAAAACAAGAATATCACATTCCATACTTACTGCACATTCTGAACATTACTTGAAACACATATATAACATTTGTCATCCTTAAACATGATTCAGTATCATTTATCCAGTTTCCATGCTAAATATCCATTTTTAAATCAACAAATACATTGCAACCATAATACAGGAAATTTCATCATTTTCATTAACCATATTACGTATTTCAAGTTCCAATGAATCTAACATACTCTATTGTATGTACTACACTGTTTAGAAGTTATACCAACTGATACAGAAGCAATTAAGAATTTGAATTGAGTTAAATAATGATTTCTGAATGAACTACTACTCACAGTTCTGAAACTCGGCCGACCAACCGGAAACTCGACCGACCAACCGGAAACTCAGCCGATCAGCTTGCAACTCAATCGATCAGAACACTGCTCCATTTCCTATAAAAGAAACTCGGCCGAATCACACCCAATTCGGCCGATCAAAATGATGTTCCTGCAACTTGACAGAAGAATGGCTTCTTCACGCACAGAATTGAAATTGGTTCAATTAAAAGCTAGGTCTTAAGCTAAGACTACGGATTCTAATTCTATCCTCAAAACCGAACTCCGTTCTGGTCTTACCCTGCTCTATTGTATGTCAATCGATCTCCAATTTGAACCAGTTGCTAACAGCTTCCTCTATCTTCACGAACAGGTTGAAGATGATGTTCGTTCTTGGTGCTAGACGCAGCTATGGCTGCGGATTCTTGCTCAAAGCTCTTGGCCGAGCTCGGAGCTGCACTTTCCTGGAGCTTTGCGCACCCTGGGCAGCCTAGCTGGCTGCTGCTAGAGTAGGGTGGGGCGCTGCCCTACTGATTTGGCATCCATGGAGCAAGCAAGAAGAAAGAGGGGGCAGGTGTTGCGGATTCGTGCTCGAGGCACTAGGCTGAGCTCAAGGTGTCGCTTCTGAGGTGTTGGTCGCGCCAAATGAGCCCCCCTGGCACTGTTCCGTGCAGCTTCTGGTGCAGGCCGGCCGCCCTGCTTGAGGGTGTCGCCCTGTTGGTCGTTGCTGCGGATAGAACAAGGAAAGGGAGGAAGAGAACAGGATGGAGGCAGGGCTGCTGGTCGGGGGTGTGAAGCCCAAGGAATCACCCCCGATTTCCTCCTCTGGCTACTGTGATCGGGCTGAATGGTTTGGGGTGTCGCTGCTGCATTGTACTGTTGTATCGGGAAATCATTTGGGAAGGAAGAGGATAAGGGAAAAAGTAGCCGACCCACTAAAGGGGTAAATTATTGGGAAAATTTGCATCTCAAGTCCAAGACTCTTAAAATTGCCATAACTATGGCCTCGGGGGTCCAATTAAAATGGTTCTTCTTGCAAACTTTCAAGCACGGAATCCACTACAACCTAGAAGCGAGAAACCCTGCTAATAATCTAGTCTCAACTAATCAAAATGCTAATCGCTTCCTGGGCATTATATAACTTACGATTAACATTGCAATTATCATTAATTACCTCAGATGATTCAATCTCAACTATTTATTCACATATTAACTTATCTTAATTAACCATGATATTTAACAAGATTCTTAGCACTAATCAAGGTATTTACTAGTTAATCATGGAGTGGGTCATAACAACCTCTTCCCCTTAAAAGAATTTTGTCCCAAAATTCCTAAAAGAGAAAGGAAACTTGTTACTCATCTCTGACTCGTGTTCCCACGTAGCTTCCTCTAGGTTAAGATTTCTCCACAGAACTTTTACTAATGGTATATCACGATTCTTGAGTTTCTTGATCCTCTGATCAACTATCTGTATTGATCCCTCAACATGGATCACATCTGATCTGATTCCAGATCGAACCATAATACATTGTCTTTCTAGAACTGTTATAACAGTAACTCAAATTATGGTAATTACTGAGAAATTATCATACTATACATGCAGACAAACTAAAATTCTTAAATAAACAGAATGCATGTCAATTTGGCACTTTACACTAAAAATCATGCAATTGAACTGTTAAACATCACTACATCTCATACTGAAAATTGATATCAAAATACTTGATTCATTGAACACCCTATCCTTAGGGTTTCTTTTGCCTTATTCATTCATCACATGCCAACACCCTACTCTTAGGGTTATCTCATTCACTAGTCACATGGCAACACCCTACTCTTAGGGTTTCCGTTATCTCATCTGTTTGATTGCAGTTCAAATCACAATACGGTATCATTCTAGAACTGGCAGAGCAGTATATTTAAAATCATTGTAATTACTGAGTAATCTTTATATCATGCATGTAGGCAGATTAAAAATTCATAAATATTCCAAACTCAAATCAATTTTGGCACATACATACTGAATTCATGTAATTGAACATCTTATTACATCAATAAGAGTAATTTACTTCACCTATAAGAAACCATCTGTAATATTTTTCAATTATCTGAAATTTCTCGAAGAACATGCATATTAACCCAAATCCTGGTTTATGCATCACATAACTCAATTAAGAGTTATTTACGTATCATACACAAATATTTAATAGTACTTGAGAATTTCTAATAATATCTCAGAGAAACGTGTCAATTCATGTAAATTTTAAGTCATACACATTAACATAACATGATGCATGCAATTAGGTTTATTTACATATTTTAATTCTATCTTACTATCTTGAAATCATGCATCTAATGGTTTACTAAATCTGTATTGTGTGGGTTTATACCCAAACCATACCATTATCAGTTGTGTATTTCTAAATTCAACATTCACACTAAGCAAACTCTATAAGACTTAAATGTTCATCCCTACTTCCACTGAAAAGCAAAACACATGCTCTCAGCATGTCCTCAAGAGTCTGAATGGTTCTCTCAGACTAACCGTCCGTCTGCAGATGAAAAGGTTATACTGAATCTTAACTTTGTGCCCAAAGCACGATGCAACTGTTTCCACAACCTAGATGTGAACTTAGGATCTCAATAAGATATGATTGAAACTGGATTACCAGGCAATCTAACTATTTCATCCATGTATATCTTAGTCAAGTTTCGAGACATCAAAGGTTGACTTAATATGAAGAAAGTGAGCAGACTAAATTAGTCTATCCACAATCATTCATATCAAATCACAACCTCTAGGTGTCCTGGGTAATCTTACCACAAAATCCATTGTGATAAATTCCCATTCCCATTCAGGCATAGAAAAAGATTACAAGGTAGCTATAGATTTCTAGGGTTCAGCCTTAACCTACTGGCACACACTACTTCTAACCACGTACTCAGCTACATCCTTCTGCATATCTGACCATCCATTTCAACTTCTTGAGATTCATATACATCTTAGTGTTTCCTGAAAGCATAGCATACATCAATACATACACTTCCATAAGAATCTTTTCTTTCAATTCACTATCTCAAGGTACACACAACATGTCATGCTAATACAACACCTTATCATCTAAAAACTTAAACTCTAGTCTCTTTTTCCTCCTATCATGTCATGCATGGTCTGGTTTAACTCACTATCACCCTATTGTAGTTCCTTAATCTGATCATAAGAAGTAGGCTTGAACCTGCATCTGTGCAATAAAATCGCTCTGTTTTGTCACCCCTATGTCTAGGTTCAACTTTCACACTTCTACTAGCAGGTCTCTCTTAAAACATGTCATAGAGTATGCATCAGTTGTCGAACCTAACTTCCTGCTGAGGGCATCTACTACCATATTCACTTTTCTAGGATGATGGTCTATCATTATATCATAATCCTTAATCAATTCTAATCATTTCCGCTATCTAAGATTCAGGTCCTTATGGGTAAAGATATATTTCAAGCTCTTATGATCTATAAACACCTGGCACACCTTACCATAAGGATAGTAACATCATGTCTTATGAGCATGAACTACAACAACTAATTCCAGTTCATGTGACGAGTAATTCTCCTTTTGTTTCAAACACACTTGTTACATTTCAAATTTGTATCTTACTCTTTTCTCTGAATCATTTTCATATTGTTTATATACCTTTTAGATTAACTACCTTTAAACCCTGGGTTACTATCAATACTAGTTCACTTTTCATAGAGCAAATCTCATGATTTTGTTTTATAGAGATGCTAGTATTCAAGGTCAAATCACTAGCGACATCCCTTGAACTATTTCAACTCTAATCATTCTAGGGTTTGGTCCTTATCAATAACATAAAATTATTGTGTGTGTGTGTGGTCGATCATATAGATCAATTTGAGCTGCTTGGGTCAATTGCATATTAACCCAACACTCAACTTTAATTATATTGGCTGAAAATTCAGTTTTCACAATAGTTTCTGTAATTTGCTTACTAAATAGCTAACAGAAGCTCCAAAAATTCTGGAAATTTTATATGTTATACCTGATGACGTTTCAAACCTTCAGTAAAAATTTGAGATCATTTCTTATTACCAATAAATAAATAAAAATGAAACAGTGCGCTGCTATATAGCAGTCTGCAGCAGATTCGGTCGAGTTGCAAACTCGACCGACACCCTTACTGTAGAGATCAAAAGTCATCCAAAAATTATGCCAATTTAACAAAGTGTCTAAAATTGTATTTTTCAAGCACAGTTAAAATTTGAGATCAATTGGATATACAAATAAAAAGATAAAATTCAATTACCACACTGCTATATCAATCTAAAAATGTGATCGATCGAGTTTGAAACTCGGCCTATGAACAGGTCAGAACATTCTTAAAATATTCTGATATTTTCCAATGTTGTTCAAATTTTATATATCCAAATCATATCCCAATTTTAGTCAAATCAGAGTTACACATAAAATACTAAAAATCATTTAGTGAGATATTCTATTTATCAAATTCTGTATTCATATGTCATTAAAACCCTAATTTGGGCCAATTAGGGTCTATGCTTCTCAAACCCTAATTCTCAAGACAAAAGAACATTTAGACTTCTTATCATAGTTAAAAAATCCTAGTGTATATACATTCTCACTATGTTACGGGTCTAATTCAACCAGAGTCTATTCTTATTTTACTGTTAATAGGAGTCATTAGATCCCAGTAACGCATCCTGCCAGCCGGACCAGGCCGAACCTATAGTTCTGAAGCCAAGAGCTACTCGAGATCAATCAACCCCTATTAATCTTAAACATGTGGAAAGAATATCCACTTAGGGCAAACTCATTTATACATAATTTCGAGTCTACTTTAATACAAAGAAAACAAACATTAAACAATTCACTTCATGACACAACAATATAAAAGAATCATATTTACTTTACAAATTAAAAAAATCTAATTTCATGCATATAAAAGCATTTCTAGTGATCTTTAAATCAAATAAGAAATAATAGACAAGAGTTGAATCGCAACTTATATGTAATCTCTTATTCATACATTAGTCTCTTATCTCTTAATCCTAAGATTTCTAGGGTTTCTCTCTAGCCCATCCTTCCTCTGCATACCTGGCCAGGGCATCCAGAGAAGAACAGAAAGAGTAGCTTGATACTGGTCAATCTAAGTATTCAGACACCTGGCCAGGGTATCTAAACACTCAGACCTTCCAGAACTAAAACACATCATTTATTATTCGCCTTACTTATAACTTTATCTTTTGACCTTAATGATTCTTAACGACTCAACTTAAGCTCATTACTTGATTCTAATGACCACATCCTCTTCCTACTATCTGTAATAGTATAACAAAACACTTCCTGTTAGAAAATTACAGACAGAAGAAAAAACTCTTAAACCTTAATCCTATTGGTCTCTTATCGTCCCCTGACCTTGACTTAGAGTATTCATATACTCAACCTATGCTCTGATACCAAGTTGTCACACCCCGATCTCGCATTACCCACAAATCACAGGATTAGGGCGCGACGGAGGGATTACACACAAGCCAAACCACTCAAAGCTTTTAAAACATTTTTAAAGACATTAAAAGTTAACCTGATTTATGTTGTAAACTAAATCTAAACAAACTGCGGAAGAATTTTTATTAAACTGACTAGCAATATAAACAGAGTCTACAACATATTACATTGTTTGACATAAAATAAAGCATAACAGTTAATTTACATCTTTATACACATTCTCTCTCACCCACACCTTGTCCCAAAGATCGAGGGGAAAGGACTAAGAGACCTCTAACTACTAACTACATAAACCTTCTACAGACCGAGCGTTAGGATGAAAGGATCCTCCAGATTCCTATGATGTTGATGACCTGAAAATGTTTTGAGTAGAGGTATGAGCCTACTCGCTCAGTGAATAGCATTTCACTTAGCTATCACTAAACAACTCATCAGGTTTATAAAACTGAAATAAAACATAAGTGCAGTACAAGCAGGGCAGTTCTAATGACATAGCAGATTTGCAGATAATAATTACATTTCTATGCAACAACAGATATTTAAACAAATAAACATATATATATATATAATTGGCACAAAAGTTTGAATATATTAATTTACTGTGATCCTATATGATTACATATTTATATCATTGTTATGCCCTAATCATATGCAGTGTACCCTACATATAAAGATCCATAGCGAACTACGATCCCACCGTACAAGACTTAGCGACACACCTGGGAAATGCTAAGTCTGACGCCAGCCCTGCTCTACCACAGGACCCCAGGCTCATCGGCCTCACTGCACTACATCAGGTGCTCTAGACTCCTCCTCTAACCTGAGTACACAGGCGGAGAGTCTCACGGGGTTACCTCCATGACTCCGCACGGATTTTGTTGCAATAACCCCCAATTTTCTCCAGTGCCACCGTGACATCGCACGCGTTGTTGTTGGACACTGCCTCTCTGTCCTCGTGTCTCCATGACTCCACACGGATAATGTTGCAACACGAGTTTCACCCCTAAGAAGCAGATCTGTCAAAGGGGTTCTACGGTGTTAGGGCACCTAAGTCTATTAACTGATTAACATATAACCATTTAAAACAAGAATATCACATTCCATACTTACTGCACATTCTGAACATTACTTGAAACACATATATAACATTTGTCATCCTTAAACATGATTCAGTATCATTTATCCAGTTTCCATGCTAAATATCCATTTTTAAATCAACAAATACATTGCAACCATAATACAGGAAATTTCATCATTTTCATTAAGAACATTACGTATTTCAAGTTCCAATGAATCTAACATACTCTATTGTATGTACTACACTGTTTAGAAGTTATACCAACTGATACAGAAGCAATTAAGCATTTAAATTGAGTTAAATAATGATTTCTGAATGAACTACTACTCACAGTTCTGAAACTCGGCCGACCAACCGGAAACTCGGCCGATCAGCTTGCAACTCGACCGATCAGAACACTGCTCCATTTCCTATAAAAGAAACTCGGCCGAATCACACCCAATTCGGCCGATCAAAACGTTGTTCCTGCAACTTGACAGAAGAATGGCTTCTTCACGCACATAATTGAAATTGGTTCAATTAAAAGCTAGGTCTTAAGCTAAGACTACGGATTCTAATTCTATCCTCAAAAGCGAACTCCATTCTGGTCTTACCTTGCTCTATTGTATGTCAATCGATCTCCAATTTGAACCAGTTGCTAACAGCTTCCTCTATCTTCACGAACAGGTTGAAGATGATGTCCGTTCTTGGTTCTAGACGCAGCTATGGCTGCGGATTCTTGCTCAAAGCTCTTGGCCGAGCTCGGAGCTGCACTTTCCTGGAGCTTTGCGCACCCTGGGCAGCCTAGCTGGCTGCTGCTAGAGTAGGGTGGGGCGCTTCCCTACTGATTTGGCGTCCATGGAGCAAGCAAGAAGAAAGAGGGGTCAGGTGTTGCGCATTCGTGCTCGAGGCACTAGGCTAAGCTCAAGGCATCGCTTCTGAGGTGTTGGTCATGCCAAATGAGCCCCCCTGGCACTGCTCCGTGCAGCTTCTGGTGTAGGCCGGCCGCACTGCTTGAGGGTGTCGCCCTGTTGGTCGTTGCTGCGGATAGAACAAGGAAAGGGAGGAAGAGAACAGGATGGAGGCAGGGCTGCTGGTCGGGGGTGTGAAGCCCAAGGAATCGCCCCCGATTTCCTCCTCTGGCTACTGTGATCGGGCTGAATGGTTTGGGGTGTCGCTGCTGCAATGTATTGTTGTATCAGGAAATCATTTGGGAAGGAAGAGGATAAGGGAAAAAGTAGCCGACCCACTAAAGGGGTAAAATATTGGGAAAAATTGCATCTCAAGTCCAAGACTCTTAAAATTTCCATAACTATGGCCTCGGGGGTCCGATTAAAATGATTCTTCTTGCAAACTTTCAACCACGGAATCCACTACAACCTAGAAGCGAGAAACCCTGCTAATAATCTAGTCTCAACTAATCAAAATGCTAATCGCTTCCTGGGCATTATATAACTTACGATTAACATTGCAATTATCATTAATTAACTCAGATGATTCAATCTCAACTATTTATTCACATATTAACTTATCTTAATTAACCATGATATTTAACAAGATTCTTAGCACTAATCAAGGTATTTACTAGTTAATCATGGAGTGGGTCATAACAATACTATTGAACTTGTTGTAGATACCGGATAGATGTGTTGCTCACATGACTCATTATGTTTTTGCTTGTGGGACTGTAGAGATATGTTGTTCGTGATGGCTGTGTGCTACTTCAGTAATCTATCCATCTGTATGTTCCTATGACATTGGGGAAAACATTGAGGTGTGAAACTGATAATAGAGTTTAACTATCCAACCATCAATTGACAAGTGCAAGGCTGCTCCATCTGCATTATAAAACTAGTTCATTTCCTCTAATTTGCCTCATTTTATTTTTAAGCTTGATGGCCACACATGTACTATTATAGACCCATCACGACATCCAACATGTAGGCTAGATGGATCCATGATGCAAGAGAGAGTCTAGCCTAAGACAAATCTTCATAAGTGTTTAGTTGTCGTGACAACCCCCCAAAAAAAATGTTTTCTTTGGGACCTTAGTCACTGAAAATGATGTTTGTCATTTTGGTTAATGCAATGGAACACAAAAATTTCATTAGTGCCGTATTTGAATTCATCCAATCCATGATATAGCCTTTTCTCACTTAATTCAGTACATGTTATTTAACTTGAACCATTTTCCTTTTAAGAATCTAGAAGTTTAAAAATAAGGATGAGCAATATATTTGAGAGTTAGGACATATATGGTGCTAGCATAGGAGAATCGTGTTGCTAAAATTTTACATATATAGAAGTAGTTCTTCATATTCTTGAATGGCATGCTTACATCACTTTCTAACTATTCCAGTATTACTATCTCTTGAAGGACAGTTTGTCTCTATATCTGTTATGCATCACTAGTCAATGCAGAGAAGATGGGGACTGACCATGATATAGTAGCTCTTGGATATCATTTGGCATGAGGGTCTTGGACAAAACAATGAATTCCAGTAGACTTTCATATGCAGATCTCATGGCTTGCTTCTAGCGTTAGCTGTAAAATGAGAAACAATCATAAATAGCATCCTCACACTACTACACAAAGTTAGAACATCTGGTAATATAGATTGTCCTGACATTCAATTTGTAAGCTCAAGGACCCAACTGCTCCTCTTGTCCCCCAAAATTTATCGTTGATATGGAGCACATATTTGACATGGTTTATCTTGATTCTTTTTTGTAGAGAAATGAATGGAGGCAACTCAAAGTCTCTATGGCAGCAGTTGTTGCCCTCTATGCCTCTTTCATCCAATGGTTTGGCAATGACTGGACCTCTACCCATTCCACTCTTTACGGTGGTAGTGATGGTTCTCAGAAAATGGGTGAGTAGTATAGATGATAACATCAACATTTTGCTTATAACTTGTGCATTCTATTAATAAACTCTCGAGCCATATCTATTTTCATTGAAGTGTGCAGGATGGGCATGTGGGTATGGATCCATGGATATGGGACAAGAACACAACATCGCGCCACACTGCATTGTTTAACAATGGCCTGGCCTGTGGAGCAACTTCTAAGATCAAATATGCAAATGACCCTCGACAGTGCCACTTTGGCTCCTTCATAGTTACAATGATCAATCTCTTCCCACTCAACAATGGTCTCCCCAACGACAACATCAGATGGTGAAACCTAGCTAAGGGGCACTTTGACCTCACTGATCCCATCTTTCTCAAAATTATAGAGTACAAGGATGATATTGTCCATGTAGAGTATAGAAGGTAAGAATCTTGATAGATTGATAGATCTAGTTGTAGACATGTATTTGATTTTTGAATCATTTTCCATGAATCCAGCTTTAACTGTGTTATCTGTCATCCGTGACACATTCTATGGTAACAGATGTGAATGAAGATCTGACTTGAGCACATAGGTTAATGGGAAGTGCACAGGTTAATGCAAATTAAAGGGAGGTCAAATTGAAACAGCCCCTTGTTGAGTCAACTACTGGTAGGCAACCTTTCATGTCTGGCACTTACTAATCCCAATGGTCTCTCCTGCAAAGTAGTCAAACCATTACAGAGAAATAGAGACAGATCTGAATTCGGCAGATCACATAGTAAAGACAACTATGGAAGTGGTAATGGTGTACGACAATCCCCTTTCATCACTGGTCCAGAGATTTATGGCTTTCTTGTACACGAAAGGACTGGACTTTGGTTTGTCCTCGTTGACATGTCCTAAGAGCACAAGAAGGAGCCATTCCTGTTCCCTGGATGTAAGCAGTTCATACTGTTCAATGTTTTGTTGAACTTGTTAAAAGGTGACTCACCCGTCACAATGGATTGTGTCTTTAATGACTTAACTCTTCATTGCAGAGTTCACTGCCAAAGGAAAGGGGGAATTCTATTTATGATCAACGGTCACCAATATTACAAACAGGGGATGCTATTGCAATCTGTAAAAGGATTAAAGGGGAGTTGAAAGGCGATGTCCATAAATTGGGGCAAAATTGGGAGAGCAACAATTATCTTGTGGGCCATTCTCTTTCATTCAAGGTTACTACCATGATTGCCCAGATCATGACCAGTACATATGTTATCCCGGTAGGATGGAGTTACGGGCAATACTTATTATGGCAGCCAAATCTGACCGTGAACTGCAAGCTTCCAGAAGTCTATCTTCTGTATATACCAAATAGCTGAAACAGGTCAATAGCTAGCCATACACTGATGATAATAGCTAACTTTTTGGTCCTTGAACTCAATTGGTGCGGCCCTCAATAGTGGTGGCAGATGTGTCACAGTGGACAATGAAAATTGTGAGGCACAGAAGTTCCATTAGGAAGGAGAACAGCTCTCATGGTAAATTTCCAATCTCACTTTGCGGCGACTGGTGAAGGAGGAGATAGTTTGTTGACTATGAAGAGATGTGGTGATGATTATAGGAGTGAAGTGCTGGGCTTTGAAAAGTTCATGCCGCGTACACCACTTATTAGTGAAACTTTCACTGAAGAAGTGAAGGAGATAAAAAACAAAGAGAAGATAACAACAACATGAAGTGATAAAAAATTAGCAATCGGTCAGCATATCAGACTTTTTATCCTGACCTCTGTGTAGCTCTTTGTAGCATACAATAGCAGATTCGGAGGAAACAAAAATGTGGAGCACACATCTATACAATTGCATATTTGATGAGGATTTGATGTACGAGACAAGCTAGTTATAGGTTAGGGAATTGAATTCCAACCATTCTTTGGCTTGTACAGGTTCTGTCCGTACAATGGCAGTCAGATCTATTCAAGGTTATAGCCACTGACGTAGCAGCATGTTGCAGGAGATGTCATAGCACTTATGGGAGCGCTTGTCATGTGTTTACCATGCAATTAATTCAGACATGGCATTGCTAGTTTGTCGTATGTAGCATTAGAAAAGTTCCAATTGATTCACAAAATAAACGTTGATGGTCTCCAGGAAAATCGGCCATGGCATATCATCTTTACATCATTTGATTTCTATCCCTGGGTTGTACGTGCAGAATAGATCTTATTATAGTCTTCTCATATTACAGTTATGTACACTGAAAGTTATGTATTCTTTTAATGTGAGTGTAACGATGCATGCAAATTGAGCAAATAACAATGGTACACTGAAAAGTATATACTTTTTAATGTGTGTTATGATGCTTAATGAGAAGCAAACAACTGTATCAAGAATATTTCAAAAGCAATAAATTATTTTGTTTTTCAGCTTGGTTTAAAATGTGTACTTGTATATAACAATTTGGAATATTAAGTGATGTCTATTTGGATATTTTGTGCAAGTTTTGGTATCAATTTCTTTGAAACCATTCTGACATTTATAACAACGCTAAGTCTGGTAAATATGTACAGCACTTGAACATATCCACCACGGAGATTATGAAATGTTGGTTTTAACCATTCTGGCATCTTTAAAAATGCCTAAAATGTCATTATCAATTTCTTTGGACCCATTATGGCATTTATAAAAATGCTAAGTCTGGTAAATCTGTGCAGCATTTGAACATCCACCCCTGCGATTCTGAAATGCTAGTTTTAACCATTCCGGCATCTTTAAAAATGCCTAAGACGTCTTTATGTGGCACGTCTTTCGCTGGCATATTGCCGGCTTTTTAAAATATGCCAAAAATGAAAAAATCCGGCATAATTTAGACTCATCCTCTGCATTTTTGTATGCCGTTGAATTCAATATTTGTTGTAGTGTGGTTTGGGAGATATCGATTTTGCAAGTTATCTTCAATTTGGGAATTAATTCTGAATTAATTGAATAAATCTTTCGTTCGCTTTGAACGCGAGCAATGAGGTTTGTTGGATCTTAATCCAACGATGGACGCTCATCGTCTAGTCCCAAGCGGACTAGGAGTCTGCAAGTTCCAGGGGAACTTTCCCACCCTATTTTCTCGTGATCCAATGGACATGCCAACTTGGTGTTGGTCCCATTGGATTCAGGAGGGGAAATCGGGAAGGTTCCTCCCTAATTTTATTGGGTTTAGTCGCTGTTTGTGGAAACACCCAAAATTGGAAATGTCTGCCTCGACTCTATATATAGGGGTGGGTGATCCAAGTCACCAGCATCCCTTTTTGTTAGTCCAAACTCTGCAGAGGGAAGCAAGGGGTGATTTGGTGCGTTCAATTGCCCTGTTCGTCTCGACCTTGCACCCTCAACATCTCAGAGACCATTTCCAGAGTCTGGCGAGTAGGGGACGACCTTAGCATGTCCTTGGCAAGCGATTGGAGGTGCCGTCGAGTTCGTAGAGGGGAGGCAGAGATTCCTGGACAACCATCATGAGCAAAGGAGGAGAGGAGCCCAGAGTCAACCTCGTGGTTGACCGTCGTTGCTACAGCAACGAAGTCGAGATGTAGAAGAAGGAGAGAACCGCAGATTGACTGTTTTTCCCCTCGGCTCCTTCAGTAGCATCAAGGTTAGAATCATCTTCTGCTTCTTTTGATTGCACATAAAAGGCACGTGCATCCACGGCCGCCAGATCCTCAGTGGATCCGCGGACCATGGATCGGGCGATTATGCTTTTTCCAGTAAAATAGTAAGTAAACTATTAAAAAAGGTTTTTTTGTTAAAAATCATATCTTGAGCTAGGAAAGTCGTATGAAGAAAGTCGATACATGAAAAATGATCAGAAAAATACAAGGAATACATTAAAAATAGTTTGGACACCTAAATATGCATTTTTTTTTGCAAAAGTGCCTATTTTGGATGGAAAATGTATTAATTTGTGGTAGAAACTCTAATTGTTGATAAAAGATATATTTAATCTTGTAGTTAGGTTAATTCAAACATGTTTAACTTGATTAATGTTAAAGATGGTTTTTTTAACCTGTTTTGATGATAGAATTGCAAGGTGTAGGGTTTTTAACCTAATATGTTGATTAATATGTTTAGAAACCCTAAATTAGAGAAAAAGAAAAGAAAGGTGCTTATAAGTTGAAATTAGGGTTTCATGTTGCTAAAAGATGAATTTAGAATATTTTGTAAAAGAAAAATGAAATAGTTAGGGTTTGTAAGTGATTTTGTGAAATTAGGGTTTAAAGTAATAAAGATGAAGTGGCACCCTAATTATGCTCAAAACCCTAAAAAGGGCAAATAACCTAGGAAACAACTACGATTAATGGATCAAGATGACGTGAGTAATGATAGAGAAATTGGATGTCTTTTTTAGGAATGATTGTGTGTGTTTGCTTGCTTGATTCTTGATTGATTGGTTATTTCTGCATTCAAGTCTGCTTAACAGGTATGTGGTTAATTATGAATAACTGCTTTAGTTTCCCGAAGGATTCTCAGATGTTTAATCGCATTGAGTGCAACTAAATAGTTTGGATGTTCATATTGCAATTATAAAGTGACTATGATTATCACAATTTAATATAAATGTGTATTCCCGCACCTACATGCCACCCTGATGGAAGATGACATAAAGGTCAGTAGACCAATGGGCACCATGAGAGGTGACCCCATACACCAAGCTCAGGAATGATAAGGTGGTCTATGATGCATGACTATGGAGCACCATGAGAGGTGACTCCCAGGCACCAAGCTCGGGATTGAGTAGGTGGCCTTAAGCCAATGGCAAAAGAGAAACCCCAAAAGGGGGTAATTCCAGGGTTAGGGCAAAAGTGGTGGGGAAATGTCACATGGAAAATGTAAATTGACTTGCTAAATATCTTGATTGAAATATTTAAATTGTTAGACTTAATTGTGAAATTTTGGTTGCCTCCACATACCAGCAATTGCTGACCGACAGTTTGTTTGTCAATGTCTTAGGTGTAATCCTAAAAGCACAAACAGTAAAAATGACACATCATGAAATTAAGAAATAAAGTGCAAGGAGGATTAGATAGAATAATTCAAGCCGTGGATAGATAGATTTCCAAAGTTTTAAAAAGGTAACAAAATTTTTTATTTTTCTACCAAATTTTAGTTTAGTTAGTAGAATTTCATAATTATCATTGATTATTTATTGAACCTTTGATCCTGTTAATTGATTAACATCTCTGACCTTCGAATCTCCCTTAATTGGGGGTTATCGGGAGGCGGGGTTGTTACAGGATTGGTACTTTGTTGTGCTATCAAGAGAAGCCATGGTCTATGTAGATGAGACAATGATACCATGACTCTCTAGAACTATGTTGGGTAGGGTGGAGCTCTAGTACCTGTAGGTCCATGGCACACTACGTGAGCGCAATGAGGGGTGACTACTTATGTGTAGGGTCTTCTTGGACCAGAAGATGTGAGAAGCTTTGGGTTGTACCACTACTTGGACCTTAGGTTCCATGGGATCAACTGCTTTGGAGAAGGCTCTATGTACCTAAGTGGAGATGCACCTTGTATAGAGGAATTCAAGGCAAGCTTCCCACCTTGGACCATTTAAAGAGATGGGGAGCAGATATAGGTGGTACATGTCATCTTTGTAGGCAACAAGAGGAATCACATATGCATTTGATGTGGGGTTTCCCCGACGTCAAATGCCTCTGGTGTAGGGCCACTCCCAAGCTTGGCTGGGGAAGATCCACCGGAGGACTTGGACAACAACCTTGGTTGGGTCATTGATAAAACTAGGATGAATCATCCCTTGAGATGCCTTGGGGGCACCTTCCTTACCGTCGTTATGTTTTTTTCTAAGAAGGAGCACAGCTCTAGGCTCCATGGGGGGTTTGACATGGATCATCTCTTCATTTTTGATGATATTGTATATAGCTTGAATGGATTTTCTAAGGTCATATCGGGTTTGACTAAAGGTCTGGACTGGGTGTTTGTGGAACATTGGGGATTTTCTAGCTAACCCCTTTGTACAGTATATGGGTTTTTTACCCTATACTTTTCTGAGTTGATAGTAATATTTTACCTTATCCAAAAAAGGAAGTGCACTTATCTATTTCATATTTGAAATAAGGGGCATATATTATACAAACATATATGTGGATAACTCCAATATTTGTCAAAATTGACATTGGATAAAATGCTAGTTTCAAATATAAATGATCCTAATTTTATTTTCATATAATTGTATGGTACATTATTGTTTGTGAACATAACTAGTATATTTATTGAGGTATATTGCTTTTAAAATTTAGATATCTTAATTAGGGTATTTCAATCTAAAAAATTCATATAAATAACATTTGTGAACCTAGCAACTAACTGGAATTATTCTTAAAACAATAAGATCTAACTATTGGGAATGTATAATATTACCCCCACATATATGTACCCTATCCGTATTTGGAATTGTGTGACTAAAGATAGATATTATAACTAAGATCAATATCTATTGCGTCATATGTTCACTTAATAGGATTAAAAACCCTAATATACCCTTTAGTGAGAAGAACTAGGATAAGATGTATATACACATATATATAGCTAAAATAGGAATTATATACATATTCACATTGGTCTGACTAAGATGCCTAATGTGTTTCTAGGAAACTTGACTTTGGGAACCAAAATATATGAATTGATTTAAACATCAACTGTGATGATCATCTATGTGCAATTATCCTATTTTATTTCATAATTATCATAGTTATAAACTAATTTCCTAAAATAAGCTAATTTTTCAATATTACCACTTTGTGACATAATTTTCATACTTCATGAAATATAATAATTTGAATTTTTAAAATTTTTCATGATATTGGGCTTATGACCTCACATGCAATCTTTACTTTTGACATTATTGAATAAGTTAATGGTTAAATTATTTCTTATTACCACACTATTATGCATGCTTGATTATTTTGACTAGTAATCTAGGATATCAGCATGTAACAATACTATATATTTGGGATGTGTCCCACTTTATATATATATCAGATATCAAGATTTTATTTTCCCTTATCTCTTAGGGTATTAACTTTCATGCCCCTTACCCCTGTCTTGGGATAGTATGGTGTGTCCGTAGTATAATAGATGACTTACTTTAACCTATATGAAAATTTGATATTCTTATGATTAATCAGGAAAGATCTTTGAAATGATTATGTTTGTCTCTTTAATTTTTTTCCTTGTTATTTTGTTAACTATCCCTTGAAATATATCTTCCTAAACTTACATGTATGATGATAGCCCCCACCTGTATGAAAACACCCTCCTTTTTACATATGATTCCTTTTAATACCCAAATGTTTTAATTATGCACATATTCGGTCGTTTCTAACACATATCTTTGCTTGTTTCTTACTCTTCTAGATGTTGTTCCTAACCCATCAAGATGTAGGTGCTTTGTAAGATGACAACTTTGGTGGATTTTTACCAAGACTTTGAACTTGAGGATAGCTTGGTTTGTCCAAGTTTCCCAATTCATGGGCATTGTAATTATTAGGTTTACCCTTTTCTTTTATAATACCATCGTTGATGTTAGCACAATGTAATGAGAATTATGTTTAACTAGTTAATACTTTTCCTTATATAAAATGACTTATTTGTTGTATCATACTTTAGGAAATGAAATTACATCTTTTCCATCATACATATAAGTGTGTTTGGATTTTTTCTTATTTCTAAAATAAACAAAGAGCAAATCCCCTCTACAATCATACTATTTACAATGTTCTCTTGATGGTCATTTTAACCATCCATAAATGACATCTTTTATAGATCTAGTATCTGTAACAATCAATATGATATCATGCAAAATGTTAGTAGCGTACAACCACTATAGAATCCCACCACCTTATTTTCCATTTTTGCAGTTTTTAGTCTCTCACTTTCTCAAACCTTTATGCATGAATATCTCCAAATTTTCATATCCACTTCTCCATTATCTTCAATAAAATAATTATTTTCATCATATCTTGCACCCTCCACCTTAGGCCATCTATTAGTAAGCTCTTTGAGTTCCAAAAACTTATCCACATAAACTTGGATTGTACCCCTTGTTAGATTCTAATATGTCACTATTCAAAAATATCTTTCCTTTAATTCTCTCCTAACTAGTGAGTTTGATTTACAAACTAGGATGCACACTTGTTTGTCCATTGATTCCTTATTAAAAGGTTCACATTTTGTAACCCCATTCCTTAGTTGTTCTTTGATTCAACTAGCCTCTCATCTCTATTGGTTTATTTTCCTCCACTCCTCATTTGATACTGCATCTAGGATTCTAAAAATACTCATCATGTAGTTGAAATTTTCTTATGCCACAACTTTTATGAGTATCTCCTCTCTTAGACAATTGATGTTAAAAACTATTTATTTTTTAATGTTGAATATAGTGGTGATGGACTTACTACCATCAAGCGATGTGGGTATCTATTATGTTATTCCACTTCATTCACTATCATGTAGCTACAAATTCTTTCACTCCTTTTCCTAACTACATTCTTGTGGGTATTTACTACTTTTTATTGTTGTTAATTTTGTCTATACAGATGCTCCTTAATTTTGGCTAATGATCTTAGGTAATTTGGAACATTCTTGGATTTTTTTCTTGTGATAAAAATTCTATCATATGGAAGAAAATATGGGATCTTCTTTGGGAACACCTTCCCATCAATACTCCATGAATATCCCATTCTTTTTTTGATTTGATAAATAAATAGAGAAAGCTTATGCAGTTAGAAGAATAAAATATGATAAAATTGGGCCTCTCCTAGTGGGTCCTCATTCGGGAGAGGTATGACCACACACATTTCCGATTATTATAATTGAAAATTTCCCTTATTCCAAACTCCTTATAATTTTCTCCCTCCCTGCATAGTTGAAACCCTTCTTCATGAAGATTACCTTCAGGAATCACCATGCAACACTATTATATGCCTTACTCATACCCAATTTGAGAGTTTCCTCTTCTTTCCTTTACAATATTCCCATCTTCCTCATATAGAACATTTTAAATGTTTTTAAATACTTATAAATAAATTTTCAACCCATAAAATGCACTTCAATTCATTAATATGGTATCTTGTCGAAGTAACTTTAGTATGTTCTCCAACAACTTTTAGATAATTGTGTATAATACATTGTACAAGCTTATAGGTATACAACTTGTCACCATCTTAAATCATGTGTATTTGGGATGATTTCAATAAGGATTTCATTCATGTATATCATACTTTCCTTACCACACAACTAGCACGTTATGTATATAGTGATATCCTCATTGATAATGTGCCACATGTTTTGGAAGAAAAACTCTTTCATGCCAACCATACATGAATATTAATATTGGTGCATGATTAGAATCACTACTTCTATTTCATTTTCAGATAGTATTTATTTGGAAATGAATTCATATTATCCTCCACCATCTACATTATGACACCCATTGCCCTCTCCAATAAGTGCGTTGCTAGTTTTGTATATAATCCCATTGTAGTTTGTTATAAAATTTTCTATTTTGTTCTCCTCTTCCTTCCACTCCCCCATACTACTTTTTAGTCCTTTTGTTGTTTCTTCTTCCTTCTTCCACTAGAAATATGATAAAAATAAATTGATTTTTTTTTGCGTCCCTTAGTTGATTGGTTTTGTATCTCTTGAAACCAAAGGATTCCGCAAGCCATTGCAAGACATATATCTTACATTGCAATATTTCACTAAGATATAAATTTTCATGTATAAAACTCACCATATGTAGTTCCCTCAACTCATTTTGTTTCTCTTTCAACTTCTCCCAAACACTACCAAATTGGTTATACACCTATACCTATTGATTCTACAAGCATTCTTTGTTTATTCCATCTATTCTTCTCCATACTATTTACCCATGCCTCCCTTTCCACCTACTTTTTATAGGAGAACCACAAACTCTCAAAAAATCTACAATGCCCACTCTCATCAGTCTTCATTATCCTAATTATGTTCAATACAATGGGATCATAGTATAAGTACTACGTCATTTGATGAAACGCCCACACCCACCTGCATTATCACCCATTCATCGTTCTCTAGATATACATCTAGCCTTTCTCTTATTGCAGTTGTCATTATTCTTTTGTTCTGTTGCTATACATATTTCGTGATAAGGTCACATCATGGTGGTTACATTGGTGATTAATGCACCAAAATTTCTACATTACATGGTCCCTTCTTTTATTATCCCCTACTTATCCCTTCCCCATGATTTCATATTTATTTCTCCAAGAAACAATATAGGCTCACTACATCAATCATTAAGGCTCTTCATTAAATTCCCCATCTTTTAATTCTTGCTTTCCTCCACCCACCCACATATACCCACTACCATCTAGTCCCCTCACCCTCCAAACCTTTTTCTTATTTAATGAAGTGATGTTTAGAGAAGGACTAAACTAAAACCTATTTTTTCTACAACTGATAACTCATTCCCCTTGATTTTACCATGTTGTTAATACAAATTTCATCCTATAAGACATTTGTTTTCTTTATTTTATCTAACTATTTTATATGGATCATCATCTACATGAGGAATACTTTAGAGGATTTGTTTTTCAAACACCAAAATTTTAGTGCACCAATTATCAGTGATGGACCAAGCCCCAATAGTTCTAACTAAATTATTTCATTTCTTTTTGTGATACTAGGTTTAGGATATTCCACACCTTCTTAGCTACTTTCCATCCACATAAAATTTCTATTTTCTCCTTTGATAAGTTTCTCTTCCATTGTCTCTTTCTTTATTTGCATGAACTTCCTAATCTACAGTCACATATCATTATCCTTTGAGTTTAATGTCTTCCATTACTTATCTTTACTACAATTTTGAACCTACTTATTCCTTCTCTTTTCATAATTTCCTTCCCCATAGATTGTCTTCCATATCCATTTTTTTATATCACTATACATATGTTCATGTATTCTCTCACCTACTCGCATTCCCACATTTCTTGACTCTACAATACTCCATCACTGTTGCCCACCCTTTCCATGTTGCCTTATTCCATTCCAATTATTACTCCTTTTTCAATGAATTTGGATTATGTACTTTTGTACACACTATCTTATTTATTTTTCATTTTATTGTTTACATTTATCTCCTACACCTTCATATTATTGCATTGCATTAGTATAGATTAGACTTCTCCATGAAGAAGATGAGAAACCCTGTAACTTATGTTTTCCCACAAGTTGTTCTTATTAGAAATGTAGTCACTTCTTGCATATTACACTTCTCTTATTTCCTCCTCCTCTAGTTTTGAGGAAACCTTGGGATGCTCTCATCCAAATCCCCCATCTTTACTCTTTAAATTCATTCACTTCTTCATCTTTTAGACAACATCTATATTAAAATGGATCGACCATCCACTAAGATAGAAGAAGTGGGGTTGCCGACCATATTTTAAATCCATAAGAACAATCTTTCCTACCCAAATTATGATATCCTATAATAGCTTCAATGGTTTGTCAATATCTATTATCATGTGAACTCTTTGAGCCTTATCCCATCGGAGAACATTTTTTTTATCTCCACCACTACCCTTATCTTTTCTACAATGATCGTGGTGCTACATATGGCAATATCCCATAGGAAGGTGTACAACCTCACCTATAAAGGACTTCAATTCAGTTTTTTATCTAATGGATACTCATCACCCTTTTCCTCTTTCATAAAAATTATGTTGTTATCAAACTCCCAAGGATGCCATATAATGCATTATCTTTATCCTTATAGTGGTAGATCCCAACAATTAATATATTATGTTCAAAATATTTATAATTTTTTATAGTTGACAAACTGCATGCCTAGTTTTTTTATGTAAGGTTTAGGATATTATAGGCATTGATGTTAGAAGCTTTTAGACCATCAAAACTTCAAGTTCATTTTTTTCCTATTCTACTATTATGAAATAAGATATCTCATCAGTTTCTTCAATTCTTAGAGATCTACATCTCGTAGCCAAATCCTCCTCCTTTACAAGGATAGGGAGAAATTTCCCAAACGGAGTGTCAAACCACAAAAGGGATAACCCACCATTATGTTGTGGAATGAAACCCTAGTATTTTCTTCAGATATTCTACTAGGTCTCTATATACTATGTAACATGGGAAAGAGATGGGTTATTGATTTCCCAATAGATCTAGTATATAATATCAATAAATTTGTCGTCACAGTGAAAAAAGTTGGTGACATGATCCTAGGAATGGTAGTGATAAAAATACAAAAGAATCAATAATGTATAATAATCATGATTATACAAGGTAAGAAATATCTAATATAAGGTAGCAAGAGGTTATCAAACTACCCATAATAAATTAAAGTAGAAAATAAGTACAATAAAAAGATAACTATGACTATTGAGAGATCCTATCTGCACTCTTAGCCCGATAACATGTTTTATCATCTAAACATGATATTTAGTCTAGATGAGCTTCTTCTTAATGACTAACACGACTAAAGCTAATATACATGTTTGACATGCTTAAACTTTGATTCACAAGGATTTTGGTATATGAAACCTTGAACTAGTGTCAAATTAGAATGTCATGGGTAAGTTGGTCTTTTTGATGAGAAATAGAATAGGTATAGTTTAAAATTGTTGCTTGTCTTTTCTAGATTCCATAGACAATTAAGCAGTGGTTTGGATCATAATTAGGGCCATAAAGCTTAATTAGGCTATTGATTTGTTGACTATATTAGTCTACTGTATAATGTAGCTAAGTCTATGTATTTTGTTTGTCCTTTTGATTTTATTGAGCCAACAAAGTGGTCCATATAAAGCTAAAGAAGGATTAATGCATGACTCTATTCTTTTCTTAATCTATGATTGTTTATATTTACATAATTTTGAATTTACTCTTATCTAATATTCACAATGATATTCTTGTGTTTTTTTCGTATACTAGCTAGACATATTTTTTCATGTGCTTAGTTGGGGAATGATAAGTTTGGACTACAAATTTAAAGTAGTTTTGGTCCTAGGGTTATTTAGATCTTTTGTAACATTTTTCAGTTTATTTTGCACTAGTTGTGAACCCCTAATCAGATAAGTCTTAGAATTTTGTACTTTTAGATAAGTCAGATAGAGTATTCAGTCTAACTAGCCATAGCGAGGCCCTGATGCTATTGCAGCCCACAATTAGTCAAGATGAGAATCAGACAAGTAGTTGTCTAGTCTAACCAACTAATTAGGTTGACGACACCAAGGATCAACTAAATACTTTCATCCATAGCCAGGTCAGTATAGTGATGTTAGTCTAACATACCTTTCAAGTAATTGATCAACTATCTGGCCATCCAATTGATTTTTTATTTTTTGCAAAAATGGTATTTTTTTATAGAGCCTATGCATATGCATTGCAGCTCAAAACCTATTTATGTTTTTTCTAAAGTTAGATAAGGTGTTCTCAGTAGAGATGTTTTGGCATGTTTTTTGTCTTTGTTGTTTTTGTAAGATCTAGGTTGGTAATCTTGTTCCAACCATCTATAGTAAACATAATGGTAACCTTAGAAGCTAAGTTCATCTTTCATGGTGAGTGGATCAACTTGTCATTGTGATTTATACATAAAAAGATTTCATCCAATTGCAACTAAAGATTTATTATATTGCTTACCAATAACTCGAGGTATTAGCCATATAATTGCTATAGATTCAAAATCTTTCTATTTGATGCTAATATTCCATGTTCTTAAGTATGATTTAAATACAAAAATTCTCAATGATACCTTATTGACATATTTCATTCATACATAATCTTTGTAGATAAAAAGTGCCCTAATGTTTTTATTTATAAAATCAACTATTAAGGAACAAAAGAGATGTTATCCTTTACTTTTCATGAAAGTTACATGTCATCCTAAATATTTGAGAAACAAAAAGGGTATTTATGTTTCACATAGGGATCACGTTGTTCAAATAAGTGGTCATCCAATACAAAAGAATATGTTATGTTGTAAGATAATGGTGAATATAAGGTTTTAAATCGTATGGGGAAAATGAATCATATAGTAGATGACCCAAGATTTGATTTTTTGATATGTGTGTTTCTTGCTTGTGTTCAAAGAAACTTGTCACAACCAGGAATCTATGTCAACATAGAGAAAATTTGTTCTTTTACTTCTCATTAGAATTCATATGATATTGATTGAAATATATTCATGATAATGAATTAATGAATCATCTTTGAATAATAGTTAACTGTTTGAGGATGACCATGGGGTTGCTACCATGGGATCACTACCATGTCGTCACTCCCATTGAGCTACAAAGTATGTTCTATGTTCATATACACATTATTAAGTACATTTTAAATGCACAAATCTTTGATTAATTGGATATTGAAATATTTCATTCACACATGATCTATTTTAGCTCAAAAATTCCCTATTAAGTTTTTGTTAATAAAACCAAGCATTTAGGAAACAAGGGTTGTTATCCTTTACTTTTCATGAAATTACTTGTCATAATATTTTTTTAGAAACAAAAGGGGTAGATATTTTCCAAAGAGGGATCACCTTGTTCAAATTAGAGAATGTACAACACAAAAGAATATATATTTTTGTAAGATAATGATGGATATCTATTTTTTAAAATGGACCAGGGTAATGAAGCATGTGATAGCTGATCCATAATATCACTAAGTGATATGTGGGTTGGTTTATTGATATAGGTTGGTTGTATATATAAAATAGTCACAAGTAGGATCTCCTACAAAATAGATAAAATATATGTTTCTTCTTCTCCTTAGAATTTGTACATAATTAGGTGGAATGAATTCATCAAACATTATAGGATTGATTTTGATATGATTGTTAACTTTAAGAGGATGATCATGGGGTATGGGGTCACTACCATGTAGTCACTCCCATGGGTACACTGAGTATATTCTATGTCAATATTCCATGCTCTTATAGTATGTTCTATATGTAAAATTCCACCATAAATTGGATAATGAAATATTGCATTCAAACATGATCTTTTTAGCTAATAATAGTCACAATTGAGTTGTTCGAGATAAAACCAAGTATTTAGGAATGGAAGGGTTGTTATCATTTTTTTACATGAAATTTACAAGTCATACTAAATATTTGAGAAGCATAAAGGGTGTTTATGGTTCCATAGAGGGATTTTCTTGTTCATATAAAAGAGTATCCAATACAAAAGAATGTGTGTTTTTGTAAGATAATAGTGAATATAAAGTTTTAAAATCATTTGACGGTAATGAGTCATGTAATAGATGATTCATGATATCATTATAAATATATTGGTTGGTTTACATAGAAACTAGTCACAAGTAGGAATCTCCCTCATTATAGAGAAAACATGTGCTTTACATCTCCTTAGAATTCATATGATTTTAATCCAGATGTATTACACATAATAAGTTAATTAAGTGATAAGACTAATCTTTGGATAATAGTTAACTATGAGAGGATCAACATGATGTCACTATCATGGGGCCACTACCATGTAGTCACACCATGAATCCACTACCATGGGCACCCTTAAATAGGTAGCTATCGTGGAGTCTCTACAAAGGGTCATTGTCTTGGTTCACTAGTGTGTTTTTATTTAGATGATCGGTATAAATAAGGATATGATGAGATTGAATAATTCACTAAGTACATTGGGTGTGAAAGTAGAGATATTCTTGTATGTTTCTTGTAGTCAAGTCATAGACAACATGTGATCATTAAGAAGGCCTTCAATGTGAGATTGAGCATGTTATTTGAATTAGTAACTATAAGATAAAGGAGACAAGAAAAATTAAGTGATATAATTTGTGAGAATAAGCATGTTATTTACACAAAAATGTCCACTCTTTCATGTATTCCCCAATGAAGAAGATTTAGTAAGAGATGTTGGTGGAATCCCATGTAGAAACATCTCATATTTTGTTTGCATACTACAATCATGTATATTCATGTCTTTTTCTTATTCCAATTACTATTCTTCTTTCCTTCTTCCTCTAGTTCATTTTTCTCATAAACATGGTCTAAATCCTAGATTTTTTTCATCTTTCACCCCAACATTGTTTGTTTGACTAAATAGGAAAATTAAGGATGTTTTCTATACAAAAGCAGGTAGGTTGGTGGAAATCATTAATTATTTATGAGATGTCTTCTTTCTACATATGCCTAGGTGAGTAGATATTTACATAATGAATTATAGTCACTCAAATTCTCATTATAGCCCAAATTGTTACAAATTGTCAACCCTAACATTCACTTAGTCAACGTTAGATCTTTTACATGACTTTTAAATTCAAATCAACTATTTGAATAGTTATTTGCTACTATATATTTATGAATATTAGAGAAATGTCTTTCTAATTAATGTCACTGCAAGTGACTAAAAGAATTTTCTCTAACATGGTAGAAATTGGTTGAATTTGGATCAAATTAGTAATAATAATGAGAATTTCATCAAGACACGTTATGAATGAGATGATCGTAGAAAATAATACAAAATAAGTTTAAAATGGATGCTTAAAATATTGCATTTTATTGATTATGTTCCATGTGGAAACCTTAACTTTCTTACAACTATTTGTCCTCATGGGTTACATTGTGAATTAAATGATGAATCACCTTAAGATGAGTAAGATACACAACGATAAGAAGAAAAATCCTAATATAATCTAGTGACATCCCCTGAACACAATTAACTTTCCTATTCTCCATGTTGGGAAGGGTAAATGGGTCTATTGTTGAATTATATCCATCACGCGATTGACATTGAGAAAAATTGATCTTTTGAACTAAATTAAGGAGGTTTTAAGGACAAACAATGATGAATTAGAGTAAGGTGCCATCTTTCTTATAGAGTTTAAAAGAATGATTAGGGGATAGAGACCCCGATCTATGTTTTCTCATGAAAATTATGTAAAATGAGATATTTGATATGTGATCACTTATGATGAAACCTTGTGCCAAGGTGTGGGAATTACATGGAGATGCTTTAGGTCCATACCTAACACTTTGGCAAACTTGGTCTGAGCTAGTTTTACTAAGGTGTTTGGATAAACTTGAAAGCATAGACAGTGAGTCACTCATGTTATCACACCGTGATAGATTCTATTTGACAAGGCTCAAGTCAAGTACTTTCAAGGTAAATAAATGGAATGGAAAAGTTTTCTTAATACTTGAATGTCTTATACGATGCTTGTTATTTTTTTTGCTTTGATATAATTTGTTTTCTAAACTACAAATTAGAATTGTTGTGATTATATATCTTCCCCTTGTAAATACTATTTTTGAATTGCAACTACTCTAATTAAAGAAAAAGTACATGAAATTCAACTTATTTCTTTCTTATGTTTTTATCTTACCACATAGATATTGGTTAGTCAACTATTGAACTAACTTATATTTCCTAAATCTATGTAGATACATATGACTTCACATTTAGGTGAAGTCCAATCGTCTATTAGTTGTATATCCATTCCTATATTGATGATTTTCGGATGGTGTGGGCATGTTTTCCATTGATGGAATGTATATACAATTAAATATTAAGTATGCATATTTGTAGTAAACTTGTCAAGTATGGTTTGATGAATGGTCGTCAGTGATTGTGTTATATCTTTGAAAATATTAAATGTGAATGAATGATGTCTAAAATTTATTTTGAATGTTATTCTTCTTCCATCATCTATTTTTTTTAATTGTTCGAGATGATGTTAATCAGTCAGACTCTAATATGGGGACTAATAACCTCTAATTTTGGATGTTTATCTTAATCTTTTCCTTAGTTTTCCACACTCTTTCTAAATTAAAATTATACATAATCCCTAAAAGTTCCCTCTTATTGTAAATATACAATTAGACTAACTTTTCCCTTTTATATTTGTAGAAAAAGACATAAAAAATCATAAAAGACTAAATCAGCCTCAAGACCGCATGGACTCAAACGGTCCCAAGACCGCAGGAAGCCAATCGGTCCCGAGACCGCATGGAGTCACACGGTCTCAAGACCGCATGAAGCCAACCGGTCACGAGACCGCATGGAGTCACACGGTCTCAAGACCGCATGAAGCCAACCGGTCCCGAGACCGCATGGAGTCAATCGGTCTCGAGACCGCATGAAGCCAACCGGTCTCGAGACCACATGGAGTCAACCGGTCTCGAGACCACATGAAGCCAACCGGTCCCGAGACCGCATGGAGTTATGCGGTCTCGGGACCGTGTGACTCCATGCGGTCTCGGGAGCGGTTGGCTTCATGCGGTCTTGAGACCGTGTGACTCCATGCGGTCTCAGGACCGATTGGCTTCTTGCGGTCTTGGGACCGTTTGAGTCCATGCGGTCTTGAGGCTGATTTAGTCTTTTATAATTTTTTAATGTCTTTTTCTGCAAATATAAAAGGGAAAAGTTAGTCTAATAGTATATTTACAATAAGAGGGAATTTTTAGGGATTATGTATAATTTTAATTTAGAAAGAGTGTGGAAAACTAAAGAAAAGACTAAGATAAACATCCAAAATTGGAGGTTATCAGGGACCATCACTAATAATCATGTTTATGTTTATTATTAAGAGTGGCAGTTGACACTTAAGTTACATACATATGGTTTTACTTTGATGTATCCCTTAAAATTTTAATGCTTATAAGATGACATAAAAATTATACTCTTATAGTGAGAGATGAGTGCTTTGACTTAATATCATGTGTAACCTTAAATCACGTTTGCTTAGTATTCCCTAAGAACCATGCAACTTAGATAGTGTACTATATTTTGTAAAGAAAATGGTGTTATCCTGTTGTGATATAGGAATTGTGAGAGAATTTGTTATTCAAGATTGATAATCATCATGAGTTAAGCTCCCCCCAAATTCCTTGATATCACTCAGTTATAAGTGTAAATGTGTCTATATATCGTTTGACATGATACTCCTTCCATGTAAGATGGTTGTATCATGTTTTGAAAACCTATGTATAGGAAAAGGAATGGCCTCTAGGAATATGGATGTATGATGTTGAGTATGGAGATAATACAATAAATGAATCCTTTACATTGTTCTTCAAGTGTATGAGAAGGAAGTTGCTCATGACACAGACATGCTTTTCACCATTGTTATTGAGTTACTAGAGTTGAAATAATATTTCTTGGGGGATGCATACATGCTAAAATTTATTCTGTTGATATGTTTCACTATCAACTTAAACATGTTTATGAACATGCCCAAGTTAGTTTCTGTTGACCTTTTGAGGTTTTAGTTTCCATCATCTAGAGTTCTTCATATATCAATTTGTTTATATATCATTGTGGACTAATCTTTCTTGACTTGAAATTTTGGGTACAAGTTTAAGTAATTTGTTACAAGAAACTAAAACAATTTGAATATAATAGTGGACACATCTATATCAATGATATTTCAAAACAAGGTAAATAAGATATACATAGATGTCAAAATTAAGTATTACTAGTTAAGTAGAAAAAGTTGCCTTGCTTGATGTGCTTGGTATCTCTAAAAAGGCCTATTCTTTCCCATTCATATATAAAAATAGAAAATAATTTGTGGCCATATATTTAACTTCTGTACCGTATCAAGAAGATAGAATTCCTTAACATATGCATTTAGAATATTTATCTAGAACATCACATGATGTTTGATCCCATTACGAGGAATGCCTTTTATGAACACGTTGTTCATGGGGATATGTTAGATGCGTCTCATTTTATTCTCTTATGGATAATAAAAATGTTGTGGTTGTTTTATTACTGGTTATAAATACATACATATATGCATGCATTGTGCCCACTAGCACCTTCTACACTGTCAAGTATTAGGATAAAAAATTCAATAAAAATGTTTTCTCTTTTTTGCATTGATGTTATCTATAAATTCTTTTTGAGTAACATAATACTATTCATTATCGCTTTCTTACAACCAATCCTTGTCAGGGGAGGAGATCTATCGGGGTAGGGGAGGGCCCCAAAGAAAATTACAATTAAGTCAAGCATACAAACCTATATTTGATGAATATAATCACCTTATATAGTAGATAAAGAGCTAATAGTTTTGGGAATTTTTCTAAAGAAACATGGTGCATGACTAGTAATGAACTGGGTGGCCCAAGTTAGGACAAGTGTGTTACATATCCTACTATCTAGGTAAGATGTATAGACATCAAGAAATTATGGTTTGGTATCCATGATAAAGCCATTTTGAAAATGAACCACATGTAATATCTTAACTAATAGTCAAAATGTGTCCATATAATTATACTTTATTAAATTTGTAAATGAAATTGATGAATTTGATCCAATCCAACCTAGAAATAGTTGGGTTCAAATTTTCCTGATGTGGATTTGGAACTTTATATTTGTATTGAAATCATGTCTTGAGGTCTACAAACTTGGACGATCGAAGAGTAACTAAATATATATGTACTATGTAATCCACACTTACTTCAAGTTAGACATTACTAAATTTGATATGGGTTTACCATGTTGTCAAAATTTGGGACTCAATTGATTCATATATACATTATATATTGACTCTGATGGTTGCCCTACATTGTACTGACCCGAACAATTCTTTATCACCAACCCCAAATACAAGTAGGAAAAAATAGTTAAATATTTCTCCTATATTTATTAGCATATACAATCTCAAACCTGAAGTAATGAACATTGTAGTAGACATTGTCATAGTACCACACACATTGTAAAAATGAAAACCACCACTAATCATAGTAAATGATAGACTATACAACATAAACTAACAATATGTAGATTGAATGATTAGGACCAAATGGGTATGCACAACATTTTACCAAGTGTATTGACAATTCTTAAAAAGGAATCAGTTAATTTCATTAACCTTCAAGATAGCTAATTCATAGTGGGCGGTATGTGTTTGACTGATCCTTATGGCTAAGGATTATCCATAGAAAGTTAATGACTCTCGATGCATCATAATTGGGAAAATGGATCTTAGGATTACATATATAATTATTCTCTCTTAGCTAGGGGTCCTACTAGTTTGAGACAAAACTTGAATTGCTCATGATCTCATGTATTAAGTTTACTAAAGTATTATTCTTATAGAGAATGTGATCTACGAAGTAAACATGTCAAAATAATTTAATGGAATTAGCCAGATATAACTATATAAGATATTCCTAGGACTAAGTTTCAACATGATACTGAGTCATTTTATTATCAACAATGTTATTTATTTGTAGTTCTTAGTGTCAAAAAATGGTATGATGAAGCAATTATTTGTTGCCTCCCATGGCTTCAACAAGAAGATCCCCTATCAACAATTATTTGCTGCCTCCACATGGCTTATCCATTCACATAAAAATAATCAAGAAAGAAAACCCAAAATCATGTCATGTTCCCCTTTCCCGTTTACCTACTACTGAACTGACATGAAGTTGATGAATGGAAGTTCGCCAAAGGGGCATAACTCATTTTCCTTCTCAAAAGAGATCAAGTAGTGAAGAGAGAAGAGGTGTTGCCCATCCATATTAGAAACTTCATGATCTATTAGACAAGAAGGGGACACACAAATAGGGGTCTCTCGTGAAATATATTACATATGAGGGTTTATAATATGTGGGACAGGTGTTCATGCTTAATAAATAACAATTTTACAAACCAATTTCCTATCAAAATGAGAACCGCTCTTTAACAATCAAATCACTATGGAGCATAGTGAGAGATCTTGGAAACAATTTTGTGTTACAGAGAGTCTTACACAATTGTCTTACAGAGAGTCTTGCACAATTGTCTTGTAACTAAGTTATCCCATGAAAAAAGAAATCATCCCATGGAAATTTAAGAACAAATCCATATTTATAGATTCTCGGATTAGATCATATAACATCTAGATAATCCCAATATGTGAATTTTGCATATGAAGGGATGTATATTTGGAGGTCATGTATTTCTCAAGGGAGAAATAGTCATGAACACTTAGTTAGAGGTTGAGAATACACACAATATACATCTTTTAGAAAAACTACCTCATTATAATAAGTGCTATGGAGCTGGTAGAATTTTGCTTCACAATGTACACAAATTGGGGTTTCTAGATGTTTAACTCCTTTGACATTTCTATGATGTATCTGGTTTGGGAGATGTGCGAGTATATTTATTGGTGAAAGAGTGGATTTTCAAGAGATGTGGAGTCGATTGAGGATAAAATTTTAAGACCATTTTGATATATCACTCCTAAGGTTATAGGGGAGACACAAGAACAAGCAACCATGTAGAGGATGAATGGTATTCTGGACAACTTTTACATTCATAAGATTGTTTTCCATAAGGTTTGATGGGATAAACCTTAGAGGCGTCTTTAAAATATTACATTGAAGATAAAAAACAGGGGGATTAAAAGATGTGAGGGTCATAGGAGGGATCCTAAGAAACCATGAAGGAATGATAGTTCTAGGGTTCACAAGTTTGAGCAAGGAGCTAGCCATTTTAGGTTGTTGTTTGGAAGTGTTGGAATGGAGACCGTATTGCAAGAAATTTTACTATGAGGAGATGATTAACGAGAGTGACAACTTGTGTTTTTTCTATGTTCATGATAAGTTCGGATTCCAACCTAGACAAGAATAGCCGCATGCTTTTCTATAGAACAATTATTGTTTTTGTTAAGCGGTATAGAGAGGCCAATGATTGGTATGCATGCTTCTTGATTATGGGGCAATCTTTCACAACATATATAGTTCTGTCAGACTTGTCGAGATGCCACGATTGATTCATGGAGTTTACAAAATTAGGAGATTAGGACTCTCTTACCTCATAAAGCCTAGAGAGCAACCAAAGATACATTTAGAAGTACACACAATGCAAATACAAATAAAATTATAGACAAAAACATAGAGAGGTTCAAAATCCATCGTAGTGTGGTGAGTCTGATCCGTACTCGTGTAATCCAAGCATAACAACGTTGTAATGGCATTTTTTGTCATACTGGAGAAACGGGATAAATGCAACTCCCCCAATAATACAATAAAAAGGTAGGGTGACCGAGTAAGTATGATCATGAAATTGAGAATAGGAGGGTTCTTTAACGGAATTTTGTTCCTTTTCTAGTTCTTATACTAAACGTATTTTGGAGCACCTTGGGGCAACGTTCTTTATTTTTCTTTTCTTTTTTGAACCATTCATATTCGTGAATTTTCCTAATGTGAACTACATACTTCTTCTAAGAAAAGTACTTTTTTCTCTAATCCTTATTATATTATTTTCGTAGATACTTCTCATCAATGACATAGTAGTCATTAATTGATTGTTAGTCCTATTATAAATTATTTCTCCTTAATTTAAAATATTATGATGTTATATATATTTACATTAATATGATATATCTGTTAGGTTGCCCCCTAAATGTTACTTATCAAGATCCGCCACATATCTTTATCACTAACTTTAAGAAGGAGAATTTGGGGGTTGTCGCAAGTCTTGATAGTAGCTGCCGCAAATGTCGTAAGTGGCTGGCCCAATTCTTGTCAACGGCTGCCAATGAGTTTAGCTTACATAATGAGGGTACCATCTCACGAGAAGTGAGAGAGATTGCAATGGAAGAGCCTTTGTATGTATGGGGCAAAGTCCCCACAGTGACCCGCAAATGACCAATATGTCAAGGTTCTTCGAGGAGGAGGGACCTATCATACCATATGAGTAAGTGTGTGGTTGTCTTAGGGATCTTGATCTTTCCCAGCCTTTTGTCTAATGACAAAGAAATTCTATGCAACACATCTATGTTCCAAACTCTATACCATTCCCCCACCACAACTTGCCTTTCAAGAACATTGTTCTCGATCATCCATTGTCCCCAATGAGACTCCTTATGTTTTCAAATAGGTTGTCCTCTATGTTTGAGTAGTCCCTTGTGATGAGATTTCAAAGGCATATCTTGTTTTTCTTGTCGACATTGGGCCTACCACTACTAGTTTTGACATCATCTTGACATATAGTAGCAACCATGGAAATTGGACGTCGCTTATTTTTCCCGATATAGGTCACATATGAAATTGGAATAATAGAATATATGAAAAACACATTGCTCATTGACATGGCTTCATTCATATACTCCAATTTTCTTATTATAATATTGTAAATGAAATCCAACGTGAATTTAAGTATTGGTTTATAATCACTTCCAAATCTTTGCCTTCCATATTGTATGCTATGCCAATAGTACGGGCATCGTGTATTTATTTCATGGATGATAGCTCGTTTTGGCCTGGCTGTTTGTTGCGTCTGGCGAAGGCAATCGGAAGTCGAATGTAGAATTCTACGATTTTACGGTCAACGCTCACCAGTAGCAAAATCATTACCAGAAAGCTTATTTAAATTCCAAAGAGCCTATAGCTAGAAAAACGCCGAACCGGATTACGCCAGGGCTCCAGAATACGCAGGGCCGAGAACATTCTCCACAGCACGGGATTGACAAATCTGTGCTTGCGCTCAGGGCTTAGGCTCTCCTCCAATCTGTCATTTTGTCCTCGCTCAATGCGAAGGCAAATCATGTAAATCATTCCAGTGCTTCATCCATGGAGCGGTACTAGAGGAAATGCGATCGATTGACTAGTCGTCATCAGTCATCACACCTCGCCGGAAACGGAAAAGGGGCGACGACTGGAGCACATGCCAGCGGCAGGTCCTTACTGATATGTCGCTAGCGATTTGCCTCCCTCGTTGAGGCATCGAATTGATAGGGCACTGAAGGTAGATGTCCACCACGCTTCTGCTCATTTAGCTGTGGCCTTTTCAGCCAGCCTTCGTAGCACTGTTACAGACATCGTTTACTATTTGCTAGTTAGCATATACATGATCAAACTTGAACGAGTTCAGATGGTGTAGAGGCGATACTCGGCAAATCCTTACATACAAACAATGGTAGTATAAGAAGCCTCGTATAATTATTCTATATAACAGCCAATAAGAGTCCAACATTAACAATCAAAACCTAGCCCCCGTAAAAAAATAATAGAGCGAAATAATTATTTTTATATTAAAACAAATTCTTTTATACTAAAAAAGACATTTTATACTAAAACGAATTCTAATTGGTCTCCTACCATATTTCTTTAGGGGGGCTCTTATAAAAAATGCGTCCCCTTACCTAGGGTTTCTACATTGAGGTATTTATATATACCTAATGGAAAGTAAACTATTCCAAGGGGTGTTTGAGCAAAGTCTGGATTGGGTCATTGCATTTTGGGTCAAAATACATGGTTTGAAATAGGGAGAACTAAAATACAACCAAATCAGACTCAGTGTGTTGCAGGTTGGGTGGCAATATAAAATGTGCGCAATAAACGATAAGTTGTTAGCTGGGTTGTTTGTTAAAAAAAATAAAAATACTTCAAAACTATTTTTTATCAAATATATAAAAATAAATTTATTTGATGTTTAATACAATGGATTAGTTATTATACTATTTTTATATGAAGTTGAAAGAAAAAAAAAGCATGTAGTTGATGTAGATTGGATGAAAAGTATATAGTTTTTATCATTAAAATATCACAAAAAATAACACTTAACTTTGTAAAATATAACATATTCTCAGTAATATAATTATTTCTGATTATCTACTAACAAATAGAAAATAAAAAAAATGACACATTTGAATGCAAATAATTTTTTGTGTTAATTGACAACTTGTATATATATTATATATATATCAATACATTAACTTTAGTTAATTGAGGATGTACGGGTGCCTGTGGGTATGAAACTCACTAACTGATCAAATTATTATGTGTTTGGACGATTTTTTAGATTGTGAAAAATTTTAACATCTAAATCAGACTTAAATTGGTCGATCTATGGGTGTATGTAGATTTTGACCCATTTTGACTGATCAATTGCAAAACAACATAAATTTATAAAGTATGATCAAGGATATAAAAAATTGTATGACAACCAGAATAAATAAAGACATTTTCACGGGCAAAGTCGAAGGTGGAGCAGGAGTTGGCGGTGTTTGACGGCCGAGTAGGTGATTTTTTAGGAGGCTTGGCAGTAGCGGAGGTGGTTTTTTAGGAGGTTTCTTGGTGGCAATGAAGGTGGCTTTTAGAAGATTTCTTCCGAAAGCGGTCTAAGCGTTATTCTCCTTCTAAGAGTTTATTTTCTAATGTAATATGTTGGTGTGTCTGTCGACCGAGGGTGAAGAGGCGAATCTAAATCTCTTGGACTTTATCCAAAAAAACTATTGAGGACTCCATAATGGTGCATCCATTGGTCGTGTTTGAAAATATCAATAAAACTTAAATCCAACGAGCACACAAAGTAACATGGGCAAAAGGAGGATAAGAAACCAAGCAACCAAAAAATGAGGTTTATGTAGTTAAGGAGAGAAAAGTTTCACTGTTAAGAGAAAGGTACAATATGAATATTTTATGAGCGAAGGTACATCCTAGTGCGCATTCATGCGGAGGCATCCTTGAATACGAATAACATAAATGATTTCTGAATACATATATGTAGTCATAACCGAATCAACAATTTGTAAGATAGATCATATCATAATTAGGTCGATTTACGTATAATTTTGAACCGGAACTACAATGGAATCTAAGAAATGCTTTAAGGAACACAACAAACCATTCCACACAATGATACACACAACTAAGACATAACCAATTTTTCTTATAGGATATAAGCACATATATATTAACACTTCTCTATGACCTCCTGCTCACCAATTAGACTTCAAAAAATATGGTCCAACACATCCCTAATTACTGTCCCTTATATGAAGCACGAACTAAACATGTATATGCTTCTTTAATCATCTTCTTTTAGCTACCAAAGAATTGTGAAGAGTTGGATTAGAAATTTGGATATCAATTGTCTAGTCTGCTTTCCTTACGACACAACAACTTTGTAAAGAGAGTTCCAACAAAATCCATGAAATAGCCATAAAATTATTTATCCCATTCACATCTTAACCTATAGTCTTTTAGTCATTTGGTGTTGAAAAAATACACTTAGGATATTTATTAATATTTCATTTCAATTAATTTCACAACAATGACTTAAATTTAACTAAACTCCCTCTAATCATGCTTTAGGTGAAGTTGTTTCCCGAAGACCTAGATTTTCTTTATTGAACTCTCATATTCCTTAAAGATTACTTGAGAGTCTCAAGGCTAGTATTGACTCTTTCTATTTTTTTCTTCTTCACACTATTGTGGTATTTGTTATTTTTTGAATGACTTTGATTTTATGTAAAATGACATTTGGAATCATCATTATCGTGTGACAATTTACTTGGATGCATTCTTAAATAATATTATATTATAAAATTAATCAGTCTTGAGTATGTATCCTTTCAAATACCTATTATAGGTTTTTTTTTTAAAATAATCATTAGATAATGATTATGCAACATCCCTCTATCCACATTTTTATTCTTTCCTTGGAGTCTCATTAATCTTACTGCATAAGTTTTGAATTATGATTACTAACTAGTGACCTCTCTCTATATATTTTTAGTATCAAACTAAAATTAATGTAGGGATATACTTTCCATCTACTGGAAACATATGTTTGATCTATTATTTTAGTGAGCTCCCCTACTTCTAGTAGAAGTTGTTTTTTCCACTCGTGCTCTATAAGATCATGTTCCTTGCTCAATCCTTAACTATGTTAAATGTCTCTCTCATTATATGATTTATTCTTAACTAATTTAAAATAATAAAAGTAATGTTTTGAAATAATTAACTCGGCCAAGTGGCCTGGTGGTACATCTTGGGTTTGAACTCCCATGAACACGAGATTTCAGGGGGGAATCCCATCTACTGTTTGCACCACCTATGATTTGTCTGAGTGGTGTTTGTACTAGGCTGGTGTCAGTCGCCCCAAGTTTAGCCTCAATGTAAGCCTTACGATGTTTCCTGGGTTACCCAAAAAAACAATTTTGATCAAATTCTTCTTACAAACACAACTTTTCCTATATAACTGTAATCCAATTTCATCTAGGGTTTTGCTTTGTAAAAATGTGACTAATCACCATGTTGCAAGGTAGATCAAGTCCAACCATAATGTAGGCTTCTTCCCCTTCGTTGGTTTTACTGATACCATTATGGTGCAATGATAAACACCAATGTTCAATGATTTTCTTATATATTGTCATCAACTAAACACTCTTTTTGGGATACTAACATACGTGCACATTTTTTGACTAAATGTTTCACTTAACTTGTAACATGAAACATCTTCTTTTTATCTTGGTAGGGTTAGAAATCCCAAAAACCGATGCATGTGGGTGACTAACACCATCATCATTTGAGACCAGTCCCTTATTCCAAAATTTCAACTTTAATTTATGCCTTTTCCACCCACTTTTCTAAGCATTTAAATGGGTTTCCTCATTTCCTTATGAACATGGTGGTGAATCCATATATAATACCATTATTCACACTTTATATTGGTCTCAAGATAATCATCAAATCATTTTCAAAGTCTCACCAAAAACATAGTGGCAACCCAATCGAGGATGAGAACCAAAGTTCTGAAAAATCCTGACAAGGTTGAGTTATTGCACTGTTTAGGCTTTCTATTGTGGGTTCCCTCTTCATAATCACCCCATGGTTGTAGTCCTCTTAGTGCATTGGAATACATGGTTTCTTTCCTAATGCATATTTTTTGAGGACCCTAAGCTCATTCTATATGTACAGAATTTGTTACAATTCAAATATTAGATAGAATTTCAATTAAATTGTCATCAATGTTATTAACCGTACATGTGAAGTTCACTAATGCACTATGAATCAAGATTCAAGTCTAGATCTTTCTAGATTGCACACATTGTGTGCTAGGACTTGAATAAACAATGCACCAGGATCTGAATTCAATATGAATGAGGATATGCATTCATTACACATCTAGACATTGATTAGGTTTTACCTGTATCTTTCACCAATATTGAACTCATCATACACCAAGATTTGTCACACGTAAGAGATCCATCATTATAATTAACATGTTCAAAAAAGGTTATCTAAATTGAGACATCATGTTTTCAACACATTTTCATGAAGCTTGAGTCTTTATTCAATGCATTATGTTCTCTATATCAATCCTATTCACTTGTATTCCTTCAGTAATGGAATGATAACATGAAACCAAGTATACTATTATGGTTGGAGGTATTCTCATGATGCCATCTCAAATGTCATGCAGTGACCACGTTGAAGTTCACAAAAAATGCACTTTATGGCATGATTAAAGATGAACATAATATTCCTAAATTTTTCTTTATGATATGGAATACAGATGAAAAGATCTTACAATTAAAATTATGTCATTATTCCTTTCCCAGTGTGCTTAATTTGAAGTTTTCTATTGTACATCTTCATTGTTATGTTTATCACAACTCTTTTATCTTTCTTCTATACTTTACTATATATATGAATCAATGAGGTTACTATGGAATGATTTCTCTTTGTATAGTTGTCCATCGTTATCTCTTGATAGTGATCCTAAGATCACTAAACATAAGAAAATAGTTGATGTATAGTTATGTATCCATGACACATTCTCTCTTTATCATGAATTTACTAAGAATGACTTCTTCTAATGCATTCATAATAGAATTACCATTTAAAGGAGTCTATTCAGAAGAGGAAAATGTTTACTATAATTGGAGAAAGAAGGAAAAATATTATTAAGGTGTGTAATTAGATAGAGGATGTGCCCTCTAGTCCTAGGGCTCCAACATCTCTGGAATAGAGAATGGTCATATAAGTGGGGTAAGACAAAATTAGAAGTGTATATGGTTTAATCTATTTTTTTTTATAATAAATACAAAAGATATGTACATGGTGTACATTGGACTTGATTTTTATACCCATTTCTATTGAATACACATGAAAGAACTAAAGACCTTGAAAGGTAAGGTCTGACTTGTGGATTTGATGAGCGACAAATAATTGTTTGTGTGATATATAATAATTTGCGCTTATTCGTTGATAATGAAATGGAAAAGGTCACAAAATGTGCTTTTCTCTCTCAATAAGATAGTCATGACCCACGATTGATGACACACATGAACCATTATTCAAGGTTAATGTGAGGCAAATTTCACTCTCATTAATTTGATTAGTACAAAGTAAAAAAATGTGCTATTGAACATGCTTCAAATAGATCTAGTTGATGTTGGCCATGAATGGGTATACATAACAACATGTTCCCAAAGAATTGGTAAAGTTAATCTCTAAGTGAACTTTTACACTATGATGAGTGAATATTACATAGACATAGAGGTGGTAGTGGGCATCATAGAAGTGTATTGTTTGATATGCATTGAGGAGGACCATGAGTGCATTGTGCATGTATATAGGCTTATGGGACACTCATCTTCTAGTCACACCTTTATCATCTAGACACACACTTCTAGGATCAAATGCAACACTATCCTCCTTGCTTCTTAAGTTTTCACTAAAGAAGTACCCTATACCTAACAAGTACAAGGAACTTTTCACTATTGAGTAGAAAATCAAATTCATGAATCTGGACACCATTGAAGTAGGACTCCCCAGTAGGGTCTTTTCTATAACACCAAAGACACTCTACCTTTACACTCAAGATGAGATTATTTTAGTCATGTGAAGATTATATGCTTCACCTTTTCAATTTGTCACATCTATCTCTTATTGCCACTAGAAATTTCAAGCACATTAAAGAGGATCAGGAACCACAACATCACCCTTCCCATCTTTCTTTCCAAATTGAGGATGTTCCTCTCTAAGCATGATGTCTATGATCAGATGAAATTATGGGAGGAAATCTCAGGTTAGCTACCTCTATTTCCTAAAGGAGGAAAGCTAGATCAGAATAATATGATACTTGTTATTCTAGATGTTCCCCAACTATTTAAATAACCAAAGAAACCTTACTAGTCCATGTGGTTTATTTTTTTCCTACAATTCTCATTCTGCTTCCATTTTTGTAGTTAATGCAACTAGAGTTCCTTAAACATTATGGAAGCAACAATTGTCCTTTATTCTTTTAAGGAAGTAGTCCTTAAGTGGGGATCTTATACTGACAAGGATGATTCATGGTGTCCTTTGATTTCCTACAAGTGAAATACATATTTGCCTTAGTTTTAGATGCATTTTATGCTTAATCGTGAATATTTTGATGAAGATTTCTTGTTTTTCTTCTATAAAATAGTTGATAGTAGTCCAGCCATAGTAGCTCGCGTGGTAAGAGCTCGGTAAGTCCCAATGAAGGACCCAGGTTCGAACGTCACCAATGGCACTTTGTGAATGGTAATCCACACTAATTAGGCACGGGAGGGGGGTGACCGGACCACACCCTGTCATGTCTCAAGAGTTTACCATGTCGGCTTCGCCCGGGGTGGGTTCTCTCGGTCATCAAAAAAAAGTTGATAGTATTTTTCTAATTTTATTTCAGTTTTCATTGAATTTCTTGTATTATTTGTGGGTATAATCAAGTATAATAATGATATATTTTATCTCCTAGGAAATTATGAAGGAACAATCCTCATTTATTTTATCTCGAATCTCAAAGTCCACACATTCAATGGAGATACGAGCATTTACAATCTTCTTTGGCTCAATCATCAAAGTAGGTTATTTGACCAGATGGCTCTAGTAGTTGCACTTCATTGACCACACGTAGTAAGGAGATAGAAAGCAAGTTAGAAGGTTAATTAAATAAACTAACTTGTCATATACCAAATATCTATTAATTATATAGTGAAAAGTCAATAAAAAATTGATTGGTTAGAGCATCTTCTTTATTTTCTACCAAGGATAATGATCTATCTAAATGCACTATCCGATCAATTATCACATATAGTCGATTGCATGTTAAATTAATAATGTCACATGATGTTAGAGTAGTTGATCTGCTAGTAAATCCTCAACAAGCAAAGAAATATAGAAAGACAAAAAAAATTAACTCTACTAGCTGACTAGCTAGTAAGACAATAGAATAGCATGAGATCATTCTACTTGATAAGTATTTTCACCAATCAGCTAACTACATCCACTCCAAGTAGTCATTACCATCGATAGCTGACAGGATAGACTTCTAGTCAATTGACTTCTTAAGCATAAAAAACAAAGATTAATTAGAAGCATAGAATTCACATAGAGGACCCAAAGGGGGTCCTACTATAGAGGATATATCATATATTGGGGTGGTATATTGTGACCTTGTTATTCCAACCCTAATGTGAAGGAGATAATACAGAGTGAAGGAGGGAGATTTTGGCAAACAACTAGAACATGTTGTTGCTTCTTTATTAGGTTATTTCATTGTCAAGTTGTATAGAAACTACTATTACACACCATGTGTAACATACTAGATCTCGAACCCTGCCCTGAAAGTTATCATTTTGGACCTAGCCAAACAAGGTTGAAGGTTAGACCTAAATAGATATTTAGTATAACCCCAATGAGCTAATGCATGTATAGATCACCTTAATGTAAGCTAATATTCTAACATTAATCTTAGGTTTATAATGGATACATAAAATATGCCACATAACTCATTTTGGTAGTAATATGAAGATAAGAAACTTAATTGGATGAATAATTTAGATAATGGGCCGTTAATAAGCCATATGACATATCTCATAAAAATAAGTCTCAAAAGTGGAAATAAACTTCAAATTCGAAATCTAGATATCAAAATTAGCCTATATGTCAAATTTCATCTAATTTGGATAACTTTGAAAAATTAGATAAGTTTAGGAGAGTGAAAATGAGTAAAAGGCATAAATAACGAATAATATTATTATATAACTTCAAAATGTGGAAATAATAGCAAATTCATATTCAACACATCAAATATAACTTGTGGATAAAGTTTGGTCCAATTTGGATGTTGTTTGTGCAAGTTATGCAATTTTAGGTTCATTATGGACTTTTCTGCAATTTACCCAATTGGGAGGTTTTCTTTGCAAATTGTCTCATGAATTATAATACTTATATATTCACTTACCATTCTCAAGTTTTTGAATCATAGGGAACATAGTTTCACCTTGGTTTGAAGGTGTTTCTTTCCAAGGGAATTTTAGGGATTACTCTCTTTATAAATGAGCTTCTCTTTAAGAGCTATCAACCAATGGGGTTATTTCTTTGATTTGAGGTAGGTTGGGATGGCTATAAGTGTCCATAAACCTACATTTGATATTCGAGAAGCCTCTATGAGTTGTCCTCTTGCATGGCCATGAAATCCCTAGGCTAAGGACACATGGAAAGCTCCATGGACACCTCATGCTTGACTTCTTCCTTATCCATAAAGGTTTGCATGTCCATAGGCACCCTTAGCATTGAACACATGGAAATTAACTTGACACCTCGTGCTTTAATTCTTCCTTATCCATAAAGTCTTGCATGCCCATGGACACCCTTATACATGGCACATAGAAAGTCTCATACACACCTCATACTTGACCTCTTACTTTATATAGCCATATCTACCCCTTCCCAACTCCCAATTTGAAAAATCTTTCTCTCCTTTATTCCCTCTAGATTAGAGAATCCTACTTCTCTATTTTTCCATGAAGGTGTTGTGCCAAGATAAAAGAAGGTGCCTACCTTGGTGAAGAAGGCTCCTAGGGTTCCAAATTTGCTCAATTTAGGATTTCTTAAGCTCCTGCTTAGTGATTTTGACCAAAACTAGTAAGTATCCTCGTTTCCTTCCCTATTTTCATGTTGTTAGTCTGCCTTCGACCTTCCTCTAGGTCATAACCATGACCTTCCATGGTGAAACCCCACCTAGAACCCATAAATACCTCATCTCCATGTTCTTTTGTTAGGGTTTTTCACCTCCAAAGTGGAGAAGGTGCTTCTTGCTCGAGATAGGAGCGTTGTTGGAGAAACCAATCTCTCTAAGCTTGGGAACCTTACTGACCGGCCTAAATCGTGTGTCCAAAATTGGAGGCGGATTTGAAGTTAGTCGGACTTTTACATTTATAACTCGAACTCTTCTAGGCCCCTGCAACTTTGCTTACGGGGTCGAAGTAGATATGCAGGGTCGAACACAAGGACAAGGGTGGTAGTGTTGAGAACTCTGAATTGACACGCTACACTCCGAAAGGTACAAAGAGATAGAAAATTCCCCAAGGGGAAACAACAAGATGTCACAAACAAAATAAAGAAAACTATCTCCAACTGGAGTTACAAGAAGGATTTAAGGTTTTAGTCATTTAGTAGTTTTTAGGGGTTTTCATGCAACAAAAACAGAAAGATCAAACTAGAGCTAAAGCAAGGTGCGATGGATAAACTTTGGTAAAACAAGCAGCATCAGGAACATCTTGTACCCCTCCTCTCAGAGCGGATACCTCTAACCAAGCATCAACACCCCTCTCGAGGTTGCTGGACTTTAAGTTAGAGTGAAAAGTTATTGAAGCAACTCCCATTCTGGGCACTCTCGTACTCCAGAATCAGCCCAAACACTAGAGCCACAACACATCTCTTTATTGCGACGGGAAAATAGGATTCGGTAGCTAAGCATAATGCGATCCAAACATGCAAGCTAGAGTTCAGATATTAAACATAGCAGCCATCCAACAATTGCACCAAACATAAAGCAGCAAGTAATTACGCTTTTCCATTTCCATAAACATTAAGGGTCTTAATTACATTGCATAAGTAGAGAATTAAATAACAGAAATAAAGATAGAGGTCACCTTCTTGATGTAGAAGGACGACAGACTACAGCGGCTCTCCAGCCCGATACCGGTCAGGAGCCTAGCCCGATACAACCGTGTTGGGCGGAACACCCTCTCAGGCGACACACCGTGATGGATGATTGTATTGTTCAAGGACCCTGGCCGATACGTTCAAGTCGGGCGGCACCCTCTCGGGCGGCACACAATGACGGGCGAAGCGTATCGGGTTCGATATCGTGTTGGGATAGGAGTGACGCATCTACTGTCGGGCACTTGTATCGCTAATCCACATTGGCCGATATTGCCCTGTAGTGTCGCCCGGGACGGTCCTAAGTGAACCATCCCCTCCCTCTCAGGACAGGGAAGAGCTCACCTAGAGTTGCCCGGCACGAACACTCAGGCGCGATACTTCTGCTCTCACAACTTCCTCTGAAGATTTGCTTAGGGTTCTGACCTGTCTTTTCGGCTTCCTATAGCTGCTATTTATAGGTAGCGGTTGGGGGAAGTTATGGTGCTCAAGGTGCCACGTATCCCTCCTTTTCGCGGGGTCGGTGGACGGCCGATACACATATCGCCCGACACATGGATGTCGGCTGTCGGTCACATGATGGGCGACACCTGCTGGTGGGTGGCCTGTGTTGCGTGACAAGTTTGGGTTGTTGTGGCGAGCTCGGCTCCCTGTCGGGTAAAAGACGTGTCGTCTGTTAGTTTCTTCTTGCGTGACATCCCCGTGTCGCGTGTCGTTGTGTTGCGCTACTCTGTCGGGCAGTGATCGTATCGGTCGTCAGGAAGGCCGATGCAGGTTGAGCTTATTTGTGGTCCGGGACGGCCTTATTGACGATAAATGGGTCAAAATAGGAGGAAAATACTGCAAAAGATGGAAATATTGAATTAAGAGCGTTGTTTGGCCAATTATTGTGAAAGTACATATAAAAGAGGGGAAAACAGTTTAAAAGGCCAGTTTTGAAAGCAGAAAAACAATCTAAAATATCACAAAATTTGGTGTTATCAACTCCCCCAAACTTCGTGTTTTGATTGTCCTCAATCAATATTTAAACTTTATTTAGTGATGCTTCTTCTTTCTTGGTGTAGCTTTCAGGCCAAGAGGTAAAACAAGTATCGTAATGCCTTTAGAGATAATGCTGCCCCACTACGAACAAAAGACCTTACGTTTCCTACCTTATTATTTCAGTAAAATTTTTCTCTACAGCTTCAGCGAGACTTTGGTGCATGATTTCGAAGTTAGCTTACACACCAAACAACTTTATTTTTGGATCAGAAAGTTGTGTATAGGATAGGCTAAGGCTTTTTGGGATTTTTCTTGTCTCCCATCAGTCCATCCAGGTAAGGGTCCATTAACGGGCAAGTGGTTCCTGCAGTTCAAGCCAGTTGGCTTTAGAGCAGTGATTTCACATCCTACGTACCACTGCCCCGGATCTACCATGCCTAAAGATGGGTACTTTTGGAAAACAAGTGTGTATATGTTTTTTTCTTTTCTTTTATTGGGAACAACTCTCACACTTTTATTCACACTCATAAGTCTTCTTTCTCTTTTTGTGATTTTCATTGGGTAAGGGAAAACAAAAGATATTTCTGTTGTTTGGGCAGCTTTTTCCTTCTCCATACTCGTCTCTTAGCTGTTGTGAGATTATTAATTTTTTTCAAAATTTTTGGCACGGAAAAATGTATTCTTTTTACATCTCGTTAAGCACATAGAAAACAAACTTTGCAAGGAGTCACATTAGGTTTTTACTAATATAGAGACCTTGTACATATGTATGGAAATGATATAAACAGAAAATTTTCAAAATTGGGTATGAGCATGGCATTTTATAGGAGCATGGGTACATACACATGATATAAGAGATGTACGAAATAACACAAGGGTGGAGGTGAAGAAGAAAAGAAAAATTTTATACCTCCTTCACTGGTACATGGGTACCCCCCCCCAAAAAAAAAAAAAACTTACTCCACACCCTATCCCAGAGTAGTGAAGAAGACAGGGTGAGGTCATGCTAGTTCAGTGAAGGTTAGATGGTGCTTGCGCTTGTGCCTTCGAGAAGACGCAATATGCTTCTTTACTACCTCCATTTTATTTCCCCAGCTGGATGCAGCCTGAACAAGTACAAAGCTCTCAAGAAGGATGCTCGAGGCTCGCGCATATTATGATAGAGAGCTCTTGAAAACACTTGTGGATACTATGGCTGATGGACCCAAAATATCCACATTCAATCCAGGGGTCGTTGGAGAAGGACTTCCACTGATATTCTCTTTTGGAGAAGGTCCTAAACCATCATAGAAGACAAACTATGATAAGAAAGTGATCCTCCTTCGGAGCTACCAAATCAAGAAAAATCCATCCTCTCTCTCTCTTTGACTATTGATGGCTAGCTTCCTCAGGATTCTGACGTTTCTGTCCGACAGTTGTTGCTTCAGCTGCGACCACAATTCTGATTTTTGTGACTTAGTTGTTAGCTCGACTGGAGGTTTGCTTCGTGTGAGCCATACATGTTATCAAGCCCATTGATCACTTATATGTTAGGTCGGGAAAACTGGAATCACGATAAAACTTGTTGCGATGTAAATTCCGATGTATCGTTCATCAAAAGAAAAAGCCGAGGCGATACGAGATCGGGCGATAAGGGGTATGTGCGCGGCACCACACGCTGCCCGGCACGGGTATGCCGGGCGATAAGATCGCATGAAAACAACTGCCCGATAGGACGTCATGACAGAAAAACGTGTCGCCCGATATGACATATCGGGCAAGCGCGATTGGCCGCCGCATCGTGATTCACATGTGGCGGGCGATACAAGATAAATCGACTAAGTTTGTCAACCCGATAAGCAGCGCGCGATATGAAACCCATGTCCGGCAAACAGGTTGTCGGGCTATACCTTTGCTCTTAGGAGCCATCACCCGATACAAGGGTAAAGGCAAGCTGGCCGACACGCGAGCAAAAGTGGATTACTACATGTGGTACATGTGGCTAAAAGAGTAAGAGTGGTAGCCCAACACATTGAGCCCTCCTTACTATATATAGCAAACTCGGCTGGGGGTAAAACGGGCAGTCCTGGAGCGCACACCGGCCGCTGAGACATGCCATTCCTGAGACGGCGGTCCCATCAGTTTCATTAAGGGAAATTAATCGCATGCACGATACGGTGCATGCCGCCCAGGAATGCCATCCTTCACGGCCATTGTGATGCCCTAGAGACCATAGCCCGATACAAGCGGTCTTGCGCGCCAGATGAGCTTCTCCCTGATATGGTTAATAACAGGCAGCCAAAACTAAAATAAAGCGAAGAAAAGGCGATCAAAGGGTAAAACATCATCGGCTCAGGGTTAGGTTCCTGACCTCAGAAGGTATTACTCCTCAAAGCTTGTAAAATACAGTGATGGCCCATAAAACAGAAGAGTCGGTATGCTCGGCGCGTGCGCTGACTCCGGTCTATTACAATCCATCCTACTGTAGGAAAGAAAGAAAAACTCAGGCTGCCTCCCGAGGAGTGCTGAAGTTTACGTCACCAGCTCGACCGGTGTAGGATCATCATGTTCAGCCCTCGATTGTACCCATATCTTACAGGTTGATCTCTGCTCTCCTGACAAAAGCTTCATCCTCATAGAACCGTTTTACTATGTGCCCATTTACTTGGAAGACTTTGGTTGGATCATCCTTGTCGTAGAGCTCCATCATTCCTGATGGGTATATCTTTGATATAATAAACGGTCCTGACCATCTCGTTTGTAACTTCCCAGGGAAAAGACGAATGGAGGACTTGAATAATAAAACTTTATCCCTTTCGCTTACATCTTTCCTCCTGAGGTGGGCATCATGCCACACTTTTGTCCTCTGTTTGTAGATTTTTGCATTTTTATAGGCGTTCATTCTCATCTCTTCGAGCTCTTGAAGCTGCAAAAACCTCTTTTCTCCTGCTTTTTCGAGGTCCATGTTTAAGAATTTGATTGCCCAAAGGGCCTTATGTTCCGGTTCTAGAGGCAGATGGTAGGATTTTCCGTAGATAAGTTTGTAGGGGGCGGTTCCAATGGGCATTTTGTAGGCAATCCTATAGGCCCATAATGCGTCGTCAAGCTTCACAGACCAATCTTTTCTCGTTCGGCTGACAGTTTTCTCAAGGATCTGCTTAATCTGCCTGTTGGAAACCTCTACCTGCCCTGAGGTCTGTGGGTGGTAGGGTGTAGCGATCTTGTGCTTCACCCCGTACTTACGTAGAAGTGCTTCAAACTATCTCTCTCCAAAGTGCGACCCGCCGTCGCTTATTACAGTGTGCGGTACACCGAACTGAGGAAAGATCGTCTTCTCGAATAGCTTGATTACAGACTTGGCGTCGCATGTTTGGGTGGCTACAGCTTCTACCCACTTTGATACATAGTCTACTGTCACTAGTATGTATTGATACCCCCTGGATGGAGGGAACAACCCCATGTAGTCGATCCCCCACACGTCAAAGATTTCTACTTTGATCCAACTTGCCATCGACATTTCATTCCTCCGCCCTATATTCCCTATAGACTGGCACTCTCTGCAAACTTTAACAAATTGTGCAACATCTTTAAATAAGGAGGGCCAGTAGAAACCCAAATGTAGCACTTTTGCAGCTGTTCTTTTGCTGCCCAGGTGTCCACCGTAGGGGGAGGCGTGGCATTCTTCCAGGATGTTCGCGGTTTCTCCCTATGGGATGCACCTTGTGTATATATTGTCAGCGCATCTCCTGAAAAGGAGAGGATCATCCCAATAGTAGTTTTTAGCATCTGCGAATAGCTTTTTTTTTATTGTAAGTAATGTCAGGAGGTAGTTCCCCACAAGCAAGATAGTTGCAGATATCTGCAAACTAGGGAAAGTCTTCTTCTTTAGCTTCTGCCAACATAAGAGCCTCATCGGCGTAGTCATCATTGATCGGTGGTCCCCCTGGTCTTTCAGATATGATCCTCGATAGGTGGTCGGCGACCAAATTTTCCGCTCCCTTCTTATCGATAATTTCATGGTTGAACTCTTGAAGCAATAAAGCCCACCTCAACAGCCTGGGCTTTGTGTCTTTCTTTTGCATTAGATATTTTTTAGCCCCATGGTCTGTATATACCTTGACTTTTGCTCCTATGAGGTACGACCTAAACTTATCGAATGCGAAGATGATCACAAGCATCTCTTTCTCCATGGTTGTATAATTTACCTGAGCTTCGTCCAATGTGCGACTAGCGTAGCAGATGAAATGGTGCTTTCTATCTTTCTTCTACCCCAGGACTGCTCCTACCGCATAGTCGCTAGCGTCGCACATAAGCTCAAATGGTAAATCCCAATATGGCGCGTGGAGGATGGGTGGTGATATGAGCGCATTCTTTAAAGCCTGAAAAGTCATCATACATTCATGAGAGAAAACAAATTCAACATCTCTTACCAGCAGATTGGACAAAGGTTTTGAAATCTTGGAGAAGTCCTTTATGAATCTACGGTAGTAGCCGGCGTGCTCGAGGAAGCTTCTCACTCCCATCACGGATTTCGGTGGAGGAAGCTTATATATTGCTTCAACTTTGCTTGCATCCACCTCGATCCTACGCCTTGAGATCTTATGCCCCAGAATGATGGCCTCCCGTACCATGAAATGGCACTTTTCCCAGTTTAGAACCAGGCTATTCTCCTCGCACCTTTGAAGAACCAACGACAAATTTTTCAAGCAGGTATCGAAGTCCTTTCCATAGACTGAAAAATCATCCATGAAAACTTCTACGATATCTTCCAGAAAATATGAAAACATTGATATCATGCATCTTTGGAAGGTGATGGGAGCGTTGCAGAGACCGAAGGGCATCCTTCTGAAAGCATAAGTGTTGTAGAGGCAGGTAAATGTTGTTTTCTCCTGGTCGTCGGGCAGGATGGGTACCTGATAAAATCTTGAAAAGCCATCAAGGAAAAAAAGAAATCGTGATGCACTAATCTTTCAAGAACTTGGTCAATAAAAGGTAGCGGAAAATGATCTTTTTTGTAGCCTGATTTAGCTTTCGGTAATCTATGCACATCTGCCATCCGGTGACGGTCCTAACCGCCACCTCGTCGCCCTTTTCTCCCTTCACCACTGTCATCCCGCCCTTTTTGGGTACTACGTGGATCAGACTCACCCAATTGATATCACTGATTGGGTAAATGATCCCCGCATCCCTCAGCTTGATTACCTCTTTCTTGACAACTTCTTTGAGCATTCGGTTCAGCTTCCTCTGGGGTTGAGCCAGAGGCTTGGCAGATTCTTCTAGGTTGATGCGATGCACGCACAAGGTGGGGCTAAGGCCTTTGATGTCCTCTACTGAATATCCTATAGCCCCCCTGTGGAGTCTCAACTCCTCAAGAAGTCGGTCCATCTGGTTTCTCGAAAGTTTGGCGTTAACGATGACAGGGTTTCTCTCTTCTTCATCTAAGAATTCATATTTCAGGCCTTCGGGCAACGCTTTCAACTCAAGCTTTGGTCTGGGTGCCTTCTCTTGAGGCTCTTCCTCAAGAGAGGCATACTTCATAGACTCCACCACCTCATCCTCTTCATGCAGATCTTCGTCAGATAGGTCAAAAAGGTCGATATACTTCGCAACTTCAGGATCTTCGAAGTCAGAATCCTGACAGCTTATAGCCCTCGCAAGGGGGTCCACTATCCGGATGTCCTCCTCTATCTCCTCGCAGAATTTATCGTAGTTATTCACAAAGCATGCCGATTCTGACAGGGAAGGACTTTTCATTACCTCCTTCAGCTTGAAATCCAGGTGGTCCTTTCCGACCCTAAATGTGATCATCCCCTCAGACACATCAATCAACGCCCTTCCTGTTGCCAATAAAGGACGTCCAAAGATGATCGGGCAGCGGTGGTCTTCTGCTGTGTCGATGACGACTATGTCGTAGGGAATAAAGAAATTACCAACCCTGATCAGCACATCTTCGACAACACTGACGGGTCTCTTAAAGGTATGGTCTGCCAGTTCAATTCTCATGTTGGTTTGAACCATGTCGGTTAAACCCATCCTTTGCGCGAAGCTCAGGGGCATAAGGCTGATGCTTGCCCCTAAGTCGGCAAGAAATTTTCGCTCGACATTGTCCTCGATGGCAAATGGGATCGTAAAAGCTCCAGGGTCCCTTCTTTTGTTTGGCAGGTCAGGATTCACGAAGGCTGAAGAAGCATATGCTAGGTGCATGGTCTCAACCCTTCCTCCTCTTTTTTTCTTCGTGATAAGATCCTTGAGGAACTTGGTGTAGGTCGGCATCTCCTCCAAGGCGTTAAGGAAGGGGACTTCAAGATGCAGTTTCCTGATCGAGTCCATGAACCTTTCGTGATGCTTTTTCAGATTTGCCTTGATCAGTTTATAAGGAAACGATAGCCTAGGAGCATAAGGATTCCTCCCACCAGATAGCTCATTGGAAGGCTTCTGTGTAGGCTCTCGAGCTTCTGCTTGTCTACCTTCATCCTCAGCCGGAATCACACTCTCAGGCCTTGGCTTGGGCTCTGGTCTGGCTTCATCAGTGCGCTCCACCGTCTTCCCAGACCTTAGTACTGCCATTCTGGCAGTTTTATGGCAGGAGAGTGTTTTTCCTGCAAGGTCCTTTCTCAGAGCGGACATATGGGCCGATTGTCGATCGACCTCGCGCTGGTGCATTTGCAGACTCGCCATCTGGTGTTGCATGGAATTTAGAGCTCCAGGACTGGCGAGCGCTCCCTGTGCCAGCTGGTTGATGATAGTGTCTTGTCTTTTTATGTAAGCAAACAACTGACCAACCAAGTTGGGTTGGTGCGAAATCCCATCTCAGCCTTGACGTTCACCCTCAGACAGAGATTGCTCGTAGCGAGACATGGTGTCAGAGCTCGATGGAACAGATCATCGTTCCTTAGAGTTCCTGAAATGGCATGAAAAATCAAGTTTAGAAAATAGAATTATTATTTTGTGCAAAGAATAATGATAATGAAATAACAAAAGAAAAGAGTGTTGTCAAGCTCATTTCTAAGATTGAGGCATGGGAGTGTAGTTAGTGGATTCAGATTCGTCAACAGTGCTATTTTGCCTTGTCCCCGACAATGGCGCCAAAAAGTTGACCAGCCTAAATCGCACGTCCAAATTTGGAGGCGGATTTGAAGTTAGTCGGACTTTTACATTTATAACTTGAACTCTTCTAGGCCCCCACAACTTTGCTTATAGGGTCGAAGTAGATATATGGGGTCGAACACAGGGACAAGGGTGGTAGTGTTGAGAACACCGAATCGACACGCTACACTCTGGCTAGTACAAAGAGATAGAAAATTCCCCAAGGGGAAACAGCAAGATGTCACAAACAAAACACAGAAAACTATCTCCAGCTGGAGTTACAAGAAGGATTTAAGGTTTTAGTCATTTAGTAGTTTTTAGGGGTTTTCATGCAACATAAACAGAAAGATCAAACTAGAGCTAAAGCAAGGTGCAAAGGATAAACTTTGGTAAAACAAGCAGCAGTAGGAACATCATGTACCCCTCCTCTCCGAGCAGATACCTCTAACCAAGCATCAACACCCCTCTTGAGGTTGCTGGACTTTAAGTTAGAGTGAAACGTTACTGAAGCAACTCTGATTCCGGGCACTCTCGTACTCCAGAATCAGCCCAAACACTAGAGCCACAACACATCTCTCGAAGTTGTTGCGACGGAAAAACACGATTCGGTATCTAAGAGAAACGCGATCCAAACATGCAAGCTAGAGTTCAGATATTAAACATAGTAGTCATCCAACAATTGCACCAAACATAAAGCAGCAAGTAATTACGCTTTTCCATTTCCATAAACATTAAGGGTCTTAATTACATTGCATAAGTAGAGAATTAAATAACAGAAATAAAGATAGAGGTCACCTTCTTGATGTAGAAGGACGACAGACTACAACGGCTCTCCAGCCCGATACCGGTCAGGAGCCTAGCCCGATACAACCGTGTCAGGCAGCACACCCTCTCAGGTGACACACCGTGACGTCCGATTGTATCGTTTAAGGACCCTGGCCGATACGCTCAAGTCATGCGGCACGCAATGACGGGCGAAGCGTATCGGGTTTGATATTGTGTCGGGCTAGGAGTGACGCATCTAATGTAGGGCACTTGTGTCGCTCATCCACATTGGTCGATATCGCCCTGTAGTGTCGTCCGAGACGGTCCTAAGTGAACCATCCCCTCCCTCTCGGGACGGGGAAGAGCTCACCTAGAGTTGCCCGGCACGAACACCCAGGCGCGATACTTCTGCTCTTGCAACTTCCTCCAAAGATTTTCTCAGGGTTCCGACCTGTCTTTTTGGCTTCCTGTAGCTGCTATTTATAGGCAGTGGTTGGGGAGTGTTATGGTGCTCAAGGCGCCACGTATCCCTCCTTTTCGTGGGGTCGGTGGACGGCCGATACACATATCTCCCGGCACATGGATGTCAGTTGTCGGTCACGTGATGGGCGGTGCCTTCCGGTGGGTGGCCTGTGTCGCACGACAAGTTTGGGTTGTCGTGGCGAGCTCGACTCCCTGTCAGGTAAAAGACATGTCGTCCGTCAGTTTCTTCTTGCGCGGCATCCCCGTGTCGCACGTCGTTGTGTTGCACTACCCTGTCGGGCAGTGATCGTATCGGTCGTCAGGAAGGCCGATGCAGGTTGAACTTATTTGTGGGCCGGGACAACCTTATTGACGATAAATGGGTCAAAATAGGAGGAAAATACTGCAAAAGATGGAACTATTGAATTAAGAGCATTGTTTGGCCAATTATTGCGAAAGTACATATAAAAGAGGGGAAAATAGTTTTAAAAGGGCAGTTTTGAAAGTAGAAAAACAGTCTAAAATATCGCAAAATTTGGTGTTATCACTTACTTATTGGACCTGTCCACCTTCTCTAGAGGTTCTTTGGAGGCCTAGGCTTGACTAGGACTATTTAGACTATGAAGTTGAGGTATGATTGCATCCCACATTATTTCTATATTAAGAAATTTCTAACTCTTCACTCTAAATGTATGATGTAACCCCTATTATTCTATGTTGAGCAATTCACCTATGCTTATTCATTCTATGGGTCCTATGGACAATATCCTATACGCACTACTCTTATCTTTTGATATCATGGTTCTTGTGAACTATCTTGTTTGTAGTAATCTTGGATATTCTCTTAACTCTTATCTTGTACCTCGGTGCATGTTGGACTTTTGATGAAATGTGCCCACTATGATGTCGATGTATATTTGTTGACATGTGATGTCTTTTTCCCACTTATGAGGTGGATTATATGTTGGTCACTTATGTGGTGACTAGTTTATATATTCTGACTATACTTTCTACTTGCCTCTACATTTAACATGCTATGTGATTCAATAGTACTAGAGTAGTGTATTTGCATTGGTTTTTATGGCAGATGTGTTATTTCCTGCTGAGCAGATGTAATATTTGCTGGTATTTTGGGATGGAAAGAAACCTCATACCCAGGGCAAGATGTGTGATTCTTGGCCCATATTTTGTATATTTGGGAGATTCATAGTATTCCTTTCTCTATCAGGTTTCAAGTTTATGAGACTTGGCTGCCTTTGTGTTTATATGTTCTAGGGCTATGTTTATCTCACATGCATGCAGGTAGATGATATGTGGTGTGTGCCCTAATTCTTTACACATGCTTGTGTGGCACAATCGTTATGTTTTAATAATGGCAAGTATTCTTTTGTTATCATGTGATTTCAATTCCTTTTCTCTTGATACCCATTTGGGTGGTCCTTATCCTTTCTATGGGAAGCCTTTTATATTTGATGTCCTTTATTCATATATTTCTCAATTTCCTATTTATTATACACATACCAGCCTTTGCCGATGTCATCTATTTTCTCTTCTTGCTGGAGTATGCTTCCAACCCTAGGTGAAGGACTTGGATGATAAGGCATGACGTTTTGGACTAGCTTAAGGAGTCAGCTTGGAGACAAAGTAGTTATGGTTTAGATTTCCCTTTACTTAGATCCTTATGATGTATCATACATGTAAACCCTTATGGGATATTATGATGTACTTTTGTAATCTTTTGTGAAAATTGATTATAGTCATTATTTTTATTCCACTTCTATACTTTGGTTATTTTGAATACCATTTATTGAACTTTGAAAAATTTACACCTATTCGAGCGTACCTTTGAGTGTGTTTGGCATGGATGTTTTATTCTTCAATTTTTTTTGTAAGGGGGTGATCCCGCCTCTTACATCATGGTATCAGAGCCGATGGTAGTTGGAATATGACTATTTCAATTTTGTCTCCATAGTTAGAATCCTTGCCTTACCTTTAAGTGACATGTTTTCCCTAGAGTTGATCAATAGAAGATGAAGGTTTGATTAGGATCCTATAGTTTCACATTAGAATAATGATGAATATATCCCTAAAATACTTACAAGTAAAAGATACATAAGTAACCATAGTAACTTGAGGGTTTTTAGCTTGGCCTTTAGGCAACTACTAAGACATGAAGTTGAAATCAAAGGTGTCTAGAAAGGATCACGGTTCAGGGGATGGTAAGATTTTCCTCCATACGACTAGCTTGGTTTATGAGGACTCCCGAATTCATATGATACCGACCTAGCCTGAGCTGATATGAATTGTTCAAAATAGCATGCTTTTAGGCAATAGTAGCCTTATACATCTATATGATTTATCTTTAGGGACCCTAATATGTTGAACTAGTCTCCCAGGTGTAAATACTTATTTGAGTATGGACAAGAGCAAGTTAACCCATAGTTCATAGTTAGTCTTTACAAGTTATGTTTCTTTTTTTTGCATGATGCTTATGTAGTTGGATGTAAGGAAGTGTAGTTGAACCTTTTATACCTAAAGAATAGTTTTGACTTAATAAAATGAATCCTTTAAGGGGTGGTGAATAAGTTGTTTTCTCATATTTGGATGTTTTGATTTTGACGATGAAATCCCTTTAAGGGGTGGTGTGTTGTAACATACTAGATCTCGGACCCTACCCTGTAAGTTGACATTTTGGACTTAGCCAAACAAGGTTGAAGGTTAGACTTAAATATATGTTTAGTATAACCCCAATGAGTTAATGCATGTATAGATCACCTTAATGTAACCTAATGTTCTAACATTACTCTTAGGTTTATAATGGATACATAAAATATGCCACATAACTCATTTTGGTAGTAATATGAAGATAAGAAACTGAATTGGATGAATAATTTAGATAATGGGCCGTTAATGGACCATATGACATATCTCATAAAAAGAAGTCTCAAAAGTGGAAAAAAACTTCAAATTCGAAATCTCCATATCACAATTAGCCAACATGTCAAGTTTCATCTAATTCGGACAACCTTGAAATAATAGGATAAGTTTAGGAGAGAGAAAATGAGTAAAATGCATAAGTAATGAATAATATGATTATATAACTTCAAAATGTGGAAATAATGGAAAATTCATATTCAACACATCAATGATAACATGTGGATAAAGTTTGGTCCAATTTGGATGTTGTTTGCGCAAGTTATGCAATTTTAGGTACAATATGGACTTTAAAAATTTACCCAATTGGGAGGTTTTCTCTGCAAATTTTCACATGCATTATAATACTTATATATTCCCTTACCATTCTCTAGTTTTTGAAACACAGGGCACATATTTGCACCTTGGTTTGAAGGTGTTTCTTTCCAAGGGCATTTTAGGGATTACTCTCTTTATAAATGAGCTTATCTTTAAGAGCTATCAACCAAAGGGGTTATTTCTTTGATTGGAGGTCGGTTGGGATGGCCTATAAGTGTCCATAGACCAACATTTGATAATCAAGAAGCCTCTATGAGATGTCCTCTTGCATGGCCATGAAATCCCTAGGCTAAGGACACATGGAAAGCTCCATGGACACCTCATGCTTGACTTCTTCCTTATCCATAAAGGTTTGTATGTCCATAGGCACCCTTAGCATTGGACATATGGAAAGTAACTTGACACCTCTTCATTGACTTCTTCCTTATCCATAAATACTTGCATGTCCATGGACACCCTTATACATGACACATGGAAAGTCTCATAGACACCTCATACTTGACCTCTTTCTTTATATAGCCATATCTACCCCTTCCCAACTGACAATTCAAAAACTCTTACTCTCCTTTATTCCCTCTAGCTTAGAGCATAATTCCTACTCTGTTTTTCCATGAAGGTACTGTCCTAAGGTAAAAGAAGGTGACTACCTTGGTGAAGAAGGATCCTAGGGTTTCAAATTTCCTCTATTTAGGATTTCTAAATCTTCTCTTTGGTGATTTTGACCAAAACTAGTAAGTATCGTCCTTTCCTTCCCTATTTTCATGTTGTTATTCTTCCTTCCACCTTCCTCCAGGTCGAAACCATGGCCTTCCATGGTGAAACCCCACCTAGAACCGATAAACACCTCATCTCCATGTTCTTTTGTTAGGGTTTTTCACCTCTAAAGTGGAGAAGGTGCTTCTTGCGCGAGATAGGAACTTTGTTGGTGAAACCAACCTCTCTAAGATTGGGAACCTTACTTATTGGATCTGTCCACCTTCCCTAGAGGTTGTTTGGAGGCCTAGGCTTGACTTGGACTATTTAGACTCTAATGTTGAGGTATTATTGCATCCCATATTATTTCTATATTGAGCAATTTCTAATTATTCACTCTAAATGTATGATGTAACCCTTATTCTTCTATGTTGAGAAATTCACTTATGCTTATTCTTTCTATTGGTCCTATGGAAAATAGCCTATACACATTTCTCTTATCTTTTGATACCATGGTCCTTGTGAACTATCTTGTACGTGGTAATCTTGGATATTCTCTTGACTCTTATCTTGTACCTTGGTTCCTGTTGGACTTTTGATGATATGTGCCCACTTTGATGTGGATGTTTATTTGTGGACATGTGATGTATTTTTCCCACCCCATCAACATATATGTTGGTAACTTATGTGGTGACTAGTTTATATATTCTGACTATACTTTCTACTTGCCTCTACATTTAACATGCCATGTGATTCAGTACCACTAGAGTAGTGTAATTGCATTGGTTTTTATGGCAGATGTGTTATTTCCTGCCGAGCAGATGTGATATTTCCTACTCTTTTATGATTTAAAGGAACCTCATACCCCGGGCAAGATGTGTGATTCTTGGCCCATGTTTTATATATTTGGGAGATAGGTAGTATTCCTTTCTCTATTAGGTTTCAAGTTTATGAGACTTGTCCACCTTTGTGTTTATATTGTTCTAGGGCTGTGTTTATCTCACATGCATGCATGTTGATGATATGGGGTGTGTGCCCTAATTCTTTACATGTGCTTGTGTGGCACAATTGTTATGTTTTATTAATGGCAAGTATTATTTTGTTATCATATGATTTCAATTCCTTTTCTCTTGATACCCATTTGGGTGGTCCTTATCCTTTATATTTGAAGCCTTTTATATTCGATGTCCTTTGTTCCATATATTTCTCAGTTTCCTATTCAGTATGTACATACCAGCCTTTGTTGATGTCATCTATTTTATCTTCTTGCTGGGGTATGCTTCCAACCCTAGGTGAAGGACTTGGATGATAAGGCATGAAGTTTTGGACTAGCTTAAGGAGTTAAAGCTTGGTGACAAAGTTGTTATGGTTTAGATTTCCCTCTACTTAGATCCTTATGATGTATCATACATGTAGACCCTTATGGGATATTATGATGTACTTTTTTAATCTTTTGTGAAAATTGAATATAGTCATTATTTTTATTCCGTTGCTATACTTCGGTTGTTTTGAATAGTATTTATTGAAGTTTGAAAATTTTGCACCTATTCTGGCATACTTGAGTGTGTTTGGAATGCATGTTTTATTCTTCAAATGTTTTTACTAGGGAGTGGATCCCACTCCTTACACCATGACTATGCTTCTTGTCTATTTCATAGTTATGACCTTCTCTCCCTTTGTCTCCTCTTACCAATTCATTTCCATGTATAGAGAGTAGTTTGTTACTGTAGTATGTGGTGTATACCCATTACTTGACTACTCTATTTATTATTTACATCTATAAACTACAAGAATTGTTTATTTATTGAAGCTCTTACATTTACATGCCTTGCTTCTTTATTGTCTATCAAGATTATATATCTTATGAGTTTTCCAATTAAACAATCTACTTGAAAATAAATTTAAGACATCCCTTGTTCTATGTTGACTCCTTAATGTGAAATTCAAATGAGTTATCATTTAGGTAATGGATAATTGATTTATCAAATAGAATGACTGTGTGACTGGCGTGACATTTGTCCTTTTGTGATTCCATATTTGAAACAAATTGAATTATGCATGGCCTTATAAATAATCTTTATGTTAGATTGGGTGTGACTAGAGATGAAAATATAAAGGCCACATAGCTGAAATTATTCAAAAAATATGTTACATATTAGATAATCCAAACTTTCATATAGCATTTCATTTAATTGATAATAAAATCAATTTACCAACATTTTTGTTAATTATTTGTTCTTGAAAAATTAATTGACCAATAGAATTATTGGTTGTTTGTTGGAATTCTATCTGAAGTACTATAAGACCTGCTACTTATGGGTGGTATTTTGTATTAGTAGACTAGTTAAACCTAGGCTTTTCTTTGCCCTAGTGAATGTGATAAATGAAATAACATACATCATCAATTAATAATGGTGGTAATTGTATCCTACGTCTATGTACAAAAGAAGATACTCTATCTCCCACAACATATTGAATAGAAGGTGATTTGTTGTGGATTGGGTCAACCCCAATACTAAATATTGCAGATCAATCAAACAACATACATCATAATCAAAATAAAATTTTCTTTTTCTTAATTTAATGCACCTTTCAAGGTTTAGAACATGACCTACATGCAAACTTGGAGAAGGTACATGAGATCACTAACTTACAACTATTCAATCCTTTTACATTAGGAATATCCCTCAAGAATTCAATGTGATGGAATTTCATCATTGTATCATCATAAGAGTAGTTCCTTTGAGTGCGGAAGTAATATCTGGGTAGTATACTTGTTCTACCTAAAATCATAAAATTGGGCATGCGGTCATTACAAATACAATTATATGCTAGCGGTGAAACCAACATAGTTAATATAAAAAAAATATAGTGTGCATGAAAGGACTTATATAAAGAAAAATAAACATGTTATTTGTAAATAAAAATCATGTCATATAAATCCTTAGTATTTTATCATGAATTCTTCCATAATAATTTTTAGTCAATAGCAATCCAGATATGTTTCAATTTATGGATAGTTCCACATGAAGTATGAAATAGTGTGTCATATATATGGTCCACTACCACATAAAGAGTGATCCTAGACACTCTCACACAAAGCACAACACTCAATGGTAATCAGAGATATGTAACTACTTATGTTAGAGTGTCATCAACATATATATAATGAACACAAAAAACTAAACAATAGGGAAAAAAGTAGCTCAGACAAATATAATAGCTAAAATTGTACACGAACACGATACATATAATTAAATATAGGCAATACAATTCGTCACTTCAAATAAGAGAAAAATGTATCTTATGATTTAAGAGTAGGGATCTACTATGATTTTGAAGTTAGATATTTGAGTTGATATAGTAGATGAAAAAGGATGCTCAGTCAAAGATTGACCAATATAAAGATCGTGTGGTCGAGGAGAGTATCCCACTAAGATGTGTGAGGGCGAGAGTGCCAGTCTAAAAAAAGTGTCAATCAAGGTTGGGGTGGAAAAATAAAACCAAAAGGATGGATTTTATAGGGTCAATGGTACGAGGGCTATGGTACTGCTAGGATTGAGAGGGTGGTATTAAATAGGATAAGTAAATGAAAAGTGGGAATTACAAATCACTTGTAAAGTATATATTTCTCCCTCCCATTTTCTTAGAATTAACTAATGACGATGTTTACCAAATAAATTTGAACCAATATGGTATAAAAAACTAACATACACTATGTACACAAAGAGAAAAACCATCACTCAACAAAGACAACTATGTGTAACTTCCAATAGTGGTAGATATTTCATTGTGAAATCCTTATCACCAAAAGTGATCCAATCAATGTATTTGTTGGTATGGATGCCCAGAGAGACCATCATATGATGATTGGGATATGACACTAAATACCAAATTTGATAATAATAAAGGGAATGTTGTCTATTATGATTGTCTCAGTCATGAGCTAATGACATAAACATAAGTAGGTCTAGAGAATAATGTTACTCGATGACATATGTCTTCAGGTTGAGGACCTAAACAATGTGATCATATGTATGATAAGAGTGCATACATTCTTGTTATGTCCCTAGTCAGATATTATAGTGGAAGCAAAATAGACAACAATAATGCATAAAACTAGAGTGTATGTTGACTGATGATAGAGTCTCATTAGTCACAATATATGATATCAAGTCACTCACACAGGTCATGCAGGTACATTTTAGATAATAGTGTATCAAACAAGCCCACCATGAGAGTGATACATAGAAACCATGGAATGGTAGTCAGAATCATCTCTCATAGTGATAGTGGTGATTGTGGTTCTTTGACCTGAAATCACTACACTCATCACATGTCTTTGGGTATACTTTGACATTATCAAATGTAATCCTGAAATACAGATTGCCATAAAGGTGATAATTTGATAGCTTTGACACATGGGAACTAAGTGTGAGTGATGTAGATTAGATTTGTCCCTCCTAGAAGAGGTTGATATCCAAGGCCTCTTGACAAGCGAGACTGAGAAATGAATGACCCTACTAATATTGTTCAATATGTTATGTGTGAACTCATATGTATCTTATACAGTCTGCTCTAGTTTAAGGAACATGTAACAAACATTGAGGGGATGACGATTCCATGCCTCGAGTTCAATCCATATATCAAAGAAAAAGAACTATATGATCACTATAACACTAATCACATATTGTAGATTAAAGTTGTTCTCCAACTTTTTGAATTACTTGGGTAGTAATGACGTGTGACTAGGCACTGCTCTTTGCTTGTGATGTCATAATTAGTTATGGACATTCACTGCCAACATAATTCTAGACTTATATGGTCACACACATAGGATACACTTAGATTAAAGGAGTATATTCATGAATGATGTTTAGACTAAATGCTAAAGGTTTTTAGGTATTCAATAAAACAACCTATGTATGAACAGAAAAATTGGTGTAGTAAATTGATTGACTCAGCCAATTGCAAATTCACTAAACTATCGAAATAGCCGGACTAGCTCAAACCACCTCTAGCTTGACCGCCTTATCATACCCGATCCAATTCCACTTCCCACCTCGATGATAGAAGGTCATATCGATAGTTACTTATCAAAATAGATCAACTGACTGGACTCAAAATCATCAAGCTCAAGTGTTGGACTGACTATTTTGAGTGTCAGGTTGATTAGAAATTTAATTGGCTGAGTTCTTCCAAAAATATGACACAAGACGACCGTCTCGCATGAGGGAGAAAATCGTCTCGCATGAGCAAGACAAATTGTTCATGGTCGTGAGACAACCAGCTCACATGAGCGAGATGGTTGGTTCATGTTCGTGAGATGCTCGGTTAATGGAGAAACTCAATTGCATCAATGATTAGTGCTAACGTCATGTTGTGCATTAATTGGATTCAAATTGCCAATTTGGTTCAGAACAGAAAACTATATGAAATGACAGTTTCACTAAGTGAGACGACCATTTCACTATGTGAGATGATCGTCTTACAGTTCACAGGTTCTAGAAAATTCATGATTCTGGGCCCTTCTACTCCCACACCGATCCAAAACTTTGACCATAGCCTATACTATAAATAGAGGGGTGTTGGGGCTCCCTAAGACACACAATTAAGAATCAGTTGCTCTGACAGTTGTTTTCCTCTCTGGTTGTGCTAACCAATAAAGATCTCAAGAAAGTCATACCCATTAAAGGGAAGGATAGAGAGGGAGAGAACATCTGAGGATTAGTTATGGGAGATCATGTCGGCAACTAGTACACGGACATAAGGGAGAACTCCTTCTCATTTGCTCTAGTAGTGCAATAGAGAGTTCTTGGTGGTCCATGTGGGCTATTCTAGAGGCGGGAGGCCATTGTCTTCCACTAGGAGGACAACGTCAACTTGTAGTATTTGGTGAGACTACAAGAGTTTCTACTGAAGTTGTTCTAGTCTGTTGTCTATGGTGAAGACTAGGAGCAGCACACACTCCATCCAAGAGCAACTAGCCGATAGTTTTGCATCTACAACTATGAGGAGTATGTTGTTGGACTTTCTCTAGGACCAAGTATATTCTTAAAACTATCCTTTCTATTATATAGTTGGTGATGCAATCTACTGGTTTATGGGGAATATGGCAATAATTTTTTTCCACTGCCTATATTTGTGCCCTATTTCCCAACAGTGGTATCAGAGCCACATCAGTCTACTATATTTTGGGGTAACCGATATGATCAAATTTTGGTTTTATCATTTAATTATTGCATAAGATGTGAATAATTTCTTGTTCAATCAATACCATGATAACCCCAAACAAATATATACATGATATATATACACAATTTACACACGTCTCCCTAAAAGTGAGTTTTGATGGTGGATGTATAGCATAGTTATGGTCAATAACCCCTATTATCTACGTATGGTTGTGTGTTTGGTTAATCTTATTTTATCTCAGTCTACATATTGAGCCCCTATCTTATCTTCCCAATGTAAAGCTAATTATTTCCTACCTTGCTCCCCTCAAATGTAACTCGAGGTTTCTCTATAATCATGTAATAGTATGATGGTTTACTTTTCTATTATGACCAAGAAGAAAGACATTCTGACAATGCCAACCGACCGTCTTGGATATGGGCCAACCACATGGAGGAATGAGGAGGACCAGAAGGACAACTTGAACTGATCGCTTGGTGGACCCAACCAATCAGCTAGAAGAGTGAGTATATGGTGGACAGAAGAACCAGACAAGTGGTGAGATGACCAAATGATTGGCCAGGAGGCGAGCCGACCAGTTCAAAGGTTGATTCGATCAACTTATATTTTCAAACATAGATCTTCATCAACAACATATTTTTACAAGTGATATAGACCTAGTCTATGGTAATTCTTTGTGGCTCTAAGGAATTACATTAGGCTGGTCATAGCCATCACTTTTTGTTTATTGCATGTTTTCATTGTGGGACATAGCATGTATATGATACGTACTATATATGTGGTGATGGGATAAAGTACATGTATTTGTAAATACAAAAACCCCTTAAATAAAGTATTAAGTCTAAGATTCTTTCCATTAGCAGAATGCATGAAAAGCTCGATCGACCAAGCATAGTTTATGCCAAAGAATGGTGCATTGTCTATGTCATGGAATTATGATGTTAGATATGTAGTTTCTGCCAAAGCAGGGTGCATATCTATCATGTTGGTTATTGGGTTAGGCTTAACTGGTGATTCTTAGAGCATCTAATCCCAGAGGCATGATGATGATTATGGCAAAGAGTTGCACATATCATCTATATAATTGCATATGCTTCAATTTGCAGGTCTGACGTTTCTAAATAGTCATGTTGTGGGTGATCAACCAAAGCTGAGTCATGATTTGATGAAATATGTATCTTGGCCACTAGAAGAGTGTATGCTGAAATCTTCCAAATTGATGCATGAGGGTTATCAAATTGTACAAAGTAGTGGGAGGGATAATTAATTAAAGTCCTAATTTATATCATTCAGTTATCAAATCAAACAAATAAAAAATGTTTTGAAAAATTGTAATATTTATTTTTAGAACCTAATGTCAAACACAAACACATTTTATTGCAATCAGTCGTTAAAGAAGGACAAAATGGGATAATCTTCCACATCTAATTTAGGAATTTGAGAAGTATTCTCAATCATGAGCAAAATATCTATGTCCTTAAAAGACCATAGCCAGAGGAACTCACTCTAAATGTGCCTCAGGGATAAATGGAGGGTTATTGGAAGCATGCCAATGATGCCAAAGACATTTGATTACCTAATGATTTGTTGTATGAATTATGAATTGCATGAACAACATGAAAACATGGACATTCTCGAGATGGCAACAAATATTAAGAATCATGTAAAGCAAACAAATTATAACGTCTTCAAAGTGCTATTTGAGTGCAAACTAACAAAAGGAGGTCCTAGTAAAACCCCATGTGCTCAATATGATTGGGCATGTAGAATGATTGGAATTTCTCTTAGGTCAAGAGTTGACCATGGATATAATTATACAAAATGTTGCATGAATCATATAGTCAATTTATCAAATGCTTGGCATGTTGATACCTAAGAAAGGAATAAGAAGGAAAAATCTATGATGGTGATCAGTGGAAGTGAGTCCTAGGGCAAAGGCAAGGACAAGAAGTGTTCTGAGGATAAGCTAAAGTCCATTTCTTCTACAATCAATTTTTAGATAAGGGTGAATGTAAAAGGAATCTGTCCTTTTAACTTAAAGGATAAAGAAAATAAAGTGACACCATTGTCACTTATCTGGACATTGGAATGAACTATCCTCTTTATAGAGGATCTCAAGAAGAAGATGGAGATAGAGATTTGTACTTTAAGACCTGAGATGAAGTAAGCTAAAACTATGAGGAGCAAGGGTTGCTGCCTCTATAGTTTGAAGTTGTCATTCATGGGCCCATAATAGAATTAGTGAATTGCTATTACATACCTACCATTAATGAAAACATCATAAGTCTTGTGTGACAAGAACATTATGTTTAATTTTAAAGGATATGATCCATTATGGCAATGCCCAATTTCTCACAAACTATAATTGATAGCTATAGAGACAAATGTCTATGACACGTATATTGAATGACTTGATAAATTAAACAATGAATGCATATAGCATTGTCATGTACAATACATAAATGAGAAATGCCCTTCTAGAATCCATTTGATGGTTATCTACACTCTTTTGGTTATTGAAACAACAGAGATATGCACGTCTTATTTGTTGTGCAATATGACAAAATTATCTTCACTAGATGTAGTGGGAAAATGAGTATTCTATTAGGACTAGTACATATTGATGTTCATAAGACCTTTTAGAATAAGTGCTTAAGGTAGTCACTAGTACCTCATTATATTTACTTATCAGTAGATATGGACATGTGTATTTAATGAAATACAAGTTTTGATCTCTTGAAGTATTCAAGGAGATCGTAAATGAAGTACGTAACAAACTTGTTAAAAGTATTAAGATACTTCTATAACAACTGGGCCGACTACTCAAGGCTCTAGTAGAGTTTTAGGAATGACAACTGGCCCCATAGACCACCACTAGCCTTAACTGCGCACTTTATGCTCACTCACGCGCAAGCCGGGGTCAACTTCTCGACTGGTCACCCATCCTAGTACAACTCGAAGTTGAGTTCTTTAGTGATGGGCTCCCAAAAAGGAGGTGCACCTTGGTGATATGGGTATTCTAATCATTCCTTTTAATATCATGTTAACAAAGGCCTCAAATCCTAGGACGTTACAATATCCCCCACTTAGACTCTTGATGTCTTAGTTAAGGTTCAACTATATGACCTCATAATATTTCCCCATTTTAGTGTAGACCCACATGTCCCATGTACACCCAACTCCTGTTCATGACTACCAACACAAGGGTGGCTTCCTCAACTCGGATAGCCCTTTTCAACATGCCTGGATACTACCAACACATGGGCGGCTACATCAACTCAGATATCCCTTTCCAACATGTGTGGACCGCACGACTCAAAGACTGGCATGTCATAGGCCCATGTCGGCCCCACCTACTGGAGGAGAATTGGCTCTGATACCATTTGTAATGATCGGGCCCACTGCCCAAGGCTCTAGTAGAGTTTCAGGAATGACGAATGGCCCCACACCACTAGCCTTAACTACAGACTTTGTCCTCACTCACACGCAACTCATGGTCAACTTCCCGACTGGTCACCCATCCTAGTTCAACTCCAAGGAGAGCATGCTTAACTATGGATTTCTTTAGTGATGGGCTCCTGAAAAAGGAGGTGCACCTTGGTGATATGGGTAGTCAAATCATTCCTTTTAATATCATGTTATTTACAACCTCAAATCCTGGGACGTTACAACTTCGATGTGATCGTTGTTGAAATATTTTTAAACCAAGAGTTTGACAACCTTCTAAGGAGATCATGATAGTGTATCATGATGAAATCCACCTAAAACACAATAATAGTGTATCGTGAGAGTGTATCAGAAAGAATAAATCACATCTTGTTAAGTCATGGTGTGATTATTAATAAAATCTAGCTAATCTTCCAAATTCTTTTGAGTGCATGATTAAACACTAAACAATGGACTGTCCATATGAGATATGGAATGGGATGTTTCCCAATGTGTCTCTAATAGTGATTAGAATTAAAGGCTTATATAAAAAATTATTTCTTAAAAGGCTTTGTCTACAAATCACATAAATGCTATTTTGTTAAATACTACTCTTATCCCAGTCCCACAACAAAGTTGTGTGTCGATCGGGATGGTTTAATTCTTGATGAGGAACTTAGTTCTAAAGGATTCAGTGGGAGTAAAAGTAGAACTCTAAATGTTCGAGATAAATAAGAAAACATTGAACCTAAAGAGTTACAGTAGGAACAATGAGAATCACAAAGTGTTGTGGAATCTCAAGTTCCTTATGTAACACAATACCTCATAGTTCTAAGTAAAAGACACCTTGAGTTTGAACGATTATGATCTCCTATACTTCAAGAAGGTGGTGAGCTGATCATAGAGATGAGCCAACAACCTACCTAGAAACTATTGAGGAACTAGAATCTAAGAAATGGTTTGAGTGTATGAGATCCTTAGATGGACTCCATGTGAACCAACAAGGTATGACCTTGGTGGAACTACTTGAAGGAATAAAACCCATAGGATGCATTTTTATTTTCGAAAGAAGACCAACATAGAAGGCTAGATTGGTTGTAAGGAGTTTCAAATAAGTTCAAGATGTTGAACATGATGAAGTCTTTCACCAATTAGCATGGCTAAATCCATATGGATCATGCTTGTTGTTGCATCTTAGTATGACTATAAGATTTGGCATATGGATGTTAAAACCACATTCCTTATTTGGAATAATTAATAGAATGTGTACATGCCATAACCTAATAGCCTGGGATCTATGCAGGGCTCTTTGTGATAGGTATGGAGGGGCTTACTTTGATGCTAAACAAAGCAGTGGACGAGAAGAAATTCAATCCAATAAAGACCAAGAACAACTCTCTGTCTCATATTCTTTTTGCAGATGATTTGTTGGATTTTGCCCAAGAAAATGAATAAGATGTGAATGGTATTCTCAAATGTCTTGAGGGGTTTATCTCCGTTTCTGGACTAAAAGTCAACCCATTCAAGAGCCAACTCTTCCTTAGCAACTCTACTCCCAACAACATAAGTACTCAAATGAAGGTTGAAAACACAGACCTACTAGTGAGGTACTTGGGTCTGCCGTTGTTTTCTGGTAGGCTCACAAAAATCATGTGCTCTTCTTTGATTGACAATATCAAAAATAAGTGAGAATCATGGAAATCCAAGCTATTGTCTAAAGCAGGTAGGTTGGAGCTCATAATCTCTACCCTCTCCTCATACCACCTCTTTTAGACTGGCACATTCCCTCTCCCAAAGGGGACAATGGACGAAATCAATAACTCTACTGGAATTTCCTATGCGGAGACACTGAGGATTCCAAAAAGATTCACACAGTATCTTGGGAGGAGATATGTAAACCAAAGGCTGAGGGAGGTCTTGGCATCTGCTCAGTTGCTGATTGGAGCAATGCAGGACAAACCAGACTTTTATGGGATATCGCAAACAACAAGGAAAATCTATGGGTAAGGTGGATCCACAATCATTACTTTGTAGATGACTCAATTTTGTCCCATAAACCTAGGTATAATGTTGGATGGATGTGGAGAGATCTTCTAAAGAATAGGGATAAACTAATCAACAGAGTCAGATTCAAGGTTAGTACATGTTGTACCATCTCCCTCTGGTGTGACCCTTGGGTCCATGGAAGATTCCTTGGAGATGTAGTGAATGAAGGTCTCAATCTCAGAAAGGGACTGGAAAAAAATCAGAAACTTAGCTCCCTGATTGCCAATGGTGAATGGAAAATCCCATCATTCAGAGGCAGCTCGACTATTAAAAAGATTTGCAATTCTGTAAAGATTGGCAAAGATGATCTATGATATTTTGAAGGAATGGAGGCCTTTACTCTCAAGGGATCCTGGGAGCTATGCAGGGCTCGTATGCCTGAACTGGAGTGGGCTTGGTGGTTATGGAGAAGCAAAACACCCAATAGAGTCAAACTGTTCGGATGACAATTCTTCAAAGGTAAACTTATCACTGAAGAATACCTTCAGGCCAGAGGTCTAAACCTGGCTTTGAGGTGTGCACTCTGTAAGAATGGAAGGGAGACCGAATACCATCTATTTTCGGAATGTAGTTTTACTCAAGAGCTCTGGGAAAGAACCAAGCCTCATAGTGCTCAATGCCCAAAAGACAAAAATGATATCACCAACATCACTGTAGCAAAGGAGAGACAGATAATAATGCTACTACTATACCATACTTGGAATGCTAGAAATTTGACAATCTTTGAAGAGGACAGTGTTAAACCAAAACAGATTTGGAAAAAAGTTTCAGCAGATTTTGTTGCTTTGTATAGACAAAAATGCATAGATAGGCGACCTGTCTTTATTTCAGTTATATACCCACTTGTAAAAATGCTAGTTTTTTTCAAGAAATATAGTGAAGAACGCTTAATGATAAAAAAGACATAACCTAATGGTTTTATAAATCCAAGAATGCAAATACTGTCTATCACCTACAAAGGTGACTCTATGGATTGAAGCAAGCATATCAGAGCTGGAATCTTCTAATTTGAAGAAATATTCAAATAGTTTGACTTGAGTCAAAATGAAGATAAAATTTGTGATTACAAAAGATTTAGTGGGAGCATACTTATATTCCACATGATGATGGGGAATAACATCCTTATCATGTAAATGTTAAAAATTTGCAACGAAAGTACCTTCTATATGAAGGTTTTAGGCAAACCTTCCTATGTGATAGTGGTTGGGATCTATAGAGACATATCTGGAAAGATTATTGACCTAATAAAGAGCACATACATTGGCAAGATGCTGAAGAGTTCAACATGCAAGACTCTTTGAGAGAAAACCTATGCATGTTCCATGGAGTTAGTCTCTCACGAGCCTAGTGTTCCAATTCTTGTAAAGAATAGGAACACATAGACAGATGTCATATGCATTCATAATTAGATCTATATTAGATATAATGTTATGTACTTATCTCGTTATTTCATATGCATTGAACATGATGAATGGATATTTAGTCATTTCATATGTATTGGACATGATGAGAAGACATATATATACCTAGCTAGCAATCTTGTATGTATTAGACATGATGAGAGGGTATATGTCAGATGCCTGTAAGAGTCACTAGACTACTTGAAAAGAACATCCTTAGGTACTTGTAAAGCACTAAAAGGATTGGTTCCTTGGTTATAGTAATAAGGTAGAGTTGGGTGTAAAGGGTTACACTATTGCAAGCTTCCAAACTGAAAAAATTGATGATCACATTCTAAATTTATGTTTGACCTTAAATGAGAACTGTAAGCTAGAAAGGATTCTGAGCTAATGGCAGTTGTTTAAATATAAAAAATAAGCAGTGTATCTCCATGTTATGAGAACAACATAGGATACTTTATGGATCAAAAAGTTCATATGGGTGAACTTGTGTGAGGTTCCAACTATTGATGACATAGTAGAAATACTAATGACACCAATGGAGCAACTAGTTAGACTGGGAATCTCAGATAGCATACTCTGACACTTCTGTCTCATTTAAATAATTATACAGGGAAGAGATGTGAAACTTGCAATATACTAATGTGAAATTAATGTTGCTAACCTCACTATGAAAGTGCTTGCACAACAGATCATGATGGACATGTTAAGATCACATGGAATATGATTCGTGGGTGATTGGCTCTAAGTGCAATGGGAGTTTTTTGGTATGTATGCCTAGAGAGCCAATCATATGATGATTGGGATATGGCATTAAATACCTGATTTGATAATAAAAAAAGTAATTCCATCTATTATGTTTGTCTCACTCATGATATGATGACCCATACATATGTCAATGTCTAGAGAATGATGTTACTCGATAACATATGTCTTTAGGTTGAGGACCTAAACAATGAGATAATATGTATGATAAGAGTACATGCATTCTTGTTTTATCCCTAGTAAGATATTACTGTGGAAGAAAAATAGACAATAGTAATACATAAGACAAGAGTGTGTGTTGATTGATGATAGAGTCTCATTAGTCATGATATATAATATCAAGTCACTCACACAGGTAAATGTTACATAATTGTGTGTCAAATAGACCCACCATGAGAGTGATACATGGAGACTATGGAATGGTAGTCAGAATCATCTCTCATAGTGATAGTTGTGATTGTAGTTCTTAGATCTGAAGTCACTACATTCATCACATGTCGTTGGGTATATTTTGAAATCAACAAACATAAGCCTGAAATATGGGTTGCCATAAAGGTGATCATTGGGTAGCTTTGACACATGGGGACTGAGTGTGAGTGATGTAGATAGGATTTGTCCCTCCTACAAGAGATTGATATCCAAGGCCCCTTGATAAGAGAGATTGAGAAATGTACGGCCATACTGATGTGGTTCAATATGTGATATGTGAACCCATATATATCTCATACAGACTGCTCTATTTCAAGGAACATGTATTGCACATTGAGAGGATGATGATTCCATGCCTCGAGTTCAATATGGATATCAAAGACAAAGGAACTATATGATCACTTAATACTAATCACGTATTGTAGGTTTAAGTTATTCTCCAACTTTCCAAATTACTTGGGTAGTAATGATGTGTTACTAGGCACCGCTCTTTGAATTAGATGTCATAATTAGTTATGGACATTCACTCCCAATGTAATTCTAGACCTATAGGGTCACACTCATAGATTATACTTAGATTAATGGAGTATATTCATGGGTTATGTTTAGATTGAAAGCTAAAAGTGTTTAGGTATTCATTTAAACAATATATCAACAGAATGGACTCAAAATCATCGAGTTCAAGTGTTGGACTGACTACTTGGAGTGTTAGGTTGATTCAAATTTGAATTGGTTGATTTATTCCAGAAATGGGGCTTGAGATGACCATCTCGCATGAGCGAGATGACTGTCTCATGTGATGGTCGTGTGATAGCCAGTTTGTGGTCATGAGATGACCAGATTGCATGAGTGAGATGACTGGTTCATGGTCACAAGATGATCGGCTCACATGAGAGAGACACCTGGTTCGTGGGGAAATTTAATTGCATCAAGGATTAGTGCTGGCATCATGTTGTGCATTAATTGGATTCAAATTTCCAATTTGATTCAGAATAGGAAACTATGTGAAATAACAATCTCACTAAGTGAGATGATCATCTCATACATGAGACAACCATTTCACTATGTGAGACAATCGTCTCATAGTTCATAGATTCTAGTACATTCATGATTTTGGACCCCTCTACTCCCACACTGATCGAGAACCCTTACCCTGACCTCTATAATAAATAGAGGGGTATTGGGGGCTTCCCAAGACATACAATTAAGAATTAGTTGCTCTGACAATTGTTGTTCTCTTTAGTTGTGGTAACAAATAGAGATACCAAGCTTTTCCTACCCGTTAAAGGGAGGGATAGTGAGGGAGAGAACAACTAAGGATCAGTTGTGGGAGAGCATGTCGGCGACTAGTACGCCGACAGAAGGGGGCACTCCTTCCCGTTGGCTCTGGTAATGAAACATAGAGTTCACAGTGGTTTGCATAGACTACTCTAGAGCCAGAGACCATCGTATGTCGCTAGGAGGACAATGCCAACTCGCAGTCCATGGTGAGATCGAGGAGTCATTGAAGACGTTGTTCCAATCTACTATCCTTGGTGAAGATTTGGAGTTGCACAAAAACTGTTCAAGAGAAACTAGATGATAGTTGCACATCTACAACAATGAGGAGTTAGTCATTGGACTAGCTCCAAGACTAGGTATATCCTCAAAACCATCGTTTGCATTATATAGTTTTTGACGTATCTGTTGGTTGGGAAATATAGAAATAAAAATTCTATTTCACTGTCTATATTTACACCCTATTTCCCAATAGTATTGACCATCCTCTAATGAATCAAAGGATTTATATCTTATATTTATCAATTTTCATATAAATTAGGTGTCAATCAATCACTAAAAACTTTACGCAACCATTACAAAGAAGTAATTGAATATAATTCTTACCTTATTTAAATGGCAATTTTTTGACATGGTCTCATGCTTACAAATGGTAGACCATATTTAGCTGCACATATAAATGCATCACTTTCATTTCTCATTCTAATTATCTTCCGTAATCTATCATTATATTTATGTTTTTCCATTATAATTCAAACCATTTATTCTTACACAAAAGTCACAAGATCATTTTTTAAATTATTTTATGTCCATTAACTCAAGTATGTTCCAAATAGCTCTAACTTCTTATTTCGTACAAAAATCTTTGTAACAAATCATTAAGATTTGAAAAGCAAGGAAACCTCTTTGAATGGTACAAGCTACATGTATTCTAATTTTTTCAAATATATTTTCTAAAACAAATAGTGACAAGGTAAAAAATTGTATATAAATATGAATATCATTAAGCTTTCCTTGTTAAATGTTTATTTATCTCACCGAATCCTTGGATTTATGGCACGTTATTGTAGTTTTAGATGTGTAATAGTTGTTTAATATATGGTTTTCTCTAATTAATAAGTTTGGTTTGTAGCACATAATTAATAAGTTTGGTGTGACAAACTATTTCCCCATGGAAATTTATCATAAAAAAAACTATTTTTTCAGCTAACATTGAAAACTGATGAAAGTTATTGAAAAATGCATTCGTAATATTATTAATATTATTATAGAATATTCTCTAAAATTCTACTAGAACTCAAGAGCATCAAATTTGTTATGTTTTACTGTAATTCTAATTTTTTAATTGTTAACATTTTAAGATCTAAAAAAACTAATCCATTTATTATCTTTCCATTGTTTGATTTGTTTCTCCGTGAACCATATATAGACTCACTTTTCTTGTATCTATTGTCTTATCAAACATTAACAAAATATGATCAGACTTCATCTACTGACTTTTGTTTTTCTGAGTAATATAAATAAACACTTCGATTTTCAAAATGATTTTGTTTCTAATTATTTTTTCTGACTAGAGTGTTGCATATGATAGGCTTTGATTGAAATTATTAAGTAGGATCAAATGAAGCAACAAAATATAAGAAAGGAACAATTTTTCTTAGAGTAATAAATAGTGAAAATCGACTACATCACATCCTTCCATCCTTAAGATGAGTTTTGTACATAATTTTTCATTTTCTCTCCTTGTGGGTAATGATGTCAAGGGTTCATGTGTCAAAAGATGTGATCAACATGGACATCATGCCCTCCTATCAAGAAGAGGCAGGGAGGCATGGTTTCCAATAAACCCTTAAAAATTAAAAGACAATGGTTGTATTTCAGTAGTCCGCTCATCGAAAGCTAATTGGGTGAATGGCATAGTCCAGTTGGGTGACCGACTTAGTCTAGTCAATTGACTGAATGAGTTGGGCTACTTTTTAGTAGCCTATCCTAGACTTGCATTCATGTGAATAGCCAATCTAATTGGGTGACTGGACTGGGTTAGAACATTCTAGATCTACTCATTGATTGGTTGATCATGACTGTATAGTCATGCTACTGATGTGTGCATTTTATATGATATTTTGGACCACTTTCGGATGCATTTCCCAATCATTTAAACTCAATAATCACTCTTAATCAAGCCAGATTTTCCATCTTTATTGTTTTCTTTACTTTCTCTATGGTTTGGTTTGTAGGTACAACAATTTGGCATTAAAACTGTGAGAAAACACCATTATAACATCCATAAAGACATTCCTCAATCATTTAGACATTCTAAAAATCAATGTTGCTGGAACTGATAAAGACACCCTGTGTCTTAAAATGACACGACATGTCTTATTAAAGACACCTCATGTCTTAGCCCAGAAATTGAATGCACAACTCCATATTTGCAACAATACATCATGTTTTTATTAAAGACACGCCATGTGTTATGAAAGACACATCGTGTCTTATTAAAGACACATTGTGTAACCTCCCAGAACTCAATCCAAACTTTAGTTATTTCATGAGACACGTCGTTTCTTATAAAAGGCACGTCGCGTGACCTATAGATTTCACTCAAATGTGAATTTAACTATCTCACACTTATGTATATGACCCCAAGCCATCTTGGGAAAGTTATCACAAACTATTTGGGACATTTTGGAGCGAGACTCAAGCAAGGGAGATCAAGGAAGAGTTGGATGTGTTCTAAGGGAGAAAAGTTGGTTTCTCGGGAGGGAAACCTCTTGTTCTTCCTTCTTCTCCAACAATTGCAGCAAGGATCTCCACCGTTCTCTTCTCTCCACTCGGAAGTGAAGCATTTTGGATAGTTTCTAGCAGCAAGGACAAATTTGTGACTCCTTGACCAGAGTTCCAAGCCTATCTTCCTTCTTCCATAGACATACAAGTTCATTTCCTTCTATTATGATGTCTAGCACTACTTTCTATTGTATGTATCTACTTCCTACAACCATGGACGAGTAGATATCTTGTTCTTGGGCATGGGGAAGTAACTCCCATGTCATAACATTGTGGAATATGAATTTCATATATAATGCTAGTTGTTTCACTATTCTAAGGTTCATCGGTGTTTAATTTCTTTTACATGATTTGCTGACCACTTTGTATGTACGATTTCTGCTCTTTGTATAATCTGAGAAGATGTGCATAGGAGTAAGGAGATGTACCTTAGCTATACTACCTTGACCACGGGAGTGGCTGGGATGTGTTGGGGAATAAAGGTTTGTAGTCCTAATTTAAGTATGTCTACGAGAGTGGTATACAAAGTTAGGATTGTTCTACGCTACCAGGAGGTAGTTGTAGGATACATGCCTCCCTTGTGTTATTTCTAGTGTTCTTGATCATTTTTGTTCTTCATGTTATGATGTGGATGTGAAACCCTATCCTCAAGAATCCCTAATCGAAATCGATCCTTAATACAAGTGTTTTCTATTTTAGTTCATTTCCTTTTAATTGCTTAGTTAACTAAATCAAACTCCTCTTATTTAAAAGATCTAGATTGTTGAAATTTAATACTCTTGTGCCTAGCAATACCTTGCTCCTTGGACGACCTCAATAATACTACATGTACATGTATACTTGTGGGGTAGTGTTCGAGTTTATAAATATTAAAACTTGCACACACAACTAACAAGTTTTTGGCACCGTTTCCGGGGAGCATCAGTATTTTTGTTAGAGTAAGAAGTGTTAAATTGTAAATGAGACTAGATCAACCCCCCACCTATTACATCCACCACCATTCTTTCCATCATGATTATCTTCATTATCTTGCTTTTGTATCTTCCATTATATTTCTTATACTTCACTCTCCTTCTTTACTTGCATGACTATATGAGGTGATCCAAAAGGGGTCTTGAACCTTCCACATGTTTGGAACCCAAACTTGAGCATAATGTTTGTAGCCTTTGAAAAGAAAAGATGAGTGAAACTCAAACGGATCCAGAGGACCCACAAACATCATCACAAACGTCTTCACCACCATCTTCACCCAAGCATCCATCTCAACAAGAAAGACTAATCATGGAAGATGACCATCCCCTTAAAGACCTCATTGTTCCAACTGCTACAAAAATAAATGGGGCCGTCAATATCCCACAGATTGAGGGAAATGACTTTTCTATCAGGCCCACAATTATACAAATGATACAACAAAACCAGTTTGGAGGGACGCCAATGGAGGATCCAAACCTCCACATTGCTGAATTTCTATAGTTGCTTAGCACTTTCAAGATAGACGGTGTTCCTACTTTTGTCTTCTTCTTTTTCCCTTCTCTTTGAGAGATAGAGCCAAGGCATGGCTCTATTCTTTGACCGAAAACTCCATCAATAGTTGGGAGAAACTCCTCAAAGTTTTCTTAGCCATATACTTTCCACCAAGCAAGACCACACAATTGAGGAGTCAACTCATCAATTTTTCTCAAAGGCATGGAGAGACCTTGTATGACACATGGGAAAGGTTCAATGAACTTCAAAGTTCTTATCCACACCATGGTTTAAGAAATTTCTTTGTATTGCAAACTTTTTATAATGTCTTATTCTACAATACAAGGATATCTATTGAAGTTGCTGCAAATGGTGCTTTAATGAACAAATCATACAAGGACGCTTATGCCATTATTGAAGACATCGAACTTAATACTTTCCAATCGAATCCTGATTGGAGCAGCCAACCTTCTTCTTCAAACTCTATTTTTAGAAAGAAAGTCGCTGAAGTAATTTGTGATGTGTGTGGAGTAGTGGGAAGCACTCCTTTTTCATGTGTTACCACACCTTCACAATTTGAAGACATATCGGAGCTCATCAACAATACAAGCCACAATTCCATTCAGTACCAACAACATTTACCGCTCAAGCCGAGTTTGGAGTCCAAGCTTGATATTTTTGTCTCAACACAAATTCAACAAAATGATGAGTTACATCAACAATGGGAGATGCTAAAGGATGATATTTCACAACTTTCTTCTAAGGTGGATGGAATTTCCATTCACACTAGAATGTTAGATAATAAAATTGCTCAAGAAGCTATTGCCAATCAAAAAGCATCTTCTGATTCCTTGCCTAATCAATCACATATTGATTCAAGGGAGGCATGCATGTTGATTACATTAAAGAGTGGAGCTACTATAGAAGAACCTTCTACACCATCACATAAAATATCATATGAAGTTGTTGACTCCAATGTAGTCAATGATGTTGAATCTCAAAGCAAGAAATATGCATATGCTCCTAAGGTTTATTTTTCAAACAAGAAAAGTGCCCCCTCACAACACATGTTTGATATAATGCTTGGTGATGATAAAATTCTCTTTGAATCAGATGTTGATTATTTTGAAGAAGAGAATTAAGCGACATACAACATTGAAATCCAGAAGACTATTCCTATTGCAAATCACAAGCATTGATTTTTGGGCCAAATAAAAGATATATTGACAAAGATGTGTAGATACTTAGCGCAACAATTTCCATCCTCAAATCAAAGCAATGGACCTCCATCTCTATCATTCACCATGATGGGTAACCGGTTGCAATCCTCTTGAGTTTGTTATATGCAGTAAAGACACTACAAATTTCAAGCTTAGGGGGAGAGGAACCGGCCGGTAGTGTAGTGTAGCTTTATTTCCTCTTTATCATCATTTTCTTAGTTGTTGTTTTCACTTATGCTCTTCTTGTAGCAAATCTAGTATGATAAGAAGCTTATCTTTTGTGGCTGGATTGAACTCCTATGGTTAACTAGTTGTCCTCTTTTAGTTAGAAATATCATTTGTAGAAATTGTAAAAGGCATGCATTAATCAAATGAAACATTTTGGCCATCAACATGTGCTTAACCCTAGTTTATGCTTCTAGCCTGAACATTCATCTTTCACATCATTGATTGCTTAAAACATGTAATGGTTTCAATTGTGAGTAAATCAACTTGACAACATCATTTAGAATATGGGATTCTCTTGCCAATCTCTTAGTACATTTTAACCACTCTTTCAGTGAAATTTTTTCAAAATAAATTAATGAAATATAGCTAATGTTGCAATTTAGTTGACTCTCCTATGTTTAGGAAAAATTTTTAAATTTCTTTTTGCTTATTTCACCCTCATACCCCATAAAAGATGGCTAAACCACCCATATATCATGCTAGCCTAGTTTATGTCTGATATGGCCATAAAGGTCAGGTGGTGTGTCTTAAAAGAGGGTAAAATACCCCAATTGACACTCCACGTGTGCATAAGCCTACATTAGCAGTCGAGTGCCAGAACCCATAATCCATTGTCATATCATTTTTGGGAAAGAAGGAGAGTACAACTAAAATTGTTAATGTTAACTAAGATTTCATCATTTGTATCCATATTAGTTGAGAGTTTGAGTTGCACATCCACTAATTGTTTGGCTTGGTCATCCAAATTCTATTTAGTGTTGTTTAATTTTTTGGTTCATTTAATTATGACTACCCCAACTGAACTAAAATTCTCTTTCTTGGGTGTTTAAGTTGAATTGATAGCTATGAGTATAAACATGTTGATCATGGTTGGTTTGGTCTTATAACATCTTTCAGTTCATTTGATCTATGCATGAACTTGACAATTCCTTCACTTGTGTTTCTATGCTCTTTTTTCTTGAGGACGAGCAATGGTTTAAGCTTAGGGGGATTTGATGTGTGCATTTTATATAATATTTAGGACCACTTTTGGCTGCATTTCCCAATCATTTTAAATCAATAATCACTCTTAATCATGTTAGATTTTCCATCTTTATTGTTGTCTTTACTTGCTCTATGGTTTGGTTTATAGGTAAAACAATTTGGCATCAAAACAGTAAGAAAATTTCATTATAACATCCATAAAGACATTCCCCAATCATTTATACATTAAAAAAATCAATGCTGCTGAAACTGATAAAGACACGACATGTCTTATTAAAGACACCCTGTATCTCAACCCAAAAATTGAATGCAGAACTCCAGATTTGCAGCAATATGTTGTGTTTTTATTAAAGACTTGTTGTGTCTTATGAAAGACACGTTGTGTCTTATTAAAGACACATCATGTAACCTCCCAGAACAAGATCTAAACTTCAGTTATTGCATGAGACACGTCGTGTCTTATAAAAGACACGTCGTGTGACATGTAGATTTCACTCAAATGTAAATTTAACTATCTCACACTTATATATATGACCCCAATCCGTCTTGGGACAGTTATCAAAGACTATTTGGGGCCTTTTGGAGTGGGACTCAAGTAAGGGAGATGAAGGAGGAGTTGGAGGTGTTCTAAGGGAGAAAAGTTGGTTTCTCGAGAGAGAAACTTCTTCTTCCTTCTTCTCCAACATTGAAACAAGGATCTTCACCGTTCTCTTATCTCCACTCGCAAGTGAAGCTTTCTAGAGAGTTTCCAGCAGCAAGGACGGATTTATGACTCCTTGATCTGAGTTGATAGTCTTTCTTCCCTCTTCCACATGCATCCAAGTTCATTTCCTTCTATTATGATGTCTAGCACTACTTTCTACTGTTTGTATCTACTTCCTACAACCATGGACAAGTAGATATCTTGCTCTTGGGCATGGGGGAGTAACTCCCATGTCATAACATTTTTGAATATGAATTTCATATATAATGCTAGTTGTTTCACTGTTCTAAGGTTCATTGGTGTTTAAATCCTCTTACATGCTTTGCTGGCCACTTTGTATGTATGATTTCGGCTGTTTGTCTAATCTGGGAAGATGTGCATAGGAGTAAGGAGATGTACCTTAGCTACACTACCTTGACCACGGGAGTGGCTGTGATGTGTTGGGGAACAAAGATTTGTAGTCTTTATTTAAGTATGTCCACGGGAGTGGTATACAAAGTTAGGATTGTTCTACACTACCGGGAGGTAGCTGTAGGATACATGCCTCCCTTATGTTATTGCTAGTGTTCTTGATCTTTGTTGTTCTTCATGTTATGATGTGGATGTGAAACCCTATCCTCAAGAATCCCTAACCCAAATCGATCCTTAATATAAGTGTTTTCTATTTTAGTTCATTTCCTTTTAATTTCTTAGTTAACTAAACAAAACTCCTCTTATTAAAAAGATCTAGATTGTTGAAGTTTAATACTATTACGCCTAGAAATACCTTACTCCTTGGATGACCTTGATAATACTACACATACCCGTATACTTTTGGGGTAGTGTTCAAGTTTATAAATATTAAAACTTGCACACACAACCAACAACTACTAGACTAGCCAATCAATAGATTGACTGGTCTTGTCTAGTCAGGTGACTAGGCTATCCAGTCAATGATTGGGAAAATTTTGGCTTGGCCAATCAATTAGACTTTCTAGTTGATTGATCAATTTGTTTAGTAGGGTGACTAGACTTTCTAGCTAGCTGACTAGGCTTCCACTCCTTTCTTGATTATATAAACATTTTAGTAATCAATTAATCATATACCCATGACAATACTCTTCTTTGCTATACATCTTATGTGTGTGTCCCTACATAGGATCCAAATAACATTGGTAATGATGTCTATAATCATATTATGATTTTACGAACCATGATTGGTATTTAGGAAGACTTCATTCTCACCCAAGTCATTGAAGAAGTTAGAGAACAACGTCAACTTAGTATTGTAATCAGTTTTGTAATGAGAATCCCCTTTTCACCAATATCTTGATTGAATATGAGGCTTGGAAATGTCATCTTCTTCATGTTCAATATTTTTTCCCTTGATCTAAAGTGCACTATTTGAGATTGATATGAAGTCCATATCATATATTGACTCAGACGAGAATGGCCATACATTTCATAGTCTTACTCATGAATTGGTTGGGATATCAATCCAATAGTAGGTAAAAATTCCATCTACAACACTCATGATAATCCACATGTGTCATAGTGCACCCAAACACTACCTGTATGACAACCCTTATTCAAGGTCAAGTTTGGTAGTAGTAAAGTACATTGAAAAAAGTGTGATCATTGTAGTGAATTTATCTCTAGGGACCACAATCACCACCGCCACATGAAATATGATTATAACTTCCATTTATGGCTTTCATGTATCACACTTAAGTTGAGTCTATCAAATACACTTGTTCATTACAAGTGCCTATGTGTTTGACTTGATATCCAATATTATTACTAATGCAATGCAATCATTAGTCAAAACACATACTAATCTTAATGGTATTATTTTTGTCCTAATTTCTATAATAGTATTTGACTAGGGATGTAGAAAAGAATGAATAGTCTTAGCATACACATGATCTGATGTTAATTTTCTAAACCCAAAGTCACATATCATTGAGTCAAAATTCTAAGGACATTATTATATTATTCATTATCTCATATTGAGAAAAAACATAATAATTGGAATTTCCTTTATATAATAAATTCACACATAGTATGACACAAGAAGAATCATATGACTGTCTCTCAGGACATAATACTAACAAGGGTAATATAAACCATGTATAGAAGGGAAGTAAACCAAAATCTCATTGTAATCCAAAAATATGTATCTAATGACAACACAATCTCTCATGGAAGATAGCCTTACTTTATCATTGTAGATAAATTCTCTATAAGCACTTTGGTTTTCTTGTTACCCACAATGCACAAAACTATTAATTTATTCACAATGTGTCATGAGTGAAACATGAGATTCAACTTGAAATTTACAACATTCAGAATGACAATGCTCAAATATGGAAACAACATATTTGAAAGATTGTGTGATCAACAAGGTTATGCATTCAACTTCTAAAATGATAGATGACTAGTTAGAAAATAAAGTATAGATCCAGAAAAACATCAGGCTAGAAATATGTTTCTAGATCACAACATTTGGAAAAAAACTGCACATAATAAATAAACACACATTTCTATCTTGAAAATAGGTTATATATCGATCCACACCTTTAGAAGACATTTTTCATAAGTCATCTATGTAAAGAAGAACAAATGTAGACAATTTATGTACCCCCCAACAATTATAGCATGTAGGTTTTTTAGTTTACTTTATCAAAAGATTCAAGAATCAATTCATATCGTGTTTATTTTAAAGTCAGTAAATGATAATAAACAATTTTTTATCCCTCAACATGAGGATATTTTTCTGGACCCTAATCCACTAGCTATAATAAACCTAAATTTTCATAAAAACTGAAATGTTATTCCAACTAAATTCCAATAGTGAAGGAGTTGTATGTCATAACAAAAGATATGATCAGAACCCAAGTATCATTTATATTAGTATTAAATCCAAATGCTATCTATGATGATCTTGGTGAGGAAAATTGTATTGTAGCAAGCTAGAAAAAAGAAAAAAATGTTTCGGTCCTAGTTCTTAGACAAACCAAATAAAATAGTAAATGGAACTAAGTGGTTTGTAAGAATAAGATTTTTGAAATGAGATATTTTGTTAGAAATAAAGCATAACATGTGGTCCAAAAATTAACCCTACAAGTAATAATTAGTTTTGTTTTGGTTTTTCAAGTGATTCCTACACTTGAACATATACATATATTTATATTACTAAGGTAGGCAACTAGATGCAATTGTTTAGCATATGGAATTTAGGAGTGTATATCTAGACATTAACATGCATTTTATGTTATAAGTTGAAAATTATATAATATGTATAAAAAAAGTTCCCATTACAGTCTATACTATCTCTGTTAATAAATGAACCACATCATGTGATACATTTTAAAGCAAAGAAGTGTCAATTGTTGGTATGTATGTCATGAGAGCCAATCATGTGACGATTTGGATTGGGATACATTATGATTGATTTGATAAACATCAAAGGAAAGCTTCCAGTTTATTCTGGTTCAATCAGTTATGAGATAATGATAGAATAGAATGAATGCCTAGAGAATGATAGTACTCAATGACGTATGTCTTCAGGTTAAGGACCTAAGCAATGAGATCATATGGATGCTATGAGTATGTACATTTTTGTTATTTTCATAGTTGAATGTCATTATAGAAGGTTGATATACAACAATGACACAACAAGACTAGAGTGTGTGTTGGTTGATGATAGAGTCTCATTAGTCATGATATGTGATATCAAACCAAGGACATAGATACATGTTAGAGAACAGTGTATCAGACAGACCCACTGTGAGAGTGACACATGGAATCATGGCATGGTAGTCACAGTCAGCTCTCACAGTGATGGTGGTGATTGTGATTCTTAGACATGAAATCACTACACTCATCACATGTCATTGGATACACTTTGACATCATCAAACGCAGTCCTGAAATATGGATTGTTATAAAGGTGATGGTTGGATGACTTTGACGCATGGGGTTTTGACAGTGAGTGATAGATATGGGATTTGTCCCTCCTGAGGGAGTATGATGTCCGTGGCCACTTGATAAGCGAGATTGAGAAAGGCATGTGCATGCACATGTGAGTCACTATGTGATATTGATGAAACACATATCTCAGACAATCTTCTTTGGATGAAGGAACATGAATGAATGTTGAAAGTATGATATCTCCATGCCTTGAGTTCATTCAGGATATCAGAGACAAATGAATTATACATTCACTGGAACACCAATCATAGACTGTAGGACTGAAAGTTGTTCTCCAACTTTCCTTTTCACTTGGGTAGCACTGATGTGCGATTAGGCACCACTCTTTGCTTGTGATGTCATAAGCTAGTTATGGACATTCACTGCCAATGTGAAATGGGACCTATAGGGTCAAACACAAAGGATTTACCTGGAATAGGAGTTTATCCATGAATGATGTTTGGATTTATTACGAAAGGTGTTTAGGTACTCAATAAAATATTCAATCAATTGACTTGACTCACAAACATCAAGTTCAAGTGTCAAACCAACTGATTTGAGAACTGCATTGATGTCAGATTGATTAAGAATTGCATTGTCTGTGTTTTGTAAAATATAGACCACCAACCTATTGGTTCACTGGGTGAACCAATCGGCTCATGGGAAATGAGACAACTGGTTCACTTGGTGAACCGATCAGTTCGACTGGACCAAATGACAAAAGGTTGGGTTGTCCTGATTTGTGAGAAATGTTTTTCATTTCACTTGTACAATTCAATTGGGATAAGAATTAATCTTTGGATTAGTAGGAAAAAAAGAGGAAAGTCAATTGGAGGCTATTCAGGAATGTGAAATGACTAGTTCAACTGGTGAACTGATCGTCTCACACTCCCAACCGACCGATTTGTTTGTGAAATGACCGGTTCGGCTGCCGCAGTGCAATCAGTTCATGGAAATTACAGACCCTTCTACTCTCACTTTAGTCCCGCATTGCTCGGAGCTGAGAACCCTGACCCTGACCCCTCCTATATATAGAGGGGTACTGGGGGTTTCTCAGATATCACAACTCAGAACATCAATTGCTCTACAAAGTTGTTGTCCTCTTTGGTTGTGGTAACTGAGAGATCCCAAGAAAGTTCTACCCGTCCAGGGAGGAACAACTAGGGAAATACAACTGTAGGATAGAAACTGGTTGTGGGAGAGTGTGTCGGTGACTAGTACGTCGACTGAAGGGGACGATTCCTTGTCCTATGGGACAGGACGACTAGGGTTCCCGATGGTCCATGTGGACTATCCATAGAGGCCGGAGGTTTCTGCCTCTCAAGAGGACGACAGTCAACCACAGTCCAGGTTAGGCCAGGAGTTGTACATATGTCGTCAAAGAGTAGGTCGTTGAAGACTGCACTAGCTGAGGTATTGTCACTAAGCAAGCCTCAGGACCAGTTACACCTCGTCAAAACCATCCTTCCTATTTCATAGTTGTTGATGCGATCCATGCTTATGGTTTTGTGGTGAGAGAAATTTTTTGTTTCCGCTTCCTTCTCCCTCATCTAAAACCCAACAGTAGTATCAGAGCCACGTCAATGTACTATGTTTTAGGATTAATCGATATGATCGGTTTTTGGTTTTACCATCTTTTATTTATTTCATACGATGCACATATTTATTGGATTGATCTAAATATCCAATTAATGCCACATGATCCCAAACTAATATATACATATATGATATGGTATATATATGCAAATGATATGTGTCGCTCAAAATGGTTATGATGGTGGATGTGTAGCGTGGTTATGGCCTATAAACCCCTATGTGTGTCCTTGGTTGGTCGTGGTTGTTTGCTTTTAGTCTACACACCGAGCCCTCTTCTTCTTTTCATGATGTAACTCGAGATAACTCAAGCCTTCTCTTCTATCTTTTCTCCCCCCAAATGTAACTCGGGGTTTCAGAAAGAAATATGTAAAAATAGGATAATTTATTTCGTGTTATGATGAAGACTGGAGGTCACCCAAATGAGCGGCTGGATGTGCGAGACAATCATCTAGAGGAGCCAACTGATCGACTAGTGGATCGAGATGACTGGCTGATGGTGCAGCTGGTGGCCGGACGAGGAGTGAGATGACCTAACAAACCGACTGTCTGGAGGAGCCAGATGATTGGTTGGCGACAACCAACTGACTGGCCAAGTGGCGAGCCAATCAGTCGTGTGACAATCTGATCAAATCCAAAATGGCTAAGCATAGATCTTCATCAACAACAGGATACATGTAATGTAGACCTAGATGACCGTAATTTCTTATGGCTCAAGGGATTGCAATTGGATGGCCATAATCAATGCTTTATCATTATTACATGTTTTCATTGTGGGATATAGCATGTATATGATATGTACTATATATATGGTGATTGGATACTTATATGTATATATAAGCATATTAAAACCCCTAAAAAAATATTAAGTTTAAGATGCCTTCCAAAAGCAACATACATGAAAAGCTTGATCATCTAAGTGTGGGCACGACCTAGCATGGTGCACCGTCTATCTCATGGAAGTGTGATGGTGAATATGTGGGTCTGCCCTAGTAGGGTGCATATTCATTGTGTTGGTGGTTGGGTCAGACTTAACAAGTTGACCTTGATATGATCAAGCAATTTGAGGCATAAAGATGAACATGGAAAGGAGTTGCACATGACATTAATCAAGAGTTACATATGATGCAATTGGTAAAAGTTGCCTACTTGAAAGAGTCTAGTTGTGGGTGACAACCCTAGCTGGTCCATGGCTTAGATAAAATCAGGATCTTGCTCACTAGAAGGTTGTACGCTACAATCTTCTGAATTGATAGTGAGGGCTATCAATTTGATCAAAATAGTGGGAGTGATAATTAATTAGAGGCCTAATTATATCAACAAACTTTTCATATCAATCAAATTAAGTCAAAAGAGTTTTTGACTAAAATTGCAAATTTCCTTTTTGTAGAACAAATGGCTTCCAACAATAATCACTTTTAGTTGTGATTGGTCCTTGAGAAGGACAAGCTGAATGGGACTAATTTCCATGACCGGTTTAGGACGTTGAGAATTGTTCTCACTCAAGAGTGAAAGCTCTATATCCTAGATACACCAGTTCCAGAGGAACCTATTCCCACCACACCAAAGGAAGAAGGGATGCTTACAAGAAGCATATTGAAGATGACATTGATGCAAAGTGCTTGATGTGGTGCTCAATGAACTATGAGTTGCAGAGACAACATGAGAACACGGATGCCATTGAGATGGTTCAACATCTCAAGAACATGTATCAAGACCAAGCACGACAAGAGAGATATGATGTCTCAAGGGCTCTATTCAAGTGCATCATGACAGAAGGAGATCTAGTTGGTCCTCATACACTCAAGATGATTGCGTATGTAGAGAACTTGACAAGACTGGGATTCCCTCTGAGCTAAGAGTTGGATACTGATGTGATACTACAATCGTTGCTAGAATCTTACAGTCAATTTGTGATGAACTACAACATGAACAACTTTGACAAGTTGTTGAGAGAGTTGTTGGGCATGTTGAGGATAGCTGAGGCATATATGAAGAAAGACAAACCCAAATGTATGATGTTGATCAGCAGAAAGAAGGGTAAGTCTAAAGGCAAGGGAAAGGTCAAAGCAAAGAAGGGTTCTGATGCTATCCAGCAGCCTAAGTCATCTTCAACTCTCAAGGCCAAAGGAGGGGTGAACAAGGGAGGCAAATGTCACCATTGTCAAGAGCCAGGACATTAGAGGAGAAATAGACCTCTATATCTGGATGAACAAAAGAAGAAGAAGGAGGGGATGGAAATTTCCACCTTAGGTATCTTGAAATAAACTTGGAACACTTATGTATTTGAGGTATATGATACCAAGATATGGATATGACATATATGATATGCATGATCTGAAAAGAAGTGATGGCCTTTATGAAAGGACCAAGAAGGAGCACTCATCATTGGAGCAAGTGTTTCTGCCATAGATAGGAGTACTTTTTAGTTTATTTCAGCCCAAAGGGTATGTAATAGAGTTATGAACTGCTATTTTATTTTTCCAAAAAAATAGAAACACTTTATTTCTGCATCTTGTAATGACAAGGATGTCTATCAATAAAGTTGATGTTTCAAATTCAAAGATACGATCTTTTATATAAATGCCTTATTTATCTTGTGGTACTTGGTATTCATAAGATAAAATGATACCTAAAAGTTATTGATGACTCAAACAATTAAGTAGCATTATCATGAGAAATTCATTTCTTGCTTCCATGTTGATGGATAGGCCAAACTCTTTTGGTTGTGAACCATTAGAGATATGAATGTCTTGGTCATGATGACAAGTCAATCTTCACTAGATGTAGTGGGAGAATAATTATTCTATTAGGTATAATACATATTGATGTACATACATGCCTAGTGGAATAAATGTTAATGCTTCAGATGGTGTTTAGTGAAATACCAATGTGAATATCTTGAAGTGTTCAAGAATATCATAAATGAAGTACAAACTTGGTAAAAGTATTAATTCTTTGATGAGATCAATGAATGGGATACTTAAACCAAATGTTTGAGGACCTTGTGAGTAATTACAATAATGTATCATAGAAAACTCATGATTAAGGCATAGTGATGTCTAAATTAAGAATGAATCATACTCTAAATAGTTAGAGCATGATCATCAAATAACTAACCTTCTAGAATTCTTCTAAAGAACATGCTTTACAAAAGAGATTAAGAATCAAAAGTGTTGTGGGTTCTCAAATTCCTTATGTAACAGATACACCTCATATATCTAGGTGATGAATTGGTCATGTGATGAGCCAATAATCTAGATGATGCTGAGGGACCAGATTTTGAGTCATGGCTTGAGGCCATAAGATCCAAAATGGCTTCCATGTGAACCAATTAAGGTATGACCTTATGCTAGCACTTGATTGGGATAAAATCCATAAGTGCAATTGGGTCTTAAGGGTTAATACTGACATGGATGATATTTAGAGAAAGGATCATGCTTGATATTGGAACTTGAACAATATGAGATTTGGAATATTGATATTAAAACTAGATTCCTAGTATGAATGACATGAGGTTGTGTACGTTACACAACCTAAAGGGTTTTATAATCCCATTAATGCAAATGCAGTCTATAAGTTACAAAAGATTAATCAATGTGATTGATTAAGTGCAAGCAACTCAAAGTTGAAGTCTTTACTTTGATTATATAGTCAAAAGGTTTGACTGATACATCAAAATAAAGAAGGGATCTGTGATTACAAAAAATTAGTGGGTGCATATTCACATTCCACATGATGATGAGGAATGAAATGTTCTAAAATGGAAACTGGTGTGGAAATACCTTCTTTAAGGGAAGACAGAGAAATGTCCTATGTGATATGAATAGATATCTATAGAGATAGTTCTCAAAAACCTCTTGACCTGGTAAAGAGAGAGCATACATTGGCAATCTGTACTGAAGGGTCCAATATGCAAAGATTCAGTGGGAGAAAACTTGTCCATGTTATATGGAGTTAGTATCTCATATGCCAAGTGTCCGAAATTCTTACGAAGAATAGGAACACATAGATAGATATGGATCTATCATGTATGTAATCATCCCATTATCTTGTATGTATTAGACATGACAAGAAAATATGCATTCATCATCTTGTATGTATTGGACATGACAATATGATATGCTCATCCTGTTAACTTGTGTGACAAGTGGATGTCTATCTACTTCCAGTCAGGGTCACTGGAATACCATGAAGAAATTGTTTGGTACATTTGAAGTACTAGTTCTATGATAATATAATGAAGAGTTTGGTGTAAAGAGTTATACTAATGCAATCTTCTGAAATGATAGAAGATGATCACAAAAAATAAAATATAAAAGTGAATATGAGTTGATAAACGGAAATGTTCTGATATGAAATCCATTTAATTCTAAAAGGGAATGTTGAGTATCCTTGTGTTATGAACAACAGATGATACTATATGGATCTAGAAGTTCATATAGATGAACTTATAGATATTCCAACCATTGATGATAAGTAGGAATAATGAGTCAAACATTGGAGTTAAATTTTAGGCAAGGAATATCAGATCACATATTATGAGAACTCCATCTCATACGATATGTCATATATCAAAGAGATGTGAAACATAAAATATACCAACTAAAGCAAAGTGCTACTAACTCATTGCGTTAGTACTAGAGAAGTGGAAACATGTGGAACATGTTTGGAGATCACTAAGAATATGATTCAAAGGAGATTGGCTCACAGTGCAAGTGGGAGTCTATTGGTATGTATGCCCTGAGAGCCAATCATATGATGATTTGGATTGGGATACATTATGATTGATTAGATAAATATCAAAGGCAAGCTTCCAATTTATTTTGGTTCAATTAGTTATGAGATAATGATAGAACAGAATGAATGTCTAGAGAATGTCAGTACTCAACGATGTATGTCTTCAGGTTAAGGACATGAACAATGAGATCATACGGATGCTAAGAGTATGTACATTCTCGTTATGACCCTAGTTGGATGTCATTGTGGAAGGTTGATAGGCAACAATGACACAACAAGACTAGAGTGTGTGTTGGATGATGACAGAGTCTCATTAGTCATGATATGTGATATCAAACGAAGCACATGGATACATGTTAGAGAACAATGTATCAGACAGACCCACCATGAGAGTGACTTATGGAACCATGACATGGTAGTCACAGTCATCTCTCACAGTGATGGTGGTGATTGTGATTCTTTGACCTAAAATCACTGCACTCATCACATGTCATTGGGTACACTTTGACATCATCAAACACAGTCCTGAAAAATGGATTGTTATAAAGGTGATGGTTGGGTGACTTTGACACATGGGGTTTTGACTATTTGTGATAGATATGTGATTTGTCCCTCCTGAGGGAGTATGATGTCCATGGACACTTGATAAGTGAGATTGAGAAAGGCATGTGCATGCACGTGTGAGTCAATATGTGATATTGATGGCACACATATCTTAGACAGTCTTCTTTGGATCAAGGAACATGAATGAACGTTGAAAGGATGATAGCTCAATGCCTTGAGTTCATTCAGAATATTAGAGACAAAGGAATTATACATTCACTAGAACACCAATCACAGACTGTAGGATTGAAAGTTGTTCTCCAACTTTCCTTTTCACTTGGGTAACACTGATGTGCTACTAGGCACTACTCTTTACTTGTAATGTCATAAGCTAGTTATGAACATTCACTACCAACGTGAAATGGGATCTATAGGGTAACACACAAAGGATTTACCTGGAAGAGGAGTTTATCCATGAATGATGTTTGGATTGATTACTAAAGGTTTTTTTGTACTCAATAAAACATTCAATTAATTGACTTGACTCAGAGTCATCAAGTTCAAGTGTTGAACCAACTGATTTGTGTGTGGGATTGACTGAGAACTCCATTGACTGTGTTCTGCACAATCTGGACCACCAATTGATCAGTTCACCGGCTTCATGGTCAGTGAGATGACTGGTTCACATTGTGAACTGATCGGTTCGACTGGACCAAATGCTCAAAGTTTAGGCTATCCCGATTTGTGAGAAAAGTTTTTCATTTCACCTGTACAATTTGATTGGGAGAAGAATTAATCTTTGGATTAGTAGGAAACAAAAGAGAAAAGTCAATTGGAGGCCATTCAGGAATGTGAAATGATTGGTTCCACTGGTGAAGCGATCAGCTCACACTCTGAACTGACCGGTTTGTTTGTGAAATGACCAGTTTGGCTGCCGCAGTGCAATCAGTTCATGGAAATTCTAGACCCTTCTACTCCCACTTTAGTCCCGCATTGCCCCGGGATGAGAACCCTAACCCCTCCTGTATATAGAGGCGTACTGGGGGCTTATTAGATAACACAACTCAGAACATCAGTTGCTCTACAAAGTTGTTGTCCTCTCTGGTTGTGGTAACTAAGAGAGCCCATGCATGTTCTACCCATCTAGGGAGGACCAACGAGGAAAAGACAACTGCATGACATCAACTAGTTGTCAGAGAGTGTATTAGTGACTAGTACGCCAACTAAAGGGGATGACTCCTTCTAGTGCCCTGTGGGACATGATGACTATAGTTCCCGGTGGTCCGTGTGGACTATCTGTAGAGGCGGCATGTTTCTACCTCTTAGGAGAATGTCAGTCAACCAAAGTTTGGATCAGGACCAGGAGCTGCACAGACGTCGTCGAAGTAGGTGGTTGAAGATCGCACTAGCTGTGAGGTATTGTCACTGAGCAAGCCTCTAGACGAGGTACACCTTGCCAAAACCATCCTTCCTATTTCATAGTCGTTGATGCGCTTCGTGGTTATGGTTTTGTGGTGAGGGAATTTTTTTTTCTGCTGCCTTCTCTCTCACTCTAAAACCCAACATCAACAAGGGTGCTGGAAAAACAAACATAGACTGTTGTGTTAGTTTTTATTTATGTGCAAATTGATAAAATAAATCAAAAATAAACATTATATGTATCCATCATAAATTTAGATCTATGTTTATTATACTTTTACAAAGATCAAGGTTAATACAATCTTTGTACAATTAATTTTCAATATTACATATAATTTTCACTTTATCTCATGATATTTGCATATTCAATTGGTATTAATTCTAAAAGTTAATCAACATTGTTATCATGATTGTATTATTTTTTGTATTTTTTTACCAATCAACTAATAATTTGTTAATCACCCACAATCATCTTTAGTTTGTTTGTTCATTTTTGGCGATAGGAAGGGCAAGCAGGGTTTCCCCTATGAGTAGCAGCAACCTAGCGGAGAGATCCAACCTCTAGTTTGGGTTGATATGCTCCCCCTAAGCCTCTTCTAGCCCACTCGATGTTTGGTAGTGTCGATAGGTAGCAAGGGGGTGCGGTGGCTTTGTGCCTCTCTAGTCTTATGCTATTGTGTTTGGGCTTGTAGATCAGTTGATCTCCTCCATCTATATATCATGGGTGGTAGCTCTCTAGAGATAGATGTGGGTTTCTTTGTCCTATTGGGGTTGCAGAGCTTGTCAGAATCTCTATCCCTTTTGCTCTGGCATCCTCATCATGAAGTTATTCTCCCCCTTCCTTACATTTTCTAGTTTTCCCTCTTTGTTTATCTATTACTTTATTTCTGTAGTTATTGTTTGGTCTTGGGATCTTCAACTGTTCTTTTATTGTTGTCTTTTTGGGGTTGTATTTTGTTTTGTGGTTAGTCTCTTCGTCATGAGAGATGGAGTTATCTTCTATCCAAAGTTTCATTTGTGCTTCTAGTTAGTTTCATTTCTTGGTTGTGTGGATATACTTAGAATGGATAACTCATATCGGAACATTATCTTTGAACAAACTCACCACCACCGTTCTACAATCAAGTGGAAGGAATCACATTTGAAAACTTGTTTTAACCAACATAATGGTTGAGAGATCAATGTAGAACTGTTTGAGTTTGTTCCAATATGAATATCCTTATTCCATCATTCTTATTCTTGATGGGTTATATAATATTTATTTACTCTATGTGTAGATTCTGTACGAATTACGAGTAATGAAGATCATCATATTTGGTCTAAAAAAATTAATATTGTGTTAAGAGTTGTTTAGCCTAGCTAGTGGCAGAGAAAGGAAATCCAACTGAGGGGGACACCATTAATGTAGATCCTAAATTCAAGATATCAAATAGAACACAGTGGGTTACTTTTCACTAAAATACAATCAATTTTATAATTATGAAGAAAAATTATCAAAACTAGTATGGAATCTGCCAACTCAGAATTCCATGTAATTATGGCACTATGCCTAGCTATAGAAGCGTTCTTATGTTACTTTATCATAGATGTATAGTTTTGAGGGTTTTCAAACTTATAGTTTTCAGAATATACAACAATGAAAGACAAATTATTGTTCATCAACCAAAAATTGGTATCCTTAACTACACATACCAACTTGTAACAACAAACGGGAAAATGAAAACAAACATATACTATAGAAGTGGGGAATTTTATATATAATTTGTATTTTATAATTATAAAGTATTTCATGTATTTTAACATATTTTAATATAAAAGAGTGTAGGAGATGTTGTATAAAAAATTGAAGCTATGAGTCATTTTTGTCTAATAAGACAGTCATGCAAGATCATAGAAATTTTGATTTAACTTCCTAGTTTTTGAATTGTAATTTTTTCCTTGTGTATTGTAATAAAATTGTATCAAATGAGAAGGAGAGGGGATGAATGTAACTCTTGTCTTTTTATTTTCAAATTATCTATTGATTATAGTCTTTTTATATATTAGAAGTTGATAGAAGAGTTTCATTTAATTCTTATCATTTTTTTCATTTACGAGCCTTATGTATTCCGATAAGGTTATATGTATCACCCTTGTGGGTCTGCTAAAAATTGCGCACAACCAAGATCAGAAAAGATGGAGGACTTGGTAGCTTTGACATTAAACTAGAACGGATTTGTGTAATGATGTTGTTGTTACCAAAAAATAGTTGTCATCCCTTTATTACTTATACTCCTTTTAGTGTTATGTTTATTTCTTGACACTATGTATGATATAAGATTAGTTGAAACAAGTCTCAATAGATGTTTTTTCCTTCTAATCTATCATACTCAATACTTAATTTCCTATTAATTATAATCTTACATCCATATTTTTCTTTAACTACATAAGGTGATGTAACATTGTGTTTCATGCCTTCCAAGTAATCTACTATTCTAAAATCCATAAAATACATCTAGTACTTTGTATGATCCCTACTTTTGACACCTTTACTGAAGGAAAATCTTGGGGTGCATAAGATTATTGCACATTAGCATCTCAACAATACATGTGGGCCAAATCATTCTCTATCAAGTGTCAATTCTAGTAAAGTTGATGATTGTTGGACTCTCGAAGCTGGGCTACAACTCACTAGATGTGCTTGCAAATGAACAAACTTTAATGGGAAATATCCCAACCCAGCCAAGTTAGATGACGTCTAAAGTATGATTGATGCTTGTTAGGAACCTAGCTTCTCCTCAATATATCCTTAATGAATACTCTTAGAGGCTGGAGTTTTTATCTGGACAGGTGTGGTCAAACCATGGTCAATACTTTTTAAACAACAAGTCATGCGAGGAATAAACTTATTCTGACTTGTTGATGCAAATGTGGGTTTTACAAATTCATCAAGGCCAATCACGTCTTTTCAAATGTAGTATTTCATCATAGCTATGTGAATAACAAATACAGTATCATGTAATATTCAACAGTAGTAACAAACATCAAATTAAAGCGATTTAATTCCCTGCATGTATATCCTTTTGATTTCATCGCCATTTCCAATGGTTCAAGAACAAAACTTTATAGAAATTTTGATAAAAATTAACTTTTATGCCCTTTTCGGCATAAGATTTTTATGACCAAATAGATGGATTAAATAACCAATACACATATTTTTGCAATAAACTCATATATTGATATTGGTGGGGGGAATCTACATGGGTGAGTGAAAAGAAGTTGAACTTTGATGAAGATTTTAGGGCAAACATTAGTGCATAAGAATGTAATTATCTCATAGATAAATTCAACAACAAGCTATTACAACTTAGACACGTGAATACCAATCATTTCTAAATGTGTAATACAAAAGAAAGTATTGAATTACCTAACTAAAACTAAAGTAATATGTTGGTCGATCATGTCCATGACCCACACCCGATGGTAGTTTTCCAAACACAACCTCATTTATATGACTGAAATATTGAGTCTAACTCATGCTATCTTTGTAACATGCATGATTTGTTTAGAATGCTTTAAGTACGCTCAATCTCCTACAAATGCATCATCCCAGATATTAGAAAATACTCCTTCAATGCTTTTAATCGGTCATCATCATCATCATATGACTCATGTACTATCTTCATAGCATGAGATGGGGGGACATGTACCCTATCTCTAATGTAATGTCATATTTTACCCCATTCTTGTATCACCATATGACCTCTATATGTTGCACTAGCACCCCCTTCAGGATAGTATTGCTAAGAAGTGGGATCTTCACATGCATACTTTTCATGTCCATAATCATAACAAACATAACGTCATTGTTGTGGAGGTTGTACAAGAGAAGGGGTAGTCATCATCATCATCATCTAAGCCTCAATCCCAACTATGTTGGGGTCGGCTACATGGATCCTTCTTTTCCATTCAGCTCTATCATGGGCCATATTCTGATTGAGATGTAGAGATTCAAAATCTCTCTTTATAAACTCATCCCATGTTAATTTAGGCCTTCCTCTTCTTCTATTTATAGTGTTTGGCTCCATATCATTGCTTCGTATAGGCGTACTAGTAGGTCCGCGTTGCACATGTCCGTACCATCTGAGTCGGCCCTCACGCAACTTGTCCTCAATGCTCGCCACCCCCACTTTATTCCTGATATAGTCATTTATCAAACGATATTTTCTTGTCTTCCCACACATCCATCTCAACATACACATTTCAGCCACGTTCATCTTGTTGAGACCTTGTTTCTTCACCACCCAACATTCACTCCCATAGAGCATGGTTGGTCGTATAGCTGTTCTATAAAGAGAAGGGGTAGTATAGAAAAAAATTTGTTTAGAAGAGGTTTTAGCCATAGAGGGTGAGCTATAATATGTGATACTCATGCTTCCCATAGAATCAACCAAATCAAAATATGTATCGTATTGTTGAGGTGGGGAGTTGTACTAGATGACTATAATATACAATGCTCATGAATTTCTTTTCGTATCTTCTTTTGTTGGACAATTTTTCTATCCATCATGATACTCAAATTTTCTATTTTTCATGGATTCATTTTGAATGGAGTGGTCAGCACCAAAAATCATACAACATGAAAATATGGGTCCTTCAATCAGTATATGTGGTGACTCTAGGAATATACTTTAAAATATAAATACTAATGTGTAGGATCATTGTCGTGCAAAATGTTAACATTAACATCTCTTAGGGGTTGTCCTGAATTCACTACACAAGCCAAAGCTCCCGTTCAGAGGCTCAACGTCAAGCATAATGTTGGACTCTTTAAAGACTGATATGAAGCATATTGCACTCAATAATATTTTGTGGGATACTATGGGGAGCCATTGTATGAAGATGATTTTCCAGAAGAGGCAGACTACAATCAACAACATTATGGGAGTTATAGTGATGAGTCCAATTATGTTGATCAGTCTCTACCTTACAGTTTTGAAAGAATGGAGGCCCTCTAGAATATATTAGTTGTCTAAAAATCAATACTAGCTAATGAACAAGCAACACTATTCTATGGAGAAGCCTAAAGTAAAATAATTGAGCTATAACTTTCGTATTTGAAAGAAAAAATCTCCTAGCATCTTGAGCCTCCACCATCCTTCTCTTTTTTAGATCAAGATCCCTATAATTATAATGATCAGCCGATATTATTGAGTCTATCTTGGAAGATGTACAACCAAATTTTGTTGCATATCTGTTTTTTTATGATGTGGTACAAGCCCAACAGGAGGTATCTACTCCTCCAATACTTCATTTTTTATCACCTCTCTAGTTATAACTCGTACAAATCCCATGGAGGAGTTGGGTGTGTTCCACATGAAGGATCTAGAGCTACAAATGACATTTTGCATGACCCTACTATGTTTATTGCTTTTGATGCTAATTGGGTGGTAGACCCAGAGAAACAGTTGTACAAAAATATTTTTCAGACTGATTTTACATATGAGACGGTTCCTCCTATGTCAACACCATATATTCTTCCTATAGATTTAGGTAATGAGAAGAAGCCAGAGCCAGATCATCTACCTGATTCAGAACAGTTGCAATAGTGGCTGAGGATTTATCACACATTGGACACAAAAGAAGGTAGTCCACCATTGTTCTTCATACAGGAGCATACCTTGAGGCCACCAGATAGCACCACTCATACATTGTGATGCTTGTTTTGAATCTACATATAGAAATTGTACTACCTCTACTGATGGAGTGTTTCTCTGCCTGAGAAAATTTCTAAGCTTGGGGTGGAGGCTGGGTGGCACATACTCCTTTTCACCCACATTATCTGATTTATTCTCTTATTTTACTTCAGCATCTCTTCTTTGCATGTTTGTGTTGCATTTACATCACCTGCATGGTATGTATCTTGAAACAATTATTATTTTAGTTCTTAGTTCTTACACTATTAGCTGAATCAATTATTGAGCTGGCTTTGGTTGCATTGCATAACTATCATTCATCATGTGACCCCCTTCAATGAAGAGAATTCTTATGTAATGTTATATCATAAATTGCTAATGCTAGAACCTATTATGTCACCTAGGATCTTGATTAATATTATTTCCTAAAAATGATGGCAAGTTGTATGGGTTTGAGATGAATCAAATACATGCTCCTCTTAATGATTCACGTAACTTCTAATGAAAATGTCATTATTTTACATGTTAGAAGATACATTTCAGTTGATCGTTAATATTGTTCATATGCCCTAAATATAAAAATGTGAGATGCACAAGTTCAATCTCTTCTACATTTCTACTACCATCTTCTTACCCTACCATTTTCCAAAAGAAAGAATAAAAAGTCAAAAATATTGTGAAACTCCAAGTTTGGGGTGCCACACCCCTCCTTCCTCTACCACTTCTTCCATACCCCTCGTATGTAATAGAGACGTACCATCATAAAGAAAATATGCCAATGTGCACACACACACAAAAATGCAATCAATGTAATTACAGCCTTAAAAATAATCTCAAACCGAATAGATGAGATATTCAAAAATTCTTTCTTACACACCTCCATTCACTATTTTTTCTACCCATTATAGTCTTCCCATCGTCAAACTATGTTATTTTGTAAATGTGATAGAATATGAAGAATGATCTTAAAGATCAATGATATTATGATTATAACATGTGAGTTTTGACATGGAAGCATGTTTACAAAAGCAAAGTCAAGACAAAGAACATGAAAGTTGTATCATGTGATTTCAAAAAATCGAGGATGCTTGGCAATGTTCAGTGGTAGGGACCAAAGTGATATTGAGAGAGAGAGAGGTGACAAGATATTAGTATTATTTGGTAGTTGTTTGTGATTTTTTGGTACTCGTGGATGAGCAACATTAAAGTCTGCGGTAATTTTATGAGTGCATATTCATCGCATCTTAATAAGCATTTTAGATGCATTTATATATTTAGTTTTGCATGTTTAATTACATTTCTCTTCATATTTAAGCTGTTTAATGATGTTAAGTAGGTTATGTGACTTATTTGGTATTTAATGTGTGCAAGTTCAAGAGAGAAGAAAATATCCCTCCTTAAAGGCCCAAGAATTGACCAAAGATCGCATATTCTCACTCCCCAACTCTAATATTTGGAGTGATGACCTCTTGCAATGATTGGGAATAAAACAATACTTCTTTGGGAAGACAATTAGTCGATTGGCTACTCCAATCAACTGACTCAGAGTTCTAAAAGTGGGTAGTCAATTCCCCCAAATTCTACAACAGGTGAACCAGTCGTTTGCCTTTCTAATCAGTCGATTGGTCTGTAGGTTCTCCTACATTGTCTGATATATATCTCACACCAAAATGACTACATCTTTTGCATCCAAACTCATAATTTAGTGTTTTTGCATTGAAAAGGACGTCTCATAATTTACAGGAAAAATATATTTTACTTCAGGACTTGTGAGCGACCCAAAATTTTCCCACAACTCTAGTGCGAAATGTAGGCAGCTGGAGGTTAGTTTGGGTGGTTATGGGATTATAGATCGAGATGATATAAATATCCTTGGGGTACGTTCAACACAATGTTTCAAATTCTTTCTCTCTCATCTACAACCCTTGCCACTACCAAAGAGAGTCAGAGGAGAAAGTCGATGATTTTTCATGAATATGGGATCCACCATTGGATGTGACCAAAGATTTTGCCACTATTCGAGGAATTGTGACATAATCCACTGGGCTTCTCTTCCCCAACACTGATCTTTATGAGGTTTCTACTTTTCTTCTTCTTGAATCATGAACATGATTAGAGAGTAGACTCTTAACTTTGGTGTAGGGATTAGTCTGAATGTCTGTATTTTGTTATATTTGTTATCAAACTTGCTATTTCTATTTATTAGAAGGTTTTTCATTCATTTATTCACATGCTAATTGATTTGGCCAGTCATCTTGTTAGTTTGTCAAAATTCTAAGCATCAAGATAACTAAACTTAGGATAAGAACTCAAATGAAGGCGTTGAGCTCCGTATGAGATCCCAAAAGGAGTTCCACTGGACAATTGGGTAGTGATTTGTGGGCACCGAGATCTCAGGTCCACAAGGAATTAAAATCTTGTATGATCCATCTTCTAAAAGGTGGTAGATCCACATGGTCCTAATGTAATTAGCTATAGTTAACAAGTCATAACAATTAGAGCAGTCATGAAGATAGTGGCGGTAAAACTAGTGTCCTATTTGTTTTATCATTTATTCTTACTTGGTTATTTCATTTTCTTGTTCAGATAATTGTGTTAATCATCCATTCTATCAGAATATCATTGGTAATCACTTTTCTTAATAGATGAAAATTCCAATTTGTTCTTATAAATGTTATCTCTAGGGTATGACCCTTAATTATATAGTGATAAGATTATTCTTATTATAGGTGGTGTTTGTTCAACTATTGTCTTCATAAAATTAGAATATTATTATCTTAGTGAATTTTAGGGTTAGAAAGCACCACATCCTAGTTGTAGAAGATTTTCTAGTACCAGATTGAATCTCTTCTTGTACGACTCTTTCAATGTCCATCTCATCATCTACATGTTGAGGGTTGTCTTTGATTAAGGTAACCAGATTGCAATCTTTTCTTCTTTTTGTCGGTCTCGTACATCAAGATACTCAAATATTGCTTCCACATTGGCATGTAGACACCCTACTCTATCTTTGAAATAGATGCACCACCTATTTCATTCATCCCATTATAGTAAGGAATTATCATCCAGATTCCCATCATCAACAAAACCAAAGGTGTAAGAAACATCAATAGGATCATAAATGACATATACATCCACTTAACTCTAATTTAATAGGATCTTTTGATCTCAACATCTTATTGTATGGACAAAGACCAAGCCCTTCAAGCATTGCGAGCCATATCAGTCTCTCATTTTGTTGAGAATGAGGTTGAATGTTGACCAATTTATTTGACAACCACCTACAATAGTTACTTGTGATAATATTCTCAAAGTGATTCTTCTAAGTTCTTCACAACATGTGTTGTACCGACACCACAACTTATAAGGAATAGTTTTGTCCCTAGAAACAATTGCATTTGGATGTGAAAATCATGAAATCACCTCCCTAAACAATCTTAGTTGCAAAAAAGTAAAAAGAATATATTTAGTATGACATTACTTAGCAAACTAACATATTATTTTAATTTAGAAGCGGAATTCATACTTGATTCATGATTTTCACCCTCCCTTAACTACTTGTTAAAAGTTTCTCAATCATTTCTTTCACGCCTGCTATGAACTCATTATTGAACCCCGACTTATATTTTTAGTGGAATCTTGGGTTGACCTACAACAAAAACTATTAAAAAATGAGTGAGAAACATGGTGAACCATATTAACTCATGAATTATAAAATTACAACCTAAAAGAATTAAGATTTTCTCTCCATCTTTGTGTAGAGGGTGTAGAATCATCTTTTCCCATCACTTCTTGATGATTTTAAGATAGTTTTTTTCTCATTTAGGGGAAATTGTAGTGATTGGTTCTTTCATCCTTGACATTTTCTCATATAAGTAAGTAATGGTGGGAGCTTTGTCTTCATCCACCAATTAGAGAACTTTCACTATCGATTCCATTATACTAAAAATCTTGGATTCTCTATCCCAAAAGATCCTACTATTTTTAACATCTTGTATTTTTTCACTATGTCACTCATGCTTTCTTTCATAGAGTTTCATTCCACTCAAGAAAATAACCTTTTCAAACAATCCTTCTTGGCTTTAAGACTTTGAGTGCTGAAAAGTTGGAGGATAATTGGGGTGAGTCCTATTTTAACCAAATCACCACAATTCTCGCCTCCACATTGATTCTAAGAAGAACGAATGTTGTAGATAAAGCTAATGATTGACATAGATTTGGTGATTAATGCCTTCATCTTTGACAACCCACCTACATTGATTGAAGTTAAGTTAATAATGTGATTATTTTGGTAATCATCTCCATTACTCTATAAGAAATCTAAATACATTTTCAAGTGTGCTCACATATATCTCTCTATGATGAAGTCAATGCAATGGTTTTCCTATCGAGTCCCACAAATTGGATACTTATCCATTGGCAACTTGTCGACCTTCTTGAAATTGGTGTCATGGTCAATAAACATTTGAACAATGTTGTCATCACCAATCATCCTTACATATATCTCAACCACCTTATCCATATATGGAAAATTTGGAACTTCAATAGAGGCATCAAAAATCCAAGGAAAATTGTGGATCCATGATAGTAAGATATAAAATGAATTATTTTCTTTTGGTTCCCATAATTCCCACCATCATACATTAGAGTTACACTCTATTATGGAAACCTAAAATATATGTAAATCAATGTCATTGTCAAGTAAAACCGCACCATAAAGTTAAATTACTTTCAAATTAAAAACCTTACCTTTTTTTCCTCAATCCACTTTTGAAACTCCACTTTTTGTTTTGGAAAATTAACATGAATCAACTCATATGGAGTGGAAAATTTACACCTGGTCATGTTGACTCCTAGTTCTCTAGAGATGTTGAAATATGTCTCTAAAGATACATGTATAGGAACATCACGCAAATAAAATAATTCACTCATTGCTTTTCGAACTTTACTCTTGGCACCCGAAAGCAACTCATTCAGACTATATTGTCCTCAATGTTGCTATCTAATGTCTAGTTCATCAACATCTACACCATACCTCTCCCTTGCTTGGATATAAATCTGAATAAGGAATCAACATATCCTTTCTTTCTTTTAATTTGTGTTGGCATAACAATGTCCTCACCTACATCCACTACGGGAATATGTGTTTCTCTTATTCCACTGCCACTTCCTCCACCATGCTCATAAATAGATTTACCTTTGCCTATATCCTATATGAATCATGTTGTTATTTTTCACATGTATACATCTTTTTATTTTTTCGAATAATGGGTAATTTATATGATGAAGGACTTAGGAAATCCCTAGCCCTTAGCACAAAGTGCTCATACAGAGTTTGTTTACAAAGTGGAAACAAAACCAAACCAAGCCCTTAGTCCTAAACTAAGCCTCTCATGTATATTTGTTTGATTCTCTAATTGGTGCCATATACATGCAGCATTGTGTGGGGTGTCATAGCCTTTAGGATAGTCCACATCTGAGTCAGACTTAGGAGATGAAGCTCCTTGTTGATAATTAAATAGGGTTTCAACATACATTTTATCTAGTTATTATTGTTTGTTGAGAACCTTTTTTTCTGACCAATCATCTTCCTAAATCATCCCTCACCCCTTGAGGGTATCTCTTTTACATTAATACATTCGTATCACAACCAACAATGTGGGCTTTGAATTGCAATATACCACCACTTACTATTTTTTTGTGATATTTAATCACTTATTGTTTGATACATCAGATTTAAAGGCAATAATCCCAAGAAAAATCCAAATCTATTTTAGGGGAAGCACCCTTCCCCTAAGAAGTTGCATTGGCTCCACCATCACAGTGACCTGAAGACGCCATTTCCTAAAAAAATTAAAAACACATATACAAAGGTTATTGTACTTTATTCTCATTTTAAATTAATCTATAGATAAATGAGGTTACAAACCTAAATAACATAAATTATTTGATCATAATAGTCTTATTATAATGAATATATCAATTTAATTCATCAACTACATCTTTTAACTCAATATTAGTTCAAATTTGAAATATTTTAATTATTGACATCATATACTATATTTTAGTTTTTGTTTGGATTTATTTATTTATTTTTCTAATTTAAGTTTTGAAATTATTTATTAATAATCTATAATTTGGAAATTTTATATAATTTTAACTTATTTCATTTGATTTAATATTTAGTTATATACATGACTATCTTTATGTGTGGTATAATGTATATAAGCTTAGATATAAAAAATTCACTAAAACCTCATTTTTGTGTTTTAGAGTATTTTTCTTATGAAATAAAGAGGACTATAAGTTAGAAAAATAATGGTAGATCTTACAGTTGTATAAATTATTAACGTAATAAATAATTGTTCCACTTTATGTTCCACATATTTCTTTTGCAATTTTAGCTTCTGAAATTATATATCAACTAATTAAAAATTAGAAATATCAATATATATGTATATATTATTTTAACTGAAATAATCTCATAGGATATATTTAAGTATATCTCAATATATTTTAAGTGTACTATAATGTATATACGTTTAGATCTAAAAACATAAAATTAAAACCTAGATTTCAGACTAATTATTTATTTTCCTATGAAATAAAGAAAAGTTTAAGTTGTATTGGTAAAATAATGATAGATCTATGTACTATAATGCATAATGTCATCATATAAGAAGTTTTAGTGAAACACATTATGATTTGAGGAAGATCGATTACTTAGAATTTTTTATTTTTGGAGTTCATCTTCTGGATATAGAAAGAAGGGGGTTAGAAGTCAAAGAAATGAAGTTATATGAATATGTGAGAGGGTGAAATTACCTTAGAACATAAGAATTAAGCCTTAAAGAGAGAAGAAAATCTTGCCAAAATTTCCCATGAGTTGTTCTTTCACATGGAACAAGCTACTGACTATAAAAAATTTGAAACAATGCCATGTGTGGAGAGCCTCTTGGCAAAATAAGGCCCTAAATAGGGTATCTTGCACCAAAATCTAGCACTTCCTATGGATTTTAGTGGGGGCCTATAATTTTGAAACAAATTTATGAAAATAAGTTTTAGTCCAAAGGTAGGGAGACTTCTACTTCTGGTGCCCTTAAAAACTAAAATATCGGCCAATATTTTTTGAAATTGCTCAAATTTTTTAACCATGATTACCAACCTCCTATTTATCTTGGTGTACCGAAGATGTTCTAACAAGAGAAGAGCATGGACCATAATCACACCATCTTATGCATGCAGAATTGGGAGTTTAGACATGATTTTTTTTCAAAATTATCCTAGGTTTGAATAAATTCTAGATAACCTCCTACACTTTTGCATATATTAAAAAAAGTCCCTCTAACCATTTCTACTATTAGGTGTCGTTCAACTTAATTCCCCCCTCATTCTTTTATTTTTCAATTATCCCCTATAGGTCAATGGTGATTTATTTTAGATTTTGCATTATGTTTTTGATATTCTCTTATAATATTACAATACATAAAACTGAATTTAGTAAGTTCAGATCATAATCCTATTTTGAGTTATGTAAAGCAATCTATTTTGATGGACTTGAACCCCAGATAGTTTGTAACAAAATTAAAATGAACATAAACTCGATTTGGTAATGTATAACTATGGATTACACTTATTTAAATCTAACACGAGTACAACATATTATAAATGTACCTGTTTTTAGATTAGCCCACATAGTCCTATAAGCCTATAAGAGAATGTCCGAAAGCAAAAGGTTTTCTCCAAATTCATATTCTAAATTTCATTAAAAAATCAATAGTCAATGGTTTCAAATTTCAAATGTTAAGTTTTAATTGTAACAAATTTTAGATTATATTCTAAATGATTCTATTTCTTGCAATGTGTCCATTCGGCCTTTTGGCATGCTTACAAGTTGATCCCAAAGATTGGGTGCCACATCAAAATTTGTCCCATGTAACTCGAATCATAATATGGTACATCATTCCTTGGAGCGGTCTTGCTCTAACCAACACCCATCGGTTCTTAAATTTGATATATTTGTGTGTGCATGTAGGGATTGTTTAGGTCTTGCTTGTAATGATGTCAACTGCTCATTAGGAACAACAACCTCAATCTAAGATATTAAAATTGAATCCAAAATTGTTACAAATGAAATCAAGAACTTGATTTTAGAAACTGTACAATATTGATTTTTCTCCTAGATTTAAAATACAAATGCCAACAATGTTCTACTTTTAATATTTGTTTCGGGGCCTACATGGAATGATGTAAATATGTTTCTTTGTAAAATGATACAATTATGTCAGATTTATTAAGTATAACTCAAAATATACATTACGAAACTGAGTTTGGGTACATTTTAAATATTTTACAAATAATATGGGTTTATGTAGGTCCGCACTGCATTATTTACATAAATTTGGATATTCTTCTTATAGCATTGCCTTTTTCTTTATGACTTTGAAACCAAGCTTAAGGAAGAGTCCCTTTAGTAACTCAACCTCATCATTGTAAATCTCGACATTCCCCGCCCCACCCTCCTCTTTCTTTTACCCGCACCGGGGGGTCATCTATCTCACTCAGTGGGTCGTCCTTGATATGATCAAATTTCATTTCGAAGCACACAATCGAAGGTTTGTTAACCACCTGAGTAGCCTCGCCGACAATATTTTTTGTCCACGGCAATGTGATAGGAGAATTAACAAAAACATAAACCAAAACTTCAACAAATCATTAGATAAATAAACCAAATGATAAAGGGGATATAAAAAATATGAAAAGGAGAGATCCGTCAAAGTGAACGGTAGTAATTGCAGGAAGGACTGAAGGGGTTTTCTAGAATTTGTGAAAATAAGGAGTATATAGGATTTTCTCTAAATCGAAGAGATTTTTCGGAATGAAAATTCCTTCAGCATCCTTATCCGACTAGCCTTCTCGGGCTGTCCGCCGGTCCTCCCCCCTCTTCTTTTAGAGTATTGATATAGAGCACACATCTTCAATCAAAATTTACATCTAGACCATCAACGCAAATATAGAATATGAAACGATTGTCTAATATTGTACAAAGAAAATTTTGGTACAATGCTAGAAGTCAAAAGGTTACGAGAGGAATGAGAGGATAAAAGATATACAAGTAACTGTTATTAGTGATAAAAGTCATGTTGAACACTATCAACTTTAAAATAAAATTGTACCAATATATGTATTAAACAATGCTATATATATATATATATATATATATATATATATATATATATCAGTACATCATTTTTTGTACAAGTTATATACATATTTTTATATAATACTTATTTATTATGTATTTATACATCCTATAGTGAGCATTTTTAAAGTAAAAAAATCTTATAAACAAGTACTATAATATAATGAGTATTTTTAAATTAAACAATGCTCATTAATATGTATTACAAAACTTACTTTATATGTACACAATGTTGATAGTGTCTATACGAATGGAAAATTATTTATCCAACATTTCATCCACCAAAACATACACCCGTACCTCGGAAAAATACATAAAACACATTTAGTATTATGCATCTCGATTTTGAAAGTGGCCATAGTTGGTTTATGGATGAAGAGAGATACAATAATAATTGTTAGTGGATGGAATGAGTGTGGAAGAAAAAAGAAAGTGAGATAGTGGATGGAGAGAGGGGTTGTAATTAATAGACACAAAGAAATAGTGGATAGAGAGAGGGTGTCATAAATCGAATAAAGAGGAGTGGATGGAGAGAAAAAGTACAATAAATATAAACAATGAGAAGTGGATGCAGAGAGGGTATAATAAATACAAACGAAGAAGTAGTGGATGGAGAGAGTGAGAGTAAACTAAATATAAAGAAAGAAATAATGGATGAAGAGAGAAAGGGCGACATAATAATTCTTACTGAATATGATATACAACACACATCTTCCACCTAATGTCACACCCTATCTTCGATTAAGGTAAACATGAAATATCAAACGTCTTTTACTTTTTTGAATGCCATGAGTTGAAAAGTCTCCAGATATGAAAAAAGACAAAATAATATACAAATACTTGTAGTTAGTGATAAAAATTATGAAGAACATTATTGATTTTAACTTAAATTATACTAATAAAAGTGTTAGACAATGTTGGACATATTTATTATCTTTGTTTATCATTTCAGTATATAAGTTATATATTTTTTATAAATAATATTTATATAATATATATTCATATATCCTATATTGAGTATTTTTTATAATGTTTTCATAAATGACTATTACAGATACAATACATATTTTAAAGATAAACAATGCAGGTTCATAAATATTCAATTACTTATTTTAGACTTGAACAATGTTGACGAAAAATATATGATTTCTTGTGTTGCATTCTCTCTTCATCCACTATCTATTTCTTTATATTAATACACATTCTCTCTCTATCTATTATTGCTTATTTCCTATTTATTATATCTTCTCTCTCCCTCCACTACCTTGTTCTTTTACTTATTACACATTATCTCAACATCCACAACTTTTTTGTTCTAGTAATTGCGGACTCTCTCTCCATCTACTGACGAGACACACTATGCTAATAGTACTTTTTACGTCTCCTAATCCGCTTCCCTCACTCCTTCGGGTGCTGAAGCCTTCTTCGATTCTACCTATGCGTCTTCGTCTTTCTTGTACTGGTTCTCCGCTCTTTAAGTTTGGCACACCGGCTAGAAGGCTAGAATACGTCAGATCTACCTATACATAGTCATCTTCAGTTCCATCACTCCATTTTTTAATGCAATTCGGCACAAAGAACCTGAAGCCGTCCACACACGCATCACCTGAAGGTCCCCACCTCCATGTTCACATTAGATAATTCTGGAGAGTTTCTTATTCATTTAAATAGGTCGATAAGAATTAGACGGCCTATCCAATTGTCAATTGAGACGTCCATTTGATTAACTCTTCAGATTCTCCTCCATTCTCCGATCAAAACCATCTGCACCTACCACCCACCCAAGCTTCCATTTTCAAGTCTCCCACTCACCAATCATATTTTTCATTGTATCCAAATGTGTTAATTTTGTATTGAGTATTTATATGCAACAACAGATAGCAATTAAGTTAATATTTTTCAGGCCATATCCAGATAGGACCAGGAGAATAAATGAAGCAGGAGAACAAAAAATAAATAATGTTATTGAGAAACGAACGTTTTATTTAAAGAATTCAGCAGCCTGCAATCCTTTTGGATAGGCGTCGTTCTTTTAGACGATCGGTCATGAACCTGTAGAAGACGTCTCGTTCATGTTGACAACGAACGATGCAGATGTTTGATGACGTGCACCACCAGGACAGCTCACCGACTGTAGGAACCACCTCCTGACAGCTGTGTCTCGAAAGAGAGGAAAGAACTTACTTCACACAAGAGAAAGCCTTCACGCAACAACTCGGGAGCAATGGTAGGAAGACATAGGTTTAGGTTTGCAAAACAAAAAAATGAACACTGACAGCTGACATTCATTGGATGTGTTTAACCCTAATGACCAAAGGCTTATTTTTAGCCTTACACACACCGAAATCTTATCCTCCATTATGACACAATCACTCGATTGCTTTTGTACATGTTGCAGAATAAAATCACAAGGAAGACACTTTCCAAGTAGGATTAATAAATCCAGTTTGGAAAGAAACAATTAAAAAAATTAATAATTAATTATGCAATTTTATCATTGTGCAAAACGAAGATGGAATATGGAAGAAATTCCCACAATTAACAAGCCACAAGCTTGTGCATGTGCTTGATCCAGTACAGCAAGGCGTGGCATGGTACACATGTACGCGTACGTGCGTGTGTCTTGTTGGCACCATACCCACCAAGAAGGTGAGCATACTCTTTCCTAAGATTATTTCGACACTAGTGTCACATGTGATCCTACATATAAGGACCCCCAAAAGTTCTAGGAGTGAGCAATGTGGGACTAAACACTTCTCATTTGAACTGGACAATACACTACCTTTTCCTCTATGTACTAGCTACACTAAATTGGGCTTAACCCATGCTAAATGTGTGGTTGCAGCAACCACATATTTAACAATCCCCTACAAACTCCAATGTGTAGTGTGCTCTCCCAATCAGTCCTCCATACTGTGCTTTTAGTAGATACCTTTTAGTTTAAATCTACCTGGGTTATCCAACTATGACCCCCACAGGAACTAGGTGAAGAAAAGTCTTGTATCTAAACCTTGGGTGCAAGAGTATAGGTTGGAAACAACACAATAATGACATGGCAAAAAAGAAATCTGATGTATTAAAGTCATGCATCCAAAAGATATATCTCATGATTAATATCAAATAACAACTTGATTCCCCTGTTGCGGCCTACTCAACATCAGTCATTTAGTTGAAGTCTCCAAGGATGTACTGCTAACATCTTATCCTAAGACTTAACATCATTCAGAGACTAATATCTTACTAACTTGCAGTCATGACACAAATAGATTTCCCACGGGATAAACACACAGATGCTAGAAACATCAAAGAAGTCACATAGTGTCATCTAATTCACCCGATAGCTTGTTATTACCATATTGAACCCAATTTGTAGGATCTCCACTCTGTTGGGTTGGGTAGCTACTATCTGCAAATAATAAGGGGTTTCAGTCCCATTCCCAACCTGGCTTTCTCCACTAAGGCCAGGCTAAGACCTTTAGTGAAAGGATCAAATATATTATCTTTGGTACCGACATAGTCCACAACCACTATCCTATTAGACACTAACTCCCTTATAGACTTGAGTAATGACTTGGATGTGTCTACGTTGTTTTTTATTATACTTGAAACTTTTTATCTTAACAATAGTTATAGTCCTATCATAGTGAATTGAAATTATAGGAAGATGCTTTTTTACCATAGGCAAACTGGACATAAGTTCAAGTAGCCATTCAGCTTCCAATCTAGTCTAATCTAAAGAACACAACTCTACCTCAAAAGTAAACTGAGACAATATGGTATGTTTCTTAGACCTCCAAGAAACTGTTGGAAAATATGGCATCAGATAAGATAACGCAAACAAAAAAGTTTAACTTTCCATTTTACCTTATATAGTAGATTGTATCAAAAACTATGAGATGGGAAAGAGAGTTTGTAAGGTTTATACCTAGTCCTAGAGTAAGTCCAAAGACTATCCCTTGTAGTAGGGTGTGTTTTTCTTCAAATTGTACCTAGAAAACGTCAACATCGGCCTCCTAATTGATCATCGTGGATGGCAGTTGACTTCATCCTCCTAGCAACAAGCAACAACCTCCTCACCTCTGTAGTAGTCCACACGTACTATCGAGAACTCCTGTCACGCTAGAGTAACAGCTAAGAAGGAGTTTTCACTCATAGTCAGCGTGCTAGCACAGACTTGCTCTCCCAATTGTCTCTCCCTTGTTGTTCCTCCCTTTTACAGACAAAACATTCTCAGGTTCTCTTGGTTACCACAACCAGAGAAGACAACAATTATCAGAGCGTATATTGTGTCTCTGGAAGGCCCCTAGTACCCCTTTATTTATAGGAAGGCTAGAGTTAGGGCTTCCAGTCTGAGCGAGAGCTAAAGAGAGTCAAGAATTTTCTGGAACCTATGACCGTTGAACCAGTCGGTTCACTACTGAACCAGACAATTCAAACATGAGATGATCAATTCAACTCTTGAATTGGTTGTTTCACTATGTTTACCAATTGCAATTGTATTGGAAATTAATATTTGATTAATGCACAACATGACATCAGCATAATCCTTGATCCAATCAAATTAATCAACCAAACGGTTGGTTCACAACCTTAATTAGCTAGTTCATAGACCTAAGCTGATCGATTCACTAACTAAACCATCGTCTCGTAGTTCTAATTGCCAAAGTTGGTTCAACTGACTTGATAGTTGGATCGATTGGTTCAATACTTGAACTGGTCGGTTCACAACCTCGTCAGTCAACTTTCATCCATTGTTGTTTAAATTGAATACCTAAATATTTTAGTAATCAAGTTAAACATCATTCATGAATAAACTCCTATTCCAAGTGTATCCTATGTTTGTGACCCTATAGGTTCCAAGTTACATTGTTAGTGAATGTCCATAACTAATTTATGACATCACAAGCAATGAGTGTTATCTCGCAAGACATCATTGATATCTAAGTAATTGGAAAGCTAGAGAACAACTTAAACCTACAATCTATTATGGGTGTTATAATGATTGTATAGTTCCTTTGTCTCTGATATTAATATTGAACTCAAGGTATGGAATCGACATCCTCTTCAACGTTCAATCCATATTCCTTGAAGTAGAGTAAATTATCTGAGATATGCGTAAGCTCAATATCATATATTGACTCATACGAGCATGGACATGCATTTCTCAGTCTCATTTATCAAGTAGATAAGATATCAAACTCCTGTAGGAGGGACAAATCCCATCTATATCACTCATAGTCATCCCATGTTATAATGCACTCAAGCACCACCTTTATGGCAACCTTATTTATGGTCACGGTCGATGATGTCAAAGTACATTGAACGACATGTAACGAGTGTAGTGATTTCAAGTCTAAGAACCCCAATCACCACCATCACTATGAGAGATGACTCTGACTACCAATCATGGTTTCATGTGTCACTCTCAAGATGGGTCTGTCCAATACACTATTCTCTAACAAGTATCTATGTACTTGGTTTGATATCACATATCATGACTAATGATATTCTATCATCAATAAAAATACACTCTAGCCTTAAGTGTAATTGTTGTCTATTAGCCTTCCACAACAACATCCGACTGGGACATAACAAGAATGCATGTACTCTTGACATCTATATGATCTCATCATTTAGGTCCTTACCTCAAAGACATACGTCATTGAGTAATATCATTATTTAGATATTTATTATGTTACATCATTATCTCATTACTGAATAAGATAGAGTAACTTGGAAGATTCCCTTAAGTATTAATCAAATTATTCACATGATATGACATTACAATCATGATATGAATTCCTCTCTGGAAATACATACCAATAGACTCCCACTTACACTTAGAGCCAATCACCCATGAGCTTAAGACCAAGTGATCTAACATGACCTTCATGTTTTTTCTATGAAAGTACTTTTTTCAAGGGGTCAGCCACATTACTCTCAGTTGGTACTCTACAAAATCTTCACATCTCCTCATTGTATGATTTCTTGTATGAAATGGAACCGCCTTTGTATATGCTTAGAATGCATATATGATCTTGGTTCCTTAGCTTGTGCAATAGCTCCATTGTTGTCACTACATAGCTCAAGTGCATCAATGATGCTTGAAACCACCCCAAATTCTAAGGTGAACTTTTTGATCCAAACAATCTCCTATGTTGCATTAGATGCAACAATATACTTGGCCCTATTGTAGAATCTATAACTGTCTCATGCTTGGAACTCTTCCAAGTCACAACTCCATTATTGAGGCCAAACACAAATCCAGACTATAATCTGTATTCATATTTTTCTATTTGCAAGCTTGCATTGGTGTAATCGTTTATCACCAACTCTTCCTCTCTGTCATAGAAAAAGAATTGATCCTTACTTCTTCTCAAGTATTATGTTCTTCATTGTAGTCCAGTGAGCTTTTTTGAGATCTGATTGATATCTTCTCATCATCCTCAAGGCATACGAGACATCTGGACGAGTACATAACATTGCATACATGATAAATCCAATTGTAAAAGCATATTGAATCTTATTCATGCACTCCATTTCTTCACAAGAATTAGGACATTGATATCTAGAGATAGTAACACCATGAGACATGGCCAGTTTTCCTCTCTTCGAGTTCTATATGCTAAACCTATTTAACACTTTGTCAATGTATGTACTTTAACTTAGTCCTAGAACCCTTCTAGATATATCTCCTTTAAATCTTGATTCCTAGGATGTAGGATTCTTTTCCTAAGTCCTTCATAGAGAATGTATTTCCAAGACAGGTCATTGCCATATGTAAACTAGGGATGTCATTCCCCATCAATAGTATGTCATCTACATAGAATCTATAGAATTCACTCATGCTCCCGCTAACCTTCTTGTGAACACATGGTTCATCTTCATTTTGACTAAAGCCAAACTCTTTGACTATTTTGTTAAATTGAAGATTCCAGCTCTGAGACACTTGCTTCAATACATAGACTGACCTTTGTAGCTTACATACTTTATTTGCATCCTTTGGATTTATGAAACCCTCAGGTTCTATCATGTACACATCCTCAAGAAGAATCCCGTTAAGGAACACAATTTTAACATCCATCTGCCAAATCTCATAGTCATGATAAGATGCAATGGAAAGCATGATCCTGATGGACTTAACCTTGGAAACAGGTGAAAAAGTTTCATCATAGTCAACACCTTGAACTTGTTTGAAGACATTTGTGACCAATTGACCTTTGTTAGTTTCTACACTACCATCCATGACGATCTTCTTCTTGGAGAACCACTTGTACTCTATGGGTTTTACCCCTTTACGTGGATCTGCCAAGGTCCATACCTTGTTGATGTACATGTATTCCAACTCAGATCTCATGGCCTGAAGCCATTTCTCAGAGTGTGGTCCCTTTACAACTTCTATTTAGGTTATTGGCTCATCATAAATGACCGACTCATCTCTTTCATAAGTTAGTAGATAACCAAATATATCTAGATCAAGATGTGGCCTACTAGATCTGTGAGGTTTCTAAGTCAAATGAGGAATTCGAGATTCCACAATGGTTTGTGATTCTCTATGATCCTCTTGTACCTTTACAGGTTCAATGCTTTCTTGTTGGTTTTGAACTATGTCGAGTTCTACTTTCCTCCCAATAATTCCTTTGGCATTGAATTCCTTTCCTAGGAATACAGAATCCCTAGCAACAAACACTTTGTTGTCAATTGGGTTATACAAGTAGTATCCCTTGGTTTCTTTGGTATAATAAAAAAAGCAACGTTTATCTGATCTTGGTCCAAGCTTTTCAGGTAACATTTTCTTGACATAAGCTTCACACCCCCAAACCCTCATAAAAGATATTTTGGGGCGCTTCCCAGTCCATATCTAATATGGTGTCTTTTGAACTTATTTAGATGGTACATAATTAAGTGTAAACATTGTGGTTTTTGAAGCATAAACCAAGAAGGAAGTCATAAGATCGGGGAAAATTATCATTGATCCAACCTATCTAGCAATGTGCATTTCCATCATTTTGATACACCATTGTGTTGTGGTGTTCAAGGTGGATTCCATTGTGATACCATACCATGGGCTCCTAGAGGGTCCTCAAACTCTTGACTTAAGTATTCTCCACCTTGATCGTATTCAAGTTCCTTAATACTTTTACCATCTTGATTATGTACTTCATTCATGAAATCCTTTAATTTTTCAAGAGTTTATGACTTATGTTTTATCAAGTAAACATAACCATACCTACTGAACTCATCAGTAAAGGTAATGAAGTACTAATAACAACCTCTAGCATTTGTTCTAAAAGGGTTGCATACATCAGTATGTATAAGTCATAATAGATCACTATCCCTCCCACTGTTACCACTGAAGGGAGTTTTGGTAATCATACCCAACAAACAAGGCTCACGTGTCTCTATTCATTTGAAATCAAAAGAGTCTAGATAACCTTCTTTATGTAGTCTATAGATGTGATTCTCATTTATGTGCCTTAGATGACAATGCCAACGATATGTTTTGTCTATTTTCTTTAGTTTTAATCTTCTAAAATTTATGTTATAAACATTTATCTTAAGATATAATAAATAAAGACCATAGGACATTGACCAATCTTTATATGTAATTCATATCCATACTTTCCCATAAAAGATACATAAATAATATTTCTATATGTGGTAGGTATAAAATAGTAGTTCTTTAACTCTATTACAAGACCTGTGGGAAGAGATAAATTATAGGTTGCAACTGTAGTGGTAGAAACTCTTGCTTGATTTGCGATGTGCATTTCAACCTCACCCTTTTGTAAAGGCTTACTTTACTTCTTTTCAGATCATGTATATTCAAGCATATGTACGATCCACATCTGGTATCTAGTACCCAATATGAAGAAGTAGACAAATTTATATCAATAATGTATATACCTGATGTGAAGATTTCTATCACCTCCTTTTTCTTACTCAATTCCTCCAGGTATATAGGGAAATTCCTTTTCCAATGTCCAGGATGGTGACAGTGGTGACGATTGTCTCCCTTGTTCACCCCTTTCATTGCTTTGAGTACAGAAGAATTGGGCTTCTGGACAACTTCAAAACTCTTCTTGGCTTTGACTTCCCTTTTCTTCTAATCCTCATCATAGGCATGGGCTTATCATTCTTCATTTGCACTTCAATTGTTCTTAACATTCAAAGAAATTATGAAAATGGCTTGTCAAAATCGCTCATGTTGTAGTTCATGACAACCTGGCTATATGACTCTTGTAGTGACTGTAGAATCACGTGTGGCCAACTCTTAACCCAAGGGAAATCCCACTCTTCCAAGGTTCTCCACATACCCAATAAGCTTGACCACATGAGAACCTACTGGATCTCTTTCTACCATGTTGCACTTGAACAATGCCTTGGAGACATCATATCTCTCTTTTCCTGCCTGATCGTGGTACACGTTCTTAAGATGTGTTACCATCTCAATGACATCCGTGTTCTAATGTTATCTCTATAACTCATAGTTCATGAAGACGCTTACTGAGCAAAAAAAAAATTAGGCACTTGACATCTATGACATCTTCAGAGTGCTTCTTGTAAGCAACCCTGTTCTTCGGCACAGTGGGAGTAGGTTCATCTAGCTCTGGTATTTCTAGCACAAAGAATTTGTGCTCCTACATGAGAATAATTCTCACCATCCTGAACCAATCATGTAAATTATTCCCATTCAACTTGTCCTTCTCAAGGGCCGATAATAAGGATATTGTGTTATTTGCCACCATGATTCTATAAGAGAAAAATTTGCAATTTGTCATAACACATTTGATTTGATTTGATTAAAATAAAAATTGATGATATTTTTAGGACTTTAGTTAATTATCGCTCTGAATATTTTGTTCAAATGAATAACTCTCACTCATCAATTCATAAGATTGCATCATACAATCTTCTAATTAATTATCACTACGACTATTTTGTTCAAACTAATAACTCTCACTCATCAATTTAGAAGATTGCATCATATAATCTTCTAGTGAGCCAAGATCCATATTTCATAAAATCATGAGTGAACTTTGACTGATCGCCCCCAACTTGACTATTTAGGTAGGCAACTTTTAGTAATTGCATATGAATGCAACTCTTGGATATATGGTGTGCACAACTCTTTGTAATTAGCCAACTTCATACTTCTAGCTACTTAATCTCATTCAAATTGCCTAATTAAGCCTGACACAAAAGCCAACATGATATATGCACCCTGCTATGGTAGATCTACATATCTACCATGACACTTCCAAAAAATGAACAACACACCATGTTTTGTTGTAACCTACGCTTAGTCGATCAAGTTTTTCATGTGTGTTGTCTTTGGAATGCATGTAAGACTTAATATTATATTTTATGATTTTATATTTATATACATATACACATCCAATCACCACATACTTATAGTACATATCATATACATGCTATAACTACAAAAAAAAGAAATAATAAACATGAGAAATGGTTATGACATCCTATAGTAATTCCTTGGAGCCACAAGGAATTACTATCACCTAAGGTCCACATCATATGTAGCAACCTATTGTTGATGACGACCTATGTTGGAACTAGTCTGGTCGATCACTTCAACCCTTGAACTGGTCATCTTGCCTCCTGGTTGGTCAGTTGGTCTCTCAAACCGATCATCTATCCTCCAATCCTTGCAATATCTAGACTCCTCCAGCTAATCGGTTGGCTCCTCCTATCATCAACCTCCTTGGTCCTCCAGTCGGTTGGTTCGTCTCCAGAATTGGTCAGTTCGCCTGGTGTAAAACATCCTCTTTTCCATAACAAGAAATAAAATCTATCAGAATCATATTTAATATACTACATTGTAATTGGGAAACCTCAAGTTACATTCGAGGGGAGCATAGGAAAGAAAAAATTAATGCTTTTACATCTGGAAAAGCAAAGATAGGCTTGGTATGCAAATCGAGATATAAATAGGAACAAAAACATCCAACCAAGCACAAAAGGTCTAGGGGTAAAGGCCATAACCATGCTTCCAATCACCATCAAAACAATAATAAGGTGACATGTTATTCAATGTATATATATATATATATATAGATTTAGTCAGATATGCATATTAATAATTTTAAGTATTCACATCATTATGCAATAAATAAATGATAAAATAGAAATCTGATCATATAAATTAAATCCCTAAGTATAGTAAATTGAAATGGCTCTGATACCATTGTTAGGAAATATGGCATCAGATAAAAAAGAAAAAATAAAAAAAATTAACTTGCCATATGCCCCTATATAGTAGATCGTATCAACAACTATGATGTAGGAAAGAGGGCTTTCAATGTTTTTATCTGGTCATGGAGTAAGTCTAATGACTAATCCCTATTGTAGCATGTAATTTTCTTTAAGTTGCACTTAGACATCGTCACCAGTGACCTCCTGGTTGATCACCACAAATGACAGTTGACTTCATCCTCCTAGTGATTGAAGATGGTCTCCTCACCTCTTTAGTAGTCCACATGGACCACCAGAACTCTTATCGTTCTAGATTAATAGATAGAAAGGAGTTGCCTCTCCTAATCAACATGCTAGTACAGACTTTCTCTTCCAATTGACTCTCTATTTTTGTTCCTCCCATTGACAGGTAGAGCTTGCTTGGGTTCTCTTGGTCACCACAACCAGAGAAGACAACAATTTTCAGAGGTTATGTTGTGTCTCTCGAAGGCCCCTAGTACCCCTCTATTTATAGAAGGGCCAATGTTAGGGCTTCCAGTATGAGAAGTAATTGAAGAGATGGAATTTCATGAATTTTTTAGAACCTACAATTGTTGAACCATTCAGTTCACTACTGAACCAGTCGGTTCAAACATGAGATGATTAGTTCAAACCTTGAACAATTCATTTGACTATATATCCCAATCATAATTGTATTGGAAAATTCTATTCAATTAATTCACAATATGATGTCAACATCAATCATTGATCCAATCAAATTGATCAACCAAATGGTCAGTTCACAACCTTAACCCGTAGGTTCATGGACCTGAGATGATCGGTTCACTTGCTAAACAGATGGTCTCATGGTTCTTATTGCCAATGTTGGTTCAATTGACTTGACACTTGAATCGATCAGTTCAACACTTGAACTAGTCATTTCATAGCCCATTCAGTCAACTTTCAACCATTATTGTTTACATTGAATACCTAAACAGTTTAGTAATCAAGGTAAACATCATTCATGAATAAAATCTGATTCCATGTGTATCCTATGTGTGCGAACCTCTAGGTTCCAAGTTATGCTAACATAGAATGTCCATAACTAATTTATTACATCACAAGAAATGAGTGGTATCTCACAAGACATCATTGTTATCAAGTAATTGGAAAGTTGGAGAACAACTTCAACCTAAAATCTATGATTGGTGTTACAATGATTGTATAGTTCTCCTTTGTCTCTGATATTCAGATTGAACTTGACGCATAAAATTTTCATCCTATTCAATGTTCAATCCATGTTCTTTTAACTAGAGCAAACTGTTTGAGATATGTGTAAGCTCAATATCATATATTGACTCATACTAGTATGCCCATGCATTTCTCAGTCTCGCCAAGTGGCCAGGATATTAAATTCCTATAGGAGGGAAAAATACCATATACATCACTCATAGTCATCCCCATGTGTCACAATGCACCCAAAAACCACCTTTATGGAAAACCTTATTTAAGGTCATGGTGGATGATGTCTAGGTACATCAAACAACTATGACGAGTGTAGTGAATTTAGGTACCAAAATCACCACTATCACTATGAGAGATGATTTTGACTACCAATCGTGGTTTTCATGTGTCACTCTCAAGGTTGGTATGTCTGATATACTATTCTCTAACAAGTATCTATGTGCTTCGTTTGATATCACATATCATGACTAATGAGATTCTATCATTGACCAACATATACTATAGTCTTAAGTGTTATTCTTGTCTATTAGCCTTCCACAATAACATCTGACTAGGGACATGATAAGAATGCATCCCAAGAAAAATACATATCCTGAGACACAATTACTCCTGGAGTTCATGGCAATCTAGTTTTCATCACTATATCCTTTGAATATAGAAGTATATTTTCCATATTGAAACTCTATCAAGAGTTTCCCAATGGGTCTCGTTAGGACAACCGGTGTATCTACTTAACTTGCTCACATCAAACATACTGTCTAAATATGTGCAGTTCATAAGACACATCAAACTTCTGATAATCTGAGAGTATCATTATTGAGATACTAGATCTCCAATATCATTCTTGAATAAGGCCTTGGGTGAATCTTCTTAGCATAGTGAGATTGATAGAGAGTTATACCATTAGTATACCTTGTAATGGTAACCCAAAAATCAAATCAGTGATACCCATACCCTTCATCTCAAACTTGCTACACAAGAATGACTTAGTCTCATTTACTACTTTCATATCAGTACCAAAAAGAAAGATATCATCTACATATAGGCATAGCAAAATGAATCCATCATTGATGATTTACAGTAAACACATTTATCAAAATCATTAGAAATAAGTCGAAATGATGATATCAAAGCATCAAATTGCTCATGCCATTGCTTAGGGGCTTGTTTCAAGTCATATAGTGACTTAACAACTTTACACACTTTGGATCATTCCCACAAACTTTAAATTCCTCAGATTTTTTTCATATAAATATCCTCTTAAAGATCTCCATGTAAGAACATGGTCTTCACATCCATCTGATGGATAGAGAGATTATAATTGGAAGCCTCCGCTATAAGCACTCAGATTTTAGTCATACGAGAAATAGGAGAATATGTATCATAATAATCTATTCCTTCCCTCTGTGTGTAACCCTTATCAACTAATCTAAATTTATACTTATTAATTGTACTGTCTGCATTAAGTTTCTTCATAAATATCCATTTGCATCCAAATGCAGAACAACCAGGGGGAAAATCCACTAATTTTCCAAGTTCCATTCGAGAAAATTGATTGGATTTTATCATTAATGGCTTCTTTTCAAAACATAGCGATGCGATGATTTTGAGTCGCATTTATGGACTTGTTTTACTTGTGTTTTATGCATTTATTGGTCATTTTAGTGGTTAATATTGCATAATTCATTTACTTTAGTCTATGATCCTTCTCAGTGTCAAATCTCCCTTATTTTATTGTTTTGAGCATAAATGATTACAATAAAATGTTTTATTTCGGCTTATGTGGTTTTGTGTTGCAATTTTAGGAAAAACTCATATCTGCAGCTATCGATACCATCGAAGGGTTTTGATACTATCGAAGCAGCCACAGGTTGCCAGCTGCAAGGAGCAACACAAAGTCGATACTATCGATAGGGAAGCCGATGGTAGCGACATTCCATCAGGTCGCTGGCGAGTAGATAGTCAATAGTATCGACCCTAAAGTCGATACTATCGACACCTGAAGATCCAACGATGGAAAAGGGATAAAACTGATGCCTAAGGGTGTCGATACCATCGACCCTCGTCGATGGTATCGAGTCAGCATCAGGCGCAATGAAGAAAACAAAAGAAAACTTGCCGATATCACGCAGGGTCAATACCATCGACTCGCGTCGATGGTATCGACAGCGTCGGATGCAAGTTTGTTTCAGATCGATCTAAATCTAATGGTTGTGATATTTTTGCAACCTAAATCGGTGATTATACCTAATGACGGCGGCCAAGAGCCATCTATCACATCATTAGCCGCTGCAAATGTCCCGAGAAGGTGTGGAGGGAAGAATGGAGCCTAGAAGCACACCCCAACCGTTCTGAAAGCTGCAGAAGACATTTTCCACCGCCGAAAGGTTGTAGATCACACATTCTATGCCGAGGAACGCTAGGATCTTCTCCGTTTAGGGGTTTCATTACTTATTCACATTTTTCTCCATGTTTCCCCTTTTCTCAACCATGTCTTGCTCTGAGATGAACATGCGGGGCTAATCCCCTTTATCTTTAGGACCGGGAGTAGCCCGAGGAAGCATTATATGACATTTTTACCATAGTAATTCATCATTTATCTCTTAAATCTGTGGTATGATTTCATTTTCTCAATTATATTGTTATGCTTTATCGCCATAATGATAATCTAATGCCTTTAATTACTTTGAAAGAAGAATTAACGATTGAAAAGAGACAAAATTCACATTAATTAACAAATCCCTTGAACAAGGTGATGTACGATTAATGGTGGAAACCCATAGGTCGATTCGAATGCACCTAGTTTAGGGTATAGGTTACTACGATGGTGGAACCGACCTAGACATAGATAGTGAATTGTACCACGACAGTGGGCAATTCTGACTACATGCCACTACCCGGATTGACAGATGAACCTGACTTATTATATGGAAATTCATGCAATGAAAACTTGCGGTGAAACCGCAATCCCAAAGATCTCCACTTGAATTGATTAAAATAAACCCTTAATCGATTTCCCTATTTTATTTTATTTTCTTTTATTTTTACAACAACTCTCAAACTCTTTCAATCGGTTTAGCTGATCGCGAATAGTTAGTAGTAGTCTACCGATAGTTCAGTGTCCTTGAGTTCGACTCGGGCCTCACAAGGGCCTATACTACATTGACGCGTGCACTTGCATTATACGCATGGTAAAATCGTGTCCCCGACAATGGCGCCAAAAACTTGACACGATTTTACCGTGCATATAACGCAAGTGCACGTGTCAATGTAGTATAGGCCCTTGTGAGGCCCGAGTCGAACTCAAGGACACTGAACTATCAGTAGACTACTACTAATTGTTCACGATCAGCTAAACTGTTTAAAAGAATTTGAGAGTTGTTGTAATAATAACAGAAAATAAAATAAAATAGAGCAATCGATTAAGGGTTTAGTTTAATCAATTCAAGTGGAGATCTTTAGGATTGCGGTTTCACCGCGGGTTTTCATTACATGAATTTCCATATAATAATTCAGGTTCATCTCTCAAATTGAGTAGTGGCCTGTAGTCAGAATTGTCCACTGTCGTGGTACAATTCACTACCTATGTCTAGGTCAGTTCCACCGTCGTAGTAACCTATACCCTAAACTAGGTGCATTAGAATCGACCTCTGGGTTTCCACCATTAACTGTACATCACCTTGTTCAAGGGATTTGTTAATTAATGTGAATTTCATCTCTTTTCAACCATTAATTCTTCTTTCAAAGTAATTAAAGGCATTAGATTATCATTATGGTGATCAAGCATAACAATATAATTGAGAAAATGAAATCATACCACAGATTTAAGAGATAAATGATGAATTAATATGGTAAAAACGTCATACAATGCTTCCCCGGGCTACTCCCAGTCCTAAAGATAAAGGGGATTAGCCCCGCATGTTCATCTCAGAGCAAGACATGGTTGAGAAAAGGGGAAACATGGAGAAAAATGTGAATAAGTAATGAAACCCCTGAACGGAGAAGATCCAAGCGTTCCTCAATGTAGAATGCACGATCTACAGCCTTTTGGCGGTGGGAAACGTCTTCTTCGGCTTTCGAAACGGCTAGGGCGTGCTTCTAGGCTCCCTTCTTCTCTCCACACCTTCTCGGGATGTGTGCAATGGCTAATGATGTGATATATGGCTCTTGGCCACCGTCATTAGGTATAATCACCGAGTGAGGTTGCAAAAATATCACAGTTGTCGGATTTAGATCGATCTGAAACAAACTTGCACCTGACGGTGTCGATACCATCGACGCGAGTCGATGGTATCGACCCTGTGCGATATCAGCAAGTTTTCTTTTCTTTTCTTTGTTGCGCCTGATGCTGACTCGATACCATCGATGAGGGTCGATGGTATCGACACCCTGAGGCGTCGGTTTTATCCCTTTTCCGTTGCTAGATCTTCAGGTGTCGATAGTATTGACTTTAGGGTCAATAGTATCGACTATCTACTTGCCAACAACCTGATGGAATGTCACTACCATCGACTTCCCTGTCGATGGTATCAACTCTGTGCTTCTCCTTGCGGCTGGAAACCTGTGGATGTGTCGATAGTATCGACAACTGTCGATGGTATCGACAACTGCAGATATGCATTTTTCTTGAAATTGCAACACAAAACCACATAAGCCGAAATAAAACATATTATTATAATCATTTATGCTCAAAACAATAAAATAAGGGAGAATTGATGCAGAAGGATCATAGACTAAAGTAAGTGAATTATGCAATATTAGCCACCAAAATGACCAATAAACGCATAAAACGTGAGTGAAACAAGTCTATAAATGCGACTCAAAATCATCACATCAAACTCGCTCCTTGGATGCTCGTATCTAGGCTCCGATTGCTCAACAAGATGCACGGCACAAGTGGAGGAGGAAAGCTTTGAAGGTGTGATGTAAAATGATAACAATCCATCCCTTTTATAGCTGTGACCATTGCTGATGTGTGCCCGTCAATACCATGTCGATTGTATCGACACCTGTAGCACAATCCGTCTTCCACTAGTATCGACGGTTGTCGATGGCCTGATGTGGGGGCCCAAATTGATGATGCATCGATACCATCGACGGGTGTCGATGGTATCGACCCATCCCACGGATCGACTCTCTTGGTGCAGCGATCGCCGTTGATCTCCTCTCATGGATATCGACGCAAGTCGATAGTATCGACCTCTACTTAAGGCAAACACCCTCGCGAGGCCCGACCGCCATCTTTTGTCTGTAACCGGGTCGATACCATCGACATGCCCGTCGATGGTATCGACTTGACTGAGACAAATGCATCTGAATATCTCCAGAGATCTCATGAGTATCGACATCCATGTCGACACTATTAACCTCATTCTGGCTAGCAACCTGATGGTGGGTTGATACCATCGACAAGGCCGTTGATAGTATCGACTAAGAGAGATTTTTTCAGTCACCTAACTGTTCCCATCTCGATACCATCGACACAAGGGTCGATGGTATCGACCCTGCCTCAGTCCTACACATTGAAGAAACGATCAAGGTATCATTTTTACACTAAAAACAAAATCAAATCAAACCAAAGTACAAATGTGAAAGAAACTAAATGAAACTATCAATGGCTGGGTTGCCTCCCAACAAGCGCCCTTATTTAACGTCTTAGGCTAGACGAAATCAAGTTCCTCATGCATCCGGAAGCGCAGTGAGTTTGACCTCATTCACTTTCCTTGTATAATCCTCACTGAAATACAACTTCAAGCGTTGTCCATTAACCAAGAATGTTGAGTCGCCATCACGCACCACGATTGTGCCATGTGGCCGGACCTCCTCTACAGTGAATGGTCCACTCCATTGGGATTTCAATTTCCCTGGGTGCATCCTCAACCTTGAATTGAATAAGAGTACGCGATCTCCCTTCTTGAAGACACACATCTGAATATGTCAATCGTGAATCAGCTTTGTTCGCTCCTTGTAGATCCGCGAGCTCTCATATACATTCATCCTTAGCTCGTCAAGTTCATGCGGCTCAAGTAACTGTTTCTTTCCTGCCTCATCATAGCTCAAATTTTGCTTCCTCAGCACCCAATGCGCCTTATGCTCCAATTCCACCGGTAAATGGCAGGCCCGACCGTAAGCCAACCTAAAAGGCGTAGTGCCTATAGGTGTCTTAAACGCCGTCCTGTACGCCAACAAAGCGTCCGGTAGCAAGTTGCTCCAATTCTTTCTCATGGAAGACACAGTGCGCTCCTAAGATCTTCTTAATCTCTTTATTAGAGACTTCCACTTGTCCTTGTGTCTGCGGGTGGTACGGGGTACCAATGTTGTGCTTCACCCCGTACTTTCGCAACAATGCCACAAACGTTTTATTTCAGAAATGTGTACCTCCATCACTAACTATCATTCTTGGTACACTAAACCTGTAGAAAATGTATTCTTTGACAAACCTGCACACTACGGCAGCATCATTAGTCCTAGTGGGTATTGCCTCTACCCACTTCGATACATAGTCAATAGCTAATAGAATGTACAAGTTAGAATTGTAGGACACAAAAGGTCCCATAAAATCAATACCCCACAGATCAAATACCTCAACTCCTTGAAATACATTGAGGGGCATCTCCTGTCTCTTTGAAATATTACCTGCCCGTTGGCAGGAATCGCATTGCCGCACATAGTCATATGCGTCCCTGAACAAAGTAGGCCAGTAAAGGCCACACTCAAGTACCTTGGTTGTAGTTCGAGAACTAGCATGGTGGCCACCCGTCAGTAGAGTATGGCAATGATGGAGGACACTTTCATATTCTACTTCCGGTACACACCTGCGCAACACACCATCCCTGCACTGCTTTAACAGAATAGGGTCATCCCAGAAATAATAACGCAAAGAATGGAAAATTTTCTTTTTCTCTTGGTATGTGCAATCATCTGGGATAATTTTGCAGGCAAAATAATTAACAATGTAAGAAAACCAAGGAACTTCAGACTTCACAGATAGAAGTTGTTCATCAGGAAATGTCTCGGTAATGGGTATGTGCACGTCCTTCTCATCTACCCTTTCCAACCGAGACAAATGTTCTGCAACCGCATTTTCTATTCCCGCCTTATCTTTGATTTCAATATCAAATTCTTGTAAAAGTAATATCCACCTAATCAGTCTAGGTTTGGCATCCTTCTTCTCCATCAAGTACTTAATGGCGGCGTGGTCCATCCATATGATTACTTTAGATCCTACAAGATATAGCCGAAATTTTTCAAAAGCAAAAACAACGGCAAGAAGTTCTTTTTCGGTTGTTGTGTAATTCAATTGTGCTTCATTCAAAGTTTTGGATGCATAGAAAATCATAGCGGGTTTATTGTCCACACGTTTTCGTAAAACTGCCCCAACTGCAAAATCCGATGCATCACACATCAGTTCGAACGGTTTTGTCCAATCTGGTGTTTGCACAACCGGAGCAGAAATCAATTTTTCTTTAAGCACATTAAAAGCATGTAAACATTTTTCTTTAAACTCAAAAATAGCATCCTTCTCTAGCAACTCAGATAATGGTTTGGTGATTTTTGAGAAATCTTTTATAAAGCGGCGATAAAAACCGGCGTGACCTAGAAAACTTCGTACCCCTTTAACCGAATTTGGTGGGGGCAATTTAGAAATAACTTCGATCTTCACTGGGTCTACCTCCAACCCTTTGCTAGACACTTTGTGTCCAAGTACGATCCCTTCGCTAACCATCATGTGGCATTTCTCCCAATTGAGGACCAAATGCGTGTCCTCACATCTTTGCAAAACCTTGTCCAAATTGTATAAACATTCGTCAAAGGACGCACCATAGACGGAGAAATCGTCCATAAAAACCTCCAAATAGCGTTCAACGATATCGGATAAAATGGCAAGCGTGCAACGCTGAAAGGTTTCCGGTGCGTTACACAGACCAAATGGCATACGACAGTATGCAAATGTTCCATAAGGACAAGTGAAGGTGGACTTCTCTTGGTCCTTCGGATCAATAGAAATCTGATTGTACCCTGAATAGCCATCAAGAAAACAAAAATGAGATCGACCTGCTAATCACTCTAAAATCTCATCAATGAATGGGAGAGGAAAATGATCCTTAAGTGTAGCAGCATTCAATCTATTATAATCTATACATACACGCCACCCGGTTACTAGACGGATCGTGACAGGTTCATTTAACAAATTATGTGTAACAGTAATTCCCCCCTTTTTAGGGACTACCTGTGTCGGACTCACCCACTTCGAGTCAGATATAGAATAGATGATACATGTAGAAAGGAGCTTGATCACCTCCTTCTTGACGACCTCCATCATGCTAGGATTCAGTCGATGTTGTGGCTGAATTACCGGTTTGGCTCCCTCCTCGAGCCGAATCTTGTGCTAGCACAATGTAGGGGAAATCCCCTTGATGTCTGCGACCGACCACCCGAATGCACCTCAGTGGTTCTTCAACACGATCAACAATTGATCTTCCTCCTCGGCACTCAAATATGCCAAAATAATCACTGGCAGCTTCTCACCCTCAGCTAGAAATGCGTATTTCAAGTGCGGTAGTAGTGGCTTCAATTCTAAATCTGGCAAGCTGATCAAGGATGACTGAAGTGATGGTGGGAGTTCTCCAAGGTCTTCATAGTACCAATCATAAAAGCATGGAAGCACCTGAAGCATCTTGGCACACTCTTGTAGTGACTTGCATCTCATCCAATCATATGTTACATTAACCAGACATGCTTCAAGTGGTAATTCTGGATATGCATTGAAAACAGAACTTGCTATGGCCTCATCTTCAACAGAGGGAGGGATGTCCTCCTCTTCATCATTGGGAAAACCCACAGCCTTGCTAAGAGACACAACCTTGGTCTGCTCCATAATCTCTATATCCAGTGTCCCCTTCTCCACTTTAGTCATTACATGAGCCATATCTAAAAACGGCTTCCCTAGACATAAAGAGATATTCTGATCAAAGTGCTTCATCATGCGGCATTGCTCCTTGGCTTTCGATTGTGTGGTGCTGGAAGGTATGGCCATCTCGAACTGATCATCCGTGATACCCAAGGTCAAACGACCTCTCCCCATCTCCAATATCATGTTAGCCGTGGCTTGGAAAGGTCGTCCAAGGAGTAACTCATTACCCTTCTCATCCTACATTTCCATTACAACAAAGTCTGCTGGGAAAATGAACCGATCTACTTTCACCAACACGTCCTCACATATGTCGTATGGCTTCACCACGAAATTATCCGCCAACTGTATTGTCATATCACTCGGCCTTGATTCTTTCAATCCCAGTTTCTTAAATGTAGAGAGGGGCATCAGGTTTATGCTTGCCCCGGAATCACATAGTGCTTCGCCAAATTTCACTTTACCAATGTAGCATGAAATGTTGAAGCATCCTGGATCCTGCCTCTTAGGTGGCAATGTTCCCATGATGAATGCACTCACCTGTTCCTTGAGAACCACAACCTCAGTATCAGGGATTTTTCTTTTCTTTGTGATGATGTCTTCTAAAAATTTCCCGTAGGAGGGTATCTGCTCGATTGCTTCCAAAACTGGAATGTTGACAAAAATCTTTATAAAGCTGTCCAGAAACTTCTTGAACTGTGTGTCCACTTTCTTTGCTTTCACGCTATTTGGATATGGGACTGGGACATTCTGTGGTCTTTGGTGTGGCGGCACATATGGCGTCCTCTTCTGGGTCTCCTCCTCAACATGAATGGGTTCTGCTGTGACATCCTCTACTATATCCTCAACCGGATCTATGACTAGAATTGGCACTTCCTCTGTGGCCTCACCTTTGGTTTCTAACTGGGGTTTTCTTGGTTCATCGGCCTTGGGGTTTAAAATCTTCTTACCGCTCCTTAGCAAGATTGCCTTTGCCTGTTGGTTTCCTCCTAGAATGTTTGTATTACCCGGAAAGCCCTGCTGCACTGGCTTCTTTAGATTTTCTATCTCAGCTGCCATATGCGCCAATGATGTTTCTATAGTCCTCATCTGAGCCCCATGACTTTGTAAGGTCTTCCCAAATTGGTTCATGAATTCCCCTTGTTGCTTGATTTGCTGACCAAACGTGCTCATTAGTTCTTGATTTTGCTTGATCACTTGGTTGAGAAATTTTGTGCTCTTATCCTCCGTCATCGGTTGGGGTTTTGCGTCGAGGTCCTGCACGAAATTATTTGGATCCTTCCAGGAAAATTTCTTGTCTTTTCTCCATGAATAATCGTTGTTTCTGTACCTCTACTGCTGGCGCATGAATTTGACTTGAGCTTCATCCTTAGATTCGGTATCTTCTTTTGCAAGTAGTTTCTTGGCGAGAAGGTCCATCTTATCATTTAGCTCTTTAATGGCCTTTGACTCCCCTGCAACTCGAGCATGCTCTACGGTGTCTCTGTCACCTCAGGATTGCTTCTTGGCCATGTTTTTCAGGATTCCCAACACCTAGTGTCTGTGTTGTTTAAAAAGAACCCTGAACCTGCGAAATCTAGGTTACTTCTATCATGCTCGGAAAGAGCAAAATAGAAGATTTTGACCTGCGTCTCCTTGTCAAGCCCATGATGCGGGCACCTCCTGAGCATGATCTGAAACCGTTCCAAGGTCTCAGAGTAAGTCTCTCCTGCCTTCTGGCTGAAATTATGGATTTTCATGATCATATCATTTGTCTTCTCAGGTGGAAAGAACCTTTCAAAGAATACTTCCACCATGTGGTTCCATGATTCCACATACTCATCGTCAAGATTATGCAACCATTCTCGTGCATTTCCCGCCAGAGAGCTCAAAAATAGCTTCAGGTACAGTATCTCCTGTGGGAACCTGTCTATCTTGATCATATCACAGTTCTCCACGAATTGACTTATGTGAGTCACCGGGTCGTCGTTCTTTATCCCATGTAATGCATTTGACTTGACCAAGTTGATTACTGCAAGATCAATCTTATAAGTCGGAATGTTGATCGCCTGCTTCTTAATTGGCCCCTTTGAAGTGGATGAGGAAGAAGCCTTTATCTTCTCCCATATCGTCTGCTCTTCTGTCATGGCTTCTTGTTCTAAGTCAGAATCTATATCTTCCATATGGGGTTGAACGTTGTTCTACTCGTCGTCTGGTCCTAGAAGTGGAACCTCTGGTGATTGTTGTGTGTAGTCGGTGCTACGCGTCTTCACCATGCATTGGTACCTGCAAAATGGTAATTTCAGTTCAGTACTGTGCTAGACGACTACAAAATGTGAAAGATAAACTAGAATTTCAAAAATAAATATAAAATAATAAAATAAAAATGTGGCCTAGAGTGGCCGCTTGCAACACTCGTAGTGCCGACAATTGTCGTGTCCCCGACAACGGCGCCAAAACTTGACACGATTTTATGGTGCGTAGAACGCAAGTGCACGTGTCAATGTAGTATAGGCCCTTGTGAGGCCCGAGTCGAACTCAAGGACACTGAACTGTCAGTAGACTACTACTAACTGTTCACGATCACCTAAACTGATTAAAAGAGTTTGAGAGCTGTTGTAAAAATAAAAGAAAATAAAATAAAATAGAGCAATCGACTAAATGTTAAGTTTAATCAATTCAAATGGGGATCTTTAGGATTGCCGTTTCACCGCGGGTTTTCATTATATAAATTTCCATATAATAATTTAGGTTTATCTCTCGATCCGGGTAGTGGCCTGTAATCTAAATTGCCCACTATCGTGGAAAAATTCACTACCTATGTCTAGGTCAGTTGCACCGTCGTAGTAACCTATACCCTAAACTAGGTGCATTAGAATCGACCTCTGGGTTTCCACCATTAATCTTACATCACCTTGTTCAAGGGATTTGTTAATTAATGTGAATTTCATCTCTTTTCAACCGTTAATTCTTCTTTCAAAGTAATTAAAGGCGTTAGATTATCATTATGGTGATCAAGCATAACAATATAATTGAGAAAATGAAATTATACCACGGATTTAAGAGATAAAATATGAATTACTATGATAAAAATGTCATACAATGCTTCCCCGGGCTACTCCCGGTCCTAAAGATAAAGGGGATTATCCCCGCATGTTCATCTCAGAGCAAAACATGGTTGAGGAAAGGGGAAACATGGAGAAAAACATGAATAAGTAATGAAACCCCTGAATGGAGAAGATCTGAGCATTCCTCAGTGTAGAATGCACGATCTGCAGCCTTTCGGCGGTGGAAAACGTCTTCTTCAGCTTCTGGAATGGCTGGGGCATGCTTCTAGGCTCCGTTCTTCTCTCCACACATTCTCGGGATGTGTACAAAGATGATTCACGATCGACATATTCAAATGCGTGTCTTCAAGAAGGGAGATTGCGTGCTCTTGTTCAATTCAAGGTTGAGGATGCACCCCGGGAAATTAAAATCTCGATGGAGTGGACCATTCACTGTAGAGGAGGTCCGGCCACATGGCGCAATCATGGTGCATGATGGCGAGTCAACATTCTTGGTTAATGGACAACGCTAGAAGTTGTATTTCGGTGAGGATTATTCAAGGAAAGTGAATGAGGTCAAACTCATTGCGCTTCCGGATGCATGAGGAGCTTGATTTCGTCTAGCCTAAGACATTAAATAAGGGTGCTTTTTGGGAGGCAAACCAGCCATGGGTAGTTTTGTTTAGTTCTTTCACATTTGTAAGTTAGTTTGATTTGATAGTATTTTTTAGTGTAAACAAGATACCTTGATCGTTTGTTTAATGTGTAGGACTGAGGTAGGGTCGATACCATCGACCCTTGTGTCGATGGTATCGAGATAGGCACAGGTAGGTGGCTGCAAAAATTTCTCTGAGTCAATAATATCGACGACCTTTTCGATGGTATCGACCCACCATCAAGTTTCTTGCCGGAAGGAGGTTGATAGTATTGACATGGATGTCGATACTCACGAGATCTCTGGAGATATTCAGACGAAAGGTGTTGCAGTGGAGTCGATACCATCGACGGTCCTATCGATGGTATCGACCCGGTTATAGATAGGAAGTGGCGATTGGGCCTCGCGAGGGTGTTTGCCCTAAGCAGAAGTCGATACTATCGACTTGCGTCGATAGTATAGAAGCGTCACGTCACTGATCCGCGAGAGGAAATCAACGACGATCGCTGCATCACGAGAGCCGATCCATGGGATGGGTTGATACCATCGACCCACATCGATGGTATCGACACGTCATCGATCCGGGCCCCCACATTGGGCTATCGATAGTCGTCGATACTAGCAGAAGAGAGAATTGTGCTACAGGTGTCGATACCATCGACCCGCGTTGATGGTATCGACGGACACACAGAAGCACCGACCACAGTTATAAAAGGGATGGATTGTCATCATATGACATCACACCTTCAAAGTTTTCCTCCTCCACTTGTGTCGTGTGTCTTTGTGTGCAATCGGAGCCCGGCTACGAGCATCTACGGAGCGCGTTCTTCCCCGAGCATTCACCGAGCGGAGATTGTCTTCTCTGATCTTCATCGAGCTTCATCTTCTTTTCCTTCTTTCTCGGCGACAATGGTGCATACCACTGAAGCATCTTCTTGATGCACGACGCCAATGGAGATCCCCATGTTCATCCCTCCACCTACGACATCTATTCCTCATCCGCGTATTATCCATCCTTTTGCGGAGGTCCGGAAGGTCTACGAGGAATTGATGAAAAGAAAAATTGAGCCCACGCGTTATGTTGATCGGGCAATGATCTGTGAGTTGGGGTTCGATGTCAACCGTGCCTACGTCTTGAAAGGACAGGTAAAATCATCACTGGGTCTTCGTTCTTTAACCCCGGCAATGGTGCCAAAAACTTGACACAATTTTACCGTGCGTAGAACGCAATTGCACACGTCAATGAAGTATAGGCCCTTGTGAGGCCCGAGTCAAACTCAAGGACACTGAACTGTCAGTAGACTACTACTAACTGTTCATGATCAGCAAAACTTATTAAAAGAGTTTGAGAGTTGTTGTAAAAATAAAAGAAAATAAAATAAAATAGAGCAATCGATTAAATGTTAAGTTTAATCAATTCAAATGGGGATCTTTAGTATTTCGGTTTCACCTCGGGTTTTCATTGTATAAATTTCCATATAATAATTCAGGTTTATCTCTCGATCCAGGTAGTGGCTTGTAATCAGAATTGCCCACTGTCGTGGTACAATTCACTACCTATGTCTAGGTCGGTTCCACCGTCATAGTAACCTATACCCTAAACTAGGTGCATTAGAATCGACCTATGGGTTTCCACCATTAATCTTACATCACCTTGTTCAAGGGATTTGTTAATTAATGTGAATTTCATCTCTTTTCAACCGTTAATTCTTCTTTCAAAGTAATTAAAGGCGTTAGATTATCATTATGGTGATCAAGCATAACAATATAATTGAGAAAACAAAATTATACCACGTATTTAAGAGATAAAATATGAATTACTATGATAAAAATGTCATACAATGCTTTCCTGGGCTACTCCTGGTCCTAAAGATAAAGGGGATTAGCCCCGCATGTTCATCTCAGAGCAAAACATGGTTGAGAAAAGGGGAAACATGGAGAAAAACATGAATAAGTAATGAAACCCATGATTGGAGAAGATTCGAGCGTTCCTCGGTGTAGAATGTGTGATCTGTACCCTTTCGGCGGTGGAAAATGTCTTCTTCAGCTTCCGGAATGACCAGGGCATGCTTCTGGGCTCCGTTCTTCTCTCCACACCTTCTCGAGACGTGTGCAGTGGCTAATGATGTGATAGATGGCTCTTGGCCGCTGTCATTAGGTATAATCACCGAGTTAGGTTGCAAAAATATCACAGCCGTCTGATTTAGATCGATCTGAAACAAACTTGCATCTGACGGTGTCGATACCATCGACGTGAGTCGATGGTATCGACCCTGCACGATATCAACAAGTTTTCTTTTATTTTCTTCATTGCGCCTGATGCTGACTCGATACCATCGATGAGGGTTGATGGTATCGACACCGTCAGATGCAAGTTTGTTTCAGATCGATCTAAATCTGACGGCTGTGATATTTTTACCGTGAAGCTGTTTCTGAGCTCTCTGGAGGGAAATGCACGAGAATGGTTGCATAATCTTGACGATGAGTATGTGGAATCATGGAACCACCTGGTGGAAGTATTCTTTGAAAGGTTTTTTCCGCCTGAGAAGACAAATGATATGCTCAGGAAAATCCATAATTTCAGCCAGAAGGCAGGAGAGACTTACTCTGAGACCTGGGAACAGTTTCAGATCATGCTCAGGAGGTGCCCGCATCATGGGCTTGACAAGGAGATGCATGTCAAAATCTTATATTTTTCTCTTTCCAAGCATGATATAAGTAACTTAGATTCCGCAGGTTCAGGGTTCTTTTTAAACAACACAAACATGAGGTGTTGGGATATTCTGAAAAACATGGCCAAGAAGCAATCCTGGGGCGACAGAGACGCCGTAGAGCATGTTCGAGTTGCGGGGGAGTCAAAGGCCATCAACGAGCTAAATGAGAAGATGAACCTTCTCGCCAAGAAACTACTTGTAAAAGAAGATACCAAATCTGACGATGAAGCTCAAGTCAAATTCATGTGCCAGCAGCAGGGGTACAGAAACAACGATTATTCATGGAGGAAAGACAAGAAATTTTTCTGGAAGGATCCAAATAATTTCTTGTAGGACCCCAACACAAAACCCCAACCGATGACGGAGGATAAGAGCACGAAATTGCATAACCAAGTGATCAAGAAAAATCAAGAACTAATGAGCACGTCTGGTCAGCAGATCAAGCAACAAGGGGAATTCATGAACCAATTTGGGCAGACCTTACATAGTCACGAGGCTCAGATGAGGACTATAGAAACATCATTGGCGCATATGGCAGCTGAGATAGCAAATTGGAAGAATCCAGCACAGCAGGGCTTTCCAGGTAATACAAATGTTCTAGGAGGAAACCAACAGGCAAAGGCAATCTTGCTAAGGAGCAATAAGAAGATTTTAAACCCCAAGGCCGATGAACCAAGCAAACCCCAGTTAGAAACCGAAGATGAGGCCACAAAGGAAGTGCCAATTCCAGTCACAGAGTCAGTTGAGGATATAGCAGAGGATGTCACAGCAGAATCCATTCATGTTGAGGAGGAGACCCAGAAGAGGACGCCATATGTTCCGCCACACCAAAGAGCACAGAATGTCCCGGTCCCATATCCAAATAGCGTGAAAGCAAAGAAAGTGGATGCATAGTTCAAGAAATTTCTGGACAGCTTTAGAAAGCTTTCTGTCAACATTCCACTTTTGGAAGCAATCGAGCAGATACCCTCCTACGGGAAATTTTTGAAAGATATCATCACAAAGAAAAGAAAAATCCCTGATACTGAGGTTTTGGTTCTCAAGGAATAGGTGAGTGTGTTCATCATGGGCACATTACGACCTAAGAGACAGGATCCGGGCTGCTTCAACATTTCATTATACATTGGTAAAGTGAAATTTGGCGAAGCACTATGTGATTTCGGGGCAAGTATAAACCTGATGCCTCTCGCTACGTTTAAGAAATTGGGATTGAAAGAATCAAGGCTGAGCAATATGACAATACATTTGGCGGATAATTCTGTGGTGAAGCCATACGGCATATGTGAGGATGTGGTGGTGAAAGTAGATCAGTTCGTTTTCCCAGCTGACTTTGTTGTAATGGAAATGCAGGATGAACAGGGTAATGAGTTACTCCTTGGACGACCTTTCCAAGACACGACTGACATGATACTAGAGATGGAGAGAGGTCGTTTGACCTTGGGTATCGTGGATGATCGGTTCGAGATGGTCTTACCTTCCAACACCACACAATCGAAAGCCAAGGAGCAATGCCGCATGATGAAGCACTTTTATTAGAATATCTCTTTATGTCTAGGGAAGCCGTTTTTAGATATGGCTCATGTAATGACTAAAGTGGAGAAGGGGACACTGGCTGTAGACATCATGGAGTAGACCAAGGTTGTGTCTCTTAGCAAGGATGTGGGTTTTCCCAATGATGAAGAGGAGGACATCCCTCCCTCCACTTAAGATGAGTCCATAGCAAGTTCTATCATTAATGCATATCCATGACTACCTCTTGAAGCCTGCCTGGTTAACATAACACATGATTGGATGAGAAGCAAGTCACTACAAGAGTGTGCCAAGATGCTTCAGGTGCTGCCGTGTTTCTATGCTAGGTACTATGAAGACCTTGGATAACTTCCACCACCGCTTCAGTCATCCTTGATTAGCCCGCCAGATTTAGAATTGAAGCCATTGCCACCGCACTTGAAATATGCATTTCTAGCTGAGGGTGAGAAGCTTCCAGTGATTATTTCAGCATATCTGAGTGCCGAGGAGGAAGATCAATTGCTGATTGTGCTGAAGAACCACCGAGGTGCATTCGGGTGGTCGGTAGCGGACATCAAGGGGATCTCCCCTACATTGTGCCAGCACAAGATCCGGCTCGAGGAGGGAAACAAATCGGTAATTCAACCACAGCATCAACTCAATCCTAGCATGATGGAGGTCGTCAAGAAGGAGGTGATCAAGCTCCTTTCTACAGGTATCATCTATGCTATATCCGACTCGACATGGGTGAGTCCGACACAGGTAGTCCCTAAAAAGGGGGGAATTACTATTACACATAATTTGTTAAATGAACCTGTCACGACCCGTCTGGTAACCGGGTGGTGTGTATGTATAGATTACCATAGATTGAATGCTGCTACACTTAAGGATCATTTTCCTCTCCCATTCATTGATCATATTTTAGAGCGATTAGCAGGTCGATCTCATTTTTGTTTTCTTGATGGCTATTCGGGGTACAATCAGATTTCTATTGATCCGAATGACCAAGAGAAGTCCGCATTCACTTGTCCTTACAAAACATTTGCATACCGCCGTATGCGATTTGGTCTGTGTAACGCACCGGCAACCTTTTAGCATTGCATGCTTGCCATTTTCTCTGATATGGTTGAACGTTGTTTGGAGGTTTCTATGGACGACTTCTCCATCTATGGGGCGTCCTTTGACGAATGTTTATACAATTTGGATAAGGTTTTGTAAAGATGTGAGGACACGCATTTGGTCCTCAATTGGGAGAAATGCCACATGATGGTTAGTGAAGGGATCGTGCTTGGACACAAAGTGTCTAGCAAAGGGTTGGAGGTAGACCTGGTGAAGATCGAAGTTACTTCCAAATTGCCCCCACCGAATTCGGTTAAAGGGGTACGAAGTTTTCTAGGTCACGCCGGTTTTTATCGCCGCTTTATAAAAGATTTCTCAAAAATCGCCAAACCATTATCTGAGTTGCTGGAGAAGGATGTTGTTTTTTATTTTAATGAAAAATGTTTACATGCTTTTAATGTGCTTAAAGAGAAATTGATTTCTGCTCCGGTTGTGCAAACACCAGATTGGACAAAACTGTTCGAACTGATGTGTGATGCATCAGATTTTGCAGTTGGGGCAGTTTTAGGACAACGTGTGGACAATAAACCCACTGTGATTTTCTATGCATCCAAAACTTTGAATGAAGCACAATTGAATTACACGACAACCGAAAAAGAACTTCTTGCCGTTTTTTTTGCTTTTGAAAAATTCCGGCAATATTTTGTAGGATCTAAAGTCATCGTATGGACGGACCACGCCACCATTAAGTAAATGATGGAGAAAAAGGATGCCAAACCTAGACTGATTAGGTGGATCTTACTTTTACAAGAATTTGATATTGAAATCAAGGATAAGGTGGGAATAGAAAATGTGGTTGCGGACCATTTGTCTCGGTTGGAAAGGGTAGATGAGAAGGATGTGCATATACCCATTACCGAGATGTTTCTTGATGAACTACTTTTATCTGTGAAATCGAAAGATCCTTGGTTTTCTTACATTGTTAATTATCTCACCTGCAAAGTTATCCCAGATGATTGGACATACGAAGAGAAAAAGAAAATTTTTCATTCTTTGCGTTATTATTTCTGGGATGACCCTATTCTGTTGAGGCAGTGCAGGGATGGTGTATTGCACATGTGTGTACCAAAGGTGGAATACGAAAGTGTCCTTCGTCATTTCCATACTCTACCGATGGGTGGCCACCATGCTAGTTATAGAACTGCAGCCAAGGTACTTGAGAGTGGCCATTACTGGCCTACTTTGTTCAGGGATGCCTATGACTATGTGCGGCAATGCGATTCCTACCAATGGGCAGGTAACATTTCAAAGATACAGGAGATGCCTCTCAATGTATTTCAAGAGGTCGAGGTGTTCGATCTATGGGGTATTGATTTTATGGGACCCTTTGTGTCCTCCAATTCTAATTTGTACATTCTATTAGCTGTTGACTATGTATCGAAGTGGGTAGAGGCAATACCCACTAGGACTAATGATGCGGACGTAGTATGCAGGTTTGTCAAAGAATACATTTTCTGCACGTTTGGGGTACCAAGAATGATAATTAGTGATGGGGGGTACACATTTCTAAAATTAGAAGTTCGTAGCATTACTAAGAAAGTACGAGGTAAAACACAACATTGGTACCTCGTACCACCCACAGACACAGGGGCAAGTGGAAGTCTCCAATGGGGAAATTAAGAAGATCTTGGAGCGCACTGTGGCTTCCATGAGAAAGAACTGGAGTACCCTACTACCAGACACTTTGTGGGTGTACAGGACGGTATTTAAGACACCTATAGGCACTACTCCTTTTAGGTTGGCTTACGGTCGGGCCTGTCATTTTCCAGTGGAATTGGAGAATAAGGCGCATTGGGCGCTGAGGAAGCTGAATTTGAGCTATCATGAGGCAGGAAAGAAACGATTACTTGAGCTGAATGAGCTTGACGAGCTGAGGATGAATGCATATGAGAGCTCGCAGATCTACAAGGAGTGAACAAAGCTGATTCATGATCGACATATTCAGATGCCTGTCTTCAAGAAGGGTGATTGCATGCTCTTGTTCAATTCAAGGTTGAAGATGTATCCTGGGAAATTGAAATCCCGATGGATGGACCGTTCATCGTAGAGGAGGTCAGGCCACATGGCACAATCATGGTGTGTGATGGCGAGACAACATTCTTGGTTAATGGACAATGATTGAAGTTATATTTCGGTGAAGATTACACAAGGAAAGTGCATGAGGTTAAACTCATGGTGCTTCCGGATGCATGAGGAGCTTGATTTTGTCTAGCCTAAGACATTAAATAAGGGCACTTGTTGGGCGGTAACCCAACCATTGGTAGTTTCATTTAGTTTCTTTCACTTTTGTACATTAGTTTAATTCGATTCTATTTTTAGTGTAAAAATGATACCTTGATTGTTTGTTCAATGTGCAGGACTGAGGCCGGGTCGATACCATCGACCCTTGTGTCGATGGTATCGAGATGGGCACAGTTAGGTGACTGCAAAAATCTCTCTGAGTCGATACTATAGACAGCCTTATCGATGGTATCGACCTACCATCAGGTTGCTCGCCAGAATGAGGTCGATAGTATCGACATGGATGTCGATACTCATGATATCTCTGGAGATATTCAGATGCATTTGTCTCAGTCAAGTTGATACCATCGATGGGCATGTCGATGGTATCGACCCGGTTACAGACAGAAGACGGCAGCCGGGCCTCGCGAGGGTGTTTGCCCTAAGTAGAGGTTGATACTATCGACACGACATGTCACCGATCTGCGAGAGGAGATCAACCACGATCGTTTCACTAAGAGAGTCGATCTGTGGGATGGGTCGATACCATTGACACTCGTCGATGGTATCGATGCATCATCGATCTAGGCCCGCACATCAGGACATCGACAACCGTCGATACTAGCGGAAGACGGATTGTGCTACAAGTGTCGATACCATTGACATGCGTCGATGGTATCGACGGGCACACAGCAGCGACGACCACAACTATAAAAGGGATGGATTGTTGTCATATGATGTCACACCTTTAGAGCTTTCCTCCTCCACTTGTGCCGTGCGTCTTGTTGAGCAATCGGAGCCCAGATACGAGCATCTATGGAGCGCGTTCTTCCTCGAGCATTCACCGAGTGGAGATTGTCTTCTCCTATCTTCACCGAGCTCCGTCTTCTTTTCCTTCTTTCTCGGCGATGATGGTGCATACTACCGGTGCTTCTTCTTCACATGTGGCTCCAATGGAGATCCCTGAGTTCATCCCTCCACCTACTGCATCTATTCCTTGCCCGCGGATTGTTCATCCTTCCACGGAGGTCAAGAAGGCCTACGAGGAACTGATGAAGCGCAAGATTGAGCCGACCCGCTACGTCGACCGGGACATGATCCACAATCTTGGGTTCGAGGCCAATCTTGCCTACATTCTCAAGGGGCAGGCAAGGTATACGGGCAGGAGGCCCGATGAGATGGAATTCCACGTTGACGGCCAACCATTCTTTGGTGAATGGCCCACTTACAAGGAGCTAGTGGCGGAGTTCATGGCATCGCTGGATATATGCGTCGTGCCAAACGACATCATCACCATTGATCGGGAATGGATCAAAGGCCGCGTTTCTTTCCGACTGTACAACAATGATTACACTCTCACCCTCAGGCAGTTCAATTCCATCTACAACTGGAATCATGGGAGAGATCAGTATCGGAGGCCAGACAACTGGACTGACTACGATGCTATCTTCGCCCAGCTTGTGACTGCGCCTCCTGGCAAATCCGTCAGCTACCATAATGCGGAGGTTGCAGATTTTGAGCATCTGTTTGTGCGAGTTCTTCATTGCATGCTCTGCACCACCTTGTTCGCTCGTGGTGACCTGTCTCTCAGCAAGTTTCAAGAGACATATTTGTTTTTCCTGCACAAGTTGCTGAAGTGAGAAGAGTGTAATTGGGGTGCGTTCTTCTTAACGCACGTGTTGGATGTAAAGAGGAGTACGCGGAAGGCTCCAATCCACTTTGGAGGACTCATCACACCGCTGGCCTCTTATCTTGGGTTAAATTTCTCCCAACTTACTCCCCTCTCCAACAAGAGCAAGGTCAACTTGCAGCATCTACACCGCTCCAACCTCATCCTGCTTCGTGATGGATTGGCATATGTACACTGCCATGTCAATCAAGCATATCAAGAATGTTCACTTCCAGACCCCATCTTCCACATTGTGGGCGCTCAGCATTTCAAATGGCCTATCATATCCATTGAAGAATCGGATGAAGACGGTGGCAATGATGACAACAACAATGATGACGATGAGCCTGAAGAGGAAGAGGAGGCTTTCACCCCTATTCACGCATGAGTGGCACCTAGGAAGCATCCCCGCATGCATCCGGGTGTATATTCTTCTTCGCAACCTCCGCCAGCACAACCCTCTTATCCAGAAGAGGATGCCTACTATATGCAAGGGATGTATACAATGCTGCAGGAGATTCATCAGACGCAGCAGCAGCATATAGCCTCATACGCCAATATTCAGGATATGACAAACCGGCTACTTGATAACCAGAGGGCTATTTTTGAAAATGAATGCCTCCTCCTCGACAACCAACAGCACATCCACGAAAGGTTGCATAGGATGGAGATGCAGTAGCAGCCCTTCTACGATCATTACTGGAGCCAGAATTACTTTGGGGGTATCTGCAACCTCCGCCCATGCCCCAGTATGATCCGAGCTTTCAGGGGCAGTACCCATCTTGGGACCCCACGGCCCCGCAGAACCCGCCTCCTCCTAAAGAATGATTGGTATCTCTGTTCCACCTTTTTAAGGTTGTTTTTGACTATGAGGTCATAGTCGAATTCAAGCTTAGGGGGGGAGTTGGAACAACTCTATCCTTTAGTTTTCTTAGTTTTTAAGTTTATTGTTTTGTCTTTTGTCATTTATTTCTTAGTTTTTAGTTTGCTTGTAGTATCCACAGTCTATCGAGTGTAATGGTGGATGTCTTAAGTCATGTGTCATCTCGTTTCTTGTATATGGGAATTAGGGGCAAATTTGAAAATATTTAGTGTTCTTGCAAGCTTGTGTTGTTAAACTTTGAGCACATAACTTAAGGAAATAATTGGGTTTGTCAACTCTAAAATAGAAAATCACAACTATGCATTCCTATGATTCATGAAAAGTGGACGAAATTGGTTGTTTGAGCCTAAACTGACCAAATTATAATGAGACTTTAATTTGAAATAAGAGAAAGAAACCTCTAAATTACTACACAGGTCAGTAAGGAGGGGCACATAATAATTTTCAAAGGTTCAGTCAATTAGTCTTGTGATCTATCCACCCCATTGCTTTCATAATCCACCTTAAGTACTGGAAGTGCATTACAATTTAATCTCTTTGTTTGCATTTCATGTAGATGGGTCTTGCATTACAACTATTTTCTCATATTTTTGAATGAAGAAAAAAATAATAAAAATGATAGAATAGTTATACATGCACATTATCCTCAGGTGTGTGTCATTTAGTTGCATAATTATCAATTTGTAGCTGCATTCACATTTTTGTACATATAGTACATCATGCATCTTATGTCTTCTGAAATATAAAAGACGATGAACTTGTTCCATACCTTCTGAATGCTTTAAATGTATAAGTTATGTAGAATTAAGTGAGCCCGACAAACATTTCGTTGTCAGCTATGAAAATAAGGATTTGAAAAAAAAACAAAAAAAAGAAAAAAAAAAGAAAAGAGAATTGAGAAGCAAGTAGTAATGAGAGGGAGAAAGGAACATAGTCTCACCTGCATTTTAAAGAAGAATAACTACATGATGTAGTTTTCCTTGATATTCCATCTCACCTTGAGACGGAATGATAGTGCATGCATCATTCCACCCAAATGTAGGCATTAGGGCATTTACACTTGCATATGCATCATTTAGGTCATTTTTGCTTTGTACATGTTAAAATTGGATAATGCTTCCATTTCTTCCATGAGCCACCCATTCCATCCACCCGTTGCTCGAATTGGTAGGCCACTGTGATTTTTCTCCTCACTCATCAATACCAGGAGAACTACTTCCATGTAGATGGTAGTTAGGGTGGGAAACGTAGAATAGAAGATCACAAGATGCACCAAGTCTGGACCAGAGAATTTTATTATGTTAACTGCCTTATGTGATAGTGTTCATCAATTTTGAGGTAGATATCTGATCGGCCTAAATCGCACGTCCAAAAGTGGAGGCGAATTTGAGGTAGTCGAGCTTTTACATTTATAAACCCGAATCATTCTAGGCCCCCGCAACTTTGCTTACGGGGTCAAAGTAGTTAGACGGGGTTGAACACAAGGACAAGGGTGGTAGTGTTGAGAATCCTGAATCGACACGCTACACTCCGGCATGTATAAAGAGATAATAAATTCCCAAAAGGGAAGCAGCAAGATGTCACAAACAAAACAAAGAAAAACTATCTCCAACTGGAGTTACTAGAAAGAATTAAGGGTTTTAAGCATTTATCAATTTTTAGGGGTTTTCATGCAATAGAAACAAAGAGATAATACTAGAGCTAAGGCGAGGTACGAAGGAGAAAACTGCGGTAAAACAAGCGGCACTAAGAACAACCTTGTACCCCTCCTCTCGAAGCAGGTACCTCTAACAAGGCATCAACGCAACTCTCGAAGTCGCTGGACTAAAATCATAGTGGAAAGGTCCCTAAGGCAGCTCTGTTCCAGGCATTCTCGTGCTCCAGAATCGGACCAAACACTAGAGCCACAACACGACTCTCGAAGTTGTTGCGATGGGATAAACACGGTTCGGTAGCTAAGCGAAACACGATCCAACATGCAAGCTAGCATTCAGATATTTAACATGACAGTTCATCCAACAATTGCACCAAGCGTAGAGCAACAAGTAATTAAGCTTTTCTATTTCCATAAACATTAAAGGTCTTAATTACAATGCGTAAATAAAGAATTAAATAACAGAATTAAAGATAGATGTCACCTTCTTGATGTAGAAGGTCGACAGGCTACTGCGGCTCTCCAGCCCGATATCAGTCAGGAGCCTAGCCCAATATAGTAGTGTCGGGTGGCACACCCTCTCGGGCGGTACGCATGATGGCCGACTATATCGCTCAAGGACCCTGGCCGATACGCTCATGTCAGGCGGCAAACCCTCTCGGGTGGCACGCATGACGGGCGAAGCGTATCGGGTTCGATATCTTATCGGGCATGGAGCGACGCGTTCTACTGTCGGGCACTTGTGTCGCTTATCAACGTTGGCCGATATCGGCCCGCAGTGTCGCCCGGGACGGTTCTAAGTGAACCATCCCCTCCCTCTTGGGATGAGGAATAGCTCACCTAGAGTTTCCGGGCACGAGAACTGGGGCACGATACTCTCGCAGTTCTCCCTCGAAGATCGCTCAAAGTTCCCATCCGTTCGAACTTGTCTTTTTGACTTCCTGTAGCTGCTATTTATAGGCAGCGGTTGGGGCAAGTTATTGTGCTCGAAGCGCCACATGTCCTCCTTATTCGCGGGTCGGTGGGCGGCCGATACGGGTATCACCCGGCGCAGGGGTGTCGGCTATCGGTCACGTGACGGGCGACGTGCCTACCGGTGGGTGGCTGTGTCGCCCGACAAGCTGGGTTGTTGTGGCGAGCTTGGCTCCCTGTCGGGTAGAAGGTGTGTCGTCCGTCGGCTTCTTCTTGCGCGGCATCCTTTTTTCGTGCGTTATTGTGTCTCTCCACCCTGTCGGGCAGAGGTTGTATCAGGCGTCAGGTCAGGAAGGCCGAAAAAGAGTTGGACTTATTTGTGGGCCGGGACGGGACGACCTTATTGCACCAAAATGAGGAAAAACTCTGCAAAAGATGGAAAAATTGGATTAAGAGCATTGCTTGGCCAATTATTGCGAAAGTGCTAATAAAAGAGAGGAAAATAGCAGAACATGGCAGTTTTGATAACAAAATAAAGGGAAAAAACATCACAAAAATAGGTGTTATCAACTCCCCCAAACTTAGCGTTTTGATTGTCCTCAATTAATATTTAAACTATATTTAGTGATGCTTCTTCTGCTCAGAATAGCTCTCTGTTCAAAAGGTGAGACAAGAATCGTAATGCCTTAACGATAATGTTGTCTCGTTACGAACAAAAGACTTAGTTTTTCTTGATTATTGTTTAAGTAAGATTCTTCTCTACAGCTTCGGTGAGACTTTGTTGTATGATTCTGAAGTTAGCTTACACACCAAATAGCTTTATTTTTGGGGCAGAAAGTTGTGTATCGGGTAGGCTAAGGCTTTTTGGGGTTTTTCCTTATTTCCCATCGGTCCATCCAGGTAAGGGTCCGTTAGCGGGCAAGTGGTCCCTGCAGTCCAAACCAGTTGGCTTTAGAGTAGTGATTTCACATCCTACATACCACTGCCCCAGATCTACCATTCCTAAAGATGGGTACTTTTGGAAAACAAGTGTGTATATATATATATATATATATATATATATATATATATATATATATATATATATATATATATATATATTTCTTTTCTTTTATTGGGCACAACTCTCATGCTTTTATTCACACTCATAAGGCTTCTCTCTCTTTTTGGGATTTTTGTTGGATGAGGGGAAACAAAGAGATTTCTGCTGTTTGGGCAGCTTTTTCCTTCTCAATACTCGTCTCTTAGCTATTTGCGAGATTACTATATTTTTTAGAATTTTTGACATGGAAAAACACACTCTTTTGTTCGTTTGAAGCAGCATTATCAAAAAGATATAACCGAACTTGCATCTCGTTAAGCACAAAGAAAACTAACTTTGCAAGAAGTCGCAATAGGTTTTCACTATTATAGCAACTTTGTACATAAGTATGGAGATGATATATTATCAATAAGAATTTTCAAAACTTTGATATGAACATATATATGTACACAAAGAACAAAACAATAATGAATTTAAGACAAAAGCATAAAGAAATTGAGTTTGAATTTTCAAAATTTTGTACCTCCCTCACTGGTACATGGTACCCCCCCCCAAACTTACTCCACACTCTGTCCCAGAGTCATGAAGTAGATAAGGTGAGGTAATGTTTATTCCGGTGAGGTTGTGCCTGCATCAGACAGAAGCTCCCACACATATTCCCCCCTTTTGCTGTGATAGAAGGTGTGGTGGAGCTGATCAGGCATTTCTTTGTTCGCCATCCATTCCAGGACATAGATGCCGCAGTCATTAGATAGGGGAAGTTGCTGTGGACTACGGTGGCAGAACTGGAGTTCGTGCCACTTGCCTCCCTGCATGTCCAGGAATGGGTGGATCATCCTTGCCACCTTGTCGTAGTATTTTCGGACCAGGCATTCGACGGGTGTCAAAGGTTCTGATGTACACGTCACTAGATGGTTCTTGTTGTTGTCTGAGCTGTTGTAGAAAATTCCTGCTCACTGCCGGGGGTACACAATTAGGAGCGTCTAATGATTGTAATGCAGAATTGGCAAAAAGATAGTGCCTGGGACCCCGCCTCTCAATTCTGCCAGAAAATTTTGCTTCACTCCTGTTTCGTCGGCGAGGCAGAAATCGTTGAATAGCATGGGCTGGGCTATGTATGCATGTTCTAGCTTTGGTTGTATATATTGGATGTAGGCGACTGCAACTGTTACCGCCAAGCACCCTGTTTCCTTCACCATATCCCTTAGATCATCGGACGGGAGTACGACATCGCCTGCCTGAAAGGCGACAACCGATGGGGTAGAATCAGCTAACTTCAGCTGGATTATATTGAACTGCTCATGTGTGAGAGTTGCACACGAAAAGTGGTCGAAATTTGAGATCAGCCCTTCTGAAGCTTCAGGCAAAGCAGTGTCCTCCGTCCCGTGCACTTTCTTCAGGACTACCAACTGCTTGCCTGCCCCATGTGTGACGGTCCCCACTTCCTCCTCTTTTTCTGAGGAGCTGCTGGACTGTGAAGAGTTTTCTTCCAGGTCACTGTCCAGCAACTGCTTCGGTACCCCTGCCTCCCGGAAATAACACTTGTCCTTGATTAGCAACATGGCGTAAATGCTCTAGCGTTGATAGAAGGACGTGCCTTTGAGGACTCCCAAGTTTCCAAATGTGTTGAGCGCCTCAATTGCACCCAGGCTGGCGATAGCGCTGTTTCCACTCCCTCTTCTATCTGTACGGGGAGGTCTCGGATAGTGAAGAAGTTCCAAGGTCCTTGGTGACGTTGGCTTCCACACTTTACGGCTCGTAGCAGACGCAGCGGCAGGAGTCTCAGCTTTGCGTCCTCCGAGCGGCAGAAAACACCCCCGAAGCATGGCACATCAACATTGCTGCAGCACAACAGCCAGACGTCGTGGTTTCTGAGGTCTACCATGCATAGAAACCACACGTTCCGGTGCTTGTACGGGGCCAAAACCAGGTTCGACCTATGCTCTTCAATGTGCTGCAACATGTCAGCCACCACATGGGAGTCTGGATCTCCCTTCATCAACCTTCTTGCCAAGGTCAGGGTGGCTGTGTATACTGCTCTCTGACCTATCCTGCTGCTGATACTCTGTATTAGTGCATTCTCCAGGACCCTGAATAGTCTTTTACCGACCACGGCCGGCGTGCGGAACATGCCGTGAAAAACCTTCCGCCACACCGAAAGGTAGCCGTCGGTCTAGACGATGTCATCTTCATCTGCCTGTGATCGTAAGACCTTATTCAGCAGTTTCTGGTCTCTGATCGTCAGGCATCCGATGGCTTGTCAGTCAAAATCGGCCATCTCAAAGGAGGGTATCTTGGATGGCTCACGAAATATGTCCACCATCGAGCGCCTCCCTCGGGGTAGATGTCTTTTATTGACTGTGTAGACACCCCCCTTTTCTCCTTCGGACTCTTCGGAAGAGTCTCCCCCGATGCTGATATCTACACTTTCGTCGTCGACTTCATCCAGGGGGATGGAGATGTTTGCATCTCCCAATCCTAAGGAGCTCTCCTATCCGCCGGGAGTTCCTTCGGCCGATCCTTGTTGCGTCCCCTCCTTGGGCATTGAGGATCATCCGCTGGAGGAGGAGGAGGACGTTGTTCCTGAGGGGGAACCTGATGAAGAGGGATGAGAGCCCCAGCTGGGAGGTGACAGTGACCATCTCGGCTGCCTTCGGCGTGGATGGTCATCACTTCTGTCCATTCTCTCCTCGAGTCTATCGAGTCGTTGGAGAAGTTGTTGCATTGTTGCATTCAAGGCCTCTAGTTCGCTGGGCAGGCTCGCTAGAGTCAGAAGCTCTCTTTCTTGGCTATCCAGCCTGTTTTGGAAAGATGCAAATTTGTGGGTTAGGGAAATACAAACATCAGAGTTGATATCCGTTACCCCCCACAAATTATCGAGCTCGTGCCCGAGCATCATTCCGAGTGACGAAGGAGCTTCGGTGGGTCTCCCTTCCGTCCTCGTGACATCTTGTTCGTGCGATGGTCTACCAGGAGAGGTAGAATCTATAAAAATCGTACACGATCCAGATGTCCCCAGGTGGGGAGTCGGTGCTTTTTCAGGAGCCGCCGCCTTGCCTTCTCGTCTGGGTGGGGATGACTGTGGTGAGGGTGGACTCTGCTCCACCTCTGCACTGTCGGCGATCTCCTCGACTGCTGCAGGCGGGGACTTCAGCGGCGGTGTTGGTGTTCTTTTGAGTTCCCTCAGGATCTCGTCGAACATCCCGTTGTTGTTGCCCTGCTAAAATTCTTCTTCCGCCTCTGTAGGTCTCGATACAGTGACGGGAACTGCGACCGTCTTTTTCACGGAAGATCCCGTAGTCTTTGTCCCGGTGACCTCAACGATCACCGACTCCTTCTCAGCTGCTACCGTCCCTGCTGTGGCGGTGGCTGGTAGGGTCAGAGTGGCGACAACTCTATCAGCAGTTGTCGTCGGTAGCTCTGGGGCTGGCCTCTTTGGGGCCCTGGTCGATGTGGTGAAAGCTGTGTTATTTGCTATAGCTTCAATCTCGGTGGTAGTGAAGACTAGTTTCTCTATGTCGTAGTCGGCGCAACGAGGGAGGGGGAGGAGTATATCCATCCTTGAAAACTTGTAGAAGAAGCTCCTCCCCTCCTTCCTGGTGATGCTGGTCCTCATCAGGTACTTGGTGTCAAACACCTCGTCGCCTTGCGTCTTGGAATGGATGTGTGGCTCTCTTGGATACCCGAGTCCTACTGCGATGAGATTGATGATGCCGCCCATGCAGTACTCCTTGGTGGCCTCATTCATTGGGTGCAGCCTATTCAGAAAAAACCGACCGAGGTTGATCACTCGGCCCTCCATTATGTGCCACATGACGTGGAGCACTTCTGTGTAGATACTGCTGGATTGGTTCTTGCTGAACATACCAGCTTGTGCACTATCCTCCAGAAGCAGGAGTGCACCGCAACAACCTTTCTTCCCAGCTTGAATGAAGATTCTTCGGTAAGATTTCCCCAAAGCTGTACCGGATTGAACCCGTCTCCCTCGGTGATCCTCTCACCGTTGTCCATCAGGTTCTTCTCTTCCACGTTGGAGAAGAAGATCTTGTTCAAGAGCTTCTCGGAGATGGTGTACTCCGAATTGTAGAGTCGGGCCTGGAGTTTGTCTGACTCGCCAAATTATTCTCTCTCCACCGCAGAGTTCTTCACCCAGTGGAGAGAAGACATAAACTCCATCGTCAGATTAGTGTACGACGAACACCGGATGAAACAGATCTTCTTCAGCCCTGCCGCAGCTAGGACACCCTTCAACCTCTTCATGATTCCTAGCTCAGCAAACGAGGCTCTATGGCAGAACCTACTCGGTCGGTAGAGCTTGGTCACCAACTCAGCATATCGGCAAGCGTGCTCGTTGTCTCTTGGTTCGAAACTCCCCGACAAGAATTTCGGGAGTTCTGCTGCTGCTAGAGGTGTAGGTGTTGGGATTGGAGTCGCCGCCTCTCCAACCCTAGCCCTCTTCCCTACTGCCAACATCCCAGCTGGTCCTGAGTTCGGGCGCTTAGGCCTGGCAGACTGCCCTTCATCAGTAGTCTTTGGGTAGGCCCTCCTGCCTTGTGCGTCAACTGGGACAACGGTTGTCTTGATGCAGGCCATCTCTGTAAGATAGAAAGAAAAATACCTCAATTAAATATGTTGACTTTTGGAAGAAATATATAATAAAGAATAAATTTGTGACCCGGAATTTCTCTGTACAAAGACTGTCCGACACCCCCGTATCAGGCGACACATTTGTTTCAGAAGTGAAGCCTTGTGCCCGATACAAGAGATGGGTATCGCCCGTTTTGTCAAAAGATCAAGCACGCGATAATGACAGGGCGGTAAGGCGATGAACGCGCGTTAGGTAGGTTGCTCAAAATGGGCGTGTCAGGCGATACCAGGGCGATAGGATAAGATGCCCGATACGGTCCTCTTGAAAGAAAAGTAGTGTGTCGCCCGATAACAAAAACAGGCGAGGTGATGCAAAAATGGGCGACACGGTTATGGCCCGACATGGTGTATCAGGCATAGGTATGTTGCGCGACATCCATATCGGGCGATACAAAACTACTCAGCATAGAAACCGTAAGGTTGATAAGCTACTTGCTTAAAGAAAGAAACGTGTTGGGCGACACGGTCTGCCGGGCGATAAGTTCTGTCGGGCTATACCTTGCTGTGATCTGAACTACCGCACGATACGAGAGAATTGCAGTCTCGTGCGACACGGGAGAAGAAGCACAAGTTCTTTAGCATGATACGAGAGCGTGGAAAACAGTAAGGCAAGAAGCCCGACACGGTAAAAACTCACCTCCTTTTATAGCAAACTCAACAGTAAAACCGAGACGCGCGTCGGCCGTTAGGGCAACATGTAAGTCGGAAATTCCAACCGTCGGCATGACCGTTGCACTCCAAAAATCCCACCGCCCAATAAGGGTGCTCACATAGTGCCGATTGGGTTGCCTCCCGCTTCAACATGAAAACAAATGCGGCTGATGAGTAAAACATCATTGGCCTAAGACTAAGGTCCCGACATCATATGGTATTACCCATCCCAACTAATAAAACTAGGGCGGTGGCCCATAAAACACAAGAGTCAGCGTATGTGGCGCATGCACTGAGTCGGGTCTTATTACAGTTCAAATGTTTGTAATGTTTGTTTTGTAGGAAAGTAAATTGCATCCTATTCTAGGAAAGAAAAACAAGCTCGGGTTGCCTCCCGAGAAGCGTTGTAGTTTTCGTCTCCAGCTTGACGGCTCCAGCCTTTTCACTCCTTATCCGCTAATATCATCCATCTCTTGGAACTCGATCTCTGCCTTCTCTCGATCACATCCCTGCCTTCTTTGCAGTTTTGGTATTGGACGGTATTTTGCCTGAGGGATTCTTCATTAATTCGGTCATTTGAGTTAATTGTCGATCCATCTGGCATTGGTGCATCTGCATATCTGCCATTTGAACCTACAATGAGTTCAAAACACCTGAACTTGATAGCGCGCTCTGCGCCAACTTTTTGTTAATTGTGTCCTACTTTTTCACAAAATCAAACAACTGTCCCACCACATCTGCTTGGTTCGAAGCCTTGTCCTCTCCTTGTTCTCTGGCTGATCCTTGGTATTTAGCTTGCCCCTGGAAACCTCCTTTATTCGGTTGGAAGGGGGTGTTTTTGGTGTATTGATGCTTCTGGATGGGTGTAGATGCAATTATCTACCCCATGGCCGACTTCTGCACATGTTACACATTTCATTACTTTTTCCACCTGCTTCTTCCCCTTTGCGCTGGATTCCTTCAGCTGCTTTACATCCGTGGCTATTTTCTGAATCTGAGAAGTGATGGTCTCCAGAGCCTTGGACTCAAGAGAGGACCCTTCACCGAACTTTTTCACCTATCCTCTATCAGATCTATCATATTCAGCATTGGCTTGCAGCTCGGCCATGTTTTTGATGATCCTTTCAGACTTGCTCGGATTTTTCCCTAGGAAGTCACTTCCTGCTACTGCATTCAGTGACACTTTTTTTTTTGAATTCGGACACTTTCATCCATATAAATTCAAGGAACAAAGAATACATCATTCTCGGTTGTCTCCTTCCAGAAGACAGGCAAAGAAGCCCGTCTAGAAGACTGCCCGTCATACAAGAGTGCATCCTGAGCAATGAGATGAGCCAAGGAGTTTTGAGCAATTTTTACATGAATGAAACTACAAGAAGAAAAGAACGATGCTACACTACGAATATCCGCAGCTAGCAAACCAAGATAACCGAAGTGCTTATCCCGATCCCTCAAAGCATTTATCACATTCAGAGAATCCGAACATAGATAAATATGGTTCTGTGGTGGCACCGTATCCTGAGCAAATAGTATCCCCTCTCTAGCAGCCATAGCCTCCGCAATATCCACTGACCAATCAGCTCTCATGCAACGTTGTGTTGCACCCAAGAAAGCTCCATCCATCCCCCGTATCACTCCCCCGAAAGCACACCGTCCGTCCACCTTCACCGCTGCGTCGACGTGCACAAACGTGCAGCACTGTGCCCGCCCGCCCGTCCACCTGTATGATCCTCCCCGCAGCGCCACCCTCCCCGCCTTCCCCCCGCCGTCCCCTAGCTTGAGAGTCTTGCTGTCCAACCTCGCCTCCCCAATTGACACGTCGGTAATCAGCTATCATTGCTCGGTATGACTGTAGGATAGGTCTCGGAAAAGGGGGCTCATCATCGAAGACTTTGTTATTACGGCACGTCCAAATGGTCCACCATACTGCTGCTATCTCATCCTTTTCTTCCTCCATTCTATTCCCAAACAGCTCGAGGAGGTCGTCATGTAGATTGTGCGTATTACCAAGACGTGGCATAGGCTGCAACCAACTCTCCCTCATCGCAACTTCCACCCCCGTGCAGACACATAGCATATGTTGGATTGTTTCCTCATGTAGAGCACATATCGGACACACTCCATCATCCGTAACGTGTCTATCCCGAAGCCTGCTCCTCGTAGCTAAGCACCCCGTAGCGATGCGCCATAGAAAATGTGAAAGCTTTGGCGGCCACCTCCTTCCCCATATCACTCTCCACAGGTCATGCGGAACCACCCTATTTCTCTCCCGTAGAGCAGCTCCCCCATTCTCCCAAGCCAATAAGCCGAACGAACAGTGAAGCAACCCTTTGTATTTGGCCACCAAAAGATGTCGTCCTCCTGCTCAGAGATAGGAATAGGAATTTCCCTAATCCGAGCAGCCACATGCCTAGGAAAAGTGTCCAGAAGCTTACCCACATCCCATTCCTTCCGCCCCTCCACCATCAACTCGCTGACCTTGCTCATCTCGGCAACCGCATCCGTTCTGTAGCATGAAAGGACCCCCTCATCTCCATGCAACCACCTATCCTCCCAAATGTCTGTATCCCTGCCATTTCCAATACTACGCAAGACACCGTGCATGAGTAAAGCTTTCGCCCCCCATAGGCTGCGCCACGTATAGCTTGGAATGAGGCCCAGACGAGCGTTCAAAATATTTCCTATCAGGAAGTACATGGCCTTCAACACTCTAGCTACCAATAACTCTGGTTTTGTGAGCAATCTCCATAACTGACGTGCCAACAAAGCTTGATTAAACGTCTTCATATCTCTGAAGCCCAACCCCCCTTCCCTTTTCGTCTTGCACAGCCCCTCCCAACACAACCACGAAATCTTCCTTTCCCCCGCCTTCGCCCCCCACCAAAATCTGGCCACCATAGAATTAATCTCCTCAATGATCCCCGTAGGAAGCTGGAACACACTCATAACGTATGTAGGGATGGCCTGCACCACTGCCTTGATAAGCACTTCCTTGCCTGGCTTGGACAAAAGACGTTCCTTCCATCCTTGTAGTTTATTCCGCACTCGACCAGTGATGTACTCGAACACCTTCTTCTTGGACCTCCCTACGGCTGCCGGTAAGCCCAAATAAGATGCTTGCTTGTCCACCTCTTTGACCCCCATCAAATCCCACAGCTCGTCTTTTTTGCCTCTTGGTATCTTTTTGCTAAATGCAATTTCAGACTTGGTGAGATTGACCTTTTGACCCGATGCCTGTTCATACTGGATGATAATTTCAGCTATTTTCAGGCATTCATTCCTTGTCCCTCTAGCAAAAAGAATACTATCGTCTGCAAAAAATAAGTGTGAGATCCGTGGAGCCCCACGGCATACACTCATACCACGGATGGTATTCGTAGATACTGCAAGGTTCAAAAGAGTAGAAAAAGCATCTGCACATAGAATAAAGAGGTAGGGAGAGAGAGGGTCACCCTGTCGAAGTCCTCGTGAAGGCTGAAAAGCATTTGATCTTTCCCCGTTGGCCGTGAAGGTGTGAGAGACCGAAGAAACACAATCCAGTACTCTATTGCACCATCTACTTCCAAAACCAAATTTCTCCATCACCCTTTTTAAGAACTTCCATTCAATTCTATCATATGCTTTCATCATGTCGAGTTTCAAAGCAATGTGACCCGTCTTTCCTCCACCCCCTCGTTTCATAGCATGGAAACACTCATAAGCTATCAAGGCATTGTCCGTGATCAATCTGCCCGGTATAAACGCACTTTGATTTTCAGATATGATACCATCCATGAAAGGCTTCAGGCGATTGGTGAGCACTTTAGTAGCAATTTTATAAATCACATTACACAGGCTAATCGGTCTAAAATCAGCAACCACCCTTGGTTTTTTAACCTTCGGAATTAGCACAACCAAGGTGTCATTGTACTCCTCGCAAGAATGTTCTCCTTTCCACCACCCCTTAATGTAATTTGAGATATCCTTCCCCACCACCTGCCAAAATTTCTGATAAAACAAAGGTTTCAGCCCATCCGGTCCGGGTGCTTTATTTGGGTGCATTTGGAAAACCGCCTTCTTTACCTCCTCATCCGAGATATCCTTTTCCAAGATGACAGCAATAGAATTATTCACCATGGGTTTTATACCTGCCACCGCAGCCTCCATCTCCACTGGATTGGACGTGGCAAAAAGATCTTTATAGAAATCTTCAATGATACTCAGAATATCCTTATCTTTGGATTTCCAAATTCCTTGGGAATCTTTCAAGCCGGATATGGTGTTCTTCTTTAATCTTTGTGACGCTTTATGATGGAAATATGCAGTGTTGTTGTCACCTTCCTTAAGTTCTTTAATAAGTGCTCTAGAGCACCAAAAGGACTCGTTTTCCCTGTGTAGTTTTTCAAGCTCCCGAGCCATCTCATCACATCTTTGCAGCACTCTACCATCCGGCCACTTCCTTTGTTCTTCGCCAAGCCTCCTCTCTGTAGTTTTAATCTTCCTCTTTATGTCACCAAACTTAGAGGTAGCCCACGTGGCCAGGTCCTCACTAACACCTTTGAGTTTGTCCTTGAGATCCATATCATTATGTGCCTCCCACGAATTTGCCACTGTAACTTCACAACTCTCCTCGGACAACCACATGGGTTCAAAGAAAAATCTAGCCTGTCTCTTCCTCTGTCTTTCTTCCCCAGCCAAAGCAGAAAGGATTATGGGTGCATGATCAGACTGATAAAAAGGAAGGTGAAGGACCCAGCTGCCAGAGTATTTTTCTCTCCATTCATCACTCACCAGAAAACGGTCTAACCTCTCCTCCACCAAGGTCTCCACAGATAGCCCCCTCCTCCATGTGAAATTGTTTCCAGAGTACCCCAAGTCGAGAAGGTTGCAGTCATCTATCACATCTCTGAACGGCTTCATGAATCTGTCTGGTTTCATTGGGCCACCCCTCTTCTCATCATTGTTTGTAATTTCATTCAAGTCACCAAAGAAGATCATCATATTCCCATACTTACCCCTTATGTGCCTCATCAAGTCCCACGTCCTGTGCTTCTCAGCCTGCGCTGACCAGCCGTAGATACCACACGCATGCCAATTATGCCCGGTCGATAGGTCCACCACTTTGCACTCCACGTGCCGCGTCGAAAAACCAGTAATTTCCACCTCTACTTCCCGCCACCAGAAGCCCAACCCACCTGCTCTCCCCGTGCTCGACACACAAATACCATCAACAAACCCGAAGCTCCTCTTGATTCTTTCTAAAGCTCTGTCATCTAACATAGTTTCCATAACGAAAACTACATTGGGCCTCTCCCTCCGACACAACTCACGGAGGGCTTGAACTGCCGCCGGGCGACCCAGACCCTGGCAGTTCCAGCTTAGGAGTTTCATTGCTGTTCACGGGGTTGGTCCATCCCAACTCCCGCTACTAGGTGTGCGCCACCGATGATTGCCTCGTCTTCCACTGTCTGAGAACCATACAGTGATTTCCTCTTCTTTGATTGAGTGCCCATAGAATCATCCTCCTCAATAAATTTCGTGCTCTCCCCGGACATGAGATTACGCCTGCGCTTGGTCTTCTGCCCTTTGTTGCCTTTGTCCTCACATCTGCCATGTTGTCTCGATCCTCCGTATGCATGATGATCAGCATCCTTCCCTCGTAACCGGTTCCTCCTTTCCTCCCTCTCCTTCCTCCATTCCCTTTCCTTCTCCTCACCTTCTTTCCCTGGAAACATAGGTATATCCTCCGGCAGCACTACCCTCGTCACCCGCTTCCCCTTTCCCCCCGTCTGCCCCTGCAGCGTCTGCTTCAGCGTCCCCCGACGAACGTCCCTGTTCTCACATGCACTCACGTCCACGAGCTCACTCCCCTCGCATGCACGCCCAGCCTCTCTCGCCTTCCCCCCTTCCTTCTCTGTCCCCCGTCTATCTCTGCCTTCACCCTCGCCCCCTCTCGTGCTGCCTCCTCCTTCACCATCCCACGCGTGTCCCCATGCCCTGTCCCTGACCCACCATGCACTTCACCCCCTTCGGTCCTCATCGTCCCCACTGATCCAACTTTGCTCTTCCCCCTATCCCCCATCTCCCAAAACCCCTCCATACCATCACCCACCATCTGCTTTACCCGGAGAATCGCTTCTCTAGAGAAGCGACGTCGAAAAAGCCCATCCTCCGTTGTCGGCGGACCTCTCTTCTCAAACGTAACCTCCATGGAATCTGCCATCTGATCCCCAGAATGCTCATGTGGTTGCTCGCCACCTACAACCGATCTTGCACCCGAAGCCGACCCCTTATCTCCCGTCCTGGTTTGAGAAGAGGAACCTTCCTTTTTAGACCCGCATGAAGAGCTGCGTGTATGGAACACAATCGTCCGTCGTGATCGCAGGCCTTGACCCCCCAGCAGTTCTTCTTCTACCGGGACTCTCGGTCGTCGTGGTGATGCTCGCAGCCATGAGCCCCACCCCCGTCGGTTTTCCCCATCTTCATCATAGTCGACGCAGTCCTTCTCCGTGTGCCCTAGCCGACCACAAACAAAGCACATCGCTGGGAGCCTCTCGTACTTGAGTTCCACGTCTATGATCTGCCCATCCGAGCCCCGAACCTTCTGTATTCGCTTGATCGGTTTATTGATGTCGATCGCCAGACGCTCGCGGCCTGACGATTCCCAACCCAACAAATCGTTGTCCACTTTGATCACCCGCCCAATCTTCTCTGCAATCCTCCTCAACGCCCCCTCTCCACGAAGCCCTAGCGGGACGTTGTACAACCGAACCCAGAACTGGCTCTCCGAGAATTCAATCTTCCCCGGTCTGTCCGTCGGATTTACTTCCTTCGTTAATAATAGCCTGTTGTCGAAGTTCCATGGCCCCTCCTCAGCGACTTTCGCTTTGTCTTTCCAGTGCGTGAACTGGATCACGAACGCCGTCTGGTCAATCGGTTTGAACACCACGCCGCTGGTTAAACCCCACGCTTGGGCGAACGTCTTCTTCATGGCCGTAAAATTGTAGGAACGGTCCGTCATAAGCCTGCCCACAAGCGCCAACTCGACATGCTCCGGAAGCTTGGTCTCTTCCTCGCCGATTAGGTCTGCAATCTCTTGTTCTTCTTCGGTGATCTTCAGTCTCTCACACTGCTCCGCTAGATCATCCGCCATGGCGGAAGGAACCCAGCAGCCACGGGTGGAATCAAACGCCCTAGCCGCTCACTTGGACCTGCAAGAGGGAGAAACGGAGACAAGCTCCGGGAAGAGAACACGACCACGCGCCGTCACCCTAATCGCACGCTGCGTCGCCGCAGAGCATTAGGTCAGACGCCGGGTCGAGATTCAGTGACACTCGTTCATTGGGAGTTAGGCCATTGTAGAAGGTGGTGGTGAGGAATCCTTTCCTGTAATTATTATGGGGGCAATCCCTCAGGTACTCTTGGAACCGCTCCCAGGCATCGTGGAGGCTTTTGTTTGGCTTTTGCATGAAGGAGGTTATTTTCTGCCAGTTTCTGACCGTTCTCTCGGTGGGGTAAAACTTATTTACGAAGGCTTCAGCTAGCGCTCCCCACCCGTTCATAGACTGGTGGGGTAACCCGAGGTACCAGGACAATGCTTTGTCCTCCAGTGAGAAGATGAAGCATTTGCAGTATATAACCTCCTAGGGAACCCCCCACATTTTTATCGTGTCATAGATGTTCTTGAAGGCATCAAGGTGATGGTAGGGGTTGTCATTTTTCGAACTTCCCCTGAAACTTTTGTTCTGAATCATAGAGATCACAGAAGGCTTAAGCTCAAAATTGGCTGCGTTGAATCGCGGGGTGATGACGGGACATCTGGAGTTGTTGGCTTTTGTTGATGCCAACTCTCTCAGCGTCTTTTCTTCCTCCTCGGAGTCATCGCTATCGTCATCTCGTCAGTTATGTCCCTGATCTTGATTTCTCCAGTTTCGGTGGTGGTGGCGATGCCTAGCTCGAGGGTGTTCTTCCTCAGCGTGTTCTGATTCCTGATCTTCGAGCTGATTATTGTCGTCATAGCGGTCGTCGCCATCTGGTGGAGCTGATTCATGCACAGATCTTCTTTGTCGTTCCCCTTCAGAGTGTTGTGGGTCGACTCGGGGAGGCATGGTGTTGATTTTTGGGCTTGATGGGATAGTCAAGTGGCGTCGGAACTCGGGGAAACAGACTACTGTTCTTTAGGGTTCCTGAAATGGCACGAAAAATCGAGTTTAGAAAATTCAATTTTTACTTTTAAAAGAATAACAATAAGAAGAAAAAGAAAAAGAGTGCTGTCAAACTCATTTCTAAGCTTGAGGCACTGGAGTTTAGTTAGTGGATTCAGATTCATCTACAGTACCATTTTTGCCTTGTCCCCGACAACGGTGCCAAAAAGTTGACCGGCCTAAATCGGGCGTCCAAAAGTGGAGGCGGATTTGAGGTAGTCGAGCTTTTACATTTATAAACCCGAATCCTTCTAGGCCCCCGCAACTTTGCTTACGGGGTCAAAGTAGTTAGACGGGGTCGAACATAGGGACAAGGGTGGTAGTGTTGAGAATCCAGAATCAACACGCTACACTCTGGCATGTATAAAGAGATAATAAATTCCCAAAAGGGAAGAAGCAAGATGTCACAAACAAAACAAAAAAAAACTATCTCCAACTGGAGTTACTAGAAAGAATTAAGGGTTTTAAGCATTTATCAATTTTTAGGGGTTTTCATGCAATAGAAACAGAGAGATAATACTATAGTTAAGGCGAGGTATGAAGGAGAAAACTGCGTTAAAACAAGCGGCGGTAAGAACAACCTTGTACCCCTCCTCTCGAAGCAGGTACCTCTAACAAGGCATCAACGCCACTCTCGAGGTCGCTGGACTAAAATCAGAGTGGAAAGGTCCCTAAGGCAGCTCCATTCCAGGCACTCTCGTGCTCCAGAATCGGACCAAACACTAGAGCCACAACACGACTCTCGAAGTTGTTGTGATGGGATAAACACGGTTTGATAGCTAAGCGAAACACGATCCAACATACAAGCTAGCATTCAGATATTAAACATGGCAGTTCATCCAACATTTGCACCAAGAATAGAGCAATAAGTAATTAAGCTTTTCTATTTCCATAAACATTAAAGGTCTTAATTACAATGCGTAAATAAAGAATTAAATAACAGAATTAAAGATAGATGTCGTCTTCTTGATGTAGAAGGTCGACAGGATACTGCGGCTCTCCAGCCCGATATCGGTCAGGAGCCTAGCCCGACACAGTAGTGTCGGGCGGCACACCATCTCAGGCGGTACTCATGACGGCCGACTGTATCGCTCAAGGACCCTATCCGATATGCTCATGTCGGGCGGAGAACCCTCTCGGGCAGCACGCATGACGGGCGAAGCGTATCGGGTTCGATATCTTGTCGGGCATGGAGCGATGCGTTCTACTGTCGGGCACTTGTGTCGCTTATCAACGTTGGCCGATATCGGCCCACAGTGTCGCCCGGGACGGTCCTAAGTGAACCATCCCCTCCCTCTCAGGATGAGGAAGAGCTCACCTAGAGTTGCCCGACACGAGCACTGGGGGACGATACTCTCGCAGTTCTCCCTCGAAGATCGCTCAAAGTTCCCAACTGTCCGAACTTGTCTTTTTGACTTCATGTAGCTGCTATTTATAGGCAGCGGTTGGGGGACTTTATGGTGCTCGAAGCACCATGTGTCCTCCTTATTCGCGGGTCGGTGGGCGGCCGATACGGGTATCACTCGGTGCAGCGGTGTCGGCTATCGGTCACGTGACGGGCGACGTGCCTACCGGTGGGTGGTTGTGTCGCCCAACAAGCTGGGTTGCCGTGGAGAGCTTGGCTCCCTGTCGGGTAGAAGGTGTGTCATCCGTTGGATTCTTCTTGCGTAGCATCCCTTTGTCGTGTGTCATTGTGTCGCTCCACCCTGTCGGGAAGAGGTTGTATCGGGCGTCAGGTCCGGAAGGTCGAAACAGACTTGGACTTATTTGTGGGCCGAGACGGGACGGCCTTATTGCACCAAAATGAGGAAAAACTCTGCAAAAGATGGAAAAATTGGATTAAGAGCATTGCTTGGCCAATTATTGTGAAAGTGCTAATAAAAGAGAGGAAAATAGCATAAAATGGCAATTTTGATAACAAAATAAAGGGCAAAAACATCATAAAAATAGGTGTTATCAATATCTTTTACGGATGATTATTGTTGCCTCTAGGGTAATTATCATTCCGTGGTTAGTGAGGGCCGGTATGTGAATGTCCGGCGGGGATCATGTGGTGATGTTTGTTATGATGATCTTTTCTTTAGTTGACCCTCGCAATTCTATTCTAAAGTTTAGTTGCTCGAGGGTGAGTAATGTTTAAGCTTAGGGGAGTTTGATGCGATGATTTTGAGTCGCATTTATGGACTTGTTTTACTTGTGTTTTATGCATTTATTCATCATTTTAGTGGTTAATATTGCATAATTCATTTACTTTAGTCTATGACCCTTCTCAGTATCAAATCTCCCTTATTTTATTGTTTTGAGCATAAATGATTACAACAATATGTTTTATTTCGGCTTATGTGGTTTTGTGTTGCAATTTCAGGAAAACGCATATCTGCAACTGTTGATACCATCGACGGGTGTCGATACTATCGACGCAGCCACAGGTTGCCAGCCGCAAAGAGCAGCACAAAGTCGATACCATCGACAGGGAAGTCGATGGTAGCGACATTCCATCAGGATGCTGGCGAGTAGATAGTCGATACTATCGACCCTAAAGTCGATACTATCGACACCTGAAGATCCAGCGATGGAAAAGGGATAAAATTGACGCCTAAGGGTGTCGATACCATCGACCCTCGTCGATGGTATCGACTCAACATCAGGCGCAACGAAGAAAAGAAAAGAAAATTTGCCGATATCATGCAGGGTCGATAGATGGTATCGACACTGTCAGACGCAAGTTTGTTTCAGATCAATCTAAATCCGACGACTGTGATATTTTTGCAACCTAACTCGATGATTATACCTAATGACAGTGGCCAAGAGCCATCTATCACATCATTAGCCACTGCACACGTCCCGAGAAGGTGTGGAGAGAAGAACGGAGCGTAGAAGCATGCCCCAGCCGTTCCGGAAGATGAAGAAGATGTTTTCCACCGCCGAAAGGCTGTAGATCGTGCATTCTATGCCAAGGAACACTTGGATCTTCTTTGTTTAGGGGTTTCATTACTTATTCACGTTTTTCTCCATGTTTCCCCTTTTCTCAACCATGTCTTGCTCTGAGATGAACATGCGGGGCTAATCCCCTTTATCTTTAGGACCGGGAGTAGCCCGGGGAAGCATTGTATGACATTTTTACCATAGTAATTCATCATTTATCTGTTAAATCTGTGGTATGATTTTGTTTTCTCAATTATATTGTTATGCTTGATCACCATAATGATAATCTAATGCATTTAATTACTTTGAAAGAAGAATTAACGGTTGAAAAGAGATGAAATTCACATTAATTAACAAATCCCTTGAATAAGATGATGTACGGTTAATGGTGAAACCCAGAGGTCGATTCTAATGCACCTAGTTTAGGATATAGGTTACCATGACGGTGGAACCGACCTAGACATAGGTAGTGAATTGTACCACGACAGTGGGAAATTCTGACTACATTCCACTACCCGGATTGAGAGATGAACCTGAATTATTATATGGAAATTCATGCAATGAAAACCCACGGTGAAACCGCAATCCTAAAGATGTCCACTTGAATTGATTAAACTAAACCCTTAATCGATTGCTCTATTTTATTTTATTTTCTTTTATTTTTACAACAAATCTCAAATCTTTTAATCAGTTTAGTTGATCGTGAATAGTTAGTAGTAGTCTACCGATAGTTCAGTTTCCTTGAGTTTGACTCGGGCCTCACAAGGGCCTATACTACATTGACGCGTGCACTTGCGTTATACGCACGGTAAAATCGTGTCACATAGCTTTTGGAGAATCCATAGTTTGTTTAAAAGATATAGGATCATCATTAATATTGTGAGAAACTCACTTCCATAATACTGGGATGTCCTTGTTTGTTTACTTCTCCTTGGTTCAACCATTTCTTTAGAGCCATCAGATCTAGAAATAGCTTGTTATGAGTCATCGCCCACATTTGCCATTCTTTTCCACGTGCTCGGGAATGGAACCTATGGTGAATGAATCCTCTTGCAATACTTCATTGAACTAGATTTCATGGGAAACACATCCCCAAAGAATGTAGCATCATATAATTATACAATTGTATTAACCTTAATGCCTGAGATATCAGATTTTATGATCAAGAATCGACAAGCATAACTTGTCTATACATAACCCAAGAAGATGGCAACAACCATTTTTAGTTCCAATTTCTTCCTTTTGTGTTTAGGGACAAGTACCTTAGCAAGGAACCCCCAAACTTGAAGATATTTGAGACTCCATTTTCTCCCTCTCTATAACTCAAACATATTACTTTCTACATGTTTATAGGGAATTCTATTCAAAATATGGCAAACCATATTCAAAGCATCCCCCAATAAAGTTGGGTAGACCTGAGGTTTGGAGTAAATAATTAACTATATCTATCAAGATTCATTTTTATGTTGTGCAATCCCATTAAATTGTGGTGAATAAGGGGTGGTAACCTCATGAGCTACACCATGGAATTGACAAAATTCCACGAAAAAGTTCAAGGTGTATTCTCCTCTCCTATTAGATCTTAATCACTTAAGTATTGTTCTAGTTTGAGTTTTAGCTTCTTTCTTATAAATTGTGAATTTATCCAATGCCTCATCTTTACTTTTAAGTAAATAGACATAACAATATCTACCCACATCATCAATTGAAGTTATGAAATAACACTTTTGATTCCAAGTAGCAATCCCATTAAATTCACAAACATCAGTGTGCACTAAATTTGATATTTCTGAATTCCCATTAACATAAAAAAGTCTTCCTAGGAAATTTATCTTGAACACAAATTTCACATTTATTATTAGTCATGTTGGATTTAGGGATTAAATTCAAATTCATCATATTTTTCATTGAACCAACATTAACATGTCCCAAACATGTATGCCAAACATCAGACAATATAAGATTTATGCACATAAAACTATTATCATTCAAAAGTAAAATTGAATTTAAAATAGGTTCAAAAAGAATCTTAAATAAATTCTTCATACCACATAGATACCCTTTTTCAAAAAATAAAAAATCACAAAAATAAGTAATAATAGCCTTATTAAATTTGTAGTCTATTCTAAAACCATCTCTAACTAAAATCACACCACTAAGAATATTGCGTCAAATTGATGGAACATGTATGGCACTATGAAGTGTCAGAATGCCTACCAATGGAAACTAAGTCCATCCATCCTTCATTTTTTGACTTCTACAATGCTAGAATCTCCCAAAGTCACTGAACTACCTTTCAAAGCCTAGTAAGACAAAAATAGGGACTTGTCAGTATACATATGTACATTAGCCCCAACGTCAATTTCCAATATAGTGGTTCAAACACTTAAGGTTTTATAGACACATACCCATAATTGAGGTTCACAAATGTAGTCATCATGTTGATCACAACCTCCTCAGTTGCAAATTCAACATCATTCTTTGCATTCTTTGAAGGATGATCCTTGTTCCAGTGGCCACTTGTCCAAAACTCAAACAAGGTTTATCCTTCAGTTTTTCTAGATCTTAGCCTTAGGCTTAAATGAATTCTTATGTATCTTATCCTTGTTTTTAGTGATATTAAAATTGACACTAGGATTAACATCAGTCGGTAACTTGAAAAACTTCTCTTTCAGGTGCTCTTCCTATATGTTAATGTCCATCATGAGATCGTTCATTGACATGTCTCCTTTGTCATACTTAAGAGACATGCCAAATAACTCTCAAAGTTTTGGGAATTTCTTAATGGTTTTGCAACAAACTTTTCAAGAAATTTCATGACTACGTCTTAAAGTTCTAGCACCAATATTTGAAAATCCATTTGATTAGAAACAGATTTACCCTCAGTCATCTGAAAATTAAAAAATTTGGAAACACAATATTTTCCAGTTTCCTAATTTTCCATATTGTATTTGTTTTTCTAACACTCCCCATAGAACCTTGGATGTAGTAACAGTCACCTTTGAGTACGAATCATATAGTTGTTGTTAAAGTAAACAAGATTAACCCTCAGGACACATCTTATCACCCTTCTTCAAGTTTACAATTGAATTAGCATTGTTAGGGATTGTTACAACCCCAATTTTTGGGTTCATTTGGCGAGAAATGTAATTTCTCATATAATGATGTAATTCGTTTTGAATAAATGGATTTCGTTTACAATAGCCTTGATGGATGTTTTGTGGGCTTTATTGGCTATTGGGCCCAATAAAGGAAAAGACAAAAGAAACTCCATTATTGAGTAAATAAGAAAATAAAGAAAAGAAAAATGTAGAAACCTTTAGAGGGCACATCCAAAGAGGATTTCGTTCCTCTTGGGTTACTTGGGTTCCAATGTGTCCAAAGTTGCAAAAAGAAAGCAATAAGAAAAGAAAAGGTCAAATAAGTATTTCTTTATTAAGAAAGAAGTTTAAAACAATGGTAAAATATGGGAAACAAGTGAAAAGAGGAATAATTGGGTAATCCTTAGTGGAATTTCGTATCCCAAGGATTCCTAATGATAAAAGGAATACCAATGAGGAAAATAAAAGAGAAATAAAGATAAATCCTCAAAACGAAATATTTTAATAAGAAATATACATGATAATGAAGAATAATGCATTTAGATGCATCTAGAAGGATAATGAGTATCCAATAAAAAGGATTTTGAAATAAGAGAGTTTCTTGGGATCCAAGGAGTCTCAATAAAGAGGAAAGAAAGAGAAAATACCAAAATTGCAAAATAAAAGGGTAATGGGAATACATAATTAATGGAAATATGTGGTTTTATTAATAAGGAGTATTTCCTACTTGAGGAGAATATACTTTCGAGGCCAATGAATTAAAAGACAAGAATAAAGCGAATAAGGGAGAGGAATTTCGAATTCTTAAATATCCATGCAATAAGGAATATCAAGGAAATAGGAGTTAATGAAGAGAGAAAGAGATGGTTGCTTCACAACCAAGGAAAGTATGTTTCCTTTCGAGTTTAGGACTTGAGTCCTCATGGAGGCACAACTTAGGGCTTCGTACTCTCCCATATATAAGGGGTAGAGTCTTGGTTCAAAGGGGAGAGAGAACCCCATGCTCTTCTACCTTCCTCTTCTTCCACATTTCCATCCAAACCCTAAACTTAGATAAGCTCCTTCTTAGGAGCAGCAGGGAGTCATGGAGGGGGTTGTTATGGGGCATGATGCTCCCAATTTGACCTAAGGGAACTCTGCCACCATCTTCTTGCTCTAACCCTTGCGAAATACCCGCAAGAAGTCAAAGACCTAGCTACATAATGGCGGCTTAGCACTCATGGCACGAGCCAACTTGGCCGTGGTTTTGAGTTCGGTTGAGAGAGACGGGGGGGGGGGTGGAGGTAGGGAGCAAGTTCCCACCCAGGATCGAGCTTCGGAGTGGCCGAAGGCACCCCGCGGAGCCTGCAGGTCAGTGGCAACCTGCAAATCGCGAGGTTGAAGGAGATCCAGCCCCGTTTGACGATTCTACCCTCTGAGACACAAAGGAGCTGGTGGCCGAGATGGGGGTATAATAGTAACTTGGTTATAAACTCAAAAGCGGGCAATGTTGCATGGATACAGCCACGTGGCGCTCCCAGATTGGTCCAAAGTAAGTGAACTTTACAAAATTCATAGTTAATTATTCCTAGATCGGATTAGCACACATAAAATATGAAAGTTACTCACAAAAACAAGGGGAATCCATTAAAAATATAATTGAAGCCTGATTCCTCTTGCAATTCGAAATGTAATGGATGATGTCAACTTTAATGTATTAGTGTTTAAAGAACCCTATTTTGAGATGAATAGTATTTTATAAGGGTTTAATGGATGATTAGAGTTGATAATAACATGTTAATCATAAAGAGATACATTAAGATCGAAAAAGATGAACTTTGCACATAATCTATTTAATTTAGAGTTTATGTGCATAAATAGGCTTTAATGGGCCTTTTTTTTGGTGAATCAAGACCTATATTGCTTTTTTTGTAAAATTTTGTACAAGGAAAGAAAAGGCCTGTGAGATCAAGGGATCTCACCAAGATAACTGTATAGGCTAAATGCCAAAGAAGAAAAGAACAACAAATAGCGAAGAGCGGAAAACCATTAGCCACAAAATTGATTGGCATAATCCTTCACTAAGCGCCAAAGCAGATATGCCTCCATAGATTTGTTCTCATGAACTCATAAATTCCTTTCCATCCATACCAAATGGATAATAGAAATGCCAATACCATGGCTAAATCTACTGGACAGAGCAATAAGGTCCTCTCTTCTAGCAGGAATACAGCTGATCAAATTCTCTTTGAAGGCAGAACTCCATAAGAACATAGAGAATGGACAATCAAACAGAATATGATGAGTGTTCTCACATTCATGTCTGCAATGAAAACACATAGAAGGGGTAGAGATGCCCATTCTTCTCACATAATCAATAGTAAGAAATCTCCCATGAGAAGCTTTCTAGGAAGACAGAAGGAATCTTCTAGGACAATTAAAGCTCCAAACCGAAGAGAAGACTGGATCAGGCGTACCACAGTCCCTAATAAGATTCCAGACACTCTTCAAGGTAACTTTACTCTCCTTATTAATACAAATGCTATCCATACCACCAGAAAGAGAAGGAATACTAGCAAGGAAATTGTTCAACACATCATGCAGCCTGGATTCAGAAAATTTCCAATGGTTTCCATCAACTACACCACTGACTTTACAGGATAAAGGAAGACCCGATCTAATGATCTCTTTACTTCCAATGCAATCACTCAGGAACAGGTTATGAGAAATCCACGGGTCTTTCCAAAGCCATGTATTAGTCCCATCTCCAATATTGTAGCTAACCATTTTTTTGAAGTCATCAAGATGCCTAATTAATTGGATAACATACCACGATTGATGACCAGAGCTTTAATGGGCCTTGAAACCGAAATGTTGGTAATTAGGACTACTAATGGCTTTAATTATTCGATTTCATGTATAGAACTAAGTTTTCATGGTGATAAGCTATTTCGAGCATTAAAGTTCCTAATTTATGGATAAAAACCCTAAATGTAGTAATTAGGGTTTTCTCATGAATAAAAGGTAGAATTATGGCAAATTGAGTTCGTATGTGATTAAACCATAATGAACTTTGAATTGATGATAGATGCGCATAATGGTCTTGTCATGGATTAAAAGGATAAAAATAGTATCTTTAATGTAAAAGAAGCTTAATGAAATTAATTAATGGTTAATGGTACCTTTAAATTGGAAAATAGGGTTATATATTATTAAGATAACCTTAATATTGAAGAATAGATGAGATAATTAGGGTTTATGAGTAATGTCATAAAATTAGGGTTTAATATGGTAGAAGATGAAGGGAAACCCTAAATTGCAAAACAAAACCCTGAAATGGATACAGAAATCCCTAGAAAGTGAATCCAAGTCAATAAAGTAGATTCTTGATAAAGTGTGTAATAAATAGTCTATATTCTTTTCAGGAATTATGTGATTGTTGAATTGCTTACTGAGATTGCTTTCTTGGTTGGATTTGCTTAATGATTGTGAAATCATCAAATCAGGTATGTGGTTACGCTTATGATTATCTCGACTAGTTTGTGAGGATTTTATCGACATTTTCCTCATGGCTTGAAATAACTGTTGGATGCTTTTATTTCATGCAACTATAGAGTGACTATGACTATCACTATGAATATACATGTATAACTGGCTTAGATCTGGGTCCACCCCTGTGGCTATGCATAGGCTAAAAAGGATAACCTAGAGCAAGGTCTAGGCTATCATGAGTTAGAAATTGGGCTACACATGTGTAGTGCCATGAGACTCTTAGCATGCCATGAGTTAAGGAGTGGGCTACCTATGGGTAGTGTCATGTGACTCAGCCCTAGAAACTATCTCACCTGTTAGGTGAGATCATGAGGGGTATAATTGGGATCTGCCATAAGGAAGGTAGTATCCAGGTCCACTGCAGGGACAACGCAGGGGATAGGGTATACTTGGATCACACAGTTATATTTAAAATGTAAAATTGTTTGTTAAATGATAATTGAATGCAATACATTGTTATCCTAGTTGCACGATTATTGTTTCCCCCACATACCAGCTTCAGCTGACTGACATTTTGTTTGTCAACGTTTTAGGTACAAGCCAAAAGGACAAACAATAAATCGTCATATTGTGAAATACATGGAGTAATATATAAGGAGGATTAATTAGAGTAGAGTCCATAAGTGGATTAAAGTTTAGAGATCCAAGTTTTAAAAAAAAGGTATGCAAAAGTTTATCTTTCTTACAACCTTCAAGTTTAGTCTGTTAAAATTTAATAATTGTTCTTGGTTAAATGTCGAACCTTTGATCCAGAAATTATGGGTATGGCTTTGACCTCTCGGTCTCCCTTAATTGGGGGTTATCAGAAGGTGGGGTTGTAACAATTGGTATCAGAGCCATAACCCCTCCAGTAGGTGGGGCCCACATGGGCATGGCATGCTAGTCTTGAGCTGTGCGGTCCAGGCATGTAGTAAAGGGTTGTCCACGGTTGACGTAGCTACCCTTCTGCTGGTATTCCATGATCGGGAGCTGGGTGTCCATGGGCCATTGTGGGCCTGCACTGAAATGGGGTCAGATTATGAGGCCATATAGTTGAGACTTGATGAAGACATCAAGAGACTAAGTGGGGGAGATTGTAACATCCTAGGATTTGAGGCCTCAAATTAAACACTCTTAAAAGGAATGATTGGACTACCCATATCACGAAGGTGCACCTCCTTTTTCGGGAGCCCATCACTAAAGAACTCCATAGTTAAGCATGCTCAGCTTTGAGTAGTACTAGGATGGGTAACCAGTCGGGAAGTTGACCCCGACTTGCGCATGAGTGTGGGAAAAGCACGCAGTTAAGGCTAGTGGTGATCTGTGGGGCCAGTCGTCAATCCTAAAACTCTACTAGAGCCTAGGGCAGTGGGCCTAGGTGTTACAAATGGTATCAAAGCATAAGTTCCTCACTTAACTAGTAATAATTATTAAATTTCACAAACTCCATAGAACCCAAGGGAGTTATTAGAGGATTATCTGAAAGACGGAGGTGTCTAGAAAAGGATCACAACTGGGGGCTAGCAATATTTTCATCCTCACCGCTAGTCGGAATATGAGGACTCCCGGATCCATGTGACTGCCTGGCCAAAGTATTGGGGTATGATTCGAAATAAGATACCTTTAGGACTGTCTCATCTTGTTCACCCCTTCTCAACTCAAAATTCTATTAAGCACCTTAAGGATTAGGGTTTCCTCTCTTCTCCTCACCCTCTTGAGGTATGAGTAAGGTTGATAAGGATTAAGGAATCCTCCACCAAATTAATAAAAAGAATGTAAATAAGATTTCATGGACATAATCTTAATAGAGTAAGTGTAAAAGAATAGATACATGCTTAGGTCGTATAACATAAGTTGTCATTACCCTCAGGAGAGACCAGAGGCTAGACCTTCTTGTCAGGAGGATGAATAGAGAAAGTTAGTCTTAGAGATAGAGATCTCCATTACAAGTAGAGACCTGGCACATCCTCTGAGGATGATGCTAAACCTAACCCTAGGTGTTGGTTAGAGAGATATGAAGTGGTGAATAGATATCACGATAGACTGGGTGTTTGGGGGGACATGCCTTTGGATTGCCATATGAGCCATGAGAGGTGGGATGACCTCGCACCTTTGGCAACCCAACCCTGGGAAGGGTCATGCATGTTTGAGAAAAGGATAGCTCCTTCATGGATGAGGTTAGAGAAGAACCTATGGAAACCCCATGATCTTGGCATAGTATGCACATTGAGCATGTCATGTAGTACTTGCAGTAGGTCAAAACCCTGGCCAAGGGAGCATGTTGGATAGCTGATGAGATAAGCATAAGGAATAATGGATAACCTTGAGTAAACATAAGCGTGAACATAGGATTCACCCAGGTAGATGATGCTTTTGAGGTTGATTATTCATGAAGAGAGGACCTCTAATGGTGAGGTTGGTTGTAGGGTTAGCTCTAGAAAGGAGCAGGAAACCAAACAAGAAGTTTGTAATCCTAGACTCTGAGATATGAGGAAAAGTAGGGAGTTGAGGATGATGCAACCTAAGTGGATGATAGTGGTCTCCACATGCTTGATTTCTAGAGGTTTATGATGTCTTGGTTGCCATGAGAGGAACAAAAACCCTAGAGAGAGGATGATGCTTTTGGTACCTATGTGCCTATGGTATAAGTGTTTACCTGCTGAGATGAGGCAAAGAGTGCCTTAGACCCTATGGAGGTTTAGGTAACCAGGTTGTGAGGCCTTGTACCTAGTTGGTTGTCCTTGAGGAGGACTCAACTCTGAGGCATGGCTCATATAAAAGGATCATAGGAGTGCATGGCATACCTTGGACATGCTTGATTTGTGGTTAAGAGATTGAGCATGCAGTTGGATACCCAAAGGAGAATTTAGGGTCCCTAGGCCTAAGCGGGGAAGCAGTGTATCTGATGCTCATGATGAGATTTGAGTCTCTATAGTTTCGAGCATAATACTCCTCATGTGTAGAGGAAAAAGAAACCCCTTAAGATAAAGGTATGTTTGATGAACCCCTTACAACTAAGTTGATGACATGGGAAGGTATAATCTTGACCCAATGTTGAGGATCAGAATAAGTGTGACCTAGTATGGTTTAGTAGGTGGTCCGCTTGTGCCTTAATGGCTTGCTAGGGTCAAGCATGCTCATATGGATGTAAACCCTAAGGATGTTTGTGACCTTGTTGTCAAGAGTTGTAGTTTCCTCCCATCCTGGGAGAGGGACCCTTTTGTAGGGTGTATACCAGTTTTGTTGGTTTAAGGTAACCTAAAGAGGTCTCATAGGATCTTGAGAAGCTAAGTGAAAAGTACATGGTATGAAGATGAACCTCTATACCCATAGATAGCCATCTCTATGTGCATATGGATGTGTTACCATGGAGGTAACTGATATGGGGCTTGACCAAGGTAGCTACGTTGCCATGATCCCTATGAAAGGATGAAAGTCAGCCCATGAATGCAGAGAGAGAGAGAGAGATGATGAAGGCTTGGGTAAGGTTCTAAGTTGAACATGTACTATAAGAGAATCCTAAGTCTATCCTAGGGTTAGGTAGGGATAAGACCGATGGAAGTAGGAGTTGCCTAATTCCCTAGTTGCACATGACCATAGGGTCGGGAGGTAACAACTATCATTGTCTGAGGGCCATGGGTTAGGAGATTGATCACCTTCATGAACTCATGGGACCCAAAGGGCAGATGAGTAGGGCACTCTCTAGATGCATAAGGGAAGAGGGATGACCCCCAAAAGTTCTGGCACCCTATAGACCTAGAGGAGATGACTAAGGATTGTGTGGTGACCCAAGTAGGTTTGAGACCAGTTTTCCATGGAACTAACTTTGATATCATGATGCTTGTGATGTAGAGACATAAGTTGCACGTTTCAACTTAGAATTGAAGGTGTACTACCGATGTGGGATGTTTCATCTCTACTCTTGGAACAGGAAGAACTTTGTGTTTGGATGGCCGCCAAATGCTTATTTCCTCTTGTTATGAGAAGGAGAGGTGGGGCAGTACGCATGCGATACACCAAGGATAAAAGATGATGCAAGTTGGAACATTGCCATGAGATATGGGGATAGAGAAGATAACATACCCTGCTAAAGTGAATGATCCATGGATGGTTTGCAAACACTAAAGAGAAATGAAGTAGTCATCTTTTGAGAATGTTTTATCATGAGCTATGTGGAACTTACAAGTTACACCAGGTTGAGTTTGATCACCATGATGATGAAATCAGAGAGTGTTCTTGATGAAGATAGACTTAGAGTTCGAGTTTGAGATGATAAGTGAAATACATGAAGGTGTATGTCATCAACATTACCTAATACATAAGAAGTGGTAATGGATTCTCTGGTTGAAGATATATCTGCCTAGTTTGGCTAGGAAAAGTTGTTAGACTAACCCTAAGTTTGGAAAAGAAGATATGTTTGGCTAACACTAATGTAACGAGTCCAATTAATGGTTGTTTGGTTAGCCAGTCTAGTCCTTGATGCAATGAAAGGATGGTGGTAGGACCTCAGATGCACTTCGTTGGAAAAGAAGGTGATGAAACCCCGATAGAATGGTTTAGGGTTTTTGAGGTATTGATCTTGAAGAATAATGACATACAGGAGATCATGATTTTAATATCACCATACACCGTACTATGAAAATAATAAGTGACAGTGGTACTTTAGATACCTAAGATAAAGTTGCATGTGGTATATGGCCACGCAAGCTGAGGGTGAAGGACGAATACCAGTAACCCAGTGCATTGATATAAAGGATAAAGAGTTCCCAAAAGAGATAGGGAGTTCATCACTATGGATGTTGCAAGTCTCCCCTAGACCTAGGAAGGTTGAGATGCAATATGGGGTATGGTAGATCGTCTTACCCAGATGACATAAGAAAGAAAGAGTTCTGTCTAGGGACATATTTGGTTGACTACTCATGAGAGAGATGATTCAACTACACCATGATGCGTGTTCAAAGGTCCTTGTGTTTGACCTAAAGGTTCCCTTCCAAAAGGTGGAAGTAGGTACATGAAGAACTCGATGTTAGTACAGTTCATCACTCCTAACTAATGGTTAGTATGATCCAGACTAAAGGGGTCTGATGAGAGCATATGTTCTCGTTCAGAGTGATTTCTAGAGATAGTTCTTGTTCTATGAAAGATGTGATGATTACCACCATAGCCAGTATCAGGATTTAAAGAAGCTCTGTAAGGGAGGATGTGTCGGTCACCACTTCAGTAAGGTGATGTTGGTGAAAGGACCACATGATGGTTAGGAAAGGACCACAATGTGTGTAGATGAAGTCGCTTTGATCGGGTAATGGCTGGAAGGAGCCTAGAGACGATGAGAGTCGTGAACAGATGCAAAGTAGACTGACATGCAATTCACTGTGGGAGAATAGGTGACATGAAAATTTGACCCCTCTATGTTACGGCTAAGAGAGATGAGTCCCCGATACATGGGATCACATGATTCGGTTTGGTGGAGAAGGGTAAGTTTGATCTTACCCCTCAAGATAAAGTAATGTGTGATAAGTTCCAGGTGTCCAATTTAGAGCACTATGTGAGGTGCCCAGACCATATGCTGAACAATGAGCCTAGTGAGCCCCAAGGGAGCTGGAAGTGGCCTGAGTCACCTGTGCAGTTTATAGACGCCAGGATGAAAGAACTCAGATATGTGATGATAAAGGTTCTTTGGAAGTGCCATGGGTAAGGTAAAGCCACAAAGGGGCCAATGATGGACATGGAAAAGTCTTATCATGAATTGTTGGATTGCTTGATAGAATTTTGAGGACAAAATTCCTATAAGAAGGGAAGGATGTTACAACCCTAATTTTTGGGTTCATTTGCCGAGAAATGTAATTTATCATGTAATGATGTAATTCTTTTTGAATAAATGGATTTTGTTTACAATAGCCTTGATGGATGTTCTATGGGCTTTATTGTCTATTGGGCCCCATAAAGGAACAGACAAAAGAAACTCCATTATTGAGTAAATAAGAAAATAAAGAAAAGAAAAATGTGGAAACCATTAGAGGGCACAACCAAAGAGGATTTCGTGCCTCTTGGGTTCCTTGGGTTCCAAGGAGTCCAAAGTTGCAAAAAGAAAGCAATAAGAAAAGAAAAGATCAAATAAGTATTTCTTTATTAAGAAATACGTTTAAAACAATGGTAAAATATGGGAAACAAGTGAAAAGAGGAATAATTGGGTAATCCTTAGTGGAATTTCGCATCCCAAGGATTCCTAATGATAAACGGAATACCAATGAGGAAAATAAAAGAGAAATAAAGATAAATCCTCAAAAAGAAATATTTTAATAAGAAATATACATGATAATGAAGAATAATGCATTTAGATGCATCTAGAAGGATAATGAGTATCCAATAAAAAAGAATTTGAAATAATAGAGTTTCTTGGGATCCAAGGAGTCCCTATAAAGATGAAAGAAAGAGAGAATACCAAAATTGCAAAATAAAAGGGTAATGGGAATACATAATTAATGGAATTATGTGGTTTTATTAAGAAGGAGTATTTTCCTACTTGAGGAGAATATAATTTCGAGGCCAATGAATTAAAAGACAAGAATAAAGCAAATAAGGGAGAGGAACTTCGAATTCCTAAATATCCATTCAATAAAGAATATCAAGGAAATAGGAGTTAATGAAGAGAGAAAGAGATGGTTGCTTCACAACCAAGGAAAGTATGTTTCCTTTCGAGTTTAGGACTTTAGTCCAAATGGAGGCACTCCTTAGGTCTTCATACTCTACCCTATATAAGGGGTAGAGCCTTAGTTCGAAGGGGAGAGAGAACCCCACGTTCTTCTACCTTCCTCTTCTTCCACATTTCCGTCCAAACCCTAAACTTAGAGAAGCTCTATCTTAGGAGCAACAGGGAGTCATGGAGGGGGTTGTTATGGGGCATGATGCTCCCACTTTGACCTAAGGGAACTCTACCACCGTCTTCTTGCTCTTACCCTTACGCAGTACCCGCAAGAAGTCAAAGACCTACCTATAGAATGGAGGCTTGGTACTCATGGCACGGGCCAACTTGGTCATGGTTTCGAGTTTGGTTGAGAGAGGCGGGGGGTGGTAGAGCCAGGGAGCAAGTTTCCACCCAGGATCGAGCTTCGGAGTGGCTGGAGGAACCCCGCGGAGCCTGCAGGTCGGTGACAACTTGCAAATCGTGAGGTTGAAGGAGATCCAGCCCCGTTTGACGATTCTACCCTCTGAGACACAAAGGAGCTTGTGGCCGAGCTAGGGGTATAATAGTAACTTGGTTATGAACTCAAACGTGGGCAATATTGCATGGAAACAGCAACGTCACGCTCCTGGATTGGTCCAAAGTAAGTGAACTTTACAAAATTCATAGTTAGTTATTCGTAGCTCGGATTAGCACACATAAAATATGAGCTCATAAAAACAAGGGGAATCCATTAAAAATATAATTGAAGCCTCATTCCTCTTGCAATTCGAAATGTAATGGAAGATGTCAACTTTAATGTATTAATGTTTAAAGAACCCTATTTTGAGATGAATAGTATTTTTATAAGGGTTTAATGGATGATTAGAGTTGATAATAACCTGTTAATTATAAAGATATACATTAAGATCGAAAAAGATGAACTTTCCACGTAATCCGTTTAATTTAGAGTTTATGTGCATAAATAGGCTTTAATGGGCCTTGAAACCCTAATGTTGGTAATTAGGACTACTAATAGCTTTAATTATTTTATTTCATGTATAGAACTGAGTTTTCATGGTGATAAGCTATTTTGAGCATTAAAGTTCCTAATTTATGGATAAAAACCCTAAATGTAGTAATTAGGGTTTTCTCATGAATAAAAGTTAGAATTATGGCAAATCGAGTTCGTATGTGATTAAACCATAATGAACTTTGAATTGATGATAGATGCGCATAATGATATTGTCATGGATTAAAAGGATAAAAATAGTAGCTTTAATGTAAAAGAAGCTTAATGAAATTAATTAATGGTTAATGGTACCTTTAAATTTAAAAATAGGGTTATATGTTGTTAAGATAACCTTAATATTGAAGAATAGATGAGATAATTTGGGCTTATGAGTAATGGCATAAAATTAGGGTTTAATATGGTAGAAGATGAAGGGAAACCCTAAATTTCAAAATGAAACCCTAAAATGGATACAAAAACCCTAGAAAGTGAATCCAAGTCAATAAAGTAGATTCTTGATAAAGTGTGTAATAAATAGAGTCCATATTCTTTTCAAGAATTATGTGATTGTTGAATTGCTTACTTGGATTTCTTTCTTGGTTTGATTCACTTAATGATTATGAAATCATCAAATTAGGTATGTGGTTATTCTTATGATTATCCAGACCAGTTTTCTGAGGATTTTATCGACATTTCCGTCATGGCTTGAAATAACTGTTGGATGCTTTTATTTCATGCAACTATAGAGTGACTATGAATATCACTATGAATATACATGTATAACTATCTTAGATCTAGGTCCACCCCTATGGCTATGCAAAGGATAAAAAGGATAACCTAGAGCAAGGTCTAGGCTATTGTGAGTTAGAAACTGGGCTACACATGTGTAGTGCCATGAGACTCTTAGCATGCCATGAGTTAAGGAGTGGGCTACCTACGGGTAGTGTCATATGACTCATCCCTAGAAACTATCTCACCTATTAGGTGAGATCATGAGGGGTATAATGGGGATCTCCATAAGGATGGTAGTATCCAGGTCCACTACAGGGACAACACAGGGGATAGGATATACTTCGATCACGCAGATATATTTAAAACATAAAATTGTTTGTTAAATGATAATTGGCTGCAATACATTGTTATCCTAGTTGCACGATTATTGTTTCCCCCACATACCAGCTTCGGCTGACTGACGTTTTGTTTGTCGGCATTTTAGGTACAAGCCAAAAGGACAAACATTAAATCATCATATTGTGAAATACATGGAGTAATATACAAGGAGGACTAGTTAGAGTAGAGTCCATAAGTGGATAGAAGTTTAGAGATCCAAGTTTTCAAAAAAAAGGTATGCAAAATTTTATCTTTCTTATAGCTCTCCAGTTTAGTCTATTAAAATTTAATAATTGTTCTTGTTTAAATGCCGAACCTTTGATCCGAAAATTATGGGTACGGCTTTGACCTCTCAGTCTCCCTTAATTGGGGGTTACCAGAAGGTGGGGTTGTAACAGGGATAGTTTTATCAGGTTTGGGTTTATCCTCTTCTAAAAACTGATCATACCCTACCATATTTAGCCAAATTTACATCCTAATTTTCCAATGAGAAAAATCAATTCCAATAATTTTTTTGGGCATAACAATTTTCATGTTTGAACCTTGATTAGGCATAGTTACCTAAAGATAGAAAAATGAATTCTTTATGATTGTTGTTTATTTTGTATTAAGTACTTACATGATTCAACAACCAGTGTAATTAATTTCACATTTTCATGATAGATCCAGATAAGAACCAGAATAATCAACACAAAAGGAGAACAAAAACTAAACAAGGTTAGGAACCCAAATCAGATTGTTTGTTGATAAACGAACCTGTTACTTAAAGTATACAATATCCTACAATCTTTCTAGATAGAGGCCTATCTTCTAAAAAATTTGGTCACAAACCTGTATAAAATGTCTCCTTCATGTTGACAATGAACGATGCAGACATTTGATGACCTGCACCACCAGTGTAGCTCAGCGACTGTAGGAACCACTACTTGACAGATCACATATCAAAATAGAGGAGAAAACTTGCTCCGCACAGGAGAAAGTCTCTACGCAACAACTAGGGAGAGACAATAGGATTACATCGGTTTAGGGTTTGCAAAACACAAATACAAACATTGACGACAAATGTTTTTTGTATTTGTTTAACCCAAATGACCAGAGGCTTATTTATAGTCTTACAAGAACCAAAATCCTATTCCCATTTAGACGCAATCACTCTATCACTCTTGTACACATTGCGTAATAGAACTGCAAGGCAAACACTTTCCAATTAGGATTTATAAATCTAGTTTAGAAAGAAATTATTAATTAAATTAATAATTAATTATGTAGTTGTATCCTTGTGCAAAAAGAATACGAAATACAATTCTCACAACCCACCAATCCAATCCTGCGCATGTGCTCAGCCCGACCAGGCCAGGCATGGTGTGTGCAAGCGCTTGCGTGTGTGTGTTGTAGTAAGCATACCCACCAAGCAAGTGAGCATAATCTCCCTTAGGACTCTTTAGACACTAGTTTTACATGTGATCCTACATATAAGAACCACAAAAGTTCTAGGAATGAACAATATGGGACTAAAATCTTCCCATTTGCACAAGATAACACACTATCTTTTCCACTTAACTACACTACATTGGGTTTAACCCATACCAAATACATGGTTGTAGTAGCCATATATCTAACAAAATTTAGATAAGGAAAATAGATCTCCCATCTCATACATATACCTTTCTCCAGCTTTCCTTTTCACATCCTTTTTATGTCCCATCTAGTTAACGAAACATAGCCTAGCTAGTGAATGAATAATCTAAACCTACATATGTTATCAGAAATTAATTATATGGGTACTAAGACTACCTAATTTTTGTTGTTAGGCCCTTGCATGGATGACAAGGGATTTTATTTGTCCATTTGTTCATGCATTTCCATATCCCACTCTTCCAAATCATCATTGCAGTTGTTTTTGTTAAAGAAAATTTATATTTAAATTTCTATGTTGTCCATGTAATATATCTTATATTCTTATTCATCTCTAACTAAAACGGTTTCACAATGATGGTTGTCAAAATGTCAGAAGTTAGAGAAAATGGATATGAGACCTTCCCATTCCCTGGATATTATTCTGAAGATACATACTACTATATTTTGTCAAATAGCATGATTTTATATAACTTTGCTTAGAAAAAAAAATCAAACTAAGAATCTTTAGTGTTATTTATAAATATCCAAACAATCATAGTAATGTTGGATTTTCCTTGAATAAAAAATGTGTGTACCACTTTAATTATGTCATCAGTTTCTTTTAGGAGAAACTGACACGGTGGTGAGGGGCATCCTAGCAGTGTGTCTCTGCAATCCCAAATGAAGGGACATGGGTTCGACTCTGTTTGCCAACCCTCGGGAAGCAACAAGACCCCCCACTATTGAATGTGTCACGGTTCCCCCATGTACGCGGTTGGCTCTAGGGTTTATCCTTGGTTGGGTCGGGTCCAATAGGGGCCTTGCTTGGGAGGGGTTCCTTGTTATAGAAAAAGGACAAAACTAACACCATAATCAATCTGGAAAAATTAATTTCTTAGGAAATTCTATGATGGGACAATGGCATGACTTCTTCTAAAATAGACATTATAGCCTTCCCTCGAGCATGTTAGAGAAATAAATGTTTCCTCCAAGAAATCTTGCGAGGTTAATTTTTGGTGAGAAATCAATGTTGTAGACTTGAGGGATCGATGAATTATTGGTTTTATATCTACCAAAAATGACACAATACAATTTCCATGATTCTCCAACAAAATAAATGTTCTTTAAAAAAATTACAATAAACTGATATTGTAGGGATCACCAAAATTAGGAATTTAGATGAAATAAGATGTTGGTTTATTTTCCAAACCTGACAAAATAAGAAATGCATCAGTTTTGGACAGAAATGATATAACAAAAAAAATTAAGGATTGGCATATCTATCATGTATGTTTTTGAGTTGCAACTGGAGTCACATCCTATGTAATAATCATTGGAAAATCATATTTTTTTCTCATTCTCTTTGTCTCAAAACCCAAATATCTCTCCTCAGACCCGTGTTGTGTGATCAGTCTTACCGCTGTTGTCGAAGCCTACTTCTACGCTTTCCAAGGATGCCCGTTACATTGTTGGTTTGTCCCTCTGTTGTTGTCATCTATTGCTCCTCTACTTGCCACCATTTTTCTACTCTTCTCTCTCCTAAACCAATTTCTTCTTCTCGACTTGCAGCCAATTTCCATCTATTTGATGCTGATGCCACCAACTTCTACATTTATCAATGCCGACGCCACCAAAATTTGCTGCTTTCCTTGTTGCCACCGACAAAACCAACTTCTTGAGGTCCATTCTTCATTTACCATCTTCTTCTTATCATATACATATTGAATTGAAAATTAATCTTCATTTGAAATCCATTGATATTGGTTATATCTAAGTGCTTGTCAATGCTACATATAGAAATAAAATTAGCTAAATTTGGTTTTCTCTAAGTACTTATTTATGTTACATATAGAAATGAAATTATTTGATGTTTTTGTTTATGATACATAGTGAAATGAAATCGATTAATGTTGGTTTGATTCTTGTTCTTGAAGAATATGTGGTATGCCTGTCTAATTAAAACAAAATACCCACATATTAATCTAAGATTTTTATGATAAATATTGTCTCGAATTTGTAAAAAAATAAGGTGATAATTGGTTCTCATTTATCTGAACCACCCAAATTATGTTCTAGATCTCAAAACATATTTGGTTTACACTTAGGATATAAATGATGACACCTAAGATCTAACTAAAGATGACATGAAGTAACCTATTAACATAATTTTGACTTAAATTGTAGATTTATAAATGATACTATACATGTAATCTATTGGCCTACAAACCCATCAAAAAATTTCTCATCTGAAGTAATTATTGGATAGTCCCCGGTTCAGTATTGTACTTGAATACTTAATCTCACTTTGGATCTGAGTGGGTAATGTGAGTTTGATTTTCAAGAATGTCTCAAAAACTATTTCCCCATTTGGTCAAGAATGGAATAGTTATCAATATTCATTTGAAATATTGTTTGTAAAACATTCAACTTTGGTAAATACATTTTTATTTAAAAAATAAACCAGCCTTTACAGGGCCACTAATGGACCCACCCCAACATGGGAAACTCTCGGGTCCTAATAGGGTGTGGTCATGTCACCCCCTCCCATGATAAATCATTGTTAATTGCCTTTCGCATGGTGCCTTTGGCATGGCGAACTCTAGTCCTTCATTGTAACTTACTGAGATTTTACCACCCAGGCTACTCTAGCAGACTTTGTTAAATATTCAAACATATTTTATTCTAAAATATTTTATAGAATCGAATGATGTTGAATTTCCATTTCTATTTTTTTTGAATTAGGGTTTTGAAGTTCTTGATGAGCTTAAAAGATTTGGAGAGGTTCATAGGAGATGATTAGATGATAGGTTTTTTTGCCAACGCAGAAATGTAGTAACAACTTGAAAATCATTATTTTTGAGGAAATCAAAAGTTATGTCATCTTTAATGTGATTATACTGAACTATATAGAACGGTACCTTCATGAATAGATTTTAATATTCGGATCAATAAATATCGATAGTGGTAGTGGTGTGGATGAAGAAATGGTGAATGGAGCTGATGTAAATAAACCTATCAAGAATGATATGGTTGGTAGAATGTTAGATAGTTGTGGGGTAAATCTAATTTGTCCACCTTCCTTATGGATTGTATAAAAGTTACATTTCCTCCCCCAAATTAAATAGCCCACCTAAGGGGCTTATCTACTCATTACAAAATAAAAGAAGAAGAAAGGAGTGAAGGAGTGACTATCCGTATAATATTGGTGAAGACTCCTCCTTCTTCACCTCCTTGTAGCTGGAGCACATCCTTCTCCCTCCAAGGTGGATGAACAACATTGAATGGTGATAGAAGGTGGTTAAAACCCTAGAAAACTAGGTTTTGAGGTTGGGGAAGGTGGAAATGAGGTGAAGGTATGTGGGAGTTAGTGGGAGCTTCTCAAATGCTCATGTAGGGTAGAAATGAATGTTAGAGGTGGCTAACCCTGTGCTACAGCCCTCATCTAGGTATATATAGGTGGCAGGGTAGTAATGGGTTATGTGGGGGGAAAAGTGGAAATGCAATGCAGAAAAAGATAGGGTTTTGGTATCAGCATGACCGTGCTAGGCATCATGGCCATGGTAGGTAGATGTTAGCATAGTCATACTAAGGAAGAACAACTATTCTGGGTCGAGGTAAAACAACAGTGGTGAATGAGAAAATGATGGCAGGTAGCACGACCATGGTAGGGGCTAGGTGGGATGACTGTGCTGGTTAGTGCGGCCATGGTCAGTGATTGTCAGGGATCAATTTATTACCCAAATACTAACTCCAAATGGCTACAAATTCAATGGAGATAGGACTTAGGCATCCATACCTATCAAGGTATTATCATTTCAGTTCGGAAGGATACAAACTTAGCATACATGAATAGATAACAAGATAAAAGCACCAATTATAATGTCAACATTCAACAAGTATTATTAAGCAAGATTGTGTTATTACAAGATTTCATGTATATATTCAAGAGTCAAATCATACAAGTCTTCTCATGTACACTAGGAATCTTACAACAAGTACACTAGAACATAGCTCACCAAGCCCATCAACATATATCCATATTTAAACCTATCAAAATACGTTAAAAAAAGTGGGCCAACACATGAGGTGTTGTGTACATGGCAGAAAGCTACTTATATGTAAGATTTGCAAAATTTAACAAGATTTTAGGAATAAATGAAAGAGAACAAACAAGTTAAGTATTTAGAAAAATGAGAGCCCGTGTTTTATGTCATTTGACTCTAATTATACTAACAACATCATGTATCATAAGGACTTTGACTACTTCCCATAGTAAGAGTCCATAAGGGTGCTCAGGATTAGCTAACCTTTTTCTATGTGAGGCACATCAAGGCCATCACTAAGAGCTAACCATGTTTCTAAATGAAGGACCTTAATGACCAATGTCATTGATTAGACCCTATTTCTATATTGTATAATGGAATTTTAATTTATGTGTATATGTTATAAAACAACAAGACAAACATCAAGTACAATACTAGAGTAGTACATCCCATATTTGAGCAATTAAATAAGCATACATGTGTATCAGATTTAAAAAAAGAGACATAGTCATATAATTATTTATATTATGTACCTAATTTAGATATTTCATAACCTAACTTATCCTTGATCATCTAGCCATAAACCATACATGATTAAGAACAAGATTACATACATGTATTACATTCTCATCATTAACCCTAACTAGCTTCCATTTTTATGGTTTTGGCCGAGTTAGGTTCAAAGTTGGTTAATTACACATTTTATGTTGTTATACTGATTTTGAGTCCATCAAGAAGGTGTGGTTCAAGTTTCACGTCATTTTGATATTCCATTTGTTTTCAATGATCATTTCATGGTTTGAGTCACTTACTTGCATTTTAGGGTCAAATGACTCATGATAGAGAAACCATGTTTGAGGATAATAAAGACAATGTATCCAAGCTTAAAGTATGCTTTAGGTCACGAAATTAATGATATAAGAATTTTGTTCAAATATAGGTGGATGTCCCCTAGATTCCAGGCATCAAAGAACCAACATTGGATGTCAACATTACAATCATACATGTAATCATCAATATAGTTTACATATGACATTACGGTTCAACATGAGACTCAGGTGGAATATCCACATCCAATATATCATGAGGGATATAGTGATCCCTGATTTGAGAGAGAAGGACAAGAAAAAGGATCCACATAACCCTTAAAACCACAATTCAAGCCACATAGGTCACATTAGGTAAACTAGAATTTCGAAAACCACCACCAAGAAAGAGGGTTGATCATAGACCATAAGGTCACCAAAAAAATCAAAATATCCCTTGTTTTAAATATCTAAAGTAGATGGGTGTAAAAATAAGATCAAACATATAATTGGTTCAAAGTATAACCAAGCATTCACATAATAGGACTACATTTATGCATTTAAGGCCGCATAGAACAAACATAGTAACCATGAGTTTATAGTTGATGTTAGTGTCATAGATAAGCATACAATTACGTATTTTCAAGTTTAGGGTGAGGTGATATGTCATTCTGAAACAATATTAACAGTATAGGCCCAAGTCCATCATTAAGGTCCCAAACAAGTCATATATGTGCAATAGAGTCATTCATGAGAAATAGGAGTGATTAGGACCATCAAAAAACTCAAACATGTATAGAGGATGCAGATTTGATATCTAGGAGGGTGTATGGTCAGTAAAGATCCAAGCTTTTTCATACATATGACTTAAGAGTGGTCAACATGGTCAAATATCCTATTTTAAGAAAAACAAGGAGAATAGAAGAAAATTAATGGTTTGAAAATATACTCATGTTGTATATCTTTTTGAGACCATGTATTTTAAATATAGGCTTGTATATTTTGACCTTAAGATGAGAGAGTTATATATTTCACAAAAAATGTAACAGAAATTATAGGGGAATGGAGGTAGAGTGTTACATTGATTTATGTGAGGATCTCGATTGTCGATACCTGATCATGCAGCTTCCACACACGCGCCTAGATGAAAGAAAGATCCATGCATCCGTGGTACCAAGACTTTTCTTGCCTATCTAATGGGTCCTCTAGCAAACTTTGGTTACTCACCACTGCCAAATATGAATGAGAGAGAGAAATGATGGGGTAGGGCCAGTCCATGCGGCGGTACACGATTAGGCCTGCACCAAGTTGACCCCAGTGAACAATGGAGTGGTCAATAAGGCCTGATCGGACTGTGCACCTCTAAATGCACCCCAATATGGATGGTGCTCGACCATCATCCTCATGTCCAAGCTTCTAGAAGTAGTGAGGCTATCCGAGGCGGAGCCCCTCATCAGATTCACCACATGTAGCTAATCTAAAGTCTAAGGGCTCGAGATAAGGGACCTATCAGTTAGGTCGAGACCCCACAGAGTCATACCTCCACTCATACCTCTACAGGATAGACCATGGAATGATATCACATAGATGTCGAGGTAGAGGCACCATCCTAATAGTGCAAAGAAGATGCAGCTGCAGGAGGGTGATTTAGTACATAGAAAAGAAAGTGAATAGAGGGGAAAGAAAGAAAGAAGGGAAGAAAAGAGAAAGAATGGGTGTACCAATTAGTGAAAGGGTCAAGAAATGGAGTGTATGAGTGGGACCCATGGGGTGGCTAGGTGGTAGTACAATGCCATTGGAGTTGTTGCACTGTACGAACAAAGAAGACAAGATTGTGGCCTTTGGATCTTTGATCCTTCAATCAACATCAATATTAGAAGTGCTCATTAGAGTTTGAGAAGGGAGTGGCGGTGGTTGGGATGCGCAACCACTAATGGGCTTGAAAACACTAAACCAATCAACAATCAACATAGAAAAAGTCAAATTAAATTAAGGAAAATCAAGGGAACTTTCAAAACCTCATAACTTGGGTTTTGATAGTCTAATTTTGGTGATTTTATATTATTGGATTAAGAATTGAATCCTCTACCTCATGAAATTCATTAGAGAATAATAAGATACTATTGAGTTGGTTTAATTTTAGTTCCAAGATAATGATTGAAATTAGAATATAAGAACAAAGTGAAGTCGCAAGTTGTGAAATTGATCATGGAGGTGACCAAATTAAAGCATCACCACCTTCAAACTATGAAATTACTACTAGGTTGAATAAGAGGACACTTGATAAGAGAGAATGAGTACAATACAAGAGAGAGAAAAGTTAGGTTCACATCCTTCCCTCCTTAAAAGAAAATATCATCCTCAAAATTTATTCAATATCATAGTTAAGAGTTAAAGTTGATACATATCATATGACATTAATCATTCCATCGATTTCAATGCATCCACCAGTAAGGGATTCACACATAATTTATCATCATCAAGAGTGTATTCGTCCTAATTATACAAGTTACTTGGTGTTTTATGCTTTATCATGTTATGACATCATTTTGACATTAGGGTTCCATACCCGTTATTCCTATCACATTAAGGTTTTTGTTCATAGACTCATTCAAGGCCAAGGTGTATTATCAAATATGTGTGTTATCAATTTCTCAAGTGAACATGTCCATCATCATGAAATCCAAATGAGACCATCATCGAATGTGCATTTCATCATTATTCTAGATTGTATGCATGTTTTAGTTTTTCCCCAAAATTCTACCAACTCTACTATATTATGTTAATTTGTTTTCATATATGGTCTAAAGTTACACATTGTATCTGATGATTATAATCTAATTCCTCAAGGCATCATCATATCGAGTTCATTATTTCAAGCTTACATCTTTCATGTAGGGTAAGGTTTCATATTAGGTCCAACTTGTGAGAGCGACTTATCATGCATACATCAAAATTAACTTAAGTGAGATTATTCCATGTATCAAGCATCATTTGGAGGAACAACACAATAATACACATAGAAGTTTCATAATTATATCACTTGTAACTTGTAAGAATTTGACGAGCTCGAGCAACTCAAGCTAAGACCTATCTGTTTCCAATAGGTTATGTCGACCACCACTATCTACCCATAATAAAACTCTGGCCAACTTTCCAAAACAAAGGAAACCACTAGATTCTTTCACATTAATGCACAAACCAGAGTATGAGGCTCTTTGTGAAGATCACACATTATGTACATCATCCTAGGGTCTTGGGATATCTCCCTCACCTATATAGAAACCATCATATATTCAATGCCTCCATCTCTATGTTTAGATCTTTTTATAGGAATTCTAGAGTTCAACATTCGCAAGGGAACCACACATAGATGACAAAACTCACATAGTTAGAAGTAGTCTAGCAAGGGACTCATCATCATGTATTTCATTGTGAATAATGTTCAACAATTCAGATGTTTAGGAGGTTAGGTACTTCGACCTTCTCTCGTGTCTAGTTGACTCATTGTAAGAGGTCACCCTTTTCATATGTCCCATGCTAGAGGTCCTTCTTTATAAATAGGTTGAGGCCTATGTTGGTCCAAAATCTTATCTCGCATACTGTATGTAAACATGTAAAAGACTAGACACAAGCAAGCATGCCAACCTACTAGCTATGTTTAGCACATCAACCAAGTCATATGAGTAGGGAAATAGGGTGCAGATATAGGGAGCGAAAATAAAAAAAACCATATTACCCATAAACTAGTGGATTGTGACAAAAATGACATAATGGAAAGGATGGTGTAGAAGATATACATGGTCATGGTTCAAGTCTAGTGACATACTCCTCGTCATTGTAGATGCACAACTATCTTCTAGTTGCACTAGAACTCGCCTGTGGCTCGTCCACAGACAGCAAACTCGAATGTCATCATCTACAAGAACTACTCTCACTACAAACTACTAGCTGATTGTTGTCCACCTAAAAGAAATCTAGAACTCCATGTTGCGCTACCAGAGCCGACAGGAAGGAGTTGTCCCCTCCTCTTAATGTACTAGCCACTAACATGCTCTCCCACAACTATTCTTTGGTTGTTCTCTCCCTTGTAATCCACTCCTTTAATGGGTAGGACTTGCTTGGGATCTCTTTTGGTTACTACAACTATAGAGGATAACAATTGTCAAAGCAATTGATTGTCAATTTTGTGCCTTGGGAAACCTCCTATACCCCTCTATTTATAGGAGGGGTTAGGGTCAAGGTTCCTAGTAAATGTGGCAGTAGAAGGGTCTGGAATCATGAATGTTCTAGAACTTGTGTAGTACAAAACAATCATCCCACATACCCAAATGGTCATTTAGTGAATGAAACGGTCATCTCACATAGAAAAATGGTTGTTTCACAAGTTTCCTATTCTGAATCAAATTGATATTCAATGCCTGATTAGTGTTAAACATGACATTGATATCAATCCTTATTCCAATCAAATTGGCAACTAAACCGAGTAACCTTGAAAATGAAACGACTGTCTCAGATAGTGATATGGTCATTTCACATTGTGAGATGATTATTTCACAAGTGAGATGGTCGTTTCACTTGTCCACTTTAGGTAGAGTTCAACCAATATTGATTCCAAATGACCTGACACTCCAACCGATCATCTCAACACTTGAACCAGTCAGTTTAGAGTCCAATTAGTATGAATTTCTACCTGATTCATCATTATAGCCTTTAAGAATGCTATTAAACCAAGTATGTGTTGGAACTGACTTCCACCTAGTCAGTCAATTTTGAACCTCAGTTGTTTAATTGAATACCTAAACACCTTCAGTAATCAATCCAAACATCATTCATGAATAAACTCCTTTAATCTAAGTGTATCTTATGTGTATGACCTATAGGTCTAGAATTACGTTGGCAGTGAACGTACATAACAAACTTATGACATCACAAGAAAAGAGTGGTACCTAGTCACACATAATTGTTACCCAAGTAATTTGGAATGTTGGAGAACAACTTTAACCTACAATCCGTGATTAGTGTTATAGTGATCATATAGTTTCTTTGTCTATGATATACGAATTGAACTCAATGCATGGAATCGTTATCCTCTCAACATTCAGTCCATGTTCCTTGGACTAGAGTGGCTGTATGAGATGTGTGTGAATTCACATATCATATTTTGAATCACATGAGTAAAGTTGTACATTTATCAGTCTCTCTTATCAAGAGGTCATGGATATCAAACTCCTATAGGATTGAAAAATCCCATCTATATCACTTACACTCAGATCTCCATGTGTCACAGCTACCCAATCATCACCTTTATGGCAACCCTTATTTTAGGATTATGTTTCATGATGTCAAAGTATACTAAATGACATGTGATGAATGTAGTGACTTCAGATCTAAGAACCACAATCACCACTATCACTGTGAGAGATGATTTTGACTACCATTCCATGGATTCCATGTATCACTCTCATGGTGGGTCTTCCCAATACAATGTTCTCTAACATCTACCTATCTGAGTGACTTGATCTCATATATCATGACTAATGAGATTATGTCATCAGTAAACACACATTCAAATCTTATGTATTACTTTCATCTATTTTTCTTCCATAGTAATATCTGATTAGGGAGATAACACGAATGTATATGCATACTCTTAACATCTATATGATCTCATCGTTCAAGTCATGTACTTGAAAACATACATCCTTGAGTAATATCATTCTTTAGACATCTACTTACATTTGAGTCATTATCTCATGACTGATACAAACATAATAGACAAAATTACCTTTTATTATTATCAAATCAGATATTTAATCCAACATTCCAATCATCATATGATTTTCTCTATGGGCATACATACCAACAATATGTTCCATACATGGTGTTAGGTTTAGATATAGTTTCATTTTCAAACTTATTTCATATCATCAGATGTACTTAAATCCTCCAACATCAACTTATATCATCATGAAGAAACTCATAACATCATTATCATTGTAATGACATCACTCTTCAACATCCACCAATTAAGGAAGGACCTTAAAGTTCAGACTCATTACCCAAATTTCCTAAGATCAAGATTTAACTAAACAACAAATAATAAAAATAAAATCAATTAATTCAAAAAATATTGTTCACATGAATGTACAACATTGGAACTATTACATATGAGAAGTATTATCTAACTAATTACCTTTTACATATCTTTAGTATCTTCATTTGATTTCATTTGGTTCATCATGTCTTGATATATGCACATTTATATCTCATGTCTCAATGGCCTTGGTCATTCCCTCAATATCTTTAGGCGTATAGGTACCTTTGGAGTAACATCCTCTTGACCCCTAATGGTATCATGCACTTATGGAGTGCCTCGCACATTGTCTCCTTGGGCCTTATCAACTTATGAAGGTGGCCAATCTCCTAACCCCATGGGCCACAAGTACACATGGATGGCTATATCCTGGTGTCATAGTCTTCAATACTTAGAGCATGATCACCTCATGATCTCATAAGTCTTATGTACCTTTAATCATCCCTACTTGATCTTAGGGTTGATATAGGGATCTACCCTTCCCAAGGATTTTATTGAGATGTCATAACTCTATTCCATTATACATTTCTCTTGAGGTTTCTCTAATAAAATCCAAGCACGTTATAACCATGATAACTCTTTAACATAAATTTCCATCATCTCTTAGGGAAAACATGATTTACTTTATGTTCGATCATTGGGCTCATGGTGACCTTCCTGTCTAGGCTTGGTCCCATACTACTAGCCACTTACATAGTGACTTCTCCTCATGTCCCTCAGAGATGGCATACTTGGGTCCAAAGATTTATACTTGATATATGTACCTTCATGCTTCATGTACTTAATCTTTTGAGCTATAAGTGATATTCAAGGTTACCTCAATCCTTAAACTAATTGGTCAACTCACCATTCTAAGGAAGGTCCTAACCTAGGGCGTCCTCTTAACTCATAGGAGGAGGTTAGGCTCTCTAGCCCCAAGTTGAACCCATGGGTTTAGGGTTTTGCCTCTCCCATAGGTCCTTTTTCCCGCTCTGGGGTTGACCCACCCAGATTGGGACATCAACCCTAAAAGTGTAATTGAGGGTTTCATTTTTCATCATCATCTTTTTTTCATTCCGTTTTACCCTAATAGAGATCATGTAGGATAGGGTTACTACATCACCCACACTATTACCATTTCCCATGATTAGAGTTTTTGGGTTAGGGTTAGAGACTGCACTCTATACCTTAGAGTTTAATATCTATCCTTTGTCCCACTTCAGTTTCCTAAACCAACCCTAGCTCCATCTAGAGTTTTCCCTTTGCAAGGAAAAGCCCATAAAGGAGTTTTTCTTTACCTTGCCATTATTTCCTCATTACATGTACATTAATTGAAAGAGGATGTCTTAATCCTACTTCTTCTTAAATATCCTAACTTGAGATGAGGAGGGAAGCATCTTTTAGGGTTTATTAAGTAAGGAGATGAGAAGTGGATGAAATTAGAGATGAAAAGACTTGGAGGAAATATTACTTCAGGAAAACCCTAGGTTATAGCCAAGCCGATATCACATTGCCTATAATTGTCCTTACATACCAACTTAACGGCGTAGAGGAAAATGTTGTCAGCCCCCAAAACCATGATCCGTTCTAGATACCATTACCATTAGTTCATGGCTCAATAATTTTCCTTATATTTCTATAGATTGTTTGAAATTATAAACTATTAAATATTATTTTAAAATTCAGGGGATATGATACCAAATGTAATGACCTCACTTTTCATCTTCCCCTAATTAAGGAAGGGCCTTCAAGTTGAGAGCCATTACCTAAATTTTCCAAAATGCAGATTTAATCAAAAATCATAATTTTCTATAATTTGATAAGAATCCAAATCCTTGATACATGTTGGATAATAATGACCATCAGTAAAGGTTTGAGACATAAAAATGATAATTAGGGTTTCCTAAGTTAAAAAGCCTTAAAAGTGATAATTAAGGTTTGGGAAGCCTGACCCTAATGAAAACTAACTTGGAACCCAAGTCAGTCATAATGGATATTTTATGAACACAATAGTAGTACTTGGGTGTTATACATTAATTATAGGTTGATTGCTAGATTGGTTGGATATACTCTTGTATGATTGGATATTAATTCATCCCTAAGGAATGGTATGTGGTTACACCTATGAATACTCACCTTATTGACTTCTTTATTTCCCAAAGTTCCCCAATTAGATTGCAATTAAACTTCTCGATTGTTTATTTACTTCTTGCAATCTATAAAGCCTCTATGTGTATCATATAATATATAAATGTATCTTTCTTAAACCCTAAATAATTATCTCTGGTGAGTTAAAGAGAATGGGGTGAATGATTTCATTATGAAAATGACTGGTAATCAAGCCCAAAAAAGGAAGGTCACCACATGCTAGGATCAGAAAGGAAGGCGTATATAAAACCAATCCCGAAAAGGAAGGTTTTGAATGTCCCCTGAATGGACCAAAATCTAAAGAGAGGGTTACCCATACAAAGGATCCCCTAAAGAGAGGTCACAACTCATAGAGTAAAAGGATAAGGGTCTAGATGTTATAAAACAAAATGCATGTTCAAATTTGTAATGATAATTGCTACTATGGATGATTATGTTGTTACACCTATATGCATATATTTTGTTTGCACCCCACGTAACGTACACAATATAGAAATATACTGATCTGTGTTTTCTTTCACATCTTTTTGAGTCAATTCCATATTTGAAGATATCAAGACATGAAAAACCAAATGAAACAACAGAAGACGCTAAAGCTAAGAAAAGGAGTATTAGTTGGATAATTCATCTCATGTGTATATGTCCCATGTTGGAAAATCATGTAACTCCTTAGGGGATCCCCGCGTAAACAATATTTTAATTGATGGAAATTATTTGCTATTAGTTGTTATTTGTTAAAATCTGGATCTTGGGAAATTTAGGTAATGTCTCTCAACTTTAAGGTCCTTCCTTAATTGGGGTAGGTTGAAAAGTAATGTCATTAAAATCTTCATCGTCATCATCGTCGTCATCATCATCATCATCATCATCGTCATCATCATCAACTTAGGTCATGTAGGCTACTTACTAGCCTATCCTTTATCATGGCTCTAGACAACTCTAGAGACCAGATCAACTTTCTAGACACTCTCATATACACTGATGTTACATCTCTTTCTCTTAGGTTACAAGGATACTCAATGCCTTTTTGTGTATGGTAACATTTTTATATGTACGTATATACTAATATTAGAAATAGGTTTTCTCGAACATTGAAATGGGCAATGGAAACCACCATACTCCACTAAAAATAAAACCAAAACCAAAATGAGTTACCACACTCATTAAGAAGTATAATACCATTACACATATAACATGGTGCACACCTATGTAGCTACCCTATGCACATGCCACAAACATATGTCTAGGGTTGTAGTAAGATATCCCTTTACTGACCGTCCTAAACCTACCACCGATACTACACGATAAAAGGAGGAGAGAAGAAAATTTCTATGGATTACACAAGTCTACACCTAGTTCTAGAACATCTAGGTTCTAACCTAGAGTCTAAGTCAAGTTAGTCAAGAAAAGATAACTAATTAAGTTTCTAGGATCTAGATTTAAGGGTGTTTTTAGTTTGTGTTTCATGTCAGCAATGTTTAGTGTAGTTATTGTTCATCCTCTTACACAACATGTCATGGAACTGTTTATTATCCAAATCCTAACTCTAAATGACTACAAAGTCATTGGTTATAGGACTTGGGTGTTCATTTCCATCATGGTAATATCAAAGCAAAAATGCAGAAGCATACAAGCTTAGAATACATTAAATAGATAACAAGAGAAAAGCACCAATGATAATCTCAATATTCAAGAAGTATTATTAAGCAATGTTATTTTATTACAAGATTTCAATTACATAATGAAGAGTTAAATTGTATAAGTCTGCTCATGTACAATAGGGATCTTATAACAATACAGTAGAACATAGATCACTGACTTCCTCAACTTGTAGCCATCTCTGAACCTATAAAACATGTAAAACAAAGTGGGTCGAGACACGAGGTATTGAGTACAGGGTAGAAATATACACATATATAAGCTTTACATAATTTGAAAAGATTTCAGGAATATAAAAATGAGAATAAACAAGTTAAATATATAGCAAAATGATAGCCCATGTTTTTAGTCATTTTACTCCAATTATACCAAACACATCTTCTATCATAAGGCCTTTGACAACTTCCCATAAAAGAGCCCATAAGGGTGCTCATGATTAACTAACCTTTTCTACGTGAGGGACCTCAAGGCCAACGCCAAGATCTAACCATGTTTCTATGTGTGGGACCTCAATGACCAATGTCATTGAGCAAACCCAATTTCAAAATTGTATAATGGAGGTCTAAATTATGTGTGGAAGTTATAAAATGACACAAACATCGAGTACAATACTAGAGTACTACATGTAATATTTGAACATGTAAACAAGCATACATATGTATTAGAGTTCAAATAAGTAAGCCATAGTCAATTAATTATTTAAAGGCCATACCTGATTTAGAGATTCCATAAACTAATTTATCCTTGATCATATCGCCACAAGCCATACCCAATTAAGCACAAGACAGCATACATGTATTAGATTATCATCACTAACCCTAACTAGTTTCCATGTTTAGGATTTTTCCCAAGTTTGGTTCAAAGTTGGTTACTAACATATTTTATGATCTTATACTAGTTTTGAGTCCAACAACAAGGTGTGGTTCAAGTTTCACATCATTTTGATGTTCCATTTATTTTCTATGATCATTTCAAGGTTTCAACCACTTACTTGATTTTAGGGTCAAAAGGCTCATAATAGAGAAATTGTTCAAGGATAATCAAGATAATGGATCCAAGCATAAAGTATGCTTTAGGTCAGGAAATTAATTATATAACAAGCTTTTTCAAATATAGGTGGTTGTCCCCTAGAGTCTAATCACCAAACAACCAACATTGGATATCAACATATCAACCATACATGTAGTCCTAAATATAGTTTACATACGACATTAAGGTTCATCATGAAACTAAGGTGGGACATCCACATCCAACATATCACGGGGGATATAGTAATCCATGATTTGAGAGGGGGGGACAAGGGAAAAGGATCTACATAAGCATTAAGGTACAAAACCAGAATTCAACAACAGATGCCACATTAGGAAACTAGGGTTTCAAAAACTATCACCAAGCAAGAGGGTTGATCATATACAATAAGGTCACTAGACAATCACAATATCACTTGTTTTAAGGATATAAAGTAGTTGGGTGCATTAATTAAATCAAACATATCATTGGTTCAAAGTATAACCATGCATTCACATAATAGGACTACATTTATGTGTTTAAGGCCACATAAAATAAACATAGTAACTGAGAGTTTAGGTTTTGTTTTACTATCATAGAGAAGAAAAAGGTTGCTAATTTTCAAGTTTAGGGTGAGGTAATATGTAATTTTGAAACAAGATTAGGAATATAGACCCAAATCCATCATTAAGGTCCCAAACAAGTCAATATGTGCAATAGAGTCATTAATTAACAATAGGAGTGACTATAATGATCAAAATATTCAAAAATGTATAGGGGCTACTGATTTGATATCTAATATGGTGCATGGTAATAAAAGATCCAAGATTTATCATACATATTAAATAAGAGTGGTCAACATGGACAAAGATCCCATTTTAAGAAATATAGGGAGAATGTATTAAGATTCAGGGTCTTAAAATATGCTCTTGTTGTAGATCTTTTCAAGACAATTGATATGATATATAGTTTTTGTATATTTTGACTTTATGATGACAGAGTTATGTATTTCAAAAAAATACACAATAGACACTTTAGATAAGGGAGGTAGAGAATTACATCAATTTATGTGAGGATCTTAGGCATCAATCCCAGATCTTGTGACTCCCATGTGCATGCTTGCAAGAGAGAGTTGGGCTAGGGTAAGGTCAACCAATGTGGTGCCACACCATTGGGCCTACACCCAGCTAACCCCGTTCAATGATGGAGTAGTCCATGAGGCATGATCTAGGTCGTCCACCTCTAAGAATTCATCAAGATGAACGGTGCTCAACCATCGTCCTCATGGCCAAGTTGCTCAAAGCAATAAGGCTGCCTGAGGTGACATCCCTCATCAGAATCACCAGTGGCTGATCCATGGTGTGAGGGCTTGAGATAAATGGATGATCATGTTTGTCAATCCCCCACAGAGACAACCCTCCCCTCAACCCTCAGTAGGTTAGGCCACTTATGCACTGAGTTGTATTCACTTTTCACAGGCCATTTTGTTATGTATTTCATGCATTATTGCTGATTTTGGAATTAATTGTGCATAAGTTATCATTATTATCCTATGACACGTTGTTGCATCTAACTATAATTATTTTTACCAAATTATGTCAAATTATCATACTTCATTTGGATTTAATTTTGGTTTTCTCATATTTTAGGTAATTGGAGAACTTATACAGGAGCTTCATGTTATCGACACTACGTTTGGTGTTACCAACTTAATGTGAAAATCCATTAGGTTTATTAAAGAAATCTCAGTACTACCAAGATGTGACTCGGGCTACCCAGTCGTGGTTTGAGGCCACAACAATGGCAAGTCGGTGCAACCGGCTTATGGTCCAGTGAGAAACAAGAACTGAGTTTATCAACTCGATGTTAATGACATCCAATTCGGTAGTATCGACATTCATCAACTGGAGAATTTAGAAAATACTAAATAGAAACTTCATGGTACTGAACCAACTATCCATAGTACTGACACTCAGAGAGGGTTTTAAGTAATACGAAGACTTAGTGTCACCGACTTCCCATCAGTGGTACTGACTTGACACTATTGTGCAAATTTCTGATCATGACAAATTTGATGATTGGGACTTAATGACGGCCGGAGTCCCACTTATTACGTTAGGGGATTTCGGTAAGATGGAGGAATCACGTTCTATTCTGTTTGAATAGAAAACAAAGTGCGAGAGGAGGAGATGAAGGAGACAACCATGTCCCAAACTATTTGGGCACCTCTGAAGAGTATATCTGCAGTGAGAATGTTGTGGATCTAGATGCTCACCAGAGAGGATCTTCCAGACAAGTTTCTTTAGGGTTTACATCAGTTTTCTCATTTTTACCATGCTTTCTCTATTTTCCTCTATGTATGAGATAATATTAATTATGCGGGGCTAATCCCCTTCTTCCTTAGGGACAAATAGTAGCACATTTATGCATTGTAATTGATTTTTGTGAGTTAAAAAAGTCATTTCTTCTAATTTTGAATTTAAATCTTTTATTTCTTAATGGAGTACATATCATTGATCACCATAGTTAATTACTCATACGTTTATTTCTTTGGGAGAGGGAATAAGGGTGGAAAAGGTCGTAGATTCACATAGCCTATGTCGTGCTTTGGGAGAGGAGTTACGGATAGGAAGGATATAACCCAGAGGGTTTGTTAATGCACTTAGATAATTTCTAAATCACTATGGCAGTGGAATTTGCCTTAGTATAAGTAGTGTATTACGCTACAACTGTTGGTAATACTTTCTATAGGTCCTTATTGAAGGGTTAAGAGCAAATTCTTATTAATGAAATGGAGTTAATTACAATGTACACTGTGATGAAATTGCAATCCTAAGGAATCCATCCAATATATGATCACAATCCATTTGATTTAGTTTTCAATTGTTTTAATTAGTTTTCATAAAACAACTAATCACTTTTTCCTTAGGCCTAGCTGATCAAGTTACAATTTGTAGTAGTTTCTAGATTAATGTTTCACAGAGTTCAACTTTCGGGCCCCATAGCACTATACTAATTGACACATAAAATTGTGTTTCGCAGGCATAGTTTGGTGTGTCTAGTTTTTAGCACTGCTGTTAGAGAAATGTCAACCCTAACACTATGAGTGTTGTGACCAATCACTATTGGCTATGTATATTTTTATTATTACCTATTTTACTTTTTTGTTTAAATTGAAAATTTTATATCTGTAATCAAATTCAATAATGCTCATTCTCACTCACTATTATCCCATTTTTAGGTACTAGTGCATGGTTCAGATCAAAACCACCAACTACGGGGAATCAACTACACACGTATTAGCCCAGAAGAACTTCACCGCAAGGCAAGAGAATACAAGAGTTAGGTGGAAAGATTTCTCCATACTCCACCACAATAGGAAGAGAAGCAATGGCAGGGAGAGATGATCCTAACACTAAACGGCGTACTAGGGTCAAGCTTGAAGAACAATTGTCTGAGAAAAGATTAAGGCCTCCCCAGTTGCAAGACAATTTGAGCTGATTAAAAGGCAAGTAGTCAATGTGGGCATCTACAAGATAGACCCTAGGCTAGTGGCACTTATTAAATTCCAATAATTTCACGGCCACAGTATGGAGGACCCAATGGCACACATCAATGTCTTTATCGAGAGCTATTATGTGTTGAAGGTTGACAGGGTCCCAGCCACATTTATATATTTGAAGTTATTTTTTAATTAAATATCAGACAAGGAAAAATTATGGTTTCTCAATCTTTCTTTTGAATCCATGGATACATGAGATGAGATGATATATGCTTTCTTTTAGAGATACTTCCCTCCACAGAATACACAAAACTTGGTTAGGTGAATTACAATTTCAAACAACATGCTGAGGAAACATATTCAAGACCTTAGGAAAGATACCTGAACGAGGTAAGAAGGGTTCCCCATCATGAGATCTTCATGGCCAGGAAAAGACATTTTACTATGGGTTGCAGAATGGGGAGACGACTACTCTTGATAGACCAGGAGTAGGTTTCTTCCTAAACAATAAATCTACAAGGTGTCATGATATATTAAGAATATAGCAAATAATCAATCTTAGGGAGAAGAGCATGAGTCACCCAAAATTTTCAAAAGTTCTATGGAATGAAAGGAGATCTCTGTATCGAAGGGGAAGATGGACACCCTCACAAGGAGAATCTAGTAGAAATGTGGAACTTCATCCAGAGGTGAAGAGCAAGAGTGCATGTATATGCGGTAAAAGAACAACTGAGTTGGAAGCGAGTATGCATGGAGGAAGGATCCTACGTTTTCATGGAAGGATCCTAATAATTTTCATCAAGATATGTCATAGGTGCAACAACCCAAACCATAGTAAGGAAACATGTCTCAATAGTACCGGTAAGATCGGGGTCATAGCAAGATTGATTGAATAGAGGATATGTAGGACATACTGGTGAATCAGAATGAGGCACTTTTGGACCAAATGAAGAGAGAATAGTAGAATCAAGAGGCACATATTTGTAGAATAGAAAGTCATATTTCACAACTAGCAGTAGAAGTGGCATCCTTAAGAAGCCTAACCAACAAGAATCTATAGGGAACATAGATATTCCATCCAACAATAAGCACGTGAAAGCAATGCTTCTTAGTAGAGGTAAAGTGTTGATGAAAAACCAAAAGGTGGCTCCAGAGAAGAACACCACAACAACTGAGATAGGGGAGGTGATAGAGAAATTCCTCTAGAGCAACCACATGATACCACACTACAGGAGGGGATCCCAAAAGAGGAGTCAACTAAGAAGAAGGAGAGTAAGAAGGAGTCCTACATTTCACTCCATTAGCATAAAATTGTGACTTTAATACCATTTCCTAATAGCTTAAGGGCCAAAAAGGTTGACCAACAATTCAAGAAATTTCTAGACACATGTACGAAACATCAGATCAACCTACTGCTAGTAGATGCTATTGAGCAAATTCCTTCCTATGGAAAGTTCATGAAGGATATTATCAAAAAGAAGAGGAGGATAGCCAATTTGTATGTCATTGTCTTAAAGGAGGAAGGCAACACACTAATAGAAAAAAAAAATCCACTGAAGAGTCAGGATGTAGGGTGTTTCAACATATTGTGTTACATTGACAGGGTCAAATTTGGAGAGGCACTTTGTAAGTCTGGGGAAAGCATCAATATGATGTTTTTAATTACATTTAAGAAATTGGGAATCAAAGAATCCAGGAAGAGAAACATTACCATTCACATGGAAGACCACTCGGTGGTGAGTCTGATTGGTATCTATGAGGATGTGCTTGTAAAGGTGGATTGATTTATTTTTCCAATAGATTTTGTTGTCATAGAGATCCATGATGACTATGGAAATGAACTACTTTTAGTCCAACCATTCTAAGACAGAATAGACGTCATATTAGAGATGGGAAGAGGAAGATTGACATCGGGAATCTAGGATGACCAGTTTGAGATCAAGCTACCCGACTACAAACTAATGGATAAGGTAAGTGAACAATACCACATGATACAACAAGTGGCCAATACGGTGTCACTATTCTTGGGCAAATCATTTCTAGACATGTCTCATGTTATTACAATGGTGGGAAAAGGTATTATCATTGTTGACATAATGGAGTATACAAACCAAATCTCTTTTGAAAAATTTGTGAAGCATCATGATGATCCAGAGGAAGAGGAGCACTCATGATAGTTGAAGATGTGGTGTCCTATGTAATGATGAAGGCTTATCCAATACTACCTCTACAAGCTTTTCTCATAAATCTCGTGGATGACTACACATGATATCACTGAGTGGAGGAGTGTGCACTATTTTTTAGGACCTTGCCATTTTTCTACAGTAGACACTATGAAGACCTAGGACTGCCACAACAACAATTGGTCCCATATCTATAGTTTCCTCCTAAGCTAGAATTGAAGTTGGTACCATGCATCTAAAGTACACGTTCTTCACAGTGGATAACAAGCTACCTATGATAATTTTAGCAGCACTAAGTGTCAGAGAGGAGGAACAACTACTTAATGTTTGAAAAAAATCATTGGGCTACATTTGGGTGGTCCATTGTAGACATAAAGCAGATCTAGCCAAGCTTAAGTCAACACAAAATCCACATTGAAGAAGGGGAAAAACCTATAGCACAACCTCAACAATGTATAAATTAGATCATGGCAGAGGTGGTGAAGAGAGAGGTAGTTAAACTTCTATTGGCAGGTATAATTTATACTATTTTTAATTCTAAATGGGTGAGCCGTACATAGGTTATTCCTAAGAAAGTGGGAATCACAATCACTATGAATTCTGCTAGTGATCAGGTGGCGTGTTTGCATTGACTATCATAGCTTGAATGCCTCTACCTAAAATATCATTTTCCTCTTCCATTTGTAGATTAAATTATTGAATGGCTCGCTGGTCGCTCACATTTTTATTTTCCTGATGGGTATTCAGGGTACAATCGGATTTCTACTGAACCATATGATCCAGAGAACCTTCACATTTCCCTATGGTACTTTTCCATACCTCTGGATGCCTGTTGTCCTTTGTAATGCACCAACCACGTTTCAAATATGCATGCTTGCAGTCTTTTCTAACATGGTGGAACATTGTCTCGAGATTTTTATGGATGAATTCTCAGTGTGCAGATAGTCTTTTCAGGACTGTCTTGCCAGTCTTGATAAAGTTTTACAAAGATCTGAGGACACTCATCCTATGTTGAACTAGGAGAAATTTCATACGATGGTGAGTGAAGGAATTGTGTTGGGACACAAGGAGTCTAACAAACGGATGGAAGTGAACACAATAAAAATAGAGGTGATTTCTAAAATATCTCCACCATCATTGGTGAAGGGAGTTAAGAGCTTTTTAGTACATGCTAAATTTTATCACCGCTTCATAAAATATTTTTAAAAATTTCCAAACCACTTTATGAATCTCTAGAGAAGGATTTGGATTTTCAATTTGATGATCGATGTTTCAAAGCTTTTGAGGTGTTAAAGAGAAATTGATTTATGCACCCATGGTGGTGGCTTCAGATTGAAGTCAACTGTTTGAGTTGATGTGTAATGCATCTAATTTTGCATTAGGAGTTGTTCTAAGACAACATAAGGATCAGGCATTGTTGGTCATTTACCATGTGTGTAGAATGCTTAATGATTCATAACTAAATAATAACACCACAGAAAAAGAACTTTTAGTTGTAGTCTTTGCCTTTGATAAAGTTGGACAATATTTGATATGGGAAAAAGTAATAGTGTGGACTGATCATGCAGCTATTAAGTATCTTTTTCATAAGAAGGATGTCGAACCAAGGCTGATTAGATGGATTTTGTTACCACAAGAGTTTTATATAGAAATCAAAGAAAATGCTGGAGAAAAAAATGTGGTAGTAGATCACTTGTCTAGGTTGGAAACAGTGGATGAATATGATTTGGAGGTACCCACTATTGAAGAGTTTCCTGATGAGCAGCATTTTTCTATGATGAACAAGGTTCCCTGGTTTGCACATATAGTTACAAATTTGGCATTTGGAGAGATACCTGAGGATTGGAGTTCTTAAGAGAATAAAAGATTCTTTCATTCTTTGAGATTTTATATATGGGATGGCTCTATTTTTCTTAAATAGTGCATGGATGGCATTCTGAGAAAGTGTATACCAATGTGTGAGTTTGAGAGCATACTTGATCGTTGTCATTCTTTACCTACAGGGGAGCACCATGCTAGTTCCATGACAGTGACCAAAGTTTTAGAAAGTGGATTGTACAAGTCGTTATTGTTTAGGAATGCTTACAATTATGTGCAAAGGTGTGATGCATGCCAGTGGACATGTAACATATCTAGGAGACACGAAATGTGTCTCAATATCTTTCAAGAGGTAGTGGTCTTTGATTCATAGGGAATTTATTTCATTGGACCTTTTGTGTCTTTAAATTATAATTTGAATATCCTTCTTGTAGTGGACTATGTGTCTAAATGGGTGGAAGTGATTCCAACTCAAACCAATGATGTACAAGTTGTGTTAGGCTCTCTTGGAATCTCAATGAGCAATGGTTTGATTCTCTAATGATGTTATCAAGCAATGATGACATTAGCTTAATATTTGGTGGTGTTAAATGAATATAGTGTTAATCTAACAATCAATGGTGACTTAATGATCATAACTAATAGTAGATCAGATCATCACCACATATGGTGAGTTAAGGATGTAATTGTAGATCCTACAAAACCTTAAACCAATGGTTCATTAGTTCAATTGATCTAATGGTTAGACCTATACTTCAATTGATTACTTTGAACAATGAACCCGATCCAATGAATGATATTGGATGCTTCAACATCCAATGGATTAGAATGAGCCCCATGATATTATATGTGCATCCTAGTGATGAGAATTAGATGGTTCAATATCATTAATTTGTTGTTAAACCTGTTAGCTAAATGGACATCATAAAAATCCCTTTCTTTTGAAAATGACAAGCATTTCATTCTTGTGGACCTAACATGCTACTTGAGTATTTCAGGAACAAGGTGAATAACAAAGTTTTTGGAAGATCTACATGCTTAAATTGGTTTATCTTCATGATTGTAATCAAATGTAAACTTATACAAATATATAATGTACAAGTACTCAGATATCATATAAATCAAGCATTTAGATCTTCCCTATCCACACACAACACTTAGATAAGTCATCCCTAAGTGAGCATCACAATTGCACATTCATTTCTGACACTTAGCATATGAATTAAAGTTATGAAACAGATTTAGCCTCGGTTGACACACTTCTCGTCCGAGATACTCTCGGTCGAACATTTTCTCGACTGAGAAACTCCCAAGTCTAAAGCATGAACAACTTTGCACAACCTGCTAAAAGTCATCACAGAGAAAGGCTCGGTCAAATTTTACTTCGACCGAGACTGTGTCTCGAGCAGGTTCTATAGCTGTTAGACTTAGTGGGAAAAAGTGGTTGGGAGTTGAGTTGAACATTGCAATATACTTACTCTAGACTTACCCTCGGTTGACAAATTCCTCGACTGAGAGACACTCAGTCGACAAACTACTCGACTGAGATGGATACTGTCTGCACTTTTCAGAATTAATTAACTAGCTATTACAAATTCAATTAGTGGATATCTAACAGCTAGTTGAGCACTAAGAACCCCATAGAAAGTGTCTAGAACATCCTTAAGAACTAGTAGGCCATTCCTATAAATAATACATGCCTTAGGACACCTAAACTCACTTGAGTACACATACTTGCAATTGAGAATCAATTCTTGTGAGCAATTGAGCAGCTTCATCACTTGCTAATCATTTCCATTGTTGGCATTTCGTGTCCTATAGGCTAGGATCTCCTACCCACTATACTTCCACTTTCATACACATTGGATAGGAGATCAAAATGCTTGATATAGGATTCGAGCCTAGTGCTTAAGTGGTAATTGTAATTTCCTTTTTCCTTTCTTGTTATTTCTTATTGCATTGTACTCTCCTTGCTACTCCTAGGTTGGAGGCTGCGGATTGCAGAGGGTGAAATCTTCTCAGGTGGAAAAGGAGGACTTTGGACTACTTCTAGAAGGTCTCAACGGGAAGCTACTTCAAAGAGGAAGGCTACTTCAAGGGGGAGCTTGAAGTTACTTCAAGTGAAGGTTGTTCTAAGGTTGGTGAGACGACTTCGGGTGAAGGCTGTCCAAAGGGTTTGGGAAGGTATTTGTCATTTTGTATAACATCCTTGATAAGGTAATAAAATTCGAATACTTTCAAAATCCCAATTGGAAACAATTGGGTAGTGGACTGACTCCCTTAGTTTTTGCTAAGGGTGGAACCACTCTAAACCCTTGTCTCCTTCTTAAACATCATTGTGGTTGTTTGTTGGTTGAATTATTTTAAAAATTATTATAAAACCATATTCACCCCCCTCTAGTGTTTTTCAATTGGTATCAGAGCAGGCTTCAAGGAACTTTAACAAAGTCTTGAAGAAAATGGGTGATGGGGTACTAAACAACCTCAACTTGGAAGGAACACTTGTGGCTCGACCTCCACCATTTGATGGCACCAACTACACCTATTGGAATAGGAGGATGCAATTCTACTTTCACGGAATCAGCTGGGATCTCTGGAGAATGGTGTCAAATGCCTACGATCTTCCTCAAACTGAATATGCTACATCGGATGCAAACACGGTGAGATTAGCTCAATTAAATGAAAAAGCTGCCAGTATCCTTTATTGTTCAATTTCCGTAGGTGATTCTAATAGAATTTCAAATTGTGAAACTACATATGAGATATGGCATATACTCTCTATTACTTATGAAGGAACTGTTCAAGTAAAGAATTCCAAAATTGGCATGCTTAAACAAAAGTTTGAACAATTTCTTATGGAACCAAATGAGTCTATTAGTTAAATGTATGCAAAGTTTTCTTCTATTGTTAATGGTTTGAATGCATTAGGTAAAGCCATTAGTGAAGAAGATCAAGTGTCAAAAGTTCTTAGGTCTCTTCCTCCTAAGTACAAGCCTAAGGTGACCGCAATTGAAGAAGCCAATGACTTCACCCGACTAAGGATGGAGCAACTCATTGGAAACTTAGAAGCACATGATGCAAACTTGGAGGAGGAAGAAAGACGAGAGCGTGAACTTCAACAAGGAAGAAAGAAGGACATGGCTTTCAAGGATACAAAGGTCATCACTCAAGAAAGTGATGAGACAAGTGATGGAGATGAGGGAGAAGAAACTCTAATTGTAAATGGTAAGAAATATAGAAGATTTAAATCTAACAAAGATATTGGTTCTTCTTCTTCCTCTCCGAGGTGTTTTGAGTGTGGAAAGAAGGGACATCTTAAGAATGAATGTCCAAAAGCAAAGAAAGGGAATAAGAGCTCATCCAAGAAGAAGGGAGTAAAAGAATACAAAGTTGCATGGGATGAGTCAAGTGATAGTGAGAGTTAAGAAGAGAATGTGGAGTGTCTTATGGCCAAAGATGATGATAGTGATGATTCTCAAGAGGTAAGCCTTCTTGATTTTCCAAAAGAAGATCTAATTGCTAGTCTTCAAGATACTCATGACAAATATGTTGATTACAAAAAGAAACTAAATAAAGTTACTAGAACTAATGAGGATTTATATGCGAAATTAATTAATATTTATTTTGAAAAGGATAAAATTACTTCTGAAAACATTGCTTTGAAATCATCTTTAAATGATTGCAATATGAAGCTTCTTACTTTAGAAACAAACTATGATCTTCTTTCTCAAGAGAAGGTTGAACTGCTTGCAAAACTAAATAATTTTCTGACTCAACCTATCCTATGTACTCATCTCGATGATGATGTTGTTGTTAAAGAAAGAGATGCTTTATCATCTGATCTAGATCAAGAAAAATTAGATATCAAAAAGAAAATGGATGAGATTGCTAAGTTACAAAACGAAGTTAGTAGCTTGAGAAATAATGGTATTCTTGATAAGATCCTAAAGAACTCTTCTAGTTATAGTGGAAGAAGAGGTTTAGGATATGTTCCAAAAGAAAACTCTTATCAACCCAAACCTAGGAGAACTCAAGAACCCAAGACCAAGATCATGTTTGTACCCAAAAACACAACTCACAATCCTAGAAAGAGAAATGAAATTGATTCTATTTGTTGTCATTATTGCTTGCATCTTGGACATTATTCCTTCTCATGTCCTTATAAGAAAAAGGATGTTGAGTTAGTATGGGTTCCAAGACCCCAAACTTAGCAAATTTAATATGATTAAGTTGAGATTTGACCTAACACTTCATTTGAATATCTTAATGTCTCATCTCAACTAAATAGAATGGTACCTTAGAATGTTACAACGATTTAAGCCCAAAACTAACATAAACATATTGCTAAAAACAAATAGAAATAATCTCGGTCGACAAATAGTTCGACCGAGACACTTCTAAATCAAGAAATTATTCGACCGAAGGAATTCCTGTACCAAATCTGAAATCTGCAGTTAAAACAGTAACAATCCCGGTCAGGCAATTGTCGAATGAGACAAGATCGGTCAAAGTATTTGTCAACCAAATGAAGTTCTGGGAAGCTTAAATTATGTAATCATGTTCAGTTTATTAATTAATGTACCTAACCATAATGGACCATCACATGGGTACCAAAATCCATATTTTGTTGCAGGATTGGGTGGTTGATAGTGGATGCTCCAAACACATGACCGGAAATATGGATGCTTCTCAATATTTTGAAGAAAAGAAAAGTGGAACAATCACTTTTGGAGACAATGGCAAAGGTAAAATTGTTGGAATAGGTAATATTGGTACAAACCTTGAAATAAAAAATGTTTTATTTTTTGATGGTTTGCAACATAATTGAATAAGTGTCAGTCAACTATGTGATACTGGATATGATGTTTTATTCAATAAAAATTGCTACAAGTTACTAATAGAGAACACTACAAAGGTTGTGTATGAAGGAAAAAGAATTGGAAATCTATATATTCTTAGACCTAACTCTATGCAATCTGTAGTTGGAAAATATTTACTTGCAAAAGATAATTCTCTCCAATTATGTCATAGAAAATTAGGTCATGCTACTTTACATGTTATCAAAAAACTAGTCAAATATGCTCTTGTTCGTGGTTTGCCTAAGCTATCTTTTGATCAATCTGAAAATTGTGAACCATGTACTTTGGGAAAACAAACTAAAACTTCTTTTAAACCCAAAAACATGCTTAGCACCAGTAGATCACTAGATCTTATTCATATGGACTTATTTGGACCTATGAGGACACAATCTATTGGTGGAAAAAGATATTGTTTTGTTATTGTTGATGATTACAGTAGATATACATGGGTTCATTTCATTGCCAATAAAGATGATACCATTCAACTGTTCATACAATTTTGCTCAAAGATTGAAAATCAATTACAAAATAAAATATGCACAATTACAAGTGATGATGGTGGAGAATTTGAGAATCATATGTTTGAATAATTCTGCACATCTCAAGGCTACACTCACAATTTTTTAGCTCCATGTACTACACAAAAAAATGGCATAGTTGAAAGAAAGAATAGGTCCTTACAAGAAATGGCTAGGACTATGATGCCTGAACATAATACATCTAAATCATTTTGGGCTGAAGCAGTAAACACAACTTGCTATGTGCTAAATAAAGTAATCGTACACTCTTATTTGAAGAAAACACCATATGAACTCATTCATAATAAGAAACCAAGGGTTGACTATTTTCATACTTTTGGCTCAACTTGTAATATCTTAAACACAAAAGATGATAGAGAATTGTTTGACTCTAAATCACAAAAAGCCTTTTTCTTAGGATATTCAACTTCTAGCAAAGCATTCAGAGTTTACAATACCATCTCTAGAAAAGTTGAAGAATCCATTCACATTACTTTTCATGTAGAACAAAAACAAAGTGATAACATAGTTGATATTACTCATCAAATTGAAAATATAACCATATCAACTAAAGATGATCAAAATGTTGAAAATGATCAACAAATTGAGACACAACAACCCATCCCTAGACTCATTAAGGATAATTCTCAAGAACTAATCATTGGGAATCCTAAGGATAAAGTAAAAACTCGATCATCCTTTACAGATGTTGCAAATATGGCATTTGTATCTATAATTGAACCTAAGAAAGTGACTGAAGCTCTAAAAGATGATTATTGGATAATGGCAATGCAAGAAGAATTAAACCAATTCACTAAGAATGATGTATGGGACTTAGTTCCTAAACCTTAAGATAAAACCATTATTGGAACTAAGTGGGTTTTTCAAAATAAATTAAATGAAGTCGGGGAAGTAGTAAGAAATAAAGCTAGGTTGGTTGCACAAGGGTATAATCAACAAGAGGGAATAGATTTTGATGAAACTTATGCACTGGTGGCAAGACTTGAAGCCATTAGAATGCTACTAGCTATAGCTTCCCACAAAAACATCAAACTATTCCAAATGGATGTAAAAAGTGCATTTCTAAATGGAATAATACAAGAGGAAGTATATTTTTCCCAACCACCTAGTTTTGAAACTCCTGGTAAAGATGATCATGTTTACAAACTTAAGAAAGAACTTTATGGTTTAAAACAAGCACCTAGAAATTGGTATGAAAGGATAAAAAATTATCTCTTTGATAATAGTTTTTCAATTGGAAATTCATATTCTACATTATTTTTCAAAACATATGAATCCGACTTTCTAGTTGTTCAAATTTATGTTGATGATATTATCTTTGGTGCATCAAATGAATCTTTATGTAAACAATTTAGTGATATTATGCAAAAGGAATTTGAAATGAGTCTCATGGGAGAATTGACTTTCTTTCTTGGTTTTCAAATAAAGCAAATGCCCGCTGGGATTTTTGTAAGCCAACAGAAGTATACAAATGAACTTTTAAAATGTTTCTGAATGGAACATTGCAAACATGCTACCATACCAATGTCTACTTCTACTAAAATTGACAAGTATGAAAATGGGGAACCCATTGATAATTCCTTATATAGGGCTATGATTGGTAGTTTGGTTTACTTAACCTCTTCTAGACCGAATATCATGTTTTCCATTGGACTTTGTGCTAGATTTCAATCAAAACCCATGCAAACTCATTTTCAAGCTATCAAAAGGATTCTAAGATACTTAGCCAGCACTACAAACTATGGTTTATGTTATCCTAAAAGACAATCTTTGGATTTGAAAGCTTATACCGATGTCGATTACGCTGGTTGTCGACTTGACCGAAAAAGCACAAGAGGAAGTTGTTTCTTATTAGGAAGAGCCTTAGTATCATGGTTTAGCAAGAAACAAAACATGGTTGCCCTTTCTACCACTGAAGCTGATTATATGACAGCCGGGTCTTGTTGTGCTCAAGTGATTTATATGCAACAAGTTTTAAATAATTATGGTTTTATATTTTCATCTACGCCTATCTTTTGTGACAATACAAGCTCTATAAACTTGGCACATAATCCCGTCTTACACAGTCGTGCCAAACATATTGAAATCCATCATCATTTTCTAAGGGATCATATTTCTAAAAAACATATATCCCTTCATCATGTTGATACGGAAGATCAATTGGCTGATATTTTCACAAAACCACTTCCAATAGATCAATTTAATAACATAAGGAAATTACTTATCACTCCCTTAGAAGATGTTTTCTTTGACATTTGTGCTTCTTAAAATTAGTTGGTTTCTCCAATCCTTACATTTTGGCTATAAATGGACATCTTTTAGCATGTTTTAACAGTTATCTTTTTGAAAGGGGAGAACCAATTAAGGGGGAGTCTTAACATATGTTTTTAATGATTATCTTTTTGAAATGACAAAGGGGGAGAAATAATATAAATCTTAAATGCTCAATCAATGAGTTTCATACATACTCTCTTGGCTTCACATCAATTGTTTCTATATTCCCTAAGGAGTTGGATTTTATGTTCCACACCTATTTGGGAATAATAAGCACACATTCCATAAACAAGAGAAGGTATACACAAGGTAAATTTCAGGTATGAAACTCAACTCAATATTATTTAAGCTTATTTGAGTTATATTTAGAAATGTTTGTCATCTTCAAAAAGGGGGAGATTGTTGGCTAAATGGACATCATCAAAATCCCTTTGTTTTGAAAATGACAAACATTTCATTCTTGTGGATCTAACGTGCTACTTGATTATTTCAGGAACAAGGTGGATGACAAAGTTTTTGGAAGATCTACATGCTTAAATTGCTTTATTTTCATGATTGTAATCAAATGTAAACCTGTACAAATATATAATGTATAAGTACTTAGATATCATGTAAATTAAGCATTTAGATCTTCCCAATCCACACACAACACTTTGCACAACCTACTAAAAGCCATCACAGGGAATGTCTCGGTCGAACTTTACTTCGAATGAGATTGTGTCTCGAGCAGGTTCTATAGTCATTAGAGTCAGTTCTATAGTCGTTAGACTCAGTGGGAAAAAGTGGTTGGGAGTTGAGTTAAATGTTGCAACATACTTACTCTAGACTTACCCTTGGTCGACAAATTCCTCGACCGAGAGACACTCGGTCGACAAACTGCTCAATCGAGATGGTTTCTGTATGCACTTTTCAGAATTAATTAACTAGTTGTTACAAATGCAATTAGTGGATATCTAACGACTAGTTGAGCACTAATAACCCCCTAGAAAGTGTCTAGAACGTCCTTAAGCACTAGTAGGCCATTCCTATAAATAGGACATGCCTTAGGACACCTGAACTCACTTGAGTACACATACTTGCAATTGAGAATCAATTCTTGTGAGCAATTGAGCAACTTCATCACTTGCTAATCATTTCCATTGCTTGCATTTCATGTCCTATAGGCTAGGATCTCCTACCCACTATACTTCCACTTTCATACACATTGTATAGGAGATCAAAATGCTTGATATAGGATTCAAGCCTTGTGCTTAAGTGGTAATTGTAATTTCCTTTTTCATTTCTTCTTCTTTCTTATTGCATTGTACTCTCCTTTCTACTACTAGGTTGGAGGTTGCGGATTGGAGAGGGTGAAATGTTCTCAGGTGGAGAAGGAGGACTTTGGACTACTTCTAGAAGGTCTCAACGGGAATCTACTTCAAGGAGGAAGGCTACTTCAAGGGGGAGCTTGAAGTTACTTCAAGTGAAGGCTGCTTCAAGGTTGGTGAGACGACTTCTGGGGAAGGCTGTCCAAAGGGTTTGGGAAGGTATTTGTCATTTTGTGAACATCCTTGATGAGGTAATAAAATTCAAATTCTTTCAAAATCCCAATTGGAAACAATTGGGTAGTGGACTGACTCCCTTAATTTTTTTTAAGGGTGGAACCACTCTGAACCCTTGTCTCCTTCTTCAACATCATTGTGGTTGTTTGTTGGTTGAATTATTTTAAAAATTATTATAAAACCCTATTCACCCCCCTCTAGTGTTTTTCAATACCTTTGCTCTCCTATAGTTATATTTGATAAATGACCATAATAAGTGGGTGTGTAACTTCAATGTGATATAGCTTGCTATTCCTAGCCTTAATGTAATTAAATGATGATGATTGATTATAATCATCCCCTTACATGACTAATGTGACAATGTATCACACTCTTCTTGTGTCTAAACCACAAGGTAGTGCTATTTGAATATCATAGTGGCTTGCCATAATAATAATACCTTTGGTCACATATTTGTTGTTGATATTTTGAGCCTTAAGGCATGGAATGATGAGGATAACCTTGCTATGAATAATTTGATGGTCTTAATGACCTTTGGGCATGGTTCAAGCCCTAATTGAGGTGGTATCCTTTTCATGTTTCAATGAGGGTTAAAACCCTAGAACTTATGATAAGATATTGGTTTCTTGTAATAGTATGGCGACAAGTGTGGTCCACTATCTTGAAATGGATAATAATATGTAGTAAAGTGATAAACATTTATACCTCAAACATTTTATATCTTTTGAAGTTTCAATAGACATACTCTTTATAGGAATAAACTAGGGTTTGTATGTGCATTTGTGTGATGAAGCCTTAATTCACCCAATTTGCAATAACTAATCAAGAGAAATTATAATCATGTAGTGCCTTGTGCCATTGATCCATCTGAGTGTCAGAACTTCCATATGGTGAAACGAGTATTCCTAAGGGAAACTCAGAGTGCGTACTATTGAGTATGTGGGGTGCTTGTCATCTTGACACCAAGTGTTTCGAGAGGATGGTTGTGGTCATACCTAGCCAGATTTTTGAGAACAACTATGGTCGAGTCTCAGTGATTATAACATGTTGGTGTCTCAAGAGGATGGTTGTGGTCATACCTAGCTTGGTTTTTTAGAACGACTACGGTCGAGTCTCAGTGATTATAACATGATGTGATTAGATGACAACTGTGGTTGTACCTCAGTGATTGGGTTTGAATACCCTAAATGCTAGCGTCGTGACCTGTACCAAGGTGGGCTAGTTACATGACTATATGTCACTATTTTGCAGTTTGACTATATGTCACTGCGGTGCAGACTCATACTGATCGAGTATGAAGAAGATCTTAAAGTCTGGTTTTTCCTATATATTATGTGGAACTAATTGCGACCAAGTGGTGGTCAGTTTGTATTCACTATTTCGATTGAATTGATCTTTCTACAACATGTTGATGCTTGCATATGTTTATTATGTGGATAGTGTACCTTTGAAAAGTTAATGTGTAGCTGAGGCTACAAGGCAGTTGTAGAGAATATTGAGCATTATGTGAATTAAAGAAAGTTGTTTGGATTTTATATAAATGTTTCTGAGAAAATGGGGAATTGTTGAAATCGATATTAATTAACCCTATTTTCTGGGTTTGTGTTTAATTAAGGAGTAATCATGTTTTGCATTTTGAGTAATCTCGTTTAGTGTAATGGGTTCCCACAAGTTGGTATCAGAGCTTTAGGTTCGTTGAGTCTACAGGGACACCAGGTCTTAGGACTAGGATGATTTCTATGTTAGGAATATGACATAAAAACATTGTGCATACTGCCTAATCTCATTACTTGGATGCCCTGGCAAGGTATTCAGGTATTGAAGAAAAGGTAAGTATGGAACTCTTTGATTGTTATCTTTATTATTACTTTGATCAAGTTGTCATTTTGAAACAATCTAAAGAGCATAAAAAATCAGAAATCATGGTGCAAATATCTCAATCTTACCCAAAAGAAGATGAAAGTTTTATTATAACCTGTAAAACTTGAATATTTGGTAACTATAAGAGAAAGATACAACACCATGAGACCTAAACCTAAAAATATATAATCTAGAAAGGAGTTCTTGAAGTTGTAATTCAAGAAGATAATAAAGTAAAAGATGGATTTGTATGTGCTAATAAAGTGATTAAAGGTATGAAATTCACATAAGATGGAGAGGAATCCTGTAATAAGCATAATGTGACGTCCCCGGATTTTCTAAAACTTAATCTGATGTGTGATGTCCAAATTGAAACCCTCACCTCAGCGAGAATCCCAATTTTTAAATCCCACACAAGGATGAAGATAAGACAAGTCATAATGTATATATCCTAATGAACTAAGTGAAACTCTAATATGAACACGTGTAGGGTTCAGATGAGATGTAAGATGATATGAACCTAATGATAGTATATGGTCTTGTCTTGATCAGGTTTGACCAAGCTTATAGTTTACATTAGTGATATGTGATTAGGATGTCTCTTTGGAAGGTACACCATTACCTCTTACTTGGCTTATTATACAATATGCTTGTGTTATATGGTAGTAAATACTTGGCATATGATATTGGATGAAATGATTGTTCTTGTATGATATGTTGCATGATTTTCCATGATTACTGCTATGAACACATCAAACATAATATATCTGTTCCATTATATGAAAGCACTAACTCTTTGGTAGTGTGCTTGGAAGTGACCTAACTCTTTGGTAGTGGTCACATTGTACATATGACCTAACTCTTTGGTAGTGGTCTGACCTAACTCTTTGGTAGTGGTCACCTTGTACAAATGATCTAACTCTTTGGTAGTGATCATAAAGGCCTTGGTATATAATGGAAAATAAGCTTAAAATATGTGTTCTCTTTTGTTAATGAATATCCTTGTGCAAGTATATGCTTTTCTTATATTCTTCTGTTACGGCCAAGTATACTAGTTTTATCTTATTGCCAAGATATGATGAGAGGTATATAAAAGACATGTAGGCGTACTCTGTACAATATTCTTGAAATATTGTGCTGACGTGTACCGCATGTTATCTTTTGTTTAGGTTGTGGTTATGCTCTTGAAGATCCTAGATAGTTGAGAGTTGTGTGGCGAGCTAATGTACAGGTGGACCTGTTGTCTTAAGCTCCTATAGTTTAGTTGTAGTACATGTATATGTTTAGTAGTTTGTTGTTCAATATGTAATATCAAATGTTGTAACAATTCATGTTGTAATTATATGTTGAATGGTGAACATGTGTGTATGGTTTTATTATTGTTCATGTACATGTTCTACTGATTGTTTCCTTCTGACTTCTTCTGATTTTCTTCTTCTTAGCCTAGTGTGGGATGTTTAAATTGGGATTCTCGCTGAGGTGAGGGTTTCAATTTGGACGTCACACATCAGATTAAGTTTTAGAAAATCCAGGGACATCACACATAATATGACAAGATGAATGAGTATATTGGCAGATGAATAAAGTGGAACCTGAATTAATCTCAGACCAACCTATGTGTATAATAAGTGCTAATTTACAATCTTCATGACATATGAACAAAATTGAGGAAGATGATCCCATTCTAATGAAGAAAATGTGGAATATGATGATCTATTCATTGATAAGTGGTTGAGAAACATGATAACATGAAAGGACATACATATGAATGATAAAGAATTAATGAGAAACGAGCAATGAGATGTGATAATATTAATAATTCCTATGCTAATGGCAAGCCAACCCAAGCTATAACAGGGTAACATGATGCATAAAAGTGTAACTTTTATGGGGAAGATAGAATTGGTTACCTTTTTGCTCGTGACCCCTGGACAATGTTGTAGTGATGTGGGAAGTATGCTCCCCTTTATGTTCTTCCTTTTAGAGGCATAGCCTCCAAGGGGATCTCATGACACTTTATATGCATGGATATGTTGTAATCCTATGATGGATATCTTGATATGATGTGTGACTGCCTTTGAACTACAGTTCCAAAATTTTTATGTTATGAAATGAACATGTTTTTTTAGCCTTCCAAGAGTTAGGGGGATTCCTCCCTATATGTTCTTAGCTGGTTATGACATTGTGGAGTGGATGAAACTAGGTTATGAGTTCTTTATAGCATGTGTAGTGGATACTAAGGTAATAAATCCTACTATCCAGAGTGTATCGATTATATATGAGTTAAAGATATCCTCTAGATGAGTTTTTTAGTGTTCCTCTCCTATAGAGAGAGAGAGTGAGAGTTGTTATGGATCTTCAAGTGTTGTTTGGGAAAGGAAGAATGATTTTATAATGTTATGTATGATCAACAATCACGATTGTATCTTCTATCTAGTGGTTATGGTTGCATCGTGGGTAGTCATAAACAGTGGGATTCAAACACCTCCATTTCATGATTGTGGGTGGATGCATGATTCTAAGCGGGAAATTATCCTACGCTCACCATGTCCACTTGTTACTGCCCAATTTTTGTGGTCTTTTGAACACTTCTGGAGAAAGAACCACCAAATGCCATTGTTGTCCTCTCCACCGCAAGTTCCAAGGAGTGTTTGAGAGAGTGAATTATAAAAGGAAGATGGAAGAACATAGTTGATGAGAGGGAGTTAGAAGTAGGTCTAAGGAAGACAAGAACATGACAAGAGAGACACTATAGTCATAGAATTTGACTGCAAGCAACCTGGTGAGATGTTGTGAAGGTTTTATGCTTGATGAGTTTGAGTTTCCCGAAGAAGAAGATGAATATTGTGGGCAATGTGGAATTTATGTCACCGCATATGGAAGGCATGGATGAGTCTCAAAAGTTGTATAGATTTCGTGGAGGCCATAGCTTCCATTAGCAGTGCAAGGAGGAGTTACTTATGTCCCTCCTCTCTCTGGTGGAATAGCAAGCCACATCTAGTAGACCTTTCAGGGAGGATCCTTGGGAAATGGAGTAGACTCTTATAATGCCAAACGTCAATGTGAAGGAGCTATAGGTCACCAGAAAAAGAAGATCATAGTGACACTGATCTCTCACCATATGCATCGGTGATGACGGCCAGTACAACACAACATTGGACTCACATAGGCAGGCATAGAGAGTGGCAGATTAGAGAGATGGGTGGTGTTGAGAAAGAGAGAACGAGAGAGGGATCGTGGAGCTCTAGAGATTGCCCAACGAAAATTGGAGCTAGAGGTGGTGACACCTATTCATGGAAGAATAGGGTCACACAATTGTGTGAGAAAGTGAGAGAAAATATAAGTAGGCAGTCTAGTTCCAGATCAAATGTGAATTTATCGGACCAAGGCCCCTTCATAGCCACACAGTTGTGGCCAATTGTCCCGAATAGGAAATTTCCATAAATTACATAACTTCTTAGATAATTCATAGTAAACATCTCACTCATAAAAAAATTACAAACAAAATACCAAAAGTTTTAGAAAAATGAGTAGCACCTGATTCTATCCATGTATCAGTCTTTTTATGCTTAACTGTTAGTGATATCTTGTAAGATGTGTTAGACTAATTTCTTGAGTAATAAATATCAAACACTGACCTAAAATGATGATAATGCACTAGGTACTCCCAAACACGATATATAATTCATATTATATTGGATATGATGACCTTTATACAAAAAATGATGTAATTTGCTCCACATAGCTAATTCAGTCTAATAACCTTACACAAAATACAATAAATATGTTTAATCTCAATAAATGTTGGAATTTCTAAAATACATTCATATCAGTACCTAGAAACTCATATGTAAACATAATGTTGGTTTGACACATGCATTTCATGTTATCATGATAATGACTCCTAATATATGATTTTCAAATCCTAATTGTATTAATGTATGTAACCTAGGGTTAATATGTGCATATCATTATATGAAAGATAATATTCAGATGATCTATACTAATCTGGAATATAATTGGAAAATAAGACCAATGACATAACTATAAGAAGATACGACAAGTAATTATGGAAATATCCTATGACTAAACTAAAAAAATGGAACTAACTAGGGTTAAGATGATGATGTCTAATGCATGTCATATATGATATTGTCTTAATCAGGGTTGACCAAGAGTTATATAGATGACTCATGATGTATGACAAGGATATATCCTTTCAAGGTACACTTTACCTCTTACTTGGCCTATTATATTGTTTGGTTGTATTATATGTGGACAAATCACTTGGCATATGATATTGGATGAAATGATTGTTCTTATATGTTATTTTACTTGATTTTCCATACATATAGTTATGAACAAATGAAACATAATATATCTACACTATTATATGAAAGCACTAATTGTCTTTGGTAGCATAGTGCTAGAAAGTGAACATTCTCTTTATTAGAAGATCATATTTTACAATGATCTAACTCTTTGGTAGTAGATCATAAGTCCTTACATCTCAAGCTCTTTGGTAGCTAAGATGATGCATTATTTCCTCAGGTGGAAAACCCATGGATGATAAAATGGGAAATATGCCTAAAATATGTATTATCTTTTATTAATAAACATTCTTTGTTTAAGTATGACTTTGTTATAATTTTTTATTAATGTCAAGTTCTAGTTTTATTTTATTGCCAAGTCACGGTAATGAGAGGTATTAAAAAGACATATAGGCGTACTCAGTACAATATTTTAGATTATTATGTTGACTTGTACCACTTGTAATCTTTTGTTTAGGTTGTGGTCTTATGATCTTGAAGACATTGATAGTTGGGGAGTGGTGTGGAAAGAAGATGTATAGGCGGACCTATTTTCGAAAAATCATGTTGTAGATGGTAGTATGTGCATATGTAGAAGTTTACTATTAATTGTGTAAGATCAAACTGTAATGAAAAATCATTTTGCAATATATATTGAATGGTGAGCTTGTGGTTATATTTTGTTTATTGTTCATGTGCATGTGTTATTGTTGTTAATTTCCTCTGACTCCCTTGACTTTCTTCTTATTGGCATGACGTGTAGTGTTTGAATTGGGTTTCTTGTTGAGGTGAGGGTTTCAAGTCGGACGTCACACGTTAGATTAAGATTTTAGAAAACTTGGGGATGTCACAGTTGGTATCAGAGCATGAACAATAGCAAAGCCTGACATTTGCTCATTGTGCAACTCAAAACTAAATAAAACCTTGAACATGAAAAATCATTAGGGTTAGATTAGTCATCTTTTAAAGACTATATATGACCTAGCCTCTAGGTTTGCACCTATATGTCTAAGAACTAGGTCTGGACTAGTTCTTGTTGTTTAGCAAGTCCTAAGATGTAATTCTCTCCTTATAATGGGTGGGATGGGACATTACATTATGTGGAGTTTAGTGTGTCAAGTGTAGACAAATCCTAGACATATCACACTCATTGTATAGGGTAGCTACTCTAGTCTACACCATGTTCTCACCCTTTTCGTTAGGTGACATGACACTAGACTCTGTAATAAATGTGGGACACTCATTTTTTGGATTTGCTTTTTTATTCTAATCAGACCAAACCTCAATAGTTTTCTATGACACTTATTTTATCAGAGAAAAACTATGTAATGTTTTTATTATATATGTAAGTACATACAAAAATGTGTCCCTACACATGTACAATTAGGAGGTGTACATGCAGCCTAAGTGAAATATAATGACATTAGTCTATTAGAGATGTCTAAAGCCTTGTTAGTAGATGTATTAGATGAATAAGTTAGACAAAATGATCTAAGTTTTATGTAATGACATAAGTTTGTTTATGATCATAAAAGTTGGATTTGATATAATTTTTGCTGATGCAAGTTTATAGGCTTTTCTAAGTTAAGATAATCTTAGTTAAGATAAAGATGTGAATCAATAAGAGCCTCAAGCTCTTTTACAAAGGAGGACCTCTATTGTTAGGATCAATTTTAGGGTTAGCTCTAGAGAGTGGGACTCGGAGGGAAAAGGTAAGTGAACCTAAACTCCAAGATATGAGAATTATGAGAAATGTGCATTATGATATGTCCTAACTATACTACTCCTAAGTGAATGAGTTGAGTCGATCTATGGATGATTCCTATAGTCTTAGATAGACTTGGGAAAACCAAACCTTAGAGTTTGAGAGAGGATTCTTTGTACATATCTGAATATGAATATGAGCACCTACCACTTAGGTGAGGGAGAGAGTCACAAACCCTAGAGGAGGCAAATGTGTTAGTTTCTATAAAGCCTCAATCTCAGGTTGGTGGTTTCCTACGTACATAGGACTCTAGTGGTGTATATAAGAGAGACAGAGTTGGGAAATAGTATTTTATGAGTAGATATCTATGAAAAGGGTGTCATATCATGTTTTGGTTTGTGCTTATGTGGCTAGGGCTTGTAAATTATCCAATGGTACCAATGAGGTAATATGAGAACCATATACTAAAAAAGGGAAGATAAAGTTTTTGCTTATGATATACTCACAAAGATGAGTCTACTTAGAGAGACTGAGCATGGCACTACACTCATGATATGGGTCAGGAGAACGTCAGACAAACTAGATAAAGATTTGATATATGTTTGACAAGCCACTTGTATAAGTTTTTATATAACAATCATGGGATTAATATAGGAATTCTCCCCCTACCATTCCCATGATAGAGTTTGAACGTCCGCGAGGGTAGTAAACCAAGGCGGCAGCTGGGATTTGAACCTTGAGATGTGAAATAAGTAGATATGGCATGATAGAACACCTAGTATGGTTTGATGGATCTCTATGTGTAGATGGTTAATCTTATACGTGAATAATGAGTACTTTATAAGATTGGTGAATCAAGTGATGAATTCAATAATAAATTTGTAACACAATATTAAAATAAAATTAGATCATATTAATGATATATGTCAAGTGTTGTTAATGTTAGTTCTCATTAAATATGTTGAACATAATTTGAAAAATTAGCACAACATAATGATGATGGCACACTAACATGGTCTATATGAAAATATGGGTTAATTATAATTAACTCCTTCATAACTTGTATAAGTTAATGTTGGAATCTTGATTTTTGGGAAAAATGAGGATGTAAATCCTAAAATACAAAATATGTTATGATGTAACCTAATCTTATAAACTATGTTATACAGTGAGTGGTCCATCCTTGTTGCATTATTAACCTCCTAGGAGTGATTAAGAAATGGTTGTGGAGCTTTGTTTTTGGATATGTTGGACATAGAGCGGTGGCCTACATGTGGATGAATACCTTTTATTTTTCCTAGGATTTGATGAATGCATATTCATCTATCTTTTTGCATATTATTCTTAGTCCTTTTCTTTAGATTTTATCTTTTTTTTAGTAATTTCTGGACTAAATTGAAATTTACCCACTTTTTGATATTCATTTGCAAATACTTGTCTACTTTCTCAATTTTTGTAGGGATTTTCTCCAATGTTGATTCTGAACCACTGAGCCAGCGAGACGACTATCACACTGAGCCCAGATGGTCGGCTCGCTCCTTGAGACCCCACGTTCCAAAGCCAAACATCCACCTTGGCCTTGACTCAACCAGCCTACTCTACATGCTGGATGGGTGTCTCAATTATAGCAGGACAATCGTCTCAAGGACCAAAATGAGCATTCAAGCAAGCCCAGATGGCTAGGTAACTTGATGTAGAATCAAACCCTTTCACAAAGAGAACAACCACTTGATGAGGGTTCCAACCCTTTGACTACAGACACAACGGAACGAGATGAGCGCCCCAGTTCACCCAAATGACCGTTTTGAGGTTTTACTTCGAGACAAAGAAATGAAAGAAAGGGTGTCTCCATTTCACACAACTAAGGTTCGGTCGTTGCTCCAAAGCCACGCCATGTCACAATTGAAATGGGTGTCCCATGGATTTCCCAGATGACCGTTTGGGACTTTACTTTGAGCCCAAGTTTCCTCACAAACGGTGCCTCCAACACCCTCCTTAGGGTTTCATTTTGAAGGTTCTAGGCCCACGCCAAGCCATCACCAAACATCTGTTTCACCTAGTGAAATAACCATTTTGCGGAGCGAGAATAGATCATTCCAACAACCACTCCTCCTTTCTTTCTCTCCCTTCTTTCAAGGTTTTCCACTCCTTTCCCTATAAAAAGAGGGGGACTCCACTAAGAAATGGGTCCCCATTTTTTGAACTGGAATTTTTAGCTGAAACTCTATCAATTTCAATTCTAGTGTGATCTTTACATTCAAGCAATAAAGTTTGTTCTTTTCTTCTGCATTTGGATTTCTTTTATTCCTCATTCTTTCTTCTCACTTTTCTTTTTTGAGCGGGAGATAAAGACATCAAGCCATTTAATCGTCACCACCTTGGTCTCTTCGGAGATTCTAGATTGGTGGTGTATGGCTTCATATCTTTTTCTAATTGTTTCTCCCTTCCCTGCTATGACTAGTGAGTAGTTTTCTTATCGAGGCAAGGGGAATAACCCCTTAGACATGTGTTAATTGGATCAAGTTTTACATGACTATTTTAGACAGATGGTTCTTAGTTTAGAAATACCTGACTTAAATGAAGTAATTAATCATTTTAATCGACTGTAAATCTCGACAGATGCGACTGTGGAACCTAGGATTTAGAACGCCTAAATTGATTTCACGAGGACTTGGATGCAATCGTGGAGAAAACCTCTTTAGGATGAAGAAAAAGGATACGTTAACACTAGGATCAATAGATTCACATGGAGTTCCTTATTTGCATTTTATTTATGAATAATTCGCATACCTACTTCTATCATGTTTTTCGTGTATCGCTGGATCCTATTTTCACAAGGGCTAAGGTGGTGGAACCCCTAAGCCTCGATGATTTCCTTCCTGAGTTTAAATTGTTTCTTCTAAACACTTGTTTTTAATTCTCCTTTTTAATTTTAGCACTTCACTTTTGATTAGATAATCTTGTGAGCTAACAATTTCTTCCTTTACATCTTGTCTTAGAATAATTTTTCCTTCCCTTGCATTACTGTAATGTTTACTTCCTTGCCCTTTAATTTCTCATTCTAGTTTAAACAACCAACCCTCAAACTGGAATTTATTTTCTGCTCCTTATATAAAAATACCAAAGAGAAATAATTTAAAAAAATTGGGATTAAAAGAAAATGAATCTTAAAAATGTTGTCCTGTGGGATCGACCCTTCTATGCTAGCCTTAATTGGAAAGTAAAAAAGGATTAAACTCTAGGATAACTATTTTAGTGAATTGGTGTGCAAAATATGTGTATTAATTTTAATGCCATTGTCGAGGACAACGAAAAGTTTTACCGAACCCTAATTTTTTTTTAAACTTTTTTTTGCCTTGTGAGTAACATTCTAGAAGTAAATCTCCTCTTTCTATTGAGTTTCCATTCCAGTAGTACATTTTTCTGCACTTGAATATATCTACATAATTGTGCATGTGCACCACCCGTCGAATGTTCTATGTTGCGAGTTTTTTAACTCGAGCCAGAGAGAACTTTCCATTACTTAAATCGACAAAATAGACATAGGATGGACAAAGAGGAGGTTTCATGTACGATTAAGTAGGCATTTGCCACTCAAAGAGTGAACATGTAGTCCATGATGTCAATATGCACATAACCCATATCACTGAGCAAGAGGCTGTAGAATCCACTCAGAGGAAGGTTGAGAGACAAAAACAACTATAAGACTTTTCTACTCCAAAAACTGGATATGCACAACACCCAGTTGTGCCAGACGCAATTATTGCCCCCCAATTTGAGATCTGCACTCAGTGGATCACCATGTTCCAGGCCAACCCGTTTTTTGGGAATAAAGGTGTGAGTTGTCAAGATCACCTACAACGTTTCACTGACCTTATTTCCTTGACCAAGACCCCAGGTGTTTCTGAAGACACCATTAAACTTAGGCTTTTCAAATACTCACTCTCAGGGCAAGCCAACAGTTGGTACAATGCCATGGAGAGTGAAAACCCTATCACCACTTGGGAAGAACTTCAAACAAAGTTCTTGGGTAAATACTTTCCTCTTTCCCTTACCTATGAAATTAGGGGACAAATCCTTCTCTTTTCAATGGTCCCCAGGGAAACTTTAGGAGAAGCTTGGGAGAGATTTAGGGAACAACCCTGCAGTTTCCCTCATCATGAAACATCACAATCTCAACTCATTGAGATATTTTACCATGATGTTGAGGATGGCACTAAGAAATTTCTTGATTCCTCATCTAAAGGAAATTTCATGTTTCAAAACTTGAGCACTACATGGGAGGTGGTTAAAAGAGCCTCTGAGACCCATGCTAGAGGACATACCTATGGGGTCCTGAAGGTTGCTAAGGATGAGGTGAACGCATACATCCATACCATTGCCGAAGACCTTTAATTTATCTCCCTAAAAAAGGATCGCCTAGAGTCCTCATTTAATGCCTATGAAAGGTATCCTCAACAAGTGAGGATTGCTAAATCTCTATGTGGGATATGTCAAGGGTATGATCATGCCACCCTCCAATGTCAATATCTCTACAACACACCTATACAACCTGATTTTGGTCAACAAGTGGAGGATCTTAATTCAATCCATAGTATCCTAAGCCAGGCTTACTAAAATCCAAACCAAGCCAGAAACCATCCCGAATTTCAATATGGAAACCCCTCAAGAGCTAATAACTCATTTCAGCTTCCCCCTCCACAAAGACCCCCACAACCCCATGCCTACTACCATCCACTACTAAGCTTCCCATACAACAAAAATCAAAGGAATTTTTGGAACCAAGGGAACTATAGGGGTAATATCTAAAATTGTGGACCTTATCAAGGACAACAATATCATAACCTTCATCAACCACCACCACAAAAGAATTTCCCTACTCTTGTAACTGATGATAGGATATCTGCCTTACAACTAATCATAAAGCACATCAGAAGTCCAACGATGCACAATTTTCCTGTCTCTTTGCGCAACAAAAAGCCCTTGTAGGTACCTTTGTTGGACAACCTCAGAAAAACCCAAAACATCTCAAACAACTAAAGGTTGTCTCTACCCGTACAAGGAAGACTCATACCCCTCCTCTTGAAAAACCCACCGATGTACCTTGGACTTTGAGGATGATGATATTGTGGTCATCAAAACTCCTCCTCCACCCACTCCCTCCATTCCAACTCCTTCCATCCCTTTTCTTCCTGTCCCACCTATGGAAATTGACGAGCTAGAAATTCCTATTTACAAACCTCATCCACATTACCAGGCCCACCTAAAGTAAGCTAGGCCTTAAACTTATTTAATGAAATTAGGGAAGCCATGAAAAAGTTGCATGTGGATATTCCTTTTCTTGTTGCCTTAGCTGATATGCCGACGTGGTCCAAGTACATAAAATCCCTATTGACTAGGAAGTACTACACTAATGAGCATGAGATAGTCATGCTTGCAAGAACTACTTCTGATATCATCCATATCAAGATGCCTAAGAAGAAGAAAGACCCTAGCTCCTTTGGGATTGGGTGCTACCTAAGTGATAATGCTTGCAGGAAGGGTCTTGCAGATTTGGGCACTAGTATTTCTATCATGCCCTATAGTCTTTGTAGAAGGTTAAGTTTTGTTGACATGCTTCCTACCGCCATGACCATCCAATTGGCTGACTCATCCATGAAAAAATCTATGGCTATCATTGAATACATACATGTAAGGATTGGGAAAGATGCCTATGTCCCATGTGACTTTGTCATCATGGACATAAAGGAAGACTTAAGGTACCCCATCATCTTTGGCCGCCCCTTTTTGGTCACTACTCGTGCCTTGATTGATGCCCAGGCTAGAACCATTTTCTTGTGCCTAGGAAAACAAACCCTAAAGTTTAGGGTATTTGAGAGCATGTGCAGACCAAGCCTCCAACAAGATGTCTATCTCCTTGATTTTATTGAGAAGATGCAACAATTGAGACAAGAATGGGAACTAGTTGAGGATGCCCTCCAAAATGCCCTTTTGATCCCTATCAATTTTGGATTTGTTGATGAAGAGAAATTTAGACATCATATCAACACCTTTTAGGAGATCTGTGATAAAGTGAACTTTTAGACTCCTTGAATTGTCTAATGAGACAATCAAATACGTATTGTAGGACTATATCAAGAATTTCAAGTGTTTTGATAAAGTTTGATGTCAATTGATGATGATATCATTATTAAGATCCATAAGTTTAGGACTATTTGAGGAATTTAGTTGGATGGTTGAACAATGTTATCTTGGCATAAAGTTGTTCTGAACATACATCATATGAAGTGCAATATGTGGTCCAAACTTCATGTTGAAATGAGCTTCCTATTGAAATCTATCTAGGTTTATTATTATGTGTACTTTGGTGCTTTGACGTATTGACGAACAAGGTATTTAATCAAATAGCCTAAGTTCTTGTTTAGCCAATGTCACACTCATATTTCACTTGAAGAGCCATGGATTGGCATGGTGAAGGCTCTGACCTGGGCCCTTGGATGCACATGACGGTTTCTACATCATCACCCTCATAGCGGTTGTTGTAAGGTCAGAAACACGACCCCCACAACTCCGATCATAGCATGAATCATCATGGGATGTGACTATAGGTGATGTTCACCAATCAGTTGGCTTCGACATGGTGAGGAACGTTCCATTCCCCCACACTTCCTCTCCCGATTGTACAGACTTCCAGCAAGACCAAGTTTCCCCTCTTATCTCCCTTGGTTGGAGTAGTGAATATAATAGGGGACATGAGGCTTGTGGAATCTCTGAGATTGTCCATGAGGACCATCGAATACAAACACCCATTAGTGTCATGGAGGTCCATTGCCACTGCAATAGAGAGCCCAAGCAGGTAATTCAAGGGCAGAAGGCGCTAGAAATCTTGTTGCCTCACATCACCAAGGAACACAGTTGGTTATGGAAGGATCGAAAGAGGATAGAGATGAGGATATGATGGTTGTCAGAACTCATTACACTAAATAAGATTACTCAAAACATAAAACACAATGAATCACTAATTAATCACATACCCAAAAATATGGGTAAATTATAACCGATTTCAACATCAATACCCGCTCAAAAACATTTGCATAAGAGCCCAACATCTTTCTTGTATCCATACTATGCCAAGAATTGGATACAAATTGGTCTACCACCTTAGCCACAACATATATGCAAAGGATAACAATATTTCTATATGTCACACAAATAAGCATTAACATGCTAACAAAATTTTGATTCATTTGAAACACCATATACAAACTTTTCCTGCCAGGACCTGAGAGTACAGGATGACTCTAGGACACACTAGACATCTAATCAACTTTATCAAAGATTCATTACTATACCTCCTCTTTGCTTCCACATGTTTGTTTTCGTCACTTCCGATTACCAAAAAAATGTGGCAAACCACAAGGGTGAGACACATGTCCCAGCAAGAGATATAACCTCCAACAACGCTTATTGATTACAACATTTTAGGTAATGAGATAGTTTAAGCAGTTTAATCATATACAACAAATAGGCTCAACAACACTGATGATTAACAAAATACATAAAGGAGCTGATAACAATTATCATCATCAAGCTGACTATCATCATTTTTAATATTAACTGTATAAGAGATTCAATAGCATATGCATAACTAGCATAAGCAAGTCTAGTAGCATATTATCTCTATTAACATGAATAAGTCTAGCATCATAATCACATATAATAACATTATCATGTCTAACAGTTTGAACATATCAATATCATAAGCAAAGCTATCAACATAAGCATGAGTATCTTCATAAGCATGATTAGCAGTATAGGAATTTCTAATTATAGAGGCATGGATAGCATGCTAAACATAACTAACAACATGATATAGCTAGCATCCTAATTACAATCATTAATAGCAGTATATATATCAACATAGGCATGACTATTGTATGTACACATTTACAATCTTATCCATATCCACAAAATAAGTATAATTACTATCTCTTAATTGCACTAAGTATCATCTTTATGTAAAGAGAACAAACAAGGGTTAAAGCCTCAAGTTTTCTCATCCTAATAGTTGGGGATGACTGGGGGTCTCGGGAGCTCTGGAGAAAGGCGGCGCAGGTGACGGGGGCGTAACCCTAAAAGACGACGGCAGATCGTCTGGAGGAGGAAAGGATGGAAGGAAGAGTCTGAATCGGAAAGCGGTTGGTATGCAGTGCTTGGTTCAGGAAACAGGTATCAATATCACGTATAGAGACATGAGAGGTGCGACTCCTAGCAATACCACAGAAGCTAGACCAGCGGCTGAACCTATTGGTATGGACACGGACGTACCCGAAGTGGTTACTGTGAATCCTGCTCAACCAGAGGTGCTACCTCCGGTGAAAACCCTAAACTTTAAGCAAGCTTGCACAGGAGGCGGAAACAGGGCGGCATCAAACCCTATCTTCATCGACGACGAACCGGAGGAGGTAGTAAACCCTAACGATATAGAACTGATCAATGTCCATGGTTACCCGGAAATATATGTTGCTCCGGAGGCAGAGGAAATCCTAAGCAAGCCGTTTAAATACTCAGTAATTGTCAAGCTCTTAGACAGATCGATAGGGTTTCTCACTATGCAGGAAAGATTAAAGCTCCTTTGGAGGCCGACGGGAAGATTCGAACTTTTTGAACTCACCGATCAGTACTATGTGGCTAAGTTTGGAGGGTGCCTAATGGTATGGCCCTGGGATGGTTATTTTGAACCTTCTAAAGGTATCCTAGACCATTTCGTAACCTGGGTTCGTGTGATAGGTCTGCCAATCCACTATTACAACATGGAGATCTTCAACAAGATCGAGGAAGCAGCATGACATTTGATCAGAGTCGACGATCATTCTATCAATCGTACGAGGTGTAGGTTCGCTAGACTCACCCTCGAACTGGATACTAGCCTTCCTATACATCCGGCGATCTTTATTAATGATAGAGAGTATAAACTAGAGTATGAATCCCTACCGGTCTTCTATACCAAGTGTGGGAGATTGGGGCATGAAGCGCAATACTGCAAAGGACCTTCTGAAGCACCAGCAACAACAAACCCGAAACCCGTGGAGGACGAGGCTGGGGTGCGATGGGTTGATGAGGAAGACAAGTGGCAGGTATACTATGGGAAGAAAATCATAGCCAGCAGACATCCAAGAAAGAAAGAAAAGGATCTGAATCGTAAGGGGAAAACTCAAGGGAGTGAAAATAGCAACAAATACCAGGTGTTAGATGGTGAAGTGTAGGAAGAGGTAACCCCCGGAGATGAGGAACAAATGGACACTGAAGCGAACGAACCCCAGGCGAGCAGTCCAAAGGTATGGTGCAAAAAACAAAGAAGAAATAAAGACACTAATGTATCCTCAAAGAGCACAGAAGAAACGCCAGTTGAAATACCAAAAACTAGACTGGATAAGGAGGTGCAAGTTACAGAGGCTCCTAGTGACAACCCAAGGTACACTGTAGTTATACCAGAGGGGGATGAGGTCATTATTGGGAGACCAGCAGGGGAACTGGAGATTACTATCAAGATCACCACTGCAGAGGCCGGCAACTCGATAGTGATTAAAGAGAGTTCAACTAACTCTAGCATAGCAGCTAGCAAGAAACCAATGATGGCAGGGAGGAAGGCAAAGGAGAAGGGAGACCCTACTCATTCAAGCAGCCCAACCAGGCGGCATGTCAACAATACCTGAGGCGGAATGAAGAGAGGAGGTGAGGAGAAGGAAGGTGTAGCAGTAGGTGCTAACCAGTAAATCTACACATCTCTTATTTATGATTAATACAATAGCTTGGAACATTAGGGGTGCCGACAAGAAGCAAGCCCGACAATCCCTTAAAAACAACATTAAGAAGTTTGCTGTTAAAATTGTAGCCATCTTTGAGCCCCAAATCTCAGGTGAACAAGCTAATAGAGCTATAAGGGAGATTGGCCTCTCGAGCTCGCATAGAGTGGAAGCAACCGGTTTCTTAGGCGGGATACGGGTCTTATGGAATGAATAGGAATGTGAGATCAGCATCATCCAGAGCAACAAATACTTTATTCACTGCCTTATTAACAATAGCAACTATACAACGTTTGTCTATGCATCTCCGTCCCCCACACGCCGCCCGGTTCTATGGGACCATCTCCTCCGGCTCAGCACCACCATTGACAAATCATGGATCACCTTGGGTGATTTCAACTGTATGTGAAGTCCATATGAGAAGAATGGAAGTAACTTCTTTAACCTTCGCGAGGTTGTGAACTTTAACAACTCGCTCACCCAGGCTAGCCTCACTGATATAGGGAGCACCGGGCACAAATTCACCTACAAGAAGGGCGTCCTCCATGAACGCCTTGACAGGGACGTTGCTAATGCCTGTTGGATTTAGAATTTTCCGAACTACATTTTTGAGAATCTTCCTCGTATTGGCTCAGACCACAATCCTATTGCCATTCTTCGAAAACTTACCCCTCCTAGAAAGCCTCGATTCAAAGCAAAAGTGACTTGGCAAGATCAACCAGAGTTTAAACACTTAATGCGAGATTCTTGGGACTCCAACAGACATTTCCACTCTGCGTTGGAGGAGGTGAAGGACCGGATCAGCAACTGGGATAGAGGCTTCACCCGCAGACAACAGAAGAATAAAAATGAACTCATCAATAAACTCTTTGTAGCTCAGAAGAAGGTAGAAACCGCATACAGCATGGAGGCAGATAGACAGAGTATCGGGCTCAAAATGGAGCTCGAAAACATTATGTTGGAGGAAGAGGAAGCCTAGAAACAACACAACCATATTAACTGGCTCAAATACGGTGATAACAACAACAAATATTATCATGCCTTTGTGAACAATAGCCGACATATGAACCGTATATCCAAGCTACAAAATGAGGAGGGTGTTTGGATTGAAAATACTCCTGACCTGAATAACTTGGTCCAACAACACTTCAAGGATATGTTTACATCCTCTATAACCACGTCTGCGAACAATATGAATCGTCTGCCAGCTGAGTTCAAGAAGCTTGACCACATCCAACACAGACAACTGGTTGCGATGCCTACGGAGCACGAGATATGGAAGTTGATCAAAGATTCCAACCCTTATAAAGTGGCGGGGCCGGATGGGACCGACTATCTTTTCTTCAAAAAACAGTGGAAGGTGATTAGGCCTTCAGTGATCAGAACAATACGAAGCATGCTGAACGGGAAACCGATCGATGATTCCATTGCTAGCTCGTGCATTGTGTTGATTCCAAAGAACAAAAATCCTACAAAATGCTCTCAGCTTCGACCCATTTCTCTTAATAACACCATTACGAAGCTTGCTTCCAAATTAGTTGTAGAACGGGTCAAACAACACATACCTAATTGGGTTTAAAAGGTTCATACGAGCTTTGTCCCGGGGAGGAGCATTACTGATAACATCATTATGGTTCAAGAAATTATTCATAACATGAGGAGGAAGTCCAGTGCGCCGTATATGGTGATTAAAAATGATCTCTCCAAAGCCTAAGACAGACTGTCATGGGCGTTCATTGACAACACTATGGAACATTTGGTTTGTCCCCGGAATGTCCACCAATATATCATGAACTCTTTACAAGCTGTTCAGACGAGTATTATCTTGAATGGAGCCTCTCTTCCTGCTTTCAAAGCCACCAGGGGCCTCCGTCAAGGAGATCCCCTTTCGCCATATCTTTTTGTGCTTTATATGGAAAGACTTACACAGCTTATTAACAATTTTGTGAAGGACAAACTCTAGAAACCGGTGAAGATGTCCCAACAAGGGCCTGCTATTTCCCATGTTGTCTTTGTGGATGATATAGTCCTCTTTTCCCAGGCATCCGTAGAATAAATCGCTATCATCAACAACATCTTCAGTATCTTTGAGTTGGCTTCAGGTCAAAGAATTTCTGTTGATAAATCGAAAATCTTCTTCTCCAAGTCTGTTAGTCGAGCGTTGAGGTCTTGAATCTGCTCGACCAGTGGTATAGCAGAGATGGAAGACCTGGGGAAATATCTCGGGATCCCCCTTCTTCATAAGAGAGTTGATAAGAGAATGTATGCCTATCTCACAGGTAATATCACCTTGAGGGTTAATGATTGGGCAGCGGAGACCCTTTCCCTTGCGGGGAGAATTTGCTTAGCCAAATATGTGCTTTCTGCTATTCCGACATATGCTATGCAGACTGCAAGACTACTGATATCTACCTGTAACAAGCAGGACAAGAGTATAAGGCAGTTTATCTAGGGTGGTGGACGAAAGGAGAGGCCAACATCACTCGTTTCTTGGAAGAAGGTCACCAAAATCCTGGAGAAGGGAGGTCTCCGTATCAAAATCATGTCGGATTGGAACAAATCTCTCCTATGGAAAAATACCTGGAACTTGATGAATGCGAAGAGTACGCTTTGGAAGGAGGGTCTTCTGAACAAGTACAAGAACTATAGCAACCAGAAGGGTTGTCGAGCTACCCCTTTCTGGAAAGCAATCTACGAAGGGAAAGAATTCATTATCGCTAATAGCTCCAGGGTCATTGGGGATGGTAGAGATACTTCAGTGTGGTACGACCACTGGGTACCTAACCAGGGAAAGCTAGTCAGAATCATCATCAAACCCATATCGGAGGACATCAATGACATGAAGGTATCCAGCATGATTAATTTTGAGAATTATTGGGATATAGACTTCCTAAAGAATTATCTCCCTCCACAGTGCGTGGAGAAGATTATTGACTTACCTGCCCCCCACCAGAACAATGGTAGAGATCTATGGAGTTGGAAGCACGATCCTACTGGTAGGTTCTCTACAAGAACATCCTATGATGCCCTGCATTCTGATGATACTGAACAACCGGATGGGGTGTGGGTCAAGCTCTGGAATATAGCTGCCCCATCTAAAATATGCATGTTCTTATGGCTAGCAGCACATGAGGCTGTCATGACGAATGTGCGTAGGAAACAACGTACCTTCACTGACTCTGCGACCTATCCTAGATGTAACAACGGTGATGAAACCATTCTTCATGCCTTGCGTGACTGCCCTCAAGCTATGGAGGTATGGACTCGGGGAGGATTCCAGCAACATCGTCTGAGTAGCACTGGTGTAGTCTTCAAACACTGGCTTTCGTAGATGTTGAAGGAAGATACCAATACGCAAATCAGGTTTTCCACGACCTGATGGGTGATTTGGAAGGCAAGAAATGAGCTAGTATTTGACAAAGTTCGCACTCTGGTTAGTCGTCAAGTTATCCAAATAGCGGGTCTTCAGAACACAATCTCACAAGCCTATGATACTCAAACCCGGCTTCACCAGGAGGACACGAACCAAGACAGTGCCCAAGCAGCTCATGAAGATGGTAGATTTACATGGACGACAGATGCGTCTGTTCATGGGAATTCAGAAGCTATAGCTACTACTACGTATGACCAGAACGGTAACTGGATCAGTGGGTGTGCTAGAAAGATCAGGGTGACCTCGGTTCTTGAAGCTGAAGTCCAAGCAATTGAGCTCGCGACGGAAGTTAGTAGAATAAACGGTCACAATTGCATTACCTTTGCTACAGACAGTGCTATGGCCGTTAAAGCCTTGAGGAACAATGTAGAAGATGCTCCTACTATTAGACATTGGATAGTGAGAGCTCAGGATTTCATGGCTGAAGTGGAGGATGTCGTGATCAAGAAAGTTAGTAGAAACAATCTCCATTTGGTGAACGACCTAGCCAAACACCATTTCAAAAACTATAAGGATGATCGTATGTATATCAATCCTCCTCTCGACCCGGTGGGTCGCCCCTTCCCCCTTCTCACATGTAATGGTAGGAGTCCTACCAAGTTTTCTTTACCAGTAGGTATTCTGTGTAATAATTGGATTTTCCCTGTGCGAGGAGAGTGGGTTGAATAAAATAGTCTCCTGACTTCCCTAAAAAAAAGAACAAACAAGGGTTATCATCCAGTGTGAAGCGTCGTGTATAACCCTAGATAGATTTGCTATACGGCTATATTCATCTTTTATTATGCCCTGAGGAATTTGAGTACACCACTCAAAATCCAACTGACCACTGCTAAGTCAAAATAAGTTCCATACAAGATCTAGGAATAGTCAGACTCCTAAGTTCTTCTCCTCCCCTAGTCAGTACGGGTCTGCTACAGCGACACATAAGGTCAAGCTGCTACAACCTAGTCCATCCTTGGCATAGGTCACTGCACTAGTGAAAGGAGGTGGGTACACTGATGAATCCTTCAGATTCATCTGCACAGTTGCCAATTCTAGGGATTTTGTGCCTCATATTGATTGATTTACCCTCGCTTTGGTTCACCTTGAGTGTTTCACTAACTCCTTGCAAATAATACCTAAATAGTTCTAATTACTAGTTTATTCGATGCTATTCTCTCTTACACATTCTCTTTTCCCTCAGCAGATCACTCACAACCATCCGACTACGGCCCAAGGCTGTCGGACTGGTACGTGTGCCAGAACGCCGCCAGAATGCCCGAGCACCATTTCCAACCAAACTTCACCCACACCCTCAGAATCCCGGCCTGAGTCCAGATCCGGTGTGCTACCAGACTGGGGACAGATCTAGAAGGTTGTTCCATCGCCATCTCACCTCTATCATCTCACTTCTACCATTGTTCTACCTCATTCTACCCGTGCAATCCCGGAGGTAGACACGACGATCAAGGCGGAGAGACAGACAACATCGACCATGACGGAGCAGTCCCGAAGACTGTGACGATCTACACCGGGCTGTCACAGATCTACTCTTCTGCTCTGACGATGCTTTCTCTCTCTCTCTTCTCTTTCTTTGTTGCTCCCTCTATGAGGAGCGAGTAGTTCCATTCACTGGGGTGCGGGGACTAGCCCCGCTGCCCGTGTTTTGTAACTTGTATCAAAAAGATATTATCTTTCCGATTCAATACTATATCGTTTCATACATGCTTGGATGTTGGTCGCATTCTTGTGTGCATCTATTGTCTTTCGGTGTGGTTTGTCTACGACCGCTCTTGAGACTCAAATACCGATTTAGTGTTGGTTTCTGGTGTGTGTATCCACCGCGCATCCGTTTTGGTATCTAGGAACACTTTCTAAGGAGTGGAGTAAACTCACCTCCATCGTTGTACTTTTGTACTATGAAATGGAATCAGTTGACGTACAAAAGTGCAACCTTGACAGGTCGAGGAACACACTCTGAGGAGAGAGTGGTGCAAAGTACTTGACCATTCGTTCGGGAATGGCTGACGTTGCAACACTCTCACGTTTCTCGTAGCTATATCCTCGAAAGAGGGATAGTCTATAAGGATACTAATCGATTTGGTAATTATCGCTTGCTTGTTAGTTTTACGATGCACATTTCACGAGGTTGAGTAAGATTTTCTCTTCGGAGACTACATATCTTCATTGAAACGTAGATACGTACCGGATGAGAGTTACTCAACCCGTGAAGGATGTATGCATTACTCTTGTCCTATAAGACATCGGTATTGTACAACATCCATGTATCCTGCTTACAAGTCTTGCTATGTTTGGTACAAGTACAATTCATGTGTAGTGGTGGTGAATACCCGCATCACCCCAGTGATCCATCATCATTTGCTAATCTCAGTTTTCAATCCTTAAACTAGTTTTTATTCTTGCCTTTACTTTTGCATGTTTTAGGTTAAATAACTCAAATCAAACTTTTGGTCTTAGATGATTAACTTAGATTGATACGAAACAAGAAAAAGACACTCAGATTCTTAACGTTGTCCTTTGGATTCGATCCTAAATCTGTACTATGATAAGGCTTCCACACTCTTGTGGGGTTGGAGCATTTATCTAGCACCAGTTGTAGGTAAACCTAGAGAGAACATCAATTCCCTAGGGTTTTCGGTGCATATTAGGACTTCCATTGGAAGAGTAATCTTTTGGTGTAAGTTCTAGCTACATCAAAAAATAGCTCCCTCGCTGATGGGGGAAGGTCTCTGGATTCTTCTGGATGGGCAACGAGGCGAAAGTGATGTGCATCCAAGTCATCCAGAAGACTCATTCAAGTTGCCACAACTTCCCAGCCAACTAGTTGTTCAGACCACTTCCTCATTCTCAGCACCAGCCATCACGAGATATCTTTGTCGGACCTTCTTCCAACTACGAGGACCGCCTGGTTAACACTGCGCAACCCTTCCCCTCCATCTTGAACCTAGTATTTTCTCAGAAATGGGAAAATTCATAAGTTCAAGGTGGAGGGCGAGTGGTATGACTCTCACTCCACCCTTTATCTTTACTGTTTCATGTTTTTCCATTCTTAGTTTCTTTTTCATAATTTTTCCACCTTTTTGTTAGTTTTCTAAAAATAAAGCCTTTATCTAGTCGGCTTTTGTTTTTCGAATCTGAGATCATTACCTCTTTTCGTTACAAATTCCCAAGAAAAGAATGCTTATAACTAGCCAATGCGTGTTTTTCATCTTGAATAACCTATGAATCCTAATGTCAAACCCTAAAATAGGAAATGATGATACACTTCAATAAAGCTGAGATAGATCAAATACATCACGCCTTTATCTGATTAATGGATCTGTTGTATGGATTTCTCATTTGATGTTTAATCATGTCTCTTTTTTAGCAAAATGTGATGGAGAAAAGAGACCCGTCGCATGGAATCGCTAAACAATCTGCATCATGATCCGAACTCTCTTCTACACTTCTTCCTTCATTTTCATACCCCTCTGTTCACTAACCATGCCAAAGTTTTAAGTTTGGTGTGGCACGCCACACTCCTTTCTAGTGAAAACTAGAACATTGCCGAACTTTAAGTTCGGTGTGGTAAACCACACCTCTGCAAAACTCTAAGTTCGGTGTGGTACACCACACCTCTTCTTCCACTACCGCTTCTTCCATACCCCTCAATACATAACAGGGGCGTACCACCTTCTCATTTTGCTTCAAAGAGTATACAATGATGATTGTGCACATACCGAGGTTGGTGAAAAATCTACCCCGATTCCAAAAAGAGGCCTGGCAGCCCAAATATGCAAAAATCCAAAAATACCCTTTCTCCTAAGCCAAGTGAGAATGAATAAAAGCCAGAGTGTGAATAAAAACATGAGAGTTGTGCCCTGAATAAGGATAACCGATAAAGGTCTCGCTCGGTCGGTACATTAGCTGCCCTCATAAAGGAAGATGTGTCGCGACCGGTAGTGAGATCCTAAGGATCCAAAAATAACCCCTTACCTCCTCTCAAAGAGGTAAAATAGCCAAAAGCCTGAAGCCAACCTATACACACTTCTGAGTTACCTTTAGAGAAAAAAAAATCGGGTGTAAGGCTAAGTCAACCAGAGTTGTGCATAAATCATTCAAAGTATCTCGATGAGTCAATTATTAATAAGAGTCTTGAGTCAATCAAAGAAGAGACTCTTATCTTTTGATCATACCCCCATTCTCTCCTCTATCAACACCAGTGACAGATCATATGCTTTTTGTTGATTTTGTGGGTCTGTTCCAAGTCTCATATACTCTTTAACATGACTGATACGACAGAGACTGAGAAGGAAATACTTCAGCAAAATGAACTCAGAAATGAGGATATCATAAGATGTATTTCGTGATCTAAGGAAGCTCTAATGTTGTATCGATCTGAGCCATGAACAAAATTATAATATGACATAAGGATGAGGCAAACACGAGATGAACAATTTCATTGGCGACTGTTTTAAGTTTTTCATTCCTCGGGACGAGCAACGCTTAAGTTCGGTGTGGCGATGAATCCTCCAGATCCATCTTCAGTCACCAATTCAAAGGATTTTCGACGTTTTTTCCCTAATTTTGTTTTGCCTCATTTTCCCTTTTCTCTTTTCTCGTGAAAATTCTGACACTTGCATGCAGATGAGGTAATTACGAGACAAACGAGCTTTTTGTCGACTATCTTAAGTTTTTCTCCATTCCTCGAGACGAGTAACGCTCAAGTTCGGTGTGGTGATGAATCCTTCAGATTCATCTGCACAGTCGCCAATTCTAGGGATTTTGTGCCTCATATTGACTGATTTACCCTCGCTTTGGTTCACCTTGAGTGTTTCACTAACTCCTTGCAAATAATACCTAAATAGTTCTAATTACTAGTTTATTCGATGCTATTCTCTCTTACAAATTCTCTTTTCCCTCTGCAGATCACTCGCAACCATCCGACTACGACCCAAGGCTGCCGGACTGGGACCAGTGCCGGAACGCCGCCAGAATGCCCGAGCACCGTTTCCAACCAAACTTCACCCACAACCTCAGAATCCAAGCCTGAGTCCAGATCTGGTGTGCTGCCAGACTGGGGACAGATCTAGAAGGCTGTTCCATCGCCATCTCACCTCTATCATCTCACTTCTACCATTGTTCTACCTCATTCTACCTGTGCAATCCCGGAGGTAGACACGACGATCGAGGCAGAGAGACGGACGACATCGACCATGACGGATCAGTCTCGGAGACTACAACGATCTACATCGGGCTGTCACAGATCTACTCTTCTGCTCCGACGATGCTTTCTTTCTCTCTCTTCTCTTTCTTTGTTGCTCTCTCTATGAGGAGAGAGTAGTTCCATTCACTGGGGTGTGGGGACTAGCCCCGCTGCCCGTGTTTTGTAACTTGTATCAAAAAGATATTATCTTTCCAATTCAATACTATATCATTTCATACATGCTTGGATGTTGGCCGCATTCTTGTGTGCATCTATTGTCTTTCGTTGTGGTTTGTCTACGACCGCTCTTGAGACTCGAATACCGATTTAGTGTTGGTTTCTGGTGTGTGTATCCACCGCGCATCCATTTCGGTATCTAGGAACGCTTTCTAAGGAGTGGAGTAAACTCACCTCCATCGTTGTACTTTTGTACTATGAAATGGAATCAGTTGATGTACAAAAGTGCAACCTTGACAGGTCGAGGAACACACTCTGAGGAGAGAGTGGTGCAAAGTACTTGAACATTCGTTCGGGAATGGCAGACGTTGCAACACTCTCACATTTCTCGTAGCTATATCCTCGAAAGAGGGATAGTCTATAAGGATACTAATCGATTTGGTAATTATCGCTCGCTTGTTAGTTTTCCGATGCACGTTTCACGAGGTTGAGTAAGATTTTCTCTTCGGAGACTACATATCTTCATTGACACGTAGATATGTACCGGATGAGAGTTACTCAACCCGTGAAGGATGTATGCATTACTCCTGTCCTATAAGACATCGATATTGTACAACATCCATGTATCCTGCTTACAAGTCTTGCTATGTTTGGTACAAGTACAATTTATGTGTAGTGGTGGTGAATACCCGCGTCACCCCAGTGATCCATCATCATTTGCTAATATCAGTTTTCAATCCTTAAACTAGTTTTTATTCTTGCCTTTACTTTTGCATGTTTTAGGTTAAATACTCAAATCAAACTTCTGGTCTTAGATGATTAACTTAGATTGATACAAAACCAGAAAAAGACACTCAGATTCTTAACGTTGTCCTTTGGGTTCGATCCTAAATCTGTACTATGATAAGGCTTCCACACTTTTGTGGGGTTGGAGCATTTATCTAGCACCAGTTGTAGGTAAACCTAGAGAGAACATCAATTCCCTAGGGTTTTTGGTGCATATTAGGACTTCCATTGGAAGAGTAATCTTTTGGTGTAAGTTCTAGCTCCATCATACACATACCCTACCATCCGAGGTACAACCACAGCCATTCTCTTTTATTTGTTCAGTAACCATAGTTTTCCTCCAATGTCATCACAAATATAATCACCGAGATACAACCACAAATGTTCTCAAACTGAGGGCTAGGTATGACGGCAATCATGCTCCCTATATACTTGAATTCAGGATGACAAGCACCCTGCATACTCATCAGTATGCGCGCCGAGTTTCGCTTAGGAGTACCCATTTCACCATCTGGCAAGTTCTGACAGTCAGATGGATCTATGGAAAAGGACACTACATGATTAGAGTTCCACTTGATTAGTTATGCCAATTGGGTGAATTAAGGTTGCATCAAACAAATGGACATACAAGCCCTAATTCACATCTAGCAAGCATATAAGTGTCACAACTTCAAAAGTTATAAAACATGTGAAACACAATTTCTCATCTCATCATGACATGGTACTATTCACTTACCATTCATGAGACTACATTAGTTATCATACTATCACAAGATATAAATACTTTTAACAATATCACAAGGTATCAACCCATATCTACACAAGAGGATTACACCTCATTCAGGGCTCAACCATGCCCAAAGTTCATTAAGACCATCATACTTTTCCCTACAATCATCATTATCTTTCCATGCCTTATAGCAAGGCTCAAGAACATCACTTACATATAATAGACCGTATCAGCCCAATATTGCATTAATAAGCTGGGAGATCTTCATAAACAATCATAGCAGGATTATGTTAAAATTGAGAACATTCCTTTATCACATCAACATGCAAGGAATTTAGATATGATTAACCCTCATCATATTCATAATGCTTATGTTTAGCATAAGAAAGTATCAACCATGTGGCTATGATAACCACCATTTAACACATTAAGGTTATGATCATGATAAGGAGGTTATTCCACCACCATTCCATTATATAAGAATGTTAAACATGAATACTCATCTTTATCTATTTTCATTCGAGTTAGGTTCAACATGATAAATTATATCAATGTTACTAATCAACACTTACACCCAAACCCTAACTCATGACATCCCCATTGGATCATGGATGCATAAGGTGAAGCATCACCATCACATTCCATACTATTCTCAAGTATGAACTCACATAAATCAAGGTGTAACCATCAGGTTATAGCATACTAGGGTTTCAACAATAGTAACAAAGTACTCCATGATTGCATTAGTCATTCAAGGACTATTCATACCCAATTACCATCATTTAGTCATATTAAAGCTAGGTATAACAAGCTATACCTATTCACGGTTAAATATCAACACAATATGATTATCAACCCTTCTATTCATATGAGTGAATAGGTAAGACTACCTTATTAAGGGTAACCCTCCATTTGTTCCATCATCATTCAACCCATATCACCATACCACAATGTCACTAAGAACCATTGGATGTTAAAAAGGTAAGACCATTGGTTGTTTACATAAGTACACACCTTGGATAAACCACCAACGAAGTCCTTGATTGGTGCTCTAGAATGAGTCACGATCTAACCCTAGACATCCCATGATTAACAACACAAAAAGTTCCATTGAGAGCAGGGTAAAACCCACAACTGACTGTTTAGTTAAAACAAGCCATCCATTGTCAACAAGTAAGCTCCTTAAGTTGATCATATAAAGGAAACCATCTAAATCACATTATTAGGACCAACATATTACATTATCTATCATTCCACTTTATTGGAGGAATAAACATTAGATCTTGACCATTGGGTCAAGTTCATATGTTAAAACCATCAATTACAGTATTGGTTCGACCATTGCATTAAGTGACCCAAGAAACCATTGATCTAAGGCTCAATTGATGCTACAACTATATGATTAACTCACCATAGATTTTGGAGATATTATACACCATCATTAGTGACCACTAAGTCACCATAGGTTGTTAGATCAGCACTATATTCATTAATCAACATCAAATATTAATCTAATGTCATCATTGATTGATAACATTAGTAGGGTACATAATGGTTGATCATTAAACTTCTAATTGATCCAAAACCTGACCGAAGGGGGTGACCATAGGTTGTCACCATGATATGAAACATTTGATGATAACCATCAGTTGTCATGAAGATAACACCATAGGGTTGTTGCAATGGTATCATCATTGGGTCATGGGTTTATAGAAGAAATCAGCTTAAAAACCCTAAAATTGACCATTGGTTGATAGGTGCTTAGCACCATAGGTTGTCAAACCAACCTGATCCAAGTCATATTATACCTTAGGAATAACATACACATGTTCATATATAACTGAAATCAGAATAGGGAACATTATAAAAATTGAAATCCAAGTCAAGCATAGCTTTTTAGTTCATGGATCATCATTTTCAAGCAAGAAAATGATCTAGAAAACTTATGGTAAGCAATATACATGGAGCAAGTTATAAAACTTGCCTCTAATGAGAAGATGAAACCCCACACAGAAGAAAACTTGAGCAGGTAGGGTACAATATCCAAGAATAAACTATGAATTCGTCCATCTAGAACCTTTCTTCATCAAATTAGCAAACCCTAAGCATAAGGAGCAAGAAAGGTAGGATTTTAGAGCTTTAGAGCAATTTATACCATGAAACAGCAAGGTTAAAACCTGGATAAAGCTAAGAGGAAGTATAAAAAAGAAATATATGGAGGAAAAAAGGGAATTCTTACTCGTTTAGGTCAAGATCACTAGAAGGAAGCTTTTTCAACCCTAAAATGAAGTCAACTACAACCCTAGATCCTTTTTCCAAGAAGATCCCCACTTTCTTCTTCCTTGGACAGAAAAATTCATAGTATCAAAGAGGTAGAACGAGGTTGGGAGAAGGAGGGAAGTGGTGGAGAGAATATGGCTCGTTTTGGTGCTTGGGGATAAGTATATGAAACTTTAAGATAAAGAAAAAGAAAAAATTGAAGTTCTAGTATCTATCCAAGTGTCCATGGCCTTAATTTATTAAGAATATACAAGCACACACACAATAAGATCCCCCATAATGTGTATAGACCTTATTATATTTCCTTTGTCGAATTTCCCATCCAATCAAATAATTCATTAGTTGATAGCTACTAAAGGTAGCTCATCCGTGAAGGGGTAAACCCTAAAATACCCTTGGAGAAAACACCTTCAAACCAAGATTTAAATAGGAGCCCCATGGCTCAAAAAGTTTAATAATGATGATAGAATATCCAAGGAACATAATAAAAGTGATAAATTTCAAAGAAAACCTCTCAATTGGGTAAATTGTATAAAAGTCCAAAATGTGCATAAAATTGCATAACTTGCTGAAATAGTGTCCAAATTGGACCAAATTTGAAACTTAAGCTTTTATTATGATTTATAATCATATAAAAAGGTTATATTAGGATTATAAAAATTCAATTATGATAATTAAGCTTATTCAACTCATTAAGAAAGTTTAGGGGCCTTACAACTATAAACACCTAATAGGGATTTCGCCCCCAAAATCCAAGGTAAAAAAAGATGGATACGTCCTTTGCACCTCATCCTATTACCTTCACAAGGTTACATGCATATCATGGTGACATCACATCATTCATACATATATCCTCTTGGGTAAACACAAAAGCCCCCACCTTAGAAGATATTCTCAATATGGAATGTAGAAACTTGTTGTGTCATTTGTACAACTCTAGTAGTAATGTTCAAATTTAAATTATAGCTATCATCCTAAAATTATATCTATTGTATCAACACATTACTCAAAATTCATACTTGTTGTCTCTTATCAAACATAAAACATTATGTATCTCTTATCATATGTAACTTATGTCATCCACTCTAACTCTTATGCATTGATATTTGATCCTAGGTTTATCTTAAAGGAACACAGTGTCACATATCTATTAACCAACAAACCATCTATCCTTGATAGTGGTCTTGCCCAGCTATCACTAAACCATATACAACATTATAGAATCACTTTGTTTTTCCTTCCAAACAACATTTAGAGGGTCATGATCAACTCTCCCTCCCTCTCTCTATACAGAAGAGGAATACTTGGAATGTTCATTTAATAAACATCTCCAACCTTCACATATTTCTCATATTATTAATACGTCTTGGATACTAGGATTCATTACTTTGGTATCCACCTCATGAGCTATAAGAAACTCACATCCTTATATCATATACTTTTACCAACATAACAAATATCAAGACGTATAAGAAGAGTCTTCCTAATTATTGGAAGGCTCAAAAGAAAAATCATCACAAACTTTATGAACTTGGAACCATAGTCCAAACAACCTTATGCTATAATAAGCTATCCACCCTCATATTTGGAATGAATCCACACATACCAAGTGGAAATGATCCACTTGAAATTTGTGACCTGGAATGAAAAGACACAAAGGGAAACACACGTCTTACATCATAGCAACATTTTTCAAGGTCACTAGCAAAAAGGTAACCAATTCTATTTTCATTATGCAAGTTACAACTTCTTATGTATCATTTTACCCTTTTGATTTTGGGTTCCTTGCCATTAGTATAGGAATAATCATGATTAACATATCTCATTACTCCTTCCTTGATGACTATTTATCACATTGGGGTATGTTCACTTATTTTATTATATTTTTCAGCCACTTATCATATTCCACATTTTCTTCATTAAATCAGAATCTTCTCCCTTAATTTCTTTCACATGCCATGCTGATTTTTCATTAACACTTTCTTACACACATAGGTTGGTCTGATATTAACTCAGGTTCCACCTTATTTCTTTGTCATTGTTCCCATTCATCTTCTCATTTTGTACTTGTTATAGGAGTTCTCTCTATCTTATGTGGATTTCATACCTTGATTCACTTTATAATCATAGACTTGTTTGTCTTTTACTTTATTATATTTTTTGAATCACATCTTCAAGAACTCCTCTTTTCCTTATTTGTATTCAGATTTAGATTTCATGGTGTTGTATCATTCTCTTATATTTACCAAACATTCAAGTTTTGACAGATAATGATACAGTTCTCATCTTCTTTAAGGTAGGATTGAGATATTCATACCATGATTTCTTATTCATTATGCTCTTTAGATTGTCTCAAAATGACTACTTTATCACAATAATAAAAAAGATAACAATCTAAGAGTTCCATACTTACCTTTTCTTCAATAATTGAATACTTGGCCAGGGAATCCAAGTACTGAGATTAGGCAGTATGCACCATGTTTTGTGTCACATTCCTAACTTAGACATCATCCTAGTCTTAAGTCCTAGTGTCCCTATAGACTCAGTGAACCTAAAGCTCTGATACCAACTTGTGAGAACCCATTACACTAAACGAGATTACTCAAAACATAAAATACAATCAATCACTAATTAATCACATACCCAAAAATATGGGTAAATTAAAATCAATATCAACATCAATACCCGCTCAAAAAAATTTCATAAGAGCCCAACATCTTTCTTGTATCCATACTATGCCAAGAATTGGATACAAATTGGTCTATTGCCTTAGCCACAACATATATACATAGGAGAACAATATTTGTATATGTCACACAAATAAGCATTAATATGCTAACAAATTTTGATTCATTTGAAACACCATATACAAACTTTTCCTGCCAGGACCTGAGATACAGGACGACTCTAGGACACACTAGACATCTATTAAACTTTATCAAAGATTCATTACAATAGCTCCTCTTTGCTTCCACATGTTTGTTTTCGTCACTTCCGATTACCAAAAAAATGTGGCGAACCACAAGGGTGAGACCCATGTCCCAGCAAGTGATATAACCTCCAAAAATGCTTATTCATTACAAAATTTTAGGTAATGAGATAGTTTAAGTAGTTTAATCATATACAACAAATAGGCTCAGCAACACTGATGATTAACAAAATACATAAAGGAGCTGATAACAATTATCATCATCAAGCAGACTATCATCATTTTTAATATTAACCGTATAAGAGATTCAATATCATATGCATAACTAGCATAAGCAAGTCTAGTAGCATATTATGTCTATTAACATGAATAAGTCTAGCATCATAAGCATATCTAATAACATTATCATCTCTAACATTTTGAACAGATCAATATCATAAGCAGATCTATCAACATAAGCACGAGTATTTGCATAAGCATTATTATCAGTATAGGAATTTTTAATTATAGAGGCATGGCTAGCATGGTAAACATAACTAACAACATGATATAGCTAGCATCCTAATTATAATCAGTAGTAGTATAGATATCAACAGAAGCATGACTACTGTATGTACACATTTACAATCTTATTCATATCCACAACATAGGTATAATTACTCTCTCTTAATTGCACTAAGCATCATCTTTATGTAAAGAGAACAAACAAGGGTTATCATCCAATGGAAAGCGTCATGTATAACCCTAGATAGATATGCTACACTACTGTATTACATCTTTTATTATGCCCTGAGGAATTTGAGGATACCACTCAAAAACCCAATTGACCACTGCTAAGTCAAAATCAGTGCCATAAAAGATCTAGGAAGAGTCAGACTCCTAAGATCTTCTCCGCCCCCAGTCAGTACGCGTCCACCACAACAACACATAAGGTTAAGCTTCTATAGCCTGGTCCATCCTTGGCACAGGTCACGAAACTAACGAAAGGAGGTGGGTACGCATACCCTACCATCTGAGATACAACCATAGTTGTCCTCCTATATCATAATATATATAATCATTGAGATACGACCGCATCCATTCCCAAACTGAGGACTAGGTATGACCGTAGTCATCCTCCCTAAACACTTGAATTTAGGATGACAAGCACCCCACATACTCATCAGTATGCTCTCTGAGTTTCCCTTAGGAATACTGATCGACCAAAATCACGCGTCCAAAATGGAGTGGATCTAGATTAGTCAGACTTTTAATAAAGTAACCCAAGCCTTCAGGCCCCCGCAACGATAGACGGGGTCTGAAGTAGTAATCGGGGTCGAACATAGGGACAAGGGTGGTAAGTTCTAAGTACACAAAATCAATACTCTTTATACTCTGAACTAAAGGGTAATTAAAGGGGTGTTCCCAAGGGAACAATGTCACTTCAAAAAAAGTAAAACAAAGCAGAGTAAAAGAAAAGAGGGAAAGAGAATAACAAAACAAGGGGTGTAAACAAGATAAGGGGAGTAACTTGGATTGGGTTTCACCTACTAAAGCATCTCACCAACATACAACATCATCTCTCTCTCGTATACTACTATCAAGCTAACAAGCAATCATCAAAGATGTCTATTCCACTCTCTCTCGAGATGAGGATATATCCAAGTCTAAGGGTAGCCTCACTCTTGAGATGACTACACAAAAACCACATAGCAGATCATATGATCTTAAGCTTTAGCATTCCAACACTCTCGTGTATTCATGCTACTCCATAACACAAGATATACATGATATTACTCTCTCGAGACATCAAGAATCATACATCACAAGATGGTAGCTAAGCATGCAAGTGAAGCATTAAAAAAGTTGTATGGAGATAAATTTGATAATAGCATATATATTCAATCAAGAGAGACAATATGCATGTTGGGAGAGCCTTAGTGGCTACTCCCAACCCAAGTTAATATGTTTAGCAACGCATGGTTATGGGCAGCATAACAACGTTACAAATAGCTAGATACAATTAGATCCACGAAGTGAGGAGGGAGGTACAATATAATGGAGTACAAATCTAGAGGGGAAGAAGAAGAATGATACAACACAATACTCCTTGGATCTAGATCTGCATTTGGTGATGACGGGGGCGTCCTTCTTCTTTCGAAGAAGATGAGTCCTCCTATCTTCTCTCTCCTCATCTTTTGCCTTTAGATATTGAAGATCTCTCGATGAATGGAGTGGAAATGCATGAATCTAAAATTCTGTAGCACTTCGTGGTCCATCCAGCGTGCTCATTTTGGTTGAGTGGGTGGCCTGTTTATAGTCCTCTTCCACCGACTTAAGTGGGTCACGGTCGTAGCTTGGCTGGGGCATGCCGCGGTGACTGTTGTTGAGTTTCTATAGAACCGCGATCGTGGTCCTTTTGAGTGACCGTGGTTGCGGTCCTTTTGACTTGTCTGCGATCGTGGTCCTGGCTTGACTTGGCTGCGGTCGCGGTCCTTGATCACCCACAACCTTTGTTGCTATTGGGGAGGTTGTGGCTTTTGGTCGAGTAGACCGTAGTCGCAGTTTGGGTAGACCAAGTCACGACCGCGGTCATGTAGGACCAATTGTGGTCACATTCCGGTGCCCCGTGACCCTTCTCTCTTCAGCTCAATGGACCACGGTTGCTAAGGCAAGCCGCAGTCTCGGTCCTTGGTTGACATGTGACCGCGACCTTGATAAAACACCTAATTACCACAAAAAGATATGTAAGTGTAAAAATCAACAAAAGATGAAAACAAGTAGGGAAAAGTTGGCAAAAGGTGTGCAAAAAGATATATAAATTGTATAAAAAAGTGCACAAAATTGAGTGTTATCAACTACCCCAAACTTAGGATCTAGCTTGTCCTCAGGCTAAATGTAGGCTAAAAAATGTAGAGAGAAAAAGCATATATGTGCAGCAGATCTGTGAAATTTAGTATCACTATGTTATTCTCATTCTTGCATCAAGACTGCCTTGGTATGCTATCTCAACCTTGGTCTCATTCTTCCCTTCTATGTCTGGAGTTGCTCAACTTCGCGTTCTTGGCATTGCCTTCAATTGTAAAAGGCATCTCTTTCTCAACATATCACCCAGTCCCTTTTGGTTCCCGACCATACTAACTCCACATCCCCCTTGAGGGGTATCTTTCACACTCCTTCATTTTTAGTAGGACCTATGCTAGTGTGTTTGGGTAGGCTTTAAGCTTAAGTGTTTTCCCTCTTTTCCTAAACTTCCTCACCCACAACTGTCGTAAGGACAATGTTGCCCATATAGGCTTTTGACTTTAAGTCAGGCAGTTTTGTGAGTTTTGTTCAGGAATTGAGGTGTGTAACTTGGCCTCAAGGTTCCACTTACGGGCATGACATATCTGCATTCTTGAGTGCAGCAATACACCGACATGTGGAAACTTTTAGCATCTTTTGGGTACAACTCTCATATATCTATATATATATATATAGATATATATATGGCTAGGTGAAGTTATCCATCTTTCAAGGGTTTCACGAGCTTGTGGTTGAGGCAAACATGGCATCTTATTCCAAGAATGAGATAAAATAGTGATTCTATATTTCTCATTTAATTTGCACGTGCAGATATTGTTCATTTGTTTCTCTCTAGGGACGCGATTGAACTACATCTTTTAGCAAGGAGGTAGACTACATTCTATAATCTAAAGTAGTTGCACATAAAATTTTAAAATTTTGATGGCAAGACTGCAATTGTAAATTTTAATTGGAAAGAGAATATGGACATGGAGAATATTAATAAGAAATTGGAATTTTAGTCAAAATTTGAGAAGTAAATTACCTCTCTAGCCCGCTTATGACTCCTCCCCCAAATTTATCCTTCACCCAGTCCCTAGGTGTTAAAGTTGTAGTGAGACGCATAAACGGGCATCCTTTATGGTTGTACTTTGTTGTTGGAGGCCCTTATGGACATGAGGAGCATTCCTACATATACACCTCATAGTGGATGTTATTTTTCGTACTGCATCCCCTCCACCTTCGCATTGAAGTTGGCCAGGGCCATCATCCAGGCGAGGTAGAAGAAGCCACAATCATTTGACAACGATGCTTGTTGAGGGCTTCTGTGGCAGAATTATGTCTTTTTGAAGTCTTTTCCTTATCTGTGGATGTACCTCTGGCCATGGATTTTTAGCATCTCCACTATCACCTCGGCGCACGTGATAGCCTTTTCTTCAGTTGGTGTCCTTGTTGTCGTCATGTTGGTCTTTTTGTTGAGGCTGAAGGCCGAGTTTGAGCTATTGTATAAGACTCCAGTCCTCTTCTTCATGTCGACGATCAGTGGTATCCAGTGACTATCGTGAAGGATACGTAGAAAGATATACTCTGCTAGGGACTGTGCCAAGTGTTGTTGAAGACGTTCTTTCTCCCAAGAATTCTTGTTTTTCAGGATGTCATCTACCAGCAGAAAGTATGCCATATGTACATTTGGCATATTGTCACCCAGAAGCACCTGGTAGGTTGACATTGTGGTAACTAATAAGTACCCTCCTATCTTCAATATTTCACAGAGGTCATCCTTCAGCACACATATGCCGTCTCTTTCAAAGATGACATTGCCTGAGATATCATCGTCCTTCAAGGTCTTCATGATCAATTCTAGTACTTCTTTAGATAGGCTAACATAGCTCCATCTGTCAAAGTCCTTGAAGGAGGCAGTAATCTCTCCTAACGGTCCATCCAGTTTCTCATCTAATGGATCCTCTTCTATCTCCCCCTCTTCAAGCTTTTCATCTGGGGGTTGCAGAGTTGTTGCTTTTGTTGCGGGTGGGTGTTCAGTTGCATGTGCAAGCATGCTTTTTGTGGTTTTATCAGTAGCTGTCTCCCAACCTTTCTTCAAAACATCTTCTCTGGTTGGCTCTATAGGATCGATCCATAGAGTTTTTAGTTGTTCCCTCCATTCCACCTTTTCTGGGAGGGGGATCTCCTAGTGAAGACTCCTTGGTACTGTGCCAGATGCCATTGCCAGATCCTTGAAGAACCGGCGATTGTAGATGACTTCCAAGGCATAAATGCATTACAGTCCATGTAGGTCTTTGTTTATCAGATCTTCTAGGGGGATGCCCTTATTGATTGCTTCCATCATCCGTATCACGATGAAGGCACAATCCCCCGAGCCAGGCATTTCCTGGGGGACCTTCTTGTAGATTGAGTATAATTTCTAGATCCCCTTGAATCTGTCATCTACTGATTTGATAGATCTCTTCATACGTACATGTATCTTTAAATCTTTGCAGGCATCCTCGTTCTTATACATGATGGTTGTGCAGTCCATCTCCACTTTGCAACAGTTTTACAACGTCATCTTTCTCTCATACAAATCGACGACTATCAGATTCTAGTGCTTTAAGTTTCTCACTGGTAGGATCACCTGCTTCACCCCCATCCTACATATAGCTTCTTTCATCTTGACCACATCTGCGTCTTCATATTCTTCTCTGAGTAGGAAGCTCACCAGATGGGTCGTGCTATTGAAGACTGGCTACGGCTTCTCTGGATGTAGAGATTCTTCCAGGAGGGTGGTGCAGAGCACTTTGAACATTTTCTTGTGAACCTGTTCCCTTTCGATGAAGATTCCTCTGAGGTGATCCCTTGTCATATTTCTACCCTTGTTGATGTAGACGGTGTCTATCCTGGGTAGGCTATCTTTGAGGATGTCATCTAAGATATGGACATCCCTACAGCTGATTCTGGACAGTGCTTCCATGTCCATATCTTTCATCTTCATTGGTAGTGGAGGGGCTTCTATTAAGACTTCCTTTTCGGCCTATACGTCTTCCTCCCTGGTGGGCTCATCTACAAAGAATCATGTGAGCCTACCTACTTCATAATCAGATGTAGCTCCTGGTGCCTCTGCCAGGTCGGCTCCAGGAGCTGTTGTAGATTCTTCTTTCTTTTCTACTGCTATTGATGAAGTTTCTGTAGATGTACTTTCCTTGAAGTTGATATCATCAGATGGTTGTCCCAGCTTAGCAACAACTAATTCCACTAGGGTGGCCTCCATCTTCCCATCAAAGATTATGTCTTGATGTTTGTTGTGGCTCGGGAAGTTGAGGAAGCCGTTGCTTTCTTCTATTCCCACCCCTAGCTCATTCAGGAAGTGATGCGATGATTTTGAATCGCATTTATAGACCTTTTTCATATGTGTTTTGTACTCTAATTACTCATTTTTATGGATAATATTGCATAATTCACTCATTTCGGTCTTTGCCAGCATTCTATGTCAAATCCCCTTTGTGTTACCATTCTGAGCATTATTTATCATGTTATCATAATTTGTGTGGATTTACTTGGTCTTATTGTGGAATTTCAGGAAGAACAAGTATCTTCTTCCGTCGATACCATCGAACAAGACACAGGTTGCCAGCCGAGAGGAGCAGCACAGAGTCGATACCATCGACGAGAGTCGATGCCATCGACACACGGAGAGCTACAACGTCGCTAAACGACAACAACCGACGCTAAAGAGAGTCGATACCATCGACCCAAGTCGATGGTATCGAGATGACCACAGGCGCTCAGACGAAAAGAAAAGAAAGCTGCCGCTAATATGCTGGGTCGATACCATCGACTCGCGTCGATGGTATCAACTCCGGCAGATATGCGTTAGATCTGTTTTGAGCTCGATCAGACGGTTGTTGTTATTTGATGACCTAATTAGGGACTTATACCTAATGACGGCCGCCTACACGAGAGAAGGGGGGAATTTGGCATTGCACAAGTGCCGAGGAAGGAGAAAAAGGAGAACAGAGGCCAGAAGCTCATCCCGGGTGATTCGGACGCTGTCGAAGACGAATTCCACCACTGACAGGCGGGGAAGCTCATATTCTACGCCAAGGATCTACCGGTTCTTCTCCGTTCAGGGGTTTTCCCACTTGTTTCATGTTTTTATTATGAATTCCCCTAATTCTACCATGTATTCGTGCGAGATGAACATGAGAGGCTAAAACCCTCCATCTTTAGGACCGGGAGTAGCCCGGGAATGCATTGTATGACAATTTTATATTGATAATTCATATTTTCTCTCCCAAATCCGTGGTATAGATTCGTTTTCTCCATATATATTGTTATGCTTGATCACCATAATAATAACTTAATGCCCTTAATCACTTCGACAGAAGGATTAACGGTTGAAAAGAGACGAAATCTACATTAATCAATAAAACCCTTGACAAAGGAGTTGTAAAATTAATGGTGGGAACTGAGAGATCGTTTATAATGCGCTTAGTTTAGGGGAATGATTACTACGACGGTGGAATCAACCTAAACCTAACTAGTGAGTTACACCATGACAGTGGGTAATTCTTTTTTCAGGCCACTACCTGGATAGAGAGAGAAGATTGAGGAATTATATAACACCTAATGCAATGTTGACCCGCGGTGAAACCGCAATCCTAAAGATACCCTTTTGAATTGATTAAATTAACATTTAATTGATTGTTTTCTTTGTTTCATTTTATTTTCTTTTAATTTGGACAACAAACCTTTCTTTGTTATTCGGCCTAGCTGATTGCGATTAGTTAGTAGAAGTCTCCAATAATTCACGTGTCCCTGAGTTCGACTCGCGCCTCACAAAGCCCTATATTACTCGACATGTATACTTGCGTTTAAGCGCGTAGTAAAATACACGTCAAGTTTTTGGCACCGTTGCCGGGGACACGGCAAATTGTTGGCACTTCGAGTGCTACAAGCGGCCACTCTAGGTCACAAATTTCTTTTTAATTTTCATTCAAATTCAAATATTTTTACATTGCACTTTAATTGTTATACTCGTCTAAGCATAGTACTGAACTCGAATTTTCTTATTTCAGGTACTGTGTATGGTGCATACACGTAGTACAGACTACGACAATCACACACCAGAGGTTCCATTTCCGGGACCTGGAGATGAGGAGCATTCTGAGCACGAGTACCAAGAAGAGATAGATTCTGAATCTGAGCAAGAGCAAGCAGAAGAAAATGGCCGAATCACAGACGATATGGGAGAAGATCAAAGCCTCTTCTTCATCAGCTTCAAAGGGGCCTATCAAGAAGCAGCCGATCAACATACCAACATATAAGATCGATCTGGCATTGATAAACTTGGTAAAATCAAATGCATTTCACGGGCTGAAGAATGAGGACCCAGTTGCACACATCAGTCAGTTCGTTGAAAATTGTGACATGGTGAAGATCGACTGATTCCCACAAGATGCTTTGTACCTCAAGTTATTCCCAAGTTCCTTGGCAGGAGCGGCAAGAGAGTGGCTCCATAACCTCGATGACGAATTTGTTCAGTCTTGGGATCATATGGTGGAAGTTTTCTTCGAGAGGTTTTTCCCTCCTGAGAAGACCAACGACATGATTAGAAAGATTCACAATTTCACCCAACAGGCGGGTGAGACATATTCTGAGACCTGGGAGAGATTCCAGGTTATGTTGAGGAGATGTCCACATCATGGGCTGGACAAAGAAACCCAAGTGAAAATCTTTTATTTTGCTCTCTCCGAGCACGATAGAAGTAATCTTGATTCATCCGGATCCGGATTCTTTCTGAATAATACGGATACCAGATGTTGGGAGATATTAAAGAACATGGCTAGGAAACAGTCATGGGGCGACAGAGGTGCAGTGGAACAGGTCAAGGCTGCTGGTGAATCCAGAATAGTTAGGGAGCTAAACGATAAGTTAGATCTTCTAGCTAAGAAGCTGCTAACTAAGGAAGATGCATCTAAAGATGAGGAGGCCCAAGTGAAATTCATGCAACAACAGGGTTATAGAAACAATGACTATGTATGGAGGAAGGATAGGAAGTTCTCATGGAAGGATCCTAACAATTTCCTGCAGGATCCGGATGCCAAGCCACAGCCAAGAGTTGAGGATAAGAACACGGAACTACTAAGTCAAATGGTACAACAAAACCAAGAGATGATGGCCATGTTTGGTAAGCAATTGCAGTCTCAAGGTGATATTCTAACCAAGTTTGGGCAGACGCTTCAAAGCCATGGAGCACAAATGCGGGAATTAGAAACCACCATGGCACAGATTTCTAGTGAAGTAGCTGCTATTAAGCACGCCAATCAGCAGAAACTGGCCGAGAATGCAAATGTTGCCCAAGCACACCATCAGGTCAAATACATGTCTGTGATAAGCAATGAAGAAGAACCGCAGGTGTCAGAAGCAAAAGAGCAAAGCAAACTGATTTTTAATACGGAGGCGACACCAGCAATACCGTACCCTCGCACTTACTATGGACTACCAGGCGGAAGCACTTTTTCATTTTGGAAAAGCCGCCAAGAGCCCATGGTCGTCACGTCTCCTCCTAGGCAAGAAGAAAAATTGAAGGTTGTTTGTGCACGTGTGGAAACATCTAATGCAAGAGAGAAACCACAACAAGCTATTGTTGTTGATGATGTCTCGCCCAAGCCCACGTCGGAGGGAGTGATTGAAGCAAGCTTAGGGGAGGTACCCCCGAAAAGCTCTTATGTGCCACCTCACAGGCGTGCTGATGCAGCTGATGTTTCAGATCCGGTCAATCTGAAGTCAAAGAAAGAGCATCGTCATTTTAAGAAATTCCTGGAGATATTCCGAAAACTCCACATCAATATTCCATTAGTGGAGATGATCGAAAAAGTACCCGCTTATGGGAGGTTCATCAAGGAAATCATCACTAAGAAGAGGCGGATAAAAGACGGTGAAATTTATTGGATGAATGAGACGGTGAGCTCTATGATTCACGGGAGTTCACCAAAGAAGAGAAAGGACCCAGGAGGCTTTTACATACCGTGCTCAATAGGTGGTCAACATTTTCCTAAAGCGCAATGTGATTCTGGCGCTAGCATAAATCTCATGCCTTTGGCGACATTTTAAAAGCTGGGGTTAAAAGAGATGAAGAAGTTGGCCGCAATAATTGAATTGGCGGATGGGTCTACCGTGAAACCCTATGGAGTATGTGAAGATGTTCTCGTCAAATTGGATAGATTCATATTTCCTGTGGATTTTGTTGTCATGGATATGCCACCACTCCAAAGCTGTGAAATTCTCCTAGGGAGGCCGTTTCAAGCAACGGAAGATGTCGTGACTGCCTTAGGGAGAGGTACTTTGTCCTTGGGAATTGGAGGAGATCGTGTTGAATTCAAATTACTGAATGATCCTCTAAGTGCAGTTCCCAAGGTGAAAAAATGTTGATTGTCACACCGTCTAGCCTAAGACGTTAAAGAAGGGCGCTTGTTGGGAGGCAACCCAACCATTGGTACATTAGGATAGTTTAGTTATAGTCGTAGATTTTTTTTATTTCGTTTAAATTTTAGTGTAAAGAAGATACCTTGATCCATTTGTTCAATGTGCAGGCACAGGCAGGGTCGATACCATCGATGCACTCGTCGATGGTATCGACATGGGTTCAGGTTGACAGCTGCAAAAATCGCACTGAGTCGATACTATCGACGAGGCCGTCGATGGTATCGACATACGTACAGGCAGGTCGCAATAAAAGTGTCGATGGTATCGACATGCCTGTCGATACCATCGAGATCTCTGGAGAAGTTCAGACGAATTTTGCTCAGTCAACTCGATACCATCGACGGCCTCGTCGATGGTATCGACATGATCACAGGTTGAATGCAACAAAACGGCGGTGTCGCAATAAAAGTAGTCGATACCATCGACCCAAGTCGATGGTATCGACATCCATGTCACCGATCCGCGACAAGGCAATAACGACGATTGCGAGTCCACGTCAGTGATCCGGGTGCTGCGTCGATACTATCGACTTCCGTCAATGGTATCGACACGTCAGCAATCCGAGTTTCTCGATCAAGCAAACGTCAGCCGTCGATACTCGTGAGGGAGGCGGATACCAGCAAGACGCGTCGATACCATCGACCCGCGTCGATACCATCGACCCGCGTCGATGGTATCGACGGGCGACAGTAGCGCGGCCAAGTCTATTTAAGGAGACTTGCAACGTCATTTGACGTCACACCTTCATAGCAAACATCCTCCTTTGCGCCAAGCATCTCCCCCGAGCCTCCAAGACTGAAGAGAAGCGACATCGAGCAAGGATCTTCACCGAGCGGAGAATTTCTTCTCCATCTTCACCGAGCTCTCTTCTTCTAATCCCATCTTCTCGCAACCATGGTGCATGTCGCCGGAGCTTCATCATCACGCGCAAATCCCATGGAGATCGAGGAGTTCGTTCCTCCCCTGACCGCTTCCGTTCCTCGCCCACGCCTGGTTCACCCTTCCATGGAGGTGAGGAAGGTCTACGAGGAGATTATGAAGCGGAAGATTGAGCCGACCCGGTATGTGGACCGGGGCATGCTTCAGGAGCTTTGTTTCTAGGCCAACTTGGCCTATGTGCTTCACGGACAAGCACGTCACACAAGCCGACGTCCCGACGAGCTACAGTACCATGCGGATGGGCAGCCATTATTCTGCGAATGGCCCACCTACAAGGAATTGGTGGCGGAGTTTATGGCTTCCCTCGACGTCTGTGTCGTACCCAACGATGTGGTGGCATCAGACCGTGAGTGGATCAAGGGGAGGGTGTCCTTCCGGCTGTTCAACATCAACTACAACATCACTCTTAAGCAGTTCAACAACATCTTTAACTGGAACCACTCCCAACATGATCATCGGCGCCCAGATTCCCGCACCGACTACGACAAGATCTTCGCCGAGCTAGTCACCGTGCCGGCGGGAAAGACAGTGAGCTACCACAATGCTGCGGTAGCGGACTTCGAGCATCCCTTCGTCCGGGTCTTACACCGGATGTTGAGCCTTACGTTCTTTGCTCGGAGTGATTTAGCATTGAGCAAGTTTCAGGAGAGCGATCTTTTCTTCCTCTACGCACTCCTGAAGCGACAACCATGCAACTGGGGGGCGTTCTGGCTACAGCGTGTCCTGGCGGTGAAGAGGAGTACAAGGAAGGCTTCGATCCATTTTGGTGGGCTCATCACCAAGTTGGCATCCTACTTGGGGCTGAATTTTCAGTCCATGACTCCGATTTCCACAAAGAGTAAGGTGAACGTGCAACACTTGCACCGTTCAAACCTTATCCTTCTCCAGGATGGGTTGGCGTACGCACATTGCCACGTCAACCAAGCTTATCAGGAGCGCGCACTGCCGGACGACGTCTTCAACATCGAGGGCGCACAGCACTTCCGGTGGCCGATCATAGCCGTCGAGTCTGATGAAGAAGAAGGCGGCAACGATGACGAAGAAGGTGAGGCTGAGGAGGAAGAGGAGGCTTTCACACCTCTTCGCGCACGAGTGGCACCATGGAAGCATCCTAGGATGCATCCGGGTGCATCTTCATCATCACAGCCCCCACCGCCATCACCAAAGCCCTCGCAGCCAGGCGAGGATGTCTACTCCATGCAGGGAATGTACACAATGCTGCAGGATATACATCAGACGCAAGATCAACATCTAGAAATGTATACCGGTATTCATGATACTACGAGCCGGTTACTCGATAATCCACGGGCTATGTTCGAGAATGAACGTCTTCTCCTCGACAACCAGCAGTAGATACATAATCGGTTGCAAAGGATGGAGATGCAACAGGAGCCCTTTTACGACCATTACTGGAGTCAGAGCTACTTTGGAGGCTATCCACAGCCTCCGCCGAGGACCCATTACGATCCGAGCTTCCAGGGGGAGTATCCTTCTTGGGATCCTACGGCCCCGCAGTACCCGCCTCCGCCTCCACAAGAATGATCAGGGTATCTCTGTTCCACTCTTAAGTTTGTTTTTGACTATGAGGCCATAGTCGAATTCAAGCTTAGGGGGGTAGCTGGAACAGCTCTATCTTTTCTTTTGTTGGTTTTTAGTTTTTGCTTTGCTTTTTGTTCTTGCATTTTTAGTTTTTGTAGGATCCACGTGCTATCTAGTGTAACTGTGGATGTCGTAACAGTTTGTCATCTTGCTGTGTATTCATGGGAAATTTAAGGGAATTTTAAAATTTTTGTGTCTTTTGGATAGCTTGACTTGGTTGTCCTTGGGGAACTTGTCCGATGAAAATGATTGATTATGTCAACTTTAAAACAATATGTCACACCTATACTCCCTTTGACTCATGAAAAGTGGATAGTAACGGTTGTTTGAGCCTAACCTAACCAAATGGTAATGAGACCTTAATTGGACGTAAGAGAGAGAACCCTTTGAATCACTACACATGTCAGTAAGGAGGGACACATAATACTCTTCTAAGGTTCACTCATTTAATCTTGTGATCATTCCACGTCATTCTTCCATAATCCACCTAAGAATTGGAAGTAAAGTACAGTTTTAATTCCTTCTTGTGTGCATAGCATTTAGATAGGAATTGCATTGATATTTTCCATACTTTTGCATAAAAAGAGAAAAATATAGGGATTCATGCACATTACCTTTAGGTGCATGCCATGTAGTTTCACTCATGACTTTCATGATTATCATGCATAAAGTACACCATGTATCTCAATTTTTCCTCAAAAGTGATCTAAACTGTTCCATACCTTCGAAATATCGCAAAGATTTCCAATCATGAAGAAAACAGCCCAATACATGTATCTCTAAGCAATTATGGATATGTGGGCTAAAGAAAAAAATTCTAAAAATCTGAAATAGAAAAAGAAGAAAAAAAAGATTTTAGAAGAAAATGGAATAAGAGGGAGAAAGGAACATGATATCACTCGCATTACAGGAAAATTGAGTACATGATGTGGCTTAATTAGATTTCCATCTCATTTTGAGGTGGAAGGTTAGTGCATGCATCATTTCACCCAATTTAGGCATTAGGGCATTTTTAATGTGCATTTGCATCACGTAGGACATTTTGTTTTATGCATATTGAAACTGTGCAATACTTCCAAGTTCTTCCATGAACCACCCATTTCCATCCACCCGTTGCTCGGATTGGTAGGCCACCGTGAAATTCTCCTCACTAATGATTATCAGGAGAATTGCTTCCATGTAGATGGTAGTTAGGGCGAGCAACGTAGTGTAGGCGATCACAAGATGCACCAATGCTGAATCGGCAAATTTTATTATGTTAACTGCCTTATGTGATAGTGTTCATCGGTTTTAAGGATAATTTCTCTTATTGATGATTATTGTCGCCTTTGGGGTAATTACTGTTCTGTGGTTAGAGAAGGCCGGTTTGAGAACGTTCAGTGGGAGTTGCATGGGATGTTGGGTTGGTGTGTTGATTTTTAGTTGACATCTGAAATTCTATTCTAAGGACTAGTTGCTCGAGGGCGAGCAATGTTCAAGCTTAGGGGAGTTTGATGCGATGATTTTGAGTCGCATTTATAGACCTTTTTCATATGTGTTTTGTACTCTAATTACTCATTTTTATGGATAATATTGCATAATTCACTCATTTCGGTCGTTGCCAGCATTCTATGTCAAATCCCCTTTGTGTTACCATTCTGAGCATTATTTATCATATTATCATAATTTGTGTGGATTTACTTGGTCTTATTGTGGAATTTCAGGAAGAACAAGTATCTTCTTCCGTCGATACCATCGACGGAAGTCGATACCATCGACCAAGACACAGGTTGCCAGCCGAGAGGAGCAGCACAGAGTCGATGCCATCGACACACGGAGAGCTACAGCGTCGCTAAACGACAACAACCGATGCTAAAGAGAGTCGATACCATCGACCCAAGTCGATGGTATCGAGATGACCATAGGCGCTCAGACGAAAAGAAAAGAAAGCTGCCGCTAATACGCTGGGTCGATACAATCGTCTCGCGTCAATGGTATCGACTCCGGCAGATATGCGTTGGATCTGTTTTGAGCTCGATCGGACGGTTGTTGTTATTTGATGACCTAATTAGGGACTTATACCTAATGACGGCCGCCCACACGAGAGAAGGGGGGAATTTGGCATTGCACGAGTGCCGAGGAAGGAGAAAAATGAGAACGGAGGCCAGAAGCTCATCCCGGGTGATTTGGACGCTGTCGAAGACGAATTCCACCACCGACAGGCGGGGAAGCTCGTATTCTACGCCAAGGATCTACCGGTTCTTCTTCGTTCAGGGGTTTTCCCACTTGTTTCACGTTTTTCTTATGAATTCCCCTAATTCTACCATGTATTCGTGCGAGATGAACATGAGAGGCTAAAACCCTCCATCTTTAGGACCGGGAGTAGCCTGAGAATGCATTGTATGACAATTTTATATTGATAATTCATATTTTCTCTCCCAAATCCGTGGTATAGATTCGTTTTCTCCATATATATTGTTATGCTTGATCACCATAATAATAACTTAATTCCCTTAATCACTTCGACAGAAGGATTAACAGTTGAAAAGAGACGGAATCTACATTAATCAATAAAACCCTTGACAAAGGAGTTGTAAAATTAATGGTGGGAACTGAGAGATCGTTTATAATGTGCTTAGTTTAGGGGAATGATTACTATGACGGTGGAATCAACCTAAACCTAAGTAGTGAGTTACACCACGACAGTGGGTAATTCTGTTTTCAGGCCACTACCTGGATAGAGAGAGAAGAGTGAGGAATTATATAAAACCTAATGCAATGTTGACCCGCGGTGAAACCGCAATCCTAAAGATACCCTTTTGAATTGATTAAATTAACATTTAATTGATTGTTTTCTTTGTTTCATTTTATTTTCTTTTAATTTGGACAACAAACCTTTCTTTGTTATTCGGCCTAGCTGATTGCGATTAGTTAGTAGAAGTCTCCAATAATTCACGTGTCCCTGAGTTCGACTCGGGCCTCACAAAGGCCTATATTACTCGACGCGTATACTTACGTTTAAGAGCGTAGTAAAATACACGTCAGGAAGCTCTCCAGATCTCCCTTTGAGAACTTGGGCCAGCCAAATGCTTCAATTATTGCGATGGTCAGCTCTATTGTTGGTTTGCTCCCTTGTTCAGTTGTCTATTGTATCACTGGGGCTCCAACTGGAGCTTGGACTTCTTCTTCAGCCTCTTCGGGATTACTGTTTAGATCAATGCCTTTTGGCAACATAGTAGTTCTATTTTTGTCATTATCGTTGCCTTCAGTAGTTTCCAGTATAGTCTTCCCCCTTTGCTTAGTTTCTGGGGCCGCCTTCATGTTGGAACTCTCATCCTTGGAGGCTTCTGCTCCTATGCCAGTCCCTCCCACATTGTCATCATTGTTGTCATCGTGGCTCGAGGGAATGGAAGATGAGCAGACTCTGGATAAGCTTTTAGCGTGCCTTGCCTTTTTCTTCTACCGCCTACTCTCGAACTCTGCCCATTCTTCATCGAGCTTCTCGTGGTCTTCCTCGAGGAGTTGGCATTCTTGTGCCAAGTCTTCTAGGGCCGCCTTATATCTGACGCATATCTCATCCCTTTCAATATTGAACTTTTCCATCTCTGCCCTTATCACCATCATCTCTTGGACTATCCCCTTGTGGATAGTTAGGGTGTCCACCATGTATTGGGGGAGCAGAGTTGTTCATTCTTTGAGCACCTGAACCTGTGTTGTCAATGCAGACAAGGTGGCAGTGACGTTAGCATTAAAACTAGATGTTTGATACATGTGCTCCCACATTGTATCAAATGTATTACCTAGCACACCCCAAAGGTGGGTGTGATTTGTTGTTGGCTGGGTTGAGGAACTACCTCTATCGATGGTTGGCTGGGTCGTGCTGGTTCAGCGGTTGAAGCTGCATCCTTTTCTTTCTCAGCATGTTTCTCTTATGTTATAGAGACCACCTCTGGGGCCTTTTTCCATTGGGCCTCCTCTTCAGCTAGGGTGCCCTCAATGTAGGGTTCCACTGGTTCGTCGCTAATGTCATGGAATCCCTTGGGCTCTTCTTAAATAGCATCTCTGGTAGGAAAGCTAACTGGCTTCTCTACAGGCATCTACAGGGGAGCTATTGTAGGATGTTTAGGAGTTGTGGTTGTCGGATTCTTCTTCGACACTGCTGATTTGTTTTGGCTCTACAGTCTTCTTTGGTTGCACCTGGATGCTCTGTGTTGCTTGTCATTTCTCTGTTATTGTCGACCACGTCACCCTGGAATACATCTTATTGATGTCCTCTTGAGTAGGCCTTAACTTATGAGTGTCATAGTGTGCCATCTCGGGGAGGGAGAGATGTTTCTTGGATGAGCTCGTCTTGAAGTAGAGCTTCTCCCCTTTCTGTGCCAGGATACCTGTATTGACAAGGGACTTTATATCTATCTTTGTCTACCCCTCCAGCACCTCATATCTTTGCAGCTCTTCCAGACTCAGGAGGTGGTGTGCTATTCTAGTGACCTGTCCGCCCATGCAGTATTCACTATTTCTATTAGTGACCCCTCCTACTACAACAAATAGTCTTTGTATTAAGATCTTACCAATGTTGATTGGTTTCTGGTTCAACATGGACCAGTTCAGGAATAGGTCACCTTTTATTACTCTGCCTATCTCGAATCTCATGTACACAGTGTGTGCACTTATCTCTTGCGCGATCCTTATGAAACACAAAGAAATTAGCGACGCCTTGGAGTTCTTCGAACTATGCTCTTCTTCTCCGGTCAGCTATTCCCACATTCTGTGGGAGTTATACCCTATTTCTTCTTTTTTCCCCCATAGCAGATGCACACTTCTTGGTGTATTCCTCCATATCTGTGAATATTTTATTTATCAGTCCCTCTATAATGATGTAGGGCTTCCCTACCATCCTTACCACAAATTTGTAGTCGCCTTTGTCTGCATTGCACGCTTCTCATCTATGTTAAACTTCTCCAAAGAAGAGAGAAATTCCCCCGTCAATGTTTTGAAAGACGGGGCTTCTACTGTGCATAGGTTGCGGAGGTTGGCACCATCTCAAATCTACAGAACTCTATCATAGATGCCTATCCTTTTGAAGTCTTCGGTGTCCAGGCACCTGGTTGCCCTGAACACCTTGTTCTGCGTCATCAAGTCAAATGTTGACTGATGGTAGGCATTTTGTGGCGCTAAACTTGGTTTGCCGCTTTCTGTTACTACCTTGCTAGTTGCTTCCTTAGTAGCCACTATCTTTCGTTGAGCTGGCTCGACGTCTTTTCTTTGAGACTTTTTATGTGCCATTATTCTTGCTTTCTTACTGCTTTTAATTTCAGTTGATGCAACCTCTCTTTTTGAGCCCTCGGACCTCAGACTCGCCTGGCTGATATTCAGACGTTTCTATCTGCTCTGTGCTTTTGCTAGCCTCAGACTCCTCTGATGCGTCACCTCCCAGAATCCTCTAATATCTCTCCATTTGTAATTGCATCTCTAGACGCTTAGCTACTAGTAGGGTTGTATCATCTCTCTGTCGCGTTGCTAGCTTCTCTACTATGTTTTCCACCTCCTTCAGGGATGTGGCTTGCTTGTTGAGCAGATCGCTGGTGGAGGGAGAAGACATTCTTCAAGGACACCACCATGTTTATAATCATTAGTTTCCATCTTAATTCAAAATTAATTCCTTTTAAAACTTCAATTATAAATGGGAGGGTTGAAAATGTAAAATTTCTTAATTACTTGTAAACTAGGACCGTGACCAAGTGCACATAGCGCACCGCGGTCATGGTCACAATCACCATTATCACACCGCGGTCGTGGTTGGGTTGGTGAGACTACGGTCGTGGTCATTAGCATACCACCACGGTCGCGGTTAGGTTAGGAGGGACCATAGTCGCGGTGTCTTTTAAAACTAAGATTGTGACCGCAGTCTTCCTATTTTAGACCGTGGTCACAGTCAACAATTCAGCACTGCAGTCGTGGTCGATCAATAGGAGTGAGTAAGGTGACCACGAACCACAACCAATATTGAGGTACCGCGGTCGCGGTCTGATGAGGTCCAAAGATTAGGGCACCGCGACCGTGGTTCATACTCAGTTCAAGTGAAATTTTGAGTTTTATCATTTTGATCATTACCATTGGTTCCCGTTCAATTATGTGTTGTTATATAGGGATTGATAAACCACAGGCAGTGGACACGGCTACAGAAATCAATGATGAGCAAGGCAAAGAAGGAGAAACGATGAATGGGACAAACTAGGTTGCCGGAGGGTACTGTAGCATCATCGGCGGAAAAAGGAAGATGAAACAGCAGCGGGAAAAGAAAATGGGATACCTCATCAGAGAATTGGAGTATAGAATACGAGGGTTTTGTGGAGGTGATAGGCTCCTGTTGCGGCAGTGAACGGTGACGGCGATCAACTAGGTCGTGCGTTCATTCGAGAGAAAGAGCTTGAGTCGTCTGTGTTGTTCTTGAGCGTGAGAATTGCAAAAGAGACTACACAAGCAAAGATACAGGGATTTATAGGGTAAAGAAAGAAGATGTGGCCACATTCGCGATCTATTAATGTGAGACTGTGGTCACGGTCCATCCCCATATTATTGTAGGTCATGGTCACGGTTGGTCGGAAAAAGGGACGGCCGCCGCGGTCATGGTGCTATCTTATAGTCACCCAACCACAATTGTGGTGTCCAGGAGAGATGGGCAAGACCGCGGTCGTAGTCTAGACCAAAGTCTGACTGTGATCACGGTCAAGCTGGTTCCTTCATTCTGAACTTCAAACCAAAACTTAAATTTTGATTTTAATATATCTCAAAATGTTAGGAGAGATAAAATTGTACAAACATGCTTGATTAAAGGAAATTGATCATTCATTAATCAAATGAAAAAAAAGAGCTCAAAGATAGACAAAACAAAACAAAACTAACGAAACAATCATAAAGCAAATCATGCTTGGTTTGCCTCCCAAGAAGCGCTTGTTTATAGTCATTAGCTTGACTCTCCGATTATGTGACTCCTTATCTTGATTACTTGGTTTGACTATCTCTTCACTCCCTTGGTTTTTTGGCTCTTCTAGGTTAATTTCAGATCTTCTAACAAAAGCTTCATCCTCATAAAATCACTTCACCCTCTGTCCATTCACTTTGAATGTCCCACTCCTTTCTCCAAAAATTTCCATTATTCCAAATGGGTAAATTTTAACTACATTAAAAGGACCTAACCATCTGTTCCTCAACTTTCCAGGGAAATGTTTGATGCTGGAGTTCAATAGTAAAACCTTATCTCCCTCATAGACATCCTTCTTCTTCAGATGCACATCATGCCACACCTTGGTTCTTTGCTTATATATCTTGGCATTTTCATAGGCATTCTGCACTAACTCCTCCAACTCGTGTAGTTGCAGATATCTTTTCTGCTTGGCTTTCTCTATGTCCAAATTTAAAAACTTGATCACCCATAGGGACTTATGTTCCAATTTTAGAGGTAGATGGTAGGATTTGCAATAAATTAACCTATAGGGTGTTGTCCCTATATGTGCCTTGTAAGCTGTTCTATACTCCCAAAGAGCGTCATCTAACTTCATCAACCAATCCTTGTGTGTTTGGCTAAAAGTATTTTCTAGGGTCTTCTTTATCTATTTATTAGACACCTCTACCTACCCCGAGGTCTGGGGTGGTAGGGTGTAGAAATATTGTGTCTAACACCATATTTTTTCAGCAGACTCTTGAATTGTTTCTCACCAAAGTGGGAACCTCAATCACTTATTATGGTGTGAGGTACTCCAAAATGTGGAATAATAGTCTTTTCAAACAGCTTAATCATGGCTTTAGAATCACAAGCCTGGGTGGTCACAACTTCAACCCATTTGGAAACATAATCCACAACAACCAGAATATATTAGTTTCCGTTTTATGGTTGGAATCGGCCCATATAATCTATTCCCCAGACATTGAAAATTTCAACTTCGACCCAGTCTGCCATGGGCATTTCATTTCTTTTGCTGATGTTTTCATTCAATTGACATTCTTTACAGGATTTTGTAAAGGCAACAACATCTTTAAAGAGAGAAGGCCAGTAAAATCCTAACTGGAGCACCTTTGCAGCTATTCTTTCCCCACTGTGATGTCCTCCATACGGCGAAGAATGCCATTCTCTTAGGATTGATGGAACTTCTTCCTCCGGTATACACCTTCGATACAAATTGTCAGAACATCTTTTAAACAATAGTGGATCGTCCCAGTAATAGTTCTTGACATCAGAGAAAAGTTTCTTGTTTTGGTTGTACGCTATGTCCGGTGGCATCTGGTCACAAGCTAGATAGTTACAAATATCTACGACCCATGGCAACTCCTGCTCATCAGTATTAGCCATCAGTAGGTCTTCATCAGTGTAATTTTCATTCAATGGTAACTAATTCCCTTCATCAAAAACTATTCTAGACAAATGGTTTGCTACCATATTCTCTGACCCTTTCTTATCTATAATCTCGTGATCGAATTCTTGAAGCAACAAGGCCCATCGCAATAGTCTTGGTTTTGTGTCTTTCTTTTACATTAAGTACCGTATTGCTCAATGGTCTGTGTAAACCTTTACTTTTGACCCAATGAGATAGGATCATAACTTGTCAAATGCAAAAACAATTGCAAGCATTTGTTTTTCAGTAGTGGTGTAGTTTACATGTGCCTCATCTAAAGTGCAGCTGGCGTAACAAATGACATGATGCTTTTTGTCCTTCTTCTGCCCTAGGACTGCTCCTATGGCAAAGTCATTGGCGTCACACATTAGTTCAAAAGGTAGACCCTAGTCAGGAGCTTGTAATATTGGTGTCGTAGTCAAAGCTTCCTTTAAGGTGTGAAAAGCTTTCAAACAGTCAGCATTGAAGTCAAACTCGACTTCCTTCAATAACAAATTGGATAAAGGTTTTGAAATTTTTAAAAAATCTTTTATGAATCTTCTACAATATCCTGCATACCCAAGGAAACTCCTAACTCCAGTCATAGACTTTGGCGATGGTAATCTGGAGATAGCTTCCACCTTCCTTATGTTCACTTCAATTACTTTCTTGGAGACTTTATGTCCTAAGACGATGTCGTTCTGAACCATGAAATGACATTTCTCCTAGTTGAGAACCAAATGTTTCTTCTCACACCTCTCTAAGACTAGAGATAAGTTCCTTAAATAGGCATCAAAATCTTTTCCGTATATGGAGAAATCGTTCATGAATACTTCTACAATGTCTTCCAAGAAGTCAGAGAACATTGAAATCATGCAACGCTGGAACGTTGTTGGAGCATTGCACAGTCCAAAAGGCATTCTTTGGAAGGCATATGTTCCATAAAGACATGTAAACATAGGTTTCTCTTGGTCATCAGGTAGAATAGGAACTTGGTAGAAACTTGAGTATCCATCTAAGAAATAGAAATAATCATGATGCGCTAGTCTTTCCAAGACTTGATCAATGAATGGTAAGGGAAAGTGATCCTTCCTTGTGGAGGAATTTAGATTTCGGTAATCAATACACATTCTCCACCTTATTATTGTTCTTGTGGTGACTTCATCGCCCTTATCTCCTTTCACTATTGTTATCCCACCCTTTTTGGGTACTACGTGAATTGGGCTTTCCCAATTGCTGTCGCAAATTTGGGTAGATGATTCTTGCATCACGTAATTTAATAACTTCTTTCTTCACGACTTCCTTAAAAATTTGATTTAGCTTTCTATGTGGTTGGACTAAAGGTTTGGCAAACTCTTCTAGGTTTATCCAGTGCATGCAGAGGGTTGGGTTAAGTCCTTTTATGTCTTCTATAGAATATCCAATAGCTTGTCAATGAAGTTTTAGTTATTCTAGAAATTTTTCCATCTGTTCTTCTGTAAGGTTTGCATTGACGATGACTGGATTTCTTTCCTCGTCGTCTAAAAACTCATACTTTAACCCTTCAAGAAGTTGTTTGAGTTCTGACTTTGGCTTTGGTGCCTTTTCTTCTTCAGGTGTTTGTTCAAGTGAGGCATATTTAACTGTCTCAATTACTTCTTCCTCGTCACTTAGATCCTCTTCACCTTGGTTGAGGTAATCCAGGATTTTAGTAACTTCTGGGTCTTCTACCTCAAGATATTGATTGTTCAATGCCCTCATCAGAGGGTCCACCCCATCTATGTCCTCTCTCACTTCCTCACAATATTGGTTGTAGCTATCCATGAAATAAATAGATTCAAACAAATATGGCCCCTTCATAGCATCCTTCACCTTGAAGTCGATGTGATCATTTCCGACTCATAAAGTGATGATGCCCTTAGCAACATCTATCAAGGCCCTTTCGATTGCCAAGAATGGCCTCCCGAATATCATTGGACACTTCGGGTCTTCAATTGTGTCTATTACCACTATGTCACAAGGGATAAAGAATCTTCCCACACAGATTGGAACATCTTCCCCAATCCGCACTGGTCTTTTAAAAGTATGGTTAGCTAATTCTATTCTCATTTTAGTCTTAACCAGGTCAGTTAGGCCTAATCTTTGAGATAGGCTTAAGGGCATGAGGCTAATGCTTGCCCCTAGGTATGCTAGACCTTTTCTTTCAACATTATCTCCTACCGCAAAGGGTATGTGGAATGCCCCATGATCTCTCTTCTTGGTTGGTAATTCTTCCTGTACAAAAGAAGTGGACATACTTGCTAAGTGTATAGTTTCGAATCAGTCTCCCCTTCTTCTTTTAGTGATGAGGTCCTTGAGGAATTTTGTGTAACTTGGAATTTCATCCAAAGCATCTAGATATGGAACTTCAAGATGTAGCTTCTTTACAGCTTCCATAAATTTTTCATATCTCTTCTTGAGGTGAGACTTGATCATATTGTACGGAAAAGGAATTCTTGGAGCATGCATCCTACTCTTTATAAAGATCTCCTCAATGGGATCTGGTTTTCCTGCAACTTCACCTTTGTTCATGTATTCTTCAATCTTTTCCTTGTCAGCAGACTTTTCAGGGATGTCCTCTGTATCAGGTGATTTCTCATCAATGATTACTGGTTTATAATTGCTTCCAGTTACAGAATTATCCAATGTACTCCCAGATCTAAGGACAACCATTTAGCAGTTTTAGTGTTTGAAGGAATTTTTCCAGAGGGATTCTTTACTAACTCTGCCAGTTGTGCTAGTTGTTGATCAATCTGGCATTGGTGAGTCTGCATATCAGTCATTTGAGCTTGCATGTTCCCCAAAACCCCCAAGTTAGTTAGGGTACTTTGAGTTAGCTACTCATTTATACCAGATTGTCTCTTAGCAAAGTCAAATAGTTGAGTAACTAAGTTATGTTGACTGTTGTCTCTCTCTTGGTTTGTCCCTTGGTTCTGGTTCTATCATTGCCTTGTTCCAATACCTTGATGGTTCTGGTACTTCCCTTGGCCTTGGTAGTAATTTTTGTTTACTTGATAGGTTCTTGTTCTAGTGAATTTCTCATTTCCACCTTTCTTTTCGAAACCAGGAGGTTTCTTTGGCGGGTTCTTCAGTTGATGTGAATTTTCAGCAACCTCCTTGTTGTCATAACTGAAACCTGGATAGTCAGGAATTTTGAAGTTAGTATAAGAGACATTTTTAGCTTCTTCTTCTTTGGATTCACTATACTCATATTCTTATGTCCTTGTGTAGATGCAGTTATCTATGTTGTGCCCACCTTCTCCACAGGTACACACTTCATAACTTTCTCGACATGCTTTTTGCCCTTGCCTCCTGAGTCCTTTAATTGTCATACATTAGTGGCTATCTTCTATATCTGGGCTTTAATTGCCTCTAGAGCTTTAGATTCAACAGAAGGTCCTTCATGAGTAATCTACTTGGCATAGCTCCTATCATTTCTATCATAGTCTTCTCCTACTTGTAGAGCAACCGTGTGCTCGATGATCTTCATGGTTCTACTTGGATTCTTTCCCAGGAAGTCACTTCTTGTAGTTGCATTCAGTGTCATCCTTTCTCAACAGTTCATGTAGCTCCATTTAGTGTCATCCTTTCTGAAGGTGACAATCCATTTTACAAAGTTGTGACCAGGAAACCCTTCTTGTAGTTATGGTGGGGGCAATCCCTTTGGTATTCTAGGTACTTCTCCCACACTGCATGGAGATTCTCTTTAGGTTTCTGCATAAATGATGTTATTCATTGTTTGTTCCAGACAGTCTTCTCAGTTGGACAAAACTTTGTGACAAAAGCATCCGCGAGGGCTCTCCATCCGTTTAGGGATTGATGGGATAGTCCGAGATACCATGACATAGCTTTATCCTCCAAAGAGAAGATGAATCCCTTGAAGTAGATCACTTCTTGAGGGACTCCCCTCATCTTTATGGTATCACAGATATTCTTGAACACGTCAAGATGATGGTATGGATTCTTGCTCTTCGAACTTCCTCTGAAAAATTTGTTTTGGATCATGTATATCATGGCTGGCTTCAGCTCAAGGTTTGCAGCGTCAATTCTTGGATAACTACTGGGCACCTGGATTCGTTGGCCCTTGTGGCAGCCAACTCCCACATAATGTTTCCCACTTCCTCTTCATCTTCTTCACTATCATTGTTGTCTTCATTTCTTTCGTCACCCCACCCGTACTCGTGGTGGTTCCTTCGGTGTACACATTAGTGGTGTCGACGTTCTTCGTGGTGATGATCCTCCTTGTAATGGTTTCCCTCGCATTGATAGTGATCATCAGTATGGCATTCTTCTCCTTCTTCATCATTTTCTTCATTATGATGTGGATCGATGGGGATCTGAGCGTGTCTTTCTTCTGTAGAGCAGCTGCCATCTCTGCGAGTAGGCATCTTGTCTCACCGGGAGAAGGTTGAACTCAACTTGAGCTGCTTCTTTTGGATCACCTAAAATAGAACGTTCTGTCAAGTGAGAAACTAGACGCGTAAAACCAACTATGGTAATCACAAGTTAGCAGTTTTAAAGATTTTATGTGATATCAAGCTTAATGCTAAGTTTGAGGCACGGGAGTATAGGGAAGTGGACTCATGTTCTTTAACAGTACCACTTTTCCTTATCCCCAGCAATGGCGTCAAAAAGTTGATCGGCCCAAATCACGCGTCCAAATTGGAGCGGATCTAGTGTAGTCGGACTTTTAAGAAAGTAACATGACCCTCAGGCCCCCGCAACGATAGACGAGGTCCAAAGTAGTAATTGGGGTCGAACACAGGGACAAGGGTGGTAAGTGCTAAGTACACAAAATCAACACTCTTTATACTCCAAACTAAATGGTAATAAAAGGGTGTTCCCAAGGGAACGTTGTCACTTTAAACAAAGTAAAACAAAGAAGAGTAAAAGAAAAGCGGGAAAGAGAATAACAAAACAAGGCGTGTAAACAAGATAAGGGAAGTAACTTGGATTGGGTTTCACCTACTGAAGCATCTCACCAACATACAACATCATCTCTCTCTCATATACTACTATCAAGCTAACAAGCAATCATCAAAGATGTCTATTCCACTCTCTCTCGAGATGAGGATAGACCTAAGTGTAAGGGTAGCCTCAATCTTGAGATGACTACACAAAAACCACATAGCGGAACATATGATCTTAAGATTTAGCATTCCAACACTCTTGTGTATTCATGCTACTCCATAACACAAGACATATGTGATATTACTCTCTCAAGATATTAACAATCATACATCATAAGATGGTAGCTAAGCATGCAAGTGAAGCGTTAAAATAGGTGTATGGAGATAGACTTGATAATTGCATATATATTCAATCAAGAGAGACAATATGCATGTTGGGAGATCCTTAGTGGCTACTCCCAACCCAAGTTAAGATGTTTAGCCATGCATGGTTATGGGCAGCAAAACAACGTTACAAATAGCTAGATACATTAGATCCACGAAGTGTGGAGGGAGGTACAGTGGAATGGAGTACAGATCTAGAGGGGAAGAAGAAGAGTGATACAACACAATACTCCTTGGATCTAGATCTACGTTTGGTGATGACGGGGGCGTCTTTCTTCTTTCAAAGAAGATGAGTCCTCCTATCTTCTCTCTCCTCATCTTACGCCTTTGGAGATTGAAGATCTGTCGATGAATGGAGTGGAAATGGATGAATCTAAAATTCTACAGCACTTCATGGTCAATCGACCGTGCTTGTTCGGGTGAGTGGGTGGCCTATTTATATGCCTCTTCCACCAACTTAAGTGGGCCGCGGTCACGGCTTGGATGGGGCATGTTGCGGTCATGGTTGTTGAGTTTCTATAGAACTACGGTCATGGTCCTTTTGAGTGACCACAGTCATGGTCCTTTTGACTTGGCCTCGGTCGCGGTCCTGGCTTGACTTGGATGCGGTCGCGGTCCAGGATCACCCGCGGCCTTTGTTTCTATTGGGGAGGTCACGGCTTTTGGTAAATTAGACTACGGTCGTAGTTTGGGTAGACCAAGCCATGGTCGCAGTCATGTAGGACCAGTTGTGGTCATGGTCTGGTGCCCCATGGCCCTTCTATCATCTGCTCAATTGACCGTGGCTGCTAAGGCAAGCCCCAGTCGTGGTCCTTGGTTGACATGTGACCGCGACCTTGATAAAACACCTAATTACCACAAAAAGATATGTAAGTGTAAAAATCAACAAAAGATGCTAAAAACTAAGGAAAACTTGGCAAAATGTATTCAAAAAGATATATAAATTGTATAACAAAAGTGTGCAACATTGAGTGTTATCAAATACTCGTTTCATCATATGGCAAGTTCTAACATTCATATGGATCTATGGCACATGGCACTACATGATTAGAGTTCCACTTGATTAGTTATTCCAATTGGGTGAATTAAGGATACATCAAACAAATGGGAATACAAAGCCTAATTCACATCTAGCAAGCATATAAGTGTCACAACTTCAAAAGTTATAAAACAAGTGAAACACAATTTCTCATCTCATCATCACATGGTACTATTCACTTGCCATTCATGAGACTACATTAGTCATCATACTATGATAAGATATAAGTAGTTTTTAGAATATCACAGGGTATCAACCCTTATCTACACAAGAGGATTACACCTCATTTAGGGCTCAACCATGCCCAAAGGTCATTAAGACCATCATACTATTCCCTGCAATCATCATTATCTGTCCATGCCTTATAGCAAGGCTCAACAACATCACTTACATATAATAGACCATATCAACCCAATATTGCATTAATAAGCTCGGAGATATTCATAAACAACCATAGCAGGGTTATGTTAACATTGAGAACATTCCTTTATCACATCAACATGCAAGGAATTTAGATATGATTAACCCTCATCATAGTCATAATGCGCATGTTTAGCATAAAAAAGTATCAACCATGTGGCTATGATAATCACCAATTAACACATTAAGGTTATGATCATGTTAAGGAGGTTATTCCACCATCATTTCATCATATAAGAATGTTAAACATGAATACTCATCTTTATCTATTTGCATCAGAGTTAGGTTCAACATGATAAATTATATCAATGTTACTAATTGACACTTATACCCAAACCCTAACTCATGGCATCCCCATTGGATCATGGATGCATAAGGTTAAGCATCACCATCACATTCCATACTATTCTCAAGTATGAACAAACACATAAATCAAGGTGTAACCATAGGGCTATAGCATACTAGGGTTTCAACAACAGTAATAGAGTACTCCATGATTGCATTAGTCTTTCAAGGACTATTCATACCCAATTACCATCATTTAGTTATATTAAAGCTAGGTATAACAAGCTATACCTCTTTACGATTACATATCAACACAATATGATTATCATCCCTTCAATTCATATGAGTGAATAGGTAAGACTACCTTATTAAGGGTAACCCACCATTTGTTCCATCATCATTCAACCCGTATCAGAATACCACAATGTCACCCAGAACCATTAGATGTTTAAAAGGTAAGACCATTGGTTGTTTACATAAGTAAACACCTTGGATAAACCACCAAGGAAGTCCTTGATTGGTGCTCTAGAAAGAGTCACCATCTAACCCTAGACATCCCTTGATTAACAACACAAAAAGTTACATTGAGAGTAGGGTAAAACCCACAATTGACTATTTTGCTAAAACAAGCCATCCATTATCAACAAGTAATCTCCTTAAGTTGATGATATAAAGGAAACCATATAAATCACATTATTATGACCAACATATTACATTATTCATTATTACACTTTATTGGAGGAATAAACATTAGATCTTGACCATTGGGGCAAGTTCATATGTTAAAACCATCAATTACACTATAGGTTCGACCATTTCATCAAGTGACCCAAGAAACCATTGATATAAGGCTTAATTGATTCTACAACTATATGATTAACTCACCATAGATTTTGGAGATCTAATACACCATAATTAGTGACCATTAAGTCACCATAGGTTGTTAGATCATCACTATATTCATTAATCAACATCAAATATTAAGCTAATGTCATCATTGATTGATAACATCAGTAGGATACTTAATGGTTGATCATTAAACTTCTAATTGATCCAAAACCTGACCTAAGGGGGTGACCATAGGTTCTCACAATCATATGACACCTTTGATCATGACCATCAGTTGTCATGAAGACAACACCATAGGGTTGTTGCAATGGTATCATCATCGGTAAGCTGTAGAGCAATTTCTACCATGTAAAGCTCTAAAGGTTACAACCTTGAGAAAGCTAGGAGGAAGGATAAAAAATAAATAAACGGTGGAAATAAGGGAATTCTTACTCTTTTAGGTCAAGATCACTAGAAGGAAGCTTTTTCAACCCTAAAATGAAGTCAATTGCAACCCTATATCCTTTTTCCAAGAAGATCCCCACTTTCTTCTTCGTTGGATAGAAAAATTCATAGCATCACAGAGGGAGAACAAGGTTGGGAGAAGGAGGGAAGTTGTGGAAAGAAAATGGCTTGTTTTGGTGCTTGGGGATAAGTCTATGAAACTTTAAGATAAAGAAAAAGAAAAGTTGAAGTTCTAGTATCTATCCAGGTGTCCATCGCCTTAATTTATTAAGAATATACAAGCACACACACAAGAATCTCCCCCACCATGTGTATAGACCTGCTTAGATGTCATTTGTCTAATTTCCCAGCCAATAAAATAATTCATTAGTTGATAGCTACTAAAGGTAGCTCATCCGTGAAGGGGTAAACCATAAAATACCCTAGGCGAAAACACCTTCCAACCAAGGTTTAAATAGGCGCCCATTGGCTCAAAAAGCTTGATAATGATGAGAGAATATACAGGGAACATAATGAAAGTGATAAATTGTAAATAAAACCTCTCAATTGTGTAAATTGTAGAAAAGTCCAAAATTTGCATAAAATTGCATAATTTTCTCAAACAGTGTCCAAATTGGACCAAATTTGAAACTTAAGCTTGTATTATGATTTAAAAGCATATAAAAAGGTTATATTAGGTTATAAGAATTCAATTATGATAATTAAGCTTATTCAACTCATTAAGCAAGTTTAGGTGCCCTACAACGGTTGTTTCCTTCCCATGGAGGCGCCTGCCTGTAGCGTTGTTATTAGGACTAGAGGATGACCCTTCAATGGCATCGACCATGTCCAGTGAGTTAGTGGTCATGAACACCAGGAGTAGGAGTTAAATTCATGCCTTGAATAGTCATGCTGCTAGCGATGGTGAGACTCATGGAAGCATCAAATCAGATAGGGATAATAGAAGCTACCATAATTTCTTTCCAGAAACTGGAGCAACAATCTGGGGTAGCGATGGAGAACGAGAAACTGGCGGTAGGCCTGAGATGCTAGAGGGTGAATCTGTGCGGCAGTGATCAAGTAGAGAATATAATCTTCACGTGAGATGCACCCAGTAGATGTGAGGAGACAGGGAGAGGAGAAGCCACCTCCATCTGAACCACGTTGGAGAAGCAGGCCAGAGACTGGAGCCCTTGGCAGCGGCGACAGTTCACAGACCCCGAATAGAGGCACAGTGATGCCTGGAGCTGAGATCGCAAATGAAAGATGGAGTGACCGGTCCAGTCTTAGTTGATTCAGATCAGAAATAAACCGACCAAATCCGAAAACAAACTGCCGACTCACCTGGCCTGGGTCACAACAGTGCGCCCACAGAGAACACATGGCGACTTATGATAGGTCACACAAAGGTAAATTCCCAAAATTTCCTCTAATCTTGCATAATTCATAATAAATAGCTCATTTGTCCAAAAATTACAAACAAGACATCAAAATGTTCAGAAAAAATAAGTAGAACAACATAGGACCACAATATTAATGTTTCGATGCTTAAATATAAGTGATATCATGTAATATGTATTATGATTATTTCATGTGTAATAAATATCAAATGATGACCTAAAATTATGGAAATACATCTATAACTCTTAAATGTGTTTTAGAATCCATGTGACATTAGATATGACCATGTTATGACACATAATCATGTAATTTTCTCTATATGACAAATTAGGGATGATAACCCTAAATAAAATGTTGTAAATACATACATGCTCAATAAATGATGGAATTTACAGAACACCCTAATATCAGCAAATCGAAGCTAATTTCGAACTTTGTTTGATATCAGTTAAATGCATATATTTCATGTTATATGAAGATTACTCTTAATACATAATATGTAGCCCTAATTTGACTAATGAATGTGACATAATGTACATATGTTCACATACTGATGGAAAACGTGATTATTAGTTAATGAGTAAATAATATGGAATATGACATCAGTAAGATATATCCAAGACAAGTAATGATGCACATATCTTAATGAGCTAAGATAAACCCTAATGAACACAACAAGGGTTAAGATGATGAGAACCTGATGGTGATATGATGTTGTCTTAATCAGGGGTTGACCAAGGATATAGTTTACTCATGGATTTATGTGATTAGGTTATCTCTTTGGAAGGTACGCCATTACCTCTTACTTGGCTTATTATACAATATGCTTGTGTTATACATGTGGTAAAATACTTGGCATATGATATTGGTTGAAATGATTGTTCTTGTATGATATGTTGCTTGATTTTCCATACTTATTGCTATGAACACATGAAACATAATATATTTGTTCCATTATATGAAACCACTAATTCTCTTTGGTAGCATAGTCATGTAAAGTGATCATTCTCTTTGGTAGTAGATCACGTTGTACAATGATCTAACTCTTTGGTAGTAGATCATAAGGCCTTACATCTCATACTCTTTGGTAGCTGAGATGATGCATTATTCCCTTAGGTGGCAAATGCATGGATATATAATGGAAAATGTGCTTAGAATATGTGTTCTCTTTTGTTAATAAACATCTTTGTACAAGTATATGGATTTTCTTAAATTTCTTTATAACTGTCAAGTATTAGTTTTATCTTATTGCCAAGATATGATGAGAGGTTTATAAAAGATACGTAGGTGTACTTAGTACAATATTCTTGAATATTGTGCTGACGTGTACCACATGTAATCTTTTATTTAGGTTGTGGACTTGTGATCTTAAAGAACTTGAATAGTTGAGGGTTGTGTGGTGAGCCGATGTACAAGTGGACATGTTGTCTTAAGATCCTATAGTTTAGTGGTAGTACATGTATATGTATAGTTTGTCGTTCAATATGTAATATCAAATATTGTAACAATTCATTATATAATTATATATTGAATAGTGAACATGTGTGTATGGTTTTATTACTATTCATGTACATGTGCTACTATTTTTTCCTTCTGACTTCCTCTAGTTTTCTTTTTCTTAGCCCAGTGTTTGGTGTTTAAATTGGGTTCTCGCTGAGGTGAGGTTTCAATTTTGATGTCACATATCAAATTAAGTTTTAGAAAATCCGGGGACGTCACAAGATCTATGATGAAGAGTTTGAAGATCTAAAAATGGTCTCTATTGTAGATGCAAAACCTAAAACCCCAAAGTCACCTGACATGATACCCCTCTTTGACGGTCTTAAGTATGTTTGTTTTATGAGCAAGAACTTTATCCTATTATCATTAACTCTGATCTCACCCATGAATAGGAAACCAAGCTAATGACTGAGCTTAGGAAGAGGAAATCTTCCTTGGGATACAAAATGGATGACTTGATAGGAATAGATCAAGCCATTTGCATGTGTAAAATTCCTATGGTAACAATACAAACCTTCTAGAGACCCTCAAAGGAAAATGCATCCTAAAATGAAGTAGGTTCTGCATCTAGAGGTTATCAAGCTTTTGATACCAAGAATCGTCTACCCCATCTCTGACTCCCCCTGGGTTAGTCTTGTTCAAGCCGTCTGCAAGAAAGGGGGTACCACTATCGTGAAAAATGACAATAATGAGCTTATCCCCACCTGCACTCTCACTGGGTGGAGCATGTGTATTGACTATAGAAAATTGAATAAGGCCACTAGGAAAGATCATTTCCCCTTCCCTTTCTGGATCAAGTACTAGAGTGCCTCTCCCATCAACAATATTTGTGCTACCTTGATGGCTATCCATGTTTCTATTAGATTTCTATTCCTCCGGATGACCAGGAGAAAACAACCTTTATTTTCATGTTTGGCACTTACGCATTCAGGAGAATTCTATTCGAGTTATGCAATTCTCCAACCACGTTTTAGCGATGTGTGTCCACTATCTTTGCTGGATTGACTGAGACCGTTATGGATGTGTTTATGGATAATTTCTCCATCTATGGAGATAGTTTTGAGTCTAGCCTCCATCATTTATCTCTAATTTTGAAAAAATGTGAGGAAGCACATTGATCCTTAATTGGAAAAAGTGTCACTTTATGGTGACGGGAAGGATTGTATTAGGCCATAGAGTGAGTAAATGTGTCATTGAAGTTGATAGATCCAAGATTGAGGTCATCTCAAAAACTACCACACCCTTCTTTCGTCAAAGATGTTTGTGCCTTCCTTGGGCATGTGGGTTTTTATTGGCGTTTCATCTGTGATTTCTCTAAAATCACCAAACCCTTGACCAATCTCCTCCAAAAGGACACCTCCTTTGTGTTTGATAAGGCTTTTGTGGCCAGTTGTCATTGCTTAAAGGATGCCCTCATTTCTACTACCATCATTCGGGCCCCTAACTGGTCCTTGGCCTTCAAGTTAATGTGTGATGCAAGTGATTATGTTGTTAGTGCTATTCTTAGACAACATGTTGATAAAAATCACCATGTAATTTATTATGCATTCAAAACACTTGATGATGGCAATGGAATTACACAACTACTGAAAAGGAAATGCTAGCCATAGTATACACCTTTGAAAAATTCTGGTCATATTTGGTAGGGTTGAAAGTCATTGTTTATACGGACCATGCAACCATTAGATACCTGATGTCTAAAAGGGATTCCAAATCTCACCTTCTTCATTGAGTCCTTTTACTTTAGGAATTTGACCTAGAAATCCTAGACAAAAAGGGCTGCAAGAATGTTGTTGTCGACCATCTTAGTCGCCTTGAATTTTTTGATGATGATGGAATCCCCATAAATGACAACCTTCATGATGATAAATTGTCAAAGATGGAATCCCGATATCCTTGGCTTGCTATTTATGTAAATTTTCTAGTCACAGGTGTCTTGGACCCTGAATATAAGGGACATTCTAAGCTAAATTCTTGCATGATGTAAAATAATATTATTAAAATGATCCATATCTTTTTAGATTGTGTTTAGACGGACTTTACTGCTAGTGTGTTAGTGAGGAAGAGGTTCATGACATACTTGAGTAGTGCCATTCCGGCCCCACTGGAGGGCACATGAGCTCTCATAAAACTGCTAAAAAAATTTTACAATCTAGTTTTTTAGCCTACTCTTTTCAAAGACTCATACCATTTTGTCATTTCATGTGATTAATGTCAAAGTACTGGCAACATATCCAAGAGAGAACAAATTCCCATGACTTCTTGGTAGGAGATTGAAATATTTGATGTGTGGGGAGTAGATTATATGGGTATGTGTCCTTCTTCTTGGGGGGTGCAAATATATTTTGGTGGTTGTTGACAATGCTTCCAAATGGGTCAAAGCCATCCCCAGAAAAACTTGTCATTCCAGACCTATGAAGAAACTTTTCAAAGACATTATTTTTCCTCAATTTGGGGTACCTTGTACCGTAGTTTCTGATGGAGGATCCCATTTTCTAAACAAGAGTTTCGATTCCTTGTTGAAACAGTATGGAGTCCATCATAAAGTGACCACCCCTTACCACCCTCAGACTAGTGGTCAAGTTGAGGTGTCCAATAGGCAAATCTGATCCATCCTGATAAAACTATAAATCACACTAGGACCGATTTGGCTTTGAAACTGAATGATTACTTGTGGGCATATAGAACTGCCTACAAAACCCCCATAGGCACCATTGCATTCAAATTTATTAATAGGAAATCATGCCATCTGCCCATAGAATTAGAGCATAAGGCCAATTGGGACATCAAAACTCTTAATTTTGACTTGACTACTGTAGGTGAAAATCACTTTTTACAAATTCAAGAGTTAGATGAGCATTGGGATTTGAATGATGGCCTATGAAAATGGTAAAATTTACAAAGACAAAACCAAACTATGGTATGATGGCCATATCAGACGAAAAGACATTAGGGAGGGTGACCAAGTTTTAATGTATAACTCCAAGTTGAGGCTTTTTCCTAGAAAACTTAAACCCATATGGTGCGGTCCCTATCTTTTCATGTGTTCCTACCCTCTTGACACTTTACTTCCTTGGAATAAGGTATTAGGGCTGTTTAAGGTAAATGGATATATGCTTAAATGGTACATCGCCGTTGAGGACTTTCTATCTTCTAAGGCACATCAACTCTCTTTATTCTAAGACCTCACCCTGCATGAACCACAACCTCCCCTACCCAAGCCGGAAATGGCTCCATGACCCAGCTTTGTCAGACATTCGACATAAAACTAGGTACTTGTTGGGCGGCAACCCAATCATTTACATTTTTGCAAATTTTCTTATATATTTGTTTTAGCTAACCCTTGTTGTTTCAATTTCGGATTAGTTCTCTTTCTTCTACAAAAACGGATAAACATCAGGTCGTTCCAATAAATAGAAGCAGGGAACATCACCCATCCAGACGACCATCTAGCAAAGGTGAAACGCAAGTCTCGACCTTTAAGACAACCCATCCATCAACAATAGTCATTTGAAATTTGAACTTGCAAAGGCTCCTTAACTAAGCCATAAAACTATTTAGGAAACATGAGATGACCTTCTCATACCCCAGACGGCATATTTATGTGGAATTCAATTTTCACAACCGTTTGCGCCTGATTCAAAATTCAAACCACCGCTTGACCACTCGAAATGCCAAACGATTGTTTGATGTTTTCCAGACGGCCGCCTTGCTCTTTCATTTTTCCTATAAAACAAGCAACTTTGGGGAGGCATATTCACACCTCCAATCCTTCTTATCCTCCATCACGAGTGCAAAGTCACCTAAGCACCACTGTGAAACTCCCAACTCATCATCTTAGATGGGTGCCTCTTCTTATCTGATGTTCGCCTCGCACCCTCCACCCAGACAGTTCAACTACCACACCAGAGACGACGAGCTTCTCACCATCGACTCCTGTCCTTTCTCCACTTCTCCAGACAGTCGCCTAAGCGGCGATGCTGACTGCCTCAACCTTATAGATGATTGTCTCCCTTGACTCTAACTGCCGCCTCATCCTACAGTCAAGCACCGCCCCTCTCCTTTACTTCCCCTCGACTGCGCATACCATGTAGGCAGCTTAAGATAGCCCTCTCATCAGTAATACACCCATCTTGACAACATGGACAACCTCTGCCAAGAACCTGCTACCAGCTGAAGTTACCCTGAGTTGGACCTCTAAACGTTCATCCTTCCATCATCAGATGCTCGTCTCCCCACTGAGGCAACTTTATTGCTAGCCCTAATTGTTTTCTATTGGCCTGCTAGCCGCTCCACTGATTTCATTGTCAGACGAGTGGTCCATCCCTTCCATTCGGTCATTTCTTTCCCTCTAGGCGGTCGCTTCTTATTCATCAGATGATCGTTTCATCACACCAAGACACCCATCTCAAACTAGGCGGCAACCATTTCATCTATATCAAATATCCATTTCAGAAGCACCAGATGCCCATTTTGTGCCACCACAATAGCCATTCAACTTCTCTAAGGGAGGGTCATGACACAGTTTCCTTGATTGTTTCCAAAAGGGCAAGAAACCAGCTAAATAAATAGTTTCTTGTGAGTGACCTCGTTGTTCCACTATGAGGCTGGGGATTCACATTGAGAAGCCAACTGGAGACTCCTCCCCTGAAGTGGCCTCGACAATGAAATGTGACATTGATGATCTCAAATCCATCACAAAGGAAGGGATAAGACAATCTGCATCCCGCAACGATACAGATTCAACTGTGTCGCATCCACCACCCATATCTGCTACTTCAGAGAACTATGCTCAGTTCATCAAAACCATGCACTATGCCAGATTCAAGGAGACTATTTCGATTGGTGTGTCTCTTCCTTGTTGTGGTTGTGTCATCACCCTTGATGCGCTTGGCATTTGGGAGGTGGTAGACAACATCTTGAGGAAGAATCATATACTCATCTTTCCATATCATGTCACTCCAATGTATAGTGATCTGACATTGGAGCTCATCACCACCTATCGTGGATACCACAGTTCTTGGGGGCAAATTTAGTTGCAAGGCCCGAGTCTTAGGTGAAGATTTTGAGATCTCCACCAGGCAGCTGACCTCCATGATACATGATGGAGGTGACAATTTCTGGATCACCCGATGCATGGAACGTCGACACGACGTCCATCCTAACAACTACAATGCGGAAAAGTTCTGGGCAGACATCATGGGTCTTCCATGCAAGCTACCAGGAAACATGAATGACATCTAGCATCCACAACCTGGTTGTATGTTACCTCCATTGCATCTTTCCCAGGCCTTGTTCGGCAGAGAAGGTACTTTGGGTGCCATTACCCTTTCTAAGCGGTATACATTATGGTGTCTTCTGAACTGTGAGCCCTACCATTGGGATGTGCCATGCTTGACCATCTCAACTTCTAGGCCACTCATACTACCTCATCCTCTTTTGTATCATCCTTGTTGTCACTTATATCATGCCTTTTACGGGATACACTCACATCCCATTCCAACCACTGCACATGACGCACCACTTCATTGACTTGGCATACTTGAAGGGGTGCAAGTTCCTTCGTCCAGGTACTAATAGACTCTGCTACTTGCTTTTCAAAGACACCCAAGTTTTCCTCAAGTTTCCACACCATTCTAAGTTTGCAACCGCCAACCTAGATTTTGACTTTCCTGATATGCCAGGGCAAACTACACTCTTTCTTCTGGAGAATCCCGATGGAGATGACATCCCCGTACCCACAACCCATAGGTGGAGTGTCTCCTTGGAGGCACATGATGATGAGACTAGACCACCACCTCCTCCTTCACAATGCTACACTAGGAGATGCAGGGCCACTGAGTAAGGCCTCGAGGAGCCTAATGGCTTCTATGATATTTGAGACCAGTTGGAGGATATCTAGCATGAGAAGCAGCATCAAGGACATCAACTCAATCATATATACTTCATGCACCACTCTCATGAGTCCTGGAATGTGTACCAGGGCCACTACGATGCCATCAGACCTCAGTATGAGGATTATGGGGTCCATCATGCCTACCTTGACCCCAACTCCCCTTATTTGGGAAAATATACTACAACCCCCTTCCTCTTTTCCCTTTCCTCTACCAGAGTGATTTTCTTCCCTCCATATCTAATTTAGGTTTTTCTCGGGAAGAGAAAAAGTTTAAGTATGAGGTGGCAGTGGGTGGTACGATTCTATTCCACCCTCCTATATTTTCCCTTATTTTCTTTATTTTGCCTTTTTATTATTTTGTGTGTATTACTTTAGTTTATGGTCTTTATCTAGTCGGCCATCCCTTTCTATTTTACTTAGTTGTGAAGGCCATTATCTAGTCGGCCCTTTGAGTAGACATCTATCTTTGTACCCCTTTGAATTTAGTAAATCTTTTGCAAAATCTACTACAAATCTCCATGTCTAAAACCACTTTTTCACCTAGGACCTCTAATAACATCACTCCTTGCAATAGTTGGTAGGTCATAAGAAATCAACTAGAACCAAGCATATTTTTTCCTATATTTAAAAAAATGTATTATCTTTTTATAAAATTTGTATCATGTGAATTATAGGGATATTCTAACTAGAGCGATGAAACTCTCTTAAAATATGTAAAGAAAAAGAAAAAAATGTTGAAGTTATAAGAACAAGAACATCTCTTTCTTCCCTGTATTTTTCTTCTAAAAAGGAGATGCCAAGAATCACAACCGGACAAAAATCAAGTTCGGGGTGTCATGCTTCCCAAAATGAAAATTACATACCCCACAAAGGGGTGTACCATCAAAAGATTCCAAAGGTGCACATGAAAAAAATGGTGACCAATATAGCCACAACTTCACAAATTCAAATCTCAAGTCGAATAGAGGAGGGATCAAAAAAATTTCTCACTTCCTTCTTTGTATTCACATTCCCTCCTTCGTTCTATTCTTGTGAAACAACTTTAAAAAATGAAAAATTGAGAGTATCAAAGTGATAGTAAGAACAAGCCTATTTTTATACAAATTCTCATTTTAGAACACTACACAGAAAAGGCTTATAACGTTACTTTTAAAGGTGTCGGTTATATAAATACACTGACACCTAAAACCTTAATTAAAAAACTGACATCTATCTTTGAAGGGTGACTAGACACGGGTATCGCTTTTATTTAGTGTCCGTTCCCTAATAATAAACTGACGCCTAAAATTAACCGCCAAATCCAAAATTTCCTATGAAAAAAATTACGTCCAAAATTTAACATATGGCGTCAGTTATTAACTATTAAACTGACGACGAAAGGTTATTCACGAGACAAAAATTGGGCACATTTTGGTCATCGGTTTTACTACAATAACTGACGCTGATGGGTTTTCCCGCGTTGTTCCCAGGAAATTTTTCACACCCTTTAAGCGTTAGTTTTAGAAAACAACCGACGACTATGGTCATAAATCAAGAACAATTTTTTAATCGGCATATGTAGATAGACATCGGTTTTTTTATAGTAAAACCGACTACTATCATTGAGAATAAGTGTTGGTGTGTTTGTAGAACTGACACCTTTAGTTTTATGTGTCAGTTTTTTTGACTAACCGACGCCTATGGTGCAGTTAATAGCCCCGCGAAACAGAGAACTTTTCCCCATTGTCTCTGTTTCATTGCGAACCTACTAGGTCGGGCGATTGTTGCTGGTGCTCCCCGCTGCCATTGCTCCCGCCGTCATTGCCCCAGTGGCCATTGCCCCCACCGCCATTGCTCCCCCATGCCGCCACCACTCGATGTTGCTACTCCTCTCCTTGCCGATGCTGCCTCCTGGTTGCCCGCTCACCGCCGACGCTCCTCTCCTCACTGTCGCTGCTCTCTCCTCGTCGACGCTCTGCTTGGTTTCCCGCTCACCGCCTCTTGGTCACCCGCTCATCGTCCCCGCCCGCTCGCCGCCGCCGCCCTCTCTTTGGCTTGTAGCTCCGGCCACCAGATCGTTGCACCTGGTACCCTTCTACCTCCTCTTCCTATTTAGACAATAGGGTTTCTCCATCTTGCTCCTTGATCCTGCTCCTGCCCCCCTACCCCTCTTCCTGCTTCTTCCTCCTCTTCTCATTTTTAATTGAGTTATACATGCATCAAAATCGTTCCTACTTCATATAAGCTTTGTATGTATGTGCTGCTACACCCATTTACATCTTTATGTATGAACTGCTGCACCTACATTACATATTTATCATTTGTACATACATTACTGCTCTTCTATGAACTCAACCACTAATATTTACTGATACATTATACTTGTACCTATACATACATTCATTCCTTAGTTTTTCTTGTATTGTTATGCGTTCAACTAATGAATTATCTATGTATATGTACTTTGTAGTTTGCAATACATATAACGGTATAATATACGTATCATATACTGCCTACTACTGTATAATGCATATTATATACTATGTAGCATGTACCTCTAAAGCATAATGTATTACATATATCATGTACTTCCTTCTACTATATATTCATATACTATGTAGTATGTACCACTAGTGTATATATATCATCTATGGGCTACTTCTGTATATATTTAATTTACTATAGTACTAGTTACTAGATTGAGTATGTTATAATTGAGTTTATCATCTATGTAGTATGTACCACTAGTGTATATATCACCTATTTAGTATGTACCACTAGTGTATATATCATCCATGTAGTATGTACCACTAGTGTATATATATCATCTATGGGCTACTTCTGTATATTACTTTATTTATCAATTGATCTGTATTTATTTATCTACTGTTTGTATTTATTTATGTACTGTTTTAGGAATTAATTAATCATCTACTACTGCCCGCCATCTCCCTGCTCGTCTCCTGCTCACCTGCCTACTTGCCTGCCTACTCACCTACCCTCTGTCTCGGCCTCTCTCCCTGCTGACACCTGACTGGTCTCAAACAGAGGTAAGCATCCCCCAAAACCCTATTTTATTACACTGCATGCTTGATCTTTAATCACATGGACTTAATCAACATTTCTAGTTGTATGATCCTAGTGATTAAACGCACTCTTTCCTGGTCCCCTCAGTAACTAATGTTCCCTTGAGATGAGTGTTAATTGATCTAGCTTTCTTAATTTCCTTGTAATGCCATATTTTATGTGCTATGACCCACTAGTCACCTTTAGAGTATTAAAATGATGCAACTTGTACACTTGTTAAATTTGAATCTATAAATCCTATGAAATGATATCACCCCAAAAAATCAGTAGTCACTATTATGTCTTGTACACTCTAAAATCAAGATCTAATACTCTTATGCTATTTTAACACCATGATACCTTTTTTGCTCATTCTAGTGGATTATTATGACCTATGATGACCTAACATGAAACCATGCTCTTAATGATATGATTTTGTTGGCCTAGAAACCCGTCCAAGATTTACTAATTAGGAGTAAATCTTAGATAGTCCCCGGTTTGGGACTGTTCTTGAACACCTAATGTCACTTAGGATGTAAGTGTATAATGTGTATTGGGTTTTCAAGGAAATTTTGGTAGCATTTCCCCGTTTGTTCTCTAAGTACATATGTACTTGGAGAACAACGGGGAAATGATGCCGAAATTTTCTTGAAAACCCAATACACATTATACACTTACTAGTGAGATCAGGTGTTCAAGAATTGGATAGGTGGTACACATTTATTATATATAAGAATGACAACACATGTATAAAACCCCAAAGTTTTAACCATAAACTCTATTCTGTATACCCTAGACCCTAATCTTGTTGTAATATATACTTATTTTCTCTTTGATCATAGAATGGATAGATCATGGAAGTCTATTCGCAATTGCTGCACTCCAGATTTTATTTCTGGTCTTGATCAAATTATTAGATTTTCCGAGGAACATAGGAAACAACCTGGAGATAGGTTCTACTGTCCATGTAGGCATTGCGGTAACACTGGTGACGAAATCAGAAGTCATGTCATGTGCAACGGGATTGTACAAGGCTATACAGAATGGCACTGGCATGGAGATATTTCAAACCCGAAACCAGTGGATGTCGATAGCAGTGCTTGTGTGGAAGAAGAAATTGCCTTTGATGACGTAGATGTGAACAATTCAGTTCCAGAAGACATCGTTGATGCGATGCTGGATAGTTTTGGGGTAGAGAGCACCAATACTGATCCACCTCCCATGTTTAGAAACATTGTGCATGATGCTGAGATACCATTATACATGGGTTGTAAGTTTACGAACCTTAGCATTGTGTTGAGATTGTATAAACTAAAAGCTAACAATCGATGGAGCGACAAAAGCTTCGCGTCGTTGTTGTCTTTGTTGAAAGAAATTCTTCCTGAAGGAAACGAGCTGCTGATCTCAACATACCGGCTAACGAAATTGTTGTGCCCAATGGGAATGGAGGCCAAGAAGATACACGCATGCAAGAATGATTGTGTATTATTTCAAAAGGACTATGTGGATTTGAAAGATTGTCCAAAATGTGGTGCATCAAGGTATAAATTGACGACTTCAGGGGGGGTCCAAAACTGGTTCTCCCGCCAAGGTGATGTGGTATCTACCTATAATACCACAGTTTCAACACTTGTTTGCCAATCCTATAGATGCGAAGAATTTGAGGTGGCATGCGGAAGTTAAAAAAAATAATGATGGGATCATACGACATGTGTCTGATTCCCCATAGTGGAAGAAGATTGATTTATTGTTCCCTGAATTTGATGAAGAGGATAGGAATCTAAGACTTGGGCTTTGTACAGATGGGATGAATCCGTACGGGACATTGAGCAGCCAACATAGCACTTGGCCAGTTATGCTTGTTATATACAATCTTCCTCCCTGGTTGTGTATGAAAAATAAGTATGTTATGTTGTCATCTTTGACATCGGGCCCTAAACAACCTGGAAATGATATCGACATTTATATTGAACCTATGATTGGTGACTTGAAGAAGCTTCGGGGTGAAGGTGTGATGACCTATGATGCTTCACGAAGAGAGACATTTTGTTTGCACGCTATATTGTTTTGCACTGTGAATGACTTTCCAACATATGGGAATTTGTTTGGATATAGTGTCAAAGGATCTAAAGTGTGTCCTATATGTAATGAGAACACTGATTCAATATGACTAAAACACGGAGGCAAGACTATATATCTTTCTCATCGAAGGTTTCTTCCAAAATTTCACCTGTATCGTAGGTTGCGCAAAGCATTCAATGGACGGAATGAGGAATGTAGTGCACCTAAACCTATATCAGGGGAGGATGTTTATGAAAGAGTGAAAGACATCACCACTGAATTTGGTAAGAGATCACAATGTATGATGGCCACAAGGAGTGACAAGTCTTTATTCAAGAAGAAGTCGATATTTTGGGATCTTCCTTATTAGAGTTCTTTGACAGTCAGGCATTGTATCAATGTCATGCACGTTCAGAAAAATGTATGTGATAGCGTCATCGATACTCTATTGAATATACCAGGTAAGACTAACGATGGGATAAAATCCAGAATGGACCTACGTGAAATGGGAATAAGGACAGAATTAACAGAAGTAGTTCATAGAGATCGGAGAACATACTTACCTCCCGCTTGTTACATGTTGTCTAGAAAGGGGAAGAAAGCATTTTGTGAATTCTTGATAAATGTTAAGGTGGCACAAGGTTACTCATCCAACATTCGTGCATTGGTATCAATGAAAGATCTGAAGTTGATAGGTCTTAAATCTCATGATTGTCACACTCTAATGCAACAAATATTGCCTGTGGCAATTAGATCTATATTGCTGAAGCATGTAAGGTTTGCAATCACCAGATTTTGTTTCTTTTTCAACAGTTTGTGCAGCAAAGTTATTGCCCATGATACTCTCAATAATTTGCAAAGAGAAGTGGTTGTTACCCTATGTCAGCTTGAGATGTATTTTCCTCCGTCATTCTTTGATATCATGGTACATATTATTTTCCACTTGACTAGGGAAGTGAAAATGTTGGGACCAGTTTTCTTACATTGAATGTATCCCTTTGAACGATACATGAGCATTTTTAAAGGTGATGTTCGAAACCGTTATCGACCTGAAGGGATTATTATTGAGGGTTATGTGGAGAGAGAGGTTATGGATTTTTGCAATGACTTTCTGAGTGGTAATGACACTCCCGTGAATGACAAGAATATTGAGGAGCATTTTGGCAAAGGAATTTTGGGATCATGGGTGAACGTAGTCAGCCGTGAGTAGTTGGAGCAAGGTCACTTGTATATTTTACACAACATGGATGAAGTGAGTGTTTATGTCGAGGAACATACCAATTTCATCAAGAGACAATATCCTCGAGCCAATACAATGTGGCTTGCTAGAGAGCATAACAAGACATTTATTAAGTGGTTTGAAGATAAAGTCTTACATCAACTATATCAAATACCAGATAATCTTACTGAAACCATCAAATGCCTCACCTTTAAACCAAAATTCAATGTTATGTCTTATGAAGGGTTTGACATAAATGGTTTCTCATATTACACAAAGCGTCAAGATGATAAGAGTGTCGTCCAAAACAGTGGGGTCACCCTTCAAGCATCTTCATTGTTTTTTGCAAGTGCAAAGGATAAAAATCCACGTGAAGCTAAAATGTCATATTACGATGTCATTGAAGACATATGGGAGTTTGACTATGTAGATTTCTGAATTCCTCTCTTTAAATGTAATTGGGTTGACAACAACAAAGGAGTTATAGTGGATGAATTGGGTTTCACATTAGTGAACTTTGAAAAGATTGGTGAGAAGGGTGAACCATTCATATTGGCATCACAGGCGAAACAAGTATTTTATATCGATGATCCTGTAAATGATAAATGGTTGGTTGTTCTTCATGGTAAAAGACAGTTCATTGAAGAACCTATAGATGAAGAAGAGTACTATGATAAGTATGATGACTCCAGTCCATTCTCATTTGGGTTGCCAACACCACCAAACATTGAAGCTGGGGATCACAATGACTTGTATGTTCACGGGGATCATAATGAAGGATTGTTAATTGATATAAGATCACAATATTAGAGGCATGGATGTTTATATTTTTATATGTTTTATTTTTCTGAATGTGAACATTACAATGTGAATGTGGACTTTACAATGTGAATTACTTTACAATGTGAATGTGAACTTTACAATGTGAATTACTTTACAATGTGAATGTGTACTTTACAATGTGAACTTTACAATTAGTGTTACTTTACAATGTGAAATTTATAATTTGAATGTGAACTTTCATATGGCTGAGCATTCCCATGATAAACGTGTTTACGATCACCATGAGGGTGAGGACGTGCTTGCACTGCCTGACAATGTAAGTTTTAAGAATATACCCCTGAGGTTTCTATCTATATGTTCATTTATAATTATATTATGTAAGTGTGTTTTTATCAAATTTTAGGTTGGTGATGTACCCCGTGAAGAAATTACAGCACTTGATGAGCAGCAAAAGAAAATTGAGAAAGTGAGGGGCATCCCAATGATGAACAAGTTAATACATCAAAGGGGAAATGGACCCAAATTGGCTGTGGATTTCAATCAGGCATGAAATCCATATGGAGTGAACTGCAACTCATTTGTTTCATATCTTGGGGTTCTTACTCGCAGCCATTGCAGTCCTATCCTAGAATCATGGCATAAAGTTCCTAAGGGGAAGAAAGACCACATATGGAAGGAACTATGTGTGAGTTATTATTATTTGTAATTCCATTTGTGTAGATTGCTAATTTTTAGGATACTAGTTAATAGCAATTCTATTTAATTTGCAGAGCATATTTGATCTGGATGAAAAGCTGCATCGTAAATGTGTGATGCAACGTTATGGGAGGGTCCTAAGGAACTATAGGACCAATCTCACCCGAGATTACATACGTGATGCTGATAATAGGTTCTTGATTGATTCCAATTCTTGACATTGATCAGTATTTCACTAACTCTACACTAATAATTTTTGTTTGTATTCTCTTTGAAAAATAAATATAGGAAGAAGGAAGCCACACAGCAATGGAACTACTTGGATCCCAAAGAATGGGAGGAGTTTGTTACCCAAAGAAAAATAGATGAATTCAAGGTATTAAGCACCAATCCCAATTTAATTAATATACATTTTTATGTATTCACCTATTCATGATTAACCTTTAGTATTACTAACCAAATCAATGTGCTAACTAACTAGGCTATCAGCGATGCTCAATGAGCAAGGTGTGCACTTAATGTGCACAACCACACAATGGGTCCAAGAGGATATGCAGGCATTTGCCAAAAACTACAGGCTGAGTCTACTCAGCCTACTGCTACTCAGGAGACTACAGAGTCCTCTACTACTGCTCTCGCACCTCTGCCTCATCATGTTATGTGGATAGCTGGGAGGCAAAACAAGAAGGGAGAGATATTGAAGCCCGCAACTGCTCAGGTGGCTGCAAAAATGGTAAAAATCAACTCTTAGAGCAATCTATCGATATTGATTATTGTTATGTTTACTTACGAATTTTTGTTGATGGTGATTAGCGGGAGTTGCACGAGCAGAGGAAGGAAGGCAAGTTCATCCCTGAGGGCATAAGGGATGAACTGACAGTTGCTTTGGGTAACCTAGAGCATCCTGGACGTGTAAGGGGTGCAGACGCTAGTGTGGGCAACAAAGCGTTCGTTGGGCCATCCCAGTGCAAACTTGTCCCAAAAGTGGGACTTTCACAATCTGAGGTAACTTATTCTTATTTTAGAACATTATTGCAAAAGGGAATTCAATAATCAGAAACTAGCATTTCTTTTGTCCATGTATAGGTAGATTCCTTAATTGATAGGAGAGTTGAGGAAGTACTTGATAAAAGACTCCAGAAGAAATTAAGAAGTGGAAGGCGTCTCAGACTGCCACTCAGACAGTACCTGTGACGAACCTCTCTTCTCCTACTGCTCGTATTGTAGAGGATGGGAGTAATCCTATAGACACACAACCTAGCATGTTATGACCCACACCAAAGTCAACTAATAAGTATGACGATCACAACATTAATAAGTTAATTAAGTTGGGTTAAGTACACACGACTGCAATTAGTGCTTTGACCAGTTGTAACAATCTAATCAGCATGATTTCTTGCTTCAAGGTTGTAGTGGATTCCGTGCTTGAAGTTTTGCAAAAAGAATCATTCGATTTGGACCTTCGAGGCACGAGTTATGACATTTTCATGTTCCTTTGGACTTGGTTGTAATTTTTCCAGTATTTGGCTATTTCTTTTCCTTACCCCCTTTATTGGGTCGGCTATTTTTTTCTCCCTTCTCTTCTTCTTCATGTGATCGATTCACAGAGCCGCAAAAGTGGCACACAACAAGCAGGCCAATAAGAGAAGGGGCGACCTTGGGGCGAATCCTTGAGCCCTAGACCTTCGATCCAACAACAACCTCCTTTCACCTCCTTCTTTCCTCCACATCTTGCCCCAGGGCAGTGCCCCACCTACAGCTTGACCTGTTGCATAGAGCAGCGCCTGCCAGCAGCCAGGGGCAGCTGGGGGCAAGCTAGCAGCACCAAGATCGCCGCCTGACTTCGGCCAAGAGCCTAGTGCACGAAACCACAGCTTCCCGCTTCCATTATGCCACCTATACCTCAACCTAACAAGGGCAGCGCCCATCTAACAACAGCAGCAGCCGCTGCAAGAAGCAATGACCAGGAGCACGATTGGGCGCGACCAACACCCAAAATCGATGCCTTTCAGCTCGACCAAATAGTCCGTGCTAGAATCTGCAACCCTAGTCTCGATTTAGCACTTAACCAAGCTCCTTCCTCCACCTGTGCGTGAGCAAAGCTCCTGCTGCTTGTAGAAGGTCCGAACTAGGACCATTCTAGGCAATGAACAACATCAAATCAACCACTTTGAGTTCGTCCTTGAGATCCAAACCGGATTCCGCATCTTCATGTCCCCAATCAGCAACCCAGGGTGCTTGATTCCAACTTATGTGTGTGAGCATGGTACTGTTGGATTACTGTAGGTTCAAATTGGGGCTATTTGGAGGTTGAAGACAACCCCCTGGATGCAATTCCAGTCGAATCTGGACATCTCAAACCACTGTGAGTAGTGTTTCACTCATTTATCATAAATTAACTCTGGTCTTTGGAAATTTTTGGTTAATTGCGCACTTTTTGTTGATAACAACAGTTATCAGGCGTTGGGCATAATTTGGCGTCGCCCGACTTTTTATTTCATAAATTGCTTCTTTATGCTTTCATATGATTTATTTTAGAATCTTATCAGTGTGGATTGGACCATTGAATTTACATGGTTCATCGGAACCTAAATTGCTCAATGTGAATGTTGAATTTAGAAATACACGACTGATAATGGTACGATTTGGGTATAAACCCAGGCAATACAGATTTTGTAAATCATCAGATGTATGATTTCAAAGAAAGTATGATAACATAAAAATATGCAATAAAACCCTAGTTGCATGCTTCCTGTTATGTTAATGTGTGTGAATTAACATTTACATGAATTGGCACATTTCTCTGAGATATTACTAGAAATTCTCAAGTATTGTTAATTATTTGTGTTATGATACGTAAGTAACTCTTAATTGAGTTATGTGACGCAAAAACCATGATTAGGGTTAATGTGCACGTTCTTCGAGAAATTTCAAATAATTGATAAATACGACGGATGATTTCTTATATGTGAAGTAAATTACTCTTAGAAGTGTACTAGGATGTTCAATTGAATGAATTCAATATGTATGTTCCAAATTGACATGAGTTTGGGTTATTTATAAATTTTAAATCTTCCTTCATCCATGATATAAGGATTACTCAGTTTTACAATGGTTTTGAGTATAATGCTCTATCAGTTCTAGAATGATATCGTATTGTGATTTGAACTGCAATCAAATAGATGAGGTAACTGAAACCCTAAGAATAGGGTGTTGCCATGTGATAAGTGAATGATGTAACTGAAACCCTAAGGATAGGGTGTTCAATGAATCAAGTATTTTGATACCTAAATTCTCAGTATGAGATATGGTGATGCTTAACAGTTCAATTGCATGATTTTAGTGTATAAAGTGCCAAATTGACCTTCACTTTGCCTATTTAAGAATTTTAGTTTGCCTGCATGTATATTATGATGATTTCTCAGTATACTATAGCATTTTGAATATACAACTCTGTCAAATTTAGAATGATATTCATTTCGTGTTGTAAAGTTCAAGTAAATAGAATCAGTACCATAGAGATACCAATGTCCAGAACAAGTAAGAGAGAGATGCAATGTAGTAAGAGCCTTTCTAGAATAATAAAATATTAATTTAAGGGCCATGACACCGTAGAACCCCTTTGAGAGGTCTGCACCTTAGGGGTGAAACGACCTAACCCTGGTGGTACATCCAGTAAGGTCGGATCTCGTATCCAACACTAACCAGAGACAGGATCCCGGTGGCATGAGAGTATAGTTTGTAGTGTCCAACATCAACCAGAGACAGGATCCTGGTTGCACTAGAGTATAGAAAAGTGTGTCCAACACTAACCAGACACCCTGGTGGCACGGCTTGACGCTCCACCTATGTACTCAGCTTAGAGGAGGGGTCCAGTTTACGACACCATAAGTATGCCGAGGCCAGAGAGCCAGATTTCTTGTAGCAAACCAGGACAGTAGTCAGACTTAGCTATCCCTGGGTTTCAGCTAAGTCTTGTATGGTGGGATTGTAGTTCGCTACGAGTCTTCATATGTAGAGTACACTGCATATGATCAGGGCATAAGATAAAATGTGTTCATATAGGTTCACTAAGTTTTTATAAGTTAAAGAGTTAAGTAAGATATGAGTTAGCTTCGCAACAATTGTTCTTATGTGGAATTTTAGTATTTCTGTTTATTAATTGTATTTACAGCCTTGCACCAATTATTATCATAATGAAATGTGACATCTTCTATTGTTTAAATTAATTGCTTAGACCTGCTCAGTGTAGTATTTCTTGCATATTATTCTAAATAATAAACATAAATGAGTTTTTTTGTGATGGTTGGGTGAAATTCTATTCACTGAGATAGTAGCTCACCAACCTACTGAAACATATTTCAGGTCAACGTCAGCACAAGAAGGCTGAAGAATAGTATCACTCGAGTAAATAGAAGGTAGTTAATAGTTAGTTAGAGGTCCCTTAGTCATTTCCCCTCAGTCCTTGGGACATGTGTGTGGTGGGTTAGAGAGAGAATGTGGTGAAACATGTAGCTAGTTTTCAATATTTTGTTGTGTTTTATATTTCTCATGAGAAATGTAATATATCCTGTAAGCTTGTTTTCCTTCCTAGTAAGGTTAATGGAAAGTCTCTTCTGTAGTTTTATTATAATTCGATGCTATTTGAAGTCTTGTGGTTTTCCTTTAAGTTAATATAAGTGATCAAGAAAAGAAAAAGTTAAGGGTGGTTTACCGAGGGTGACTCCCCGGTCTTCGGGGTCATTAGAGATGGCACGGGGGTCGGGGTGTCACAAAAACTTTGGTATCAGATCATAGGTTGAGTACATGGTTACTCTAAGTCAAGGTCAGGGTACGAAAAGAGACCAATAGGATTAGGAGTTAAGTGTCTTCCTTCTAACTGTAATTTTCTAACAGGAAGTGTTCTGTTGTACTATTGCAGATGGCAGGAAGAGGATGTGGTCACGAGAACCAAGTAGAGAGCTTAGGCTGAGTCATTAAAGATCATTAGGATCGAAAGCTAGAGTTATAAGTGAGATTGATAAGAAGTGATGTGACTTTAGCTCTGGGAGGTCTGAGTGTTTAGATACCCTGGCCAGGTATCCAAGTACTTAAAATGACCAGTATCAAGTACTCTGTCGATTATTCTCTGGATGCCCTATCCAGGTATGCAGAGGAAGGATATTCTAGAGAGAAACCCCATAATCTTAGGGTTAAGAAACCGGAAATTTATGTAGGAGTAAGAGATTAAGCATAAGATGTGATACAACTCTTGCTTTATATTGCTCATTTGATGGGAGATCACTAGAAATGCTTTTAAATGCATAAATTTAAATTTTTAGTCTGTAAATAAATATGATTCTTTTATGTTGTTGTGTGTCATGAAGTGAGTTATTTAGTGTTTGTATTCTTTGTATTAAGTAGACCAGAAATTATCTTTAAATGAGTTTGCCCTAAGTGGATATTCTTTCCACATGTTTGAGAATAATAGGAGTAGGTTAATCCTGAGTAGCTCTTGGATTTAGGACTATAGGTTCGGCCTGGTCCGGCTACCAGGATGCGTTACTGGGATCTAATGACTCCTATTAACAGTATAATAAGAGTAGACTCTGGATAATTTAGACTTGAATCATAGTGAGAATGTATATACACTAAGATATTGAGATATAAGGGAAAGATAAGAACAAATAAGAAGTAGCTGGAACTGATATCAGAGGCCCAATGTTGGAACCTCATATGAGCAATCCTTAACTGGAAATAAAGGAACACGATATAAGGTTAAAATTAAATTCAATGATTAGTATTATATGAACTCTAAATATGAAAATATGGAAAAGATGTGAAGAAAGTATGTAAGGGCTAAGATAGTAAGAATTAACCATGGAATGGATCATGTAATAGAGTAAAATACTTTGATGTACTTCAAAGCAAAGGGAAAATAGAAAAAAAAGTTACATATACAATAAGTACATAGAAATTAAGAGCCTTTGGAAGAGCAACATGATATACATGAAGAAATGTGTAAATTAGAAAATGAATCATATATGATGCATAACTACCATGGTAGAGACATCTAAGGGAATGAAATAATGACACACAATATAATGATGAAACCCTAGCAAGGTAAATTGAGAATGTAATTTATCTGAATGTCCTAATAAGAGAAAGGAAATTCTAGTGATAAGATAAGGAAGACTTTAGTAAAACTTATGAGATCTAAAGTTTGAATTTCAAACTACGAAAGCAAAGTCACATCACAATAATGTCGTGTTACTAATAAGGACCAAACCCTAGAACGCTTAGAGTTGTAGTAGTTCAAGGGATGTCACCAGTGATTTGACCTTGAATACTAGTATCTTTGTAAAACAATATCATGAGATTTGCATTATGAAAGGTAAGCTAGCACTAATAAAATCTAGGGTTTAAAGGTAGATAAACAATATGGAAATAACTCAGAGAAAAGAGTAAGATATAAATTTGAAATTTTAACAAGTGTGCTTTGAATAAAAAGAGAAATACAATATAAGTGAAGTGAAATATAAAATGAATTCTTGCAGTTATAATAAATAACAAGAAGTAAGTAGTGAAGAATGAAGAGAATTACCCGACACATGATTTGGAGTTAGCTTTTGTAGTTATTGCTCTTAAGACATGGAGTCACTATCTTTATGATGTGATGATAGCTTATCATCCTGGTAATGTGAATGTGGTAGCAGATGCTTTGAGCATAAAGTTAAGTTCAACAGTTGATGCATTCTCTATGGCATGTTTCAAGAAAGACATGCTAGTAGAAATGTGAAAGTTGAACTTAGACTTAGGGGTAACAGAACAGAGTGGTTTGATTGCACAGATGCAAGTCAAACCTACTTTTTATGATTAGATCAAGGAACTTTAGTAGAGTGACAGTGGGTTGCAGCAGATCGTGCATGACATGACAGGGGGAAAAGACCAGAGTTCAGGTTTTCATATGATGGTGTGTTGTATTAGCATGATATGTTGTGTACCTCGATACAATGATTTGAAAGAAAAGATTCTTGAGGAAGTACATGCATCGATTTACGCTATGCATCCACGTAACACTAAGGTGTACATGAATCTCAAGGAGTTATATTGGTGGCCTGGTATGAAGAGGAAGTAGTTGAATATGTGACTAGGTGCAGTGTGTGTCAGCAGGTTAAGGCTGAGCACCAGAAACCTGCATCTATCTTGCAATCTCTCCCTATACCAGAGTGGAAGTGGGAATATATCACAATGGATTTTATGATAGGGTTGCCCAGGACACATAGAGGTTGTAACTCGATATGAATGAATGTGGATAGAATGACTAAGTCTTCTCACTTTATCCATATTAAGTCAACCTTTGATGTGCCAAAGTTGGCTAAGATATTCGTGGATGAGATAGTCAGGTTGCACGGTATCCTAAATTTACATCTATGTTTGGAAATCAGTTGGATCGTGCTTTGGGCACAAAGTTGAGGTTCAATACAACTTTTCACCCATAGACGGATGGACAGTCAGAAAGGACCATTCAGACTCTTGAGGACATGTGGAGAGCATGTGTCTTGCATTTTAGTGGAAGTTGGGAAGAACACTTGAGCCTTATAGAGTTTGCATATAACAATAGTCATCATTCTTGTCTTGGTATGGCTAAGTATGAAGCTATGTATGGCAGAAAGTGTAGATCACCCATATGTTGGTATGATGTAGGTGAAAAGCAGATTCTTGGACCAGAGATAGTGGATTTGACCACTGAAAATATTACTGTAATTAAAGAATAGTTGAAAGTTGCACAGGACAGGCAGAAGAACTATGCTGAGAAGAGATGTAGACCTCTTGAGTTTGAGGTTGGTGATGAAGTGTACCTAAAAGTTTCCCCAGGGAAGGGAGTGCTGAGGTTTGGTAAGAGAGGAAAACTGACAACTAGGTTTATGGCCCTGTATCCTATCATTGAGAGGATTGGACATGTAGCCTATAGGTTGGAATTGCCATCTGAATTGTCTAATTTACATGATGTGTTTCATGTATCGATGTTGAAGAAATGTTATCCTGGTACAGAGAAGATAGTCGACCCAGAACCTGCACAACTCAGATCTGATGTGTCCTATGTTGAAGGACCAATATAGATAGTTGATCAGAGGATTAAGAAACTCAAGAATAGAAAGATACCTTTAGTGAAAGTTCTATGGAGGAACCATAACCTATAGGAAGCCACATGGGAGCTTGAGTCCAGGATGCGTAACAAGTTTCCTTTTCTCTTTTAATAATTTCGGGACGAAATTCTTATAAGGGAGGGAGATTGTTATGTCCACACCAAAGTCAACTAATATGTATTACGATCACAACATTAATAAGTTAATTAAGTTGGGATAAGTACACACGAATGCAATTAGTTCTTTGACCAGTTGTGAGAATCTAATCAGCATAATTTTTTGCTTCGAGGTTGTAGTGGATTTTGTGCTTGAAGTTTTGCAAAAAGAATCGTTCGATTTGGACCTTTGAGGCAAGCGTTATGAAGTTTTCATGTTCCTTTGGACTTGGTTGTAATTTTTCCAGTATTTGGCTATTTCTTTTCCTTACTCCCTTTATTGGATCGGCTATTTTTTTCTCCCATGTCTTCTTCTTCATGTGATCGATTCATAGAGTCACAAAAGGGGCGCACAACAAGAAGGCGATCAGAGAAGGGGCGACCTTGGGGTGAATCCATGAGCCCTAGAGCTCCGATCCAGCATCAACCTCCTTTCACCTCCTTCTTTCCTCCTCATCTTGCCCCAGGGCGGCGCCCCACCTGCAGCTTGACCTGCTGCATAGAGTAGTGCTGGCCAATAGCCATAGTAGCTAGGGGAAATCAAGAAGCACCAAGATCTCCGCTTGACTTCGGCCAAGAGCCTAGTGTACGAAACTGCAGCTTCCCGCTTCCATTACACCACCTATACCTCAACCTAACAAGGGCAGCACCCATCTAACAATAGCAGCAGCCGCTGCAAGAAGCAACGACCAAGACCACGATTGGGCGTGGCCAGCACCCAAAATCGATGCCTTTCAGCTCGGCCAAAAGGTCTGTGCTAGAATCCGCAACCCTAGCCTCGATTTAGCACTTAACCAAGCTCCTTCCTCCACCTGTGTGTGAGCAAAGCACTTGTTGCTTGTAGAAGGTCCGAACCAGGACCATTCTGAGCAAAGAACAGCATCAAATCAACTGCTTTGAGTTCGTCCTTGAGATCCAAACTAGATTCTGCAGCTTCTTATCCCCAATCAGCAACCCAGGGTGCTTGATTCCAACCTATACGTGTGAGCATGGTACTATTGGATTACTGTAGGTTCAAATTGGGGCTATTCTGAGGTTGAAGACAACCCCCTGGATGCAATTCCAGTCGAATCTAGACATCCCGAACCATTGTGAGTAGTGTTTCACTCATTTATCATAAATTAACTCTGGTGTTTGGAAATTTTTCGTTAATTGCACGCTTTTCGCTGATAACAATAGTTATCAGGCGTTGGGCAGTATTTGGCGTCACCCGACTTTTTATTTCATAAATTGCTTCTTTATGTTTTCATATGATTTAGTTTAGAATCTGATCAGTGTGGATTGGACCAGTGAATTTACATGGTTCATCGGAACCTAAATTGCTAAATGTGAATGTTGAATTTAGAAATACACGACAGATAATGGTACGGTTTGGGTATAAACCCAGGCAATACAGATTTTGTAAATCATCAGATGTATGATTTCAAACACAGTATGATAACATAAAAATATGCAATAAAACCCTAGTTTCATGCTTCCTGTTATGTTAATGTGTGTGAATTAACATTTACATAAATTGGCACATTTCTCTGAGATATTACTAGAAATTCTCAAGTATTTTTAATTATTCGTGTTATGATACGTAAGTAACTCTTAATTGAGTTATGTGATGTAAAACCAGGATTAGGGTTATTGTGCGCGTTCTTCGAGAAATTTCAAATAATTGATAAATATTATGGATGATTTCTTATATGTGAAGTAAATTACTCTTAGAAGTGCACTAAGATGTTCAATTGAATGAATTCAATATGTATGTGCCAAATTGACATGAGTTTGGGTTATTTATAAATTTTAAATCAGCCTGCATCAAATGATATAAGGATTACTCAATATTTACAATGGTTTTGAGTATACTGCGCTATCAGTTCTAGAATGATATCCTATTGTGATTTGAACTACAATCAAATAGATGAGGTAACTGAAACCCTAAGAATAGGGTATTTCCATGTGATAAGTGAATGAGGTAACTGAAACCCTAAGGATAGGGTGTTCAATGAATCAAGTATTTTGATACCTAAATTCTTAGTATGAGATGTGGTGATGCTTAACAGTTCAATGGCATGATTTTAGTGTATAAAGTGCCAAATTGACATGCATTCTGCCTATTTAAGAATTTTAGTTTGCCTGCATGTATAGTATGATGATTTCTCAGTATACTATAGCGTTTTGAATATACAACTCTGTCAAATTTAGAATGATATTCATTTCGTGTTGTAAGGTTCAAGTAAATAGACTTGGTACCATAGAGATACCAAAGTCCAGAATAAGTAAGAGAGAGATGCAATGTAGTAAGAGCCTTTCTAGAATAATAAAATATTATATTAAGGGCTCTGACACCGTAGAACCCCTTTGAGAAGTTTGCACCTTAGGGGTGAAACAACCTAACCCTAGCGGTGCGTCCATTAAGTTCGGATCTCGTGTCCAACACTAACCAGAGACAGGATCCTGGTGGCACGAGAGTATAGTTTGTAGTGTCCAACATCAACCAGAGACAGGATCCTAGTGGCACTAGAGTATAGAAAAGTGTGTCCAACACTAACCAGACGTCCTGGTGGCACGACTTGACTCTCCTCCTATGTTCTCAGCTTAGAGGAGGAGTCCAGTTTACGGCACCATAAGTATTCTGAGGCCAGAGAGCCAAAGTTCTTGTAGCAGACCAAGACAGCAGTCAGACTTAGCTATCTCGGGGTGTCAGCTAAGTATTGTACGGTGGGATCGTAGTTCGCTATGAGTCTTCATATGTAGATTACACTGCATATGATCAGGGCATAAGATAAAATGTGTTCATATAGGTTCACTAAGTTTTTATAAGTTAAAGAGTTAAGAAAGATATGAGTTAGCTTCACAACAATTGTTCTTATGTGGAATTTTAGTATTTATGTTAATTAATTGTATTTACAGCCTTGCATCAATTATTATCATAATGAAATGTGACATCTTCTGTTGTTTAAATTAATTGCTTAGACCTGCTCAATGTAGTATTTCTTGCATATTATTATAAATAATAAACATAAATGAGTTTTTTTGTGATGGTTGGGTGAAATTCTATTCACTGAGACAGTAGCTCACTAACATACTGAAACATTTTTCAGGTAAACGTCAGCACAAGGAGGCTAAAGAATAGTATCACCCGAGTAGATAGAAGGTAGTTAATAGTTAGTTAGAGGTCTCTTAGTCCTTTCCCCTCGGTCCTTGGGACATGTGTGTGGTGGGTTAGAGAGAGAATGTGGTGAAACATGTAGCTAGTTTTCAATATTTTGTTGTGTTTTATATTCTGCATGAGAAATGTAATATATCCTGTAAGCTTGTTTTCCTTCCTAGTAAGGTTAATGGAAAGTCACTTCCACAGTTTTATTATAATTTTATGCTATTTAAGTCTTGCGGTTTTCCTTTAAGTTAATCTAAGTGATCAAGAAAAGAAAAAGTTAAGGGTGGTTTACCGAGGGTGACTCCCCTGTCTTCGGGGTCATTAGAGATGGCACGGGGGTCGGGGCATCACATAGCATGTCCTTTGTAAGTATTTTTATGGCATATATAATAGCAAGTCTGTTCAAGATGATATGTTTGTGTATATATGCATATAACATTCTTTACATAAATTTTTAGGGGTTGAAGCCATGCCGACTAAAAAGTGAAGGATATATCATTGCAGAGGAATCGACTTACCGACCCCTTGAAGGGTGCATGTTTCATTGGAGTCTAGTACTAGACGGCATGGTACGTGTGAGCCCGATACATATACTCCCTAGTTGAACGAATCTTGCACTGCCTCATGCACACCCAGATGCTGAAACACTTGGTGAGGCAGTAGGCGGAGTGATACTGTGGCCCGAAGCGGATATCCTCTATACTGATATTGTATGATAAATTTTCATTACTTTAATTTGTTAGTGTGTATATATATATGATTCAATTGATATGAAATTATATATACAGGTCAAAAATATGAGACCCGCTACATCTCGGCCTCCACCTCCTCGACTACCAAGTTCGCTTCCAGGGGACCTACACGCCTCGATAGGTCCTAATTATAGGAGAGTGGTAGTATGGATCGGCAAACATAATCCAAATTGTCCTATAAATGTTACTATTCTAGAGAATGTTGCAGGTAAATCATACGATAACAATCTATTTATACAAGTTTAACATATGTATTAATGCATACGTAATAGCAGTTCTGGATACATATTAATGCAGGTCAAACATTCAGAAACAACATATTTATACAAGATATTTTGGAGTTGTTTAGTTATGAATGGCTGAACACATCTATGATAGAGTTGTGGATATGGTGAGATTAATGCATTCGGCAATCTGGTTTATACATCCATATACCTTGTTTTATATACGGAAATCTGGTTTCTTATATATTAATGCATATGTAATACATGTTTTGCAGCTACTTACACAAGACATGTACAGATTTTGGGTTTTCCCATGTGGGATTTTTGGTTCCGTCTTTGATTAGTCTTGTAGATACAGACCCGTATTCAGTTACTTCATACTGTTGTGATGCTTTTGAATATTTTGGTAAAAATAATAAGACAGTGATAATAACTCAATTCAATGTCGAGTAAGTTTACTTTGCTTGTAATTTGGACTTAAGAAAATTACATTTTTATTGCGGATATTGAGTTATTAATTTTCTACTTTCTTACCTATAGTGCTAAGCATTGGGACTTATTAGTTATTGTCCCCAAGATATTCACCGTCTATTATCTAGATCCTACGAGGAGTGAGTTGGATGTATTATATGGACATGCAATTAAAAGGCCATTATTCTCGTGAGAAATATTTTATGTTTTTATATCTGTTAACATATGTTACTGCATTACTATTTAATTATGCAATTTAATGTGTTACATTAACATATATAGGGTTTTCCAAGAGTACAAAAAAGTTGGAGGAAAGGTACCCAGGAAAAAAAATCTGACACTCATTTGGGAGAATGTGAAAGTAATTTCCTGACTCCAATGTATATATTATTTATGAGAACTGTGCTTATTTGTATTTTTGAATATTTTGTATGTTTCAATTTATAGTGTGCTACACAAGACAATGACTGGGCATGTGCCTACTATGTGATGCGATTTATGGACCTAATCATCAAACATGTTGTATTGGAAATTGATAACATACAACAGGTATTATACATAGTCTCGTTAGATAATATGAAATATATGAATCTTATTATATATTATTATAATTATGTATATACGTCATTTTCTTTGTTGGTCTATAAAACTGAGGACTTCAACACAGGTGCAAAGCATTTTGATGTACATGCTCCCCATACGAGAGATGAATTAGATGTTGTAAGAGAAGATTGGGCAAAAGCCCTACAAAGAGTGGGAATTTTTCAATATGATTTTGCTGACAGTGATGACAATGATGAATAAATAATAACTTTGTTCTCATAATTAATTTTGTATGAATGTGAATGAATTTTTATGAATTGTCATATGTGTGTGAAAATCATCAATACATGAATGTTTCTACATGTGTCTGAATGTGAAAAGAGATGAAATAAATGGAATAGCAGGTTGCTACTAGTTTCTACATGCATGTGATGAAAAATTAATATGAATTAAATGTTCTTATACATGAGTGTGAATCACATATATATAATATTGTCCATCATGTTAATTTTGTAGGTTTGTGGCCTGTTGTTGGTTGATATCAATGGATGTCGTAAAACCTACAGTTCATAACTGAACTGTGGGTTTCTCATCCTGTGACCAGCCACAGCAGGTCTGCAGACTGACAGAAAAAAAAATCAAAACATAGGTGTCAGTTATTTGAACAAAACCGACACCTATGTTATACGGCGGCAGTTTTCCACCTAAAATTGACGTCTATGTGACCAGCTACCACGGTCGTGCTGGGAAGCACAGCCGTGGTGGCAGGCAGGGGATATAACGTCAGTTATTATCACAAAACCGACGTTGGTTCAGACGATGTGGCGTCGATTTCATTTAGAAAACCGACGCCTATAATCCTTTTGCTGGCATGTTTTTGGTGGCGGGAAGAGTTTTGGCCGCAGTTGTTTAGTAAATAACTGGCACCTATAGTCCCTTTGCTGGTGCGTTTTCAGTGGTAGGAAGGGTTTGGGCGTCGGTTTTTTAGTAAACAACTGACGCCTATAGTCCCTTTGCTGGCACATTTTCGGTGGCGGGAAGAGTTTGGGTGTCGATTTTTACTAAACAACCGACACCGATAGTCCCTTTGCTGGCGTGTTTTCAGTGGCGGAAAACATTTTAGCATTGGTTGGAATCTGACGCTGAAGGTGTCCCCCTTTAGCAGCGCCCACTTGGGTGTCACTTTGAAATCAACACTAAAGATATTAAATAACCGACGCTAAAAGGCTTTTATGTAGTAGTGGAAGATAGATGTGATATTTGTTTTGATAGGGAATATAGAACTTTATGCTATGTTGTTCTAGGGGATTGGGTCACTTGGCCAAAATTTGGAGGTAAGGACTATAGTGATGTTATAAAGGTGAGGATGACATTTTGGGAGTATAAATTGGAATTTATTTGTAATATATTTTGCTTAGGATGAGCAAAGATTCAAGTCTAGGTATTTTGATGAATGTGTATTCATCTATCTTTTTGCATATTCTTCATAGTCCTTTTTTTAGATTTTATCTCTTTTTTAGTAATTTCTGGATTAAATTGCAATTTATCCACTTCTTGATTTAGTTTTGGAGATACTTATCTACTTTCTCAATTTTTGTAGGGATTTTCTCCAAAGTTGATTATGACCCACTAAGGCAGCGAGATGACCGACTCACTGAACCCAGATGGTCAGCTCGCTCCCTAGGACCCCACGTTCCAAAGCCACATGGCCACCTTAGCCTCGGCTCAACCAACCTAGTCTACACCAAGATGGGCATCTCGATTCAGTGAGACATTCATCTCAAGGACCCAAATGAGCATTCAAGCGAGCCCAAACGGATAGGTCACTTGACCTAGAATCAAACCTGTGACGTCCCCGGATTTGCTACAACTTAATCTGATGTGTGACGTCCAAATTGAAACCCTCACCTCAGCGAGAATCCCAATTTAAACACCCCACACTAGGCTAATAAGAAGAAAATTGAGGGAGTCAGAAGGAAACAACAATAGCACATGTACATGAACAATAATAAAACCATACATACATGTTCACCATTCAACATATAATTACAACATGAATTGTTACAACATTTGATATTACATATTGAACAACAAACTATACATATACATGTACTACAACTAAACAAAAGGATCTTAAGACAACAGGTCCACCTATACATCAGCTCTCCACACAACTCTCAACTATCCTGGATCTTTAAGATCATATGTCCACAACCTAAACAAAAGATTACATGTGGTACACGTCAGCATACACTACAACAAAACTGCCCATTAGTGGCATTTATTTAAGTGCCATTTATACAAAAATGCCACTATCTTTCTAATATATAGGCATTTTTAATTAAAATACCGCTGAACCATCTGTTATAGGATTTCTAAAATGGACATAACATTAAAGGCATTTTTATTTCTAATTAGTGGCAATCTTAAATTGCCATACCAAATTAGGGAATATTTTGACTTCCCGCTCCAAATTAAATTTTCCCTTCATGTTGCACTCTCTGCTCATTCAGCCTGATGTTTCCGATCTCTGCCTCTCTCCCTACACAACTTCCTCGCTCCCTGGTCCATCGTTCCCTAGGTCTGTTGGTGGCTCACGATTGTCTGCAGACTAGGAGCGACTGATGGTGCCTGTTGTTCGCTAGTTGCCATCTGTGGTGCCAATAGTTGCTCTCTATGGAGTGCCAAGTTGTCGGTGCCACAGTGACACCTTGCCTGTGATCGTGACCGTTAGTTCTTCCTCCTCCACCTATATGAACCGAGCCCAACCGAAGCATACTCATGCAGCGTTCGTTCTTCCTCATCTACCTTGGCAGACCGAGCCCAGCCGAAGCACCACTGTAGACTCAATCTACCCCTCTGGCGTCGGCGATCTTGAGTGAGGGACTCTGATCAATCATCTTCAGGTAACCATCGCTGCACCCTATTCTGTTAACTAAGATGTATCTTACATACCTCCTTCAAGGTCTCTTTCGTGACCGGTGGCTAATGGGCATGTAAAGTGTCAATAATTCTCATGCTTGGATGAAAAATCTATAGGTATCGAATGCCATGCCACTTGGAATTTGTTGTTCATCTGCAGGTTATCCTAAATCATCAATAACTATTAATGGGAAACCTTGCAGCATAATAAAAAAACATATTCCGACTAATAACTTGTTTACCAATAGTAGTCCACTCTTGTTTCCAGCCATTTCAATTGACAATACTTAAAAGGTATTTGCCTTGGATCCGACTTCTGTTCTACATACATTATTAGTACTTTTTATCTGTAGTGTTATAATTTTGAAGAAAGACAAGAATGAAGAAACTATAGCACTTAAAAGATGTTAACAGAATATGACTTATAGAGTTCATGTAAACATCACATGTAATTAATCAGTTCCCTATTAAGATGGTGGATTGGTATTTTCTATTCGATGTTTACATGGTCTTCCCACAAAATCATTTGAGAAACCAGGTGATGTGAAATGCAGCGATCAATATAATTGAAAAGCATAATGTAGACATAATAATTCATAAGTGATCTCCTTAAAACAGACATAATAATTCATAATGTAGACTACGATAATTGTTGGTATAATGACACTCGTCTTACTTTCCATCTAAGTCTGATTTGTATTTCTCAAGTTGTCTATGAATATATGTAACATCATTATATATACTTATTGAAAATATATAACATCATTATATATACTTCCAATTGTTAGTACTAATATTTTGCAGTCTCTTTCCACCCACAACAATCACTATGGCCTGAGCCTCGACCCCCCCTATCATTTTCCCTAAAACAAAACAGTTGGACATCACCCTAGACCATCGTACACTAGCACAACTCACCATTACTAGACAGTGGCGTCATTTGAATGGAAGACGCTACATGACTGGTCAAGTGACATTAAAGTATGGAACCTCGACAACTGTAATCCACATTCAGTATGATGGTGAGTGCACTTTAAGGTGTCCACAACCAGTTGGCTTGTGTGGATTCAAAACATGCTAATTGGCCGAGAGGACCGGGTCTGGCTTCTGAACATGCTAATTGGATTCCTCTATGAGGGACTCCCTCTGCGACACAGCATCATCAACAAAACAGCCAAGTCACCAGTCAAACCGGTGTCTCAATTCTTGATGAAATTTTGTTACTTTTAAATAAGGAAATCACCAAGAAATGTATTTTTTACTGTTTTTGTAGAATGAAATTTTGTTATTTTTAAATAAGGAAATCTCCAATAAATGTATTTTTTACAGTATTTGTCACAATTCACCAGTCAAACGGGTGTCACAATTCTTGATGTTATATTTTTTATTATTTGTGTAGAATGGATGTCTTGGATAGCAGAGGATGACCGAATGAGTAGTAAATACCTATGTGGAGTATCCAACTTTTTGGATTTCACTTTTCAACATTCAACGATTGGAGACAAGATTGTATGCCCTTGTAGAAAGTGCACTAATGTATACCAGGTCACCAGAGAGACTGCATTGAGTCATCTATTGTGGAATGGCTTCTTACAAAGCTATATTTCTTGGACTTTTCATGGAGAACATGTCGATGTTGAAATGGATGCTCCAACTGATCAGGGTGATTGTCAAGATGATGAAAATTTACAAGATATGTTGCATGATGTTTTTCTGAGTTTTAGTGAAGATGAAAATATGGAAGGAGTACAGTCGGCTACTGATCAACATTTAAATGCTGAAAATTTTTATATGTTGTTAAAGGATTCTGACACAGAAATATATCCAGGGTGTAAGAAATTTACCAAACTTGCTTGCATCCTAGAATTCTATCACTTGGTTTGTCTTAATCCCTTGATTAAGAAAGCATCATCTATGTTTCTTAAGTTCTTTAAAAAAATGCTACCAGAAGGAGAACAATTACTTAATTCCTTTTATGAGCTGAAGAAGACAATAAAGGAGTTGGGATTACATTATGTGAAGATTCATGTTTGTCGGAATGGTTTCATGTTGTTTTGGAAGGAGTCTGTTGATAAAGACGTATGTGATACATGTGGAGAATCAATATGGCTAACGACTTCAACACCAGATGATGATGATGAGGAGCTAGTAAACAAACCCAGAAGAACACTTGCCAAAGTTCTCAAACACATTCCACTTATACCACGGCTGAGGAGGTCATTCATGTCATCAAAAACCTCTTCCTTAATGAAGGGGCATGCAGAAGAATATGAAAAAGATGACAAGTTAAGACACCTGGTAGATTCACCTGCATGGAAAAAATTTGATGTTATGCATCCAGAATTTGCTGCATACGCTAGAAATATTCGATTAGGACTTGCCACTGACGGATTTAATCCTTTTGGGACAATGAGTAATTCTCATAGTACATGGCTTGTTGTAATTATTCCATATAATTTACCTCCTTGGTTGTGCATGAAGCAACAATATTTTATGTTGTCCCTACTACTTTCTGGACCATCTTCGCCAGAGAATATAGATGTTTACTTGCGTCCATTGATTGATGAGCTGAAAGAACTATGGAGTACTGGTGTACAAACATATGATGCTAGAGCCAAGGAATTCTTTCAGATGTGTGCTTCTTTATTATGGACTATTAGTGATTTTCCACGATATGCACATCTTTCTGGTTGGAGTACTAAAGGCTACAAAGCATGTCCTTGTTGTAATAAATATATTGTCTCACATTGATTGACACATAGCCGTAAAGTTTGTTACAAAGGACACCCTAGGTTTTTGCGAGCTTGCCACAGATTCCGGAAAGAAGCTAGGGCATTTGAAGGTGAGCAAGAATTTAGGAGTCCACCTAAACCTCCTTCTGGAGATGAAATCTTGTCACAATTGGATGGCGGAAGCACTGTAATTGGTAAGAAAAGGTCGAGAGGTAAAGATTCAACACACAATTGGGATAGGAAAAGCATATTCTTCGAGCTACCATATTGGAAATCTAACATTGTAAGGCACAATCTGGATGTCATGCACATTGAGAAGAATATATGTGAGAGTATTGTTGGAACATTGCTAGGTCTGAAGGATAAAAGTAAGGACAACTTGAATGCAAGGAAGGATTTGGAGGATATGGGAATTAGATTTCCTCTTCATCTACAAACTATTGGCACACATTCCATACTACCTCCATATTTCTATACGATGAGAAAAAAGAAAAAATATATTTTTGCAACCTCCTAAAATCTGTCAAAGTTCTAGATGGGTATGCATCTAATATATCTAGATGTGCACGGCCGACGGATCAGAAGATGCTACCAATTAAAAGTCACGATTATCATGTGTTGATGCAACAACTTCTGCCATTAGTTGTCACTATGTCTTTGCCCAGTAAGAATGCTAAGTCATGTATTATTAATCTTTGACTCTATTTTCATAGGTTGTGCACTAAAGTCAAACATCCAAATGATTTTGCTGCATTGGAAAATTCAATAGTTGTGACACATTGTGAGATGGAGAAGATTTTCCCTCCATGGTTTTTTGACATAATGGTGCATCTATCACTCCATCTTGTTTTTAAAGCTAAGATAGTCGGCCCTGATCAGTATAGTTGGATGTATCCAATTGAAAGATAACTTTTCATACTTCGCAATGACTTCACCTATTGGAATTTAATTTTTCATAATATGTTCACCAACATTGTTATCAGGTATCTGTAGACCCTAAAAGGATATGTTCGTAATAAAAGATATCCAGAAGGATCAATAGAAGAAGGATATATAGATGAAGAGTGTCTTACTTTTTGTTCAAGATACTTGGATGGAGTTGAAACAAAATTAAATCGGCCAAATAGAAACGATACTGACGAAATAAATTTGGAAAACGAGCCAACACATGACAATGATGATTGGTCGATTTTCTCGACAGTAGGTCGTGGTGTTGGTAAAATGATAGCATGTGTCTTGGACGAACATACATTGCAACAAGTCCATAAGCATGTACTATTCAATTGTGACGTAGTTGAACCCTACATTAAGTAAGTTAGGGACAATTGTCTTCTATTATTAAAATATTATTACATAATCCAATTACATATTGCACATATTTTGTTTTCAGGAAGCACTATGATATCATTAGGCTAAAACATCCTCATAAGTCCTTAAAGAAGGTACAGAGAATACATAGTAACTCATTTGATGGATGGTTTAAGGAACATGTAAGTTAATTTGTCATAATTAAATTTGTTATGCTTCATGATTAAATACTAACAAACTTTTCTTGTGTTAGATTGAGACACTCCTAAGAACAGAGATGGTGGATGATAAAATCAAGTTTCTTTCTCAAGGTCCACATCAAATGGCCGTTAAGTACAAGGGCTATATTGTCAATGGTCACAGATTCCATACCAAAGCAAAAGATCGACATCAAAAAACACAAAATAGTGGAGTCTTTCTGGTAGCTAAGACTGATTGTTATGCTAAAACCACTGACAGCAATCCAATTACTAGAGATGTTACCTACTATGGTGTTTTGAAGGATGTTATTGTGCTCAATTATTATGAACACTTTAAGGTGACATTATTTAAGTGTGATTGGGTGGACTTCTACTCCAAGAGGACAATCAAGCATGATGAACATGGGTTGACTCTTGTTAATTTGAGACGACTTCAATGAACTGGAGAATCGTATGTAGTGGCATCTAAAGTTGGACAATTATTTTATGTAGAACATGTCACTGCAAAAGGGTGGCATTTTTCTGTAAAGTTCCCCCACGAGATATGTTCAACATGGAAGATCCATCTTGTAGTGAGACTGTCGAAGCTTATGTGCAAGGTGAACCTAGAGATGGGCCATCAATGACAATAGAGGATGAAAATGCAGATTGTGACACAGTTAGATTGGATATGGAAGGAATTACTGTTGATAGTTCAACAATTGAGAAAGACCAATCCCAAATTCAGCAGGATGATGAAAGTGTATATCAAAGTGATGAGGATGACAGTTTTGTATAAAAGCCAAATGATGGATAGTGGCCTTTCTATAAATGCCAAATGATGGTTTAGTGGCCTTTATGTGGCATTTATTCGAAGCCACTAAAGACAAACCTTTAGTGGCTTTTACAACTTAAGCCACTATCTTCCTAGTGGTATTGGCGCTAGAGGCATTTTTTTAAATGTCAACAAATGCTGCTAAACCTATTTACTAGCTTTTTTTAGTGGCGTTTCTGAAAGGCCACTAATGAGTATGTTTGTTGTAGTGATAATATTCAATAATATTGTACTGAGTACGCCTACGTGTCTTTTATATACCTCTCATCCTATCTTGGCAATAAGATAAAACTAATATACTTGGTAGTAACAGAAGAATATAAGAAAAGTGTACACTTGCACAAAGATATTCATTAGCAAAAGAGAACACATATTTTAAGCACATTTTTCATTATATATCCATGCATTTACCACCTGAGGGAATAATGTATCATCTCAGCTACCAAAGAGTATGAGATGTAAGGCCTTATGATCTACTACCAAAGAGTTAGATCATTGTACAATGTGATTTGCTACCAAAGTGAATGATCATTTTCCAGCACTATGCTACCAAAGAGAATTAGTGCTTTCATATAATGGAACATATATATTATGTTTCATGTGTTCATAGCCATAAGTACGGAAAATCAAGTAACATATCATGCAAGAACAATCATTTCATCCAATATCATATGCCAAGTATTTTACTACACATATAACACAAGCATATTGTATAATAAGCCAAGTAAGAGGTAATGGCGTACCTTGAAAAGAGACATCTTAATCATCACACATATCCCTGTTGTCAACTATATCTTTGGTCAAACCCTGATTAAGACAAGATCACATACTATGATCAGGTTCTCATCATCTTACATCTCAACTTAACCCTAATCGCGTTCATATTAGGGTTTCACTTAGTTCATTGGATTATTCTAATTGTTACTTGTATTCTTGTCTTAGAATTATCTAACATATGTCATATTCCATATTATAGTTCATCAACTGGATATACTCATGTGTCACATTATTATGTGAACATACTTAACATTATGTCACTTGCATTAACCATATTAGGGTTACATCATATGTGCTAAGGGTCAACCTCATGTAACATGAATTATGTGCATAAAACTGATCTCATATTTGCATATTATTTTCCAGATATTGATATGAGGGTGTTCTGTAAATTTCAACGTTTATTGATCATAAATGTATTAATTGCATATTATTTAGGGTTATCAGCCCTAATTAGCCATATGGAGCAAATTACGAAATTTTGTGCATCAACAGAATAATCACTGACATCATATGGATTCTTAACTTGATTATAGACTTAGTGACATATTCTCATAATTTTAGGCCAATGTTTGATATTTATTATCCATTAAACAAGCATTACACATCTTACATGATATCACTCATATTTTAGCATCAAAAGCCTGATATTATCATTTTACCATGTTCTACTCATTTTCCTAAATATTTTGATACCTTATTTGTATTTTTCTGATAAGCGCACTAATTACTGTGATTTATCTAAGATCTAAGATATTTCTTACTTCTAAGCCAATCACGCACTGACACGTGGCACTAGGGTGCTTAGCAATTGACCTGGGTGCTAGGGACCCTCTTGATCCGGATCTGCGGTTGGATCCACGGATCCAGGGATCTGTTTACCCAATTCGTTCGGTCCCCTCCCTCACTAGACGCAGCACGACTGCTCTCCGCGCTTGCACCACACCCATGTGAGTCTTCATTCTTCACGGGACACGCCGTCGTGCCTGGGGAAACTCTAGCGAGCAAGTACTGGTACGAGAATGCACCTCAAAAACTCCTAAGGCCACCATCAGGTTCGAAAACCATCTCCGGACCTCCTCAGCTACCCTAGTACTTGGGTTCACCTCTGGATCTCCTACCGTACAAGCTCCCCGCCTCTTGTGGCTGTTGCGGCGGTGTAGAAGAGGCATAACGCCTCTAGGCCCTCAAAATCTAGGGAAGAGCACCGTAAGGCTTAGCAAGGTCACCATAAACTTGTCTAAAACCCCAAAACATGGTGTGTATCACTCTGTGATAGCTGCCTGGCTCGACCTCTACCTCTAGTGAACTTGAGCTGGTCGGACATGGGGGGCTCCATGGAAATCTATGATGAGGTTGGGGCCTAACTCCCCCAAGACCGAGCTTCCTTTTTCCTCTCCCATCTACTTCGAAACATCCTTCTAACTCCCTATTCTACTCATGGCCGCCACCTGCAGTTGCAGTGGAGAAGACAGTAAAAGGGAGAGCTCGTTCTCCCTCTTGCGTCATCCAAATGGTATGTTTGAGCAGTCTACCGAAACGTCTCCCTGAGAAGTACAACTTATCTCACACGAATCCACTCCGAAACCACGATCAAAGAGGGCAAAGATGTGCGTGGTTGCTTCTCATGGTCAAGGTGTAACTGCAAGGTTGAAGAAATAAACCCGAATGTCAGTTCTTTCTGTGCGATGGAGATGGATCCCGGGCTATAGTGAATCCGTATACTAGCTTAATGGGCCGCGTGACACTAATGATATCTAAATTTAGGCCTTTAAATCATCAATAAAGCACATTATTTGAAGCATTTCAAATCTAAATAACGTCCTCTAGGAACATACAATTATCACCAAATTTTAACCATAGCTTCCTCACAACTCAAGCTACCTTGTCCATGAATTTCCTCAAAACAATATTAACTTTGGGATATTACTTATAATATAAATATCAATCACCGTATAAACATCACCAAAGCACATGCAACTCTTAGGATAACTCAACATGCACAAATTCACTTATGTCATTAGACATTTATAGATTCCAAAAGTCCACTCCATCACATCCTACACACCTTAAAAGAAATTTTGTCCTCAGAATTAAGCCAGAAACCACTTTGTCGCGTCATATACATCTTAAAAGAAATTTCATCCTCAAAATTAAACCATACTCATACTTCCTGGGAAAACCTTATCTTGCCTTCATCCATATATAAGGACCTATGCTAGGTGCAACATATCCAAAAGCATAAGCTACAAAACTATACCCAACCACTATTAGGAGGTTTCTAAAGCATCTAGGGTGAAACCTCACTTCATAGAAGGCTCAAACAAGGGTTTAGAAGCTTAGGTTATGTCATTACATAACTCATATGTTAGATTTCCTTCCTTATCTTTAGCCATGCATTAGGGTTCCCACATCATATTACCATGTTCTAAAGGAGTTAACTAAGATTAACTCATACATCAAGGTGTCATCAATATTTTATTGAGATAGTTCTTAGAACATGTTCATCATTAACATATGCCTTTTAGGAGGAAGTTAACTATAATTAACCCACTTTATTCATCTAGATCATATCAAGGTGTCATAATCATTATGTTATGCTAATTGTCAAACTATATCTTTCATCTTTATTAAGCATTGAGATTGACACCTCATGTAACATGTTTCACTCATACGATCTTATTTCATCGCCCATAATAAATTTCAACATTTACTAGCAATTTTATCACAAGATTAACCAATAATATCACATTAACATCATTATTTATGTATGTGGTTAACCATTTATGTGTTGGTATCTATTAAAACATCTCTAGGTTTCCATCATATCATGTCTATATATCACATCTCAAGATTAGATCACATGCTTACATATATCATATCATGGTTGTTCTAAACAAACTTATACAAGTGGCTTGACAAACATGTATCAAAACTTTATCTAGTCCAACTGAGGTTCTCCCAACCCTTATCTTGAGGGTGGTGTCATGCTCAATCTCTCTGAGGTATCTCATCTCTATGAGTATCTCATATAAATATGCTTTATCTTTCCTCTCTTAGTCTAGGGTTCTCAGATTACCTCATTGGAACTAGCGGATAGCTTCACAAGATCTAGCCACAAAGCACAAACCAAAACATGTTATGACATACTCTTCTTAGCTCTATACCCATGAAAACTATTTCTCAACTCTCTTTCTCTTATATACACACCACTAGATTCCTATATGGGAACCACAAACCCGAGCATGAGGCCATACAAAAACTAACATAGATACCTCCTCCACGGTCTTGGGCTCTCTCCCTCACCCAGATGGCAGGCACTCATATTCATTTCCACTTGCACATATATATCAAGACTCTCTCTCTATCTCTAGGGTTTGATCTTCCCAAGGACATCTAGGGTTCAAGATAACTATAGGAATCATGCATAATGAAACTCAACTCCTTCACACAGGAGTAGTCTAGTTTAGGACATATCATATCACATATTTCTCTTATTTCTCATATCATGGAGTCTAGGTTCTCTGACCTTCTCCCTGTGGGTCTCACTCTCTCTTGAGCTAACCCCAAAACTGGTCCTAACACTAGATGTCCTCCTTTGTAAAATAGCTTGAGGCTCATGCTGACTCACAACTTGTCTTAACGTAACATATCTTATCTCATAAAAGCCTATTTACTTGCATCATAAAAACTTATCTCAAAACCTCAACTGAACATAAGTCCTCAAAGGCAAACATAGTCATCATAACCATCTTATGTCATCTATGTAAGACTTACATCATATCATCAAAACTTAAATCATCTATTCCATCTATCATATATATCAAAAAGGTTCTAGACATCTAATCTAGAACTACTCTCTCTTCTAGACTGATGTCATTCACTTTCACTTAGGTTACATGACCACCTCCTACTAATACATGTTTGGGGACACATTTTTATAATACATATACATAATAAAATATTATATAGCCTTTCTCTGATAAAACATGTGTCAGAGAAAACTACCAAGGTTCGATCTGTTTGGAATCAAAAACCAAATCCTGAAAACGAGTGTCCCACACATAGTAGATAGTACAATGTCATGAAAACTAGTGAAAAGGGTGAGAACAAGGGGTAGACTTGTGTATCTATGCTAGATAATGTGTGCAATATGTCTAGGGTTTCTCTTCCCTTGATGCACGTCATTTCCAAATAGTGCAACGTCCCATACCGCTGCACTACAAGGAAAGAATGACATCGAAGGACTTGCTACTCAACAAGCACTAGTCTAGACCTAGTTCTCAGACATCTAGGTACTAACCTAGAGGCTAGGTCAGATCTAGTCTCTCAAAGACAACTAATCTGACCTTAAAGATTATTAAGTTCAAGGTTTTTTAGTTTTGAGCTTCATAATGAGCAAATGTCAGGCTTTGCTATTGTTCATGATCTGATACCACCTGTGATGTCCCTAGATTTTCTAAAACATAATCTTGTGTGTGACATCCAAATTGAAACCCTCACCTCAGCGAGAATCCAAATTTAAACACCCCACACTAGGCTAAGAAGAAGAAAATCGAGGGAGTCAGAAGGAAACAACAATAGCACATGTACATGAACAATAATAAAACCATACACACATGTTCACCATTCAACATATAATTACAACATGAATTGTTACAACATTTGATATTACATATTGAACAGAAAACTATACATTTTTTTTTTGCTCGAGAACGCTTGTGCCTTTTTATTGATTTTGGTAAAAGAGTTTACAGGAAGCAGAAAAAAACTATCTATCTACAGAAAGAAAAGAAAACAGGAAAGAAAGACAACTATAAAAGAACAATCTATAGACTATACAACCCCCTGATATCAGTCTCAATGACTCTCCAGCAGACTTCTGTATTCCTTCTTCTATTCTCAAAAAGAGTAAGGTTTCTTTCGCGCCAAACATGATAAAAGATAGCAAGGCACGTGATGCAGGTCTTTTTATTAGAAAGAAGACCAAAGCAATCATCCCAGGTACCAGGTATAGAGGAAATCCAATCTTCAGCAGCCGCAAAATCCCAAATCACTTTAGTATAGCTGCATTTCAGGAAAACATGAAGATTGTCTTCATAATCAGCTTCACAGAGAGGACATCTTGATATAATCATCATACCAAATCTTCTAAGAATATCCTGAGTAGCAGCTCTATCCAGAAAAACACGCCAGGCCAGTAGACTATAAGCACGGGGAACATAGCTTCTCCAGATCGCCTTCGCCCAGCCATACTTGGTACCATGAATCCTGATAGAATCCCAGCAATGTTTGAGAGAAGGGTTCTCAACCCCATTATACAGCATCTTATCCTTACCAACAAAAGGCATCCTCAGACTAGAAACAAAGTCATTGAACTCTTTATGACTTCTCTTACTGCTCAACGACCAATCATTATCACAGATAAAGCTGTTCATGTTGCCATAAAGGCCCTTGCCCAATTTGAGGATATTAGTAGTATCAATGCAGTTAGATAGAAAATTCCCCCCCCCCCGGGATCCAGGGGTCTCTCCACAGCTTAATCGAAGAACCATCACCAAACAGATAAGAAATATGAGGGATGATCTTATGTCTATGTCTGAGACACTGCCTCCACATCCAAGAACTATTAGGGTCACTATGAACAGACCAGATCGAGTCCTTCTTAATGTATTTACCATTAACCCAGCGAACCCAGAGATGATCCTTCTTCCTTGCGATGTTCCAATTGTTTCTAGTAATACCAGCTTCATTCATATCTTTGATCCTTCTAATACTGAGACCACCTTCAGTTCTCGGTTTACAGATGGTATCCCAATCTATGGTATGGACTTTCCTATCCATATCAACACCTCCCCAGATAAAATTACGACAGATTCTCTCTACATCCTCCATAATGGCGCTAGGAAGAGGGAAAGTAGAAGACCAGAAAAGATGAAGAGATGAAAGAGTAGAAACAGTAAGCTCAACTCTTCCCCCAAACGACAGAGTCTTGTGCTTCCAGCCATCCAACTTGGCTTTGATCTTGTCAATAAGAGGACCACAATGAGAACTACGAAGCTTTCCACAGAATAAAGGTAGCCCAAGATAACGCATGGGAAAGGAGCCAGTAGGGATATCAAGCAACTTAGACATATAGGCATCATCAGCACTGCGGCTACAAAAGACATGACTTTTAGAAGAACTAATCATCAAACCAGACATCTCTCCAAACTTGTTAAGAACATCTTTAATGGCCAGGGCATTAGGAGCATCAACATCAAGAAAGAACATAACATCATCTGCAAAAAGCAGATGAGAGACATGCATCTCAGAATTCCTGATAGGATTAATATAGCCTTTCTTCACCGCATTGTTCATCATGGCAGTTAACCCTTCCATAGCCAAAACAAATATGTAGGGAGCAATAGGGTCACCCTGACGAATACCATTAGAAGGAAGGATAGCAGCAGAAGGTTGCCCATTAATAAGAATATGATAGCTACTAGTGCTCATAATTGTAAAGATCCAGTCAATCCAACATTTAGGGAAATTCATCCTGCACAAGATTTTGACAATGAAATCCCAACGAATAGCATCATAGGCTTTAACAAGATTAGCCTTAATACACATCTTAGGCTTGGTACCAACTTTTTGAAAGTCACTAATAAGCTCATTAGTCAAGAGAAGAGCATCAGAGATATGACGATTCTTAATGAAAGCAACTTGGTTCTTACTGATCAGAGAATCAAGAAGAGGTTGCAACCTATTAGCAAGCACCTTAGTGATAATCTTAAAAAGAAAATTACAAAGAGCAATAGGCCTCCACTCCTTAACAGAATTTGCCCCTTTGGTTTTGGGAATGAGAGTTATGTAAGATTTATTAAGCTCCCTAATCATATTCCCACTCTTAAAGAAGTTCTTAACAACCAAAATGACATCAGGGCCAATAATACTCCAAGTTTTCTTATAAAAATGCCCATTGAAACCATCAGGGCCAGGAGCCCGATCACCATCAGCTTCCTTAATAATTTTATCAATTTCATCATCAGTAACAGTAGAGCACAGACCAACAAACTGTTCATTATTCAAAGAGGGAAAGGACCAATCATCGTCCCAATCTAAAGAGCAGTAGTTACTATCATCATACTGGTTATAAATTTGGTTGTAATAATTCCAGATATGCAAGTTAATGATATCTTCCTCATAGCACAACTCATTATCAATCATGAGAGAGTTGATGTTATTACGGTTAGATCTGACCTTGACAGAATTATAGAAGAAACTAGTATTTTTATTACCTAGTCTCAACCACTTTACCCTAGAAATTTGCTTAGCATAGGATTCCTCAGCATCAGCCATAGCAAGGGCAACCTTCCTTTTCTCATCAGCAACATCCCTAAGATCATTATCATCAGGGAACAGATCAACTTTATTTTGAGCAATGGTAGCCTCAATGTCAGCAGTTCTGGCATTATCACAAATGTCCCCATAGTTTTCCTTGTTCCATCTAAAAACTTCTCTTTCACCTTTTTTAGTTTAGAGATAAACCTGAACATCGGATTACCTTTAACATCACAGCTCCAGGCATCTTTAACCACATCAAGGAAATCTTCTCGAAGAGTCCAAGCATTGATAAACTTGAAATAACCCTTCCTTTTCTTAACATTCCCACTAATAGAAATAGTGACATGTCTATGGTCACTAACAATGGTATTCGTGACTTCCCCCCAAACATCTTTGTAAACAGAATAAAAATCAAGATTATAGAAGCATCTATCAATCTTAGAGAGAATAATATCTTGACCTTTCCTTCTATTGTCCCAGGTGAAAGAAGGGCCTTTCATATCAAGCTCAATGAGACTCAGATCAGAAATAACATCATTAAAATCGTTCATAGCAGTATGGGAATAATAACCTTTACCCCTTCTATCCTCAGTAAACCTGATAGCATTAAAATCCCCAAGGAGAATCCAGGCTTTGTTAACAGGACTAATACTTCTCAGATCATCCCACAGAGTTCTTCTTCTCATCTCCTCATTCTGACCATAGATAGCAGTAATGTAGAATTCACTACCTTTATACGAAGCTTTACAGTGAATAAACTGGTCACTTTCTTCAATTTTCGACAGATTAATCATATTCTGATCCCAAAGGATAATGATCCTCCCAAGAGGATGAGAGGAATGATTAGAAATCCACTCCTTACCAGGCCAAATATTTTGCATAGCTTTATTCATCTTTTTGTATCTCAGCTTCGTCTCAATAATAAAGTTCACAGGACACCTTGACTTGTAAAGGCTATCCTTGATTTTCTCCTGATGTCCAAACCTATTCAGGCCACGAACATTCCAGGAGAAAATACCAAGATAGTCATTCATTGGGAGGTGGGTTGACTGGAGCCCTGCCAGTCAAAGTAGAAGAGACGGTCTCATCATCACCAATCTCATTAAGTTTATCAAACATATTAGTAGCTACATTAGCTATTCTAGGAGCACTCCTCTTGACTAAAGGATTAGGCTTAGCAGTGAGCTTTGGAGGTGAAGTCCTGTTCTGATATCTAACTGTAAGAAAGCCTTCATCATTACTTGGGGATGCCATACGCACCTTTTCATCCACATACCTTTGCATGTGAGTTGGAACTCTCAAGCCTCCTTCAGAATATCTGCCAGTAGTAGTTCTCGTATATCTTCTATTGTCAATTGGAACAGATCGAGCAACCACTGGCTCTTTTTGACTCCGCTGGGAAGTATCAATAGAACCTGCTGAGGATGAAACTTCAAGAGTATTTGGTGTGACGATCAGTTCACTCTGAACTAGTTGCAAGGTAGCATTTGCAGAACACACACTAGTACCAGAGGCTGTGGAAGGAATGTCAGGTGTACCTGTACCAATACCATCTTGTTGTATGATAGTATCTCCCGTAACACCATTAACAGAAGTTGTGGCAGACACAACAGGAATAACAGTATTATCAGAATTGTTAATGGATATATCAGCACTACTCCCTTTACTCAAATTCTTATCAGAAGGTATCCAAGCCTTTTTGTTTCCTGCAATATCTTCCTTAATAGAGCATATCTCAGACTCATGTCCAAAGCAACCACAGGACTTACAGATTTCCGGCAACCATTCATACTGGACCTGGATAACATCTCTATCTCCACAGTCACTCCTCATGACAATTTCTGCAGGAAGCACTGAGCTAGTAGAAATTAAAACTTGAATACGAGCATAATCCAACCTCCTCAGGGATTTAGTAGCATAGTCGGCACAGATCGGCTTACCTATGTAACTCCCTAGGAGTCCAAGGATTTCATCATCCCAGAATTCTAGAGGAAGACAAGGAAATCTCACCCAAACCGGAATTTCAGTGAGCCTCTCCTTCTCCAAAGGTTCCCCGATCTCCTATCTTTTGATAATCAAGGGTTTCCCTCCCACAAACCACGGTCCACCCTCAACAACCGATTTCAGATCATCCGCACTTGTGAATTTCACAATGAAAAAGCTTCTATTGCGTGGAATTACCTCAAACTCCGCTTTAGGTTTCCATATCTGCTCGAAATGTCGGACTAGAGTAGGCCAGTGTGGTTTCATACTAACTACATATCCCGCCACTGTGTTCTCCCATTTCTTAGCAACTTCAATCGCCTTCGATCTCTTGTATCTGATCTCTCCATCGACAATCTCCGGCGGCGAGAACTGGAGCTTTGTTATTTCCGCTTTCCTTCGATCGCTCAGGAGATCCGACCACTTCTTTGGTTCTGGCGCCGCAGAAATCCCTTTCACATGGCTCGCCTGAGGTCTCGCCCATTGAGAGCTAGGAGGAGGATTCGGAGAAGGACGCCAACCTCCGCCGCGGATCGCCCCTTCCGTCGCCATGCCTTTCGCCCCTGCCGATTTCAAACCTCCCGCCATCATCATACTCTAGAAACTCTCCAAATTGAACATTCTCGTCCAACAGAAAACTATACATATACATGTACTACCACTAAACAAAAGGATGTTAAGACAACAAGTCCACATGTACATCAGCTCGCCACACAACTCTCAACTATCCTGGATCTTCAAGATCATATGTCCACAATCTAAACAAAAGATTACATGCGGTACACGTCAGCACAATATTCAAGAATATTGTACTGAGTGTGCCTACGTGTCTTTTATATACCTCTCATCATATCTTGGGAATAAGATAAAACTAATATACTTGGCAGTAACAGAAGAATATAAGAAAAGCATACACTTGCACAAAGATATTCATTAGTAAAAGAAAACACATATTTTAATCACATTTTCCATTATATATACATGCATTTTCCACCTGAAGGAATAATGCATCACCTCATCTACCAAAGAGTATGATATGTAAGGCCTTATGATCTACTACCAAAGAGTTAGATCATTGTACAATGTGATCTGCTACCAAAGAGAATGATCACTTTCCAGCACTATGCTACCAAAGCGAATTAGTGCTTTCATATAATGGAACATATATATTATGTTTCATGTGTTCATAGACATAAGTATAGAAAATCAAGTAACATATGATGCAAGAAAAATCATTTCATCCAATATCGTATGCCAAGTATTTTACTACACATATAACACAAGCATATTCTATAATAAGCCAAGTAAGAGGTAAGGCGTACCTTGAAAAGAGACATCCTAATCAACACACATATTCCTGATGTCAACTATATCTTTGGTCGAACCAGGATTAAGACAAGATCACATACTATGATCAGGTTCTCATCATCTTACATCTCAACTTAACCCTAATCGCGTTCATATTAGGGTTTCACTTAGTTCATTGGATTATTCTCATTGTTACTTGTATTCTTGTCTTAGAATTATCTAACACATGTCATATTCCAGATTATAGTTCATCAACTGGATATACTCATGTGTCACATTATTATGTGAACATACTTAACATTATGTCACTTTCATTAACCATATTAGGGTTACATCATATGTGTTAAGGGTCAACCTCATGTAGCATGAATTATGTGCATAAAACTGATCTCATATTTGCATATTATCTTCCAGATACTGACATGAGGGTGTTCTATAAATTTCAACATTTATTCATCATAAATGTATTAATTGCATTTTATTTAGGGTTATTAGCCCTAATTAATCATATGGAGCAAATTACAAAATTTCGTGCATCAACATCATAATCATAGACATCATATGGATTCTAAACATGATTGTAGACTTAGTGACATATTCTCATAATTTTTGGCCAATGGTTGATATTTGTTATCCATTAAACAAGCATTACACATCTTACATGATATCACTGATATTTTAGCATCAAACACCTAGTATTATCATTTTACAGTGTTCTACTCATTTTTCTAAATATGTGGATACCTTATTTGTATTTTTTTGATAAGCACACTAATTATTGTGATTTATCTAAGATATGGGATATTTTTCTTGCCTCTAAGCCAATCACATGCTGCCACATGGCACCCGAATCGGATCTGCGATTGGATCTACGGATCTAGGGATTCGTTTACCCAGTTCGTTCGGTCCCCTCCCTCGTTGGACATAGCACGGCCGCTCTCCGCGCTCACACCATGCCCGTGTGAGTCTCTGTTCTTCATGGGACACACCATCGTCGTGCCTGGGGAAACTCTGGCAATCAAGTATTGGCATGAGAATGCACCTCAAAAACTTCTAAGGCCACCATCAGGTTCGGAAACCATATCCGGACCTCCTTAGCTACCCTAGTCCTTGGGTTCAGCTCTAGATCTCCTACCGCACAAGCTCCCCACCTCTTGTGGCTACTGCGGCAGTGCAGAAGAGGCATAACGCCTCTAGGCCCCCAAAATCTAGGGTAGAGCACCGTAAGGCTTAGCAAGGTCACTACAAACTCATCCAATACCCTAAAACGTGGTGTGTATCACTCGGTGATAGATTCCTAGCTCTACCTCTACCTCTGGTGTACTTGAGTTGGTCGTCCATGGGGGGCTCCATGGAAACCTATGATGAGGCTGGGGCCTAACTCCCCCAAGCCCAAGCTTCCTTTTTCCTCTATCGTCTGCTTCGAAACATCCTTCTAACTCCCTATTCTACTCATGGCTGCCACCTACAGTTGTGGTGGAGAAGACAGTAAAAGGGAGAGCTCGTTCTTCCTCGTGCATCATCCAAATGGCCTGTTTGAGGGGTCTACCAAAACAAAACGTATCCCTGAGAAATACAATATATCTCGCACGAAGGCCACTCTGAAACCATGATCAAAGAGGGCAAAGATGTACGTGGTTGCTTCTCACGGTTAAGGTGTAACTACAAGGTTGAAGAAGCAATCCTGAACGTCAGTTCTTTCTATGTGATGGAGATGGATCATGGGCTATAGTGAATCTGTGGACTAGCCTAATGGGCCGTGTGACACTGATGATATCTAAACTTAGGCCTTTAAATAATCAATAAAGAACATTATTTGAAGCATTTCAAATCTAAATAACGTCCTCTAGGAACATACATTTATCACCAAATTTTAACCATAGCTTCCTCACAACTCAAGCTACCTTGTCCATGGGTTTCCTCAAAACAATATTAACTTTGGGATATTATTTATAATATAAATATCAATCACCATATGAACATCACCAAAGCACATGCAACTCTTAAGATAACTCAACATGCACGAATTCACTTATGTCATTAGACATTTATAGATTCCAAAAGTCCACTCCATCATAAAACCCTATTGCAAAGAGCACAGTCACTTGATTAGGGTTCCAACCCTTTGAATATGTGCACAATGGCGCGAGATTGGCATCTTGGTTCACCCAAATGACTATTTAAAAGTTCTACTTCAAGACCAAGAAATGAAAGCAATGGCGCCACCATTTCACTGGACTAGGGTTCGACTGGTGTTCAAAATCCACACCATGTCACAACCGAAATGGGCATCCCACAGATCCCAAACGACCGTCTAGGACTTTGCTTTGAGCCCAAGGTTTCTCTAAAATGGTTCCCTTAGAACCCTACTTAGGGTTTTGCTTCAAAGGTTCTAGGCCCATGCCAAGTCATCTCTAAATGACCATTTAGCCTAGCAAAATGATCGTTTCATGGTGCACGAACATAGCATTCCAACAGTCGCCACTCCTTTCTTTCTCTCCCTTCTTTCAAGGTTTTCCACCCCCCTTCCCCTATAAAAATAGGGGGGCTCCACTAAGAAAAGGGTCCCAATTTTTTGTACTCGAATTTTTAGATGAAACTCTATCAATTTCAATTCTAGTGTAATCTTTAAATTCAAGAAATAAAGTTAGTTCATTTCTTCTACATATGTATTTCCTTTATTCCTATTTTTCCTTCTCACTTTTCTTCTTGAAGTAGGAGATAAAGACATGAAGCCATTTAATCAACACCACCTCGGTCTCTTCTGATATTCTAGATTTGTGGTCTATGGCTTCATATCTTTTTCTCCTTGTTTCTCCCTTCCTCGCTATGAATAGCAAGTAGTTTTCTTGTGGAGGAAAGGGGAGTATCCCCTTAGCCATGTGTTAATAAGATCAATTTTTACATGACTACTTAATACAAATGGTTCTCGGTTTAGAAATTGCTGATTTAAATGAAATAATTAATCATTTTAATCGCTTGTTAATCCAGCAGATGCGACTGTGGAACCCAAGATTTAGAATGCCTAAACTGATTTCCCTTGGATTTGGATGTGACCATGGAAAAAAACCTCTTTAGGATGAAGAACAAGGATATGTGAACACTAGAACCAATCAGTTCACGTAGAGTTCCTCTTTTGTGTTTTGTTTATGAATAAATCACATACCTACTTCTATCTTATCTTTCGTGTATCGCTTGATCCTATTTTCACGAGGGATAAGGTGGTGAAATCCCTAAGCCTTGATGCTTTCCTTCTTAATTTAAAATTTCTTCTTCTAAATTCTTGTTTTCAATTTGCCTTTTTAATTTAAGCACTTTACATTTGTTTAGATACCTTGTGAGCTAACAATTTCTTCCTTTACTTCTTGTCTTAGAATATTTTTTCCTTCCCCTACATTAGTGTAATCTTTACTTCCTTTCCTTTTAATTTCTCATTCTACTTTAAAAAAAAACCCTAAATCTGGAATTTTTTTTGCTACTTATTCAAAATACCAAAAAGAAACAATTTCAAAAAACAACCAGGATTAAGAGAAAAGGAATCTGAAAAACATTTTCCTATGGGATCTACCTCATTATACTAGCCTTAACTGGAAAGAAAAAAAAGGTTTATACTCTAGGATAATTATTCTAGTTAATTATTGTGCAAACGACGTGTATTAGGGATCATAGAGTTGCTTAATTTTGAGGACAAAATTTCTTTTAAGATGTATATGATGTGATGGACAGAGTTTTTGCTTAATTTTGAGAAAACAATTCTTGTAAGGTGTGTAGGATGTGATGGAGTGACTTTTGGAGTTCTTGGATACCCAATTAGATAATCTAATTCATGAGTTTGAGAATGGATGATTATTGATGTGGTGATGATTTCACTTTATGTTGTTTTAGAAATATGAAGTTGACTATGAAGTTATATGATCTTATCAGTTTTTACTATAAAATGATGGTCATTTAAGTATGGTTAATCGTACAAGTGCATATCAATGAGTTTGATGTAGTTTTAAAACCAACTGCTATTGATCATATGTTTTGTACCATTTAATATATGCCTCTTTGATGTATTTAATCAATGAGCCAAATATGGATAATTTGGTATAAAAATCGGATAGTATGTAGTGTGGATGACAAAAGAATTGTGGTTAATGTTTCATAATATGTTAGTATTCCTAGAAGGAGATATTGTGATTTTATTTTGGTGAAATAATCCATGCATGGATGACTTTCAAAACATAGGCCTTGATCCATGCAATGTCACACTCATTTCTTATGTTTCAATTGCGAAACCCGACTTCACAACATTGAATATTGAGACAGGAAAAGCCACAAATTGATCTACGTCAATTCAGCTTAGACACATAAATCAACAATCAAGATTGTATCGTCTATCTAGTGGTTATGGCTGCATCATGGGTAGTACTAAATAGTGGGATTCAAACCCCTCCATGTCATGATCATGGGTGAAGGCATGATTCCAAGAAGGCAGGTATCCTATACTCATCATGTGCACCTATTACTACCCATTTTTCATGGTCTTTTGAACACTTCTAGAGAAAGAACAACTTATCTCCACTGTTGTCATCTCCACCACAAGTTGCAAGGAATGTATGAGAGAGTGAAGGAGAAAAGGAAGAGGGAAGAACGTAGTTCATGAGAGGGAGTTAGAAGGAGGTATGAGGAAGACAAGAATAGGAGAAGAGAGAGAGACCATAGTCATAGAATTTTACTGCAAGCAACCTGGTGATATGTCATGACGGTTTCCATGCATGAGTAGGATGAGTTTTGTGGAGAAGAAGATGAATATTGTGGGAATCTTAGAGCTTATGTCACCGCAGATGGAGGGTGTGGATGAGTCTTAGAAGTTGTTTCATGTTGTGGAGGCCATAGCTTCCATTAATAGTGCAAGGAGGAGTTACTTCTCCCCCTCCTCCCTCTAGTGCCATATCAAGTCACAGCTGACAAATCAATATTGTGATTCTAGATGTTGTTGTGAGGGATCAGAAGGTCGCCAGACGAAGGTGATTAGAGCGACACCGATCTCTGACCATACCCATTGGCGACAGCGGCTAGTACAATGTGATGAAGGACTCATGCAAGAAGGCATTAATAGAAGCAGATTAGAGAGATGGGCAATGTCAAGTAGGAGAGAAAGAGAGAGGAATCACAGAGGTCCAGAGATTGCATGTTGGAAACTGGAGCCAATGGATGCGACACCTGTTCATGGAAGAACATGATCGCATGAGAAAGCAAGAGAAAATGGGAGCAGGCGGTCTACTTCCAGATCAAACGTGAACTGGCTAGACCAAGGTCCCGCATAGCCACACGGAAGTGGTCGATTGGTCTGAAAAGGTAATTTCTAAAAATTGCATAAGATCTTAGATAATTCATATTAAACAACTTACTCATCAAAAAATTAAAAAAAAGTAACAAAATTCTCAAAAAAATGAGAGCACCTGATTCTATCCTCGTATTAGTCTTTTGATATTTAAATGCTAATTCTATCATATAAAATGTATTACATTAGTTTCATGAGTAACAAATATCAAACAATGACCTAAAATGACAATACTGCACCAATAACTCACAAATAGGGTATATAAGCCATATTATATCAGATATGACGACCTTGATACAAAAAAATGTGTAACATTCCCGGTATAGATAATTAGGGTTAATAACCTTACATAAAATTCAATAAATATGTTTATGCTCAATAAATGTTGGAATTTCCAAAATATGTTTGTATCAATACCTAGAAACTCATATGTAAAATAATGTTGGTTTGAAACATGTCATTCGTGTTGTGATGATAATGACTCCTAATGTATGATTTTGAAGCCCTAATTGGATTCATGCATGTAATTAACCTAGCGTTAATGTGTGCATATAATTATATGCAACATAATATTTAGATGATCTATACTAAACTAGAATATAATTGGAAAATAAGACCGTTGATATAACTATAAGTAGATAAGACAAGTAACGGTGGAAATATTTTATGACTAAGCTAAACCCTAAAAATGGAACTAACTAGGATAAAGATGATGATGTCTAATGCATGGCATATATGATATTGTCTTAATCAAGGTTTGACCAAGAGTGATACAGATGACTCATGATGTGTGATAAGGATATGTTCTTTCAAGGTATGCTCTACCTCTTACCGAGCCTCGTATATTGTATGGTTGTATTATGTGTAAAAATCACCTTGTTGGTATGTACGCCCATAGAGAAAGTCATATGATGATTGTAATGGGATACTTTGTAAATGATTTGAATAATAATAAAGGCAATTTTCGAGCTATATGTTTAAACTGTTTATGAGATGATGGTGTAACATGATAGATGTCTAAAGAATGGTTTTACTCAATGACGTATGCTTTTAGGTTCATGACCTAAACGATGAGATCATATGGATGTTAAGAGTATACATTCTTGTTTAGTTCCTAGTCGGTTGTTATTGTGGAAATAACCATAGACATCAATAACACTGAAGACTAGATTGTGTGTTGGTTGATGACAGAATCTCATTAGTCATGATATAGTGATATCAAACCAAGCACATAGGTACTTGTTAGAGAACAAGGTACCGGACAGAACCACCGTGAGAGTGACACATGGAACCATGACTTGGTTGTCATAGTCAGCTCTCACAGTGATGGTGGTGAGTGTGATTCTTAGACCTGAAATCACTGCACTCAACACATGTCGTTGGTTAAACTTTGACATCATCAAATGCAGTCCTGAAACATGGGTTGTTATAAAGGTGATGATTGGGTGGCTTTGACACATGGGGCTTTTGAGGGGTGAGTGATAGATATGGGATTTGTCCCTCCTGAGGGAGTTTGATATCCTTGGCCACTTGATGAGTAGGATTGAGAAAGGCATGCACATCCACGTGTGGATCAATATGTGATATTGATGTCACACACATCTCACCCAGTCTGCTCTGAGATCAAGGAAATGAATGAACGTTGATAGGATGACTGTTCCATGCATCGAGTTCATTCAGGATATCAGTGACAAAGGAATTATACATTCACTATAACACCATTCACGGATTGTAGGATTGAAAGTTGTTCTCCAACTTTCTATTTCACTTGGGTAGCACTGATGTGTGACTAGGCACCGCTCTTTGCTTGTGAAGTCATAAGTGTTATGGACTTTCACTGCCAACGTGAAATGGACCTGCAGGGTCACACACATAGGATTTAACCTGGAAAAGGAGTTTTATCCACAAAAAATGTTTAGATTGATTACTAAAGGAGTTTAGTAGTTCAATTAAACACTCAATTAATTGATAACTCAATATCATAGTGTTCAAGGTTTTGGACTTATTGATTAGAGTATCGAATTGATTGAAACTGCAATTGACTGATTATGCACAATCTGCACTCCCAACCGATCGGCTCATGTGATGAACCAATCGGCTCAGCTTGGTGAACCAATAGGCTCAGGTGGTGAGTCGATCGGCTCATGGACAGGGTGAAATGATTACTTCAAGTATTGAAATGATCGGTTCAACTGATGCAACCGAGCAAGTTGGGAAAGTAGGATTGGTGAGAATTTTCCTTTCATTTCACTTATCCAATTTGATTGGAACAAGGATTGGTATTTGATACCAATTCGAAACAAAAGAAGAAAAGTCAATCAAGAACTGATCAGGACCACGAATCGACCAGTTCAAAAGTGAACTGACCATTTCATGGGTCCCAACCGATCGGTTGCGGTGTCAAACGACCGACTCAGATCCCCAACCGATCGTTTTAGTTGTGAAACGATCGGTTCAGGTGACGTAGTTGGTTGTTTTTGTGGAAAATCTTGAACCCTTCTACTCCTGCTTTAGTCCTGCATTGCTCGGGACGGAGATCCCTGTCCCATGACCCTCCTATATATAGGGTTATTGGGGGCTTCTCAAAGTACAACTCAGTGCAACCAGTTGCTCTGTAAAGTTGTTGTTCTCTCTAGTTTTGGTAACTGAGAGAACCCGAGCAAGTGCTACCCGATAAGGGAGGCACAACAAGGAAAAGACAACTCCAGAAAGCGACTGGTGGCAGGAGAGTGTGTTGGTGACTAGTACGCCGACAGGAGGGTGCGACTCCTTCCGATTCCTTGTGGGACAAGGAGATCGGAGTTCCAGGAAATATGTGTGGATGACTGCAGAGGTGGGAGACCTCTGTCGCTCGAAGGACAACTGTCAATCCCGACAGTCCCAGTGAGACTGGGAGTCTTTAGGAGCTGCAAAGACACCGTCCAAGATCGGAGGAGAAGATCGCACAAGGCGCGTGGTACTGTCTCTGAGTAAACCTCGGGACAAGGTATGCATCCACAAACCATCTTTCCTATTATATAGACGTTGACGCGATTCCTTTTGTTTTGGGTTTTGGGAGAAAATTTTTGTTTCCACTGCTTCTCTGCCTCCCCTAAAACCCAACAGTGGTATCAGAGCCACGTCAACTTCTCTATATTTTAGGATTATCGATATGATCGATTTTGGTTTTTTGCTTTTATTTATTGCATACGATGTGAATAATATTGGCTTTATGAATGTCCAATCCACAAATCCCAAATATACATATATGATATTGTGGTGATTGGATATGTATATGTATATCAAACCAAATCCCTCATTAAATATTTAAGTTTTAGATGCCTTCCAATTGCGACACACGTAAAAAGCTTGATCGACCAAGTGTGGGCACGCCCTAGCGTGGTGCACCGTCTATCTCGTGGAATCATGAAGGATGAACATGTGGGTCTGCCCTAGCAGCGTGCATATTCATCGTGTTGGCTTTGGGTCGGACTTAATAAGGTGACCTAGATAGGATCTAGCACCTTGAGGCATGGAGATGATCATGGCAAGGAGTTGCATGTGACATCTTTTAAGAGTTGGATATGATGCAATTGGCAAGAGTTCCCAACCTGGGAGATCTGAGTTGTGGGTGACAACCCTAGCTGGTCCATGGCTCAGAGGATTTCAGGATCTTGACCCACTAGAAGATTGTGCGCTGCAATCTTCCGAATTGATGGTGAGGGATGTCAATTTGAGTCAAAATAGTGGGAGAGGTAATTAATTAAAGGCCTAATTAACTATCGTCAAATTTTATTCAAATCAAATCAAAAGGAGTTTTGAAAAATGCAATTTTCTCTTATAGAATGGAAAAGGAATCATCTTTTAAAATGGGCAAATTAATTGAGAATAAATTTCATAACTAGTTGAGGAATGTGAGAAGTGTTCTTCACAATCCAGATATACCAGGAGCCTTCAAATCCACTCTATGTACGCTTAATGCGTTGGTGAAGAAGAAAGAAAGTTCATTGATAGAGATCAATGGAATGATAGGTAAGGGAGAGAAGGGTTCTCTCGCCAAAGCAATTTCTTCTACATGGAGAGGATGGAAGGATCGATGGAAGAAGAAGTCTGAGATAGAGATCTGTACTTCTGGTGTATACATGATAGAGATTAACTTTACTACTTCTTCATCATGGGTACTTGATACCGGATGCGGATCTCACATTTGTTAAAATATGAAGGATCTTAAGAGAAGTAGGCCTTTGGGGAAAGGTGAGGTTGAACTACGTGTTGCCAATGGGGCAAGAGTTGCCGCCAGTTCTGTAGGAACCTATGAGTTAACTCTACCAAGTGGGCTAATAATAGAGTTGAAGAACTGCTATTATGTACCTGCCATAAATAGGAATATCATTTCCATCTCTTATTTGGACAAAGGTGGATTTGAATTTCTTATTAAGAATGGAAAATGTTCCATTTCTAAAGATGGGATCTTTTATGGCAGTGCCCCAATGTCTTATGGTCTATACTTGATAGATTTGGAGACAACTTTATACAACGTAAACACCAAAAGGCAAAAACTCAACAAAACATATCTTTTGCATTGTCGTTTAGGGCACATACATGAGAAGCGCATTTCTAGACTCCATAAAGATGGTTATCTAGACTCTTTTGATTATGAATCAATAGAGACATGTCAATCTTGTTTATTGGGCAAGATGACCAAGACTCCCTTTTCAGGTAAAGGTGAGAGAGCTAGTGATCTATTAGGACTCATACATACTGATGTATGTGGGCCTTTTAGAACTAATGCCAGAGGTGGGTATCAGTACTTCATTACCTTTACTGATGACTAAAGTAGGTATGGCTATGTGTACCTGATGAAACATAAGTCAGAAACCCTTGAATGGTTCAAGGATTTCATAAATGAAGTACATAACCAACTTGGTAAAAGTATTACGGAACTTTGATCCGATCGAGGTGGAGAATACTTAAGCTAGGAGTTTGAGGACCTTCTGCGAGCCAGTGGTATTATATCACAATGGACTCCGCCTAGAACACCAAAACATAATGGTGTGTCTGAAAGAAGGAATCACACATTGTTGGATATGGTGCGATCAATGATGAGTTTTGCTAATCTTCCAATTTCTTTCTGGGGTTATGCTCTTGAAACTGCCGCATTTACACTTAACTGTGTACCATCTAAATCGGTTCAAAAGACACCATATGAGATATGGTACAGGAAGCATCCCGATTTGTCTTTTCTGAAGATTTAGGGGTGTGAGGCTGATGTTAGGAAAATGTTTCCTGATAAGCTTGGACCCAAATCCGATAAATGTTATTTTGTTGGATACCCCAAGGAAACAAGGGGATATTATCTATACCACCCTACTGACAACAAAGTGTTTGTTGCCAGGACAGTTGTGTTCCTCGAGAAGGAATTTATTTCCAAAAGAAGCAGTGGGAGGAAAATAGAGCTTGAAGAGGTTCAAGCCCAACAAGAAAACATTGAACTGGTAGATGTACGAGAGGAATGTGAAGATTCACAAGGTGTTGTAGAATCTCATTCTCCTCAGGTAACACAAGGACCACGTAGATCTAGTAGGACCCGCCTTGAACCTGAGGGGTTTGGATACCTTGTGACTCAGGAAGGTGGAGATTTGATCATAGATGATGATCCAACTACCTACGTAGAGGCTATGGAGGGACCAGATTCTGAGAAATGGCTTGAAGCCATGAGATCTGAGATGGAATCCATGTACTCCAACAAAGTATGGACTTTGGTGGAACCACCTGATCGAAGGGGTAAAACCCATAGGGTGCAAGTGGGTCTTCAAGAAGAAGACCGACATGGATGGCAATGTGCAAACTTATAAAGGCAGATTGATTGTGAAGGGATTTTGACAAGTTCAAGGTGTTGACTATGACGAAACCTTTTCTCCAGTTTCCATGATTAAGTCCATCAGGATCATGCTTACTATTTCAGCTTTTTATGACTATGATATTTGGCAGAGGGTTGTTAAAACCACATTCCTTAATAGGAATATAAATGAGGATGTGTACATGACACAACCTGAAGGTTTTGTAGATCCAAAGAATGCCAATAAAGTCTGTAAGCTACAAAGGTCAATCTATGGATTGAAGCAAGCATCTTGGAGTTGGAATCTTCTATTTGATGAGGAAGTCAAAGTCTTTGGATTTGCTCAAAATGAATATGAACCTTATGTGTACAAGAAGGTTAATGGGAGCTCGACCACATTCCTCATATTGTATGTAGATGACATACTTTTGATGGGGAATGATGTCTTAGCCTTAGAGAAGGTAAAGACTTGGCTTGGGAATACTTTCTCAATGAAGGACTTAGGAGAAGCATGCTACATTCTAGGAATTAAGATCTATAGAGATAGATCTAGAAGGATTCTTGGACTAAGTCAAAGCACGTACATTGACAAAGTGTTGAAGCGGTTCAGCATGGAGAACTCAAAGAGAGGCAACATCCCCATGCTACATGGAGTCACCGTCTTTAGAGCTCAATGTCCCCAATCTTGTTAAGAGAGGGAGCGTATGAATGGGATCCCATATCCATCAGCCATCAGATCCATCATGTACGCTATGTTGTGCACACTCCCAGATGTCTCGTATGCTCTCAGCATGATGAGCAGGTACCAGTCAGATCCCGGGGATGCTCATTGGACAGTCGTAAAGAATATCCTCAAGTACTTGCGAAGGACTAAGGATCAGTTTCTTGTTTATGGCGGCGAGGAAGAGCTGGTTGTAAAGGGTTACACCGATGCAAGCTTCCAAACCGATAAAGATGATTATAGATCGCAGTCAGGATTTGTATTTTTCGTTAATAATGGAGATGTGAGTTGGAAGAGTTCCAAGCAAGAAATAGTTGCCGATTCTACTACAGAGGCCGAGTATATTGCTGCTTCACATGCAGCAAAGGAGGTTGTGTGGATGAAGAAGTTCATTTCTGAACTTGGTGTAGTTCCTAGTAGCTGTGATGCAAGTGAGTTTTATTGTGACAATAATGGAGCAATTGCACAAGCTAAGGAACCCAGATCACATCAGCGGTCCAAGAACATACTGTGGCACTTCCATCTCATACGAGAGATCATACATCGAGGAGATGTGAAGATTTGCAAAGTACCAACTGAAGACAACATAGTTGATCCACTGACGAAGGCCCTTTCTCAATAGAAGCATGATGGTCATGCTAGGTCACAAAGACTGAGGTTCCTTAGTGACTGGCTCTAAGTGCAGGTGGGAGTACGTTGGTATGTATGCCCATAGATCAAGTCATATGATGATTGCAATGGGATACTTTGTAAATGATTTGAATAATAATAAAGGAAATTTCCGATCTATATGTTTAAACTGTTTCTGAGATGATGGTGTAACATGATAGATGTTAAAAGAATTGTTTTACTCAATGATGTATGCTCTTGTGTTGAGGAGCTAAATGATGATATGATACAGATGATATGAGTATACATTCTTGTTTAGTCCCTTGTCTATTGTTGTTGTGGAAATAACCATAGACATCAATAACACTGAAGACTAGATTGTGTGTTGGTTGATAAAACAATCTCATTAGTCATGATATAGTGATATCAAACCAAGCACATAGGTACTTGTTAGAGAACAAGGTATCGAACAGACCCACCGTGAGAGTGACACATGGAACCATGACTTGGTAGTCACAGTCAGCTCTCACAGTGATGGTGGTGAGTGTGATTCTTAGACCTGAAATCACTACACTCAACACATGTCGTTGGGTACACTTTGACATCATCAAACGCAGTCCTGAAATATGGGTTGTTATAAAGGTGATGATTGGGTGTCTTTGACACATGGGGCTTTTGAGGGGTGAGTGATAGATATGGGATTTTTCCCTCCTGAGGGAGTTTGATGTCCTTGGCCACTTGATGAGTAGGATTGAGAAAGGCATGTGCATGCACATGTGAATCAATATGTGATATTGATGTCACATACATCTCACCCAGTCTGCTCTAAGATCATGGAAATGAATGAACGTTGATAGGATGAATGTTCCATGCCTCGAGTTCATTCAGGATATCAATGACAAAGGAATTATACATTCACTGTAACACCATTCATGGATTGTAGGATTGAAAGTTGTTCTCCAACTTTCTATTCCACTTGGGTAGCACTGATGTGTGACTAGGCACTGCTATTTGCTTATGAAGTCATAAGTGTTATGGACTTTCACTTCCAATGTGAAATGGACCTGTAGGGTCACACACATAGGATTTAACCTGGAAAAGGAGTTTAGTCCACAAACAATGTTTAGATTGATTACTAAAGGAGTTTAGTAGTTCAATTAAACACTCAATTAATTGATAGCTCAATATCATAGTGTTCAAGGTGTTGGACTGATTGATTAGAGTATTGAATTGATTGAAACTGCAATTGACTGATTCTGCAGAATCTCCACTCCCAACCGATCGGCTCATGTGATGAACCGATCGGCTCATCTTGGTGAACCGATCGGCTCAGGGTGAAACGATTGCTTCAAGTGTTGAAACAATCGGTTCAACTTATGCAATCGAGCAAGTTGGGAAAGTAGGATTGGTCAGAATTTTCCTTTCATTTCACTTGACTAATTTGATTGGAAGAAGGATTGGTATTTGATACCAATTCAAAACAAAAGAAGAAAAGTTAATCGGGAACTGATCAGGACCACAAACCGACTGGTTCAAAAGTGAACTGACCGTTTCATGGGTCCCAACTGATCGGTTGAGGTGTCAACCGACCGGGTCAGATCCCCAACCGACCATTTCAGTTGTGAAACGATCAGTTCAGGTGATGTTGTTGGTTGTTTTTGTGGAAAACATCGAAACCTTCTACTCCTGCTTTAGTCCTGCATTGTTCGGGACAGAGAACCCTGTCCCATGACCCTCCTATATATAGGGGTATTGGGGGCTTCTCAAAGTACAACTCAGTGCAACCATTTGCTCTGTAAAGTTATCATTCTCTCTAGTTTTGGTAACTGAGAGAGCCCGAGCAAGTACGACCCGATAAGGGAGGCACAACAAGGGAAAGACAACTGTAGAAAGTGACTGGTGGTAGGAGAGTGTATTGGCGACTAGTACGCTGACAGGAGGGAGCGACTCCTTTCAATTCCTTGTGGGACAACGAGATCGGAGTTCCAGGCAATCTGTGTGGATGACTGCAGAGGTGGGAGACCTCTGTCGCTCGGAGGACAACTATCAATCCCGACAGTCCTGGTGAGACCAGGAGTCTTCAGGAGTAGCACAGACATGTCCAAGACCGGAGGTGAAGACCGCGCAAGGTGATAGGTACTATCTCCGAGCAAGCCTCGGGACAAGGTATGCATCCACAAACCATCATTCCTATTATATAGATGTTGACGTGATTCCTTTTGTTCTGGGTTTTGGGAGAAAAATTTTGTTTCCGATGTTTCTCTGCCTCCCCTAAAACCCAATAGTGGTATCAGAGCCACGTCAACTGCTCTATATTTTAGGATTATCGATATGATTGATTTTGGTTTGTCGCCTTTATTTATTGCATACGAAGCGAATAATATTGGCTTTGTGCATGTCCAATCCACAAATCCCAAAAATACATATATGATATGTAATATTAATGCACTCGATACGCGTCACCCTTAAACGAGTTTTGTGGTGGATGTGTAGCATGGTTATGGCCTATAAACCCTATATCTGTGTGTGGTTGTGTGGTTGCTTGCATCTCGGTCTGCATACTGATTCCCTTTCTCCTATTCCAGATGTAACTCAAAATAATTCGAGATTTCTTTTCCTACCTTTTCTCCCCCCGAATATAACTCGGGGTTTCACAATTTAATTGTAATAGGATAGATTTTATTTCCTATTATGTCAAAGAACGGCAGATGACCTGACAACGACTGAAACGATTGGTTCAAGGCGTGAACCGATCGGTTGACATTCCAGACGACCAGTTCGAGTAGCGAGACGAGCGGGTGGCGATCTGAGGAGATGCACAACGACCGGTGAACCAATCGGCTGGAGGCGCCAGTCGATCGGTTGGTGGCACCCAAACAACCAACTTGATGGCGAGTTGATAAGTCATGGAGATGAACTGATCAAACCCAAAAAGGTAGGCACATATTTCATCTTATACAGGTTGCATGTGATGTAGACCTAGATGACCATGATTCCTCTTGTCTTGAGGAATCACAATAGGATGGCCATAATCATTACTTTTATCATTTTGCATGTTTTCTGTGGGATATAGCATGTATATGATATGTACTAAATATTGTGGTGATTGGATATGTATATGTATATAAAACCAAATCCCTCATTAAATATTTAAGTTTTAGATGCCTTCCAAATGTGACACACGTAAAAAGCTTGATCGACCAAGTGTGGTCATGCCCAAGCGTGGTGCAGTGCCTATCTCGTGGAAGCGTGAAGGATGAACATGTGGGTCTGCCCTAGCAGGGTGCATATTCATCGTGTTGGCTTTGGGTCAGACTTAACAAGGTGACCTAGATAGGATATAGTACCTTAAGGCATGGAGATGATCATGGCAAGGAGTTGCATGTGACATCTTTCAAGAGTTGCATATGATGCAATTGGCAAGAGTTGCCTACCTGGGAGATCTGAGTTGTGGGTGACAGCCCTAGCTGGTCCATGGCTTAGAGGATTTCAGGATCTTGACCCACTAGAAGATTGTGCGATGCAATCTTCCGAATTGATGGTGAGGGATGTCAATTTGAGTCAAAATAGTGGGAGCGGTAATTAATTAAAGGCCTAATTAACTATCGTCAAATTTTATTCAAATCAAATCAAAAGGAGTTTTGACAAATGCAATTTTCTCTTTTAGAATGGAAAAGGAATCATCTTTTAAAATGGGCAAATTAATTGAGAATAAATTTCATAACTGGTTGAGGACTGTGAGAAGTGTTCTTCACAATCCAGATATGCCAAGAGCCTTTGAATCCACTCTATGTACGCTTAATGCGTTGGTGAAGAAGAAAGAAAGTTCATTGATAGAGATCAATGGTATTATAGGTAAGGGAGAGAAGGGTTCTCTCGCCAAAGCAATTTCTTCTACGTGGAGAGGATGGAAGGAACGATGGAAGAAGAAGTCTGAGATAGAGATCTCTACTTCTGGTGTATACGTGATAGAGATTAACTTTACTACTTCTTCGTCATGGGTACTTGATACCGGATGTGGATCTCACATTTGTTCAAATGTGAAGGATCTTAAGAGAAGTAAGCCTTCGGGAAAAGACGAGGTTGAACTACGTGTTGCCAATGGGGCAAGAGTTGTCGTTAGTGTTGTAGGAACCTATGAGTTAACTCTACAAAGTGGGCTAATAATAGAGTTGAAGAACTGCTATTATGTACCTGCCATAAATAGGAATATCATTTCCGTCTCTTGTTTGGACAAAGGTGGATTTGAATTTCTTATTAAGAATGGAAAATATTCCATTTCTAAAGATGTGATCTTTTATGGCAGTGCCCCAATGTCTTATGGTCTATACTTGATAGATTTTAGACAAGTGTATACAATGTAAACACCAAAAGGCAAAAACTCAACAAAACATATCTTTGGCATTGTTGTCTAGGGCACATAAATGAGAAGAGCATTTCTAGACTACATAAAGATGGTTATCTAGACTCTTTTGATTATGAATAAATAGAGACATGTGAATCTTGTTTATTGGGCAAGATGACCAAGACTCCCTTTTCAGGTAAAGGTGAGAGAGCTAGTGATCTATTAGGACTCATACATACTGATGTAAGTGGGCCTTTTAGAACTAATGCCAGAGGTGGGTATCAGTACTTCATTACCTTTACTGATGACTTCAGTAGGTATGGCTATGTGTACCGAATGAAACATAAGTCAGAAACCCTTGAAAGGTTCAAGGATTTCATGAATGAAGTACAGATCAAACTTGGTAAAAGTATTAAGGCACTTCGATCCGATCGAGGTGGAGAATACTTAAGCCAGGAGTTTGAGGACCTTCTGTGAGCTCGTGGTATTGTATCACAATGGACTCCACCTGGAACACCACATCATAATGGTGTGTCTGAAAGAAGGAATCGCACATTGTTGGATATGGTGCGATCAATTATGAGTTTTGCTAATCTTTCAATTTCTTTCTGGGATTATGCTCTTGAAATCGCTGCATTTACACTTAACCGTGTACCATCTAAATTGGTTCAAAAGACACCATATGATATATGGTATGGGAAGCGTCCCGATTTGTCTTTTCTGAAGATTTGGGGGTGTAAGGCTTACGTTAGGAAAATGTTTCCTGATAAGCTTGGACCCAAATCCGATAAATGTTATTTTGTTGGATACCCCAAGGAAATGAGGGGATATTATCTATACCACCCTACTGACAACAAAGTGTTTGTTTCCAGGATAGCTGTGTTCCTAGAGAAGGAATATATTTCCAAAGGAAGCAGTGGGAGGAAAATAGAGCTTGAAGAGGTTCAAGCCCAACAAGAAAACATTGAACCGGTAGATGTATGAGAGGAATGTGAAGATTCACAAGGTGTTGTAGAATCTCATTCTCCTCAGGTAACACAAGGACCTCGTAGATCTAGTAGGACCCACCTTGAACCTGAGAGGTTTGGATACCTTTTGACTCAAGAAGGTGGAGAGTTGATCATAGATGATGATCCAACTACCTACGTAGAGGCTATGGAGGGACCAGATTCTGAGAAATGGCTTGAAGCCATGAGATCCGAGATGGAATCCATGTACTCCAACAAATTATGGACTTTGGTGTAACCACCCGATCGAAGGGGTAAAACCCATAGGGTGCAAGTGGGTCTTCAAGAAGAAGACCGACATGGATGGCAATGTGCAAACTTATAAATGCTTATTGGTTGTGATGAATGTATATTCATCTCTTATTTTTGCTTCATTTAGAATAATTAATTAGGATTTTTTTTTGTTAATTTTAGCTAATTCAAAAATAAATAGCACTTTCATCTTCTTGATATACTTTTCCTGAATTTTTATGATATTTTTCTTAATTTTCAGGAATTATCTAAGTAATTAAATCGAGAAAATAAAAAATAAAGATATGATGCTTTCAAAAATTCCCGCAGTGCCTGAGATACTCATCACCAAAATAGCCATATCTTTTGCGTCTAAAGGCAGAATTTCAAGATAAAGTATGGAATGAAAAGAGAATTTTGTTGGCTATAAAAAAGAGATATTTTGCGGCAATTTTGGTGTTTATTTGGCTGCACAATTAATCAGTTAAAGTAGTATTAAGTTTTTCCACAGAGTCTGATTTCAGTATATACCTTTCACCAAAATTGATATAACTCCCACATCCCAAGGCGGATTTATTGTGCAAGTATGCGATGGAAAGATAATTCAATTATCTACAGGAAAAATATATTTTCGGGCTGCTTCTGAATTTTTGACTAGCCCAAAAATACACACGAAACCGCTGTTGCGGGAAATTAATGCAAAAGGGATGCAAAGAAATCAATTGTTTCCTCTATTGACTAGATCTAGAAAGTTAGCAGCCGTCGGCTGCCATTTCTTTTGCCCTAAACCTAATGTATAACCCCCTCCTTCTCCTATAAAAGGAGGGGCACTTCCTCCTCCTCAAGGCATCTTGGATTTCTTGTATTTTGGAATTCTGCAGCAATCAATCTTGTAGTCATCTTTTTATTATGCAATAAAGTAGTTTTATTTCAAGCACCGTTCTTCCATTCTTGTTCTTATCTTCTCTTCTCGCCTTAGTCTTAATCTACATTTCTCCACGCTTTATTTCTGGAGCAAGGAACAAAGGACTAAGTCATTTCATTGACTCTAGCATAAGGATTCATCTCCTGATTTTTGGGCTAGACTATGGCTTTTGTACTTTCTTCCTCCGTCTCCCCTTTCTCTATGTGTGAGTAGTCTTTTATCAGGGCAAAGGGGAATAACCCCTTAGCCATGGTTTTAATGATTTCTTCTTAAATGATTAGATGGTAATAGATTTTAATTGAATGATTGATCTTCGGATCGCATGTTAATCCAGATGGATATGACCATGGAAATTCGGATTCAGAACAATAAAATCGATTACATAGACGTTTTGATATGACAGTGGATTCTCGTCTTTTAGGTTGATAAACTAGGAAGCATGAGCACCAGGACCAATGGGCTCATGTGGAGTTTCTCTCTTGTGAGTTTTTAAATTCGCAAACCTTCATCGAATCGTCGTTTAAGATTTAGTTGTTATCACCTAGGCTAAGGTGATGAAAACCCCTACGAGCCTCGATTTCCTTCTCTTGATTTAATCACCGCATCATTCGTTTTCTTTAATTCTTAGTCTTCCATTCATATAGTTTTGCTTGTGTTAACAATCTTTTTATTATTGTCTTGTGCATGTTTATTCTTGTTAAGTACTTTTCTTCTTGCATTAGTATAATCACACAAAACCCCAACTGAACTTTACTTTCTGCTTCAATAAAAAGAAAAATACCAAAAAAAACAAATAATAAAGTTTTTCAATCTTTGGGTTCTAAAGAACAATCTCTAATAGTTGTCCTATGGGATCGACCCTTCTATACTACCCTTAAAACCGGAAGTTAAAAATGTTTAAACTCTAGGATTAACCATCTTAGTGATTGATATTGCAAACGACGAGTATCAATTTGGAGCCGTTGCCGGGGACAACGGATTGTTTTCTCAAACCCCAAAACAATTTTGAAAAAACTTTTTTTCTTTTTTTTCATGCCTTCCGAGTAACATTCCGAAAGTGTACTCCTCTTTCTACCGAGTTTCCATTCCGGCAGTACATTTTTTCTGCACACGAATAACTGTTTACTTGTGCATGCGACGCCCGACCGACGATTTCCAACCGTTTGATCATGAAATAGAAAGGACTTTTCATCGTCTAAATCGTCAAAATCTTGCGAGAATGAATGAAGACGAGGTCGCCCGTAGGATCGATCAAGCTCTTGCAGCTCAAAGAGAGCTCATCCAAGCCGAACAAGCGGTAAGAGAAGCCGCTTTACGTGCAGCCTTTAGGGCCGAGCAAGAAATCATAGAAGCCAATAGGAGGGAAGCTTAAAGGCAAAAACAATTAAAAGACTTTTTTGTTCCTAAAACAGCCTATGCACAACATCCGGTCATACCCCCCGATATTATTGCTCCACAATTTGAAATCTGAACACAATGGATCACCATGATGCAAGCCAACCCTTTCTCGGGCAACAATGGGGAAAGTTGCCAAGATCACCTTCAAAGGTTCATTGACCTTTGTTCCTTGAACAAACTCCCAGGTGTCTCTGAAGATGCCATCCGACATAGGTTGTTCAAATATTCCCTCTCCGGCCAAACTAGTAGCTGGTACAACACCATGGAGAGTGAAGAACATGTCACAACACGGGAAGTTTTACAAAGCAAGTTCCTTGAAAAATTCTACCCCCCGTCTCTCACCTATGAACTTAGGGGTCAAATAACTCATTTTTCTATATCCCCAGGAGAGTCTTTAGGTGAAGCCTGGAAAAGGTTCAAGGATTTACTTAGGAAGTGCCCCCACCATGACATCTCTCAAGCCCAACTCATAGAGATTTTCTATCGTGGTGTTGATGATGATACCAAATTGTTTCTTGATTCCTCATCTGGAGGAAATTTCATGCATCAAAGTTTAACTAGTGCATGGGAGGTAGTTAAACGGGATTCTGAAACAAGGGCTAGAAGAGGGATTGGAGGAATCCTTAAGGTAGCCAAGGCAGAAGTTAATAATGATATCCAAAGCATAGCGGAAAGCCTAAAATTAATCGCCTTAAAACAAGATCGGTTAGAGTCATCCTTAGTCACCCTTAGGGATTCACCCCAACAACTAAAAGCCATGGATTCCCTTTGTGGTATCTGCCAAGGATACGACCATACCACCCTCCACTGCCAATACCTCTACAACATGCCCACGCAACATGAAGTAGGTCAACAATCAGAAGACCTCAATTCGATTCATACAATACCAGGCCAAGGTTACTACAATCCCAACCAATCTAGAAATCATCCTGGTTTTCAGTATGGGAATCCCTCAGGCGCTGAGAACTCTACCCAACTTCAACAAAGGCCTCCCTATCCTCAAAGTAACAATCGACCTCCACCTGGATTCCCATACAACAATCAAAGAAATTTTGGAAATCACCAAAATCGACAACACTACCAACAATTCCAAAACCTAAACCTTCCACCCCAAAATCCAAACCAACCTCAACCTCCCCAACCACCTCAAAATGACGTCCCTCCTCTTCCCCCTAGTCATCCCAACTGGGCAAGCATAGAACAAACCCTCGTGGCCATTCAAGCCCATCAAAAGGCAACTGACGCACAGTTAGCCCGTTTGTTTGCCCAACAAAAACCTCCTGCCGGGACTTTTGCAGGACAACCTGAAAACAACCCCAAACATCCTGAACAACTCAAGGTAGTCTCTACTCATTCAGGAAAAGTGCACACCCCTCCCCCTTCAGCAGAATCTTCAGACCTACCTCTAGAATTCGAGGATGAGGACATGGTAGTTGTCGAACCCGAAGTCACACCCAAACCATCTATCCCCGAAACCCCACAAGTGGAAGATGAAGGACCAGTTTACAAACCCCGGCCTCCCTATCAAGACCGCCTCAAACAAACAAGACTTGATGCCCGTTTCATGAAATTTAGGGAAGCTATGAAAAAAATACATGTTGACATTCCCTTCCTTGATGCTTTGGCAGACATGCCCGCCTGGTCCAAGTACATGAAATATCTCTTGACTAGGAAGTATGTTACTAAAGAATACGAGACTGTTAAATTTGCTAGAACTACCTCCGACATTATCCTAAGTAAGATGCCTAAAAAATAGAAGGATCCATGTTCTTTTGGAATAGGATGCTACTTAGGTGACAATGCTTGTAGGAAAGACCTAGCAGATTTAGAAGCCAGTATATCCATCATGCCATATAGTCTTTGCAAAAGACTAGGATTCAATGACATGTTACCCATAGCTATGACCATCCAATTGGCCGACTCATCCACAACTAAACCCATGGGAATCATAGAGGACATTCCGGTTAAAGTTGGAAATGATGCATACGTCCCTTGTGATTTTGTGATCATGGATATCAAGGAATATTTACGCTACCCCCTCATTTTCGGATGACCCTTCTTAGCCACTACTCGTGCCTTAATTAATGTTGAGGCGGGTACCATTGTGTTAAGACTAGGGAAGCAAAACCTAGAGTTTAGGGTGTTTGAAAGCATGAAGGGACCTAGTCTTGAGGAAGAAGTCTACCTCCTTGATTGCATTGATGAATTAAACCAACTAAGGCAAGAATGGGAATTAGTTGATGACCCCCTATGCACTGCTCTCACCATCCCTGCCGAATGTGATTTTGATAATGAACCAACAAATCAATTTAAGATTCACTTGGACAACTTCGAGGAAATCCCATGTGCTGAGACTGAAGACCTTAGAATGATCTCCACCATAGAAGAACAACATGAACCACCAAAGGCACCAGAAACGAAAGCTCTCCCCATAGGTCTGAAATATGTGTTTCTGGATGAACAACAATTATGCCCTATTGTTATCAATTCTGACCTTACCATTGAACAGGAAAACATGCTTATGGGAGAACTTAGGAAAAGGAGAACAGCCTTAGGGTACAAAATGATAGATTTGGTTGGGATAGATCAATCTATTTGCATCCACAAAATCCCAATAATTGAAAATAGTAAACCTTCCCGAGACCCACAAAGGAAACTCAACCCAAACATGAAGGAAGTTGTCCGTCTTGAAGTGATTAAACTTTTGACTGTAGGAATCATCTACCCCATCTCTGACTCCCCTTGGGTCATTCTGGTCCAGGTCGTCCCCAAAAAGGGTGGGAGCACGGTCGTTAGGAATGAGAAGAATGAGCTCATCCCCACCCGTACAGTCACAGGGTGGAGGATGTGCATTGACTACAGGAAACTCAAAAAAGAAACTAGGAAAGACCACTTCCTTGTTCCCTTCCTCGATCAAGTTCTTGAACGTTTAGCTCATCAACAATACTTTTGCTATTTAGATGGCTACTCAGGTTTTTATCAGATTCCCATTCATCCAGAAGACCAAGAGAAGACCACCTTCATATGCCCTTTTGGTACAGACGCTTTTAGACGAATGCCCTTTGGCCTGTGCAATGCACCAACCACCTTTCAAAGATGTATGTCTGCCATTTTTTCAGGGTTAACTGAGACGGTAATGGAAGTGTTCATGAACGATTTCTCTGTCTATGGAGATAGTTTCACTTCTTGCCTTGGAAACCTCTCCCTTGTTCTGGATAGATGCATCGAGTCACATTTAGTCCTTAATTGGGAAAAGTGTCACTTCATGGTCAGGGAGGGTATTGTTCTAGGCCATAAGGTAAGCAACCAGGGCATTGAAGTTGACCAAGCCAAGATTGAGGTCATCACCAAGCTCCCCCCAACCACCTTAGTAAAAGACATCCGAGCCTTCTTAGGACATGCCGATTTCTATCGACGTTTCATCCGTGACTTTTCCAAAATTACAAAACCTCTCACCAATCTTCTTCAAAAGGAGGTGCCTTTCAATTTTGATACGGCATGCATGGAGAGCTTTCTATGTTTGAAAAAGGCTCTCACACCACTCCTATCATTCGTTCTCCTGATTGGGCCTTACCCTTTGAAATCATGTACGACGCTAGTGATGTTGCTGTAGGTGCCATTCTAGGACAAAGAATTGATAAAAAAACACCATGTCATTTATTATGCATCCAAGACCCTTGATGAGGCTCAGCAAAATTACACAGTTACCGAAAAAGAGATGCTAGCCATTGTCTATGCATTCGATAAATTTTGCTCATATCTTGTTGGTTCAAAGGTTGTTGTTTACACTGATAATGCAGCTATTCGCTACCTCATGACAAAGAAAGATGCCAAGCCTAGACTCATAAGATGGATTTTGTTATTGTAGGAATTTGATCTAGAAATCCTAGACAAAAAGGGCTCTGAAAATGTCATGGCTGACCACCTCAGTAGACTTAGTTATAGCCCCATGGATGAACATCCCATAAATGAATCCTTACTCGATGACCAATTGCTCAAGGTTGACTCCCAATTTCCTTGGTTTGCTGCAGGTGTATTGCATCCCGAGTATACGGGACATTCTAAAGCTAAATTTTTACATGATGTCAAAAATTATTATTGGGATGAACCTTATTTGTTTCGACTTTGCGCCGATGGTTTATATCGTCGTTGTGTGTACCATGAAGAAAGCATCGCCATTTTAGAACAATGTCACTTTGGCCCCTATGGTGGTCACATGAGTTCCCAAAAGATGGCTAGGAAAGTCCTACAATGCGGATTCTTTTGGCCCACCATCTTCAAAGACTCATATGATTATGTGCTTTCATGTGACAATTGTCAAAGGACGGGTAATATTTCCAAACGTGACCAAATGCCTCTCACCTCTTGGCAGGAATTAGAGATTTTTGATGTCTGGGGAATCGACTATATGGGCCCATTTCCTTCTTCTTATGGGTTTGCTTACATTTTATTCGCAGTCGATTATGTGTCAAAGTGGGTTGAAGCCATACCCACTAAAACGTGTGACTCTAAACCTATTAAGAAACTCTTTAAAGATGTCATTTTTCCTAGATTTGGAGTCCCTCGCACCGTCATTTCTGACGGGGGATCCCATTTTTTGGAGAAAAGTTTTGAGGCTCTCTTGAAAAAATATGGGGTTTATCACAAAGTCGCCACTCCTTACCATCCTCAGACCAGTGGGCAGGTAGAAGTATCCAACAGACAAATAAAATCAATTTTAGAAAAAACGGTTAGAAGCACTAGGAAAGATTGGGCGTTAAAAATCAATGACGCTCTGTGGGCATATCGTACTGCCTACAAAACACCCATTGGTACCACCCCTTTCAGACTGATCTACGGTAAGTCATGTCACTTACCAATAGAACTAGAGCACAAAGCAAGCTGGGCCATCAAAACTTTGAATTTTGACCTTTCCATGGCTGGAGAGAAACGTTTTCTCCAAATAAATGAGCTTGATGAACTTAGGATGAGTGCCTACGAAAACGCAAGAATATACAAAGATCGAACCAAAATGTGGCATGATGGTCATATTAAGCGCAAATACATTAGAGAAGGGGATCAAGTTTTAGTTTTTAATTCAAGATTACGACTTTTCCCTGGAAAACTCAAGTCGAGATGGTATGGCCCCTACATTGTCAAGTGTGCTTATCCACATGGCGCTTTTCTTCTCTGGGATAAAGTTTTGGGTGAGTTTAAGGTTAACGGGCACCGACTTAAAAGATACATCACCACTGAAGACCTTGTCGATTTAGATTCAAACAATTTTTCATCTTTGAAAGACCTGAACCTACTTGACCCCACAATCCCAATAGACTGATCCATCTCTTGTCAGGCCATGACGTAAAACTTGGCGCTTTTTGGGAGGCAACCCAAATAATTTTTGCATTTTTTCCTTCTTTTCTAATATCATCACCCTTGTTTTTTTGTTTTGTTTTGTGTTCTTCTCTTTTGGGGAGTTTTTGTCATCGTCCTTCATCCTCCACCACAGTGATTCTTTTCCCCCATCTCGGATTTTGATTTTTTCTCGGGACGAGCAAAGTCTTAAGTTTGGGGTGGGGATGGGTGGTACGTTTCCACCCCTTTTTCTTCCCCTTTTAGTATCTTTTCTTTGTTTTACATTTTGCATGTAGTTTTTTTCTTTCTTTCTTTTCATAGTACAATTGGCCCATATCTAGTCGGCCTTGATATGATCATTTGTCAAAATACTCCCCTTAATGATGTAACTGCCTTGCAATTAAAATTTTGAAACTTTCATGACTAGAAATTCTCCTGTCACTTAGGACCTCAAATAATAATCACTCCTTGGAAAAGATGGCAAGCCATAGAGGACTGATAGGATTTAAGAGTGATGTTTTCTTATCATGTACAACTTGTATAAATTTTTTTGATTTTTCGCATGATTCGGTAATAGTTGAACCAATGCATGGTACTCTAAAAAAAGATAAGAAAAAAAAAGTTGCACAAGAACAACCTCTTCTACTCTTCTTCCACCACTTCCAAATCTTTCCATTCGTCAAAAAAAAGCCAATAATGCCCAAAAAGCTAAGTTTGGGGTGGCACCCCTTCCCCCTCTTCCACTTCTTCCATACCCACACAATTGGGTGTATCACCAAAAATCAAAGAAGAAAATGCAGTCAATGTAACTGTATGTCCACTAAATAAAAAGGTCTCGAGTCGAATAGAGGAAAGACTATCCTTCTTCCATACCTCCTTCACTCCAATTTTCTACCCAGGGGAAAACTACAAAAACCCCAACCATCCAAATCAGCCATGTTCTTGTGTAAAACTTTAAAAAAAAAATTGGAGTACTAAATGCAAAGGTGAAATGAAAATATATATATAACATGTAGACATGGAGAATCGATCTTGGAACCTGCTGTAAACATTTGCAGCCGCAAGCCACTGCAGTAGGTGGGCTTCAAGGTGAAATGAAAATATGTTTTATTGCAGGTCTTGAATAAATGCAAGTTTGTGAAGTAGGAAATATAAAAGTCACTTTTCGTGAATTTAAGAAGTCAGGGTCGCTTGGCCAAATTTTGGTGGAAGGAATCAAGTGATTGTAAGGAGAGTGAGGATGATAGGTTGAGAGTATGTCTTGAAAGTATTTCTTGATTTTAATATTACTCGGGACGAGCAAAGTTTAAGTTTGGGGTATTTTGATGAATGCATATTCATCTCTTATTTTTGCTTCATTTAGAATAATTAATTAGGATTTTTTTTTGTAAATTTTGGCTAATTAAAAAATAAATAGCACTTTCATCTTCTTTATATACTTTTCCTGAATTTTTATGATATTTTTCTTAAGTTTCAGGAATTATCTAAGTAATTAAATCGAGAAAATAAAAGATGAAGATATGAGGCTTTCAAATATACCCGCAGTGCCTGAGATACTCGTCACCAAAATAGTCATATCTTTTGCGTCTAAAGGCGGAATTTCAAGATAAAGTATGGAATGAAAAGAGAATTTTGTTGGCTACAAAAAAGACATATTTTGCGGCAATTTTGGTGTTTATTTGGCTGCGCAATTAATCAGTTAAAGTAGCATTACGTTTTTCCGCAGAGTCTGATTTCCGTATATACTTTTCACCAAAATTAGTATAACTCCCACATCCCAAGGCGGAATTTATTGTGCAAGTATGCGTTGGAAAGATAATTCAATTATCTACAGGAAAAATATAGTTTTGGGCCGCTTCTGAATTTTTGACTAGCCCAAAAATACGCACGAAATCGCTGTTGCGGGAAATTAATGCAAAAGGGATGTAAAGAAATCAATTGTTTCCTCTATTGACTAGATCTAGAAAGTTAGCAGCCGCCGGCTGCCACTTCTTTTACCCTAAACCTAATGTATAACCCCCTCCTTCTCCTATAAAAGGAGGGGCACTTCCTCCTCCTCAAGACATCTTCGATTTCTTGTATTTTGGAATTCTGCAACAATCAATCTTGTAGTCATCTTTTTATTATGCAATAAAGTAGTTTTATTTCAAAAACCGTTCTTCCATTCTTGTTCTTGTCTCCTCTTCTCGCCTTAGTCTTAATCTACTTTTCTCCGCGCTTTATTTCTGGAGCAAGGAACAAAGGACTAAGTCATTTCATTGACTCTAGCATAAGGATTCATCTCCTGTTTTTTTGGGCTAGACTATGGCTTTTGTACTTTCTTCCTCCGTCTCCCCTTTCTCCATGTGTGAGTAGCCTTTTATCGGGGAAAAGGAGAATAACCCCTTAGCCATGGTTTTAACGATTTCTTCTTAAACGATTAGATGGTAATCGATTTTAATTGAATGATTGATCTTCGGATCGCATGTTAATCCATATGGATATGACCATGGAAATCCGGATTCAGAACAATAAAATCGATTACATAGACGTTTTGATATGACCGTGGATTCTCGTCTTTTAGGTTGATAAACTAGGAAGCATGAGCACCAGGACCAATGGGCTCATGTGGAGTTTCTCTCTTGTGAGTTTTTAAATTCACAAACCTTCAAAGAATCGTCGTTTAAGATTTAGTTGTTATCACCTAGGCTAAGGTGGTGAAAACCCCTATGAGCCTCGATTTCCTTCTCTTGATTTAATCACCGCATCCTTCGTTTTCTTTAATTCTTAGTCTTCCATTCATATAGTTTTGCTTGTGTTAATAATCTTTTTATTATTGTCTTGTGCATGTTTATTCTTGTTAAGTACTTTTCTTCTTGCATTAGTGTAATCACACAAAACCCCAACTGAACTTTACTTTCTGCTTCAATAAAAAGAAAAATACCAAAAAAAACAAATAATAAAGTTTTTCAATCTTTGGGTTCTAAAGAACAATCTCTAATAGTTGTCCTATGGGATCGACCCTTCTATACTACCCTTAAAACCGGAAGTAAAAAAGGTTTAAACTCTAGGATTAACCATCTTAGTGATTGATATTGCAAACGACGAGTATCAGGTTGCGAAGGGATTTCGACAAGTTCAAGGTGTTGACTATGACGAAACCTTTTCTACAGTTGCCACGATTAAGTCCATCAGGATCATGCTTGCTATTGCAGCTTATTATGACTATGAGATTTGGCAGATGGATGTTAAAATTGCATTCCTTAACGGGAATATGGATGAGGATGTGTACATGACACAGCCTGAAGGTTTTGTAGATCCAAATAATTCCAATAAAGTATGTAAGCTACAAAGTTCAATCTATGGATTGAAGCAAGCATCTCGGAGTTGGAATCTTCGATTTGATGAGGAAGTCAAAGTCTTTCTCTTTGCTCAAAATGAAGATGAACCTTGTGTGTACAAGAAGGTTAGTGGGAGCTCGGCCACATTCCTCATATTGTATGTAGATGACATACTTTTGATGGGGAATGATGTCTTAGCCTTAGAGAAGGTAAAGACTTGGCTTGGGAATACTTTCTCAATGAAGGACTTAGTTGAAGCATCCTACATTCTAGGAATTATGATCTATAGAGATAAATCTGGAAGGCTTCTCGGACTAAGTCAAAGCACATACATTGACAAAGTGTTGAAGCGGTTCAGCATGGAGAACTCAAAGAGAGGCAACATCCACATGCTACATGGAGTCACCGTCTCTAGAGCTGAATGTCCCCAATCTTGTGAAGAGAGGGAGCGTATGAATGGGATCCCATATGCATCAGCCATCAGATCCATCATGTATGCTATGTTGTGCACACACCCAAATGTCTTGTATGCTCTCAGCATGACGAGCAGGTACTAGTCAGATCCCAGGGATGCTCATTGGATAGTCGTAAAGAACATCCTCAAGTACTTGCGAAGGACTAAGGATCAATTTCTTATTTACGGCGGTGAGGAAGAGCTGGTTGTAAAGGGTTACAGCGATGCAAGATTCCAAACTGATAAAGATGAATTCAGATCGCAGTCAGGATTTGTATTTTGCCTTAAAAATGGAGTTGTGAGCTGGAAGAGTTCCAAGCAAGAAACAGTTGCTGATACTACTATAGAGGCCGAGTATATTGCAGCTTCACATGCAGCAAAGGAGGCTGTGTGGATCAAGAAGTTCATTTCTGAACTTGGTGTAGTTCCCAGTAACTGTGATGCAATTGAGCTTTATTGTGACAATAATGAATCTATTGCACAAGCTAAGGAACCCAGATCACATCAGCGGTCCAAGCACATACTGCGACGCATCCATCTCATACGAGAGATCGTACCGTGTGGAGATGTGCAGATTTGCAAAGTACCAACTGAAGACAACATAGCTGATCCACTGACGAAGGCCCTTTCTCAACAGAAGCATGATGGTCATGCTAGGTCACAAGGACTGAGGTTCGTTGGTGACTGGATCTAAGTGCAAGTGGGAGTCTGTTGGTATGTATGCCCATAGAGAAAGTCATATGATGATTGAAATGGGATACTTTGTAAATGATTTGAATAATAATAAAGGCAATTTCTGATCTATATGTTTAAACTGTTTCTGAGATGATGGTGTAACATGATAGATGTCTAAAGAACTGTTTTACTCAATGACATATGCTTTTGGGTTTAGGACCTAAATGATGATCGATCATACGCATGTTAAGAGTATACATTCTTGTTTAGTCCCTAGTCGGTTGTTATTATGGAAATAACCATAGACATCAATAACACTGAAGACTAGATTGTGTGTTGGTTGATGACAGAATCTCATTAGTCATGATATAGTGATATCAAACCAAGCACATAGGTACTTGTTAGAGAACAAGGTACCGGACATACCCACTGTGAGAATGACACATGGAACCATGACTTGGTAGTCACAGTCAGCTCTCATAGTGATGGTGGTGAGTGTGATTCTTAGACCTAAAATCACTACACCCAACACATGTCATTGGGTACACTTTGAAATCATCAAACGTAGTCCTGAAACATGGGCTGTTATAAAGGTGATGATTGGGTGGCTTTGACAGTTGGGGCTTTTGAAGGGTGAGTGATAGATATGGGATTTGTCCCTCCTGAGGGAGTTTGATGTCCTTGGCCACTTGATGAGTAGGATTTAGAAAGGCATGCACATGCTCGTGTGAATCAATATGTGAAATTGATGTCACACACATCTCACCCAGTCTGCTCTGAGATCAAGGAAATGAATGAACGTTGACAGGATGACTGTTCCATGCCTCGAGTTCATTCAGGATATCAGTGACAAAGGAATTATACATTCACTATAACACCATTCACAAATTGTAGGATTGAAAGTTGTTCTCCAACTTTTTATTTCACTTGGGTAGCATTGATTTGTGACTAGGCACCGCTCTTTGCTTGTGAAGTCATAAGTGTTATGGACTTTCACTGCCAACGTCAAATGGACCTGCAGGGTCACACACATAGTATTTAACCTGGAAAAGGAGTTTTGTCCACAAACAATGTTTAGATTGATTACTAAAGGAGTTTAGTAGTTCAATTAAACAATCAATTAATTGATAGCTCAATATCATAGTGTTCAAGGTGTTGGACTGATTGATTAGAGTATCAAATTGATTGAAACTGCAATTGACTGATTCTGCACAATCTGCACTCCCAACCGATTGGCTCATGTGATGAACCGATCGGCTCAGGTGGTGAGTCGATCGGCTCATGGATAGAGTGAAATGATTGCTTCAAGTGTTGAAACAATCAGTTCAACTGATGCAACCGAGCAAGTTGGGAAAGTAGGATTGGTGAGAATTTTCCGTTCGTTTCACTTGTCCAATTTGATTGGAACTAGGATTGGTATTTGATACCAATTTGAAACAAAAGAAGAAAAGTCAATCGGGAACTGATCAGGACCACGAATCGACCGGTTCAAAAGTGAACTGACCGTTTCATGGGTCCCAACCGATCGGTTGAGGTGTCAACCGACTGGCTCAGATCCCCAACCGACTGTTTCAATTGTGAAATGTTTGGTTCAGGTGATGCAGTTGGTTGTTTTTGTGGAAACTTTCGAACCCTTCTACTCCTGCTTTAGTCCCGCATTGCCCGGGACAGAGAACCCTGTCCCATGACCCTCCTATATATATAGAGGTATTGGGGACTTCTCAAAGTACAACTTAGTGCAACTAGTTGCTCTGTAAAGTTTTTGTTCTCTCTAGTTTTGGTAACCGAGAGAGCTCGATCAAGTGCTACCCGATAAGGGAGGCACAGCAAGGGAAAGACAACTACAGAAAGTGACTGGTGGTAGGAGAGTATGTTGGCGACTAGTACGTCGATAGGAGGGTGCGACTCCTTCCGATTCCTTGTGGGACAAGGAGATCGGAGTTTTAGGAAGTTCGTGTGGATGACTGCAGAGGCGGGAGACCTCTGTCGCTCGGAGGACAACTGCCAATCCCGACAGTCCCGGTGAGACCAGGAGCCTTCAAGAGCTGGACAGACACCGTCCAAGACCGGAGGTCAAGCCCGCACAAGGCGCGAGGTACTGTCGTCGAGCAAGCCTCGGGACAAGGTATGCATCCACAAATCATCTTTCCTATTATATAGACGTTGACATGATTCCTTTTGTTCTGGGTTTTGGGAGAAAATTTTTGTTTCCACTGCTTCTCTGCCTCCCCTAAAACCCAACACACCTTGCATATGATATTGGATGAAATGAATGTTCTTCTAAGTAATTTGTCTTGATTTTCCATACATAAAGTTATGAACACATGAAACATAATGTGTTTGTTCCATTTTATGAAAGCATGAATTCTCTTAGGTAACATAACATTGGAAAGTGATCATTCTCTTTGGTAGCAAATCACATTATAAAATGATTTAACTCTTTGGTATTAGATCATAAGGCCCTAAATCTCAAACTCCTTTGTAGCTGAGATGATGCATTTTTTCTCAGGTGGAAAATGCATGGATGATATAATGGAAAATGTTCCTAAAATGGGTGTTCTCTTTTGTTAATAAACATTCTTTGTTAAAGTATTATTTTGTTATATTTGTTTATTACTTCCACTTATAGTTTTATCTTATTGCCAAGTCATAGTAATGAGAGGTATTAAAAAGACATGTAGGCGTACTCGATATAATATTTTAGAATATTTTGCTGACATGTTCCACTTGTTATATCTTGTTTTGGTTGTGGATTTGTGATCTTGAAGACCTTGATAGTTGGGGAGTGGTGTGGAGAGTACATGTGCAGGTGCCCATATTGTCTAAAGATCATGCCGTAGATGGTAGTATGTGCATATGTAAAAGTTCATTGTTCAATATGTAAGATCAAATTGTAATGATAACTCATTTTGTAATTATATTTGAATGGTGAGCTTTTGGTTATGTTTTGCATATTGTTCATGTGAATGTGCTACTATAGTTTCCTTTAACTCTCTTGATTTTCTTCTTCTAGGCCTAGTGTGTGTGTGTTTAAATTGGGATTCTTTCTGAGGTGAGGGTTTCGATTTGGATGTCACACATTAGATTAAGATTTAGAAAATTTGAAGATGTCATTAAGCACAATTTTGAGAGGGATAATATTTCTCATCAGCAATCTAAAAATGGAAATATTATATTCTAGTATAGAGATATAATGAGGAGAATTTGAGGAGTGAACATTATAGTCTCTTGGAGAAAACAAAACTCTAATAAGGATAGTCTTGAAAGACAAAAAAATGGTGTGTAGACTCTCACAATAGATAGATTGTTTTTAATAACAATATGCATGAATCAAAAGGCACTAGAACCCTTATACAAGTCACAATAAACATGGGGGTACAAAGGATGGGAAGGAGATCAAACATTGTTCTATAGGAGAGAGGGATAGTGTTTTTGGATCAATAAACTCCTTTTTCAAACTATGCATCCTATTAACTATAACCATATAAATGAGAATAGGCCTCAACTTATTGTAGAGGAAAAAGAGGGAAACCTATCATATGTAAGATTACCTGAATCAGAAACACAACAATGGACAACTATATTTGATAGAAAGTCATCTATTATTGCAAACAAAAGTAATATGTCAAAGGTGATTCATAACTTGCCTTATTTTCCATCAACGGGTTTTCACTAATGTATACTTAATATTAGGCTTAATGCTTCCTATAACTATTATTATCCACATTTAATTGGGTTTTTTTGTTTCTAGATATATTTAATTGTTAATAAGCATATGTTAAATTTGGGTCTTTAGATTGAGATGTTTTCATTTGATTGTATACATATTTGAATATTTTTGTTGTTTGCAATGTCTTATTTCACAATTTGATGCATAGATTTGTATCAAGCATGGATCTCACCAAGTATAATTTGAAGAACCATTTTTAGATTGGTTTAATAATGTTTAAAATTTTCTTATGAATACTCTCCCTTTATTCCATTAATCACTAAAATTGTTCTAGTGATTACCAGAATTCCTAAGGAAAAGTATTTCTCACCACTAATCTTGTATAGAAGAACTAGATTGATGTGCTAAAAGTGTGTAGCTTCATTACAAGCATGTGGAGTATGGAGATAAAAAAGACTACATAGAAGCACTTAGAATTTCAATGATGGATAGAAGGATGGGATAGTATATTCAAGATGAGGGATTTCTGAGGCTTGAGAGAAGAGCAACGCCCCTGATTCTGAAATTGTCTTGATGAAGTTTGCATTCATGGCAAGAAAGATTCCATCACATGCACCCATGACTTCTCCTACTTTGGTTGTCCATGCCACAATTTGTCCCTTCTACACAGTGTCATGCATTCTACCTGATGCATCCCAGATCACAACACCCAAGACAACTCTACCATCCTTTGATACAGTTGTGTAAATATTGATCTTGACATATCCAATGAAAATGGTACCCATTTGGAATTCGTACCAGCAACACCTAGATATGGTATCCCATTTAAAGAGTTGAGTTTCCTGGAGTCTATAATGAGGTCTTTGAATGTTTGGAGGATCAACCTTGATTGGCTTGTTTTGTTGCCAAAACTATGTCTGTCCTATAGAACCATGTATCCCACCACACAACTACTTTCTCATCTATATCCAACTTGTCTGGAAACTTGAAGAAGTGTCATAGGTTTTCAATGAGATCCATACTCGTCTAAAAAACCATTGTTGTGTTTAGGTTGTTGGCTATTTATATCTCCTCTATTTCTTAGCACTCCTATACCATGAGGGATGTCATTTCCTTTCCTCTACCATAGATTTTGTAGATCCCATCTTCAATGTAGTGCCAATCCTGGACACAGCCCATAGGTGCAAGGCCGCTCCTCACCATGAACCATAGGTATTGAGATAGATTACTCATCCATTGTGAATTCCATATGAAATACAATAGACAGTTTGTAGCCTCCTCCTATGTATTTGATGATCTTGGCATCCTCTACCTCCCAACCAGTAGGCGTACCTTACTATGAAGATTCCATTCTAATGAGGCCACAACTAGAGTGTATTGTCCACATCACATTTACTAACAAGGTGTCTTCAAGAGGGCATAATATATGTATATAGTGAATGATTCCCTGATGATCTCAGTATTCTAATGAATGTTATCATCAAGGGAATGGTCCCTTATGTAGCTAGGGTGATCGATGCTATGGGGCATCACATGTGTTAGGTACCACTCTTTGTCCGTAGATCCACTTGTCTCTCCAAATATTGAAATTCCTTCCATTACCCACACTCTATTGTAGGCCCTCCAAAACTAGAGGTTTAGCACCCCAGATGCCCCTCCATGTAAAACTCAGATTCAATCCTAATCTAACCTCCAAGATAGAGTGATTATGAAAGTATCTTGCTTTAAGGACTTTGAATTCTAAATAGTCTTTTTTTGTAATCAATCTCCATATTTTCTTTTCCAGTAGGGGTTGGTCATATCTCTAAAACCCAAGCATCATTCCTTCTTGGATTTGCACATACTCATCCACGCTAACCAAGATATATCCTCTCCATTCCCTTTACTCCCCACCAAAATCTAGCTATTTCATTGTTGATGTATTCAATCATTCCCACTGAGAATTGGAAGATGCTCAGCCTTCCTGACGAGATTCACATGTACTCGAGTGGGTTCCTTCACATCCATATATGTGGTGACTTTCACTGGGGGAAAGTGAAGGAATTTCCATAGTACCCCTCAGGTAGTGGTGGATGCATGTGTGCTCTGCCATTGACGATGAAGAGCATGTGGATCTCCTCTTCCTCTTTAGAGCCCAAGGTGATGGTGTGGAACTGCCAGAGACACCTAGTAAGGAACTCAGTTACATACATACCAGTTGTAGAGTCAGGGAGGGACGTAGGCTTGTGGTATGATGACCATGTGTGGCCCAAATAAGGATCCACGTGGCATGTCGTTATGCAGTATAATGATGCCCTTTTTGTCTAGAACCTCCTTTTACTCATGGTGCATTCATGTGATACACATCATAATGCATAACTTGGGGAGGTATCATTCCTATATGATGGAAAATAAGAAGGTATTGAGCTCCTTTGGGATAATTCTAGAATGGAGAACATTAAATGAACGAGGCATGCATCATCACTCATTGTGTGGTTCCACTAGAGGGCAAAGATGTACCCTCTAAATTAAAGGCAGTCAATCTAGATCATAGGGATCAAGCAACCTTGGATGCCTCTGGATCCCTCAACATTGTAGAGGAGCTCATCCATGCATGGGAAGAGCGGTTGCAAGAGGTCATCGAGCCAGTATGAGTCGAATGCCAATGTTAACCTACATGATAAGGATGCATTTTCTTGTGCATTTCACCTAAACGAAACTACGCTAGCAATAAATATTTCATACAATCATATCCAAATAGGACATGTTTTAGTAAATATTATACATTTTTTGGAAGTTGCTTCTATATTCTATACCAGAACACTACTAGTGTCATTCAAAAAATAAGCTCATGTCAGAAGTTTAGAGGAAAATGAAAATTAATTAATTTAAAGAAACACACTATAATAATGAGCCTTTGTAGAAATTATTGGCTTTATGTCCTGAGAATCATCATGCATTGTAATAGGGATACATTGTATATGATTTTATTATTAAGACATTAATTTCCACATATATTGTTTGTTTCAATACTGAGATAATGTAATAATGTCCTAGGAATGTTTTGATTCATTGACATATCATTTTCTTTGAGGACCCAAACATGAGATTGTATGTATACTTAAGAATACTCCTTCCTGTTATGTGCCTAGTCAGTTATTATTGTGGATATCATAGGATAGCAATAATATATAAAACTAGTGGTTGAATTATGACTACTCCTTTTTAGTTATGATATTTAATATCTACTTTGATACAAGGGTATTGATTAGAGAACAAGTGGTACTAAATAGACCCACTTTGAAAATAACACAAAGGAACCCATGTTATGTTACTTAGATATCTCAATGTGACTGTGGTGAGTGTGATCCTTAGACTGAAGTCACTGTGGTCATCACATGTTGCTTATGCACTTTAACAACTACCCAGCATGACTCTTAATAATAGTTTCCATAAAAATAGTGATTTGGTGCACTATGACACTTGTGGATTATTGTGAGTGATGTAGATAGAGTTTATCTATCCATTGGAGTGTTATCCCAACAACTTGATAAAAGAAACTTGTAAATGCATAGACGTGCTGATATGAGTCAATTGTAAGGAAATATAGCATTAGAGATGGTAGCCTAAAATGAAAATTTTCTTGCCATATTCCCTTTAGAAAACAGATCATGTCAACAACTATAGAGTGGGAAGGAAGGTTGAAAGAGATATACTTGGTCATAAAGCAAGTCCAGCGAATATCCTTACAGTGGTGTGCTTCTTTCATAAGAAACATAGACAACTTTTGGGGTGTCCTCCGGGTGCAACACCTTGGACGGTGGTGGTTGTTGTCCTCCTAGTGTGTGGCAACGACCTTCACACCTCTACGTAGTCCACGTGGACCACTGAGAACTCCATATTGTGCTACTAGAGCCAATGGGAAGGAGTTGTATATTTGAACATCAATGTCCTAGTGTCATTTTGTTCTCCCTTGTTGTCTCTCCCTTGCTGTCTCTCCCTTTTATGAGTAAGACTTGCTCTAGATCTCATGTTACAATGATTGTGAGAGGATAATAATTCTCAGATCTTATTGTTGTGTCTTCTACAATTCTACACTACCCCCCTCTATTCAGGACTGCCAGGGTGATGATTCCCAGATCATCTGGGAGTCAAAGAGACATAATTTCATGAATTTTTTGGAAGTTGCAAACCATGAATCGGTCTAATCACATGTGAAATGATCAGTATAATGCTTGAATCAATCAATTCATATTATTTCCTATTTTCAAACACATTCTCTTTATTGTGATGATTAATATACAGTTTGATGTCAACATCATTCCTTGATTCAATCGTATTGATCACCCAATCGGTCGGTTCACAACCTGAACCAATTGTTCCACATTTTTCAACATATCGGTTCATTCCTGAATCAGGTGGTTCAATTCTAGTTCACTGAATATTGTTCAAATTGACTTGACACTGGAATCGATCGGTTCAATACTTGAATCGGTCAGTTCAGAGTCCAGTCAGTCAATTTTCATCCATTATTGTTTAAGTTGAATACCTAAACACTTTAGTAATCAAGTTAAACCATATTCATGAGCAAACTCCTATTCCAGGTGCATACTATGTGTGTGACCCTATAGGTCCCAAGTTACATTGGCAATCAATGTCCATAACCAATTTATGAGATCACAAGAAATGAGTGGTATCTATCAACACATCATTGCAACCCAAGTAATTAGAAAGTTGGAGAACAACTTCAACCTACAATCCATGATTAGTGTTATAGTGATCGTATAGTTCCTTTATTTATGATATCCATATTGAACTCGAGGCATCTAATTGTCATCGTCTTTAACATTCAATCCATGTTACTTGAACTACAATAAACTATCTGTGATGCATGTGAGATCACATATCATATATTGATCCAGATGAGTATGGGAATACATTTCTCTATCTCACTTATCAAGTGGCATGAATATCAACTCTAGTAGGAGGGTTAGATACTATCTACTTCACTCACAATCAATCCCCATGTGTCACAATGTATCTTAGAACCACCTTTATGGAAACCTTTATTCAAGGTCACATTCGATGATGTCAAAGTACGTTGTACAACATGTGATGAGTGTAGTGATTTTAGGTCCAGGAACCACAATCACCACTATCACTTGAGCTAATTTTGACTACCATTTTATGGTATCCATGTATCACTCTTAAGGTGGGTCTATCTGATACACTGTTCTCTAAAATGTACCAATGCATATGACTTGATATTATATATCATGTCAACACATACTATAGTTTTATGTATTATTTTGCTTCCACAGTAATATCTGACAAGGGACATAACAAGAATCTGTGTACTCTTATCATAAATATGATCTCATTGTTCAGGTCCTCAACCTGAAGACATATGTCACTGAGTAGCACCAATCTTTAGACATCTACTATGTCTATGTCACCATCTCATGAGATGAAATTACCTTTATAATTATTAGATCAAGTATATGATGCCCCCATTACAATCATCATATTATTATCTCTATGGACATACATACCAAAAACACCCACTTGAACTTAGAGCCAATCACTTATGAATCTTATTCCTAGTGATATTTAACATGTATATAATGATTCTGCTGTGTATGGGCATTTATAACGGGTTAGCAATATTTGTTTCTAGTTGGTATTTTGCAAGTTTACACATCTCCTCATTGTACGACTTCTCACATGAGATGGAATAGTTGTAGTATGCTATCTAATATTCCTTACCTATGGAAGTAGCTTTGTTGTTGTCATAGTATTTATACTATGTCATCAATGGTTGGAAAATCCCACAAGTTCACCTAAATTGACTTCTAGATCCATACAATATCCTCTGTTGTTCTCAAAATAGTAAGTTACCCGGCTTCTATTTGAAGAATTAGCAATTGTCTCTCGCTCATAACTCTTCCAGCATACAATTCTATTGTAGGTCAAACAAAATCTTAGATTGTGATCATTAATTTTTGTTGTCATTTTGTAAGCTTGCATCATTGTAACCCTTTACACTCAACTCTTCCATATTACCATAATCAAGGAACCAATCCTTTAGTTCTTCTCAAGTATTAAGGATGTTCTTTATGTAAGTCTAGTAACTTTTACTAGGATCTGACATATATCCACCTGACATGACTAATACAAACAAGGTAGTGGGATGAGTACACAATATTGAGAATGCAATTGGCATCAAGCATGTGCTCTCCCATTATTCATAAGAACTAAGATATTAGGCTCTTGAGAGACTAATCCCATGGAACATGGACAAATTTTCTCTCATTTAATCCCACATGTTGAACCCTTTCAACATCTTGCTGATGTGTGACCTCTTACTTAGGTCAATAAGCTATCTAGATTCATCTCTATAGATCTTGATTCATGTCATATTGGATGTTTCTCTTAAACCCTTCTCACATAAGGCACTTCCCAGCCAAGTTTTAATATGTTTAGTATAAGTATGTTATTCTTCATTATTATGTGGACTATAAATATGCTCCCAATAACCCTTTTTTATCACAAATTTCATATTCATTTTGATTGAAGTCAAAATCATTGACTATCTTCTCAAATCAATGATTCTAGATCCGAGATGCTAGCTTTAGTCCATAGATTGACCTTTGTAGGTTATATACCTCATTTTGCAAATAATTGGATTATTAAACATGTTAGGTTGTGTCACAAACACATCCTATACAACAATCCTATTAAGGAATACGATTTCAAAATCTATTTTCCAAATCTCATAGTCTTAATAAGTTGCAATTGCAAGCATTATCATAAAGGATTTAACCATGGAAACTAATAAAAGAATTTCATCATGTTAAACAATTTGAACTTGTTTGGAATTTGCTTCAATATTCTGCCCAAGTTTGTAAATTACCATCGATGTTAGTCTCCCTTCTGAAGACCCAATTGTACCTTATGGGCTTAATCCCTTTAGGTAGATCCATCAAGGTCATACCTTGTTGGTGTACATGGACTCCATCTTGGATCTCATGGATTCAAGCCATTTGTGAGACTTTGGTCCCTCAATAGCTTCTAGGTAGGTTGTTGGTTCATCATTGACCAACCCACTGCCTTCTTGAGTTAATTGATATCCTAATCTTCCAAGATCAAGGCGTGTTCTACTCTATGAGGCTTTGTGTTACATAAAAAACTTGAGATTCCACAACAATTTGTGATTCTCCTTGTTCCTACTGAACCTATTTAGGTTCAATGTTTTCTTATTAGTCTTGAACTTTTTAAGTTGTACTTTTCTCCCATGGATTCCTTTAGAATTAAATTCTCCTTTAGGAATTCAGTCATCCTAGCATCAAATATTTTTCTTGTCGGATTTGGAATATAAAAGTACCATTCAATAAAAGAACATTTGTGGACAAAGCTTTTCAAGAAACTATTTTATTATATATTCTTATATTCCTTGTTGTGGGAAGAAAGGATACTGCAGAGAGGTCACATGGAATCCTTGAGATCGCATATATGATCTATACATGTGTTGACCCTCTCATGGCCACGAGGTGACAAAAAATGCTCACTGTTCACAGATGTTAGCAAGTGAGGTAGATCACAGATGTTTGTAAGTGTGGCAAACTAGAGATAAGTGATAGGTGAGCTGGATGATGGCGTCTGGCCATTTTGAAAAGGAGACTCGAATGCAACACTATTTGTACGGCGATGAATCCAAGACAAGTTGTTTTTCCCTATGCTACTAACCAAGGATATTTTTTTGCAACTAAATCCATGATTGTGATCCAATACAACTACATCAACAAAACCAAACATGCCCTAAGCATCCCTATCATCGTTATCCATGATGGGAGCAGGTTCATTTAGCTATGGTGTCTCTAGGACATAGAGCTTGCACTCCTTAGTGAGAATGATTCTCTAAGTCTGGAACCAGTCATGGAAGTTGTTCTCATTCAGCTTGTCCTTCTCAAGGACCTATTGCAAAGAAAATTGGTTCATGTTTGCAATTTGATTCTACAAAAGAAATTTTACAACTATTAAAATACATTTTATTTGATTTGGTAATTTTTATGATATTAATTAGGCCATTAATATAATTATCACTCCCATTATTTTGTCTAAATTGATATCCCTCACTCCCAATTCTAAAGATTATAATGTACAACCTTCTAGTGAGCCAAGACCCAAAACAATTAAGTTATTACCCAGCTAATGCCGGTGTCCATAAGCATTAATTAAGGTAGACAACTTTTTCCAATTGCTTCTCATGCAATTCTTGGATAGATGGTATGTGCCACTCTTTTCCATAGTCATCTGCATGCTTCTAGGCACTTAATCTCATTAAGATTTCCTAATTATGTCTGACCCAAAATCCAACACGATAGTAATGCACCCTGCTTGGCAGGCCCACATAACTACCATTATATTTCTACGAGATGGAAGATACATCAGGATTGTCATTCTCATGCTTAGTCAATCAATCTTTTAATGTGCGTTTCTTAAGTAAATCATCTAATACTTAATATTTGATTGAGGGATTTTATATTTATATAAATACATATACATATCCAATCACCACATTCTTACATGTAACATATGCATAATATATCCACAAACAAAATAAGCAATTATAAAACATGACCAAGGGTTATGGCCGTAGTAATGCAACTCTTTGGATCTACAAAGAATTGCTACCACCTAAGGTACACGTCACGTGTAGCAATCTATACTTGAAACTTGTGTTTTCCATGAGTCGATCGGTTGGCCTTTAGGTTGATTGATTGGTTCCTCCTATCTATTGGCCTCATTGGTACCCCACTCGATCGACTGGACTCTTGGTCATTTGAATCATGAAGTGTAGAACATCTTATCATGACAAAACATTAATTAAAAACTATCATGTTCCATATTACATTATAAATGGGAAATTCTTGATTTACATTCTAGGGGAATATAGGAATAAGAGCACTAATTTACATTTAGAGATGAGAGGAGAGGCTTGATATGCAAACTGAGTAAAAACATGAAAGAAAAACAAACAAGCATGCACACATACATAGGGCGTTTGGCCATAACCATACATAAATCCACCATCAAAACACTTTTAGGGTGATATATATTCATTTCATATATATCATATCATATATGCATATATTTGGTATTGTGTATGGTATTTAATCGGATATGGACATTAATCATTTTAAATACTCACATCATATGTAATAAAATAAATTACAAAATAAAAATATGATCATATCCATTCATTCCCAAAATATAGTAAACTGACGTGGCTTTGATTTCACTATAAGGAAATATGACATCAGAGATGGCAGTTGAAAGTTTTCTTTTGCGATATTCCTTTTAGACAAAAGATTATGTCAACAAATATAGATTGGGAAGGAAGGTTGCAAGAGAAATACCTGGTCCTGGAGCAAGTCCAACAACTATCCTTGTAGTGACATGCTTTTTTCTTAGTCAACACATAGACAACTATTGGGTGGCCTCCTAGTGCAACGCCACATACGGTGGTGGTTTTTATGCTCCTAGGGGGTGGCAATGGCCTCAACATTTCTACGTAGTCCATGTATACCACCAAGAACTCTAGGTTGTGCTATAAGAGCCAACGGGAAGCAGTTTTCCCTTCGAACATCAATGTTCTAGCATCGACTTGTTATCCCTTGTTATCTCTCCCTAGTCGTCTCTCCCTTTTATGGATAAGACTTTATTAAGCTCTCACATTACCACAACTGTGAGAGGACAACAATTATTAGAGCTTATTGTTGTGTCTTCTCAAAAAGTAGACTGACCCCTTTATATAGGATCTCCAGGGTCAGCATTTCCAGATCATCTGGGAGTTAAAGAGATGAAATTTCATGAATTTTCTAGAAGATCCAAACCATGAACTAGTGGTTCACATGTGAAATGACTGATTCAATGCTTGAATGGATCAGTTCATATTATTTCATATTTGCAAATACATTGGCTTTATTGTAATGATTAATGTACAACATATTCATTTTGTCGCTCTCTCCCGGCGTTACCCTAGCACTCTGGCGACTAGGTAGACGACGGTGGGAGTTTTCCTCACCCTAGTGGTTACCCTCTATCCCGACTAGATTCTCTCTCTTGCAGGTTCAAGGAAGGCTAGGGCTTTGGGTCTTGGTCATAGGATGGCAGACGATTTGGTACACAGATGTGCTTGGCTAGGGTAACAAGATGAGGAAGATAATGAGATCATCGTCATCGCAGAGACAGAGAAGGGCGATCTGAGCAAACATGTCGAACTGGCCTTAGTGGCGAGGCTGCACACGAATCGACCCTACAATTTCTGGGCCATGAAGAGAACCCTAAGTCAAGCATAATCGATTCCGAACAAGGTTAACTTCAAGTAGTTGGACGCAGATGTATTCGTGATTCAGTTTGTGCACTGGAAAGATAAGGCAAAGGTGGTTGAGGGAGGCCCATAGAATTTCGAGAACCGATTGCTGCTTGTTAAAGAAGTGGAAGACGGTGATCTTCCGGGCCAGATTGCTTTCACCGAAGCACTCTTTTGGGTCTGAATCTATGGTATCCTGCTGGGGTATAGATCGGAAGGCCCTGTGAGAACAATTGTGGCCAGGTTGGGGCACGTGGAGCAGGTCGACCTGGATGAACTTGGCTGGGACTCTTCTTCAAGAGTCCGCGTATCGCTGGAAGTCGATCATCCATTGAAACGCTCTTTGAAGATGCAGGATAATAAGGGGCGAGTGTTCAATCTGGAAGTGAAGTACGAGCGATTGCCAAACATGTTCTTCTTGTGTGGGAAGATGGGCCATGTCGACAGAGACTGCGACCACATAGAGGAGTCGGAGGAGCAACAACGAGGCTGGGGCGCATGGTTGAAGGCTTCACCTAAGAAGCCCAGGGTTTCTTTTGTGGAGGAAGTGTATGGTGTGGGAACCACGAAGAAGAAAGTCATGTTCCATATGAAGTCGGGGCACCGAGGGTTAGAAGGATAGGGCGAGGAGAATGGTGGTGGAGGAGGGTTGAGGTTGGAGAACCTGGAGGAAAGAGTGGATCATAGGGATGCAGTGCCTCAGGTGGTGGGGTTGCGAGAGGAAGATGACGAGGGAGGAAGAGAGGTTTAGGAGAAGTAGGGCGTGGGGGGAAAGGCCCCGTGGTCGAGGGGGACTGGGGATGATGGGAGGGACATAAGTGCAAGGACGGTGGTGCTTACTGCTGTCTAGAGCCATGGTGTTCAGGAGGTCCGAGGGGTGACGGAAGGGACGATGTGGTTGGGTGGAAGGTTGTTATGGAGTGGGATGGTGGGGAGCGGAGAGGGAGCCAGGTAGGTGCAGATCTGGTTGCTGGGGAGGGAGGTGGGGAAAGGAGGCGGGAGAACAGCTCTACAGGTAGCGGAGGTCGGGTTGTTGTTGAGTCACGTTTGATGGAGACGCCAAGGCACTGTGAATGGGAGGCCCATAATCATCAGCCGGAGAAGTCAATGGAAGCAGGGAAGCTTTGCAATTCACAAGGAAATAAAGAAAATACAGAACACGAGAAGGAGCAGCAGCAAATTACTGATAAAGTATATGTCCAGCAACCTCAAGATATGTATTATGAAGGGGGACAACACGAGCTTGTAGGTGTATCCAAGAAAGTTACAGGGCATAATGGCACAGTGTTCGAACAGCGGTGGGGAGGACCGCGGGTGCAGACTCGGGGGCAGAAGAAAAAGAAAGATACAAATGACCCAGTAAGTTCAACGCGATCGAAAGCCCGCAGGTTTAAATGCATGCCAAAAATTGTCAGAAGACAGGTTCGTATAGCTGAAGATGAGCCAGAGGATGTAGTAGAAGAGGGGGAAGTTTTTCTTCAAGGGAAACAAGGATGAGATATGGATGAAGGTGGTATGGACATTGATGTTGATTTGGGGTTTGTTTTCCCGGTAAAAAAGCACCAGGGCACACATGTCAGAGTCAGAGGTTCTAATGGAGGCACTGAGCTTCAAGTAGCGGGTTCTGCAGATATCTAGACCCGTGAAGGACAATGAAAATTTTGAGTTGGAACTGTCGTGGCTTGGGCAACCTTGACAGGAAGCAGGCTCTCCAGAAGTGGTGTTGGAGAGAGCGCCCAAGTTTGGTTTTTGTTTCGGAAACCAAGGTGGATGGAAATAAATTGGAACGAGTTAAGAAAGATTGTGGGTTTGTGGAAGGCTTTTGCTTGGCGAGTGAGGGTAGGTCGGGAGGATTGGGGTTGTGGTGGAGGGACGTCAAGGTGAGTATTTAGAGTTTTTCATAGCATCATGTGGATTGTGTAGTGGAGGCGGATAATAATGGCGTGATGTGGAGAGCTATAGCTATTTATGGATGGGCTGAGCAAAGCGATAAATATCATACCTGGGACCTAATGAGGAGATTAAAAAGTGCATCATACCTTCCGGTGATTTTCTTTGGAGATTTCAATGAAATTCTTTCAAATGAAGAGAAATGGGGTGACAATCCAAAACCTGACAGGTGGATACAGGACTTCAGGGATGTTGTAGATACATGTAGCCTGCTTGATCTGGGTTTTTTAGGAAGTCCTTTTACGTAGCAAAGAGGAAGCATAGTAGAGACCCTCATTAAAGAATGTCTGGACAGAGGCTTAGCTTCACATGAATGGTGTCAGTTGTTCGGGTACAAGAAGGTGATACATATCCCGATCTACAGCTCAGACCATGCTCCCATTGTCATTATAGTGGGAGGGAGAGAGGCACGACGACACAGGCCAAGGAAGAATTTCTATTTTGAGCCCATGTGGTTGGCTGAAAATGGTTGTAAGGAAATTGTTAGGGAAGCATGGACCCAAATGGGTGAGGGGAGTGAGTTGAAAATTAAGGTGGGAAACTACAGTGTAAGACTGAGAAAGTGGGCAGCACAGAGATTTGGGAAGATGAAGGACAGAATCAAAGAAGTGGAAAATCTTCTTGGTGAGGAACAAAAGAAACCTCCAGATGTGGTTGTTCTTGACAGGTGTTTGGTATTATCTAAAGAGTTAGAATGCTGGCATAGATCAGAAGAGTCCTATTGGTGTGCTCGAGCAGGGATTGTTGTGCTTCGCGAGGGGGGCTGTAATATAGCATATTTTCACCACAAGGCTTCTCAAAGGCGAAGAGGAAATCATATTGATGGACTGAAATATGAACAAGGGGTGTGGCGCACCGAGGAGGGGGGGATCCAACAGGTAGTGATTGATTATTTCCAACAGTTGTTTTCTAGCAGCAATCCAGCGGAGTTTGAGGAGGCTACTAAAGGTGTGGCTATTGTGGTGGATGATAATATGAATGGTGTGCTAGAAAGAGATATTACTGATGCAGAAATTTTTGCTGCCCTTAAACAAATGCACCCCAATAAGCCACCTAGCCCAGATGGGATGAAGCCCATGTTCTTTCAAAAATTTTGGGACATTGTTGGAAAGGATATTGCAAGTTATATTAAAGGGTGGTGGAAGGGGAATGCAGATATTAGCACTGTGAACTCCACACTAGTGGTGATGATACCCAAGGTGGAGAAACCTGTACAGATGTCTGATTTCAGGCTGATTAGCTTGTGTAATGTCATCTACAAAATTGCATCAAAATTTATGGCCCATAGACTTAAACCGTTCATGGATAGGATCACTTCTGAGAACCAAAGTGCCTTTATTCGTGGGAGGATGATTACTTATAATGCGCTTGTTGCATATGAACTTTTCCACAAGATGAAGAGTGAAGAAAAAAATAAAAAGGGATTCCTGGCGTTGAAACTAGACATGTCCAAAGCATAAGACAGGGTGGAGTGGAATTTTCTGGATTTTGTAAAACAAAAGATGGGGTTTGGGAGTAGATGGAGGCGGAACGTTTGGGAGTGAATTTCGTCTGTGGAACATTTCTTTGCCATTAATGGTGATCAGACCCGAAGCCTCAAGCCTATCCGCGGACTGCGACAGGGTGCCCTCTCTCTCCCTATTTATTTGTTCTTTATGTTGAAGCTTTCTCTACTTCCCTTTTACAAGCTGCTAATACAAACTTGATTCATGGGATTAAGGTGAGCAGGCATGTCCCATGCATTTCACATCTTTTCTTTGCAGATGACAGCATTCTCTTTACTAGAGCATCTCGTCACGAATGCATGAATATAGCTAATATAATTAGCCAGTACGAGAAGGCGTCGGGTCAAAAAATTAATGTTCTAAAGACCGAGGTTGCTTTTAGTAAGGGAGTGCCACAAGACACAAGGGAGGCCATTAAAATTCATCTGGGTGTTCAAGAAGTTGACAGACACGCAAAATATTTGGGGCTGCTCACAGTCATTAGGAGGTCAAAGAAACAGGTGTTCCAATTCATAAAAGACAGTATTTGGAGGAAACTACAGGGTTGGAAAGAAAAGTTGCTATCTAAGTCGGGCAAGGAAGTGTTGATTAAGTCTATTGTGCAGGCAATACCTTCTTATATCATGAGTGTGTTTCAAATACCGGCAGGGATACTGGATGAGATTCAGAGCTGCATTGCAAGATTTTGGTGGGGAGCTAAAGATAGTGAGCGAAAAATATCATGGCAATGTTGGGCGTCTTTGTGCAAGCCGAAAAGAGAAGGTGGTCTTGGTTTTAGAAACATGCATGTTTTTAACCAAGCTTTGTTGGCAAAACAGGTCTGGAGGCTATTGACCAAAACATCTTCACTGGCATACAGGGTACTCAAGGCGCGGTATTTTCCTTCCACTTCTATTTTAAAAGCAACTAGGGGGTACAATCCTAGCTACATTTGGAGAAGTCTCTGGGCGGCAAAAGCAGTGGTTCTTGAAGGGACAAAATGGAGAGTGGGAAATGGAGAGAGCATTAGAGTTTTGGAGGATAGTTGGATACACGACTATCATGGAGAGATGATGACAGCACAGGACACGTTCATATGGCAGCCTTCTATGGTCAGTGACTTGATAGATACACACACATTAGAATGGAATATGGAGAAGGTCCATCAGTTTTTTCCTATAGAGGTGTGCAGGCTGATTGCGAGCACTCCTATTAGTACCACACTTCCAGAGGATATTTTATATTGGTGGCTGGATAAAAGAGGGAATTTTTCTACCAAATTAGCATATTGGTTGGGGCTGCTACGGAAGAGGGCATTCATTGAAGCCAGACAGGTGACTATTGAGCAGATCTGGAAGGTTGTATGGGACCTTTCTTGGCCTCCGAAAGTTGCACATTTCTTCGCTTGACTCCTCACTTTCTTGTGTGATGAATTTTGAAGCTTTGAGAGCCACATCCTTCTTCTTCCCACTTTGACGTTCACGTTCTCTTCTTTCTTCCTCTTCTAGATCTGCCTCATGAGCTTCTAAATTGCCGATGAGTTGCTCCATTTTGAGTCGAGTGAGGTCGTTTGCTTCTTCAATGGCTGTCACCTTTGGCTTGTATTTTGGAGGAAGTGATCGAAGGATTTTTGATACCTGATCTTCCTCAAGGACAGGTTTTCCTAGGGCACTTAAACCATTAACAATGGAAGAGAATTTTGAAAACATTTCACTAATAGATTCATTAGGATCCATACAAAAATGTTCAAGATTCGTTTTAAGCAAGCTAATTTTGGAATTTTTGACTTGGACTGTACCCTCATAGGTTATGGACAGTCTATGCCAAATATCATAAGATGTATCACAATTTGATATTCTATTAAATTCTCCTACCGAAATAGAACAATATAAGATACTTACAGCTTTTGCATTCATTTGGGCCAACTTTACCGTGTTTGCATCCCATTCCGCAAATTCATTTTGAGGAAGCATATATGGAGTAGACACCATTCTCCATAGATCCCAGTTGATTCCTTGGAAGTAGAATTGCATCCTTCTCTTCCAATATTGGTAGTTTGTTCCATCGAACGCTGGAGGCCTAGCAACAAGTGTCCCTTCAATGTTGAGGTTGTTGAGCACTCCATCACCCATTTCTTCAAGACCTTGTTAGGGTTCCTTGAAGCCTCGCTCTGATACCAACTGAAAACTACTAGAGGGGGGGTGAATAGAGTTTTATAGTGATTTTAATAATTATTTAACTCAAACAACCAAAATTGAGATTAGAAGAAGGAGACAGGCGTTTAGAGTGGTTCCAACTATAGCAAATACTATAGTTGTCAGTCCACTACCCGATTGCTTACCCAACCGGGATTTGAAAGTATTTATTTTATTACCTCTCGAGGATTTATACAAAATACAATACTTTCAACCACACCCTTTGAATAGCCTTCACTTGAAGTAGGTGCACCAACCCTGAGGTAGCCTTCTTGAAGTAACTCCAAGCTCCCCCTTGAAGTAGCCTTCCTCTCTAGAAGTAACCTCCCGTTGCACCAGCCTTCTGAAGTAGCTCAAAGTCTCCTTCTTTGCCAAGAAGATCTTCACCCTCTCCAATCCGCAGCCTCCAACCTAGGAGTAGCAAGGAGAGTACAAACAGTAATAGGGAATAAGAAAGAAAAAGGAAATTACAACTTATCCTTTAAAGCCCAAGGCTTGATATGCCTAGATCAAGCGTATAGATCTCCTAACCAAATGTGTGAACTTGTGATTGCTGTGGGTAGGAGATTCTAGCCTATAGGACACGAATTTGAGCTAAGGAGAAAGTAGGCCAATGATTTGCTTGCAACAGATTGCTCAAGTGTGCTCAAGTATTTCTCAAGTGTAGCAAGTGTAAAACAAGTGAGTTTAGGTGTCCTATGGCTTGTCCTATTTATAGGAATGGCCTAAGGAAGCTTAAGGACATTCTAGACAACTTCTAGGGGTTTCTAAGTGCTTAACTAGCCGTTAGGTACAAAGTTGTTGCTTTAGCAACGGCTAATTAATTAATTCTGCAGTTGCTGTCAAAGACCATCTCGGTCGACAAATGGTCGACCGAGACACCTACTCGGTCGAACTTTTGTCGACCGACAGGCTCTCTAGAACAAGTGATTTGCAACGTCTTTCATCAACTGCCAACTAACTTGTCTGTTGTGTCTAACGGCTACTTTGGATCTTTCTCGGTCGAGAAGATTGTCGACCGAGAGTGTCTCGGTCGAGGAGTTTGTCGACCGAGATTGATCCTGTTTCAAGGTTTCAATTTAGGCACTAATTATGTGTGTAAGTGTCCATAAGTAATCCTATTTGAATGGGATGACTTGTCTAACTGTGGTGTTTAGCTAGGGAGAATCTAACGCTTGATTTACATGAAATTCTAAGTACTTGTACATTATATTTTTGTACAAGTTTTTACAACAGTGATTACATTGCATGAAATTATAAATATGTAAGCTTGTAGATTTTCCCTTGTTGCTTTGTCATCCTGCACACTCAAGTACCACGTTAGATTAATAAGAATGAAATGTTTTTCATAATCAAAACAAAGGGATTTATAGATGTCCATTTAGCCAACAGGAAACACCACAGGGACAACAACAACCGTAGAGCACCAGTGATATTAAGCGATGGAAAAGGCCAGGGATGGGGATAATGAAGATTAACACTGACGCAGCGGTGAAGATTGGCACGAGGACGGGCGTGGGCACCGTGGGATGAGATCACCAGGGACGGGCAGTAGCTATTCATGGGCGCCAGCTATGGGGAGAGTGGAATGTTGACATATGTGAGGCAGTAGTTGTCTTGGACGGCGTCCAACTTGCACGTCAGCAAGGGTGGACGACGGTGAAGATTGAGTCTGACTCGACCATGGTCATTGCGGCGCTGACTAAATCGACAGAGAGGAGGGACCATCTTAGTCTGATTGTTGAGGATATTAGAACCCTTGCTGCTGATTTTACTTCCATTTCCTTTATGCACGTTTGCCGATCCTGTAATATGGTGGCACATGAGGTAGACAAGCTTGCGAAAGCCGAAAACTTCATGTACACTGATGAGGCAGGGGACATCCCTCAGTCTCTTCTGAACTATGTATTTTCTGACTATGTTGAGTAATGAATAGGATCGGCCCCCTTTATCAAAAAAAATTAATGTACAACATGACGTCAACATCAATTCTTCGGTTCACAACCTGAATTGACCTTCCACATTTTTAAACTGGTCAGTTCATTCATGAATTGGGTGGTTCATATTCTAGTTCATCCAGTGTTGTTCAAATCGACCTGACACCTGAATCAACCATTTCAACACTTGAACTGGTTGGTTCACAATCCAAGGAGTTAAATTTCAGTCATTTTTTTTTAAATTGAACACCTAAACACTTAATCCAGTTAAACCATATTTGTAACAACCCACCACACTAAATGATATTAATCAAAATCAAAACTCAATCAATCACTAATTAACCACAAAACTATAAAGGTGCATAACTAAAACCAAAATAAACATCTCAAACATTTCTAAGAACATTTACACATAGGTCCAACATCTTGCATAAAAGCATATAAATTACCAGGTATCTTTACATTTGTTTAGTGGTCTCATTCATAACCTGAAAATAAAAGACATTGTCCACACATATACATCATGTACAACATCATCATACTACTAAAAGTCGAGTCCACATACATCATCTACAAAACTACCCTACCCACACCTGAGGGTAGATGGATGACTCTAGGATATGCTAGACAACTAGCCAGCCTTCTTCTTCTATTGATCTTTAAGTTTCTCCTCCTTGCCACCATGGGCCTAACGAAGCTATCAATGATCACCTAAAAGATGTGGTGACCCACGAGGTGAGATCCATGTCCTAGTGAGAGATATAACTCTAAACAACATTTATTTCTAGAAACAGATTATGTGAATAAGCATATAAGGCAGATAAAATTATAGAATTGAATGATTCACACAATATTCAAAGGAATAGATAAAGTTGACGTCACTAAATTAGTTTATTACTCTTATCACGTTATACACCAACCAAATATTAAAAGAGACAAATTAAGAGTTATCAACCAATGTGAATCATCAAGTAACCCTAGCAGATAGGCTACATAACCAAATTATATATTTTATTAATCCTTATAGAGTTTAGGCATATCACTCTAACTTCCAACTGAAAACTACAAAATTGTAATCAGTTCCGTACAAGATCTAGGAGAACTAGAAACCTAAGATCTCTTCCCCTTTCTCAATGCCAGTTCACCGAAGAAACATACTAGTCAAGTTGCAATCAGCCTAGTCTTCCATGGGTACACTTGCCATTACAGTAGAAACTAGGGTATTCAACCCTATTACCCGAGGTACAACAATAGCCATCCTCAATTACATTGCACACACACACACACACACACACATATATATATATATATATATATATATATATATATATATATATATATATATATATATATATATATATATATATATATATATATATAATCATCCAAGACAGGGTCTCGACCATTCTTTAAAACCATGGGATCAAGAATACAAGGATATACCCTCTCTTCACCCGCATATACTCAACAATATATGACTCAAGTTTCCCTTTTCGGAGTAATAATTTTACTATCCACCAAATCTTGACACTGGAATAGTTCTATGGAACAGAGAAGTACATGATTAGGGTTTCACTTGATTAGTTAATCCAATGTAGTGATTTTAGACTGTGTCAATCAAATTACAAACAAATCCTAAAAGGCTTCTAAAACATCATTGGTATATAACAACTTTAGAAGAGATAAGATGTTTGAGACATATTCCTATTGCAACATAACAATATACCAGTCCATTATTACCCATGGAGAGGGTTAAAATTTCATTAACGCTCAAACATGCCCCAAGGCCATTTAGACCATTCAAAATATTTCTTGAAATAACATCATTTTCATTTAATACTTTTGTATAAGGTCTCACATGTCGCCAGCACACTTGTTTTATGTAGTTTTAGCATAAGATTTTATAAAAACATAAGAGTTATGACATTCTCAAAGTAGCATAATAGGGCTACCATTATCATTATGATAGTATCCCTTCATCATTGCAACATCATAGGAAGATAGATATATTAGACCATGGTCACTCACTCATTTGAACTAAGTTTCAATAGGGTGTATTTTAATTGGTATCACAAAGTAACACCCATAGGTAATCCATCTGTTCATACACACACTTAGGCAAATACTTAAACAATCATATGTTCATTAGTATACCTAGGTAAACCATTGACTCTTTAGAACATATAGAAAGACCATCGGTTCATTCTTAGTTAGTCAAAAACATAGACTTTTATACTATCATCTCCATCATATCATGGATGTATTTAGCCAAAGCCATAACCATCGGATCATTAGGATACTTAACCAAAAAAAAACATCAGATCATGGTCACTAGCAATACCATCAGTTCAGATAGAACAATTATAGATTCATAAATCACATAAGGCATAACCACCAGATCATAGGCTTTAACAAAACCATCAATTTCCATATTCAACAAAAGCATCAGTTCCTTTATTTCATTAGGAAAAACCATTGATTGATTCAAGCAATTTTCAAAAACCTTCCGTTCATGTGCTTTATAAAACCATTGGATTAGGTACCTAGTGAATCTATCTTTTCTTATTTTAGTTGGTTAATCATTTCATAGAGTAGTAGAGTCATCTGTTGCAAGCAATAGATAAACCATCGACTCCTAACATTAAGAGAAAGCAATTATTTTCATTAAGTAAAATCATCATTTCATGTGCTAGGTAAATCATCGTTTCTCAAGCTAAGAAAACTATTGTTTCACTCACTAGTGAAACCATCGATTGCTATGCACAAGTAAAACCATCAATTCAGAGACCCAGTGTAAACCATTATTTCTCATAAGGATTTAAACCATAGTTTCATTGTTCTAATTGAGAAATTAATTCATTATACTTAAGGAGAAACCATCATTTCAACACTCAAGGAAACCATCGGTTTTTAAACTTGTAAGGTTTAGGTAGATTACTTCAAAAGAATAACATGCACAAGATCTAGGGGTATTTTATCAATACAATAACTACTACTCATGTTCAAGCAGTCTGCAAAGGATCATCTTTCTTTATTTAACAAAGTTACTAGGGTAAGATATACTTAGATTAAGTTTAAAGTAGGCAAGAAATGGGAGGAAAGTTATATAACTCATCTCAAGGAGAATGATGGGTGACAAAGTAGCAAATTAGATTGAAAGGGAGAAGAGAAACCTAGATTTAACACTACAAATGTTCTAAGATAGATCCTTTCTTCAAGAACAAAGAAGATCTAGGGAAAAAGACAAGTGATAAGAGGTTTGTCGACCACATGCTCGAATTCTACCAAGAACACCATGGATTCACCCAAAGAAGAAGAAAGAAATAGAAAAATAGTAAGAAAATGGAAGGTAACAAAGAATATCTTACTTGTTTAGGGCAAGAAATTAGGTTGGGAAGATCCAAACTATTCTTGAGAAGGTAGATCAAAAACCGTAGAGCAACATGCAACCAAGCTTGACCAAGCTTCGTCCTCGAGATCTCTCCTTCTTCCACCAAGAAAGAGGGCCTATACCTCTCAAGCAACAAGAAGAAGATAAAGGAGTACAAAAAGGTTTGTTTGGGAGAGAGGAGAGGAGTATATAAGGCTAGGATGAGAGAAAAACGTGGTTGAGGGTGAAAGCATACTTGCCTTGTGTCAAATGGTGGAAAACTCCCATCAATGCAAAATTAGATCTACCATTTGTTGTGAACCTAGGAGGACCATCGGTTGGTATACTTAGAGAAAACCATCGAGTTGTATCATTACAAAAGCCATCGGATCATGCCCATACTTAGCCACATATCCAAACCCTGATCCACAATTAGTTGGTTCATACTACATTGAAAACCATCATTTCTTCCGCCTCCATAGAAAACTAATGAATCCCATGATACAGGGAAAACCATCAGATCCTTCACTCTCATAGTTAAACCATCAGATTCCTAACTTACTTGGAAAAACCATCCAGCTGGATACTTAGGTGAGAAACCCTAGGTCCTCAACCCTAAGTAGAAAATACCACACATCTGATGGTGCATCTAGGTGTTTCTAAGGTGTAACTATATCAAATATGTTGAAAAAAATTATGAGGCATATCGTATATGTGTAAAAATTACAAATAATATCCTATATATTGCTAAACAATAGCACAAAAGGTCCATTTAAGCACATAAATTACAAAACTAAATCAAACAATGTCCAAACTAAACCAAATTTCAAACATAGCTTAGTCATTTGATATCAAAGTATAAGTTAGAGTTTGATTAATGTTTTAATCACCCAAAAAGATAAATCAACCATGTTTACGCATCAATCTAGGTTATGAGTTTTTCAACCATAAACCCCTAATAGGGATTTTGCCATCAAATATCCAAGAAAGCTAGGATGGATATCTCCTACGCATTTCATCCTCTAACTTCCATGTGGTTTCCTCTATTCCATAGTGATGTAAAAACACCTTCACTAAGGCTATTTCCTTCTCCATCAACTTTTGTACATGTTTATCTAGGATCAACATAGGACACTCCACCTGAAAAACATCCATATCCAACTCAACGTCCATTGTCTATATTTACTATTCTTCACCAAGGTGGTACTTTCTTAATCATGGAAACATGGAAACTATGGTGCAACCTATGCAACTCTGATGGTAACATTAGCTAGTACACCACCTTTCCAACTCTTGCTAAGATAGGGTAAGGTCCCATAAACCTAGGATCCAACTTACCCTTCTTACCAAACTTTAGCACTCTTTTCTAAGAGGAAACCTTCAGATATACATGGTCTCCAACTTGAAACTCTAGAGGGACACGACAGTTATCAACATAAAAATTTGGTCTATCTTGAGTTGCCTTCAATTATTGTTGAGTCACCTTGAACTTCTTCATCGTCTAATGAACTAACTCCTGACCCAAAAGTTGATACTCACTTATCTCATACCAACAAAAAGGTGATTGGAAACGCCTTCTGTACAAAGCATCATACAGTTTTGTATATATGCTTCTCTGGTAGTTGTTGTTGTAGGCAAACTCAATCAGACTTAGGTGGACACACCAACTACTAAGAAGATGAAGAACACAAGCTCTCAAAAGATCATACAACGTTTGAATAGTCCTTTACGACTGACCATATTTCTACGGGTGAACATTTGTGCTAAACCTTAGTTTTGTCCCCAAAGTTGTATGCAGATATTCCCAAAACATGCTTGTAAATTGAGGACCTATGTCAAATACTATGGTGATCGCTTTCCCATGAAAATGAACTATCTTATCAACATAGATATATGTCAACTTCTTGTCTATATAAGTGGTATTGACCGGTAGAAAGTGAGCTGACTTAGTCAAGTGGTCAACTATCACCCAAATGGAATCATGACCTTTGGCTGTTCTTGGAAGACCAATGTGATGACCATGATTTGCAGGGTTTCCATAACTGATATAGTATATGAAGTTCATGATTGTTTCTTTTTGGTTCATGCCAAGTCACAGTGACATTTATTCAACCATGAATTATTTTGACCCACAAATACAATTACAAGACCATTAGAGGGCCAATAGTTGTTATCCATGATCTGTTTTGTACATAGACTTGTTAACACAAGTTATTAGTCAATGTTGACTACTTATGAAGTGAAGTTTCCAATTTAATTGTACATAGATTAAAATGATTTATTGATGGACCTTGAGGTGTGTTGTGTTCAAATGATATAGATTAGATTTATTTGATATAGATTTGATGATTAAATGACTTGTATTTAAGGATTATATACTTATACATGATGTTGTTTGAATGAACTACTTCAATAGAAAATATTTTGTTTTTTAGCCTTAAACTTAGTGATAATATACTTTAGGTAAGTAAAAAATTATGCTAAAGGTTGGTTGGACTGAGGGTACAACATCTCTTTGGATGTAATGCCAGCGCGCAGCGACAGCTGTAGAGATGCAATGAGACTTCCTCCCCAACACGATGTCAGACGCTTCCCTCCTAGACAGCTGATGATAGAATTAGTGAGGGCAACGGAGGATCCTAAAGCATGGGTCGGCTTATTCAAATCTTAGGTCAGAGATATCAATACTCGTATCCAGGAAATAGTCATTGAACTAGAAGACGAGACCCTGATCATCCTACTTGAAGATGTAGATGCAAATGCAGCCCTTTGGAGCTATAATTTGGTAGGCTATATCATAGGTTTTAGACCGCACATCCCTATGTTACAAGAGAACCTCCAACAAACATAGTGTATGATTTATTTGATATAGGTCATGGGAAGATCAAATGGGAGCTTCATCATTAAGTTCGAGAATAGAAAAGACCTACAGATGGCCCTTGAAGGTGGGCCATGGCTTATCTGAGGGAAGCCTATGATACTAAAAAAATGTGAAAAGGGAGAACCCTTGGAGAAAGAAAAGATCACTTCTATGGGCCAGGGCATTACATTTGGTATCAAACCACTAGATTTTTCAAATGATATTTAATAGTATATAATTTCAAGTAATTTGTAGAAATATGAGGGAATTAGTAGGGCATTTTCTAAAGATGATGGTGTCTAGAAGGGACCACGACTGGGGGCTGGAAAAAAATTTCCTCCACACTATTAGTCAACTTACGAAGACTCCTAGACATGTGCATCCTACTTGGACAAAGTCACACCAGGCGATTATGCCCAAAGTAAAATACCTTTAAGGTCTCTTCTCATATCTTTGGTCCGCTTCTCATCCTCTTACTTAATAAACCCTGAAAGGAACTTCTCTCCTCATCTCAAGTTAGGGTTTTGGAGAAAAAGTAGGATTAAGGCATCCTCTTCTAATTAATGTACATTTAATGAGAAGTAATAATGTACATCTAGTGTGGAATAATAATGTACAATGAAAAGATAATGACAAGTTAAAGGAACATAGTTATGGGTTTTCCTAGAAAGGGTAAACCCTAGATGGGACTAAGGTTGGGGAAAAAATCTAGTGGGTTAAGAGACATAAAAACCATAAGAGGTAGGGTGTAGTCTCTAACCCTAATCTTGAGAAAAGGGAGTGGAATGGGTAAAATGGAAACCTTGCCCATATGAACCCTAATTAGGGTAGGAGTAATGAGAATTAAGAAAATGTAAATAAGTCTATGTGACCTAGATTTCCATGTAAGAATGTGGAGAAATGTATGCATGATGCATATGAACAAAAAGATTTGAATATACTAGAGAGACATAAATGACCAACGGTTATAATATTTCAAAACAAATATAGGAATATAACTTTCTCATCACCCTAATGCAATCTCTAAAGGAATTGATGGTTAAAGAATACCCCTAGTGAGTGGGTGTGTTGTCCCTAGAGAGTGGGTAGACCATTGAGAATGCTCTAAGTGAGTATGAATGCCCCCAGAGAGTGGGTATATCATAGAGATTGGGAAAATAAAGGTTGAGAAGTTATAATATAAAATGTGTTCTCAACATAGTATGGTTACAAAAAATTGAGTGAAATGACTCAGTCTCATGTACACAGTGCATGTAGAATAAGACACTGATAAGAAAAATTTTAAGAAACTTTTGAATAACAAGTGATATAATATAACTTTCTCAACTAAATCTAATGGATATGTGCAATACATGTGGGATGTTTGCTCGGGCATATCTAATCACCTCACATCAAGAGGGCCTATGTATTGTCACTATGGTGGTCGGTGATCTGGATGAGATAAGATAATTGATGAGTGCATACTCATCATGATTTTCAATTACCTTTTTGGAACAATTTAATATCTATTCCACATCTTTTCACCCTAATATGAATCATAATGCACAAAACTACTCAGTGATTCAATAATCAAGGTTTTAACTAAATATCTTTCATTTTATGCAGGTGTAGCAGGAAACTCCATGCAAACGGTCTCAAGACCGTTTGGATCCATGCGGTCTCAAGACCGTTTGCTGGAATACACAAAGAACAAGACGAAACCAGTTGCCCAAGAAGCCCATGCGGTCCCAAGACCGTTTAGCCCCATGCGGTCCCAAGACCGTTTGGCCCCATGCGGTCCCAAGACCGTTTAGTCCCATGCGGTCCCAAGACCGTTTGGCCCCATGCGGTCCCAAGACCGTTTAGTCCCATGCGGTCCCAAGACCGTTTGGTCCCATGCGGTCCCAAGACCGTTTGGCCCCATGCGGTCCCAAGACCGTTTGGTCCCATGCGGTCCCAAGACCGTTTGGTCCCAAGCGGTCCCAAGACCGTTTGATCCCATGCGGTCCCAAGACCATTTGGTCCCATGCGGTCCCAAGACCGTTTGGTCCCATGCGGTCCCAAGACCGTTTGGTCACATGCGGTCTCAAGACCGTTTGGTCCCATGCGGTCCCAAGACCGTTTGGTCCCGCGCGGTCTCAAGACCGTTTGGTCCCGCGCGGTCTCAAGACCGTTTGGTCCCATGCGGTCTCAAGACCGTTTGGTCCCATGCGGTCCCAAGACCGTTTGGTCCCAAGCGGTCCCAAGGCCGTTTGGTCCCAAACGGTCCCAAGGTCGTTTGGTCCCAAACGGTCCCAAGGCCGTTTGGTCCCAAACGGTCCCAAGACCATTTGGTCCCGCGCAGTCTCAAGACCGTTCGATGCAAGCGCAAGGATCGATTGAAGAACTAAAGCCGCGCGACCACGCCAAAGCCAGGACCGATCAAAGAAAGGCCGTTTGGCGCTCAAACGACCTCCAAACCGTTTGATGCCCAAATGGTCTCAAGACCGTTTGGCACCCAAACGGTCTCAAGACCGTTTGGCGCCCAAACGGTCTCCAAACCATTTGGAGAAGATATTTCCAGCAACTTATCCAAGCCGTTTGGGATCAGATCTGAAACTATAAATAGACCCCCAGGGTCCCCATTTCGAGGCATCGGTTCCGGACGCCGAAAGGCTGCCAGAGCACCACACCGATCAAGTTCCACTCCATATACCGCTGGTGTTGCGTCCAAGGAGGCCGAGAAGAGGAAGAAGACGGCGCAAGGAGCGCATCTTCTTCACCGAGCTGCGTCCACCCTCTGCACCGAGCTCATGGCGGATCTATCTTTCTCTCCTACCCTTCTTGTATCTCGTATCATGAGCGAGTAGTCCTCTTTCGCTGGGGTGCGGGGACTAGCCCCGCTGCCCATGCAAACCATGTTCTTTTGTTAAACTTTCCAAGGCAATGTATATAACTCTTCATTTTGTCGTTTATCGTTAAGCTTGTAGGTTGGTTATGTGTGTGTTTTCATCTTTGTGCTCCCTATGTTGCGATAACTTCAATGCATGGGTTCCTATGTTGCGATAACTTCAAGGCATGGGTTGGAACGTCGTTTAGCATGTTTGACCCTTGACGATAACTTCTGATGGGTTCCTTGAGGTCGTAAGTGTATGATCTGTGAGGGGACGAGCCATCTAGCCTTCGGTGACGCTTCTGTGCACTTAACGCCTGTATAGGGGGTTCACAACCTTAGTTGGATTTTGCATCATCTTGCTAAACGTCGATGTTTGCTCGCATGTCACCTTCCTGCTTGTTATCGGTTAACGCGGCTGACTCCCAAACTAGAAATAGGATGGGATTTCATCGAGGTCGTAAGTGTATGATCCGCGAGGGGACGAGCCATCTAGCCTTCGGTGACGCTTTTGTGTGCCTAACGCCCGTATGGGGGGTTCAAAACCTCCGTGGATTTCTGTATCTTCAGAGTCGTAAGACATGTGATCCGGATGGCGATGAGAAATCGGCTGCCTATGGTGATGCTTACGCGGACCTGACGCCCGTATGGGGGGTTCTGCAGCAGCTCTATTTGGAGTGTTATATCGTGCCTGGTTTGTTTTCAATAGAGTATGTTTGTGTGTGTAGCGGTGGTCAAACCCGGTACCATCCCAGCGATTCCATACCATTGATCTAAACCCATCTTTTATTCCGCATTTACTTTCTTGCAATTAGTTTAATCAAACCCAAATCAACCTATCGTTCTAAATATTAGTCTTACTCGAGCTAGATCTAACTGACAAAGATTCTTAAAAACGTTGTCCTTTGGGTTCGATCCTTAACTATACTGCGATAAGATCCGTCCGCTTGCGGGTGGTATTGTTGCACTTGGTTTTGGTAAAAGCTCGGGGATATAAACTCCGAGTGAATTTGTAGTGCATTCAAAAGCCACATCAAATTCTGGTGCCGTTGCCGGGGACAACGGAATCAGTCAGTCAAATCTAGTTCTTTTAAGACTAATCTAGGATTTTGTCTTCTTTTTGAAACTATCACTCATCTATTTGATCTTTAATCTACACCAAGGATCTCACTTTCAAACCTTTTCAAATTTTAGGTGCTCTTTGACGGTTAGTGCATGCACCGTTCGGATAGTCTCGGACTGACTGCGAGCTTTGATCCCGAAATCGATAGAACCTTCCATCGTCAGATCCGAGAGAATCGAGCCAGAATGGCGCAAGAAGAAGAAGTAGCCCGTAGGGTGGCTCAAGCCATCAATGCGCAGAGAGAAAGGTTCATGCAAGAAGCAAGAGCTGCGGTTCAACAGGAGATCTTAGCAGCACAGGCAGCAGCGCAGGCAGCGGAACTTCAGAAGGATCTTAGAGAGTTCTCTATCCCAAAGGCCGCGAATGTCTATCATCCGGTGCAGCCTCCTCCCATCGAAGCTGCCAACTTTGAGATTAGAGCACATTGGATAACCTTGCTTCAAAACAACCCATTCTATGGTAAACAAGCTAAAGACAGCCAAGGTCATCTTCTCAGATTCATTGACCTGTGTGCTATGACGAAGCAAAATGGAGTCTCTGATGATGCTATTCGACTCCGTCACTTCAAGTACTCTCTGGCTGATAGAGCCATTAGTCGGTACAACTCACTACAGAGTAATGTACCCATCACCACCTGGGAGCAGCTTCAAAACGCCTTTCTGGAAAAGTTCTACCCCCCATCTCTTACATATGAGATCAGGGGACAAATCACAAATTTCACTCAAGTCCCAGGGGAAACTCTTTCCGAAGCTTGGGATAGATACAAGGAGCTCCTACGCAAATGCCCACACCATGGAATTCCTAAGAATCAGCTGATAGAAATATTCTACAGGGGTGTGGGGGATGATGTTAAGATGTTCCTTGACTCCTCGTCTGGAGGGAACTTCATGCGGCAAAGTTACGACAGCGCATGGAGAGTAGTCACCCTGGGAGCAGAAAATCAACCCAACTGGGGTAGATCTGTTGGTAAAAGAGTCTTAAAGGTAGCTATGGCTGACGCTATCCCAGAATACAAATCTATAGCTGAAACTTTGAAAGTCTTGGTTGCAAAGCAAGATCACATAGAATCATCCCTTACTGCGATTGGAAGAGGACATTCTCCAACTAGGCAACCAGAACAAGTCAAGACCACTTCGTTGTTTTGTGAAGCGTGCAAAGGCACTGACCATTCCACACTATCATGCAATGTTCTCTATGATGTTGTTTAAAGCAATGCCTGTGGACAAGGAGATAATTGCCAGATGGAAAATCTTAATGCTATTAACACCAACCCTGGGCAGAACTATTACAATCCGAATCAAAATAGGAATCACCCAGGCTTCCAGTACGGAAATCCTTCAGGAGCTATGAACTCGCATCAATTTGTTCCGAATAATCAACCAAGAGGCCCATCTGGGTATCAGTTTAACCAGCAACATAACTTTGGGAATCAAGGAAACTTCAAGGGAAACTTTCAGAACAGAAACTATAATAATTATCAGAATAACTCTCAGTATCAAAGCTTGAACCAACAACAGGGTCAAACAGGACCCATCCCTTCTGATGACAAGCTATCTACCATTGAAAAGTTATTGCAAACACAACAAACGATGATAGCCAATCAACAGGCCCAGCAGAAGGCTATTGAAACTCAACTAGCTCAACTTGCTTCTAGTATTAAGACACAAGCTGGAGTCTTCGCCGGACAACCTGAAAACAATCTGAAACATCTGGAGCAGCTGAAGGGTATCGCTACAAGATCAGGGAAAAGTTATATGGATCCCCCAACAAAGACAACTGTGGTTATTTCTGACGAGAGTGAACCTATGACAGACCAAAACTTGACAGCACCGGAATTGCAATCAAAGGAAAGTAAGACTAATAAGGGAAGTTCTGAAAAAGTTGTCGATGAAGGAGTAGAGACACCTGAACTAGATATTCCTGTATATAAGCCTCGTGTTCCTTTCCCATCCCGACTGAGGGAAACCAAGCTTGACACTAGATTCATCAAATTTAAAGAGGCTATGAAGAAACTCCATGTTGATATACCATTCCTAGATGCTCTTAATGAGATACCAGCCTGGACCAAGTATCTAAAGTCGCTTCTCACCAAGAAGTACATCACTGAAGAATATGAAACTGTAAAATTGGCTGCTACCACATCAGATATCATACTAAGCAAGATGCCTAAGAAACAAAAAGATCCAGGATCCTTCGGAATCTCATGTCACATTGGCGACTCATCATGCAAGAAAGGATTGGCAGATCTTGGCGCAAGTATTTCTATTATGCCGCTCAGTCTATGCAAGAGACTAGGGTTTGAAGAATTGCTTCCAACTGCTATGACAATTCAACTTGCAGATAATTCGGTAAAAAAGCCGTTAGGAATTCTCGAAGACATCCCGGTCAAGGTAGGCAAGGACGCATATGTCCCATGTGATTTTTTCATCATGGACATAAAAGAAGACACCAAATACCCTATTATCTTCGGTCGTCCATTCCTCGCCACTGCTAGAGCCCTTATCGATGTTGAAGCCGGAACCTTACTGCTCAGGTTACGTAAAGAAACTCTGGAGTTCAAAGTTTTTGAAAGCATGAGAAGACCGAGTATACAGGAGGAAGTCTATCTGATAGATTGTGTTGAGCAGATGTCACAACTTACTCAAGAATATCACGAGTCATGCGATCCCTTGGAAATTTCTCTATATGACCTTTTTAATGATGAACCTACTGATCAACAAGATAAGGATTGCACCGAACCTCCCGACTCTGCTAAAGGAAATCCTGAAGCTACCTATGAAGAATTAAAGGTTACCGAAACCCCAGAAGAAATCAGTGAAAAACCAGAACCTCCTGAAATGAAGCACCTACCTGAAGGGCTGAAGTATATGTTTTTAGACGATCTCAAAGTTTGTCTTGTCATTATTAACTCTAGTTTAACGACCAAACAAGAAGAGCAACTTCTGGAGGTATTAAAGGAGAGCAAGAAAACCATAGGCTACAAAATGAGTGACCTCACAGGGGTCAGTCAAGCCTTGTGCATGCATAGAATCGCCATGATGGAAGACCATAAGCCAACGATCGAGCATCAACGAAAGTTGAACCCGAATATGAAGGAAGTGGTCCGTCGTGAGATCATCAAACTCCTTACAGCTGGAATAATATACCCGATATCGGACTCACCATGGGTGAGCCCAGTTCATGTTGTACCCAAGAAAGGAGGTACTACTGTCACAAGAAATGAAAACAATGAGCTCATCCCCACCCGAACAGTGACTGGGTGGAGGATGTGTATTGATTATAGAAAATTAAACAAGGCCACTCGGAAGGATCATTTTCCTATGCCCTTCCTCGATCAAGTTTTGGAAAGATTGGCCCATCAAGAATATTTCTGTTACCTGGACGGTTACTCTGGATTCTATCAGATCCCCATACATCCAGATGATCAAGAAAAAACAACTTTCACCTGTCCCTTCGGGACATATGCTTTTAAAAGAATGCCTTTTGGTCTGTGTAATGCCCCTGCAACTTTTCAACGTTGCATGACTGCCATTTTTGCAGGGCTTACTGAAACAGTTATGGAGGTTTTCATGGACGATTTTTCCGTATATGGTGACTCCTTTGATTCTTGTCTTAAGCATCTCTCCATGGTCCTCAAACGTTGTGAAGAAGCACATCTGGTGCTAAATTGGGAGAAATGCCACTTTATGGTAAAGGAAGGCATCGTCTTGGGCCACAAGGTTAGTAATAAAGGAATTGAAGTTGATAAGGCCAAGATAGAAGTCATCTCTAAACTGGCAATCCCCACAAATGTAAAAGAAGTTCGCGCATTCCTTGGTCACGCTGGATTCTATAGAAGGTTTATACGTGATTTTTCCAAGATAACAAAGCCGATGACTAATCTACTTTTAAAGGATGCTGATTTCAATTTCAATGAAGAATGCGTCAAAAGTTTTGATATGCTGAAGAAAGCCCTTACAACTACTCCCATCATTAGAGCTCCCGATTGGGACCACCCCTTTGAAATTATGTGTGATGCCAGTGATTACGCGGTGGGTGCTGTCTTAGGACAATGCATAGAGAAGAAACATTATGTGATCTATTATGCATCAAAGACCCTCGACGAAGCTCAAAGGAATTATGCTACTACTGAAAAGGAGCTTTTAGCAGTCATTTATGCTTTCGACAAATTCAGATCCTACCTTACTGGTTCGAAGGTAATCGTTTACACTGACCATGCTGCTATCCGTTATCTTATGACAAAGAAAGATGCTAAGCCAAGGCTGATCAGATGGATACTCCTTCTACAAGAATTTGACCTAGAAATAAGAGATAAAAAAGGGACAGAGAATGTCGTGGCAGATCACCTGAGTCGCATCCACACTCTGGATGCTGAAGGGATTCCGATAAACGACTCTCTACCAGATGATCAGCTTATGAGAGTCTCAGGATTCGAACCATGGTATTCAGACTTAGTAAACTACCTTGCCACCGGAGTCATCCATCCTCAATACACCGGGAACGCTTTGAAGAAATTTATGCATGATGTGAAGCATTACTATTGGGATGAACCATATCTTTTCAAACTCTGTGCAGATGGATTGTATAGACGTTGTGTCGCCGAAGAAGAAGCCCATTCTATTTTGGAACAATGCCACTCAGGACCCGTGGGTGGGCATATGAGCTCTAAAAAGACTGCCTTAAAAGTTTTGCAATGTGGATTTTTCTGGCCAACTTTATCCAAGGACTGTTATGATTTTGTCATATCATGTGATAAGTGTCAAAGAGCTGGCAATATAACCAAGAGAGACGAAATGCCACTGAATCTATGGCAAGAAGTCGAGATATTTGACGTCTGGGGAGTGGACTATATGGGTCCATTCCCATCTTCTAATGGATTCTCTTACATCCTTGTGGCGGTGGACTACGTCTCCAAATGGGTTGAAGCTATACCAACCGTCACTTGTGATTCAAAACCAGTCATCAAACTATTCAAAGATATTATCTTCCCACGGTTCGGAGTGCCGAGAACCATGATAACTGACGGAGGATCCCACTTCATTGAAAGAAGCCTTGAATCTCTTCTACAAAAATATGGCGTCTCACACAAGATAGCTTCGCCTTATCATCCACAAACCAGTGGACAGGTAGAGGTCTCCAACCGACAACTTAAGGCTATCCTTGAGAAAACCGTTGGACGTAATCGAAAAGATTGGGCGACAAAAATCAACGACGCCTTATGGGCTTATCGCACTGCTTATAAGACTCCCCTTGGGACTACCCCTTTTCGATTGATATATGGAAAGAGTTGCCACCTGCCAGTCGAACTTGAACATAAGGCATGGTGGGCAATTAAACAAATAAACTTCGATATGAAACAAGCGGGTCAAGCCAGAATTCTGCAACTCCATGAGCTGGATGAACTCAGAATAACAGCCTATGAGAATGCACGAATCTACAAAGAACGTACAAAACTCTGGCATGATGGACATCTGAAACAAAAAGACATACGAGTGGGAGACCAAGTTCTAGTTTTCAACTCCAGATTAAAATTGTTCCCAGGAAAACTCCGCTCACGTTGGTGCGGACCTTACATCGTCAAAAGCATCTCTCCCCATGGTGCTTTCTCTTTATGGAGCGACGGGTCTGGCGAATTTATAGCAAATGGTCACCGCTTGAAAAGATACTTCACACCAGCTGACAAAGGCACCGAAATAATGTTGGAATTCAGCAATCCAAAGGACCCACCATAATTCCGAAGAACTCTGTCGAGCCATCGACATAAAACAAAGGCGCTTGTCGGGAGGCAACCCGACCAATAAATCTATTTTACTTTTCCTTTTCAAATTTTGTTCCTTATAGTTAAATTTTCCTTAAATAAAATTTGCCTTATGAGAGAGTTTTTCTTTCAGGACACGAGATCGGATTGGTGCTGATCAGAACAAATTCATTCTCGGCAATCATACCTGGTGTTTCCTTTCCCCTCCATCTTGAATTTAGGGTTTGCTCGAGGACGAGCAAATCTCTAAGTTCGGGGTGGAGGGTGGGTGGTACGTATTCCACTTCCACATACACACCCTCTTTTCATATTCAATATGTCTCTATCATAGAATTTTTCAAAATTTTGAACAGATACCTGATGAAATTTTGTCTTTTGTTGATAAAAATGTAACTAACTTTTTGCTATGCATCTTCTATCATAACATCCTCCTTATTCAAAGCAAATCCTCAAGAGGACTGACTTTTGAAACTTGCCTAAAATCATCCTGTGAAACTTATGATTCCTAACATCATAATTCTTTTTACATAATGATAAGTATCTGTCAAACTGATAGGGATCAAACACGTCGCGCTTCCTAACTGACTAGTGGAACAATGGCTCAGAAACCCCACCGGATCCGCATCAAGTCATTATTTGAGCAGAGTATGACAAAGAGAATAACCCAGTTTTGAATTGTAAATCAAGTTGCATCCTGATCTGAACTCTCTTCTACACTTCTTCTATCATCTTCGTATCCCTCCATCCATAAATACCACCAAAATAGCCAAACTTGTGCCAAATCCTAAGTTCGGGGTGGCACGCCACTTCCCCCATATCCGCTTCTTCCATACCCCTTCCAATAAATAGGGGCGTACCACCAAAAATGCAATCTCGAGTCAAATAGAGGAGAGATCTGCAATAAAAAGATGCCAAAGTGCACACAAAATAAATGCAATCTCGAGTCGAATAGAGGAGAGATCTGCAACAAAAGATGCCACAACGCACACAAAAAAATATGCAATAAATGAAATTGCAAAACAAATAAAAATCTCAAGTCGAATAGAGGAGAGATTTACTTCTTCTTTCCATACCACCTTTCACTCCTTTTTCTACCTATGGGCACAATACATGCCCTACCATCCTGAACTACACCAGTGTCAGATCAAATGCATACTTGTCGATTCTACGGGTATCTCTGAACTCCTACAAAACTCTTCGACATGCTTGGTGTTGGAAAAGGCAGGGAGGAAGCGTTGTTGGGAACCAAACTCAGGAACGAAGCTATGGAAAGACGTCTTTCGTGGTCCCAGGAAGGTGAGGTACTGATTCATACTGAGCAAAAAGAAAACATTTGTGATGTGAAGATGAAGAAATCACACGGATCGAAAGTATTCCATCAGGCAACAGTTTCAAATTTTATGTTACTCGAGGACGAGCAACGATTTAAGTTCGGGGTGTTTTGATGAGTGCATACTCATCATGATTTTCAATTACCTTTTTGGAACAATTTAATATCTATTCCACATCTTTTCACCCTAATATGAATCATAATGCACAAAACTACTCAGTGATTCAATAATCAAGGTTTTAACTAAATATCTTTCATTTTATGCAGGTGTAGCAGGCAATTCCATGCAAACGGTCTCAAGACCGTTTGGATCCATGCGGTCTCAAGACCGTTTGCTGGAATACACAAAGAACAATACGAAACCAGTTGCCCAAGAAGCCCATGCGGTCCCAAGACCGTTTAGCCCCATGCGGTCCCAAGACCGTTTGGCCCCATGCGGTCCCAAGACCGTTTAGTCCCATGCGGTCCCAAGACCGTTTGGCCCCATGCGGTCCCAAGACCATTTAGTCCCATGCGGTCCCAAGACCGTTTGGTCCCATGCGGTCCCAAGACCGTTTGGCCCCATGCGGTCCCAAGACCGTTTGGTCCCATGCGGTCCCAAGACCGTTTGGTCCCAAGCGGTCCCAAGACCGTTTGATCCCATGCGGTCCCAAGACCGTTTGGTCCCATGCGGTCCCAAGACCGTTTGGTCCCATGCCGTCCCAAGACCGTTTGGTCCCATGCGGTCCCAAGACCGTTTGGTCCCATGCGGTCTCAAGACCGTTTGGTCCCGCGCGGTCCCAAGACCGTTTGGTCCCGCGCGGTCTCAAGACCGTTTGGTCCCGCGCGGTCTCAAGACCGTTTGGTCCCATGCGGTCTCAAGACCGTTTGGTCCCATGCGGTCTCAAGACCGTTTGGTCCCATGCGGTCCCAAGGCCATTTGGTCCCAAACGGTCCCAAGGCCGTTTGGTCCCAAACGGTCCCAAGACCGTTTGGTCCCGCGCGGTCTCAAGACCGTTCGATGCAAGCACAAGGATCGATTGAAGAACTAAAGCCGCATGACCACGCCAAAGCTAGGACCGATCAAAGCAAGACCGTTTGGCGCTCAAACGACCTCCAAACCGTTTGATGCCCAAACGGTCTCAAGACCGTTTGGCGCCCAAACGGTCTCCAAACCGTTTGGAGAAGATATTTCCAGCAACTTATCCAAACCGTTTGGGATCAGATCTGAAACTATAAATAGACCCCCAGGGTCCCCATTTCGAGGCATCGGTTCCGGACGCCGAAAAGCTGCCAGAGCACCACACCGATCAAGTTCCACTCCATCTACCGCTGGTGTTGCGTCCAAGGAGGCCGAGAAGAGGAAGACGACGGCGCAAGGAGCGCATCTTCTTCACCGAGCTGCGTCCACCCTCTTCACCGAGCTCATGGCGGATGTATCTTTCTCTCCTACCCTTCTTGTATCTTGTATCATGAGCGAGTAGTCCTCTTTCGCTGGGGTGCGGGGACTAGCCCCGCTGCCCATGCAAACCATGTTCTTTTGTTAAACTTTCCAAGGCAATGTATATAACTCTTCATTTTGTCGTTTATCGTTAAGCTTGTAGGTTGGTTATGTGCGTTTTTTCATCTTTGTGCTCCCTATGTTGCGATAACTTCAATGCATGGGTTCCTATGTTGCGATAACTTCAAGGCATGGGTTGGAACGTCATTTAGCATGTTTGACCCTTGACAATAACTTCCGATGGGTTCCTTGAGGTCGTAAGTGTATGATCCGCGAGGGTACGAGCCATCTAGCCTTCGGTGACGCTTCTGTGCGCCTAATGCCTGTATAGGGGGTTCACAACCTTAGTTGGATTTTGCATCATCTTGCTAAACGTCGATGTTTGCTCGCATGTCACCTTCCTGCTTGTTATCGGTTAACGCGGCTGACTCCCAAACTAGAAATAGGATGGGATTTCATTGAGGTCGTAAGTGTATGATCCGCGAGGGGACGAGCCATCTAGCCTTCGGTGACGCTTCTGTGCGCCTAACGCCCGTATGGGGGGTTCACAACCTCCGTGGATTTCTGTATCTTCAGAGCCGTAAGACATGTGATCCGGATGGCGATGAGAAATCGGCTGCCTATGGTGATGCTTACGCGGACCTGACGCCCGTATGGGGGGTTCTGCAGCAGCTCTATTTGGAGTGTTATATCGTGCCTGGTTTGTTTTCAATAGAGTATGTTTGTGTGTGTAGCGGTGGTCAAACCCGGTACCATCCCAGCGATTCCATACCATTGATCTAAACCCATCTTTTATTCCGCATTTACTTTCTTGCAATTAGTTTAATCAAACCCAAATCAACCTATCGTTCTAAATATTAGTCTTACTCGAGCTAGATCTAACTGACAAAGATTCTTAAAAACGTTGTCCTTTGGGTTCGATCCTTAACTATACTGCGATAAGATCCGTCCGCTTGCGGGTGGTATTGTTGCACTTGGTTTTGGTAAAAGCTCGGGGATATAAACTCCGAGTGAATTTGTAGTGCATTCAAAAGCCACATCAATAATCACCTTAGACAAAGACCTATGTATGATTGCCACCATAGTGATAGGTGATTGGGTCATGGCTTATATATGGTGTCCGCTGTAGGGACTTACCCTAGAGAGGTTCCCCACATGAATACTCCGGAGATGGAGTGTCCCATAGAGATTAAGTTGAGAAGCTAGAAATAAAATGCATGAGTATGTACATGAGTAATCAATAATCATACATGAAAATGGAAAATTCCAAATATAACTTGCTCAAACCCCTCATGCTATCTCTGGAAGTTTGGTTATGGAAAGATCAAGCCCCTGGAGGGTAAGGTCAATGTAGGAACCAAGCCCCTAGAGGGGGAGGTGGCCTAAGTCCACTGCTTGGACAAACCCCATGAGAGGGTATCCCAGAGATTGAGTAGACAAGGATTGAGAAGTTATAATGATAAAAATTAATGCATAAAGATGAAAATATGAAACCTGTAGGGCTAGTGTTCCAACCCAGGGTGGGTCAACCCAAGATTGGGGAGATGACCTATGAGGGAGGCAAAACCTTAGACCTTCGAGTTAGGTTGTGGATAGAGAGCCTAATTTCCTTCTATGAGCCATGAAGGCACCCTAGGTTAGGACCTTCTCTAGATAGGTATGTTGACCAAATACTTATTCCATCTCATTATGAGTGAGAGAGATTGGGTGGTATGCTTTCCCTTTATGGATGGTTGGCCTAAAAGCTATGGACATATGTGTCTCCATATCGGGAACCTTTTGAATGTATTCCTTTTGAAAAATATAGGTATGTTTCCATAAAAGGATTGTGATAATCGTGAGAGGGAGAAAGACCTATCGAAAGGAGGTAACGGTGAACTTATGTAAACATAATTATATGTCTCAAACTTTTGTATTCCTTGAACCCCAAGGAGAAAAAGAAAAAGAAAAAGGGAAAACAAGAGAAGAGGTTACGATGGGAGTATATATATATATATGTATGTATGTATACTTTCATGGGGGAAACAACTGAGTTGTGAACCCCCCCTCCTATTGATATCCCTCCTTGTCCATGAGAATCAGGAGTTTCATCTATAGCGTCATGCTTCTGGACTAGTGAACCACAGGGTGGGGGCATGGAGGCAGTCGTTGGTGAGCGGCTTGGCTAGGTACAAGATCAGCTTTGCCACTACTTGCATAGATGGCCCACAGCGCGGTCAAGTACCTGGGGGAGGGGGCGGCTGTTGACTCTAGGTCAATGTTGACTCAAAGTCTTAAATTGACAAAACCCTTGTTTTGATGATGACTAAACCTTTCCAATTAATTATTGCTAATGTCTCTACTTGAGTGCTTCCCAATTATCAATATACACACTCCAAATGCCCTAACTTACTCATCTCAACTTGGAGAAAAGACAAGTCAACAAGTGCACCTTTTTGGAATATGATGTAAATCCATTAGAATCATGTTGTACACTTATAATGATTGTATGACTTGTAATTAAGCTTAAAAAGAAATAGGAGCTCATAGATTGAATGTTTAAGCACTCAAAAGCCATTTCCCAAAATTCACATCAGGTTGTTCATCGGTTCAGCTGCAAAATGGAACGATCCTAATTGGATCTTAAAAATGACTTTTGATTGATCGAGTTTTCACTTTACAGAACTCGACCGATCCCTCTATAGACCAAAACTGATTTAAGTGAATTGGTCGAGTTACCCCGGGACAAACTCGATTGATGGCCTAAATTGGTCTCGTCTCTTAGTGGGATTGATCGAGTTACCATTATAGAAACTAGACTGATTGCATTGTACGTAAAAGTGCAGAAAAGCATTTCTAGCCGTTGTGGAGTTGCAACAATCGAAAATATATTTGTTGCAAGCCAAAAAATGGCTAGTTTTCATTCTTAAGTGTTCCCAAAGGCTAAGATGCATCCCTATCTATAAATAGGACCCCTTGGTATTCATTCCAAGGTTGAGCATTCAATGCAAAACTCCATGTGACGTTCCTATTCTATAGTTGAGTGCTTCCTACAGTCTCCTCTCTCTATAAGATTAATCACTTGTTACATTCGTTAGAGTGAGTAGGAAATCTGTAAGAGAGCTATTCCTACATGTATATGTTGTGAGGATCTCACTTCCACCACCTCCCTATCTCTCATTTCAACCATGAAGATGAAGGTTCTCTCTCTTGGCTAAGAGAGGTGAAGAAGAACAAGGGAAGGAGTCCCTTGGTGAAGATCAAGGCTAAAGACTTGGAGCAAGAGTGAGTAAGACCTTAGTGAAGGCAGAAGACTTCTTGCTCAAGTGGGTAAGTCCATGGTGGAAACTTCTCCAAGTGAAGGTGAAGTCAAAGTCTGAAGATCCAAGAAGTGTAGAAAATTCCTTGAAGGCGGAATACTTGTGCTAGAGTGGGTAAGACCTTGGAGAAGGTTGAAGACTCTTGGCAAAGTGGGTAAGTCCTTGGTAAGGTGGAGTACTCTTGGTGATTGGATGGGTAAGTCCTTTGGTGGGTCATGTATTCTAAGTCTTATGAATGAATATGAGTGTGCAATGGTTAAGAAATCCTAGAGGTTGACCTCTCAAGGTAGTGGACTAACATACTCCTAGTTTGGAGTGTGGAACCACTCTACATAGTTTGTCACTTGGTGTATGTTCAATCCCTCTCTCCCTTGCTATGTATGTTTTAGTTGCACTCAAACTTCCTATTTAGCAACCTTATCTTGTGATATATCTTGAAGGTCTAATGAATTTTGTTTAAGTGCTTTCAGCTCTATTCACCCCCTCTTAGAGCATCCAATCACCCATCTAGGATCCAACAATTGGTATCAGAGTGAGTTTCTCCAAGCATACTTCAACAATTAGGAGAAGAAGGGTGACTACTAAGGTGGGTAATACATCATCAACATTCCAATCTTTGATGGGAGTAACTTCCTCTATTGGAAAAGAAGGCTACAATTCTACATACAAGGATCAAGTCTTGATCTATGGCAAATGTTGGACCATCCATACAAGATATCGGTGACAAAGATAGAAAAATGGGATGAAGCTACCATGAAGAAAGCCACATTGAATGCAAGAACAATCAATATCCTCTATGCCACCATGACCTCCACTGAGTTCAACTAGATTTCCACTTGTGAGATGGCCTATGAGATATGGAGAAAGATATACATCACTTATGAGGGGACAAATCAAGTGAAGGAAAGAAAAGTCTACATGCTCAAAGGGCTGCTTGGGAACTTCAAGATGGGAAAGGAGGAGAAGATAGCCAACATGTACTCAAGACTCAACACAATTATAAATGGTTGTGTTGTCCTAAGTCATCCTATGAGCAGAGGAGAGATCAACTCTAAGATCCTTAGAACTCTCCCCAAGAGATGGGAACCCAAGGTAACTTCTATTGAAGAAGTAAGGTCTCTTGATGGCATCTCCATTGAAGAGATCATTGGAAATCTACAAGCCCATGAAGACACACTTGACAAAAGAGAAGAAGTTAAAAGATAAGAGAAGAAAGAGCTAAAGAGAATGAATAAGGTTGAAATCAAGGATCAAATTGAAGCTATTATGGGACAAGCCCCTTCATCCTCTCATGTTGAAGAAGATGCAATGTACTCCAAGGGTAGATTCTACAAAGGCAAGAATTGCTCCTCCATCCAGTGCCTCAAGTGTGGAAAGAAGGGTCACTTCAAGACATATTACCCACAAGTCATAAGGACCCATCATCACAAGAAAAGAGAAGATAAGTGGCGCTCAAGCTCAAGTGACTCCTCCAACTCAAGCTCAAGTGAAGATTCAAGTGGAGGATCAAGCTCAAGCTCTAGTAGTGAACGAGAATGCCATTTTGCTCTTATGGCTTCTATAAAACGTGAAGACTCAAATGAGGTAAATATAAACTCTTTTGATAAAGAACCTTTAATCACTATCATTAATGCTACCCGTGCCTCTCTTGAATCTTCTAAAAAGAAAAGGAAAAAGCTTGCTAGAATAGTTGATAATATGCATGTAGAATTAAATGATCTTGAACATGCTAATTCTTGTTTTCTTGATGACAAAATTTTTTGTCTTAGCCAAGTAGGCTCTCTTAAATTTGAAAATGCTAGTTTGCTTGATAAGGTTAGATTCCTAGAAGATCAACCTCTTATGCCTAGTTCTAATGAAGTGCATATTTTAATTGATGATTCTCCCATGCATGATATTGATATTCCTAAATCTGAAAACTAGGACAAAGATTTTGTTTTGCAAAGATTAGAATCTAAAAATGGTATTTATTTTTCTAAGATTGCTTTGCTTGAAATAGAAAATTCCTCCTTGCTTGCTAAAATCAATGTTCTTGAATCTTGTTCTAGTTCTACTAGTAGAGAGAATAATGTTGTTGCTCTTCATATTGATAGATATTCTTATTTAACTAAGTTCTTTGCTTAGAAAATGATCTTTTTCAAGCTAGAGATAATATAAATCATTTGTCTTCTAATATTGCTTCTCTTATTCATGATAATGATAGTTTGAGATCTTCTTAGCAAAGATTCTTAGTTGGTAAAAAGAATCTTAATGACATCCTATACCATGCTACTAAACAAATTAATAGATATGATTTAGAATATGATAGTATCCAAAGGAACAATGAAGAGAAAGGACCTTCAATATTCCATAGAGATTCTTCTAGTTCCAAGGCTCTGTTGGGTTTTAGAGGAGGCAGAGAAGCAGCGGAAACAAAAACTTTCTCCCCAAAACCCAGCACGAAAGGAATCGTGTCAACGTCTATATAATAGGAAAGATGGTTTGTGAATCATACCTTGTCCTGAGGCTTGCTCGGCGATAGTACCTCGCGCCTTGTGCGGTCTTCACCTCCGGTACTAGACGGTGTCTGTGCAGCTCCTGGTCGCACTAGGACTGACGACTCCTCCTCCTACTGGACTATCGGATGACAGTTGTCCTCTTGAGCGGCAGTGACCTCCCGCCTCTGAAGTAGTCCACACATACCACATGGAACTCCACACTCCTTGTCCCACAAGGAAGTGGAAGGAGTCGCACCCTCTTGTTGACGTACTAGTCGCCAACACACTCTCCTGCTATCAATTGCAACTACAGTTGTCCTTCCCTTGCTGCACCTCCCTTTGCGGGAAGCACTTACTCGGGCTCTCTCTCGGTTACCAAAACCAGAAAGAACGACAACTTTGTAGAGAAATCAACTTACACTGAGTTGTACTCTGAGAAGCCCCCAATACCCCTATATATATATAGGCGGGTCATGGGACAGGGTTCTCTGTCCCCGGAAATATGGGACTAAAAGAAGGAGTAGAAGGTTTCGAGATTTTCCACAAAAGCAACCAACTCGCAACCTGAACCGATCAGTTCACAAGTGAAACGGTCGGTTGGGGACCTAAACCGGTCGGTTGAAGCATCAACCGATCGGTTGGGACACCTCAACCGGTCGGTTCACAAGTGAACCGGTCGGTTGGTGGTCTTGGTCGATCCCAGATTGACTTTCTTTCTTTTGTTTCTAATTGGTATCGATTACCAATACTTGTTCCAATCAAATTGGGCAAGTGAAATGCAAGGAAAATTCTCACCAATCCTACTTTCCCAAGTTGCTCGGTTGCACCAGTTGAACCGATTGGTTCAACACATGAACCGCTCGTTTCACTCTGTGCACGAGCCGATCGGTTCAACAATTGAGCCGACCGGTTCAGCAACCTCAGCCGACCGATTCATCACATGAACCGATCGGTTGGGAGTGCAGGTTGTGCAGAATCAGTCAAAAGCGATTTCAATCAATCTGATACTCTAATCAATGCGTCCAACACCTTGAACATTATGATATTGAGCTATCGATTAATTGAGTGTTTAATTGAACTACTAAATTCCTTTAGTAATCAATCTAAACATTGCTTGTGGACAAAACTCCTCTTCCAGGTTAAATCCTATGTGTGTGACCCTGCAGGTCCATTTCACATTGGCAGTGAAAGTCCATAACACTTATGACTTCACGAGCAAAGAGCGGTGCCTAGTCACACATCATTGCTACCCAAGTGAAATAGAAAGTTGGAGAACAACTTTCATCCCTAAAATCCGTGAATGGTGTTACAGTGAATGTATAATTCCTTTGTCACTGATATCACGAATGAACTCGAGGCATGGAACAGTCATCCTGTCAATGTTCATTCATTTCCTTGATCTCAGAGTAGACCGAGTGAGATGTGTATGACATCAATATCACATATTGATTCACACGTGCATGCGCATGCCTTTTCTCAATCCTACTCATCAAGTGGACAAGGATATCAAATTCCCTTAGGAGGGACAAATCCCATATCTATCACTCACCCCTCAAAATCCCCATGTGTCAAAGCCACCCAATCATCACCTTTATAACAACCCATGTTTCAGGACTGCATTTGATGATGTCAAAGTGTAACCAACGACATGTGTTGAGTGTAGTGATTTCAGGTCTAAGAATCACACTCACCACCATCACTGTGAGAGCTGATTGTGACAACCAAGTCATGGTTCCATGTGTCACTCTCACGGTGGCTCTGTCCGGTACCTTGTTCTCTAACAAGTACCTATGTGCTTGGTTTGATATCACTATATCATGACTAATGAGATTCTGTCATCAACCAACACACAATCTAGTCTTCAGTGTTATTGATGTCTATGGTTATTTCCACAATAACAACCGACTAGGGACTAAACAAGAATGTATACTCTTAACATCCATATGATCTCATCGTTTAGGTCATGAACCTAAAAGCATACGTCATTGAGTAAGACCATTCTTTAGACATCTATCATGTTACACCATCATCTCAAAAACAGTTTAAACATATAGATTGGAAATTGCCTTTATTGTTATTCAAATCATTTACAAAGTATCCCATTTAAATCATCACATGACTTGCTCTATGGGCATACATACCAACAGACTCCCACTTGCACTTAGAGCCAGTCACCAAGGAAACACAGTCCTTGTGACCTAGCATGACCATCATGCTTCTGCTGAGAAAGGGCCTTAGTCAGTGGATCAGCTATGTTGTCTTCAGTTGGTACTTTGCAAATCTTCACATCTCCTCCATGTACGATCTCTCGTATGAGATGGAAGTGTTGACTCAAGGTCAATTAGGTCAATGTTGACTCATGTCTAAATTGACTAAACCCTTGTTTTGATGATGACTAACCATTCCACATATTGGTGTCTAATGCTTCTACATTGAGTGATTTCAGATTAGGTTTAGACACACTCCAAATGCCCTAACTTGCGCATATCAAATTGGAGAAAAAGACAAGTCAAAATAGCTACAAGTGTGCAATTTGGGATCTCTATGTAAATGACCTTAGAATTGCTTTGTAATCACTTATAATGATTGTATGACTTGTAATTAAGCTTAGAAAAATGATTGGGACACAAAAATCCATCATTTGTATGGTCAAACAAAAGTTCCAAAATTTCCCAACAGGGTTTTTGTCGGCCGAATTACAAACTCGGCCGATCCATGAAATCTGGAACTTTTGTGGGATTCGGCTGAGTTGCAAACTCAGCCGATCCACCATTCGGCCGAGTTGCAAACTCAGCCGATCCATGGTTTGTCCGAATTGCCTTTATGGAAACTCGGCCGATCAGACTGTACGAAAAGGTGCAGAAAAGTGATTCTAGCCGTTGTGGAGTTGCAACAAGTGAAAATAGATCTGTTGCAAGCCACAAAACGGCTAGTTTTCATTCTCAAGTGTTCCCAAAGTCTAAGAGGCATCCCCAGCTATAAATAGGACCCCTTGGGCTTCATTCCAAGGTTGAGCATTCATTGCAAACTCTTTGTGAGGTTCCTATTCTATAGTTGAGTGCTTCCTACAGCCTCCTCTCTCTCTCTAAGCTTAATCACTTGCTACATCCATTAGAGTGAGTAGGAGATTTGTAAGAGAGCTAGTATTATTTGTATATCTTGTGAGGCTCTCACTTCCACCACCTCCCCATCTCTCATTTCCTATATTGAAGATGAAGGTTCTCTCTCTTGTCCAAGAGAGGTGAAGAAGAACAAGGGAAGGAGTCCCTTGGTGAAGATCAAGGCCGAAGACTTGGAGCTAGAGTGGGTAAGCCCTTGGAGAAGGCAGAAGACTCAAGCTCAAGTGGGTAAGTCCTTGGTGGAAAGCTTCTCCGAGTGAAGGTGAAGTCAAAGGCGGAATATCCAAGAAGAGTGGGTAATTCCTACAAGGCTGAAGACTTGTGCAAGAGTGGGTAAGTCCTTGGAGAAGGCCGAAGACTCTTGCAAAGTGGGTAAGTCCTTGGTAAGGTTGAAGACTCTTTGTATTGGATAGGTAAGTCCTTTGTTGGTCATGTATTGTATGTCTTATTAATGAATATAAGAGTGCAATTGTTTGAAGTCCTAGAGGTTGACCTCTCTAGGCAAGTGGACTGACACACTTCTAGTTTGAAGTGTGGAACCACTCTAAATAGCTTGTCTAATTGGTGCATGTTCAATCTCTCTTATCCTTGCTATGCATGATTTAGTTGCACTCAAATTACCTATTTAGCAACCTTATCTTGTCATATAATTTGAAGGTTTAATGAATTTTGTTTAAGTGCTTTCATCTCTATTCACCCCCCCTCTAGAGCATCTAAGTCACCCATCTAGGATCCAACAGGAAGCGCCGTAGTATGTGCTCGGACCGCTGATGTGATCTGGGCTCCTTAGCTTGTGCAATAGCTCCATTATTGTCACAACAAAGCTCAATTGCATCACATCTACTGGGAACTACACCAAGTTCAGAAATGAACTTCCTGATCCACACAGCCTCCTTTGCTGCATGCGAAGCAGCAATATACTCGACCTCTATAGTAGAATTGGCAACTGTTTCTTGCTTGGAACTCTTCCAGCTCACAGCTCCATTATTAAGGCAAAACACAAACCCTGACTGCGATCTGTAATCATCTTTATCGGTTTGGAAGCTTGCATCGGTGTAACCCTTTACAACTAGCTCTTCCTCACCGCCGTAAACAAGAAACTGATCCTTAGTCCTTCGCAAGTACTTGAGGATGTTCTTTACGGCTGTCCAGTGAGCATCCCCAGGATCTGAATGGTACCTGCTCATCATGCTGAGAGCATACGAGACATCTGGGTGTGTGCATAACATAGCGTACATGATGGACCCGATGGCTGATGCATATGGGATCCCATTCATACGCTCCCTCTCTTCACAAGATTGGGGACATTGAGCTCTAGAGACGATGACTCCACGTAGCATGGGGATGTTGCCTCTCTTTGAGTTCTCCATGCTGAACCGCTTCAGCACTTTGTCGATGTACGTGCTTTGACTTAGTCCGAGAAGCCTTCTAGATCTATCTCTATAGATCTTAATTCCTAGGATGTAGGATGCTTCTCCTAAATCCTTCATTGAGAAAGTATTCCCTAGCCAAGTCTTTACCTTCTCTAAGGCTAAGACATCATTCCCCATCAAAATTATGTCATCCACATACAATATGAGGAATGTGGTCGAGCTCCCACTAACCTTCTTGTATACACAAGGTTCATCTTCATTTTGAATAAAGCCAAACACTTTGACTTCCTCATCAAATCGAAGATTCCAACTCTGAGATGCTTGCTTCAATCCATAGATTGACCTTTGCAGTTTACAGACTTTATTGGCATTCTTTGGATCTACAAAACCTTCAGGCTGTGTCATGTACACATCCTCATGTATATTCCTGTTAAGGAATGTGGTTTTAACATCCATCTGCCAAATCTCATAGTCATAATAAGCTGCAATAGCAAGCATTATCCTGATGGACTTAATAATGGCAACTGGAGAAAAGGTTTCGTCATAGTCAACACCTTGAACTTGTCGAAATCCCTTTGCAACCAATCTACCTTTATAATTTTGCACATTTCCATCCATGTCGGTCTTTTTCTTGAAGACCCACTTGTACCCTATGGGTTTTACCCCTTCGGGTGGTTCCACCAAAGTCCAAACTTTGTTGGAGTACATGGATTCCATCTCGGATCTCATGGATTCAAGCCATTTCTCAGAATCTGGTCCCTCCATAGCCTCTATGTAGGTAGTTGGATCATCATATATGATCAACTCTCCACCTTCCTGAGTTACAAGGTATCCAAACCTCTCAGGTTCAAGGCGAGTCCTACTAGATCTACGAGGTCCTTGTGTTACCTGAGGAGATTGAGATTCCACAACACCTTGTGAATCTGCATTTTCCTCCGGTACATCTACTGGTTCAATGTTTTCTTGTTGGGCTTGAACCTCTTCAAGCTCTACATTCCTCCCACTATTTCCTTTGGAAATAAATTCCTTCTCTAGGAATACAGCATCCCTGGCAACAAACACTTTGTTGTCAGTAGGGTGGAATAGATAATATCCCTTGGTCTCCTTGGGATATCCAACAAAATAACATTTATCGGGTTTGCGTCCAAGCTTATCAGGAAACATTTTCTTGACATAAGCCTCACAACCCCAAATCTTCATAAAAGACAAATTGGGACGCTTCCCAGTCCATATCTCATATGGTGTCTTTTGAACCGATTTAGATGGTACACGGTTAAGTGTAAACGCGGCAGTTTCAAGAGCATGACCCCAGAAGGAAATTGGAAGATCAGCAAAACTCATCATTGATCGCACCATATCCAACAATGTGTGATTCCTTCTTTCAGACACACCATTATGTTGTGGTGTTCTAGGCGGAGTCCACTGTGATACAATACCACGGGCTTGTAGAAGGTCCTCAAACTCCTGGCTTAAGTATTCTCCACCTCGATCGGATCGAAGTGCCTTAATACTTTTACCAAGTTGTTTCTGTACTTTATTCATGAAATCCTTGAACTTTTCAAGGGCTTATGACTTATGCTTCATCAGGTACACATAGCCATACCTACTGAAATCATCAGTGAAGGTAATGAAGTACTGACATCCATTTCTGGCATTAGATCTAAAAGGCCCACATACATCAGTATGTATGAGTCCTAATAGATCACTAGCTCTCTCACCTTTACCTGAAAAGGGAGTCTTGGTCATCTTGCCCAACAAACAAGATTCACATGTCTCTATTGATTCATAATCAAAAGAGTCTAGATAACCATCTTTATGGAGTCTAGAAATGCACTTCTCATTTATGTACCCTAGACGATAATGCTAGAGATATGTTTTGTTTGAGTCATTGATTTTTTGCTTTTTGGTGTTTACGTTGTATACACTTGTCTCCAAGTCTATCAAGTATAGACCATAAGACATAGGGGCACTGCCATAAAAGATCCCATATTTAGAAATGGAACACTTTCCATTATTAATAAGAAATTCAAATCCATCTTTGTCCAAACAAGAGACGGAAATGATATTCCTATTTATGGCAGGTACATAATAGCAGTTCTTCAACTCTATTATTAGCCCACTAGGTAGAGTTAACTCATAGGTTCCTACGGCACTGGCGGCAACTCTTTCCCCATTAGCAACACGTATTTCAACCTCGCCTTTCCCTAAAGGCCTACTTCTCTTAAGATCATTCACATTTGAACAAATGTGAGATCCGCATCCGGTATCAAGTACCCATGACGAAGAAGTAGTAAAGTTAATCTCTATCACGTATACACCAGAAGTAGAGATCTCTATCTCCGACTTCTTCTTCCATTGTTCCTTCCATCCTCTCCATGTAAAAGAAATTGGTTTGGCGAGAGAACACTTCTCTCCCTTACCTACTTTCTTCTTCACCAATACATTAAGCGTACATAGAGTGGATTCTAAGGCTCCTGGTATATCTGGATAATGCAGAACACTTCTCACAGTCCTCAACCAGTTATGGAATTTATTCTCAATTAATTTGCCCATTTTAAAAGATGATTCTTTTGCCATTCTACAAGAGAAAATTTGCATTTGTCAAAACTCCTTTTGATTTGATTTGAATAAATTTGACGATAGTTAATTAGGACTTTAATTAATTACCGCTCCCACTATTTTGACTCAAATTGATAGCCCTCACCATCAATTCGGAAGATTGCAGTGCACAATCTTCTAGTGGGTCAAGATCCTGGAATCCTCTAAGCCATGGACCAGCTTTGGCTGTCACCCACAACTCAGATCTTCTGGGTAGGCAACTCTTGCCAATTGCATCATATGCAACTCTTGATGAATGAACATGCGCAACACCTTTCCATGAACATTTTGTGCCTCTGGGCTTAGATGCTCTAAGAATCACCAGTTAAGTATAACCCAAAAGCCGACACGGTAAACATGCACCCTGCTTTGGCAGAACCTACATGTCGACCCTTCACACTTCCACAAGATAGACGGCGCACCACGCTTTGATGTAACCCACGCTTGGTCGATCAAGTTTACCATGTGTGTCGCTAATGGAAGGCATATAAGACTTAATATTTACTGAGGGATTTTGTTTTTATATACATATACATATCCAATCACCACAATATATAGTAAGTATGATATACATGATATATCCCACAGAAAACATGCAAAACGATAAAAAGCAATGATTATGGCCATCCTATTTGTGATTCCTCGAGCCAAGAGGAATCACGGTCATCTAGGTCTACATCACGTGCAACATGTACAAGATGAAATCTGTGCCTACCTTTCTAGGTTTGATCACCTCATCTCCATGACTGATCGGCTCGCCATCAGGTAGGTTGTTCGGGTGCCACCAGTCGATTGACTGGCGCCTCTAGTCGATCGGTTCACCGGTCGTCGTGCATCTCCTCAGGTCGCCACCCGCTCGTCTCGTTCCTCGAACCGTTCGTCTACAGGTAGTCCGCCGTTCTTTGACATAATAGGAAATAAAATCTATCCTATTTACAATTGAATTGTGAAACCCCGAGTTACATTCGGGGGGAGCAAAGGTAGGAAAAGAATTCTCGAATTATTTTGAGTTACATCAGGAATAGGAGAAGGGAATCGGTGCGCAGACCGAGATGCAAGCAACCACACAAACAACCACACACAGATATAGGGGTTTATAGGCCATAATCATGCTACACATCCACCACAAAACTCGTTTAAGGGTGACGCGTATCGAGTGCATTAATATTACATATCATATATATATTAGGGATTTGTGGATTGGACATGTATAAAGCCGATATTATTCGCATCGCATGCAATAAATAAAGGCGAAAAACCAAAATCGATCATATCGATAATCCTAAAATATAGAGCGGTTGACGTGGCTCTGATACCACTGTTGGGTTTTAGAGGAGGCAGAGAAGCAGCGGAAACAAAAAATTTCTCCCCAAAACCAAGCACGAAAGGAATGGTGTCAACGTCTATATAATAGGAAAGATGGTTTGTGAATCATACCTTGTCCCGAGGCTTTCTCGGCGACAGTACCTCGCGCCTTATGCGGTCTTCACCTCCGGTCTTGGACGGTGTCTGTGCAGCTCTTGGTCACACCGGGACTGACGACTCCTCCTCCTACCAGATTGTCAGCTGACAGTTGTCCTCCTGAGCGGCAGTGACCTCCCGCCTCTTAAGCAGTCCACACAGACCACCTAGAACTCCACACTCCTTGTCCCACAAGGAAGTGGAAGGAGTCGCACCCTCCTGTTGACGTACTAGTCGCCAACACACTCTCCTACTATCAATTGCAACTGCAGTTGTCCTTCCCTTGCTGCACCTCCCTTTGCGGGAAGCACTTGCTCGGGCTCTCTCTCGGTTACCAAAACCAGAGAGAACGAAAACTTTGCAGAGCAATCAAATTTCACTGAGTTGTACTCTGAGAAGCCCCCAATACCCCTATATATATATAGGCGGGTCATGGGATAGGGTTCTCTGTCCCCGGCAATATGGGACTAAAAGCAGGAGTAGAAGGGTTCGAGATTTTCCGTAAAAGCAACCACCTCGCAACCTGAACCGATCGGTTCACAAGTGAACCGGTCGGTTGGGGACCTGAACCGGACGGTTGGAGCATCAACCGATTGGTTGGGACACCTCAACCGGTCGGTTCACAAGTGAACCAATCGGTTGGTGGTCCTGGTCGATCCCGGATTGACTTTCTTTCTTTTGTTTCTAATTGGTATCGAATACCAATCCTTGTTCCAATCAAATTGGGCAAGTGAAATGTAAGGAAAATTCTCACCAATCCTACTTTCCCAAGTTGCTCGGTTGCACCAGTTGAACCGATTGGTTCAACACTTGAACCGCTCATTTCACTCTGTGCACGAGCCGATCGGATCAACAATTGAGCTGACTGGTTCAGCAACCTTAGCCGACTTGTTCATCATATGAACCAATCAGTTGGGAGTGCAGGTTGTGCAGAATCAGTCAAAAGTGATTTCAATCAATCTGATACTCTAATCAATGCATCCAAAACCTTGAACATTATGATATTGAGCTATCGATTAATTGAGTGTTTAATTGAACTACTAAATTCCTTTAGTAATCAATCTAAACATTGCTTGTGGACAAAACTCCTCTTCCAGGTTAAATCCTATGTGTGTGACCCTGTAGGTCCATTTCACATTGACAGTGAAAGTCCATAACACTTATGACTTCACGAGCAAAGAGCGGTGCCTAGTCACACATCATTGCTACCCAAGTGAAATAGAAAGTTGGAGAACAACTTTCATCCCTACAATCCGTGAATGGTGTTACAGTGAATGTATAATTCCTTTGTCACTGATATCCAGAATGAACTCGAGGCATGGAACAGTCATCCTGTCAATGTTCATTCATTTCCTTGATCTCAGAGTAGACCGAGTGAGATGTGTATGACATCAATATCACATATTGATTCACACGTGCATGCACATGCCTTTTCTCAATCCTACTCATCATGTGGCCAAGGATATCAAACTCCCTTAGGAGGGACAAATCCCATATCTATCACTCGCCCGTCAAAATCCCCATGTGTCAAATCCACCCAATCATCACCTTTATAACAACCATGTTTCAGGACTGCGTTTGATGATGTCAAAGTGTACCCAACGACATGTGTTGAGTGCAGTGATTTCAGGTCTAAGAATCACACTCACCACCATCACTGTGAGAGCTGACTGTGACTACCAAGTCATGGTTCCATGTGTCACTCTCACGGTGGGTCTGTCCGGTACCTTGTTCTCTAACAAATACTTATGTGCTTGGTTTGATATCACTATATCATGACTAATGAGATTCTGTCATCAACCAACACACAATCTAGTCTTCAGTGTTATTGATGTCTATGGTTATTTCCACAATAACAACTGACTAGGGACTAAACAAGAATGTATACTCTTAACATCCATATGATCTCATCGTTTAGGTCATGAACCTAAAAGCATACGTCATTGAGTAAAACCATTCTTTAGACATCTATCATGTTACACCATCATCTCAGAAACAGTTTAAACATATAGAATGGAAATTGCCTTTATTATTATTCAAATCATTTACAAAGTATCCCATTACAATCATCACATGACTTGCTCTATGGGCATACATACCATCATATGGGCACATGCAACTTGCAAACAACAGTAGCACCAACCTGATGCCTTGCTCCCAGTATTCCATTTGGTCTCCTTAATTCCTATTGACTGTGGATCTATGATGCCTCAACCTTGCCCTAAACTGAGCACCACCACCACGATCAAATAAATAAAGATCTAAGATTTAAGACGGAGGAACATGGAACCTCTTCCAAAACTACATTACCAACAATAATCAGACTCACTAATCCACAACAAGTAGAATATAGATGCAATGCTTGCATGGACTGAATCCATCAAGGATTAGCAAGAGAAGCATTGGACACTAGGTCAATATTCATTCTCTTATAATTCCTATTATGTAGGTATACATTTGAATACTAAGTTTGGTGTATGATAAGTATGCATATAATGGTATCAATGAATCAAATTCCCAGATGGAAACCAGGATATAACAATTAGCAAAGCTAATAATATAAGAAACAAGCTTGTTTTTCCTAATAGGTATCATAGTAGTATTAACATGAATATATATATATATATGAAACTTCATTAATAAAGGTGGCTTAGTGTTTTAGTAATACTTAGTATGAAAATAAATAAACCAATATTATTATCAAGACATATATGCATATCTATATCCAATGAATTGCCACGATACATTAGAATTTAGACAATAAATCTATGAAGATCAACCTATTCATATTAAATGAATGTTAAGTGAGATTCTATACAAGAAAACCTATTCGATCATGGGTAACCCTGACATGGGAATATAATAGGTGATCAAGACTAAGGTAAGTACAATATTAAGATCTATAATAGGAATGTACATGTTAGCTTGAGTTTGTCTAACATAGAGAATGTGTTTCTAGGATGATTACTCAATTTTGAGGACCAACTGAACCACTTGAGCTATCCATTAGTTTTGAAGACCAGGTATGTACTCTCCCTATTTTTCAATGGGCACTTATATGACTAAATTTTCCCATAATGAGGTGATTCTTGAAATACTTACTCTTTTGTTCAACTTATTGACATATCCTAATTTTTTGAGACTATTATTGATAGGTTGAATTTGGTCAATGACCCCACATGCTATTGGGCTTGTATTATGACACAAGTTTCTGATGAATAATATGTCTTGCCACACTATATTGTGCACGGTGGATAATTTGACTAGCTAAGTATTGTAGACGCTTATGTGTAACCATTAGGGTGTGCTTTTCTACCTGGGGTGTGCTTTTCTACCCTTATATATAGAGAGGCGTGCTTTTCTGCCTATGGGTGTGCTTTTCTACCCAATATATATTTAAGCCAATGACTCAGTGGTGTCTTGTCCCTACTATAGTCAATTTAGTCCAATATATCTACATGCAAATAATTGTTGTAATGTGATGATTGATTGTGGCATGGTTTGTTGATTATTGGATTATTGGTACTGTCTCATTCTTTTGAAAATTACATATTTTGTTGATTATCAATGAAACTTACCGAGCTTTAATGTCCCCCTCTTTGATGGGAACATCTTACTTTACTTTTGGAATAATTAATGCTCTGGTTAATCTTTTAATGTACATACTCAGCTAGCTTTTATTGATTCATACCTTGTTTTCCTATTTTTCTGGGTGTTCTCTCCACCCAGGTGTAGGAGCTTACATGGAAGAAACTCAGGATGATTGTGAGCTAATTGATGGACATAAGGACAACTTAAGATGGCCTTGTTACCCTCTGCATATGGGCTTATGTGTGCATTGATGTAACCTTTTCATTTTGTGTACCACCCTTAGGGTGAGAAAGTTATGTATATAGAAACATTTTGAAACTTTGTGAATAGTTATGTTTTCTATTTCTTATATATTTCATGGCTCATGTTTTTACCATTGAGTGGGCCCTCTATCGATTCCCACTCTTTGTAGAATAGTATCAGAGCTGAAGAAGTCGGTAGCTTGACTATTTCAAGTTATCCTAGATTGTTTCTTACAATGTTGGTGACCCTTTAAAGGTTGCTATTACACCTAAACTTGAATCATGTTTACCAATTAGGGTTTCTCCCCTGATCCAATTGGGTGGTATATGTGTACCACAAACCAAGTATGTGGATGACCTAGTTTTGGGTAAAATCCTATTTATCCTACCCTTTCTTTACGAGTATATCTTTTTATATGAAAAGGTTGACTCTCATAGGAAGTAGACTCTACCTTCTGCCTTAGAGGAGGACAATTCATCTACTATAGAGATTAGGTTGACTTGAATTCACATAATTATGTGTAACCACAGTACAAGTCATAAAATCTTTTACTATTTCTATTTTCATACATGCCTATGATATACACATTTTGCAAATTGAGCATTCATGGATACAAACTTAGAAAATTGACATCAATTTAGATTTTGAAAATTTCTAGGATAGTACGTGATGATATGAACTAAATCCTTTAAGATTAGGCTTGTCTTGCCTACAACATGGAGTTATTTCAATATAGTTTTTTTGTCTCTTGAGAGTTACCATAAATGGTTTGGAGGCCATCCAAACTAGGCTCGGAATATCTCATAAACGATGATTTGTTGAAGGAAGATATAGGTTTCAAGTAACAATGCTTTGGATTCATCGCCCACATACCATAAGGTAGGAATTATGTTTATCTTCCTTATCGTATAAAGAAATGATCATGTAGTGAGATCACATAATAAAACTTTGTGACATGTTCTTTTACCCTGAGGACATATGAAGGCATAGTCATAATTGGAAGCTATAGTGGGTACTCTTTTTCTGGAAATGTTGGATGTTCACTAACACCAAGGTTATATGAGGTAGGTACATCAAGGGATGATACTTAAAGAGTTTCCATGTTGCATCATCATTGTGTAATTAAGCTACATGATGTGTGAAATGAGTAGTAGTTTGACTATCTAGTTCGCATGGGATTATATTGACACCACGGTAGTAAAGCAACTAGGGAAGTAGAAACCCTAATATCTTCTTATTAGGGTTACACAGTCTTATAAATAAATGATTTTTTAGGATATGATGGCCTAAGTCATGATTAAGAGAATGGTGGAATTATGAAGGTTTTGTCTAGTAGGACCTACTAGAAGTTAACTACATCCTAGAAGAAACATGTATACCCTCCTCATTTAGAATTTGGATGTGTCTGTTGTATTCCTAGATGATTAGTGTAGAGGAGCCTCTTTTGAAAAGATGAAGTTATGTTATGGTGATAATATATGTTTTATGAGGTAGAAAGTGGTCGACTTGGTTATTGAATTGATTTGGGCCATTTTGGACTCCCATCATGAGGTTTTCATTATCAAACTTATTTTTATTATTTAAAAAAAAACTTTTTTATATTTTATTGATGGTTTTTGAACCAAGTCACCACCATGAGGAAGGTGTAGTAATAGATTGGTCCTTTAGAAAATAAATCTTTGACTTGCATGTTTCAACCCTCTAACCTTAGACATCAGTGTGATATAGGATTTAAGATGAAATTTGGATGAATACATAGTTATGATCTAGTTGATCCATCCTCGTTGACCCTCTAGTTGATTAGTTAAGTTATGGAATTATCCTTTTTAAGGGATGGAGCCTTATACACATTAAAAATTATGAGTGGAACATGACTTATAGATTAACTATGCTTAATAGCGGTAGTACTTTGTAAAACTTGGCTAATTTCTATCAGTAACATCAAAGCAAATATATTTATCACCTAACCAGGGTAAGTGGGTAAAACATTCCATTCTAAGTAACAAGAATGTAACTTGGATATCTAAAATAAGTCCTTAAATTTATCTTGACATATCTATCCTAGCATACCTTGGTGAGGTAAGTCACCTAGTGATCAAATTCCTAAAAATTGATCCTAAGGAATATGCCCTAAATTGCCTAAAATGAAAGAAATGGATAACCCTATGTTTTATGTAATTATTCTAGTTCAACTTCTAATATTAGAACATTAATATATATCGGTGCATGGAATCATATAGATTCACTTAGAGATATGGGGTGATATAAAATTATACATTCTACTAATGGTCACAGGGTGACATGGAGATCTATAGTTTGGTAAGGAAGTATAAATTAGTATACTAGGAATAGTTGGATGGATTTCAGGGACGAAATCCATTTTAAGGGGTGGAGTGTTGTAACATACCCTAATTTAGGTATATAAGTTAATCCTCCCCATGCTAGGACCTCTTGGTTAGGATAATATTAGTTTATTTTCGACCCTAATTTGGAATATAATAAAATGAATTGGACTTAATCTCATGTAATAAAATATGCTTCTTCAAATAATATTTTATGAGAAAATAATTAAATTATTTTGCAAATGGGTGATCCATAATAAGATAAAATTCAATAGTATTGAACCTGATCTAACATTCTATAACCATCTTAGGGTTACAACATAAACAAAATTTGATAGATATGAAATTTTGGGTCATAATTGATTAACTCTAAATGATAAATATCCAAAGTTGAAACTTGATGCACAAGTAATAAAATGTAATACAAAATATTTTCAAAATCCAAAACTAGCTCAAAATTTAGATTCATTACATCCTAATTAGTCTACCTAGAAATTCTCATGTGAATTTGAGATTATTCGCTCCCTCAATTTAATCTAGAGAGGATAGAAATCAACTAAACTTGCTTTAATTAACTAAGGTATTAACTGGGTCAAAAGCTATATGATTCGTTAATTTTCCTATAACACTTGTCCCCCCTCTCATGACCCTTCATACGCATAATGTTTTCACTGGGTGCGAAAGTCATGTCGGCTGGCAATGGCCGCTGATCTCACCTTTCATTTCTTCTCTTCACTCCATCTCCCAGTCGCCCTCTATCTATTTCTCCTCCTCTCCATCATTAGTACCCAAAAACCCTAGCAGTCAGCTCCTCCCTTCCCCATGCGTAGCCAACTACACCACAGTGCACCACCTCTGTGCCCTGCAACCAGGTTGACTGGCTTCCACTGCCTCCAGCGCCATAGAGAGTGTTTAGTTATCTTGATCCCACCTCCACCGCAATACTGCCCATCCGCAGTCATCCCATGAGGTGCCACCCTGCCCTACCACCAGATCTGCTGCCATCACTCAATACAGACAATCTTGTTTCCTAACCCCTACTCCCTATTCCTCGAGGAAAGATGGCAAACATTATCTTCAACCCCAAAGAAAGCACCACCGCAATCCCCTCTTTCATCCACCCACAAACCTAGAGAAGATCTGATGTAAGGCCCTTAAACTTGCTTAGTGAGTTGAACGAGCTTAATTATCATAATTGAATTCTTATAACCCTAATATAACCTTGTGATATGCTTTGAAATCATAAGACAAGCTTAAGTTATCAAATTTGGTCCAATTTGGACAATATTTGAGCAAGTTATGCAATTTTATGCACATTTTGGGCGTTTATGCAATTTAGTCAATTGAGAGGTTTTATTTGCAATTTATCACTTGCATTATGTTCCTTGGATATTATCTCATCATTCTTGAGCTTGTTGATCCATGGGGCTCCTATTTAAACCTTGGTTTGAAGGTGTTTTATCCAAGGGTATTTTAGGGTTTTCCCCTTCACGGATGAGCTACCTTTAGTAGATATCAACTAATGAATTATTTTATTGGTTGGGAAATTCGACAAAGGAAAGCTAAGCAGGTCTATACACATGGTGGGGGGGCTGCTTGTGTTTGTGCTTGTATATTCTTAATAAATTAAGGCCATGGACACTTGGATAGATACTAGAACTTCAACTTTTTCTTTCTGCTTTATATTAAAACTCATATACTTATCCCCAAGCACCAAAACGAGCCATTTTCTCTCCTCCACTTCCCTCCTTCTCCCAACCTCGTTCTACCTCTATGCTGCTATGAATTTTTCTATCCAAGGATGAAGAAAGTGGGGATCTTCTTGGAAAAAGGATCTAGGGTTGCAATTGACTTCATTTTAGGGTTGAAAAAGCTTCCTTCTAGTGATCTTGACCTAAAAGAGTAAGAATTCCCTTCTTTCCTCCATTTATTTCTTTTTTATCCTTCCTCGTAGCTTTCTCAAGGTCATAAACTTGTTGTTCCATGGTAGAAATTTCTCTAAATCTCTAAAACCCTACCTTTCTTGCTCCTTATGCTTAGGGTTTGCTCATTTGATGAACAAAGGTGCTAGATGGACGAATTCATTGCTTATTCTTGGATTTTCTACCCTACATTCTCTAGTTTTATTCTGTTTGGGGTTTCATCTTCTCATTAGAGGCATGTTTTATAACTTTCTCCACGTTTATTGCTTACCGTAAGCTTTCTAGATCATGTTCTTGTTTGAAAATGATGATCCATGCACTAAAAAGCTATGCTTGACTTGGATTTCGAATTTTATAATGATCCCTATTGTGATTTCAGTTATATATGAACATTTGATCTTGTGTATTTTATTCCTAAGGTATAATATGACTTGGATCAGGTTGTTTTGACAACCTATGGTGGTAAGCACCTATCAACCAATGGTCAATTTTAGGGTTTTAAGCTGATTTCTTCTATGAACCCATGACCCGATGATGGTACCATTGCAACAACCCTATGGTGTTGTCTTCATGATAACTTATGGTAGTGATCAAAGGTGTCATATTATGGGTACAACCTATGGTCACCCCCCTTAAGTCAGCTTTTGGATCAATTAGAAGTATAATTATCAACCATTAAGTACCCTACTGATGCTATCAATCAATGATGACATCAGCTTAATATTTGATGTTGATTAATGAATATAGTGCTGATCTAACAACCTATGGTGATTTAATGATCACTAATGATGTTGGATCATGCCTCTACAACCTATGTTAAGTTATTCATTGTAGTTGTAGAATCATTTAAGCCTTAGACCAATGGTTTCTTGGGTCACTTGATGCAATGGTCGGACCTATACTGTAATTGATGGTTTTAACATATGAACTTGACCCAACGGTCAAGATCTAATGTTTATTCCTCAAATAAGGTGGAATTATGGCTAATGTAATATGTTGGTTCTAATAATTGGATTTAGATGGTTTCCTTTATATGATCAACTTAAGGAGCTTACTTATTGATAATGGATGGCTTGTTTTAACTGAACAGTCAATTGTGGGTTTTACCCTACTCTCAATGGAACTTTTTGTGTTGTAAATCAAGGGATGTCTAGGGGTATATGGTGACTATTTCTAGCGCACAAATCAAGGACTTCATAGTTGGTTTGTCCAAGGTGTTTACTTATATAAAAAACCCATGGTCTTACCTTTTAAACATCCCTTGGTTATGGGTGACATTGTGGTATGGTGATATGGGTTGAATGATGATGGAACAAATGGAGGGTTACCCTTAATAAGGTACTATTACCTATTCTCTCATATGAGTAGAAAGTATGATAACCATATTATGTGGATATGTAACCCTAATGAGGTATAGTTGTTATGCCTAGCTTTAATATAACTAAATGATGGTAATTGGGTATGAATAGTCCTTGAATGACTAATACAATCATGGAGTACTCTATTACTATTGTTGAAACCCTAGTATGTTATAACCCGATGGTTACACCTTGATATATGTGTTGGTTCATACTTGAGAATGGTATGGAATGTGATGGTGATGCTTCACCTTATGCATCCATGATCCAATGGGGATGTTGTGAGTTACGGTTTGGGTATGAGTGTTGATTAGTAACATTAATATAATTTATCTTATGAACCTAACTCTAATTCAAATAGATAAAGATTAGTATTCATGTTTAACATTCTTATATGATGGAATGATGGTGAAAGAACCTCCTTAATATGATCATAACCTTGATATGTTAATTGGTGGTTATCATAGCCACATGGTTGATACTTGCTTATGCTAAACATGTGCATTATGAATATGATGAGAGTTAATCATATCTAGATTCCTTTCATGATGATGTAATAAAGGAATGTTCTTAATGTTGATATAACCCTACTATGATTGTTGATGAATATCTCCTAGCTCATTAATGTGATATTTTGTTGATCTGGTGTATTGTATGTAAGTGACATTGTTGAGCCTTGTTATAAGGCACGCAAAGATAATGATGATCTTGTAGGGAATAATATGATGGTCGTAATGACCATTGGGCATGATTGAGCCCTAAATGAGGTGTATTCCTCTTGTATTGATAAGGGTTGATACCATGTGATATTGTGAAAAGGATTTTACATCCTATGATAGTATGATGGTCTTAATGACCTTTTGGCATGGTTGAGCCCTGAATGAGGTGTAATCCTCTTATGTTGATAAGGGTTGATACACTATGATTTTGTAAAAATGATTTATATCTTGTGATAGTATGATGACTAGTGTGGTCTCATGAATGGAAAGTTAATAGTAATATGTGATGATGAGATGAGAAATTATGTTTAACACATTTTATATCTTTTCAAAGTGGTGATATTTATATGCTTGCTAGAAGTGTATTAGGGCTTGTATGTCCACTTGTTTGATGCATCCTTAATTCACCGAATTGGCATAACTAATCAAGTGCAACTCTAATCATGTTGTGCCCTATGTCGTAGAGCCATCTTCAGTGTCAGAACTTGCTGGATGGTGAAATGAGTATTTATAAGGGAAACTTGGAGTGCATACTATTGAGTATGTGGGGGTGGCAGGTTGAGGATATATCTTTGTCGTCCACAATGTAGATTGTGGATGTTGGCTATGGTCATGCCTCATACATATGATGTGATTGAGAACGTCTGTGGTCTTGTCTCGATGATTATAGCCTGATGTGATTAGAGGACAACTATGGTTGTACCTCAGTGATTGGGTTTGAATACCTTGGTTTCTAGTGTCATGACCTGTACTGAGGTCGGACTAGTGGTTATCATCTTGACTATAAGTCATTGCGGTGGTAGCTTTGACTGATATGTCACTTCCTTTTTACTTGTACTGACCGAGGGGTAGAGATCTTAGGTTACCGGCACTCCTAGATCTTGTACGGAACCGAATAGCCCTTCATAGGGGTCAGTTGGGCTTTGAATGGTACAATTCAAATTCCCTAGGGCATAATCAATGATGTAATACATCCATGTAGCATATTTATTTAGGATTATACACAACGTTTCACATTGGATGATAACCCTTGTTTGTTATCTTTACATAAAGATGATGCTTAGTGCAATTAAGAGATAGTAGATACACTTAGGTTGTGGATATTCTTAAGATTGTAGATGCGTACATATAATAGCTATGGTTGTGTTGATAACTATACTTCTATTGTTGATTATAATCATGATCTTAGCTGTCTCATGTTGTTAGTTATGTTTAGCATGCTAGCCATGAGTTTGTAATTAGATATGCTTATACTGCTAATCATGCTTATCCAAATAGTTGTGCTTATGTTTTTAGCTCTTCTTATGATGCTGATATGTTCAACCAATTAGACATGCTCATGTTGCTAGCTATGTTATTGTACTAGGCTTGCTCATGATGCTAGATATGCATATGCTACTGAATTGCTTATATTATCAACAAGATAAAGGATAATAGTCTGGCTAATGATGATAGTTATTATCCGCTCCTTATGTATTTTGATAATCATCAATACTATTGATCTTATTTGTTATATTTGATTAAACTGCTTAACTATTTAATTACTTAAAAATGTTGTAATCAATAAATGTTGTTGGGGGCTATATCTCTTACTGGGACATGGGTCTCACCCTTGTGGTTCGCCACATTTTTTTAGGTAATCGGAAGTGAAAAAAACAAATATGTGGCAGAAAAGAGGAGCTATAGTAATGAATCTTTGATAAAGTTGATTAGATTTCTAGTGTGTCTTAGAGTCGTCCCTATACTCTCAGGTCCAAGCAGGAAAAGTTTGTATATGGTGTTTCAAATGAATCAGACTTTTGTTATCATATTAATACTTGCTTGTGTGGCATATACGAATATTGTTCTCCTGTGTATATATGTTGTGGCTAAAGAAATAGAACAATTTGTATCAAATTCTTGGCATAGTTTGGATATAAGAAAGATGTCGGGCTCTTATGAAAATGTTTCTGAGTGGGTGCTGACGTTGAAATCGGTTTTAATTTACCCATATTTTTGGGTATGTGATTAATCAGTGATTGATTGTGTTTTATGTTTTGAGTAATCTAGTTTAGTGTAACGGGTTCTCACATCTGACCTTCAATGGTGCCCTGCAAGCATACGTCCTTAACACCACCACATGCGCCAACACCCACCAAGAACTATCAGGCACCATCCCCCATATCACCTACACACCTGATCGCCATCAGCTATGGTCATTTCCCTACCTGCTAAGGCCTCCACCACCATTTTCCGACCCAAACCCCAACCTAACACAGGTCTAACACACCTCCAGGACCCCGATGACCTAGACAAGCTAGCGAGGGACTCCCTCCTCGACCAGGGTGTCTCACCATAGGCACCTCCCCTAGCAGTCTCGATGGATGTTGCAAACTCCACCAGACCATTGTATGACTCCACTGCCTACAAACCAAGCCTACACCTCTTCCTCTCATCTCGATCCTCCCGACTGGCATCACCTTAGGTCTTTAACCATCACCATCAAAGCCACTTGCAAACAACAGTAACACCAACCTGACATCTTACTCCCAGTAATCCATTTGGTCTCCTTCATGCCTATTGACTGTGAATCTGTGATGCCTCAACCTCACCCTGAACTGACAACCACCATCACGATCAAATAGATAAAGATCTGAGGTTTAAGATAGAGGAAGATGGACCCTCTTCCAACACTACATTGCCAATAGTAATCAGAGTAACTAATCCACAAAAAGTTGAAGATAGACGCAATGCTAGCATGGACTTAATCCATCGAGGATTAGTAGGAGAAGCATTGGACAACATGTCAGTTTTCATTCTCTTGTAATTCCTATTATGTCGGTGTACATTTGAATACTAAGTCTGGTATATGAGAAGTATGTATATAATGGTATCAATGAATCAAATATCTAGATGGCAACCAGGATATAACAATTAGCAGTGATAATAATATAAGACACAAGCTTGTTTTTCCTATAGGTATCATAGTAGTATTAACATTAATATATATATATATATATATATATATGAAACTTCATTAATAAAGGTGGCTTAGTGTTTTAGTAATACTTAGTATGGAAATAAATAAACCAATATTATTATCAATACATATATGCATATCTATATCCAATGCTTTGTCACGATACATTAGAATTTAGACAATAAATATATGAATATCAACCTATTTAGATTAAATGAATGTTAAGTGAGATTCTATAAAAGAAAACCTATTCGATCATGGGTAACCCTAACATGGGAATATAATAGGTGATCAAGACTAAGGTAAGTACAATGTTAAGATCTATAATAGGAATGTACATGTTAGCTTGGGTTTGTCTAATATAGAGAATGTGTTTCTAGAATGATTACTCAATTTTGAGGACCAAGTGAACCACTTGAGCTATCCATTAGTTTTGAAGACCAGGTATGTACTCCTCCCTATTTTTAAATGGGCACTTATATGACTAAATTTTCCCATAATGAGGTAATTCTTGATATACTTACTCTTTTGTTCCACTTGTTGACATATCCTAATTTTCTAAGATTATTATTGACAGGTTGAATTGGGTCAATGACCCCACATGCTATTGGTCTTGTATTATGACACAAGTTTCTGATGTATAATGTATCTAGCCATACTATATTATTCATGGTGGATAATTTGACTAGCTAACTATTGCATATGCTTATGTGTAACCATTAGGGTGTTCATTTCTACCCGGGGTGCGCTTTTCTACCCTTAGATATATATAGAGGCGTGATTTTCTACCTATGGGTATGCTTTTCTACCCAATATATATTTAGGCCAATGAATCAGTGGTGTCTTGGCCCTATTATAGTTAATTTAGTCTAATATATCTACATGTAAATAATTTTTGTAATGTGATGATTGATTGTGGCATGGTTTGTTGTTTATTGGATTATTTATACTGCCTCATTCTTTTGAAAATTCCTTCTTTTGTTGATTCTCATTGAAACTTACCTAGCTTTAATGTCCCCCTCTTTGATGGGAACATATTACTTTACTTTTGGAATAATTAATTCCCTGGTTAATATTTTAATGTACACACTCATCTTTTTCTAATTAATACCTTGTTTTTCTATTTTTTTGGGTGTCCTCCCGCCCAGGTGTAGGTGCTTTACATGGAAGAAACTCAAGATGATTGTGAGAAAATTGATGGACATAAAGACAACATGAGTTAGCCTTGTTACCCTCTGCATATGGGCTTATGTTTATATAGATGTAACCTTTTCATTTTGTGTACCACCGTTAGGATGAGAAAATTATGTATATAGAAACATTTTGTAACTTTGAGAATAGTTATTTTTCCATTGATTATATATTTCATGGCTCACTTTTTACCATTGAGTAGGCCCGCTATCGGGTCCCACTCTTTACAATTTGGGATCTACCATATGAGAAAGGTAGTATCTATGTCTAATGTAGGCACATCACAGAGGCTTGGATATATTAGGATTTATTAGTTATGTTTAATATATAAAATTTGATCTTTTAAAGGAATTTTTTTTTTGCAATATGTTGTTACAACTACATGCAAGCCTTTTGTTTCACCCACATACCATTATAATTCATTTTACTGACCGACATTTTGTTTGTTGGCATTTTAGGTATACATTTCACATAAGACAAGACATGAAGAATAAGATGAAAGATATCAAAGGTATTAAATCTATACCAAGGAGGAATAGTTACATGATACTTCTTCTCAATAGGTATTAGTTCCATGAGGTATATCAATTTACAATTTGTAAATGATATTTGAAATTAAATTGAAATTGTTTTCTTTTATTTGTTATTTGACTAATCTGTATCCTTGGGAGTATAGGTAATGGCTATATATATATATATATATATATATATATATATATATATATATATATATATATATAATGCATGATATATATATATAGAGAGAGAGAGAGAAACCAATTCAGTATTGGGGAAGGAAAGAGATTGTAAATAGAGCAATCATGTCACTAACCTACCCATCCCAAAAAAGATTGGAGTTATAAAATGACGGGTTTCTCTTTTTGGGGATTCTCTTCGCTCTATTTCCTGACATGTCTATACTCTTTTTTTTGGTGGGGGGACTTCAAACTACTTGGACGAGTCCCCGAAAAGTGAAAGCTCAAAGTGGCTCACTTCACTTGGCTTAGAATACATAGAATGAGACATCCCAACAAGTCCTCCATCAACAAAAAAAGATCATTTCTCCCCCCACCCATGAATTCTCATTCCAATTTGGAGTATCTCACTTAAGAACAAGGAGTACAAAGTTTCACAATTGGCCCCTACCAACTCCAATTTGGTTTATGTTCAGTAGTGCTCACCTAACTCCTTCCACATATGCCACCCCTTTCACAGGCAATTCTTTTCTTGCTTCCTTTTTTATTCTTCCTCTCTAAATTCTTCTTTCCCTCCTTCTAGCACCAAGCATGGTAATCTACCTATCTCTTAAAAATGAAGATCAAAATGACTAGTATCTTGCCTTTACATTCTTCGCTCTATTTCAATCATTTCTTTTGGTATATGGTTGGGAATTGTCTTCCCATTCCTGTGGCTCTCATTTCATGCATGTGCTTTGCACTCTTACCTTAATCCAAGAGGCATTTTTCCCCTTCCTGGTCACTTTATAATTGATTATATGCAGAAACTTGCTTTTGGTATCAAGATCAAGACCTTGAGTCTAGGTCGTTTAATCACTTTCACCTCAGATTAGGTCAATAGTATGACCAACACAACTGCTAGTGCTATGGTATTTATCCAAAGGGTGGAGATCATGCAACCTGATATCTTCAACAATGGCATGGTGGTTATTCATGGCCTTCAAGGTTTCACACTACTCAGCTTGATGAATCTTTCTTTGCATCCCTTTCCTTTATGTGGCTCCTGAATGCTACAATCCTATAGTCTTTCTTTCACATAGGATAGTATGGAAGAACAGTTATTGATGAATGAGAATGTTGTTCCAACTCCATGATCCCAGGCCTCGATTGTCTTTGCTAGTGATACCGCTATTAAAGAAGGAGATCTTGTAAAGTGCACCGGGTCTATCGTGGATGTGAGAAAATACTTGTTAGGTTGTGTGGTCAATGCTTTGGGGGTACCCATTGATGGAAAAGATTCTTTATGCGATCACAAATGGAGGTTCATAGAAATGATTGCTAGAGCACAAGAGAATGAAGAGTAATGATTTCAGCAAGAGAAACTAGATGGACTCCCTGAGGAGTTGGGGGACTTCCCTCCATCTTATATTTCTCAATTCAAATCAAGGATGGAGTTTGAGAGAGACTTTGGGATCTTCTCTAAACCCCAATGATGTAGTGAAGGAGGATATTAGGGTAAGCAATGAATAGAGGTTCCCCATTGAGCCTGTTGGAGTTTCATAGTACTGCATCTTTTCTATTTCCTTTCCTTCTCCAAGCCATCCAACTGCACCAATTGCTACAATCCTAAAGTATCCTCCCAAGTAGGTTCTGCAAGCAATTCTCTTTCTTTAGAAGTAGGAGAAAATGCAGTATAACCTTCTAGTAATAAATCTAGAAGGACTATCCATTGGATAATCAAGTTAGCTAGTTCAAGTAAGAGAAAAAGTAGATATATGGAAATCCGGGATAGTTGGTTCCAGGGGCTCTAAAGATTTAGAGAAAGTCAGGGGAAATCCATAAAGAACTGAGTGAGAACTCAACCCCTTGAATGAATTCATTTTTCATCCTTCACACAAGTGTGGAAAAGGTCTATCAATCTACCATATTTGGCCAAGAGAATGAGGTGGTTTACTAGCAAGATCAAGCCAGGGTTGAGCACTCTAGATCAAGAGGTAATGGGGGAAGGATGGAGCTAGTGGGAGGTCCACACCAATAGAGGGCCCACAACCCATTAAAAGTGGTATATATATATATATATATATATATATATATATATATATATATATATATATATAAATATATATATATATATATATAAAGATATATATATAGAGAGAGAGAGTCAGGCTAGAATACACTCGAGTGTACATATCATGTTGTACATCCCAATGGTGTTTGCCTATCTATACCATTTTTTTCCAAAATCTAATCTATTAATCTTCATGTTTACAATAATAATAGGCCACATCCAAAATTTCAGCTCATTTGGATAAGTGTAAGTCACCCATCCAAGGACAACAAAATCGACGCACAAAACTAATTTAAAATTCATGATTTTTGCCTCCTTTAGATGCACGACCAATAAGTGTCCAAATGAGTTGAAATAAGTGTCCAAATGAGTTGAAATTTATTATGTAGTCTGTCTTTAAGATATTTAAAAAGATCAATAGATTAGATTTTTTTAAGTTATTGCATCTTCAAAAATGATTGAGGTGTATAGTGTCTTTGGTACACTCACGCATACACTAGCATGACTCTTTCTCTCTCTCTCTTTATCTATCTCTCTCTCTCTTTCGATATATATATATATATATATATATATATATATATATATATATATATATATATATATATATATATATATATATATATATGTGTGTGTGTGTGTGTGTATGTATATATATATATATATATATATATATATATGTATATATATATATATATAGAGACATGTCATAGGCCTCGACCGTTCTCTAAAACCTTGGGATCCAGATGAGAAGGATATACCCTCCCTCCACTTGCATATATTCAACAACATAAGATTTTGAGAATATATATATATATATATATATATATATATATATATATATATATATATATATAATCATCCGAGACATATCCTATATATATAATCATCTGAGATGTTTCATATATATATATATATATATATATATATATATATATATATATATATATATATATATATATATATATATATATATATATATATATATATCATATGAGACATGGCCTCGGCCGTTCTCTAAAACCTTGGGATCCAGATGAGAAGGATATACCCTCCCTGCACCGGCATATATTCAACAACATAAGGTTTTGAGTTTCCCTTTTAGGAATACTCATTTTACTATCCAGTAAATCATGACATTAGAATAGTTCTATGGCACATGGTGCTACATGATTAGGGTTTCACTTGATTAGTTAAGCCAATTAGGTGATTTTATACTGCATCAATCAATTTGCATACAAACCTTAAAAGGTTTCTACAAAATCATTGGTATATAATAACTTCAGAAGATATGAAATGTATGAGACATATTCTTATCACAACATCATAGTATGCCATTCCATTATTACCCATGTAGATGGTTAAACTTCCATTAGGGCTCAAACATGCACCAAGGTCATTTATACCATTCAAAATATTTCATGCAAGAACATCATTATCTTTCAATACTTTTGAAGAAGGTTCTACATGTCATTAGCACAATTGTTGTATGCAGTTTTAGCATAAGATTTCATCAAACAAAAGAGTTATCACATTTTCAAAGTAACATACTAGGGTTACCATTAGCATAATGAGAGCATCCCTTCATCATTACAACATTAAAGGTAGATAGATATATTAAACCATCACCCACTGAATCACTTTAACTAAGTTTCAACTAGGTGGATTGGATTGGTATCACAAATCAAAACCTATAGGTAATCCATCAGTTCAGACAAACACTTAGGCAAATACTTAGACAAGTCATCATTTCATTAGTACAACTAGGTAAACCATCAATTTGTTAACACATATAGCAAGACTATCGGTTCATTCTTAGACTTAGTCAAAAACATAAACTCTTATTCCTAGCATCCCCATCAGATCATGGATATATTTAGACAAATGCATAACCATTATATCATTAGGGTACTTAGACAAAATAAAAACCATTAGATCATGGAGACTAGCAAGATCATCCTTTCACATAGCTAATCTACCTTGGTCGCGTGCTCCCAAAATGAAGGTGCAATCCCAAAGGTAAATTAGACTTTTAGATTTATAACTTGAAACCTTCAAGGACCCCCACAACTTTATTACAGGATCGAAGTAGATATATGGGGTCAAACACAGGGACATGGGTACGTTAAGGATGGTTAAGATCTTGCTTTCAAGTTGGTTAAACCAATATGATAGTTGGTAAAAGTATCGAACTGGAACTAGTCTAGCAGATTGTCATAAAATAAAAAAAAGTAAAGGAAACAAAGAAAGAGTCTGTGGGACTCTACTAATAAAAGGGATGGAGTTCCTGTCTATATAACCACAAGTTGGGCAGTCTATGCACACGTTCTCGGGCATAAACAACCCTCAAACACCTCGGAGAGCAACCTACATCCAAACATAGTACGTAATGTGGCACCAGTACATGTGGAGGGCCATCCCACTCACTTTCGCACAATGTGACTATAAGCCATCAATGATATGAAACCTCTCTTGAGGACAATAAATCAACACCTTAGAATATTCTAGATATCCGCTCAGGTCTAGAATAGTCTGAGATGCTAGGAATAGATGTGATCTCGACAAAATGTGATGGTGGGCCTGACCGAGTCGGGCTGGGCCTGACCGAGTAGGGCTAGGCCTGACCGAGTAGGGCTAGGCCTGACCATTCCCAGGGTCCATGGTTCTATATAGATCACCTTGAACCATCCTCTTTTTAGATTTCGATCCAAACTACCTTCACTTATCCATGTCTACTACTAATCTTTCGATCCAAGAAGAAATGGAGGTTCAAGAAAGAGATCAACCAAACTAGCAATCATAACCAGAAGGAGAAGATAGAACAGAAACGTACTAGATCAAGAACAAAACTACTTTCTTAAGGTAAAAGTACATAAAAATGCCTAAAATGGGATACATGGCCAAGAAGGAGCTCAACTAGACATGGACAAGTATAGTTGGCACCGAAAAAAGATGGAAAAACATCATTTGTACAGAAACTAAGGAGAACAGTAGAAGAAAGGAGAAGAAGAAGAGATTTAGCCCATAGAGGAGAGGTATCTCTCACTCCTTAGCCTTTATATGGGCTAGATTTCATCTTTGGTTCTTCCTCCTTGATCTTCTAAACTCCTTAGCCTGCATTTTCCTTGATTTTGCCCCAAACATCATCTTGGTGGGTGTATGGAGGTGGAAGATTGTTGGGAATGGAGGGGACTGGGTGAATGGTGGTGGAAAATGATGGCGGATAGAAGTAAACTAAAGAGACGGATGTAGGATGAACACTTCAGCCCTTTCATACCTTTGAACTCTCCCATGAGGCTCTGGGAAAAAATAAGTATGGGCAACCCCCCCTCTAGGTAGATAGGGGCGGTTATTTATAGGTAAATATGGATTGTATGTGATAAGTGGTCATGAAACCTCTTTCAGTCGATACCCTTGGTTCTCAGCTTGACCATGTTGGGCTTGGCCCGACCGTGCCTTATGTTACGGTTGAGACAGATGTAGTGGTCGAAATAGATGTAGCGGTTGATATAGATGTCATAGTTGAGATGGATGTTGGTTGTTGTCCTCAGCCCGACCGTGTCGGGCTAGGCCTGGTCGTGCCGAGTGTAGCAGTCGAAATGAATCTTTAGTTGTAGCGGTCGTGATAGTCATAGCAGTCGAAATCGATGTAGTGGTTGCAACCCTTGGAGTGGTAAGGACTTTGTCCCCTCGACCCGATTGGGCTGGGCCCCGCCCATCCGTGCAGAGTGTAGCGGTCGCTACAGATGGAAGCCTAGCTGCTATAAAAACCATGTGTTGGGGAGAAATCTTAGAGAATAGATGTCTTTCCAAGTTCAGTGGCTACATGTCACAACATTAGCTAGTTGAACGAATTTATCTTTAACAGATATATAAATTATGAAAAGATAAGTATCTGGAGTTATTTTGAGCATATTAAGGCTATGACGTGTATTTTACTATGCGCTAAAAACGCAAGTGTACGCGTCGAGTAGTACAGGCCTTGTGAGGCCCGAGTCGAACACAGGGATACTCGGAAATGTTGGAGACTCCTACTAACTATTTGCGATCAGCTAAGCCGAATAACAAATTGGGGTTGTTGACTAAAATTTAGAATAAAATAAAAATAAAACAAAGCAAACAATCGATTAAAGGTTAATTTAATCAATTCAAAAGAATATCTTTAGGATTGCGGTTTCACCGCGGGTTTTCATTGTATTAGGTTTTATATAATGTCTCAATCGTCTCTCTCTATCTGGGTAATGGCCTGAAAACAGAATTGCCCACTGTCGTGGTACAATTCACTATCTAGGTTTAGGTCGGTTCCACTATCGTAGTAACCTATACCCTAAACTAGATGCATTATGAATGATCTCTCAGTATCCACCATTAATTTTACACCACCTTGGTTAAGGGATTTGTCGATTAATGTAGATTTCGTCTCTTTTCAACCGTTAATCCTTCTTTCAAAGTGATTAAGGGTATTAGGTTATTATTATGGTGATCAAGCATAACAATATATGGAGAAAACGAAACTATACCACATATTTAAGAGAGAAAATATGAATTACTATTATAAAACTGTCATACAATGAATTCCCGGGCTACTCCCGGTCCTAAAGATGGAGGGATTAGCCCTGCATGTTCATCTCACACAAGTACATTGTACAAATAGGGGAAATCATATGAAAAACGTGAATTGAATGGGAAAACCCCTGAACGGAGAAGAACCGGTTGATCCTTTGCGTAGAACACGTGCTTTCCCACCTCTCGGTGGTGAAATCCATCTTCGGCAGCATCCGGATCGACAGGTATGAACTTCTGGCCTCCGTTCTCCTCTCTATTGCTCCTCGGTACTCGTGTAATGGCTAATCAGATCTCCCCCCACTGCTGGGCGGCCGTCATTAGGTATAAGTCCCTAATTAGGTCGTTAATTAACTCCAGCCGTCCGATTGAGATCAATCTGAATCCAACACATATCTGACGGTGTCGATACCATTGACGCGATTCGATGGTATCGACTCACTGCAGTAGTGAACCCTTTCTTTGTCGCACCCGACATCATCTCGATACAATCGACTCAGGTCGATGGTATCGACTTCCTTTAGGCATCAGTTTTGTCGTTTTGCGACGCTGTAGCCTCCGTGCGTCGATGGTATCGACTTGGTGTCGATACTATCAACTGCTTCTTCACCAACAACCTGAAGGTGACTCGATACCATTGACATCAAAGTCGATAGTATCGACTTTTTCCTGCTTCTTTCGGCTGGCAACATGTGACCATGTCGATGGTATCGACATCCGTCGATGGTATCGACGGAAGCAAATACTCGTTTGTCCTAAAATTCAAAGACAAGATCACATCAATTCACACAAATAATAATAATTTGACAATTAATGCTCAAAATGATGAAATAAAGGGGATTTGACATAAAATAGGAACAAAGACCAAATTGGATGAATTATGCGATATTAATCATAGAAATGACTAATTAAAGCATAAAACACATACAAAACATGTCTATAAATGCGACTCAAAATCATCACATCAGGCTATAATGACGCAAAACCATAAATAAGTGCTTAGTATAAATGTCTGAATTTGGGTGTTATCAACCACCCCAAGCTTAAACCCTTGCTTGTCCTCAAGCAAGACTATGTTCAAAGAACAAAAAGATAACATCCAAATTAATTTTGTCTATAAATGCTAAGGTTAAGAAAAAATAGTTTAAAATGTCAATTCTCCTAATTCATGTTGTTTTAGAGAAAACCCCCACTAGTTGAGAACAATCCTACTAAAGTATGATCAAAGACCATTCAGGAAAGATTACGAGAATTCACTACAACTTGTTAGTACTTATGAGGGTTTGAATCATAATAATACAACATTAGAGCATTGTCACTTAGATGGTCCTACGAGTGATGAGTAATGAACTATTATCATGTATTCATGTAGACCAATTAGGAACAACATGCCTCCCACTTATTCCAGTCCTAAGAGGCAATAAAAGCAAAAATACTCTAATGACTTTTGAGGATCCCGATCTACGTTAGGTTGGCCCATGTAACAAGAAAATGTCCCTACAGTCCGAGCTATTTGGCCCAAAGTAGCGGCATGAACTCCTCATACTGTGCTCAAACCAACCTTGCTACTGGAATGATCTCATAGGTCTCCTAGAGTTCCTAGTGACTCTCTAATGAGTTTTTGGGGTGGCACTACCAGACACATCATACCCGCATTCATGAGTGCAGTCATACACTGATTGGACACCATCCACAACTCTCCTAAAAGAGAAAATGATACTCATTTGTTCACACTCAGGCTTTTATCCTCTACATTCTAATTATAGGCCTCAGTGACAAGCTATTTTGAATATTTTTGGATTTTTTGAGCGGCTTAGCCTCTTTTGTAATTTTTAATTTTTTTCATCTTTTTGACTCAATCTAAGGTGAGAGAGCACATAGTCTATCAAGAATAAACTATCCTACTTTATTATAGCTGAAAATTCATCATTATCTGCTAGATGCATGTGTGAAAAGATACTAATAATGATTCAAAGATCCTTAGAGTATAAACGAGTGTGATGATTCTGCGGCTTGGAATTTTGATTATACTCTTGCTGTTTTCCAACACCCATATCTTGGGTATGTCATTCACAACATACATCAAGGGAATGATGTTGTAAGCTAAGAAAAAGGTGCATAACCTAAGATTTATCACCAAACTAAAGGAAAAAGTCAAAAAGCTCGTCAAGCAAGTGATCAAGCAGTTTAAGATGAAAAATAGCACATTTAGGCATACGACTGAGCATTTAATTGTAAGATTTACACTGCAAAACCTTGATTGTGAAGCTACAAACTATGAAACAAAGTCTTACAAAGCTTGAAAATTTTACTCTGAATGAAGGGAACAAGGAATACAAACATGAATGCATGAAAGGAAAGAAATAAAAGGAAACTGGGAAATAAAGGGTGGTACACCCCACCAGCCACGCCAAGCTTAAAATTTTGCTTGTCCTTGAGAAAATCTCAAACTCTGGATGGTATGAATGCAGCTACTACTAGTAGTCATTATTTAGATACTAGTCTAGATTTTCGGTGCTACCCGAGGGATTCTCACGGTTGGAATGCATCCCCTATTGAAATTGGAATGACTGGCCAAAGTCCTGGGGTGGCTGGTGGAATGGCTGGAAGGGCTGCTAGTATGGCTATTGGAATGGTTGCTGAAATGGTTGTTGAAAACCCAGAGGAGGTGGTGGAGGGAAGAGTATGTTGAACCTCTATCTGAGGTACTATACATCTTACTTCATTGCATCGAACCATCTATTGGAATCAACCCTAAAATCTATCATAAACTCATAAAGGTTCCCCAAGTTGAGATTTGAGGCATATTTCTCCTGTTGAGGACATTGTTGGTAGTCTGTTGAAGGCATCCCAGTGTAGGGCCCTCCCTAATATGGGATGTCATGGAAGGTTGCCCTTATATATTGCTTGGCCTCTTGAGTTTCTGGCACTGGTGGTGTTGAAGAAGATGCTCCTGTAGTGTCGCCTATCAGAAAAACATTACCCTGAGTGTCTAGTAGAGAGACGTCCATGACTAATGTCTGACATGTGAACCTTGCATCTGTAAGCAATAGTACCCTATGACTGTTGTGACCAAGGACATAAAGATATCCTTTGTTGATGTCCTGATCATTGTTGGACGTATTAAGAGGTCCAAGTCCAACTTAGACCACTCAGCCTTGTCCTACGTAAGTATCGAATGGTTGTAGCCGATCCTAAAAGTGATAATGCCCACCATTGGCACAAAGTTGACTTGCTCCTTGAATGAGTTGTGAAAGTGGCAGGTGATGAAGTTCCCCATATTCACTTTTCTTCCTATTACTACACACCACAAGATGTAGAGGTTGGCCAAGCTAAGCACCCCCTGACTATCCTACTTCTCCAGGATACAGTTCATGATCACCCAGTGCAGATAACAAAGTATCAGGTTGTGGATGTGTGAAGCTTTGGCAGCACTAGTGACATATCTATCCTCCCTGGTAAGCATCTTCCAAGTATCGGGAGGGTTGAAGTTATTGTCTACTAACTCCATACGCCCCCTGGACATCTCTATGTAGTCATTTGTTGAGTGTGACTGTCAACTATTAAGCTGGTCTTCAGTGACATGATGACTCTAGTTCAGCAGACGAAAGTGCATAATCTTGTGATGTTGGTCTTTGGGAGGTTCGAGCATAGCATAGAACTCATAGGTGAGTGTATGATATGCATCACACTGTGAATAAGCAAGGATGTTGAAGCCTACTATTGCCATATATCCAATGTCTTGGGCATGTATGCTGAGTTTGATGTGTGTGTCTGGGTCGGCATATCTAGGTTCTGTGAGCTTTCTCTTATCTTTTCTTGGCGGGTCGAAATTCTACTTTTACTTCATGTTTTGGATCCTAGGCTCAGGGACTAAGGAGGGTTGAGGCATGTTGGTCAGAGTAGAGTTGTGCGATAAGGATGATCTTTGTAGTGATGCTAACTGCTCTGCAGATTTCCGATGTTGTGCTCCTATTGATGATGCTCTATGTACAGGTCCTTATGAAGGTCCTTCATGATATCTTGTTGAAGTATGCATCCCAATATCACAATGCAACTGGTATAATTTGTCAGAGACCTCTTCCACACCATCTGAAACGCCATTGAATGTGTCCATTGGAGTGGAAGACACATAGTGGAAGTTTGAATTAGTCTCGTACAACCCAAACCTTGTTGAAACGGAGTGCATTGTCTCATCTTTGTCCACCGAGTTAGTGGTTCATGTGGAGAAAGGCATATATCGACTCTCTTTCTCTATTGGTGAAGAGGATCTCTTTTCCCCTTTTTTTCATGGCATCATCTTCTTGAGTCTCTTAAAGCTATTTCTCATTGCATCCAATGTGTTGAACATTGGTACTAATCACGATCTGATCTTCTTGGTCGTGACTATGCTGACCTGGACACGGTCAGGCGTAGACATCTATTGTTGGGGCAGCATACTTGCTACTATTTTTGACAAACTTCTGACATGACTGGGTAGGCATGGGCATGGGCAGTCTGTAGTGGAGGTGGTTGGGAAGAGATCACGGTGTTGTGCTTGGGGATGTCGGGCACGACCGAGTGCAGCTGGGCACAGTTGGGCCAAGGTGGAGGTAGTTGGCATCAGGTCTATGATGCTTTCTCCTGCCGACTCTCGGCACGACCGGGCGTGCGAGGCCACAGGCAGTCTGGGGTGGTGTTGGTTGTGTCTAAGGAGTCAATGAACAGTTTTAGGCATCAGAAAAAAGGGCACGGTGGTGGGGAGGTGGTTGTGATGGCTTCACTGACATCTTCTGCGTCAGTGATGGTGGTGGGCTACTGTGGCAAAATGAGACGATGGTTGGATACTATGGGTTGTTATCGTGGTGGCTTTTTGAGGCTTGGTACTGCAGTGGATGAAAGGTTGTGGTTGGTAGGGTAGCTGGTTCCATCATGTTGGATGGTGGAGGAGGCAAGAAAAAGAGGGAAAAATGACGACAGCATGTTAGGGCTTCACTAGGATGAGAAGGAAATTTGGGGAAGTTGATGTGGGAAAGAAGGGCTCAGTCTAGGGTTATTTATAGGGCATGGTGCTCAATTCCTTGCTCAGCCCAGTTGGGGCAGGCTGGGCATGGTCGTTCTGGTGTGGCAGGAAAGGAAACCCAAAACTAGAAAAATTAGAAAACATAGATAAAGGCGGATAATGGACAAAAGAAAAAAACACGGTCAAAAAGGTGGAAAACATCTGTCAAAAGAAAAAAATTTGGTCAAAAGGCCGATTTAGTTGGATACAGACTGACACATCAATCAGTAGGCCCATCAACCTTGTCGTATTGACCGACTTTTGACCATTGACTGAGGTCCATGGATAGTTTGTCGGGTAGTGTGGTGGCCAGTAAGGTTGGGCGCAGTCCCATGGGGAGATTTTGAAAAATCAGTCAATTTTTGATCTTTTGACCATTAAATGACTGGTCAAAATTTGGAAAATACATAGGATGTGCCTGACCGTGCTGGGCCTGGAACGACCATGCCCATTTCGGGCTGAGCGTTCTAGTCTCAGAAAAATCTAGATATCGTGTTTGTAACAGTGGAAAAATGAGGTAGGAAATTTAAAAAAAAATGAATTACCAAACTCAACCTTCAATAGATTCAAATAAAGATATGTCAAAAAAGATTCTTCCGTGGTAACTGTCAGGGTAGTAAAGGAAGAAATGCATGCAAATTGCAATAAAGAAAATCTAAATGATGCAGATGTGGGAACTAAAATTGAACTATTAGAGTATAAATAAAATTATAGTTGAAATGACATTATTATGCAAAAATTATGAAAGCAATATTGTGTGGATGGCTGCCCCACAACTCCTACATTGGATCCCAAATCTGTAGTTTTGGTCTCCGTATTACTTGTGTCCTGCTGATTGGATCCATCGTGAATGAGAACAATAAGAAGGGATATAAGCTTTTCTGTGTCTGGAATGTATGAGTAAAATCCAGTGGCTCGACGAAGTCATTTCTGTGCTCGAATTGTTCTAAACTATATCAAAATGGATTCTTCGATAAAGCATCCTCAAGGTTCCCATCAAAGTAGGAACCCAGATAAGAAAACATTAGGATGTCAGCCAAGGATGAGATGAAAGAGAGAGGCTGAAAGTTTCCCAAAGAGCTCCTCTCTTCTCTCTCCACCTCTGAACTTGAGGTTGGATGCTTGGATAAATTTTCATGTACAGTCTGACTCATCCAATCACCTACTGAACAAGAAGTGTCTCCAAGTAACTCTATTTCCAACTCTACTACCCCAAGCATGTCACCTTCTATGGGGTCTAGGTTATCTTCATGTTCAGCAGCCATTATGTAGTGGATCATCCATCATGCTTCCTTGATGTCAACTTTTCCTTGAAAAGGGATAGAGAACAATGTCATCTCATGTTGTTCCAACTCATTGTCATCAGTATACTCACTATTCCAATTTGAGAAGCTATCATCATCATCCTCATCGAACAAATTGTTTCAAACCATTATTGTTGCACTGCTCAAAGTGAAGGGACAAGTCTCAACATGAGAGATATCAACCTGGTCTAGATTAATGTCTGACTCAGGTTCCTCAAACTTATCCTCATGATGTGAGGGTGTTTGAATGCCTTGGTGAGGATAAGAGTCATCATCATCATCATCATCATCATATAATCATTCATGCATGTGTCTTGTATCTTCCATTGGTTGATCAGCTGAATCATCTAGATAAAATGAAGGGTTCCCCTAGGTTGGTGGTTCTTCACAGAAAAAACTTGGTGAATCCACTAGATGGTCTGAATAAGGTTGTGGTGTATACTCCACTTTAGGCCCAATGGAATGGTTTTGATGACTGAAATCTTCCATGTCTTACATTGGCTCTTACAAATGTGTTGTAGCTAAATCAATGAGGTATTAAAGCCTACTTCCCTATTCAACATCCTTATCATGAAGTTGTTGTACTTAAGCAACAATGCTTTCAAGATCTATCAATTCTATCATACCATTCTATTGGGAATCTGTTGTATTAAACTAATGGTTTTGGATGAACCCTTGTTCAACAATTTGAAATAGACTTCTACTGCGGTCCGCGATCTTAGTGGCTACTTGAAAATGATGATCCTACTTTTCTAGTAGTTGTTGAAGTGTATCGTCTTGTTCTTGCAAATGAGGAGCTAAGAAGGAGATTAGCGCATCAGTAATTTCTCTAGCTAGCTCCACTGCTCTAATCAGTTCTTGATCCCACACTAAATCAGAGGTCGAGGGTTGATCAAAAATTTCCTTTACTGAGACATCGGATAATGATGATGGTGGGGGTGAGTATAGCTCAACTAGTTGTACCGCACAGATATAAATTATTTTCCAGCAATCAGGACAGTGGAAAATTTTAGGAGGATAGGTGGACAAGATAACTTGTCTTGCGGAAGCAAGATCCATGACTAAAAAACTTTAAGAATAAGGAAAGTTATTCAATATATATATGAACAAGTATGTGCAAAGAAAAATAAGAACTATACATATATATAGGCTTATGGATGACATAACAAAATCTTTGAGCATCCAAATGTGGAAAATTATGTCCCTGTCAACGGTGCAAAAACATTGATCGGCCCTGGGCGCGTGCACCAAAAATGGAGGCACGATCCCAAAGGTAAATCAAACTTTTAGATTTATAACCTGAAACCTTCAAGGACCCCTACAACTTTACTATGGGGTCAACGTAAAGATATGGGGTTGAAAATAGGGACATGGGTATGTTTAGGGTGGTTATGATCTCACTCTTAAGTCAGTTAAGACAACATGATAGTTGATAAAAGTATGGAACTAGATCTAGTCTAGCAGATTGTCATGAAATAAAGCAAAATAGAGTATGTGGAATTCTACTAATCAAAGGAAATGAGTTCCTGGCTATGTAACCACAAGTTGGGTAGTCTCTACACCCATTCTCATCCGTAGACAACCCTTGAACACCTTGGCAAGCAACCTACATCCAAACATAGTATGTATTGTGGAACCTATACCTGTGGGGGTCATCCCACTCACTTTCACACAACGTGACTATAACCCATCAATGATATGAAACCCCTCTCGATGATGACAAATCAACACTTTAGAATATACTAGATACCCTCTAGGGTCTAGAATATTTTGAGATGCTAGTAATAGATGTGATCTGGACATAACCTGATGGTGGGCCCGATTGGGTCAGGCTGGGCCCAACCATGCCCAGGTCCATGGTTCTGTACAGATCACCTTGAACCATCATGTTTTTAGATTTCTATCCAAACTACCTTCTCTTATCCATTTCTACTACTAATCTTTCGATCCAGACAGAAATGGAGGTTCTAGTAAGAAAGAGATCAACCAAACTAGCAATCATAACTAGTAGGAGAAGATAGAACAAAAAACATACTAGCATAAAACTACTTTCTTAAGGTAAAAGTACATAAATATTCCCAAAACGGGCTACATAGATAAGAAGGAGCTCAACTAACCATGTACAAGCATAGTTGGCACCGAACAAAGATGGAATAACATCATTTATACATAAACTAAGGAGAACAGTAGAAGAAAGGAGAAGAAGAAGAGATTTATCATGTAGAGGAGAGGTGACTCTCTCTTGTTAGCCTTTGTATGGGTCATATCTCATCTTTGGGTCATCCTCCTTAGTCCTCTGATCTCCTTGGCCTACTTTCTTATCGATTCCACTCCAAACAATAGCTTGGTCGATGTATGGAGGAGGAAGATGGATGGCAATGGTGGGAAGTGGGTGAATGGTGGTGGAAAATGATGGTGGGTGGAAGCAAACTGAAGAGACGGATGTAGGATGAGCACTTCAGCCCTTTCAGACCTTCAAACCCTCCCACGGGACTCTAGGAACCAAAAACTATGTAGAACCCCCCTCCAGGTAGCGAGGGGTGGGTATTTATAGGTGAAGGTGGATTGTATGTTATAAGTGGTTGCAACACTTGTCTCGGTCGCTACCCTTGATTCTCAGCGCGACCGTGCTGAGCTCAGCCCAATCTTGCCAAGTGTTACAATCGAGGTAGATGTAGCAGTAAAAATGGACGTAGCGATCAAAATGGATGTAGCGATCGGGACCCTTGAAGTGGTCGCGATTTTGTCCCCTCAGCTCGACTATGTCGGGTTGGGCCTGGGTGTGCCGAGTGTAGCAGTCGCTACAGATGGAAGCCTAGCTACTGCAAAAATCATGTGTTAGGGAGAAATCTTGGAGAACAGTTGTCTTTCCAAGTTTGGTGCATGGATGTCCCAAAATTTGCTAGTTGAGAGACTTTATCTTTGAAAGACATATAAATTATGAAAATATAAGTATCTAGAGTTATTTTGGTCATATTAAGGTTAAAATGACACAAAACCATAAATAAGTGCTTTGCATAAATGCATGCATTTGGGTGTTATCAATAGAACAAATATAGATTCATATACCACACAAGAAATAACCATCAGAGTATGGGCTTTAAAAAACCATCTATTTCCAAATTCATTATTAAAATGAAAATTAAAAAAAGTGCTTCACAATGTTTAGGCCAGTCAATTCGGAAGTTCGATTTGATTCAACCCCTTGCCTCAGATTGCTAAATTTATCTTCTTCACTTTCATTCATTATCGGGTAGCAAGGAGCTCTTTAGATTTAGGTGAATGGGAGGACAGATCTAGGAATGAATCAGTCGAATTTTATTGAATCAAGTGTAGGAGTGATCAAATATGTGGTTCTTGATCTGCCCATCCCTTGGGGGTCCTTCTTGCTGGTTGGTTTCATTATCAAAAAGATGCCCCAAAATTGGAGCATTTTGATCTTGAGTTCCCTATTTATTGAAAAAATCCCATTATTGGCTCATCCTTCCCATTAGTTCCTTTGGTGCACTAGGAAAAACTATTAATTGATTCAAGGACTGAGCAAAAACCTTTGTTCATTTTCTAAATAAAACCATCGGATTAGGTACCTAGTGAAGCAATCGTTTCTTAATTTAGTTGGATAATCATTTTGTAAAGTAGTACAGCCATTGGTTGCAAGCAATAGATAAAGCATCAATTCCTAACACTAAGAGAAAGCAGTTCTTTTCATTAAGTAAAACCATCATTTGATGTGCGAGGTAAACTATAATTTCTCAAGATAAGTAAAGCCATCATTTCACTCTCTAGTGAAACCATTGGTTTCTATGCACAAGTAAAACCATCAATTCAGAGACTAAGTATAAACCATCATTTCTCATGAGGATTCAAATCATCGCTTCATAGTTCTAAGTCAGAAATCAATTCATTATAGTTAAGGAAACACCATCATTTTTATACTCAAGGAGACCATCGGTTCATAAACATGCAAGGTTTAGGTAGCTTACTTCAAAAGAAGAACATGCATAAGATCTAGGGGTATCAATATGATAACTACTACTCATGTTTAAGAAGTCCATAAAGGATTGTCTTACTTTGTTTAATTAGGTTACTAGGGCATGATCTACTTAGATTAAGTTGAAAGTAGGCAAGAAATGGGAGGAAAGTTATATATCTCACCTCAAGGAGGTAGCTTGAAGGAGTGAAGAGAGACCACATATTTAGATCTCCAAACATCCCAATATGGCTCCTTTCTTCAAGACCAAGGAAGATTTAGAGCAAAAGAGAAGTGAGAAGAGGTTTGTCAACCACATGCTTGAGTTCTACCAAGAACACCATGGATTCACCCAGAGAATAAGAAATAAGAACAAGAGAATAAAGAGAAAAAAAAGGTAAGGAAGAATATGTTACTTGTTTAGGCAAAGAAACTAGGTTAGGAAGCTCCAAATGATTCTAGAGAAGGTAGATCTAAACCCTTAGAGCAACATGCAACCAAGCTTCGTCCTCAAGAGCTCTCCTTCTTCCATAAAGAAAGAGGGATGGCCCTCTAAAGAAACAAGAAGAAGATGAAGGAGTGCAAACAAAGTTTGTTTGGGTGAGAGACGAGGATTTTATAAGGCTAGGATTAGAGAGAAAGGTAGTTGAGGGTTGAAAGAATGCTTCCCATGTGTCAGAAGGTCAAAAACTCCCATCCATGCAAAAGGAGATATACCATCGGTTGTCAACCTAGGAGAATCATTCATTAGCATACTTAGAGAAAACCATCAAGTTGTATCATCAGAAAAACCATCGGATCATGCCCATACTTAGCCACATATGCAAACCCTGCTCCACCATTGGTTGGTGCATACTACATGGAAAACCATCATTTCTTGTGCCTCTAGAGAAAACCATCTAATCCCATTCTACAAGCTAAAACCATTGAATACTTCACACTTATAATGAAACCATCAGATTCCTAACTTACTTGGAAAAACCATTGAGTTGGGTACTTAGGTGAGAAACCCTAGTCCTCAACCCTAAGTAGAAAACACCAAAAATTGAGGGTGCATCTAGGTGTTTCAAAGGTGTAACTATATCAAATATGTTGAGAAAAATTATGGGGAATATCATACATGTCTAAAAATTACAAATAAAACCCTAGATATGGAAAACAAATCACAAAAAGACTCATATAAGCACCTAAATTGCAAAACTAAATTAAACAATGTCCAAACTGAACAAAATTTGAAACATAGCTTAGTCACCTGATATCAAAGTATAAGTTAGGGATTAATTGACATTTTAAGCACACAAATAGATTAAGAAAGCATGTTTAATCATAAATCTAGGTCATGGGTCTTACAATATTCATGAGTAAACTCTTATTCGAGGTGCATCCTATGCATGTGACCCTATATGTCCCAAGTTACATTGGATGTGAATGTCCATACCCAATTTAGGACATCACAAGGAATGAGCGGTATCTGCCAACACATCATTGTGACCCAAGTAATTGGAAAGTTGGAGAACAACTTCAACCTACAATCCATGATTAGTGTTACAATGTGTTGACATGAGAGTTATACATTCTCCATATTTTGATAATGACTTAACCATTCCATTCATATGTATCTAATATATTTGTTCAACATTGATTTTAGGCATTAGGTACATGAGGAGGATCAAATTACACAAGCCCTAGCTTGTCCAATTTCAATTCAAATACAATGCAAGTGTCCAATTTGGGAAACCACTCCAAATCACCTTAGATTAATTTTGTAATCACTTGAATTGATGACATGACTTGTAACTAAGATGAGAAAAAATCAGGAACACTTAATTCCAACATTTGGTTGCTCTAAAACCATTTTGAAAAATTTGTCACAGTAACTCTGTCAGTCGAGTTTGAATCTCGACCGACCGATTTACTGAGAAAAACTAATTTTGACTCATCAATCGAGTTTCCTAAAACAAGCTCGATTGATAGTTTAGCTTTTTAGCTTTATCATTAAATGGATCGGTTGAGTTATCTTTATTGAAATTTGAACAAATGTACTATAATGAAAATGTAGAAAAGTGATTCCAAACGTTGGAGAGTTTTTGTAAACAAAAATAGATGTGTTGCAAGTTGTAAAATGGATATTTTTCCTTCTCATGTGATCCCACGCTCAAAGGAACACCCCAGCTATAAATAGAACCCCTTGGAGTTCATTACAAGTTTACTCATTCATGCTATGCTTGGTCCTTGTCATAGTTGAGTGAGTCACAAACTTTTTAGCCCCTTTCTTTCTCTCATTTATAAAGCATTTCGTGATCATGAGTGAGTTAGGCAAGTTGTAAGAGAGCTACCTCCATGTTATCTTGTAAATATCCCATTCCTTCCATCTTCCCAATCCCCTTTCTCAAATAGAAAAGGTTGAAGCGAGCTTCTCCGAATGAAGGTGAAGCTTATATTCTTCTTCAAAGTTGAAGAAGAGGTGAAGGTCTTATCCAAGTGAAGGAGAAGGGAAAGGAAAATATTCAAGAAGAGTGGATAATTCCTTCAAGGCCAAAGACTTGATGCAAATGTGGGTAAGTCCTTGTTGAAGGCTGAAGACATCTTGATCAAGTGGGTAAGTCCTTGTGTAGGTGAAAGACTTTTGTCTTGAATAGGTAAGTCCTTGGATGTATGGTGGTTTCCTTGTATCTCTTATGATGGAATATAAATATACATGGGTTGCAAAGTCATAGAGGTTGACCTCTCTAGGTAGTGGATTGACGATCTCCTAGTTTGGAGATTGGAACCACTCTAACCACCTTCTCCAAGTGTATGTTTCAATCTCTCTCATCCTTGCTATGATTTCTTAGATAGGACTTCAAATTGTTCTTGATATAATTTGAAGGTCTAACTATTCTTGTGAGAATTTTGAAGCTATATTCACCCCGCCCCCCGAGCCCTGGATCCAACATAATGATCATATAGATCCTTTGTCTCTAATATCCAGATTGAACTCAAGGTATGGAATCCTCATCCTCTTTAGCATTCAGTACGTGTTTCTGGAACTAGAGCAGGCAGTCTAAGATGCATGTGAGCTCACATATCATATATTTATTCATATGAGTATGACCATACTTTTATTACTATTGCTTATCAAGTGGTACAAATATCAACTCTGGTAGGAGGGACACATCCCATCTACATCACTCACAATCAATCTCCATGTGTCACAATGTATCCGAGCACCACCTTTATGGAAACCCTTATTCAAGGTCACGTTGTATGATGTCAAAGTATGTGAAGGACATGTGATGTGTAGTTATTTTAGGTCTAAGAACCACAATCACTACTATCACTATGAGAGCTGATTTTGACTGCCATTCTATAGTATCCATGAATCTGTAACATCCCAATTTTCTAAAACATATAATTCACTGAGCAGAAGAATAATCTTATTGGGCACAAACATGATAATCATTGCATAAAAATAAAGTTTAAATAAACCAACATAGGATACATTACATAGTTTCTCATATCTCAAACTCATAACATAAAACTCACACTCTAGGCTAAAACATGTGTCTCATAAATATAAAGTATTGATAGTTGGCACCCCACCATGTATGGTCTAAGATGTCCTTGAGCTCTTTCTTCAGTTGGTCCTTAGGTAGCTTTTATCCTTGATGTTGCTCCTTTCCTACGGGCATCACGCCCCCAACCATGCATAAAACAGTTTATATGTGGAATTGAACATATTATAAAACTGAAATAACATATACTTTGAAAAGGAAACATTTAAACAAAATTATTTGTATTTTATCATTGTCTTTTATCTGACTTATATAAGAATTCTCAATTGTTGCACCGCAGTGCCTCTTCTCTTTGTACCGAAATGCCTCTTGAATTGCATCGTAGTGCTCTGTATGCTAGGAAAGCCCATGATTTGCACCAAGGCTCTCTGTATGCTAGGAAAGCCCATTATTTGTACCTAAGTACACTGTATGCTAGGAAAGACGATGACGAGGGTCTTATATAAGGTTTATTCATTATCTTTACTCTTTACTCTTTAATAGTCTTTACTCTTGCTCTAAAACGTGAATATGATGTGATATGATAATTCTTGAAGATAAATAGTAAAAAGGATTTCATTTATCCATTAACTTTTAACTTTGATCAATAAAATCATAGCATGAATAATACAATCACATAATAACATGTACATTTTACATAATAGCATATAAACATCCAATAATAACGTTCAAAGTACATGGACCACTTATGGAGATTGGAGCAACTCCTAATGTTCTCTTGATGTTTAGGGAACCCTAATTACCATGTGTAATTAATTAAAATGCATTAATAATCATTATCCAACCTAATTTTAGGGTTTCATGGCCCTTGAACAAATCAGGGAAATTTGGATCAAAATGGGGACTCAAAACAACCATATTATTTTTCCTCGTGTTTTTATCTTTCCAAGGGGTATTAATTTATTTTGTTTCTAAATTGATGTTTGAAACATATAATAAGAGAAGAGGCACTCTAGTGCAACCCAAGCGGCACTTCGGTGCATAAGAGAAGAGGCACTTTGGTGCAAAACCCGAGGATTCTTATATAGGTCAAGATAAAAGACATAATCTCAAAGCAATTGTCTCTTTTTCAATATTTATCGTTAAAAGTTTATTTTTAGTTTGCATGTTTTATTTAAAAATATAATATGTTCAATTTCACTTACCAACTTTTTTGATGAATGGTTGGGGGTGCGATACCCGCAAGTAAGGAAAAAACATCAAGGAAAGGGTCTTGTGAAGATAAGCCTAAGGAATAGCTCAAGGTTTCTCAGGGTTTTGTGTGGTGGGGTTCCATCTATCCTAGAAGATATAATAATTTAGATTGGAGTTTCTTTCAAGTTCCAAATCATGTATATATATGTTAGATGATATATTCAAGAACTCAATTGTAAACAATGTATGAATCAAGTTCAATTTTAATGCATGGTTTTTCATTTATATTTTTGCTATGAATATCATGCTTTTTAATGTTCCTCTGAGCCAAGTGACCCATGTTATGGACAACATAGGGTTTTCTTCTGCTGTCATATATGTGTTTGGAGGGGTGTTAAAGTATCACTCTGAATGTGGGTCTTACTGATACACCATTCTCTAACATGTACCTATGTGTTTGACTTGATATCACATATCATGACTGGTGAGACTAATAATTAGTCAACACATACTCTAGTCTTATGTATTATTGTTGTCTATTTTGATTCCACAGTAATATCTGACTAGGGACATAACAAGAATGTGTTTACTCTTATCATACATATGATCTAATTGTTTAGGTCTTCAACCTAAATACATATGTTATTGAGTAGAACAATTGTTTAGATGGATACTATTTATGTGTCATCATCTCATGTTTGAGGCAAACATAAGAGATTGAATTACCTTTATAACTATCAAATCAAGTATATTACCCCCCAATTACAATCATCATATGATTGGCTCCATGGGCATACATAGAAACATCAATATGTGATATTGAGCTCACACAGTCTTAATAGTCTTCTCTAATTTAAGATATATAGATTAGCATTTAGAAAAATCCATGTCTAAGTTTAGTCTGAATATATGTGACAAAGTACTAATACAATCATGATAACATTAGTCACTTTGCAAATTGAGTTATTCTTCAACTCATTCATGTTAATTGGGTAAAAATAATGTGTTTATAGATACCAAACTTTACTGATGATATATGAACATCATGCCAATGTATCAAGGAATCCACAGGTTGCACATATAAGGATACTTACATGAATTAGATTTTGCAATCACAGATATGATTAGAATTGTTTTGAATCATGTAATATTGATTTATACACAATTGAGTGACTAGGCAATCTAGTCAGCCGACTTGATGGTTTGGATCAGGTGGTTGGATTGAATTTCAACCGTCCAACTGATCAAATTCTACAAGTGAGCAATCGACTGACTAGATAGTTTTGTTGGGCTACTTGGTGAAATCTAGATTGAACAAGAATGAGAAAAACTCGATTGATGTAGAATCAAATTGATAAATTTAAATCATAGAAATACTTGATGACCAAATGAACCGGGCAAGAAATGGACCAATCCACTGACTAGTTTAGTGAGTCAAAAATTAATTAATGAACACGTTGAGTAATGGAAGTATGTCTGAGTTTTCCAATTTGATATTAGTTGTGAGTTGTGAACAGGAGAGGGATTGGACTTTTTAAAATACAAGCCCATGAATCTCTTAAATAAGTGGGTGTATTTTTAAGGGAATATACATACACATGTTCAAACAATATATCCATGAGTTCACTCTCTTGGGTAGAGAAAAAATCACTCCAAAGGTGATATCCTACAAGAGAAGGAGAAGGAGAGTGAGCAATACTAGCACATTGATTACTCCAAATTCTACTTCCTCTTGATGACCAAGGTGGTGCACCAAGAGTTCAAGCATCTACATTGATGATGTAGATGCCAAGATCCTTGGGAAGAGGCTTAAGGACAAGAAACATTCACAAAGAGAAGATAAGGTGGTGTGCGATGACAAGGTAGCAGCGAAAACAACAACAACTACATATATGGATTCAGAAGTGTAAGTTATACATCAACATAAGATGTATCTAGTTTTTGGCAAAATAGTGTGAGCCAAGGTATATTACATATCCATTATATGCCTTTAATATATTGTTGTTGTATATCTGGGACAAATCCATCACCTAGAAGTTTAATTAGGAAAAGTTTTACATTTTTGATGTACCCCATCCCCGAAAATCCTACAAAACATGAAAAAAAACACAAAGTGTTGTGGAATGCAAACTTCCTCAAGAAACACATTAAATACAAAAATCTAGTAGGATTCACTTTGAAGAGGGGAGTGTATGATGCTATTAGTCTAATGAGAGATGTTTTTCTCTTGGATCATGATAACCCAACCACTGAGAGAGACCCCATCAAGAGACAAGTTTTAGGGAATTTCATGAGTCCATGATATATGGTACTCAATAAATGTATATCAACATGTTAGGATGATTAATAGAAACATTTCCCTTGGTCTATCTTGACATTGATATATCATCTTAGAACCACGCACTATGACAAATTATGAAACAAAGTCCAAGCCTAGCTTTAACATCGGAAATCTGATATCTCTAAAATGTTAGTAGGCTCACTCTTTTCAATACCTTATCCTATATCTTCACTTATTATCTCAATTGTTTTTCATTTTTTTATAGTTATAATGTATCCTAATAAGAGAATCATTTTAGGGTGCCCTCAGGGAGAAAAGTAATCTTAAGCTCGGTGGGAAGGGATATCATTTTTCACCTGAGTCTATATCAGGATGTGGAATCATTAACAACAAACCATACACTTGTTTCTTAATGACAAAGAGCTTGGACGTCCTTCTTAATCACTATGAAAAGACTGAGTTACTTTTCTTAAAGTTCAAGTAGTATCTATGCAAGAAAGCTGGACACAAATCCATTACATATCATTTTTACCTTGTCTAATCACATTCCTCTTTGTGCCATTTTTAAAAGGGATTGTCCATTTTCCAACTACAACATCTTGATACTTTCCTTGATATAGATCCTTGGTTTGAAGGACTTTACATAAAATACTAATAAATATATGTTAATATTCATAATGTTGGCAATAGAACCTCCAATATTGGTGTTAAATACCTCCCCACTATAGGGAATTCTATTATTTACACTCGATAAAACATCCAATCAAGTACCCTCAACCATTTTATGTACTCCATTCAATCACCCCATAGAGCGGCCTCGCCAAAGAGTCATGTCAACTAAATTGGAGAGAACATTGATAATTTAAACTACCTAAAGAATAGGGACAAACTTTCCCTTTTGACAAGTGTTTTTTAACAAAGATTTCTCCTAACCCACAGATCTTCTATTGGTCAATGGGAATGACCAACATTCTCTTTATTTCATACTTTGTAAAAGAGACTATTATGGTCCTCACACATGTATAATGTGATGGGATCATATCATAAATATTGAAATTCTCTTCTACTATATCTTTGTCTAAGATATTTTTCTTATAGATGATTGTCAACCATGAATATCAACTTGTTTTCCATTATCTAGCTTTCATCCTTCCATTTTCAAAGTAGTGGCCTTTTGAAAATTCTTGTATGTGAAATAAATTCTCTTCGAAATACTCAAAGTGAAATACGTACACATCTTTTCAAAATTCAATATCAAATCTCTCTTCAGATTGTCAAGCATATTACCTCTAACGTTCTTTGTTGGCATAAATTTCCTCTAATTCACTTGGTAATATTGTTATTTTCTTGTTTATATAACATATTAAGTTTAATATGGGATGAGAAAGGGTAGATGCTTATTCACTGAAAAGGGTGGTTTTGTTTAACATTATATAAATAGGTCATTGCCATTGAATTGATCCTCTCTTTCCCCTTTAATAAACAAAATACTTGACCATGTTGCATATTTCTTCTTCTCGAGTTTATGATGGTATGAAGACCTTGATACGTCCCTTTTTCACTTTAGCAATGTCTCATAAGGGATTATTGGTGTTTATTTACTCTGGTCGTTGATAATATTGGATGAAGTTCTTGATCTCAACTTATGTTGTATTTTTTCATACTATCATCTTTCTTTTCAGTATTGGTGAACTCTATTTGTTTTATAGCTTGTTTTTTTGATCTCTTGTCCCTTTGAAGCTATTTAAGTATAAGGGTTTTTTGTTTGGGTATATGTGTTGTAATCCTATTTATCTTTCTGAGAGAAAGTACTACATTAAGATGAAGAAGTTGCATCCACAAGGCTGTGAATGTGACGGGAATGTGATGAACATCTGATGGGCAATTGAAAAGAAACTTGATCAGAGACTTGAAGTGTTTGTTATGTAAATGTGTACCTATCTGTTCCACATAGGGGTTGAAAGAAGATTCAATTCTTCTAGACACTATAACCAAGGTTCTTAAGAAAATAAAAAATATATACAGAAAAAGAATACTATGAAACCATGTGGTGGAAAAAAACATTTTCCAAGATAGAAATTATGAGAAATTAGCTCCCACCATAACAAACTTTAAATCCAATTCTCATTGACGTTTTTTTGTTTTGTTTCTTAGATTGAAATCACAAAAATCAGTTGGTGACTTAACCAAAACATATTAAAAATAAAACATTCTAAGTTTATTCACTTAATGTGATTTTATATTTTTAAATTATTTATAATACACATAATGATATACTATAGAAGAAAGGTGAAAGTGGTGATTTGAATTTTTCTTTAATTCTTGAAAGATAAAAGGCAACCTATATGAGAAGTTTTCAATATAGGTAGATGTTGTTTCAATCATGAAATCGAAAAACAACAAGAGAAGCAATTTCTTTACCAAAATATGTTGTTGGGATTATTTTTCAAAGGTTTTATATTCTATGTTTTAAATAACATTTTAAAAAAAGCATCATCATTTGGAAAATGGAGTATTTTTGTGTGTACAAGGTGAATTCTTTTGGTAACTTACATATAATTTCAATATTTGTAGCAATTAGGGATATATCACACAAAGGAAATGAGAGGGAAAGGATCTAACAAAGAGAGAACAGAGCACACCAAACAACATGACAGAGACAACTACAATCACAAATTGCCCAGTCTCCGTGCTGGCTAAGATTGTAAACTACTGATTCAGATAGTACCCGATGAGGAATTAGTTGGTGAAGAAACCGTGGAGAAGAGGTGACGTTTGAGAAAAAGGTCGGGGAAAAATATCAGCGATGAACTGGTCTTCAAGATCATGGGAATGATAGAGGTAGGGGATAGGGTCCACCTCCCAGCTACCTGACCTGATAATGGGTCTGCAAAACACATGTGACAGCTAAACATATCTGAACTTTACTCAGAATTCAGTGTGACACATGATGAGAATGAAATAAACCATGATAACTTATATGTTTTCTTCTAAGCCATCATTAAGGGTGTATTTGACATTGTATTAAGCCCAAAATTGATGGGTTACCTAACCCGGGTATAAGGAACACAAATTCGGATTTAGTTATGCAATTTGAGATTATTTGTGCTACATTTACGTCATTAATACATTGATCACTAAAATAAGGTAATTAGCCAAGTCTAATAGTAAAATAGGGTGAAACCTCTTATAATATCTTCAATATCCTAATTATAAGGTACTAGGGTTTCACAACCTCATTTAATTATGATTGATACTATAGTTTAGTATTATTAGTCACCAATTTCTTGTAATTTCATTATTTGGGTTACAACTCCCTAAGATTTTATATTCATGGGATATTAATGAGTCAATTTCCCATAGTTTTATATCCTGACAAGGTTTATTCTACTCTAAAAAAAGGAATTATGGGTATGAAGAGGTGTCTAGTTTAAAATGGTCAAGAGAAGGGAAGAAGGAGGTTGGATAACAACATAGTTATGTAGGGTTATAGAAGAGAGGATGATTAACCTATGCCCCAAAATTGAGTATGTTACATCTAACTATAATAAGGGTATATTCTTCACTGGATAAAACCGCCCTTGTTGACACTCTATTTTTTGACTTTCAAGTTCTTTGAATATTGGTCTCAATCATTCCTATGATTAGGGTCACACTCATGAAGTCAAGAAACAATTCTTATAATCAAAAGTCTATCAACCAAGGAAGATATCCAATTAATGGATATTCCATTGCATATGACTTTGCCTAAAAGTCATTGTTGGAGAAGAATAGGAGCCTAACCTCCATTCCCAACATTATCAACCATTACACCAAATTCCACTTCAAACTTATATCCAAAACATAAAAATTGATTCACACATATTCTACACATTCTCTATATGCATCCTAGCCTACAACTATGAGCCTTTATCTATAACACATGTCAAGACAAACGAAGTCCAAAGTGATTTGACAATCTAATTCTCAAAGTAAAGGGTGAAGAAATTTCTCACCCAACTTTTTCTATCATGATATTGTGTAGATATCAAAATCAGCTGAATACCCCATAAGAGTAGAAAAGACCAAGTTCAAGTGGGTTGCACACTTAGATAACCCCCATTGGAGTTATGCACTCCATACTAATGATTCCATCAAATTAATGCTTCTAGGAGATCTAGAGAGTAGGTATCACATTAAGCATGCCCTCTACATTTCCCTAGCTTTGATCATACCAGGAAATGTTGTTTGAACACACCTCGAAGGCTCTAGAAGGAAGGTGTGCACATTTGAAACTTGCCCCGTAGTGATCAGTGAATTGGGCATTGTTTGAACTCCATAGAGGCCTCTACAATGTAGGGTGCTGACTTTGTGCACACTCAATCACCATCAATCTAATTTTTGTCTTTAGAGAGGTCCACTTAAACCCTAACCTTAATAACCACCTAACCTCTATAATTGTATCCCCTAAAACCATTTTATTGGATTAAGGCCCCAAGGATACATTTTAGATATAGACTAGAAAATAAAGATCAAAAATCTAGACTAAATCGTAAAGAGTGGAAGCATAGAATCTATTGAATAGAATATGCCCATAAGATATCATTCAGGAAAGAACCTCTCCACACAAGAAGAAACCGCAGCCCCAACTTTTACCTCAAGAACCCAATATTGAATATGTAACATCCTTGACCTAGGTTATGGCTTAACCCTAGAAGTTTTTCTTTAAAAAGTTATTTCAAACTTGTTCTAATCTTTTGAAAAGTAATTAAGACTCTTTGTGAAGTTTATTTTCAAGTGTGAGCCTAATTCCAAACTATTTGTGCATTATATGATAGTCTGAGTGTAACATGCAATTTACCCAAGATAAGGGGTTACATTGCAATATGTCACATGTTGAATGTGTCCTAAGTGTTTTAATATCATAAGAGAAAGAATGATGTTAAGTGGTGGCTGGTGGAAAGCCTAAATTCCAAGTATTGAGCTTGTTTGAGTAATGCTAGTACCTTGTGTACCAATTTTGGTACAAATTGTAATTTATCCAAAATGTAGGGTTGATATGCAAATTTCCACCTTTAGAGTGTCCCTACTCCCTATATGTATCATTTATAGGAGAGATAAAGAAGGATAAGCCATGTTTGAACCATCTTTGTGTAATGGTACTCTTGGTGATGAAAAGACAAAGAAAGGATTGAATTTGAAACCCTTACTCGAGTTGTATCGAGTTGTAGACTTGAAATGGGAATGCCTATTGGACAAGGATCCATAAAGGGGATCCCATATCAGTTTGTGGACTCTTGGAAATAGCCACGATGACCTAAGCACCTCTGGGAGGTAATCCATGATGAGTTAGACGCTCCTTGCAAAAAGTGTATCGGTTTGCATTAGTTGTGAGATAAAGATGAGATATCTTATCCAACAAGATAAAGGATGGACGAAATATCATCTCTATATTATCCTCTAGACTTTTGCATGTCAAGATAAATGTAAGATAATGCATGGACATGTGTCAACCATGCATGTCCATGTGTCACCTAGTAACATATGGTGAAGACACCTCTTATACATTCTCTTTCATGAACCCCAAGTATATATACTTCTCCTTCCACCTACTAATGGAAGTTTATGAACCCCACAATTCTCTTTCTTGGATATATCATGAATACCCTCTTAGATATCATGCATAGTAGCTAAAGGATCAAGGGGATCTCGAGTACCAATCTTAAGGTAAGGCTTTGGTTATCTTCAACCTTGGTTGAAGCATGATTTTGGGTTATAGTTCACAAGTACATAACCGGCCTTTAGTGTCGGTTATTTAAGGCCTTTAGTGTTGGTTTCTAAGTGACACCTATGTGGGTACCGCTAAAAGCCCAACCGTTACGCATCAGTTCTCAAACTAATGCCAAAACCCTTCGTGCGCCACTGAAAATGCGTCGAAAACGCGCCAGCAGGGGGTATAGGCGTCAGTTATTAGCTTAGAAACAGACGCCATATACCTTCTCGCCATAGAAAGCGAACATATGGGGCACTATCAATGTCATTTTATTAGTGATAACTGACGCCATCTCACCCGCTGCCACGTCTGTGCTGACCAGCACGGCCGTGGTGTCTGGCCTCTAGGGAAATCGACGTCGGTTACTAGTAGGGCAACCGACACTGTTACCATATGTCGTCGGTTTTATGCAAATATTCGATGCCTGTTTTATGTCTGGTCTACTTCCACGGCCATGCTGGACAGCACGACCGTGGTGTCTGGCCTCATTAGGGAAAGCGACGTCGGTTACTAGTATGGAAATCGACATTGTAACCATATGTCGTCGGTTTTGTTCAAATAACTGATGCCTATGTATTTATTTTATTTTTCTGTCAGTCTGCAGACTTGCTGTGGCTGGTCACAGGATGAGAAACCTGCATTTCAGTTATGAACTATAGGTTTTACAACATCCATTGATATCAGCCAACAACAGGCCACAAACCTGTAAAATTAACATGATGGACAATATTATATATATGTGATTCAAACTCATGTATAAGAACATTTCATTCATATTATTTTTTTTCATCACACGCATGTAGAAACTAGTAGCAACCTGCAGTTCCATTTATTTCATCTTTTTCACATTCAGACACATGTAGAAACATTCATATATTATTGATTTTCACACACAATTCATAAAAATTCATGATGCAGCCATAATGAAGGGAAGCATGATAAAGATACAATACATAAAGTGCAGCACACACAAGTGTTTTAGATTCATATAACAACATGACAGACTAACACATATATAGTGCATAACAACAACAGTGCCGAATTTACATACAACACTATAGATTAGTACATATATAGTGGGACTAAGGTGACGATCCCACCTGCTAAAACAGGTTACTGACAACTACATGTTACGACTGGGAGGTCATGATTCAGCAACCGTATCCATTAGCAGGAGTACAAATAGATTTCACGACGGCTTAACATTGAAGAAGGGCTACTAACCTACACTGAGCTAAACAAGTTTATCAGTTATACTGATAAACTTGTTTAGCTCAGTGTAGGTTAGTAGACCTTCTTCAATGTTAACTCATGGTGAAATCTGTGTGTCCTCCTGCTAATGCATATGGTTGCTGAATCACGACCTCCCAGTCGTAACATGTAGTTGTCGGTACCCTGTTTTAGTAGGTGGGATCGTCACCTTAGTCGCACTATATATCTATATAACCTTACTGCAGGATGCTTTCTTTCTCTCCGACTGTTGCGCTTTGGATTTACAAAGCAATGTCGATGATGCCCTGCATAGCTATGTCATGGTCGTCCTGCATAGCCTGTAGTCTTTGGAAAACACCTGCAAATTAAATAGAATTGCTATTAACTAGTATCCTAAAAATTTGATAAAAAACACACTTACATAATATAATTATAAATGAACATATAGATAGAAACCCCAGGGATATATTCTTAAAACTTACATTGTCACGCGGTGCATGGGAGGTGGATCGGTGTGCTCTACCCCACAACTATCCAGCATCGCATCAATGATGTCTACTGGAATTGGTTCATTCACATCTACGTCATTGGAGGCAATTTCACGTGAGCCTATCCGACTAGGCGGGCGCCCAAGTATTTTTTGAAATACTTATAATAAGGATAAAATAACATAGTTATAATAAGGATAAAAGAACATTTATAATGAAATTTATCAGTAATTTGTAACATACTAGGATATCATATTTCTTTTTGTTGTTTGGTTTCGAATGTGTCGTTAGATAGGATGGATTTGTGAATTTGGAACATTCATGGGAACACACACTTCAGTTAGAAGCATTCATGTAGCAACTTCCAGTTCCATTCATTTAATCTCTTTTTACATCCACACACAGGGGTGTACCCCTAAACAGTAACTAAACAAAGGGGTTGATGTACCCCTAAACATGTGCATAATTAAAATAACTATTAATACAGACAAGTCTAGATAGATAGATAACTAAATACTACACCAACATGGTCCCGCATCAGTAACTTCGAGGACTTATCATTGTGGCGATCTTCTCCTAAAGTTCAGAAAAGAAAGCAGCTATGAGTATTGATTGCTTTCAGACAAAAAGTGTAAACACAATTTTTTGTCTTGACAATTATATTTGTTAATTGGACCTACCATGGCCTTTTTGATGATTGTGCTGTGTCACGGAGCTCTTCACTGTATTTAGACAAATCTGAACTGACAGGGGCCTCATAATCAGATTCGTCCGAGCTCGAGCTGATATCCTCCGTCGTGCGCTCATACACCGTAGATGATCGGGGGTCTCGCAGTTGATGTTGGTTATCCAAACGTTGATGGTATTAAGGCCAACTGGACGGAGAAAAAGCTTGTCGCTACGGCCCACTAGCATCTTTCTAATCCAATCATGCCAACTGGATTTTGATACAATATTTCCCGCCAAATCATACTCAACCTCGATAACCTGTGAATAATTGCCAAAATTTAGGGTCACTTCACCAGGCCTGTAGTGTCTTCCTTTTAGAAAACACCAATGTTTGGGTATGGCCAATTGGTTTAAGGAACGATCATCTAGGATGATGTCCAATTGTTCTTTAATAGGGAACATTAACATTGACATATAGGCCCAGTTCATAGTGACTGTTGTGGGTGGACAGAGACTGCATAATATTAGTATTAACAAAGTGTAAGTACATATAACAATGTTATATACTTTTAGAAAAAGTTGTATAACAACAGTTAACCTTTTATTTCTTGTCATAACCAACTTTATTGTGGTAGACATGATAGCTTGAAAAGAAATCTAATAGAGGAGATCATGTCCTATATCTTTGCAAACGGTCCAATGTTCACTAATCCTTCTTTGAGAATTTCAAGGAAGTAACTAGTATTTTCTATAATTTGATGTATCTTGGTATTTCACAAAATGAGGTGACACTTATTATCTATTTGTTTAATCAACACTCATATTTTAGAATATCAAAGAGGTTAATGGTGTTTGGCTTATTTTGTATAGGTGTGAGACCTATTTAATTTGGAGTATCCATGCACTACTATAGAAGGTGTGAGACCTATTTAAAGAGGTTAGTGGTGTCTTTGCACATTTTTACTATAGTCTTGTACTTCTGTCTTTATCAAAACACTACTACAAGATATCTTATCATGTTATTATTTTGATAGTACCACAAAGTGTATGACAAGAAGGATTCATCTAAAAAATTGTAAATTTTCTAAATGAGTTATGTGAGGTTATTATTCTCTGACCTATATGTAAATGGGATAGATTGCTGCCTCTTTAGTTGTATGAGTACATGACACTATGTTTGAAATACTTTTTAAAAGGATAAAAGAACATACTTATAATAAGGACCCAGGCACATTCTAATCATTTTGAAGTGAATCAGAAAATGAACAGGAGCCTAGGTCCTATCCGCTAGTATCAAAGGAGAATTCGTAAACCTCAAAACCACCAACATGGTTTCCAAACCTACAACCTCATCTTCTAAAAGCTCACCTTCTACAAACCTTTAGAACATATACATCTAGAAAGTATCAATGAGTGCACGTATCAATGAGTGCAAAGTCTATCATGCAGCTTGCTTGGCACATGAAAGAGAGACATGTTCAGTTTTATTGGCCCAAGTGGAAAGCAAACCCTGTTAGGGATAGGTCTAAATCTAACTCACAAGCACTATTTGGCAAATTGTTTGGCTAAACCTAAAGTAGGCATACAAATTGTGGTCTTCCCTGAACTAATTGCATTGGATGTACTGAAAATGTCATGCCCCACACAATAAAGTTGTAATATCAAAAAAGTCAAACCTAAAACTGGAAATGCACACTACAAATTTAGCACGATCATGTATGAATGCAAAAAAATACTGAACTGAATTAGGATCAATCATAGGGATTGGTTAAATAAATTATCATTGACATCTACTTGTTTAAAAAATAGGTTAAGCCAAGGTCAACACACATTAACAACACACATTAAAAAATAGGTTAAGCCAAGGATCAAAAAATAGGCTGACACACCACGCGCTGGTCTGACGAGCGGAGAGTTGTATCAATCGATAAAGAGCAGAGTGCACTAGATCGGACTATCATGATTTTTTGGAGCGCGAAGTTGAAAACTTGGAGCGAGAAGTAAAAATTATGTTACCAATTAGTTTTATAATTTGGTATGGCAATTTCAAATTGCCACTAATGAAAAATAAAAATGCCTTTATTGTTATGTCCTTTTTAGAAACTCTATAATATGTGGTTTAGAGGCATTTTAATAAAAAATGCATGTATATTAGAAAGATAGTGGCTTTTTTTATAAAAGCCACTAGAATAAATGCCACTATTGGGTGATTTTGCTGTAGTGGACAATATTATATATATGTGGGGTCCAATATAAGGTTTCCAGGGAAGACACATATATACAAGGTTTATCCAGGATATATGTTAAAATTAAGAATTTTATTTTTGTAATATATTATTAATAACCAAGCCTATCATCAATTCTATTAAATAAACATTACATATTTATAGGGATTATTTGTTAACATATGTTAAGGATGAATTGAGGATGCAAACCTAGTCAATTGGAGGCTTTACCTCTAGCAGTGGCAGTGGTGACGATAATGGCAAGCTCTGGTTCCGGCTGCTGCTGTTGGCACTGGCTACTGGCACTGGCTTTGGCTCCGGCAGTAGGACTGCTAGCACGGTGGCTACTGGCACTGGCTTTGGCTCCGGTAGTAGGACTGCAGCACCGGCGAGAGGAGGACCAGCTGGAGGAGAGGACCAACGATGGTGGCGGCTCCACGAACGGCGAGCTCCACAGAGGTGGCAAGCTCCACAAATGGCAGAAAGCTCCAAGGCAACGCTTCACGGCGGAGGCAAGCTCCACGGAGGCGGTGAACTCCACGAACGGCGGCGATGGCAGTAGCAGTAGAATGGCATCGGTGAGCAAGGAGATCGGCGGCGGCGAGCAAGGAGATCGACAGAATCGCCAGACCCTAATAGCCGATTGCAATCACAGAGAGAAAGGGGAAGAGTCGGGCTCGCTCGCGCCATATTAAGTTAACATTCGGTGTCGGTCATTCAACAAAACCGACACATAAAACTAATAGTTTCAGTTAACAACACAAATCGACACCTATTCCCAATGATAATCGTCAGTTTTAACTAGAAAAAAAACTGACGTCTATCTACATACGTCGATTAAAAAATTGGTTCTCGATTAATGACCATAGTCGTCGGTTGTTGTGGACCGACGCTCAAAGGGTGTGAAAAATTTCCCGTGAAGAGCGCGGGAAAACCCATAAGTGTCGGTCATTGATGTAAAACTGACGATCAAAATGTGCCTAATTTCTATTTCGTGAATAATCTTTCATCATCGGTTTTTTAGGTAATGACCGACGCCATATGTTAAATTTTTGGAGGTAATTTTTTTCGCTGGAAATTTTGGATTTGGCGGTTAATTTTCGGCGTCGGTGTATTATTAAGTAACCGACACTGAATAAAAGTGATACCCATGTCTGGTCACCTTCACAGATTGATGTCGGTTTATTTTATAAACTGACGCTTTATTGTTTAGGTGTCGGTGAATTATTACAACTGACACCTTTAAAAGTGACGTTATAAGACATATCTGTAGTAGTGGCTATTCCTCTCTTTTCTTCTTCACCAAGTTCTTAACTATGGTACTTTATTGTATATGGAGGAGTTTTGAACGAACCTTGTACCTTGGATAAGCTCATATTCAACCTTAGTAACGTGAAGCTTTGGATCTTGGAGCTTTGAAGTTGTTCATAAGGCGGGTTATATAACTTGATCCCAACTATGTTATTATTCACCTTCAATATTGTTGAACTTGATGATCTACTTTCAGTTTCAAATTCCTTTGATTAATTGATGTTCCTTTGAGTTTCAAAAGTATCTTAGGATTGTTGTTTATGATCTATAATAGTAAGAACAAGAATATAGAGGTTGATGATGATGACACCATCATGGTCCCAACCTGATATTGGGTTGAGGCCCCTCTAACCCGATATGATGGAGTGAATACACCATTAGCACGATGAGTAGGTAGCTCTTGCATGTTATGATCATTAAGTGAACACCTTGTGCATGATATGTTGTTAAGCATACACTATGTGCACGATATAAGGTCAAGTATATATCCTATATACAACATGGAGTCAAACATATGGTCTAACCCGATATAGTAAATCCTAGAGGATAAGTAATCTGATATGTTGATGTCAACTCACCACAAAAAAGATATAGTGAGAAGTGTATATCTCATGAATGATATTAGTAATAAATATACACCCCTTCAGCATGATATGGGGTCATGTATTCATCTTATGCATGATATGGTGTTAGGATTATACCCTAACCCGATATGGGTGGAAACCCTAGTTGATGATATGAAACTCGATATGTCAAACCCAAGATGATTGGTATCTTAATATGGAGATGAGTGATGTCCCATGAATGGTATGAGTGATACCTACTTGCACCTTATACACGACACAAGGTTAAGGTTATACCTTTTACACGATATGGTACACTCTAGCCGATATGGTTGAAAACCCTAGATGATAGATTGAAACTCGATATACCCTATCCTTTGTGTAATGGATTATTGTAAAAGAATTCAACTAGCTTGTCATGTAATTATATGATAGAACTAATCCTTGAAGGTATAAAAGGTTATGAGCTTAAGGGCCTACCTAACATGGTAACCCGATATGTTACCCAACATGGTGACCCAATATGATAATCTAATATGGGAACCCGAGATGGTATTATGTGTATGCCACTAAAACGATACCATGATGAGGCATATACCCCATGCCCAATATAGTTCACACCTTGTGCACGATATGGAATCAAATATACCCTTATACCTGACATGAGGTCATGCTTCCAGCTCATAAACAATATGAGGTCATGTATCTCTAACTTGAGATGATAAGAACTAAGTGATAGCTAACCTAAGATGGATACACGATATGGTGTTTAGAGATACACCCTAAAACACGATATGGTGATGTGGTTATACCACATGCCCGATATGGATACATGATATGGTGTGAAGAATGCATTTTAAGCACAATATGATAGTACACACACATCTTGATACCCAATATGGTGGGGATACTTCAATTATATGTATTTGATTGAGTGACATATGTTGTGTGTTGTGTTATGGCAATATTAAAAGAAAATGAGATTTGATAATGGTGAGCTAATGTACCTTAAGGTGAGAATTGAGCCAACTTAGTAAAAGTATGATGCAATCAACATCCTAATGAGGATAAGAGAGAAACTTTTACATGTGTGGTAAACATGTTAATGAGCATGCATTTATACTCCTAAGATGAATGGAGTGTGAATTAGGGTTTAATTCTAGATAATATGATCTTGAGTCCTTAAATTTCTAATAAGGGGAAAACCTAACCCTAATGAAGGGTGATGGTATGCACTTACAACCCTAGTCAGTTAGATTGAGAATCCTAACCCTAATAATGGGAAGGATGTATTTCTCTTATATCACATAGTGATGATGTGAATTTGAAATCCTATTTGGTTAAAATAGGCAATCCTAACCCTAATAACGGGAAGGATGTATTTCTCTTGAATTGCATAGTGAAGTCATATACTGTTAGAGTTTTTACCATGAAATGCAAACTATTCAAGAATCATAAGATGATGAGCATAGCCAGAAATGAGCTATGATGTTTTATATTATATAGATTTAAACGAGCCTTGTGAGCCATGTTAAATATATGTACAATAAATTATAATGATTATATAATATTATATCTTAAAAGATAGTTGTTGCCTAGTAAGAGGTGACAAGATGTTTAATGAACCATGTGAGCTTTGTGAAATACTTGTACAACAAATGTGTTGAATACATTGGTCTGAGGACCTAGAGGTAATAGTTACCTATTACAGAGGTAACAATGCTCAGTGATGATCTAAGGGTTTGAATACCCAGATCTAGTAATCATGATGATGATGATGTGAAAGGATGAGAATCCCAATATTGTGATAAGGGACTGAGATCCTGAGTGTTATACATTCCAAGTGTTCTAAAGATCTTAAAAGTACTACACCCTTATTTCTAGCATCTGTTATAATTCATGTTTGAAACTTGGTTGATGCTAAAAGATATTGTAATGTATCTAATGAATAAAGTGAAATCTCATCATGTAGTTGCCCTGGCCATAGATCCATTCAGTGTCAGAAATTTTTGATGGTGAAACGAGTTTAACTCAGACAGCAAATTTTTTAATATGTGGGGGTGAAGGACAAAGTATATCCATATGTCCCAGTGAATAATTGATGTCACACCTTCCTTATTTATCACGGGATGATGTGAATCTCCTGACCAAATAAGAAATTGATGTGTAAATCCTTCTTCATTCTAAGTGGTATCGGGATTGAAGTATAAAATCTCCTGACCAGGTGAGGAATTTATGTTTAATATTATGTATCCTTATAATCCGGGAAAGCTCAGTGGTCTTCTCCTGAAGAGATTACATGCTACGACAGTAACTTCATAGTGAAGATGCCACTATAACCACGCATGCTATTTGCAGATGACACGAGATGTCCTATGAGCAGCTGAAACGAGATGTCCTTCTAAGTTGTCTCATATTGACTGAGACAGGTAAGGTCTTGACAGTCGACTCTGCAATTGACCTTGTATGGTACCGATGCTTAATGTAGTCATGGTCAGTTGGAGCATGAACGATATACTTCATCTCCTCAGGGCATAAGTGTGATTGTAAATATGTAGTCGTGTAGCATATTTGCTTAAGGATTGAATACGAAAGACATTGGTTGATGTGCACTCCTTTTTATACATCTTAGTTGAATAGATGTTAATTGTGTTTTTTATATTCCTTGTAAAGTGAATACATGATTTATTATTCAAAAATAGATAGATGCATTATTTTAAGAGAAGAGATTACTCTATTCTGCTTATACAGTGATTAATCCTACTTGTTAAAATAAAAAGGACCTCTGCTCAGTTTTATACTGCTTACCTGTGATAATAATATTTTCGGCAGAGAGTTATATCTCTTGCTGGGACAATTGTCTCACCCCGTGGGATCCATAATTTTTAGGTGGGTGTGCACGAGGTGGTAGAGACCTTTCTATAGAAGGAAAACAACAGCTAGGACAGCGGTAACAACTCAGGTTGAATATATTGTCGGTCATGTCTTGTAGATAGAAGTCCTATTTGTCATCTCTATACTCTCAGGTCCTTGGAATCAGTACATAATGGTTTCATAAACTATCTGAGATTTTGACTTGTATGCCTCAAGGTTTTATGTTTCTTCAGTATATATTTTGATAGAGAAATTATTATATGTTGTCCTCGAAATGAGATGAAATAGTGTATGTAGAATGTGAATCACAATATGTATAAGTTTTGGATCTCTTAGTGAGAGTTTCCTGGTATTGGATCTCCTTGCAAAATGGTTTTAATTCTTAGTTATTTTTGTTATTTTGTTATTTATGATTATTCTACAATTATTATTGGTGATGGCTTGATTTGTTTCAGGTCGTCACAAAGTTTTAGTATCAGAGCTTAAGGTTCGCTGAGTCTACAGGGACATAGGACTAAGGTGTTGAGTTTGTTCTAGTGTCCTCCAGTATGTCTTATAGTGACTTCTTCTTATGTAGAAGATAGAGTAAAGCTTAAAGATGTCCAGAGAATACAAGGAACACATTGCTGAAAGCAATGTTGTTGCACCAGGAGAAGGTGCAAGGGATCAGGCGAGAGAGGAACAACTACCTAATAATCCCCATGTTAGAGAACCCTGCTTTTAATTCTCTCACTGAACTGGTTATGACAACATTAGCACATATAAAGGATCAAATACTAACAACACAACCTAGATTACCAGTTCCCAATGATGAAATTTTGGGATCTAGAGGGATTTTTGATCAACATAGTTATATTGGAGCAGTGGAAAATGTCGAAAGAATTAGGTTACGACATGGAAATAAAGTTTTCTATAGGTGTAGGAAACCAGGACATTTTATAAAGGACTGTCCATATAAGGATAATGAGGTAGGAATTAATAAACGATCTATCCAAACTCGGGAACAGATACCTAGTAGTTCTAAAAAGGGGAAGTTTTTGGTGCCACCAATGCAACAAACATCTAATGCACCAGGGAAGCGGCTACTAAGAAGGGGAAAATTACCTAATGTACCACCAGTTAGAACTCTTGATCTAGCCCCTAAATCGGTAACAAGGCCGACAAGACCAGGAAATGCATATGAGATATGCCATAAATGTAGACGTGTTGGGCATATTAGATCCTTTTTTCTGAAAAGAAGGAAGGGAATGACCCAACCACTGAGGTAGAGTCAACAAGACTCTCAAAGGAAATGGTTTAGCAGTGGCACACGAGGACATGGAAGGGCGTCCCGAGAAGGTCTATCTACACTAAATGATAGAGCAGGATGTTGGAATCAGGCAACGACAGGATTCTATGCAATGAATCAGCCTGAGACAGTAATCGATCCAGGAATTGAGGCAGGTCATATGAAATTGTGTCATTCTGATATGTCATTTCATGATTTTATCTGTTAAGTATGAGAAAGTAGATGTTGTTGAGATTCCTTTGATTAGTCCTATGAGGACATAAGAAAGATGAGAACTTACATCCTGCTCAGTAATCTTTAAAATGCTTTATAATTTCCTTTATCGATATAAGAGAGGATGAGGTGTAAAAGAGATGCTTGGAGACATCCAGGGATGCTAATTCCTATGCTTTTAACGATATAAAAGTAAGGTATATGATACAAACAGGGTGAATAATACATAATCTCAGTACTTGTATACCCTGGCTAGGTATTCAACTATTGAAGGCAAGGTAAGTATGGGACTCTTATATTTTTATCTTTCTGATTACTCTGATCAAGTAGTTATTTTGATAAAATCTAAAGAGAATAGTGAAACTGAAAATATGGCATAGATATTTCTATCTCATCCTAACTTCAACGAAATAGAAACTAAGTTTATCATAAACCAGTCTGTGTGTATGAGGAAGTAAAAAGTACAATCCTCATGATAAGAGAAAGGGAACAAGGGAGATGATCCTTGTTCGATAAAGAATGTGTGAAATGAACATCTTTCCTACGATGAGGAAATAAATAAAGTCATAAAATGACTCATGAATAGTTGAAAGTTCATGCAATAATTAGAGGAGATGATAATCTCTTCTCTTTGATAAATAACCCTAGGTGATGATGGGGTGATAAGAGGAATATGTTTCTTTGTGTTCTTTCCTTTAAGGGACATGAAAATTAAGAGAGTCTTATGACACTTGATGTGCATGAGTTAGAACTGTTCTTTTGATGGATACTTAGAAAAGTATCAGTTCATTTTGAACTATGGTTCTAAGATAAAGATACGTGTAATAAGTAATGTCCCAAGATGAAAGAAAAATTCTTTTATATGTCTGGCTTTGGTAATGACAATAGCGAGATGGATACAATGAGGATATGATGTGTTTTTGGCACATGTAATGGATACCAAGGTAAGGAATCCTAGTATCCAAGAACTTTCATTGGTATAAGAAAATAAGAGCATGACTCCTGATAAGATGAATCATGTTTGGTAACCTAGGAGGGCCAACTTTAAGATAACTATAGTATGTCATATTTTTGGGGTTTATGCTCTGCATAAACATAACATCATTAAGGATGTATCAATTGAAGGAACAATTGTAGAATTGTTTTGGGAAAAAGCTTATCAAGCTAAAAACAATTCCTTAGAATATCCCTATCTAGATATGTTGAGGCAGTTTATACATGACAATCTAGAGATACCTTTGAGATAAGTTCTTCTTTGATAAGTAGCCTCTCCTTATGACAAGAAATAAGACATCTAAAATAAGTCATAAGAAAGTTTAGTATTGTGTCAGCATATTTGAATGGCACAACAGAAGTATGATAAAACTTGTAGTCCTGAATGAGTGATAGAATGAAATTCTAGTCTTCCCTTGGAGAAGAAATGCTAACTAAGTAAGGGGGTATGGTAAACTCCCCAGAGTCAAGAATCTTATTACATAAAAGATGTAAGTTGAGAAGATGACAAATCGATGAGGTTTGACACCTGAATTATTCGAAGTATGAGTAGTACTGCTCTAACTTAGAAAGTGTTACCTGACACAGAATTGACACTACAATTGTTAATGAAAAGGACAGTTGAGTGTGTATCTTATATGACAGGTTCTATAATGACCCTATGTGAAAGGACTTTGTACTAGTCAAAGTTCTATGGCATCTTCAAGATAATGAGATGTTATTTGGAGACTTGATGATATGATGCATGAATAATAATTGTCTTCCTTCATCTGGGATTTTAGGGACGAAATCCTTGTTAGGGGTTTATAATTGTAACATCTCTGACCTGGGTTATGGCTTAACCCTAGAAGTTTTGCTTGAGCAAGTTATTTACAAACTTGTTCTCATCTTTTGAAAAGTGATTAAGACTCTTTGTGAAGTTTATTTTCAAGTGTGAACTTAATTCCAAACTATTTGTGCATTATATGATAGTCTGAGTGTAAAGTGCAATTTACCCAAGATAAGGGGTTACATTGCAATATGTCACATGTTGAATGTGTTCGAAGTGTTTCACTATCATAAGAGAAAGAATGATGCTAAGTGGTGGCTTTTGGAAAGCCTAAATTCCAAGTGTTGAGCTTGTTTGAATAATGCAAGTACCTTGTGTACTAATTTTGGTACAAATTGTAATTTACCCAAAATGTAGGGTTGATATGCAAATTTCCACCTATAGAGTGTCCCTACTCCTATATGTATCATTTAGAGGAGATATAAAGAAGGAGACGCCATGTTTGAACCATCTTTGAGTAATGGCACTCTTGGTGATGAAAAGATTAAGAAAGGATTGAATTTGAAACCCTTACTTGAGTTGTATTGAGTTGTAGACTTGAAATGGGAATGCCTATCGGCCAAGGAGCCATAAAGGGGATACCATATCAGTTTGTGGACTCTTGGAAAAGTCCATGATGACCTAAGCACCTCAGGGAGGTAATCCATGATGAGTTAGATGCTCCTTGCAAAAAGTGTGTTGGTTTGTATTATTTGTGAGATAAAGATGAGATATCTTTTCCAACAAGATAAAGGATGGACAAAATATCATCTCTATATTATCCTCTAGACTTTTTCATGTCAAGATAAATGTAAGAGAATGCATGTACATGTGTCAATCATGCATGTCCATGTGTCACCTAGTAACATATGGTGAAGACACCTCTTATACATTCTCTTTCATGAACCCCAAGTATATATACTTCTCCTTCCACCTACTAATGGAAGTTTACGAACCCCACAATTCTCTTTCTTGGAGATATCATGCATAGTATCTCAAGGATCAAGGGGAGCTTGAGCACCAAGCTTATGGTAAGGCTTTGGTCATCTTCAACTTTGGTTGAAGCATAATTTTGGGTTATAGTTATTCCTCTCTTTTCTTCTTCACCGAGTTCTTAACTATGGTGATTTCTTGTATATGGAGGAGTTGTGAACGAGCCTTGGACCTTGTATAAGCTCATCTTCAATCTTAGTAACGTGAATCTTTGGATCTTGGAGCTTTGAAGTTGTTCATAAGGCGGGTTATACAGCTTGAACCCAACTATGTTATTATTCACCTTCACTGTTGTTGAACTTGATGATCTACTTTAAATTTTGAATTCCTTGGATTAATTAATGTTCCTTTGAGTTTCAAAAGTATCTTAGGATTGTTTTTGTTACAGCCCTGATTTTGGGTTCATTTGCTGAGAAATGTAATTTCTCATATTAAGGATTTTTGAACAAATAATGATATAATTTGTTTTGAATATATGGATTTTGTTTACAATAGCCTTGATGTTTCTGTTTTGGGCTTTATTGGCTATTGGGCCCAAATAACAAGAAAATTCAATTAGTGATGAATAATTGAATATTCGAGAAAAGAAAATGTGGAAACCTCTAGAAGGCAAATCCAAAGAGGGATCTCGTGCCTCTTGGGTTCCTTGGGTTCCAAGGAGTCCAAAGTTGCATAGAAAATGCAATAAGAAAAGAAAAGATCAATTAGATGTTTCTTTATTAAGAAAGAAATTGAAAGTAATGATAAAATGTGGAAAATAAGATGCATGGTGTGATGAAATAATTAAAAGAGTAATTACATAGCCAAGATTGGAAACTTAATGGTTGTGACACCAAGCAAGGGGATTCTACAAGATAATAACATTATTTAAAAGGAGCAAGTTTCAGGATATGAAAAGATATTCCATGGAACCCCACAATTGGAATATGGGAAAGGATTGATATGTTGCTATAATCTAATTGAGAAATAAATGTGTGCCGTAGAGAGATGGGCTTCCCTTTATAATTTTTGGGTTACCAATTCCAAAATAAAAAGAATAGGGAATATCTAATGGGTTTTCCGGAATCTATATACATGGACATGCTTTTAGAGAATAAGGCATGATGATTAATGCCCTTAGGCATCTTCCTTTTTAGTAAATCATGAAATACGAAAATGTATGTGTGTCTCGCAACCAAGAGTGAATGGGTCTAGGCTTTGAGGCCTCCCTTCATCTCTTCAAGGATGACCCCTAGGGTTTCCTTAGGTATGTATATATATGGGAACCTCAGGTCAGCCTCTTGCCACCAGAATACATGGCCCTATCCATAGTGGTCCAAGATGAAACTCGACGAAGGATCCATGCACCGTGAAGACCCTTTCCCCTAGTTCCTTCGACGTGGAGTCACATCGAGTAAACCTACAACATAGATACGTCATGACGTAGCTTGGCGGCAAGCAGGGACGGATGTGGGTGAACCTTCTCCATCATCCTCAATGCCATGAAGGTTGCTGGAGGAGGCGGTGAACCCAAAGATGTGAGGCAAGGGAAGGGAGAGCGCCACCAAGGTGCCTCCGATGGTACCACACACAACATCCAGAGCTGCAGACGGCGCAGTAGCAGAAACTGCCCTTTTGTCTGTAATGATTGGGTAGATGGAACAGGAGGGATGATCGAGGAGGAGTCTAGCAGGGGGGCACCCCGGCGTCAACTAGGAAGAGGTGCCATGCTTCGCCATCGAGCGGCTGGAAGGGGACCGTAGGTGCCGGCAGCGGCGTGAGGATAAGCTGTGTCCGTGCGGCATGGGTGGAAGCACCACTCTGCGCGAAGAAGAGCAGTCATGCAGGCGATGTATCGGTCATCCACAACGAGTGTGACATTGCAAGGGCGGCGACTTTGATGATCAGTTGACTGCTGATCGGGCGCCTAGAGGAGCGGCGAGCGGAGAGAGTCGCGCCCAGTGCAAGGAGGAAGAGGATTAGAGTAAAAAATGCCTATGCCCCTCTCCTACTGTTCGAGAGCCAGGGACAAGTAAGTCCATTCGCAGATCCTGAGCCGATTAATAAGAAAAGAATACTTTACTGACGTGGCAATGCCTAATTGGCTAATAAAAGGTTTATCTTTAGAATATTATAGAAATTGTTAGGATGCTCAGAATTAGACAAGTAATATATCAAAATTGATCAGAAAAATACAAGGAATACACGAAAAACATAATTGAAGTCTAATTATTCTTGCAATTCAAGATTTGCTTAAAGTTTCTATCTTTAATGCTTCCATGGATAAGAAATCCTAATTTGATAATTAATGAAATTGGGAAAGGTCATTATGGATGTTTTATGTGAATATTAACTTGTTGTTAATAAAAGTGAAAATAGGATCTAAAAATATGATCTTTTTATATAATTGGCTTAATTTAGGGTTTCGTGCATGATTATGCATTAATGAGTTTGAAAACCCTAATTTAAGAGAATACATCTTTTAATTGGTTTAATTGTTCAAATCCATGAATAAATATGGATGTGACGATCCTAAGTCAATTTGGGTATAAAAGACTATTAAAATGGATAGTTGAGCAATTAGGGTTCATATAAAAGGGAAAAGAGTATTTTAGGGTTTGTTAACCTAAAAAAGGGATAAAGTTTGAGAAATCGATCTAAGAAACCCTAATGAATGTTAATGAAACCTTAATGCGGATTAGAAACCCTAGAAAGTAAATCCAAGTCAATAAAGTAGATTCTTGGTAAAGTGTGTAATAAATAGAGTACATATTCTTTTCAGGAATTATGTGATGATTGAATTACTTGCTTGGATCTGTTGATTGGCTTGATTATATATACATGAAGTATATGTTGAATAATCTGCATGACTCATCAAATTAGGTATGTGGTTACGCTCATGAATAATCGATCTAGTTTCATGGCAATTCCCGAATGTTTTAATCAGTTGCTTGAAAATAACTGTTGGATGTTTATTTATTTCATGCAACTATAAAGTGACTATGATTATCACTATAAATGTGCGTATATAACTGACTAGATCTGGGTCCACCTCTATTGCTTTGAAAAGGCTAAGAAAAAAAGGGTAATCCTAGAGCAAGGTCTAGGTTACCGAGAGTTAGAAACTGGGCTACCTACGTGTAGTGCCATGAGACTCAATAGCCTGTCATGAGTTAAGGAGTGGGCTACTTACAAGTAGTGTCATGTGACTCAACCCTAGAAATTGGTTCACTTATAGGTGAATCATGAGGGGTTTAATGGGGACAACATAGAGGATAGGGTACTCTTGGATCACAGAGTTATATCTAAAATGTAATCTTGGTTGTTAAATGATTAATTGAATGATCACATTGTTAACGTATTTACAAAATTATTGTTTCTCTCACATACCAGCTTCGGATGACTGACATTTTGTTTGTCGGTGTTTTAGGTACAAGCCAAAAGGACAAACAGTAAATCGTCATATTGTGAAATACATGAGGTTAAATACAAGGAGGATTAGTTAGAGTAGAATCCTTAAGTGGATAGCAGTTTAGAGATCCATGTTTTCAAAAAGGTATGCAAAAATTTATTTTCTTACAGCTTTTCAGTATAGTCTGTTAAAATTTGATAATTATTCTTGGTTAATTGCCAAACCTTTGATCCGGAAGTTATGGGTGCGGCTTCGACTTCTCGGTCTGTCTTAATTGGGGGTTATCGGGAGGTGGGGTCCTAACAGTTTTCCATGATCTATAACAGTGAGAACAAGAACCTAGAGGTTGATGATGATGACATCATCATGGTCCCAACCCGATATTGGGTTGAAGCCCCTCTAACCCAATATGATGGAGTGAATACACCATTAGCATGATATGGTGATGAGTAGGTACCTCTTGCACGTTATGATCATGAAGTGCACACCTTGTGCACGATATGTTGTTAGTCATACACTATGTGCACGATATAAGGTCAAGTATATATCCTATATATGGCATGGAGTCAAACATATGGTCCAACCCGATATAGTAAATCCTAGAGGATAAGTAATCTGATATGTTGATGTGAACTCACCACAAAAATGATATAGTGAGAAGTGTATATCTCATGAATGATATGAGTAATACATATACACCCCTTGAGCACGATATGGGGTCATGTATTCCCCATATGCACGATATGGTGTCACGATTATACCCTAACCCGATATGGGTGGAAACACTAGTTGATGATATGAAACTCGATATGTCAAACCCAAGATGATGGGTATCTCGATATGGAGATGAGTGATATTCCATGAACGGTATGAGTGATACCTACTTGCACCTTATACACAATACAAGTTTAAGGTTATACCTTTTACATGAAATGGTACTCTCAACCCGAAATGGTTGAAAACCCTAGATGATAGATTGAAACCCAGTATACCCTATCCTTTGCGTAATGGATTATTAAAGAATTCAGCTAGCTTGTCGTGTAATTATATAATAGAATTGATCCTTGAAGGTATAAAAGGTTATGAATCTAAGGGTCTACCTAACATGATAACCCAATATGTTACCCAACACGGTAACCCGATATGTTACCCAACATGGTGACCTGATATGATAATCCAATATGGGAACCCGAGATGGTATTGTGTGTGTGCTACTAAAATGATACCATGACGAGGCATATACCCCATGCCCGATATAGTGCACACCTTGTGCACGATATGGAATCAAATATACCCTTATACCCGACATGAGGTCAAGCTTCCAGCTCATAAACAATATGAGGTCATGTATCTCTAACTTGAGATGATAAGAACTAAGTGATAGCTAACCTGAGATGGATACACGATACGGTGTTAGGGGATACACCCTAAAACACGATATGGTGATGTGGTTATACCACATGCCCGATATGGATACACGATATGGTGTGAAGATTGCATTTTAAGCACAATATGATAGTACACACACATCTTGATGCCCGATATTGTGGGGATACTTCAATTATATGTATTTGATTGAGTGGCATATGTTGTGTGTTGTGTTATGGCGATATTAAAAGAAAATGAGATTTGATAATGGTGAGCTAATGCACCTTAAGGGGAGAATTGAGCCAACTTAGTAAAAGTATGATGCAATCAACATTCTAATGAGGATAAGAGATAAACTTTTACATGTGTGGTAAACATGTTAATAAGCATACATTGATACTACTAAGATGAGTGGAGTATGAATTAGGGTTTGATTCTAGATAATATGATCTTGAATCCTTAATTTTCTAATAAGGGGAAAACCTAACCCTAATGAAGGGTGATGGTATGCACTTACAACCCTAGTCGGTTAGATTGAGAAATCCTAACCCTAATAATGGGAAGGATGTATTTCTCTTATATCACATAGTGATGATGTGAATTTGAAATCCTATTTGGTTAAAATAGGCAATCCTAACCCTAATAACGGGAAGGATGTATTTCTCTTGAATTGCATAGTGATGTCATACACTATTAGAGCTTTTACCATGAAGTGCAAACTATTCAAGAATCATGAGATGATGAGCATAGAGAAAAATGAGCTATGATGTTTTATATGATATAGATTTAAACAAGCCTTATGAGCCATGTTAAATATATGTACAATAAAGTATAATGATTATACAGTCTGATATATTAAAAGATAGTTATTGCCTAGTAAGAGGTGACAAGATGTTTAATGAACTAAGTGAGCTATGTGAAATACTTCTACAACAAATGTGTTGAATACCTTAGTCTGAGGACCTAGAGGTAATAGTTACATGTTACAGAGGTAACAATGCTCAGTGATAATCTAAGGGTTTGAATACCCAGATCTAGTAATCATGATGATGATGATGTGAAAGGATGAGAATTCCCAGTATTGTGATAAGGGACTGAGATCCTGAGTGTTATACATTCCAAGTGTTCCAAAGATCTTAAAAGTACTACACCTTTCTTTCTAGCATTTGTTATAATTCATGTTTGAAACTTGGTTGTTGCTAAAAGATATTATAATGTACCTAATTAATCAAATGAAATCTCATCATGTAGTTGCCCTAACCATAGATCCATTCAGTGTCAGTAATTGCTGATGGTGAAACGAGTTTAACTCAGAGAGCATATTTTTTAATATGTGGGGGTGAAGGACGAAGTATATCCATATGTCCCAATGAAGAATCGATGTCACACCTTCCTTATTTATCACGGGATGATATGAATCTCCCGACCAAATAAGAAATTGATGTGTAAATCCTTCTTCATTCTAAGTGGTATCGGGATTGAAGTATAAAATCTCCCGACCAGGTGAGGAATTGATGTTTAATCTTCCTTATCCTTATAATCTGGGAAAGCTTAGTGGTCTTCTCCCGAAGAGAGTACATGCTACAACAGTAACTCTATAGCGAAGATGTCGATATACCCCGACATGCTATTTATAGATGACACAAGATGTCCTGCCAGTAGTTGACACGAGATGTCCTACTAAGTTGTCTCATACTGACCGAGACAGGTGAGGTCTTAACAGCCAGCTCTGCAATTTACCTTGTATGGTATCGATGCTTAACATAGTCGTGGTCGGTTGGAGCATGAACGATATACTTTATCTCCTCAGGGTATAAGTTTGATTGTAAATATGTAATCAGCCGTGTAGCGTATTTTCTTAAGGATCGAATACAGTAGACATTGGTTGATGTACACTCTTTTTTATACATCTTAGTTGAATAGATGTTAATTATGTTTCTTTATATTCCTTGTAAAGTGAATAGATGATTTATTGCTCTACCATAGATAGATGCATTATTTTAAGAGAAGAGATTACTTTGTTCTGCTTATACAGTGATTAATCATGTTTGTTAAAATAAAAAGGACCTCTGTTCAGTTTTATACTGCTTACCTGTGATAATAATATTGTCTGCGGGGAGTTATATCTCTCGCTGGGACAATTGTCTCACCTCATGGGATCCATAATTTTTAGGTGGACGTACACGAGGCGGTAGAGACCTTTCTGTAGAAGGAGAACAACAACTGGGATTGTGGTAACAGCTCAGGTTGAGTGTACTGTCTGTCGTGTCTTGTAGATAGAAGTCGTATGTGTCGTCTTTGTACTCTCAGGTCCTTGGAGTCAGTACGTAATGGTTTCATGAACGATCTGAGATTTTGACTTGTATGTCTTGAGGTTTTATGTTGCTTCACTATATGTGTTGACAGAGCAACTGTTATATGTTGTCCTCGAGATGAGATGAAATAGTGTATGTACAATGTGAATGATGATATGTATAAGTTTTGGATCACTTAGTGAGAGTTTCCTGGTATTGGATCTCCTTAAAAAATAGTTTTCATTCTTAGTGATTTTTGTTAATCCACTGTTTATGATTATTCTGCAATTATTACTGGTGATGGCTTGATTTATTTCGAGTCGTCACAGAATATCTTTATTTTCTTTAGGAAGAAAGATGAGGGAGATATATCTTCATCTCATTAAAAATCAATCAAGGTAGAAAATTTCTAGCCACAATTTAGGCTACACTTCATATCCCCTTTCCCACCCACATTGGTGCAATGATCTGGGAACCTGAGGTTAATTATCATTGGTATCAAAACGTTACACTGAATCTCTCTTTATAGACTTGCTCTTATTTATTTGCTCCATTTTGCACTTGTAAGAAATACATTAATAAAAAAACCAAATTAATATCTCCATAATTTGTGATAACGGAAGGAAATCGTTGCGTGACTAGCTCCTTCCCCACACATAATCTAATGCATCACCAATTCTTTCACTGACCTCTTTCCTTATCTACCCACATTCCGAAGCACTTTTACAATTTCCTCATTTCCACATAGACATGATGGAGACTCCATTTTCCCAATTCGTACATTGGTATCGACACATGGTTTCTAAAATCAATAGAGACTTTATTGATTCTTCCGTCGGGGACTTTCACATCATAGTAATAGGAGATGTATGCTCTCCCCTATGCTCCCACACACATATCAAGGTCCCAACCCGACTACGACCTCCTCATGGCCTATCTATGCTCTTTGCCTACGGAAAAGGTCCTCTAGCATTGGCATTCACTATTACATATTACTATTTTATTAACTTTTCAAGTTTTTATGTGATTTTTTTTATTTTCTGTAGATTTTTCACATTTAAATCTGGCTGTTTTATCTTCTATCTGCTTGCGATTATTATTTTAACAATCAGTATCGCAAGAGTAATGAGATCCAAACTATCAAAGATGATAATTAATTACCATGGGTCACAGATCGACCGGTTGCCGAACCGGCTAAAACTGTACCCAGGGACTTCAGGTATCACTATCTGCAGTCAGTCCGTTTAGAGGGCGGAAGGAAGAAACACGGGCTTGCCAGGCACCCTGGGCTCCTTCGTCATCTTCTCCATCTCGATAAGGAATCTATCCATGGCTGGTGCCGGGAGGCAGACCGGTATGACGAGGCCATCCTCGCCCTTGGCATTCCGGAAAGGGATATAGAAGCTAGCGACTCCGGGTATGGCCCCTACGCCGCCCTTTGCCGGACCACCGTACGCCGGCTTCCCCCACCCAAAATCGACGTCACCAAACCCTGCACGCGTAACATCCGACACTAGGTAGCTCCTCACCACTGTGAAGTGCGGCCGGCCTCTGATGACCATGAGATCGGCCAGCGACCGCATGTATTCGTCTGTGACATCGGCCTTGGCCTTCCCGACGAGATCTACGGCGTACTCGAGCGGGTTCCCGCACAGTTCGCCGGCAGTCGTAACCGCCACGGGGAACGCGAAGGCGTTTCCGTAGTACCCCTCTGGTAGCGGCGGCTGCATGCGCGCCCTGGCGTTGACGATGCAGAGCACGCGTACCTCCTCTTCGGGGTCGGGGCCGAGGGCGATGGTGCGGCAGCGCCAAAGGCAGCCGGTGAGGATCTCGAACGCCGACCGGTTGCGGAGCCGTGGCGGGACGCGGGCTCGAAGGGCGGCAACCTCCCGGGGTCCGAAGAAGAAGGAGCGATGCGCCATGTCGTCGAGAGGAATGATGGTGCCCTTGGTGTCGGGAACCTCGTCGTACTCGCGGTGCGTGCACGTGACACGCGGCGGGTCACGGGCGTCAAGGAGGTGACGTTCCCATACGGGAGCAACCATGGGGGAATTGGGTTCCCCGCGGGCGAACTCGGCGACGGCGGACATGAACTGGACGAGACCGGCTGCGTCACTCATTGTGTGGTTGAGGCGGAGGGCGAAGATGAACCCACCACAGGCGAGGCGGGTGACTTGGATCAACAAGAGCGGGCAACCCAGGACACCTCCAGAGCCCTCCACATCGTAGAGGAGCTCTTCTAGGCATGGAAAGGGCGGCTGCAGGAGGTCCCCAAACTGTGCGAGCCGGACGTCGGCGTCAGCCTCCACGAACAGGACACCTTCGCCCGTGCACTCCACCGCCAACTTTCCGTTCTCGCGCACCTCGCGGAGTCGGCCGGCGAAAGGGTAGTATGGAACAAGGGCCTTGGAGAGCGCTTCCCCGATGACCTGCGCCGGGTCCCGGCCTGACATGTTTGGGTTATGGCAGTAGAACTGAATGACGGGAATCTGGAACCGAAGGCCTTCCTGATCGTCGATATCGGACATGAGCTTAAACTCGTGAGGGGTCGGTGCGGCAGGGGCTACGAGGACGGGCGCGCTCCGGCGGACAGTGAAGACCAGCTGCTGCTCTGAGGGAGCCATGGTTAAGTGTTGATGGTAGCTAGGGGGTAGACTGGCTTGGGCACGGAGTCGCCGGAGAAGAACGGTTAGGTTCAGGTGGTAGCTTGCTAGTGAGTCCGAACAGCACGCTCTCTTTAGTTGCAAGTTCCCGCCTTGCTTAATTAGATGCCAATCACCTGTGAGTTTGAGCTGAGAGAAGGTGAAGAGTATTGGTGGGTTTTCGCGGGTATTTGTAGTCAGAGGAGAAGGTGACAGTACAAAGGTGGACCAGGTCGTGGCCGCGACGACTCTATTCGTTTAATTTTGAAATATGGACCAGTAGTGGACTGTGGAGCTATGAAATTGTGAAGAAGTTAAGGAGTCAATTTCTCGGCTGTTATCGTGCACGACGGGCAGGTAGTTGATCAGCGCTGGGTCGTTGATGCTTTATCGAGGGACTTCACCGCTGGTGCACTGTTCCGTTGTCAATATATTCAGATGGAAGGTTGGTCCCACACGGATTACACGATGCATAAAATAACTACAATTCTGGTAGTCTTGATAATCCATTCTTAGCTACAAGCATATAAAAGATATAGTCCTAATGTGAATTTGAACTCGTCTACACATGGCAAACTAAACAAACAAGTACTATTTACGTAATCGTAGAAGTAAAGACTGCAATAACTCAGCTATAAGATGTTAATCAAATTACAAATAATTTTGTAGGTTCGTGTAGTGGGATTAGACCTCTCGGTCAAAATTAACAGACACCCACGGGTCGACTCGTTTAAGTTAGATTTGAGTGATGAAATTTATCACCCGCTGAAAACTACCCAAAACCATACTCACTCGTTTATTTAACGGGTTTCACAGGTGACCCGTGAGTGACCTAGTTAATGAAGCACATATATTTATATACATAATATATGCATACACCTATTAAAAGATGTTACTTGTTTCATAGAAGTTAACTCTTTACTTTTATCAACTACAATTGTATTCTCTTTATTTTGTGTTTGACATACGTAATAACAAATATTTGTAATATTAAGAATGTCTAATGTTACATGAAAAATTATATGTTATTTTTGTGATATTTGTCTATGAAAACTACATTGATTTTCCTATTTTACATCGACATACAACAACTAGTTGTTATTTTTTCTTTAACTTTGCATAAACATATATCGACAACTAATCCAATATTTTGACATCAAACATACTAGTTGGTTGGTTCCTTTGTACAATATTTTACATAAAAAATTGTTGCAAGCTATTTCAAATGTTATTTTTAATGTTAAGGAAAGCAACTAGCAACTTATTGTTGATTTGACACATTTTATATGGACACCCGCGGGCAACGCGTAACCTGCTGGGTTGAGTTTGGGTGTGCTTTTCTTCCACCTGTTTAGAACTGTATGTTTTTGACCCACACCTGCCAGATCCGCACCCGCAACAACCTAACTCAAACCCAACCCACACATCCGTTTGACATGTCTAAGTAAGATGCTTTTCATTTTGGGGAGTCAAATATCCCTATGATAATTAATAACATTGTAGTGGTTAAGTGTCTTGAATGAGCTTGTGATTTGAATAATATTATTAAATTATAATTTTAGCATAATTTTTCCTACCATAGTAGCCCGGATGGTTATGGCTCGGTAAGTCCAGATGAAGGACCTGGGTTCGAATCACGCCGAAGGCACTCAGCGAAAAGTAACACGAATTTGATTGGGCACGGGAGGGGGTAACCGGACCACACCCTCTCATGCCCCGAGAGTTTACGTTGTCTGGGGGGTCACGATTGTGGCGCTTCTATAGATGCGGTTCTCTCATAAATAAATATTAAATATATATATATATATATATATTGATATTTACACTTCATAACATAAAAATAAATATACAAACATGAAAAAATATGCAATATATAGTTAGTAAAACAATGCAAGAGTAGTTATCAAGCTAGTTGCAGCCTTAGGGGTTGTTTGGTTCGGGATCTAATTTGGATTGGGCGTTGTCTTTTTGTGCCACATAGGTGCTAATCCCAACTAACCCAGCCATGATTCAATCTTGTTTTGTTTGGTAAATGGACTGACGGGGTCCTTTTTGGATTCCTAATCCAGACCAAGTTAGTCCTACTATCAACAAGATTTTAGAATCCCAGTCCGGATTTAGCACCTGTCTTTTGTGTTATTTTGTTTTATATGTCAGATTGAAAAACACAAGTTACGAGATCAGTCCAGTTTAATGAGTGCTTGCAATGGGATTGGGTTGCCAAACAAAAATAGGATTGAATCTACGTAAAATAATCTGGATCTATCGACTAACCCAGTCTGGATTTCGTAATCCCAATCTTGAAAAAACAGGGGCTTAAGGTCCTGATTTTGTCTATTCATAAAGACGGCTAGAGTGAAGCGCATGAGAGGAGACATGACTCTTGTTCAAACCAGAACACACATCGATAGATGTTTTTAGGTTGTTCATATGTGGTTACCATATCTATTCCAATGTCGAATTCCAACATTGATCAATCACTCCTATTGTTCAGACATGTCATTGGCTCAAAGAATGTGTTAAAGGTGTAACATTCCATGTATATTTTGATCTCTTAGGAGTTCCTTTTTAGCCACCCTTCCAAAAAGGTTAAGTCATAGTCTAAGCATCTAACTATATGAAACCAAGGATGAGTTGTGACCAATTGAAACTAGACCACTACTACGCCTCAATTCTAGAGTTTTCATGGAAAAATCTATTTGAAGAGACCAACACTCACCAAAAACATTTTAAACTCATCAACGGTGGAATCTTTTTCTTGTTGATAAAAAATTGGCATCAAAATTCTCTCTTTTAATAACAAAATATTTTTCCAATAAAGCATAAAATGTGTTAATTCACGTATGAATCTATACAAACTTCTTTCAATCCCATTACCACATTTCTGAGACCACAGAAAGAAGTAACCCTTAAAGAAAAGAGCTTGGAAGGAGTTCTGTCCACATTTTTTGCCATGTGATTTTGTAGATCTCAAAATATGAATACCCTAAAAGAGTTCAAAAGAACAACTTTAAATGGGTTTCACATCTTAGAGTACCCTTGTAGGAGTCCCACACTACGTCCTAAAGGTACCATTAAATTAATGACTCTATAAGACCCATAAAGTAGGGATCACACTAGGCACGCACTCAATATTTCCTCAGCTTTGATCCACCTAAGAAATGTGGTTTGAACGCACCTAGAAGTCTCTAGAAGGAAGGGTGTGCATATGACACCCCTCCCTCACATAGACAACGAGATGACACGCGAAAACGTGTGGAACCATATATTACAGAAAATACGGGTTAATTAAAACCGGTTGTGGAAAGCATAGATACAAAACTTTTACAACTAGGCCCTGCAAGAAGATCAGGTCATATATATATATATATATATATATATATATATATATATATATATATATATATATATATATATATATATATATATATATATTCAAGATCACCTACCATATATGTTCACAACTTAAAGCCACCCACTGTCGCAACATCGCATATTAGTTCATCACATGTTTATACATAACAAGCCACGTACAGCCAACATCAGGATATATAAAAATTACAGCAGCTAAACATCGTGAAACATCATCAAAACACTTCCAAGGATCTGAGAGTACAGGGATGACTCTAGGACTCTACTACAAAACCACCAAAACAACAGCATGTCCATCTCTTACCTTCTACTGCTCTTCTTGCTGCCCGGCCACAACCTCACAACCACCACCATGTCTAGAGCGATCACCTAAAAAGGGTGTAAACCAACGGGGTGAGACACATAGTCCCAGCGAGAAACATAACTCCCCACCGCAACTATTAAACCTCAAAGGTTAAAGAAGGTAACAACAAATAACTATATAAGCGTATAACAAGAGCAGCATACTGAGCAAAGCTATTATTACCATCAGACTTACTAAGATATCCGGGAGGCATATTACCAAGTATTTCTTTAAGGAACATGATTGACAATATAAGCTTTATAAGAACTTATCACAAGATATAAGGATCATACACGTATCTGCAAGGTGTAACTAGATCATCTATACAAGCAAGGCCTCAATCAATGTTTCATGTTTTGCCCTAAGCAAGATATACTATTCGGCTGGATTACGTTTTATTATGCCCTAAGGAAGTGAGCCTTCCCTGCTCAAATCCAACCATTGGCTGTGAACCCCAATTTGGTGCCATACAAGATCTAAGGAGATCCAGACTCCATGACCTCACCTTCCCGTGGTCAATACACAAATCATCAAGCAAGACCGCAGTCTTATGCTTATAGGCCTTAGCCTCTGGGTTAGCTCCGCAAGCTACCCATCTCTAGCTCATCTCATCATAGGTGCTAGTATATACATCCGAGCCATGAATGCATCATGCTCATCATCACATATCCTGAGCCATGGGTCTGTTCATCATGCTCCAAACTTCCCGAGTCTGCAACCACAGTTGCACTCAACCCTCCTATTTTAGGCTAGGGGAAACCTCACATATTCAACAATATGCGCTCCAGGTAATCCTACAGGATAAACCTGTTCCATCATCACCAAATACTGACGGTAGTGGATCTATGGCCAGGGCAAACTACATGATATGTTTATCTATCATTGATTAGTATATTTTAAGCCAATTGTTGAGGAAAAACAAGGTATAAACATAGCCTTATAGAATTACATCACTATTGCCATCAATATATTGTCCTGGGACCTCAATCCCTCATGATATCAACCATTGCCTCTCAAGGCATCACAATCGTGCATCAGCATCCTGGGAACGCATCCCTTATCTCATCATAAGAGGATAACACCTCCACTAGACACTTAACCTTATATCAGGTCCTCAGACCTATCAACTTGTTACTTTATTAACAAGGATTATTATCACATTGTGCTAGTCAAAACACATATATCTCATAGCTCTTACCAGGAAATGAATCCACATGAAGTACCTACATGGTTAGTATATACATAACTAAAACCATCATGGATGAACAGAAAGATCATACTATCAAGTATTACACAAACTTTATCATTCATAGTATTATAATCAATCAGGGACATATGGTATGCCTTATACTTGTGACCATATGCATGTGTTATATTAACATGTGAAGCAACATCATAAGCTTCCAAGCTTCCTGGTTCACAACCTACCATTATATCGCTTCATCATATTTGCAAGATGCAAGGTGATTACATCATGTCACTTGTGTTATAATTCTTAAAAGAGAACCATCAACTCTATACATTCTGGGTTACCAGAACCCTCACCAACACTCCTACAACCCTCACTACAGGTATGGTGAGCAGCGCCATGCCCTCACCAAAGGGTGTACCGGCTAGGGTTAGGGTTAGGTTCCACTGTCGGGCTAACCTTCCACATTAGCCATATCGGCCAAAGGGGTGTCGCCCAAGGATCCCCTATTGTGCAACCTTCTAGCATCAACCGAGGGTTAACCCTATCGGCCAGGGTAACTGTGACGCCCAAGGAAGGTGCCGTGCATGGCCAACATCATAGCGGTCAGCAACCTAGGGTTGGCATGTCGGGCATGAAACCATATCATCCAAGCTAATCAATGATAACAGCCAAGACCACCTAAAGACAAGGGAGTGCATCGAGCACCCTCTCTACATGGTGTTTCGTCCAAGAATTAACCCTAAGGAGGATATCGGGCAACATCTCATCAAGGGTGTGTCGCCCACCCAACAACTCCACCAAAGGTATCGTCCAAGGGACCATGACGGGCACCAACTAAGCTTCAACTAAGCATATTGGCCAGGGATACAAGGATCACCCAAGAAAGCTTATCTACCAAGGTTTACACCTCAAGGACATATTGTGCATGAAGGGTAGACAACTCATGTCGCCTAGAGCAGCACTGACGCCCAAACTTGGATTGAGGCTTCATATCAACCAAGATGCCCATCCAGGGGTTAGCAACCATGTCGCCCAAACCCTAACTCTAGGGTGGATAAGGGATATTGGACACCAAGGTAAAACTATCTCAACAAGGTGTATCGGGCAGGGCACTCAACAAACCATAACGCCCAAGCACACAAGGGTATCGGCCAAAGGTGCAACCCAAGGCAAGAAGGGTATCAGGCATCACTAACCCCAAATCCATGTCGTACAAGACACAACCCAACAAGGTCATCTTCAACCTCAAGCACAAGGGAACCAAACCCTAATTGATAAAGAGGGTCGGCTCACCTCTCAACAACTGATGCGATGATTTTGAGTCGCATTTATAGATTGGTTTTACTTGCGTTTTATGTGTTTATTGGTCACTTTGGTGGTTAATATTGCATGATTCACTTACTCGAGTCTATAATCCTTTTCAGTGTCAAATATTCTATATTTTATCTTTTTGATCATAAGAAATTATAATAATGGGTTTTATCTCAGCTGATTTGGCTTTGTCTTGCAATTTCAGGAAAAACGAATATATACAGCTGTCAATACCATCGACATCCGTCGATAGTATCGACATAGTCACATGCAGACAGCCGCAAGGAGTCAGGCAGAGTCAATACCATCGACAGGGAAGTCGATGGTAGCGAGTTACCTTCAGGTTGCCAGCGATCAGCCGATCCATACTATCGACATAGAATTCGATACTATCGACGCTCTACAGCTTCAGTGTGAGAAAGGTGGTAAAACTGACACCTAAGGGTGCCGATACCATCGACCCGCATCGATGGTATCGAGTCTGCATCAGGTGCGACAACAGAAAAGAAGGAAGGCTTGCCGATATCACGAGGGGTCGATACCATCGACCTGCTTCGATGGTATCGACGCCGTCAGCTTAATGTTTGTTTCAAATCAGCCCGAATCTAACGGTGGTGATATTTTGGTGACATAACTTGGTGTTTATACCTAATGACAGCAGCCCAGAGCCAGGGATCACGTCATTAGCCGCTGCACACATCACGAGGAGAGGAGAAGAAGAGAACGGAGCCCAAAAGCATGCCTCGACTGTTCCGAGAGCTGAAGAAGACATTTTCCACTGCTGAAAGGCTGTAGATCGCGCATTCTACGCCGAGGAACACTGGGATCTTCTCCGTTCAGGGGTTTACATCCCTTCATCCACATTTTTCTCCATGTTTCCCCTTTCTTCAATCATGTCTTGCTCTGAGACAAACATGCGGGGCTAATCCCCTTTATCTTTAGGATCGGGAGTAGCCCGGGTAATCATTGTATGACGTTTTTATCATAGTAATTAATAATTTGGCTCTTATATCCGTGGTATGATTTCGTTTTCTCCATTATATCATTATTCTTGATCACCCTAATGATAATCTACTGCCTGTAATTGCTTTGAAAGAAGAACTAAAGGTTGAAAAGAGACGAAATTCACATTAACTCATAAATTCCTTGAACAAGGTGATGTACGGTTAATGGTGGAAACCCAGAGGTTGTTTTTAATGCACCTAATTTAGGGTATAGGGTACTACGACGGTGGAACCGACCTAGATTTAGGTAGTGAATTGTATCACGATAGTGAACAATTCTGACTACAGGCCACTACCCGAATTGAGAGATGAACTTGTTTAACTATATAGAAATTCATACAATGAGAATCCGCGGTGAAACTGCAATCCTAAACATTCCCATCTAAATTGATTAAACTCAACATTTAATCTATTGCTTTGCTTTCTTTTATTTTTATTTTCTTTTTAATCAACTCCTAAAACCTTTTGAACTGGTCTAGCTGATTGTGAACAGTTAGTAGTAGTCCACCGATAGTTCAGTGTCCCTGAGTTCGACTCGGGCCTCACAAAGGCCTATATTACATTAACGCGTGCACTTGAGTTATACGCACGGTAAAATCGTGTCAAGTTTTTGGCGCCGTTGTCGGGGACACGACAATTTTTGGCACTACGAGTGCTGCAAGCGACCACTCTAGGCCACATTTTTTTATTTATTTCTTTGAAATTCATTGTTTATCCATCATATCTAGCAATCGTCTAGCATAGTATTGAACCTAAATTAATATTTTGCAGATACTAGTGCATGGTGAGGACGCGTAGCACAGACTACACACTGCCATCACCAGAGGTTCCATTGTTGGGATCAGACGACGAGGAAAACAATACTCAAGATCAGCTCGAGGATACATATTCCGACTCTGAACCAGAAGCCATGGCAGAAGAACAGACAATATGGGAGAAGATAAAGGCTTCTTCCTCATCAGCATCAAAGGGGCCAATAAAAAAGCTGGCAGTTAACATTCCAACCTATTAGATTGATCTGTCACTAATCAACCTGGTTAAGTCGCAAGCATTCCACGGGTTGAAGAATGAGGACCCTGTCGCACACATCAGCACATTTGTAGAAAATTGCGATATGATCAAGATTGATAGGTTTCCACAGGAGAAACTTTACCTGAAGCTGTTCCCCAACACTCTGGCAGGCAATGCACGTGAATGGCTGCATAACCTGGATGATCAAGGTGTTCTTCAAGAGGTTCTTTCTGCCTGAGAAGACCAACGATCTGGTACGGAAGATCCATAATTTCAGCCAGAAGGCCGGAGAGACGTATTCTCAGACTTGGGAACGTTTCCAAATAATGCTGAGGAGGTGCCCACATCATGGGCTTGACAAGGAGAAACAAGTCAAGATTTTCTATTTTGCTCTTTTTGAGCATGATAGAAGCAACCTGGATTCAGCAGGTTCGGGGTTCTTCTTAAACAACACAGGTACAAGGTGTTGGGAGATTTTGAAGAACATGGCTAAAAAGCAATCATGGGGTGACAGAGACGCAATAGAGCAGGTTCGAGCTGCAGGTGAGTCAAAGGCCATCAAGGAGCTAAATGAGAAGATGGACCTTCTAGCCAAGAAATTGCTAGTAAAAGAAGATGCAGAATCTGATGATGAAGCACATGTGAAATTTATGCGCCAGCAACAGGGGTACAGAAACAACGACTATTCTTTGAGGAAAGACAAGAAATTCTCATGGAAGGACCCAAACAATTTCTTACAGGACCCTGATGCAAAACTACAATCGTCGGTAGAGGATAAGAGCAATGAGTTGCTCAACCAAGTAATCAAGCAAAATCAAGAACTCATTAGCACGTTTGGCCAGCAGATTAAGCAACAAGGAGAATTTATGAATCAATTTGGGCATACCTTACAAAGTCATGGGGCTCATATGAGGACTATAGAGACATCTTTAGCGCAGATGGCAGCTGAGTTAGCAAATCTGAAAAAGCCAGCGCAACAAGGTTTTCCCAGAAATACAAACATTCCAGGAGGAAACCAACAAGCTAAGGAAATTTTGCTACGGAGTGGTAAGAAGACTTTAAACCCGAGGGCCGATGAATTGAGCACACCCCAGCCAGAAACCACAGGTGAGGCCACGGAGGAGGTTCAGATTCTAGTCACAGAGCCGGTAGAGGATGTGGTAGAGGATGTCACATCTGAACCCATTGCTGAGGAGGAGACGCAGAAGAGGACACCATATGTGCCGCCACATCAGAGGGCACAGACTGTCCCAGACCCATATCCAAATAGTTTGAAAGCCAAGAAAGTGGACGCTCAGTTCAAGAAGTTCCTAGATAGCTTTAGGAAGCTTTCTGTAAACATTCCACCGTTAGAAGCAATAGAACAGATACCCTCTTACGGAAAGTTTCTAAAAGACATAATCACAAAGAAGAGGAAGATTCCTGATACTGAGGTCGTGGTTCTTAAGGAGCAGGTGAGCGCTTTCATTATGGGCACATTGCCACCTAAAAGACAGGATCCGGGCTGCTTCAATATTTCATGTTACATCGGTAAAGTGAAATTCAGTGAAGCATTGTGTGATTCCGGGGCAAGTATAAATTTGATGCCTCTTTCCACTTTCAAGAAGCTGGGACTGAAAGAATCAAGACATAGCAATATGACGATTCACTTGGCAGACAATTATATGGTTAAGACATACGGTATTTGTGAGGATGTTTTGGTTAAAGTCGACCGGTATGTATTTCCAGCAGATTTTGTGGTAATGGAAATGCAAGATGAACAAGGAAATGAGCTACTCCTTGGAAGACCCTTCCAAGCTACTGCAGATATGATACTCGAGATGGGAAGAGGCCGCTTGACATTGGGAATCGCTGATGACATATTTGAAATGGTTATGCCCCAGAGCACAACACAATCAAAAGCAAAGGAGCAGTGTCGCGTGGTGAAACATTTTGATCATAATATTTCTCTATGTCTAGGGAAGCCGTTTCTAGATATGGCTCATGTGATGACCAAGGTAGAGAAGGGGACACTGGCTGTAGACATTATGGAATAGACCAAGGTTGTTTCTCTTTGCAGGGTTGTGGGTTTTCCAAATGATGAAGAGGAGAAAATCCCTCTTTCTACTGAAGATGATGCCATAGCAAGTTCTGTCCTCGATGCATATCCAGAACTACCTCTTGAAGCTTGCCTTGTCGATATAACGCATGACTGGATGAGAAGCAAGTCATTACAGGAATGCATCAAGATGCTTCAGGTGCTGCCGTGTTATTATGCTAAGTATTATGAAGATCTTGGGAAACTTCCACCACCGCTTTAGTCATATTTGGTCAGTCCACCAGAGTTAGAATTGAAGCCACTACCGCCTCATTTGAAATATGCATTCCTAGCCAATGGTGAAAAACTGCTGGTGATTATCTCGGCATATCTGAGTGTCGAGGAAGAGGATCAATTGATGATTGTACTGAAGAACCACCGTGGCACATTCGGGTGGTCAGTCGCAGACATCAAGGGGATCTCCCCTACACTTTTCCAGCATAAAATCTAGCTTGAGGAAGGAGCCAAACATGTAACCCAGCCACAACACAGACTCAATCCAAGCATGATGGAGGTCATCAAGAAGGAGGTGATCAAGATCCTTTCTATAGTCATCATTTATGCTATCTCCGACTCGACATGGGTAAGCCCCACATAGGTAGTCCCTAAAAGGGGGGAATTACTGTTACTCATAATTTGTTAAATGAGTCAGTCACAACCCGTTTGGTAACCGGGTGGCGTGTGTGCATTGATTACCATAGATTGAACTCTGCCACATTAAAAGATCATTTTCCTCTTCTGTTCATTGATCATATTTTAGAGAGACTAGCAGGTCGATCTCACTTTTGTTTTCTAGGCAGTTACTCGGGCTATAATCAGATTTCCATTGATCTGAAGGACCAAGAGAAGTCCACCTTCACTTGTCCTTATGGAACAATTGCATATCGCTGTATGCCCTTTGGTTTATGCAACGCACCAGCCACCTTCCAACGTTGCATGCTTGCCATTTTCTCTGATATGGTTGAGCGCTGTTTAGAGGTCTTCATGGACAATTTTTCCGTCTATGGTGCATCTTTTGATGAATGTTTATATAATTTGGATAAAGTTTTACAACGATGTGAGGATACAAATTTGGTTCTCAACTGGGAAAAATGCCATATGATGGTTAGTGAAGGGATTGTGCTTGGACATAAAGTGTCTAGCAAGGGGTTGGAGGTAGATCCGGTTAAGATTGAGGTTATTTCCAAATTACCCCCACCGAATACGGTTAAAGGGGTTAGGAGTTTTCTTGGTCACACAGGATTTTATCGCCACTTTATTAAAGATTTCTCAAAAATTGCTAAACCATTATCTAAACTGCTTGAGAAAGATGCGGTGTTTGATTTTAATGAAAAGTGTTTGCATGCTTTTAATGTGCTCAAAGAGAAGTTAATTTCTGCACCAGTTGTGCAAACACCGGATTGGACAAAGCCTTTCGAATTAATGTGTGATGCTTTGAATTTCGCAGTAGGAGCCATTCTAGGACAACGTGTTGAAAACAAACCCGCTGTGATTTTTTATGCATACCAAACTTTAAATGAAGCACAACTTAATTACACTACAACTGAAAAAGAACTTCTCACTGTTGTTTTTGCATTTGAAAATTTTTGGCAATATCTTGTAGGGTCAAAGGTTGTGGTATGGACGGACCACACTACCATAAAGTATTTGATGGAAAAGAAAGATGCCAAACCTATACCGCTCATACTCCAACCGAACATTACTAAATTGAAATCGGTACCATACATAGGTCATCAGAAGAGCCAGATTTCTATGACCTCATCTTCCTCAGTCAGTGTGAGGATCATCATGCAGGACATCTTGTGTCTCTGCCATAATAGCTTTCCAGGGTATTCTGGCAACTTCACTATTAGAGTTACAGTGGCGTGTTGTACTCTCTTCGCCATCGAGGGATTTCTTGTTTATGATATAACGAAGGATTGAGAGATTAAATGTACATATCACATCAATTCCCTCATTTGGACGTAAGGATATTCACGTCCATAAACCCCACATACTCAAAAGTATGCTCTCTAGGAGTTCCCTTAGGAAAACCTGTTTCACCATCATTTAACTTCTGACAATGATGGATCTATGGTCAGGGCTCTACATGATATCATTATACTTGATTATTTAAGTACATTATAGCATTCTTTTAACATCATGCATGTTTTCAAACATAAACCAATAAGACAATTGCTATAAAGAAAGAGTACTAATTGTATCAAGTTCATTTCACATCTATTTAACATTGGGATATCAATCCCTAACCATCTCATCATTATGATTCAAGAATATGGGTGTTCGAACCCTTAGATCATCAAAACACTTGTTACTAAGTAACATATTTCTATCAAGTCATTTAACAGTATGAACATGATAGTGGCAATGAAAATATTTCTCATGACTCATACAACCTATCAGTCTCATTGGTTACCTCTTACTAGGCAACATAGCATATCATTTCTTTCAAAGTTTATAAAGTGCTTTCAATGAATATGGCATCATAACCCTTACCTAGCTATGCTCACTACTTTATAAAGACCTGCGTGACTAACACAATTGATAACATGCACATTATATCTATATCAACACAATACAATTATTTCCAAGTCAAATATAGACACCACGACCGTGCAACCAAGAACGGCCGTGCAAGGGGAAGCCACCACGGCCATACTACCTTGCACGGTCATGATACAGAAGATTACCACAGCCATTTTACATCACCACGTCTAGTTTCTAGGGTTAGGGTTTCCTATTCAATTCAATTAGGATTATCCAACCCCTTCAGCTTAAAAAGGCATAGTGCTTCCTCATTTCTTAATTCAATCATAGAGTTTCATGCTTAAAAGCATAACCCAGAATTAGGGTTTACTGTTCACATCATCACATTTCTCTAGATTAGGGTTTACTGTTCACATTTATTAGGATTACTTCCATTAATGCCCTTAGATTAGGGTTAAGATTCATTAACCATCATAATTAGGGTTTCATGATCTCACTATGAAGGATCATACCCTAATTAGATATATTCATACATATTGGAAGTTTATTACTTGATTATCATTCATATAAGAAGTGTTCTCTCTCCTCTTTCTATCAGATGATGTTTGCATCACCCTTGATTAGGCTAAGTCAATTCAACATTGACATCATGGGTTATGTCATTACTATTGTGATCATTAAAGCTCACTTGTTCAAAGAGTATTAGTCACTCTATCCCATCAAGGGCACCTATGTAATGATCACCACTTATTATAACAAGCATTAATCAACTAATTACGTGGTCCCTTAATCACTTTAGGTATCTATGAGGTTTATGTTAATCAACTACTAAAACATCTTGACCACTAAGACATCAAACGATCTTGACCTTCATAGACCTCAAATGGTTTTGCACACTAAACCCCCAAATGGTCTTGGACAGACCTTGAAACCGTTTGGTGTTGAAGACCGTTTGGTCTTGTTGACTTTTGAAACCATTTGGTAAAGTGCACACTCAAGACTATTTGCCCAAGATGGAGTGAAGACCGTTTGGTCTTGTTGACTTTTGAAACCGCATGGACATAATCGACCTTGAAACCGCATGAGACTAAACGGGTTGGGATCGTTTGGTCCCAAACGGTCTTGAGACCGTTTGGTCCCAAATGGTCTTGAGACAATTTGGACTGAAACGGTCTTGAGACTGTTTGGACCCAAACGGTCTTGAGAGACCGTTTGGTCCAAACCACCTCAAAACCACATGGACCAAAAAGTGTCTCAACCACTTCAATTGAATTAGTGTTTCCAATGTTGAACCCCTCAATTAATCATGTACTTGTTAGCCACTCATCAATTGAGTTAATTAGGTCAACCCTCAACTGATTTGACACTCAATTGACCCTCAATTGATCATCAATTAGGGCTTGTATCAATTGGATTAGGGTTTGAAATCGATGACCCTTCAACATACTTCAATGTGAGTCTAATTGATTTGAAACCATTGAACCATTATTCAGTTGATCATGACCTGACCCCAAACGGTCTTGGGATCATTTGGATGACCTCCAAATGGTATTGAGACCATTTTCTAAAGTCAACATAAAAAACAAACTCAACCAATTAAGGTTTGGCTCATTGGATTGATCACTAGGTCAATAATTAATTACATTTCAACTTAGAACCTTTGGATCTTCAACCTCTTAACCATAGTCAAACCTAGACCTCAAAATAGTCTTGGGTGACCCCCAAACGGTCTTGGGATCATTTGGATATCCTCCAAACGGTATTGAGACCATTTTCCCATTATTTCATCAAAAACCAAGTCATTCAATTAAGGTTTGAACCCTAGGTTTGGTCACCAAATCAGCAATCGATTATTCATCAACTTGATATCATTGGATCCTCAATTGGTCAACCTGAATTAACCCTAGACCTCCAAACGGTCTTGGGTAATCACAAAATGGTCTTGAGACTGTTTGGGTGATCTCCAAATGGTTTTGAAACCGTTTGGGCCACTCAACCCAAACTTCAACATGATACTATTATTGAAATCAGCAATTGACCCGATTAGGGTTTTGATGATTGATGGGCCTTCAATTGGTGATTCACTTGGAATTAATTGATGAATTTTGGTAGGTAATTAGTCTACTTTATTCACAACAAACCTCCAAATGGTCAACGCCTGGTCAAAACCTCCAAACGGTCTTGGACCGTTTGCTTCCATGCGTTCTTGTGAAACCGTTTGAACTCAAACGGTTTGAAACCGTTTGCTCCAAACATTTTAGTAAACCGTTTGCTAAAGGTTGGGAGATCGTTTGTTAATGTAAAATCTTGGATAAACATAGGAATTTATGTCATCTTCTTCTACCTCTATTCAATCAAGAATAGGGGCTGTTCTTCACGGAATTGATAGCAAGAACACACAAAGGTGTCTAAAGAAGAAGTATAGGCAATGATTTTAGGAAAGAAGGTTGCATTAACAAAACTTAAGGGTTAGAGTTATAAAACCCACCTCTAGGACTGATCCAGAGATCCAAGCTTCGTAGCTTTAATGGTGGATGAAGCTCCAGTGTTTGTCCAAGCTTCGTTCTTCAAGTTTTGGATGGAGAAGATGGCTAGAAAGAAGAATCGTGTGAAGAAAACCAATAAACCAACCTTGTTTTATGGTTTCCACCATGAATTCGAGGTAGATGATGATCAAAGATTACCAAACTAGCTTGGTCATCCTTCCTCTGGTCAAGAGCTCTTCCTTGGTCAGACAAAGCAAGAAGATAAGAAAAAGAACTAAGGGAAACGATCCCTTTCTTTGTAGATAAGGATTCCTTTATATATTTATGAGTTTTCAAGGCAAAGAAAAAGGTTGTTATCCCTTTTAATCCCAACTTGTTTCCACCAAAAATTCCTCCACTCTTTTGATACGTGGCCACCTTATAAACCTTGCAATACTTTTCAATTATCCAAGGTTTAAAGGAAAAGAACTAATCACCTTTTAAGAGAGGTATATTAATATCCACCCTTATTGTATATTGCTTAATATATCATTAGTGTGAGTAGTTTCCACTTCTACCATGATCTTTCAAATGAGGCACCCCTCTCATTTTATTTGATCTACTTAATGCCAAGAAACATGAGAGATCCTCTAGAGGGTATATTTTACATGTTGGTCCCTAGGTTTTGGGTAAATTGCACTTTACACCAAAACTAGGTTTTAAGGCACAACGATTGCTCTACAAGCTATGTCTTGGTGCTCAAGCTTGTGGAATCCATATCACCACATAATATTCATTCTTATGATGTCTCAACATCAAAGGAACATCTTAACATGTGCAATTTGCAAGTTAACCCCCCTACTTGGGTAATTTGCACTTTAGTCCATTATTAACAAACAATGTTTCAACATGATTCAAAAAGGACTGAAATAGAAATATAAGTTCCTCAAAAGCCTTAATTACATTTCAAAGGATAAACATGAGCATATAATCACTTAATTAAGTAAAACACCTAGGGTTAGTACATAACCCATGTCAGGGATGTTACATATCTTCTCATTTAATGGTGAGGATTTTTTAGTTATAGATCCACCCCTTAAAGTAATGGACATTCTGCCTCTAGAACCCATCTTCGATTGACTTAGCAATGACCCGAAAGAAGGCCTTTGATTAGATAGATCTTATTGTGCAATTTGATTCTCTAGCATCTTTATGTGAGTAATAATGTCATCTACTTTAGAGGAGAGCTGAGCAATTACATCTTGAGAAGCTTTCCATGATTGTGAAATTCATCATTCTATTGGATCTGAGTTGAGAAAAAGGTCTCAAACATGTTCTATAGACTTGACTTTGGCTGGTATTGTTCTTCATGATTGTAGCTTTGGTTGTTGTTGTTGATGAATCTTGACAGGTGCTTGTTCATGGGTTGATGGTTGCCCAATTGTTGTTGTTGATTTTGACCTTGTTGTTGATGTAGATTTTGAGAACTTGCTAGTGTTCCTATAGGAGAAATTAGGATGATCTCTCCATTCTTGGTTGTAAGTGTTGAAATAGGGTTGGACTACTTGTTCCAAAAGCTTCATACACTATTTTCTTATTACAAAATCTCTCCAACATGCATTTGCAAGGCAAAGAGAGAAGTTTGATTATGCCTTGCAACTCCACATGCATCACAAACCTATTTGGCTACTTGAATGAAATGAGTACTCAACTCTCTAATTTCTTAGAAAGAGCGTCAAGCTTGGCTACAATAAGATCCATTGCATCAACAATGTGTTTTTTGCCCAACTTTTCAGTAGAAGAGCTTGATGAAGAAGGCTGAGATGTCCTGTATGAGCTCCATTGGCAATGGTTGAGATCCATATCTTGAATAATATCATACGCCTCCATGTAAGACTTGTTCATCAAGGCTCCATTCACATCAACATATATAGTCATATGGGTGTTGTAGAATAACCTATTGTAGAATGCTTAAAAAAATAGTTAGTTGGTCAAGATATGGTGAGGGAAAAGGTTGAAGGTCTTTAAACCTCTCCCATATATCATACAACATGTCACCTTCTTGTTGTTTGAAATTGGTGAGATGATTCATCAGTTGTGTAGTCTTGCTGGGTGGAATGTACTTAGTGAGAAAAGCATTTAGCAACTCATCCCAGGTTTTAATGAACCTCTTGGGTAGATAAGAAATACATGTGTTAGATCAATACCTAAAGAGGGATGGAAATAAGAGTAGACATATCCCATCAATAGGTAGTTCTTTTATCTTGAAAGTGTCCATGTACTGCAAAAATTCAACTATGTGAATATTCAAATCTTCCATAGGAATTCTTATAAACCTATTCAGCCGGATCATCTACATAATAGTGGGTTGATGTAGAAATTATTGTCTACTATAATTGTATGGTCCATAGCTCCACATATATTGATGTCAGCAAGTACAATGAAGTCCTTTACTGGTTGATTATTTTCCATGACTGGCTCTGGGTGATCGGGTGAAGAGGTTGGCAAAGATGAAGGTGTTGTATGGGATGATGGTGGCTGTGAATCCTTCAATTTTGAAGAGTTTTCACTCCTCCTTGGTCTCCTTTGACTATTGAATGTATGTTTAATCTATAGATCTAGAAAGATGGAAGGATCAAAGCCCATCTTAGAACGCCACATGCAACCTACAAAAGTAAGAACTAAGTAAGAAACACAAGCAAGAAGTATCACATGATAATTAGAGAGAAATGGTGATCTAGTCTCAAATACTAATCAACACTTCTTACTCAAACTAAAGGTGTTGTACCTCCCCGACACATCACAAAAGACTTGGTGGTCATATTAACAAATGAGTTTTAATATTTAATTATCTCAACTCATTTCTCCCAACATGTATACGGGATCGACCCTGTAGTCAAAATCATATCTACAAAGAGCTAGACTAGTTAGGCATAATAGTGTTAAGGTTCCACGATCTAGATCATTTTCTAGAGTTTGATTAATTACATTATACTAGTTCAAGGGAAAGAACAAAGTAAGTAACAAAAAATAGTTCTATGTTAACGGGTCTCTCTCTCTCTAGGGTTAGCTCCCCCTTCTCTCTAGTTCTTTACGATGACGCCGCTGGGGGGAGGGAGCGCCCCAGGCACTTTCCTCCCCCTGGCTTTCCATTGTCCTCGGCTGTGTTCTTGTGAGGGTGGCATGAGTTCTAGAGGTAGAGATGTAGGATGTCTGATTCGTTGGGTCTCTCTTCAGAAGTCTGGGTTGGAGTTGTGGAGCGCAGCGTGGAGCGAGGCCGGGACTGAGGTTCACATAGTCGTTTCGATCGACATCTATCTTGCTTGAGAGTGGCCGATGGAAGAGTGTTCCCACCTGGCCTGATGACTTCCCGCTTGCTGCTCTGTGCCACGGCTGATGATAGAGGTTTGCCCTCTCTCTCGCGCCTCCTTCACACCTCCTATTTGATATCTGGGTTACTAGATAGGTGAAGGCCCTTCGACATTGATCTCCTTGGCAGCTTCTAGAGCTGGTGGAACTAGCGCTTGTCCCAGTTCTCCTGACAATGCCTCCTTGAGCCTGTTCTCTCGGCGGCCCCACCTGTTGCTCTACGACGACCGCTCCTTAGGGCAGCTTGACCTCCCTTGCCGATCCGGCGGATGGCCCATGGCCTCTCGATGCTGCGCCGGTGGGTCAAGGGGGGCGGCATGTCTCTTCTGCTCCTGCTCGCTCTCCTAATGTCGCCTTCCCCGACGTGTGTGCTCCGAATTTGGTGGCAGGTTCCTGCTGCTCACCGGCGTCTACGACAGAGGTTCCTGACCTGAGGGTGGCTCTGCTTGCCCGCGGGCGGATGGTCTTCTACGACCCATCAGGCGTGGCTGGTTCCTGTCTTCGACCAGCTGCTACTGCTGATCAATCAAGGCTGCTCCCTGCGGCTGTGAGTTGGAGCACCCTATAGGTGTTCGGCTATATGCTCTTTGCATATAAAGGCACCGGGTTAAGGATGGAGGTGTCTTTCCATCCTCTGGTTTCTTACATTCTTTTACAGGACATAGAAGAAAGATCACCAAGGGAGATGAAGAAAGGATGCAGCTTCCCCTTCTCTTTCTTTGTGTTTGTTCATCTCCTACCTATCTACCTCGTCTAGTTGCCTGGTTACTTATCAGTGTGTTCAACAATAGTTTATTTGCCTCTATCCTTCTTCCCACTAACTTCAGGAAATGATTTTATTGCTATGTATGAAGGAGGACTGGTTGGCAGGTGTGCTGTTGTTGGGTCATCCTGGTCAGTTGTGTTGGCATTCTTCATGTTTAGATGGTCTGGCTGTGTGATTGCTGCTGTTGCAGCTGGTTCCTCACCTTTTGGGTGTTTGGGGTGGTGCTGCTATGCTTACGACAGTTTCCTAAGTATTAAGATGGAGCTAACCAAGGAGTAGGGGTTGACGCTGCTGCTTGGTCTCTGGCTGCTTTGCAGGATGTGCTCGCGCTTCCGGCTGATGTCCTAGACCTAGTCCGAGCCCTAGATTTCTTGAAGCCTTGAATTTGGGTGTAGGTGCTGAAACCCTAGTTTTCTGGGCCTGTTGAGGTGTAGTCTGTCTGCTGTGTCTTTGTACTCATACTTTGTGGGTGTTTTTATGCTATTGAGTGCTTGTCTTTGCTTAAGGCTTCATGTCATTAGGTCGAGTTTGTTTAGGACCTAAGCCTTATGTACAGATTCAGGGTTTGTGTTTTTTTTTGCCCTTGACTACTAGCTTGTTGGTATCAAGGTTTATTTTGATCATTCTGTAATGGGGTACTCTGTGCCCAAAGTTTTGGTAATATAGTAACACACTTTTTGGACCGACAAAAAAAAAACAAAGTAAGTAACACAAATTTTTTGAATGATGATTACAACTAGATTTAATGAATCATGATTATGAGATTTCACTTCCTCATCATAGCTTAGTAAGATGATGAATATCTAGCATACTATTTTAACACACAAAGAAACTTAATATCTTATACACCTCCCGGTGATATGAGACATATTTAACCCCACATAGAATTCTCGTGCATATTCTTTGTTTCGAACTACAAACTTTGATTCCTCAACACATTCTCAGCTACTTGTGTGGTCAATGAAGTGTTGCAAACATCACATCTCCATACTTCTAGATACATCTTCCTAGATGTTATTAGACGCATAAAACAAGCTACAAATGGCCAACCAAACAAGAAAGTAAAGTAAGCATCGATGCAATCCTAGAACAGGAAACAACTAACAATAAGGTTGGAATTCAAGTTCACATAAGTTATGACATGGGAGTTACTCTCCCATGTCCAAGAAAATAGTTCTACTCACATATGGTAGTAAAGTACATGTACGACTGATGAATTGTGAAGCAAAAACATGATTAGAAAAGAGAAAGAAAAAAGACATATGTGGAAGAAGAGGAATAAGGTAAGGAATGCGGCTAATTTTTTTTTTGTCCTTGCTACTACTTCTACTCAGAAAATGTCTCTCTCTCGTCTTCTCCTAAATCGCCCTCCTTCTTCGCTGTTCTATTCTGTGGTTAAAAAACTCTTCAAATGATGCCAAATAATTGTCTCATATGTAACCTTTTGTATTTAAAAATGAAGGACAGTTTTCTCTCATAATTATGCTGAAATTGTCGTCAAAACAGGGTGTTAGTGAGTCGACACGGCGTGTTGCTCTTAGTAACTGATGTGATGATTGTCCTACGCAAAAGGTAGATTATAAAATAAAAAAGAAACTACATTGACCACTCCTACAACTTTTTATAGCCTTGTTAGATTATACAAGGACCAACTTTTATTTTAAAAAATTAGGACAAATATTACAAATACATTTTAAAAAATTAGGACAAATATTAAAATGGGTATAATGTACCCCTAAAGTATGAGTATTGTACCCCAATACATAGGGGTACCAATGTATTGGGTGTGGTATCCCTTCTTTTAGGATAATCTACTTTTTTTTACCTGCCTCCTTTAATATTTATACTTATGTCATATTATTCTTTTCTTCAGAGTATGTCACGGTTGATTTTTTTTATGATCAGGAACTCTTCCACAGAGTTGACCACTTTGTGGCTCGCCCTAACAAGGTCATAAAAAAAGTACTGATTTTGTTAAAAGTTATTTTTTGTGATGAATTTGATGTTTTTGTTTTCGGTAAAAAACATTATTACTACGAAAAAAATTTCTGTCATCGTCCCGCCTCCTACCAACCGAGTTGGTGATGGTTGTAGAGGTGGAAGTGGGGGGTTTTGTGTCTAACTGTACATGAATTACACCGGCCGACCTGATCGACTTAAATCGTGCAGAAAATGTTGTCCAGTCTATATGACCAACCCACGTGGACCGCCAGTGCGGTGCCGTCCTTTTATGTATGCCGTGGTTTGGCTGCTCCTGGATTATCAGTCTCGGTCAAAGTCATTTTGTCTTTAGAGAGAGAAGAAGTCCCGTCCCACGACGGTTAGTCGACCAGTTTGATGACCCAAGTGCAAAGGTGCTTTAACTGAAAGACAATTTCCTTCAGTACTTTTGGAAGAACGTTCTCCCGTCTTCCATCGTCGGCTGCTATTCCAGTTTGATCTTGGTCGTCGTCTTGGTCAGATCAGTGAGCGAGTACAGCAGTTTAGGTCATGCTGGGGCGTTCTAGTGAATATAAGTACGCAGGTGAAGGATTGAGCCGGACTTAGCATAGTGGCTTTATCGGTCGTGTTGGACCATTATATCCTTATATAGCGCTCGTTGTGTCGAGTTGGATCATGGCAGAATTCTACGTCCCGTATATGTACATCCCGTATGATGCGAGTTCGCCACTGGTTTCAGATGTATTACGAACTTCTCCACTGGTTTCAGTCGTCAACAAATAACACCCAAGTCCTGTCAATCTAACCCAAGTAGACCGAGCCAGCAGCCATGCAACTTGTACATCCCGCTCGTGCGGTCAAAAGAAACCTCATGCCCTTGGCCTAAACTAGCTACCGCTTTATATCTCCTTTGGAAGGTATATGTACAGAAACAAACAAAACCTCCATCCTTTTTTTGAACTAGTATTATTCAACTCGTCAACTGCTTAGTTTCCCAGGGACCATGCAGCTCAGCCGCCGCCCACGGCCCACTCTCGGTTTGCTTTGCGCAAGCAGCAACAGCTACTCACCGTTGTAACTTGTAACCTCTTTGCACGTCGTCATTCATGTAAGTGCGTGTATTCGTGTCTCTGCTGCTGGTGAAAGACTGGCACTGAGCCGAAACAGGAGAAACTCAGTATAAAGCACTTTCTCTAACAAGTGCTGTGCAAATACCTCTCTAATGATGTAAACTTGGGCACTCGAAATTTAAATCGTTACAAATGCCACCTCTTGTCTCAACTTAAGCTCAGTATATTACCCTTTTCTCGGTGTTAATAGTGTCATAGTTGTCGGCTGCAACTTTAGTGGAATACTTATGCCGACATGTATCATGAAAATCCTTTTTTTGTCTCATTTATGATGAAAATCTTCGATGTTCATTCTTATAGATTTTGTGATTTTGTACACGTTTTATTGAAAATAGAAAACTGAGAGTTTCCTTCTATGATGATGGATGGTGAAAAAAATAAGAACTTTTATATTGAAACGATTATACAGTCCATCAAAGATGGCATACACATTTTTCGGCTCACATATATTATGTAGGGGTACAACAATCACATTGTATGATGCAACCTCGTGAATGAGTACAATGGACAACTTGTATTTATAATTTTGATTGAACAAAAGAAATCAAAGGTTTTGGTTGTGAAAAAAAATGTTTTATATACATCTTTTCGTGATACTATGTTGCAACATATTTTTAGTGCCTTTATATCTGCTTCACCAAAAAAAAAAAGGACAAGTTAGACAGATGAACTATTTTGAATAGAAGATGAAAAATGAGTTTCAAGGGGAAGTCATGCTGCAAGAGTTCTTCATCTTCTCTTTTTCACCCATACATGCCTTCCAAGATTTATCAATGTTCCAAAAAAGTGAGTCTGGTATCATGCTTTAATTTGTCAAAAGATTCGACAAAGTTTCACCCAAATGTGATATCTTCATTGCTATAAAGTAGACGATTGGACCATAGTTGATAAGCCAAACATGCATCAATGATTGCTTGGATAATCGATGGAATTTCTAGCTGGCCCATTCTAACTATTGAACTAGTAGTAAAATATGATGAAAATTATTCCAAGCATCACAACTTGAGATTTCTTGATGTGAGAATATAACTGTGAAATGCTTTTAGACTTATTTTGGACATGTAAACCCTCGGGTCAGTAGTGGTTTCCCTATAGATATGACAAAGTCCCCTAGCTTAGTCAAATTATTTGGGCATTAGTTGACCGACTAATGAAACTTGATTGATAGGGAATGAAGGTACTACCTTTTGAGTCTCTAGAATGGGTTGTTAGTTAGAAGGAAAATTTTATAGTCAGTCTACTAATAGGCCATTGGTGGCCTTGGACATGGATGTAGTGAGAAACTACTACAGAAAATGCTTTTTACTATTTTTTTATTTTACAATAGATGTCGCCAGTTGCATTAGATCGTGTTCTCTTATGAGGGAGTTATTTCTACAAGAGTTGTTGCACATATTGTAACATTTATATTTTATACAATACTTAATACATGTTGTAGTCCACTATACACATTCATTGTAATAGGGGTGTTTTATATAACATGTGGTGTGCCTATTGTAATATATATTTTTTTATAAATACTTGAAGCATGTTATAGTTCACTGAACACACTCGTTGTAATAGGGGTGTCGATGTCTTTGTTATAATGTATATGTTTATACAACAATTAAGGCAAGTTGTCTTTTACTAAAGGCATCCTTTATAATAGGGGTGTTCGTGTGTCTGTTGTAATATATAATTGAAGTATGTTGTCTTTTAGTAAACACACATGTTGTAATAGGGGTTTATTATAAAGTATGTGATGTTTGTTATAATAGATATGTTTATACAATAGTTGAAGCGTGTTGTCTTTCACTAAGCACACCCGTTATAATAGGATTGTGTTTCCCAGACACCCCAATTGTAGTAGGATAAGTATACCAAACTTGTTTTGTTTGTTGTAATACCACACTTATTATAATATATCATTATTAGTTGTATTTGACTAGAATTTGACCGGTCCTATTGAACCAATTTGATTCAGATATCTTATAATGAATATGAAATTATACTTTTTTAGTTTCATAAAGCACATAATTGAATAGAATTTGCATAAGACCTTGTAAAAAGGTTGTAGCTAATTTTATAAATAATCAATCATCCATACAAAGGTTCAATCATACAAATTAGTGAGTAAACACTCTAGAGTGGAACTAAAATAAACCTAAAAAAGATTCAAGTGTTCGTATGTGCTAAAGAACAGACGTCTCCCACTCATGTTAGACAATTTGATGTATGCTCAAGAACACAAATTGCCCACTCATGTCAGACCTCATCAATCTCTTCTCAGTTGAAGTAGTGGCCAAGATACTTTAAATACTACTACAATCATATGTCAAATATATCAACATATTGTAAATTATTCAATGTGTTTAAATGTTTGAACAAACTAAAAAATATAATAACTACCATACATTTTGAGGATTATTCCTCACTCTCATCTCAATGATGTTTCTCATGTACTTCATTACATAATACATGCACACTGTAATATTTGCCTGCTTTGGACTATGTATAAAATAAATAAAAAATAAACATAAAAAAATTTAGTCAAAATTATTAGAGAGATTTGTAATTATAATTATATAGATTATTTCTTAAGAAGGAAATAAGGAATTCTAAATAAACAGTAATGCCAAGTGGCTAAAAGTTTCAAAAATTATGTAAACAAGAATTTCCAGAGACCTCAAAATTGCAAGTATCAGTTCTTGATGTTAGTAGAGATAATTGTATAATGCACTAAATGCTACCTCTACTTTTCTTATGGAACTGTGTCAATATTTTGTCAGAATTGTTTTTGAGATGCACAAAGATATTACTATAGGTGTATTTTTTGTCTCCTTTTTAGGCTTGGTGCCTCTTCCATGTGTATCCTCTACCACAAGTAGAAGTCTCAACTCAACTATGTTACAATGTTAATGTTAATCTTTCAATCTAAGTCTTCCTTTGATGATCTCAACATAAATTATACAACCAAACACATTTTCTAGTGAATAGAGCTAAACACCTCCAAACATTTGGCTCCCTAAATCATCGAGCTTCACGAGGTGCTCAACCCAATACTTAATGACCATTGTAAAAGAACTGGGCTAATCAAGCTCATAAAAAGAGAGTTAGATTAAACAAGTGTGCATATCAGGCTCATATAAGAGATCTAGATAGATCCAAAGAATGAAAAAATAGTAGGGTATCCATAACACATGTTTCCCTATTTATGTGGATCATGTTGAGTTCTTGTATGGTAATCTGATTGAATAGTTGGAATGGGCTTGAGTAACATTGCTTGTAACATTTTTCTAATCTCATTTTGCCTAAAGTAGTTGTGGTATCTATACTTGGGTGGATAAATATATATTTCCTTTGCTAGAAGTAGTTGCAGTAGAGTATCACTGACTCATGAAAAGTCACATTGATAAAGAACATCCATAACACTAAAAACACTTGTGTTATTTTATGTATTGGAGTCCCTTGAAAAACCATGTTAATTGGCCTGAGGTTAGTGGGAAAAGGGTTGCAAAAATGCTTCAGGTTAGTAGAGAATATAGGGGCTTCTAACAAGATTGAGGTTTGCCTGGAAAAGGATTGCAAACATGCACCCCTTATTGGCTATTTTTTAGGTAACCCCTTATTAGCTTTGGTATCACCAAATGAGCACAAGTGCCTACTAGTACTCCCAGCAAAAATGACCTAGTTAGGGTGTAATACCATAACACCAAATGAGCACGAGTTAGATATAAATGGCAACTTTCTCACAAAAATCATGATGCAAGATCATAAAGAAATTGTGGTTGTTTTTTCTAAGATCATGATGCATCTTTGCACTAAAAATGGAAAAAAATTATTTGGTAATCTATAAAGGAGTCAACCACCATGTAATGGATAAGGGGAAGGTATCTAAATTATTAATTTGTTTTGGCACGTAAGTATTGTTTTGGCAAATCACCAATCCTAACTATGTGTAATTTCTCTTCGACATTTTTTGTGGAGAGTGATGTGTTTGGAAGTAGGGGTGGGGGAGTAATGTCTCTGATATGCATCCAATTGCACTTTATAGAAGGGCCTTGAAGGGATATAGATGGATCTCTCAATGTATGATAAAGAGTTCCTTTCCATAGTGGAATTGTGTGCAAACCAACTAGTTCACTGTAAAGACTAATCATAGGAGCTTGAATTTCTTCCTTAAGAAGAAGAAATATTAGATAGTACATATAAGTTTCTCATCTATTGGGAAACTTAAGTAAATAGGTGGAAAAACATTATATAGTACTTATTCATGTAGGTATATGTTTTACTATGTGTATTAGCATGGTCGACATCCAAGGAACATTCAAGCAGTCTAGTTTGTATTAGAACTTATAGTTATATGCAACATAACTTATACATGTGCAAAAGCATTTACCTAGGCATGCCATAGAGTAGATTATATTCCATATACACCTTGAGTTTGTTGGATTACCATAGTACTTTAATGACATACTTATATAATATATATGCTTTTACTAATAGCCAAGGAGATCTCCATGATTCCCACATTTAGATTTCAAAAATCAATAGTCTACCAGAGAATGTAGTTAGTAATGATCTGGTAACTGAAATATGCAAATCACATATAGATAAAGGCGATGACTGACCTATGAATAATTTTTTAACCATGATCTACATTGTTGGAGGTCTAGTGGTCTTTAATTCCTTCACTAGAATAGATTCATAGTCGATTGGAGTACACTTCTAGATGAATGTCATCTAAATAGACTCTTATCAAAGTCACATCGGGTTCAGGTGGATGATTGCATGCATCTCCTTGACTTCCATGACTGCAAGCCTTTCAAGAAAGTAGATCCCATTCTCCATTATGTCTAGAAAAGATTGAAGGATTTCTTCTAGATCAATAGACCCTTTAGACATGGTTGTTGGTATTCAAGTTGGTGATAAGGGTGGAGATTGAAGTGGTTTGGATATATAGGGTTGTTGAAGCTAGAGCCATGGTGATTACAAGAGCATGGAGAAAGGAGTTTCTTGAGACCAGAGGGAAGAGATTTTTTGGACATGAAGGTTAGCTTGGCCGAGTTGGTAGTGGGATGTGTCAGATCAGGAGCTATCATCGTCTGCTATCGCCATTGGTGATGGCTAGCATTGTTGCAGGTGTTGTAGGGTGCTATGATGGTAAGCAGGTGGTGATTGGTTGTAGGTGTCTTAGCGAGTCTTGAAACATGGTGAAGGTGCGCTAATTTTGTCATGTTGTTGGCTATTGAAAGGTGACTTACATTAGTAACATGCACAATAGATCATCCATTGGGGATAGATGTAGAAGGTGGAGTGCATGAATATAACTGTGGAAAGGCATGGTTGTGAATGGTCTATAGCTTCGGGTTTTTTAAACCTGTAGCGTCACTTTTTAACCCACACCTAAGTGGTCGTCGCTATAGAATTTTCTCTATAGGGTCGATTTTTTTACTAAAGAAAACTGACCTTATAGAATAAAAACCGAACCAAGAGGCTGTAAAAAAACCTGAACCAAGTGAGAAAGAAGAGGTTGTAAGGTCAGTTATTCCTAAAAAACCGACCCTAGAAATGTCTTGCAAGGTCGGTTATTGCTAGAAAACCGACCCTATAAAGCAACAAAGGTTTTTTTGGTCGAGAAATACTTCGAGCGAGAATGATTTTAGTCGAGAAAATTGTCGACCGAGAATGTACTGTCTTAAGCTTTTAGAGGTCTTCTAAGGTCAGTTATTCCTAAAAATCCGACCATATAAAGCAACAGAGTTCCTGTAAGGATAGTCTTGCTCGGTTGAGAAATACGTCCATCGAGAAGGATTTCGGTCGAGAAAATTGTCGACCGAGAATGTACTGTATTAAGCTTCTTAGAGGTCTTCTAAGGTCAGTTATTTCTAAAAAACGAACCTTATAAAGAAATAGAGGTTTGCTCGATCAAGAAATATGTCAACCAAGGGATCTCTAAGGTTGGTTATATTTGAAAACAGACCCTAGAGCTCTAAGGTTGGTTATTTGAAAAAAATCGACCCAACAGGGAACCGAGTACCTGATAAGTTTGCGTTGACACTATTAGGTCAGTTATTTTAAAAATACCGACACAGTAGGTCTCTAAGGTCAGTTTTTTTAAGTAACCGACCCTAGAAGTCACATTTTTTAAAGAAAAATTTTGCATAACAGAAATCTTCAGAACAGAAACCTGCAGAAAAGAAATCTTCTTTATACAGTTCAAAATTTACAATAGAAATAGACTTGCAAATACAATGATGCAAGCAAGAAAATGCATTCCAAAGCCATTTTCCAGCTTTTATGTCCAATCCTTTTTGAATTGATGTATCAATCTCCAAACGACACACATTCATAACAACAATAATTCAAAATTTTCAGTTGAGACATACTCCTACACATATCACATACTAACATTCATGCAAGTCTAAGATAGATTCATTCAGTTGAGACATAGTACATACTAACATTCATACACATAGCACATACTAACAACAATGATAAATTGCAAGTCTAAGATGATATTAAAATTAATGTCAGATACAAAATAAATTTGATAGAGTTTCAAAATTACATACACAAATGAAGCTATGTATTGAATCTAATGCTATAGCCACTTCATTAAGAAAAGCCTCTGACCACTCTTCTCGGAATTCATTTAACTCATCAAGTGTGAAAGGCTGAGTTGTAAAGATCTACAACAGAAAATGCACATGCTAATATTTTATAAAATGAATACATATCACTTGTAAATTAATGATGTTATTCTTTATTACCTGATCTATACTTTGAATGTCATTTGATACTCCTTTGACAATATCTTGCATATATTTCATTACATAGTAACCACAAGCCCAATCATTATTTTGTATATGACACTACAAATAAAGAATTATACTTAATGTTAGTAAACTACTATAAATATAGTTGAGATAAGACTATAAGGGTTGACATATAAGAGTTGACATATACATTACTATAAAAGTTGTACATATATAAGACTAAGTCGTCAAAGTAGTTACCTTGATATTTTTCAAAGTCAATGTCTTAACTTTGGTGGGTATTATTCCTCCACCTTCACGAAAAACCTTTATACCCCTATCAATTAATTGATTACAATAGTTGTCAAAATAGAGATTCTAAGTAGAAATATCATGTTGAAGCATAACAATTGATGTGGTATAAACTAAATTTATGCCTACCCCATTGTTGACAATTTCAGTTTGTGACTCCTTGTTGTTATTCCCATTGGGTCAAGATAATAGAAAGTCATCAATTGTAGGACAACCACCACTAGTTCCCAATGTCTAGATCTGAGTAAATTGCATATTTAAAACAAATATTAGAATTATAAATTTAGTCAATATTAGAATTATATTGAATAATAATACTTACTTGACGTTAAAAGGAATTAGGATAATTTCCTTTCCCACACTAGAAAAATATTTGAATGTAGTACAAAAGTACTCATTCACATCCTCAATGTGTGTCTCCACTTGACTAGTGATTGAAGGAACTAAGAATCCAACATTCCGTATATCAAAGTTTGTGGTCTCGGTATATAAATGTCTATAAAACATTTATAATCATTTCATATATTAGAAATAAGCTAAAAATGTATATTGGAGTTTTTTATATTGATGAATCCTTACCTTATCCATACTTCTAATATAAAAGTATTTAGCCAATCATACCGGAACAAATCTTTAAAATCATCAAGAAAAATAAAATTCTCAAAGTCCCTCCCAGATGCATCTTCTGTTAAATTGAGCAACATATGTGATCCCGAGCTTTGTTTGGCTAAGTATTGACACAAACATTTACATTTGCTTCCCAATTCGTCGAATGTAGCTTCGAGAATGAAAGATGGCTTGGGCATAGGAGGACGACTAGTAGAATTTTTTCTTTTTGGTTTACAAACTTGTTAATTAAATTACATACATATATTACATGAGTTCATATATATAGTAAAATATGAAAAACATGGTAGATTTCAGATATATAACTTTTCATTGATAACCAGGTGTTTAGGCCAACCCACCATAGCTGTTACACCCCGATCTCACAATTTCCTCAAATCATGAGATTAGGGCATAAGATAGGATTTATATTTAACACAAAGAACACCCTTAACTTTTTCTTTTCTTTTCTTTAAAACTCTTGTTTCCCCGCATTGAACCACATATCATCTTAACAAAGGAATCTGAACATTTCTTTTACTAATCAGACTTCAATAGTAAAGATACATGTATAAGCATTCACGATGTCTTTCACACATTATGCACATGAAACTTGCTAATTAGCATACATATCAAAGAGGAACAATATTACACATTTGTAATTACAACTCTCTCTCTAAACGCTTACTGAGGACCTAGAGTGACAAGGACCGACTGACTCAACTAATCTCATACTTGACTCCTGTGGCAGGTCTACACTGATGCTCTGATCATCTTCAAGTCCACGCGATTAACCCTAAAATATTTGAGTAGAGGGGTGAGCCTACTCGCTCAGTGAATGAGTACTTCATGGAAACAGACTAATGCACTAATGTGATTACAGATATAATTTTGAGTAAACGATTTACAATTTAACATAAATGCAGAACTAAGCAAGGCAGCTCTAATAACATAACAGATTTGCAGAATATAATCACATTTCCATGCGATAGCACATAATTTGAACAGATAATCAGATATAAAGAAATAGCACACAAGTTTGAATACTTTAATTTACTGTGATCCTATATGATTACATACTTATTTTATTATTATGCCCTAAATATATGCAGTGTACTCTGCATATAAAGATCCGCAACAAGTCCATGCTACGGTCCCACCGTACAAGACTTAGCAACACACCCGGGAAATGCTAAGTCTGACTGCTGTCCTGGTCTGCTACAGGACTCTCAGGCTCACACGGCCTCACTACACTCTCAAAAGAGTGTACACTAGACTCCTCCTTTAACCTAAGTACATCGGCGGAGAGTCACAGGGTTACCTTCGTGACGCTGCATGAATGGTGTTAGATAACCGTGTTTTCTTTTCTTTCCAGTGCCACCGTGACACACGCACGGATTATTGTTGAACACTGCCTTTCTACCCTCGTGCCACCGTGACACACGCACGGATTATTGTTGAACACGAGTCACCGACCATCTAGACACACGCTAGGTAGGTCGTTTCACCCCAAGGTGCAGACCTCACGAGGGGTTCTACGGTGTTAGGGCACCTATGTCTATTAATTAGTTAACATATAAATATCATAGCTCATGTATTCAACATATACCATGTTTCAGTAACATCCCTTTCTAGGGTATGTCATATCTCATTACCTGCAATTTACGAGATATGTATCGAAAATAAGAAGCCCTGCAGTATGTAGATATCAACTCAGAGAGAACAAGCATATAAAGTTAAATGCACTAGAAACATACAATTCAACAATTAAGCATCACCACATCTCATATCGAGACCTTTCATATTACCATAGCATGATTCATTGAACACCCTATCCTTAGGGTTTCATTTGCCTTATTCATTCATCACATGCCAACACCCTACTCTTAGGGTTTCATTCGCCTCATTCACCTTTTCACATGGCTCTCATAATGATTTCATAGAATATAAGCATTCACTAAATAAAGATTGTTTCCAACAAATCATATACAATCAATATAGATATGAAATCAATGAAACTTAACTAAATTTAGATTTTCCATATCATTTACTAAGATATCATGTATCAAGAATAAAATTCTATTAAGATAACCCATGAGATACATCCTAACCACTTATAGGATTAATAGTCCTTTTCAATAAGGTTGAAACACTGGTGATGTCTCAATTAGGTTAAACCCTAATTACATTATTTGATATAAATCTGAAAAACATTATCACTACGAAGTGTTGTATTCATTTCTAATAAGAATATACCATTAAAGAGTCATTCAAACAGAGAAGGAATCAATATTATATCAAATTGCAACAACTTAACTCAAACGGACATTTCAGAATTTAGAATCACATGCTAAGCATTTAGGGATTTAGATGCTATAATCAAATTCGTGCATTACACTGTTTGAAGGAAGAACCCACTCACCCTAAGGTGTGAAAACACCTCAAAACCGCAGCTCAACTCAGGGGATCTCGAATTCCTATCAAATCCCTAGCAAATCTCCCAATTCTCCTTCCATTCAACTCGGAAACCTTGAAAATGAGGGATTATGAAGAAAGGGTGAGAAAAGAGGGAATTTCGACATCCTCTTGGATCAAATCAGAGCATGGACGGAATCTTGACATGAGAGAGAAGATCCACCATAAAAGTCTATGCAAAGGATCCGAACTTACTTGATTTCACCCTTCCTGGAATCGCAAAACCCTAATTCAGCAATTCCCCCACTTTCTCCACTCAAGCCCTAACTCTCCCTCTCTCTCCAGATTTTCATTTCTCTGGAGTGAATGACGAAGAATGAGAGCTGTGTGTGTGTGTGGTTTCTCATATAAGTCAATTGAGCTGCTTGGGTCAATTGCATATTGACCCAACACTTAACTTTAATTATATAGGCTGAATATTCAGTTATACAAAAGTTACTGTAATTCGTTTATTTCAGAGATCAAACATTCTCCAACAATTATGGGAATTTAGCAAGTTGTTTATAATGGATCTATAAAGCTTCAGTTAAAATTTGAGATCATTTGGAGTTACCAATAAATAATTAAAAATAGAACAGTGCACTGCTATATTGCAGTCTGCAAAATATTCGGCCGAGTTTGTCCTGCACAAACTCGACCGACACCCTTACTGTAGGGATTCAAAAGTTATCCAAAAATTATGCCAATTTAACAGAGTGTCTAAAACTGTGTTTTTCAAGCACAGTTAAAATTTGAGATCAATTGGATATACCAATAAAAAGATAAAATTCAATTACCACACTGCTGTAAAATTCTGGAAATGTGATCGGTCGAGTTTGAAACTCGGCCGATAAACAGGTCAGAGCATTCTTCAAAAATTCTGATATTTTCCAATGTTGTTCACATTTTATATATACAAATCATATACGAATTTGAAGTAAATCAGAGTTACCCATAAAATACTAAAAATCATTTAGTGAGACATTCTACTTATCAAATTCTGTATTCATGTATCATCAAAACCCTATTTGGGCCGATTAGGGTTTATGCTTCTCAAACCCTAATTCTCAAGACATAAGAACATTTAGACTTCTTATCGTAATTAAAACATCCTAATTGTGTTATCGTCATTAATTAGATTTCAAGAATGATTATTCCAATTAATCTTTGCAATTGTCTAGGTAAACCCTAATTTACCAATTAAGCTCAGATGGGGCCGTAACAACTCTCCCCCCCTTAGAATGTTTCATCCTCGAAACATAAACCCACAAGAAAGATACATTCAAGGTTATTCTAAGCTTCTAAAGCCTTCCATGTCATCATATTCTTGTATTTCATACCTAAATGTAGTTTTTAACATTAGATCTTTTAATTCTTTACTAAATCACAACATATTTCAAATAGTTCTCAATGATATCAAGCAAATTCTTTATGCCACAGTCAAACATAGAATACAAAGATAAACCACCACGCTTTTACTGCGCAACTCTGATACTTTGATAGAACTATCTCAACTTATGCTGCTCAGAGAGTTCTATTGTTCAGTATCACCTTTAAGTGATAAAAGCAAGTTCACCATACTGTTTTAAACTTTAATAACATGCTACTCAGATAGCAAAACAGTCTTAAATTAAAAGACTGGATTCAACAGTCAATTGTACAATACTACTCTTGGCATCCCCATTGGGTCATGGATGCATGAGGTGAAACATTACCACCTCATTCCATACTATCCTGTTTCGATCCTGGGACCTGTGGGTTATGGGCCCACACACAATTCAAAGTGTAACCATCACATTATATTATTTTAGGGTTTCAACAAAGTAATAAGGTAATCCACAATTGTATCCGTCATTCAAGCATTAATCATACTCAATTACCATCACTCAGTTATATTAGAGCTAGGTATAACAAGCTACACCTCATTAGGGTTACTTGTCCAGACAATCTGATTATCATCCCTTCCTATTAATATGAGTGAATATGTATGACTACCTTATTCAGGATATCCCTTCATGTGTTCTGACATCATCCAAACCGTATCACCATATTACAAATACACAATAGTAAGATGCATATCAGGTATGAATTACTACAACTATCATACGCCTTTAATTTAACATATAGCTTACACAAATACCCTAAAATCATATGTAGAACCAACTTTCATACCTTAATATGCCTTCAACAAATCATACATGTAAAAACAAATACACGTATTACACAAAGCTAGTATTTTCTCAAATCTCTCTACTCATTCATTACTTCTTTACTTTTTGCTACCTATCCTTTTCATATGATTATATACAATAAACATCATTAACATTGAAGCATTTAAGATAGGAATAGATTATTCATCATTCTTGCTATCACACAAGAATTTATTTCTTATCGCACTTCATCATACTGTATGTCACTATTACATTCACTAGATGACCCCACCAAGGTAGTTATGCACCATATATGATTCATTTTCTCGTATCATTTCATTCCCATCTTGCTCTCATTAAGGAATATACGAAAGAGAAGATGACTTTAAGACTTGGAATTCTTGTATTCAAACATTCCCTTAATACATTTTCATATGCAGATTTACTTAGTTATCAACAGAGATATTTGATTAATTAGCACCTGCCTGAATCTCACAACCTCTTTATATTATAATTTCTCCATCATATTTCAAACCCTTTCTTATGTTCCATAGTCCTCTCACCATATACTACTCTTTAACCAGTCATCTTTAATTCTAAATTTTTCTCTTATGACCATGTTGCTTATTCATATGTATGGTCATGTATACCATGTTGCACATATTTCCTCCTTTATTTTTATACTATTGTGAAGTTAATGTTTTAAATTAATAGTCCTTCTATTAGTTTTTCCTCATGTTGAATACATTACATATTCTTCATTTTTAAATCAAGTGGATCATGCATGGGTCAAACATAGTTTCTCTTTCAATCAAGTTTTTCTCTCCTGAATACAGTCTACCTTAGTATGACTTATTCATTCGTTAAACTATACCTATGTTCCTTGCTTAGAAACTAGTTTGTTGTCCTAGTCTTATGAATTACATGTTCATACGATCCTCTTCACTTTTACTCTTTTGAAGACTCTTTACTTCTATGGACCTATTGAATGCTCAACCCTATTCTCTACTTAGCCTTTGCTTTAGGGTTCATAAAAGCATTATACTCTATTCTATGATTCATTCTTCATGATTGATTCTTGTTATCTTGAACCATACATACATACATTTCACATATCTTTTCTATATTTCCTATGTATAGTTCATGCAAAATTAATCAATAAACTGATTATGAGCTTCATATCATGTTCTATTGTTCCCTATTAAGGGTTTCACATTTGAGACCCCAAAGTTGAACCTCAGATATCAGTTTCAACTAATTCTTAGTTGTTCTGATCTTGCCCATCTGTTTTAACATCTTATTGTATATACATTCTTACTCTGATGTGGGTCTAATTATTCCAATTCTATTCTTATTATGCTATTGATAGGATTCATTAGATCCTAGTAACGCATCCTGCCAACCAGACCAGGCCAAACCTGAAGTGCTAAAGCCAAGAACTACAAAGGATTACATTCTTCCTGAACTGCCACTCACAGCTCAGAAACTCGGCCGATTGGTCAGAAACTCGGCCGATTGCTTCACAACTCGGCCGATCCGCTTGAAACTCGGCCGATCAACTTGCCGTTTGATTTCCTGAAAAAGGAAACTCGGCCGAATTACATACAACTCGGCCGATCAGTTTGCTGTTCGATTGCCTATTAAGGAAACTTGGCCGAATCACATACAACTCGGCCGAATCGCGTACAGACTGAAAACCTAAACAAACCTGTTGATGTCAATTTCACTCGAACCAGCAGGCAAAACTATAGAAACAAAAGCTCATTCAAAGGTCAATTCTAGTCTACTTGTTACAAAGAATGAAATCAATAAATGCTACAATTGCATAGTGTACAAAAAATATTAAAGACCCATATTTCAAAGTATTGAATATTTCAATTCAAACATATAAGAGCATTTCGGTATATTTCCAACAAAAACAACATTATGAAATGTAAGTTCTATCTCCTTTTACATTTATGCTCTTAATTCTTGTTTCTTTTCTCGTTTTCTAACCCTAACATTTCTAGGGTTCCTCTCTAGCCCATTCTTCCACTGTATACCTAGCCAGGGTATACGTGAGAGAATAGACAGAGTAGCTTATACTGGCTGATCCAAGTACTCAGATATCGGGCCAGGATATCCAAATACTCAAATCCCCAAAGCTGACATCAAACGTCTCCTATCTGCCACACATAGGACTCTAACTTACTAACTTAATGGTCCTTGACAACTCACCCTAAGCTCTGATACCAAGCTGTTACACCCCGATCACACAATTTCCTCAAATCATGAGATTAGGGCATAAGATAGGATTTATATTTAACACAAAGAACACCCTTAACTTTTTCTTTTCTTTTCTTTAAAACTCTTGTTTCCCCGCATTGAACCACATATCATCTTAACAAAGGAATCTGAACATTTCTTTTACTAATCAGACTTCAATAGTAAAGATACATGTATAAGCATTCACGATGTCTTTCACACATTATGCACATGAAACTTGCTAATTAGCATACATATCAAAGAGGAACAATATTACACATTTGTAATTACAACTCTCTCTCTAAACTCTTACTGAGGACCTAGAGTGACAAGGACCGACTGACTCAACTAATCTCATACTTGACTCCTGTGGCAGGTCTACACTGATGCTCTGATCATCTTCAAGTCCACGCGATTAACCCTAAAATGTTTGAGTAGAGGGGTGAGCCTACTCGCTCAGTGAATGAGTACTTCATGGAAACAGACTAATGCACTAATGTGATTACATATATATTTTGAGTAAACGATTTACAATTTAACATAAATGCAGAACTAAGCAAGGCAGTTCTAATAACATAACAGATTTGCAGAATATAATCACATTTCCATGCGATAGCACATAATTTGAACAGATAATCAGATATAAAGAAATAGCACACAAGTTTGAATACTTTAATTTACTGTGATCCTATATGATTACATACTTATTTTATTATTATGCCCTAAATATATGCAGTGTACTCTGCATATAAAGATCCGCAACAAGTCCATGCTACGGTCCCACTGTACAAGACTTAGCAACACACCCGGGAAATGCTAAGTCTGACTGCTGTCCTGGTCTGCTACAGGACTCTCAGGCTCACACGGCCTCACTGCACTCTCAAAAGAGTGTACACTAGACTCCTCCTTTAACCTAAGTACATCGGCGGAGAGTTACAGGGTTACCTTCGTGACGCTGCACGAATGGTGTTAGATAACCGTGTTTTCTTTTCTTTCCAGTGCCACCGTGACACACACACGGATTATTGTTGAACACTGCCTTTCTGCCCTCGTGCCACCGTGACACACGCACGGATTATTGTTGAACACGAGTCACCGACCATCTAGACACACGCTAGGTAGGTCGTTTCACCCCAAGGTGCAGACCTCACGAGGGGTTCTACGGTGTTAGGGCACCTATGTCTATTAATTAGTTAACATATAAATATCATAGCTCATGTATTCAACATATACCATGTTTCAGTAACATCCCTTTCTAGGGTATGTCATATCTCATTACCTGCAATTTACGAGATATGTATCGAAAATAAGAAGCCCTGCAGTATGTAGATATCAACTCAGAGAGAACAAGCATATAAAGTTAAATGCACTAGAAACATACAATTCAACAATTAAGCATCACCACATCTCATATCGAGACCTTTCATATTACCATAGCATGATTCATTGAACACCCTATCCTTAGGGTTTCATTTGCCTTATTCATTCATCACATGCCAACACCCTACTCTTAGGGTTTCATTCGCCTCATTCACCTTTTCACATGGCTCTCATAATGATTTCATAGAATATAAGCATTCACTAAATAAAGATTGTTTCCAACAAATCATATACAATCAATATAGATATGAAATCAATGAAACTTAACTAAATTTAGATTTTCCATATCATTTACTGAGATATCATGTATCAAGAATAAAATTCTATTAAGATAACCCATGAGATACATCCTAACCACTTATAGGATTAATAGTCCTTTTCAATAAGGTTGAAACACTGGTGATGTCTCAATTAGGTTAAACCCTAATTACATTATTTGATATAAATCTGAAAAACATTATCACTACGAAGTGTTGTATTCATTTCTAATAAGAATCTACCATTAAAGAGTCATTCAAATAGAGAAGGAATCCATATTATATCAAATTGCAACAACTTAACTCAAACGGACATTTCAGAATTTAGAATCACATGCTAAGCATTTAGGGATTTAGATGCTATAATCAAATTCGTGCATTACACTGTTTGAAGGAAGAACCCACTCACCCTAAGGTGTGAAAACACCTCAAAACCGCAGCTCAACTCAGGGGATCTCGAATTCCTATCAAATCCCTAACAAATCTCCCAATTCTCCTTCCATTCAACTCGGAAACCTTGAAAATGAGGGATTATGAAGAAAGGGTGAGAAAAGAGGGAATTTCGACATCCTCTTGGATCAAATCAGAGAATGGACGGAATCTTGACATGAGAGAGAAGATCCACCATAAAATTCTATGCAAAGGATCCGAACTTACTTGATTTCACCCTTCCTGGAATCGCAAAACCCTAATTCAGCAATTCCCCCACTTTCTCCACTCAAGCCCTAACTCTCCCTCTCTCTTTAGATTTTCGTTTCTCTGGAGTGAATGACGAAGAATGAGAGCTGTGTGTGTGTGTGGTTGCTCATATAAGTCAATTGAGCTGCTTGGGTCAATTGCATATTGACCCAACACTTAACTTTAATTATATAGGCTGAATATTCAGTTATACAAAAGTTACTGTAATTCGTTTATTTCAGAGATCAAACATTCTCCAACAATTATGGGAATTTAGAAAGTTGTTTATAATTGATCTATAAAGCTTCAGTTAAAATTTGAGATCATTTGGAGTTACCAATAAATAATTAAAAATAGAACAGTGCACTGCTATATTGCAGTCTGCAAAATATTCGGCCGAGTTTGTCCTGCACAAACTCGACCGACACCCTTACTGTAGGGATTCAAAAGTCATCCAAAAATTATGCCAATTTAACAAAGTGTCTAAAACTGTGTTTTTCAAGCACAATTTAAATTTGAGATCAATTGGATATACCAATAAAAATATAAAATTCAATTACCACACTGTTGTAAAATTCTGGAAATGTGATCGGTCGAGTTTGAAACTCGGCCGATAAACAGGTCAGAGCATTCTTCAAAAATTCTGATATTTTCCAATGTTGTTCACATTTTATATATCCAAATCATATCCAAATTTTTAGTAAATCAGAGTTACCCATAAAATACTAAAAATCATTTAGTGAGACATTCTACTTATCAAATTCTGTATTCATGTATCATCAAAACCCTATTTGGGCCGATTAGGGTTTATGCTTCTCAAACCCTAATTCTCAAGACATAAGAACATTTAGACTTCTTATCGTAATTAAAACATCCTAATTGTGTTATCGTCATTAATTAGATTTCAAGAATGATTATTCCAATTAATCTTTGCAATTGTCTAGGTAAACCCTAATTTACCAATTAAGCTCAGATGGGGTCGTAACAATAGCACCCTTTTCTTTTTCAACTGTACTATATTTAGGATTATACATGGGTAGTTGTTTGTCCCCCATTCCATCATACACAAGATGGATGGACACATGACAAATGTCATAAAAAACTAGTTGGCAATTCAATGTACCACTGAGGTTGTATACCTTACCCGCTACTACAACATTATACTCTGGAACCTCCATTGCAAGTTTACAATTCATACCTACCTAGAATTGAAATAATATAAGTTATATATGAAGCGGTAAACCAGATACCTACTACAACTATATATATAATCATATATATATATATCATACTAATAAAACAACATTTAGAACAAAAACTTACTGCAAATTGTTGTGATGGGTCATTGGGAGTGCTCCCATGACCTTCTATAGTTGGAGCATGGGCTTGTACCTCATCATCCGAGAGACACACAATTTGACTAGGTTGAGAAGGTTGAGTAGGCTGAAATGCATACATTATTTCTTTTACTTCATGTTCTACTAATGCTTGAACTTCATCTTATGTAAAACCTCTTGCACGACCTCTTTTCGATTGCAAAGGGCCAAAATAAGACTTGAATCCTATGTCATCTCCTAATCCCCTAACACGGCCATGATGCTCCTCCGTACTAAGAGTAACTGATAGTTCATCCATGTGGCTAGTTGGGATGAACTTTCCTTCCTTCCTTTGCTCATGGAGATCAATCTATTCATAGTTAATAAAAATTTAAAATCACAATATCAATTAGATATAAATAAATCTAAGTTTGTGGGAGTTACTTTTTTACTTTGTTGGGATAAACCTACCATCTTTTGTGCCACCTCCTTAGTTGCAAGGTTGACAATTTCACCTGCTTGATTATTTCTAGCATCAATCCATTGTAAGTGTCGGGGTGGACACTCAACTTGAGTTGTACTAGACTCTTCTCCAGAAGAGAGTTGCTTCTCATGTAGTTGGCGGAGGAAGGTATAACCATCAGGCCCCAAGCGATGGGTCATGCACATTTTTGGACCGTCTTTTCTTTTGGGCCTCGTGAATAGCTTGGTCATTTAAAATGAGGTATTGCAATTTAGACTTTGAAAACATATATAAAAAGATTCACCTCCTTAATTGTATAAAATTAAATATTCATACAATAAATCACAATCTTTATTACCTGAAACTCTTGCATATTCCTAGCTACAAAAAATCTTTCCCACACCTCAGGATCTATAAAAACATACATATCTGTTGCTTTATTCTTTTGTTTAGGATTACTATAAATTCCCTTTTGAGATATGTCTTAAAAGCCCACCATCGTACACCACAACGTTATAGCACTTTCTTCTTGTGATCTTTTTCATTTAGATGAAAAACACCCTATACATGCAAAAGAAGCAATAATGTTGTCTTAAAAAGGATGTCTTTACAAGAAAACTAAATTAGAATCAACAAACAAAAACATATTAAAATAATATCACTTGCACTCATAGATATATCTTTCCATAGGAGGTCTTTTAAGGCATTAGAAACATCATGCCAATTTTCTATATCTATTGGCACCTTACTGCATGCGTTCGCCCCTACATATTTCTTGAAAGCACTAGAATGTTCCCCAATAGGTGCTCCCGTGACATCAAACTGGATTGCCAATTTCTCCCCTTTGGCCTTGAGCTCCAGCAGCCTACGCATCAGTGTGGGACCTCTACTTTTCTCAGCATGACCAATACCATCCTCATGGTGCTCATGCTCAGAATGTTCATCTTCACTTGCCATTTTAGAACCTGCAAGTATACATGATAAAAGAAACATAAGTGATAATAAAATCACAAGTGGTTGAATGATATATTATGTATATGTATAAGATTACATGCTTGAATGATAATAAAATAAATAATTCAAAGAATACATGCCTCTTGTATTGGTTGAGTTGTTAGTCATGTAAAATTCATTCAGCATGGTCTTCACATTTATAGTATTCATTGGTGTTATCTTCAATATTTACACTTGGAAAACCAACTGAGAATGGGATGGAATCATCATACTTTTTGTAGTATTCGTCTTCATTTATAGGATCTACAATAAACTATCTTTTTCCATGAAGAACGACATACCAATTTTTATTTGCAGGGTCATCAATATAGAATACTTGTTTTGCTTGGTCTGCCATGATGAATGGCTCATCTTTCTCACCAATCTTTTCAAAATTCACCAATTTGAAACCCAACTCATCCACTAAAACCCCTTTGTTGTTGTCAACCCAATTACACCTAAAGATAGGAACTCTAAAATTTGTATAGTCCATTTCCCATATGTCCTCAATGATGCCGTAATATGACATCTCAGCTTCGTGTGGTCTTTTATCTTTGGCACTACCAAAATACAATGAACAAGCTTGAACAATGACCCCACTATGTTGGACTACACTACTTTCATCTTTACGCTTTGTGTAGTATGAAAATCTGTTTATGTCATAACCTTCATATGACATGGCATCCATTTTTGGCTTAAAGCTGAGCCATTTTATGTTCTCAACAACATTATTCGGTGATTCAGATAGTTGATTAAAGACTTTCTCTTCAAACCACATAATAAATGCTTGATTATGCTCTCTTGCAAGCCACATTGAACTGGATCGCGGCTGATTTTTCTTGATAAGATCATTTTGTTCTATGATGTAGCTACTAACTACATCGATGTTGTGTAAAATATACAAATGTGCTTGTTCCCACAACTCACGACTGATTCCTTTCACTCATCCTCCCAGAGTTCCTTTGCTACAATAAGATTCAGTGTGATGGGATTTTTTTAGATTGCTAGAAGTTTCATTGCAATTCCAAAAATCATTGCAAAAGTCCATCACCTCTCTAGCCACATAACCCTCAATAATATTCCCTTTAGGACGATAATGATTCTGAACATCACCTTTAAAAACACTCATGTAGATTCAAATGGATACATCAAGTGTAAGAAAATTGGACCCAAAATCTTCACCTCCCTTGTAATATGTACTACAAGATGAACCATGATATCAAAAAATGAAGGAGGAAAGTACATTTCAAGCTGACACATGGTAACAATTACATCTTTCTATAATTTGTCAAGAGTATCAAGATGTATCACTTTGTTTCATATTTCATTGAAGAAGAAATAGATTCTTGTGATTGCAAACCTTACATGCTTTGGCAATATAGATCGAATAGGCACATGTAAATTTTTTTGCATTAAGGTGTGACAATCGTGAGATTTGAGACCTATCAAATTCAGATCCTTCTTTGATACCAATCTATGAATATTAGAAGAGTATCGTTGTGGAACCTTAATATTATACAAGCACTCACAGAAAGTCTTTTTCTCCTGCTTTGACAAAGTGTAACAACCTGGTGGTAAATATGTGCGGCGACCCCTGATCTCCACTAATAATTCTTTTCTTATACCCATTAATTCTAAATCTTTTCTAGATTTGATGATGCCTTTAGTCGTTCCTGGTATGTTCAATAGCGTACCGATGATGCTATCATAAATATTTTTTCCAACATGCATGACGTCAATGCAATGTCTAATTGCCAAAGATCTCCAATAAGCAAGATCCTACAATATTGACCTCTTCTTATATAGAGATTTGTCACATGTGAGAGTATGACTACTTGAACTCTTTCCAAATTCATTAACAATATGTTTCACTCTATCATATACAACATTTCCTCGTATAGGTTTAGGAGCACTTTGTTCCTTAGTTAACCCATTAAAGGTTTTGCATTGCCTTTGATAAGGATGCACTGGTGGGAGAAATCTCCGATGACCAAGATATATGATTTTACCACCATGTTTCAGTTGGATTGAATCAGTATTTTCCTCACAGACATGACATGCTTTGTATCCTTTTATGCTATATCCAGACAAATTTTCATAAGTTGGAAAGTCATTAATTGTGCAAAACAACATTGCACACAAACTAAAGATCTCTTTACGTGAAGCATCATATGTCATAACACCTTCTTCCCATAGTTTCATTATGTCATCAATTATAGGTTCAAGGTTAACATCAATATCATTTCTAGGTTTCTTGGGCCATGATATCAATATTGACAACATGAAATACTTCTTTTTCATACACAACCAAGGAGGAAGATTGTATATAACAATCATAACAGGCCACATGCTATGTTGGCTGCTTAATGTACCATAAGGATTCATTCCATCTGTACAGAGTCCGAGTCTTAAGTTTCTTGGTTCTTTACCAAATTGAGGGTATAATAAATCTATTTTCTTCCATTGTGGTGAATCAGATGCATGTCGTAGGACGTCATCATCATTGGCCTTTAACTCCCCATGCCAAGACAAATTTTGGGCATCTTTTATAATAGCAAATAAGCGTTGAAATCATGGTATTATTGGTAGATACCACATCACCTTGGCAGGAGAGCCATTTTTAGCCTAAGTTGAATTTGTGGCCTTATACCTTGACACACCACATTTTGGACAATTTATCAAATTACTATAGTACTTCTTAAATAACACACAATCATTTGGACATGCATGAATATTCTTAGCCTCCATTCCCATTGGGCACATTATTTTCTTTGCTTGATATGTTGAAATTGGAAGCTCATTGCCTTCAGGAAGAATTTCCTTTAACAAAGACAATAGTGAAGTGAAACTCTTATCGCTCCACCAGTTTTGAGCTTTAAGAGTATATAATCGCATCACAACACTCAACCTCGTGAACTTAGTACAACCCTTATATAATGTTTTTTCAGCATCATGGACAATGTTTGCAAATAAAGAAGGTAGATCAATGACACTGTCTCGACAACTATGTAGCATCTCATCAACCATATCATCCTGAATCGGGTCATCCTGAATCGATTCATCATTGAAATTATCATCATTATCTATATCTTCTATGCCACAACTATGAGTATCGACATTTTCTGATCCATAGTTAAATTTCTCTCCATGCCAATACCATTCATTATAACCTTGTATGATTCCATTGCATATGAAATGATTCTTAATTTTATCAACAATATCAACTTTCAAATTGTTACTACAATTTCTACATGGACAATAGAACCTATCTGTAGGTAGTTTCCTACGTTCCTCAGCAAATCTGATAAATTCATCAAACCTTTGGCAAACTGTGGACTGTAACAGTTCTTGATAGAAATCCAACTTCGATCCATTTTCTAGATCACATTAAAATTAATTCTAAAAGTGAGCATTTAATATTGATACTATAAGTTGTAAGTTTTTATCGATAGGAAGTTAATTACTTTTATACTAAAGTGTACCACCTATCCCATTTTTGAATACTTAATCTCACTATTAACTGTATAATGTATGTTTAGTTTTGATGAAAATTTCAGCAACATTTCCCCTAATTTCTCCAAGTACACCAATGTAAATGGCAAATAACCACTCACATATGTACTCAGAGAACAAATGAGGAAATCCTACTAAAATTTTCTTCAAAACTAAACATACATTATACAGTTACATCCTAAGTGAGATTAAGTATCCAAAAACAGTCCCAGACCGGGGACTATCCAAAATTTACTCCTAATGAGTAAATTTTGAATGGGTTTCTAAGTTGATACATGCATAAATGTATTATTGTCATATTTATATATTAAGTTAAACATCATGCATTGACGATCTCATCCATAAAACCTAAAGTGTCAATCTGGGAACTAAGACCGAGAAGTGTTAGATACTCTTAGAATACATCTCAACTAATGTTGGCCCATTATTGTCTCGATGCACCTTGGGTAAAATATATATATTCATCAAAGACAACACATAGTTTACAAAATTCAAAATAGCAAAATTTGTTTTGTGAATACCGATTGTTGCATGGTAGGCAACACATTTTTAAACAAAATCAATCATACAAATAAAAGTTACAGAACATATTTTTAGTGGTATCACATCACTAGCAATTCTATATGTTAATTTTTTTGTATTTGAAAATTTTTTTTAGGTGTACCACATTTTACTTGTTTTGTATGAACATTTAGGATATATGGATAGGAAAAATAAAAACAAACACATCACTTACAACAAATAAAAGTATATTGGAAATAAATGATGCGTCATTTGGAGAAAATACTGGTCAAGATCTTAAATATGATAATGCCAATGGAGATACATGTTTCAGAATGTTATTAATGTGTGAAGAAGTCAATACATGTTGGAAAGCCATGCTAATGATTAACTGGTGACTTCAGTTGAGAAAGGCAGGCAGAAAAGTAGGTTAGGTAGAGCACCTTACCTTAGCATTCAGGTGCCGGTGATGAGGCGGCGACAGTTTCTTCTCTTTCACAGGTCCGACGGCGGCGACGACGATGAGGTACTTTCTTCTTCGTAGGTACGGCGGTGGCGGTGAGGTACTTTCTGTTGGGTTTTGTGGAGAAAACATGCGCGGCGGAAGCAATAAAATCCACGCAACCCAAAACAGGATCTCGTCGACAACAACGTATTTGGAAAGATTGTTTACGAGATATACCTTATCGCGGAGCAAGTCCGGCGATGTCCCGTTACACGACGGTGCAACACTGCTTGTCTACACAGATGGAACTTCTCTCCCGTTCACTGTCGCAGGTTGATCCGGCGGCGCTCCTTTGCGGCAGTGATATCCACCGCTCGTAGCACGTACAGGTGGTCGTCGACGTCCTCCGAACGCAGGCGTCAATGCGTCTGCATCTCTACTTCGTCCATGCGGATGGACGGAACTCCACGTCGCGCTTCTCATGCCGGCGGGAAGGAGTGTGTCTCTGCGGCGGCGTGCTAGTGGCGCGTTTCCCTCCTTTCTCTCCTAAGGACGATGGCGACTAGGGTTTACGTGCGTGAGCGTAAACTAAAAGCGTCTATCTATCTTATATAGATATCGGCCGTCAATCCTCCTTTAAACAGGATACGAAGGGAAATAGGGTTTCCTAAACCCATCGGTAAACAGAAATGTTGCATTAATTAGAACGCTCATGGATTAATTAGAATATTCCGGAATTCATTAATCAACCAAATAATCACATTAATTGATTAATTAATATCCGACTCCATGCAATCGCTAAGGATGGCTTTATGTGCATATACGCCAACAAACTCCCGCTTGCACTTAGAACCAGTCACTCCAATATTATTCTAATCGATTACATAAACATTTTAGTAATCAATGTGATTCGAAGCAATTTCAATCAAATCCACAATTATACTCCTATTCCAACACATCCTATGCGTGTGACCCGGTAGGCTCCAAATTACGTTGGCAGTGATATCCATAATCATATTATGATTTCACAAGCAATGATTGGTATCTAGCAAGACTTCATTGCGACCCAAGTAATTGGAGAAGTTGGAGAACAACTTGACCTAACATTCATGACTGGTGTTACAGTGATTGTATAGTTCCTTTGTCGTTGATATCCGGATTGAACTCGAGTCATGGAATTGTTATCCTTTTCAATGTTCAATCCATGTTCCTTGAACTAGAGCAGACTGTCTGAGATATATGTAAGATCAATATCACATATTGACTCACATCAGCATGGCCATGCATTTCTCAGTCTCGCTTATCAAGTGGCCGGAATATCAAACTCCCGTAGGAAGGACAAATTCCATATACATCACTCACAGTCATCCCCATGTGTCACAGTGCACCCAAGCACCATCTTTATAGCAATCCTTATTCAGGACCACGGTGGATGATGTCAAAGTACACCGAATGACATGTGATAAGTGTAATGACTTCAGGTCTAAGAACCACAATCACCACCATCATTATGAGATGTGACTCTAACTACCAATCATGGTATCAATGTGTCACTCTCAAGGTGGGTCTGTCCGATACACTGTTCTCTAACAAGTATCTATGTATTTGGTTTGATATCTCCATATCATGGATAATGAGATTCTTCCATCAACCAACATACATTCTAATCTTATGTGTTATTGATGTCTATGGATATTTCCACAATAACAACCGATTAGGGACAAAACAAGAATACATACTCTTAGCATACATATGATCTCACTGTTCAGGTCATCAACCCGAAGACATATGTCATTGAGTATATTATTCTATAGACATCTATAAGTTTTATGGTCATCTCACAATATAAAACACAAACATATAGATTGGAAACTTGCCTTTATTGATATGATCAATGTAGTATTACAAACCGTTTACATAGTATCCCATTACAATCATCGAATGATAGTCTCTATGGGCATACATACCAATAGATTCCCACTTGTACTTATACCCAATCACTCATGAATCTCAATCCAAGTGACCGAACATGTCCGTCATGTTTCTGCTGTGAAAGTGCTTTTGTGAGCGGGTCAGCCACATTGCTTTCTGTAGGTACTCTGCAAATCTTCACATCTCCTCATTGTACAATCTCTCGTATGAGATGGAACCGCCGTAGAATATGTTTGGAACATTGGTGCGATCTTGGTTCTTTAGCCTGTGCAATTGCTCCATTGTTGTCGCAAAACAACTCAATTGCATCACTAGCGCTTGGAACCACTCCAAGTTCAGAAATGAACTTCTTGATCCACACAGCTTCCTTCGCAGCATTAGATGCGGCAATATATTCGGCCTGTATTGTAGAATCCGCAACCATCTCTTGCTTGGAACTCTTCCAGCTCACAACTCCATTGTTCAGGCAAAACACAAATCCAGACTGCGATCTGTAGTCATCTTTGTCAGTTTGGAAGCTAGCATCGGTGTAACCCTTTACCAAAAGCTCTTCCTCACTGCCGTATACCAAGAATTGATCCTTAGTCCTTCTCAAGTACTTTAGGATGTTCTTTACGGCTGTCCAATGACATTCACCTGGATCTGACTGATACCGGCTCGTCATGTTCAAAGCATACGACACATCAGGACGAGTACATAACATTGCATACATGATAGATCCAATTGCTGATGCATATGGAATCTTACTCATGCGTTCCCGTTCATCACATGAACTAGGACATTGGGATTTAGAGATTGTAACCCCATGGGACATGGGCAAGTTACCTCTCTCAGAACCCTCCATGCTAAACCTCCTTAGCACCTTGTCAATGTATGTGCTCTGGCTTAGGCCTAGAAGCCTTCTAGATCTATCTCTATAGATCTTGATCCCTAGTATATAGGATGCTTCGCCTAAATCCTTCATAGAGAAAGTCTTCCCTAGCCAACCTTTTACTGTCTGAAGAGTAGGGATTTCATTTCCCATCAATAGTATATCATCCACATACAATATGAGAAATATGACTGTGCTCCCACTAACCCTTTTGTAAACACAAGGTTCATCTTCATTTTGACTAAAGCCAAACTTTTTGACTACTTCATCAAAACGTAGATTCCAGCTCCGAGATGCTTGCTTCAATCCATAGATTGACCTTTGTAGCTTATAGACTTTATTGGATTCCTTTGGATCGATAAAACCCTCAGGTTGTGTCATGTACACATCCTCGAGTAAATTCCCATTAAGGATTGCTGTTTTAACATCCATCTGCCAAATCTCATAGTCATGATAAGCTGCAATGGCAAGCATGATCCTGATGGATTTAACCATGGCAACTGGTGAGAAGGTCTCGTCATAATCAACACCTTGAATTTGACGGAATCCTTTTGCAACCAATCTACCTTTATAGGTTTGAACATTTCCATCCATGTCAGTCTTCTTCTTGAAGACCCACTTGCACCCTATGGGTCTTACCCCTTCAGGTGGATCCACCAAGGTCCATACCTTGTTGGTGTACATGGATTCCATCTCAGATCTCATGGCTTCAAGCCATTTCTCAGATTCTGGTCCCTTAGTAGCTTCTAGATAGGAAGTTGGCTCATCTGCTATGCCCAATTCGTCACTATCTTGAGTCACAAGAAATTCAAATCTCTCAGGCTCAAGTCGTGTCCTACTAGACCTACGAGGTTCCTGTGTTACATTTGGAACTTGAAATTCCACAACAACTTGTGAGTCTTCATGTTCCTTATGTACCTCCTCAGGTTCTCTACTTTCTTGTTGGTCTCGAACTTCTTCGAGCTCTACATTACTCCCACTAATTCCTTTGGAAATAAATTCCTTTTCAAGAAATACAACAGTCCTAGCAAAAAACACTTTGTTGTCAGTTGGTGTGTAGAAGTAGTATCCCCTAGTTTCCTTGGGGTATCCAACAAAATAGCATTTTTCCGATTTGGGTCCAAGCTTTTCAGGAGATTGTTTCCTAACATAAGATTCACATCCCCAGATCTTTAACATATACAAATTGGGATGATTCCCATTCCATATCTCATATGGTGCCTTTTGAAATGATTTGGAAGGTACACGGTTAAGTGTAAACGCTGCAGTTTCAAGAGCATATCCCCAGAACGATATTGGAAGTTCGACTGAACTCATTATTGATCGTACCATGTCTAATAATGTACTATTCCTTCTTTCTGACACACCATTATGTTGTGGTGTACCAGGTGGAGTCCATTATGATACAATACCACGGTCTCTCAGAAGGTCCTCAAAGTCTTGGTTTAAGTATTCACCACCTCGATCTGAACGGAGTGCTTTAATACTCTTACCAAGTCGCTTCTCTACTTCATTCATGAAAGTCTTGAACATTTCAAGAGTTTCTGACTTGTGTTTCATAAGATATACATAGCCATACCTACTGAGGTCATCAGTGAAGGTAATGAAGTATTGATAGCCTCCTCTAGCATTTGATCTAAAAGGTCCACATACATCAGTATGTATGAGCCCTAGCAGATCACTGGCTCTCTCACTGTGTCCAGTGAAAGGAGTTTTGGTCATCTTCCCTAATAAACATGCCTCACATGTCTCTAATGATTCAAAATCAAAAGAGTCTAGATAACCATCCTTATGGAGTCTAGATATGCGCTTCTCGTTTATGTGCCCAAGACGACAATGCCATAAGAATGTTTTGTTTGAGTTGTCAAGTTTTAACCTTTTAGTATTTACGTTATATATGCTAGTCTCAAGTTCTAACAAGTAGATACCATAAGACATAGGGGCATTGCCATAAAAGATCTCATCTTTAGATATAGAAATAATTCCATTCTTAATGTGAAATTCAAATCCACTCTTGTCCATACAAGGTCTCAGGGGCAGAGCCCCTGAAAGGTCTACGGAATTTTACTTCCGTGCACTTAGGAAAATAAATATTTTCCATAGTCCACCCCGTCCAAAACGTCAAAAACAGAAGCCTACGGCGTATGTGGAATTAGGTTTAGATTTGCACATTAACAGGTTTCATTCGCATCGTATGCAACATAAAAATAGTATACAACAATTCGATCATATCGAAACGAATCCAAATATGCCGTAGATCGACGCTGCTCTGATACCACTGTTGGGTTTTGTGGAGAAAACATGCGCGGCGGAAGCAATAAAATCTACGTAACCCAAAACATGATCTCGTCGACAACAACGTATTTGGAAAGATTGTTTACGAGATATACCTTATCGCGGAGCAAGTCTGGCGATGTCCCGTTACACGACGCTGCAACACTGCTTGTCTACGCGGACGGAACTTCTCTCCCGTTCGCTGTCGTAGGTTGATCCGGCAGCGCTCCTTTGCGGCAGTGATATCCACCGCTCGTAGCACGTATAGGTGGTCGTCGACGTCCTCCGAACGCAGGTGTCAATGTGTCTGCGTCTCTACTTCGTCCACGCGGATGGACGGAACTCCACGTCACGCTTCTCAAGCCGGCGGGAAGGAGTGTTTCTCTACGGCGGCGTGCTAGCGGCATGTTTCCCTCCTTTCTCTCCTAAGGACGATGACGGCTAGGGTTTACGTGCGTGAGCATAAACTAAAAGCGTCTATCTATCTTATATAGATATCAGCCGTAAATCCTCCTTTAAGCAAGATACGAAGGGAAATAGGGTTTCCTAAACCAATCGGTAAACAGAAACGTTGCGTTAATTAAAACGCTCATGGATTAATTAGAATATTCCGGAATTCATTAATCAACCAAATAATCACATTAATTGATTAATTAATATCTGACTCCATGCAATCGCTTGGGATGGCTTTATGTGCATATACGCCAACACTTTCTTCTCTGTAGGCAAGGCGGCGACGCTCTCCGTAGGCAAGGCGGTGGGGGAGCTTGTGCGGGAGAAGAGCCGGAGTGAGAAGGCAAGGTTGCAGCGGCCCTTGCAGTGCCGGAGGCGTCGTCGCTGTCCAAGGAAGAAAGTGGCGGTTGGGTGTTGTCGTCCAAGGAAAGCTGCGCTGAAGATGGTGGCTGGGGAGGTGACCGTTGCAGTGCCAGAGGCATCATCACCGTCCAAGGAAGAAAGCGGCGGTTGGGCATCATCGTCGTCTAAGGAAAGCAACATAGCTCAAAACCCTCATGAGCTCACGAGGTAATAACCAAAGCTGTAGGTCAGAAAAGATGCAAAGAAGAATAGCGGGAATAGCGACAAAGAAGAATAGTAGGAATAACCTATAGCTCGCAGGGCGGCCTATGGCTCACGGGGCAGCCTCTAGTGTCAGTTAACAGGGGAAAACCAATGCTACAGGTGAAATGGTGCCCGCGTTTTTGTCTCGGTCGAGAATTTTGTCGACCGAGATGCCCTACAAGGTCAGTTATAAGAAAAAAACCGACCCTAGAAGTACTTACACATGCGCGAAGGCAAAATGGAGCCAATTTTTGTCTCGGTCAAGAATTTTGTCGACCGAGATGCCCTACAAGGTCAGTTATAAGCAAAAAAATCGACCCTAGAGGTATTTATACACGTGCAAAGGCAAAATGGACCCTATTTTTGTCTCGGTCGAAATTTTTTCGACCGAGATGCCCTACAAGGTCAGTTATAAGGAAAAAACTGACCCTAGAGGTACTTACAAGGCAAAATGGTGTCTGGATTTTTTTTCACGGTAGAGAATTTTGTCGACCGAGATGCCCTACAAGGTCGATTATAAGAAAGAAACTGACCCTAGAGGTACTTATACACGTGCAAAGGCAAAATGGAGCCAATTTTTGTCTCGGTCGAGAATTTTGTCGATCAAGATGCCCTACAAGGTCAGTTATAAGGAAAAAATTGACCCTAGAGGTACTTATAAGGCAAAATAGTGTCTGTGTTTTTGTCTCGGTCATGAATTTTGTCGACCAAAATGCCCTACAAGGTCGGTTATAAGTAAAAAAACCGACCCTAGAGGTACTTATACATCCGCGAAGGCAAAATGGAGCCAATTTTTGTCTCAGTCGAGAATTTTTTCGACCGAGATGCCCTACAAGGTCAGTTATAAGGAAAAAACCGACCCTAGAGGTACTTATAAGGCAAAATAGTGCCCATGTTTTTGTCTCGGTCGAGAATTTTATCTACCAAAATGTCGTACAAGGTCGGTTATAAGGAAAAACCGACCCTAGAGGTACTTTTACATGCACAAAGGAAAAATGGAGCCAATTTTTATCTTCTGAGGTCGGTTTTTTTAATAAAATCGACCCAAGAGGTCTTAAATGGTGCCCACATTTTTTTATAGACATATAAGGTCGGTTATTTGGAAAAACTGACCCTATAGATAGAGGCGCAAAGCCAAAATAGAGCAAATTTTTGCTGTGGAAAACTTAACGGGTCGGCATTCTGATCCCATTGCATATAAGGTCAGTTATTTTATGAAAATCGACCCTATAGAGATACACTACAAGGTCGGTTATTTTAAGAAACATGACCCAAGTGGTCTTAAGTGGTGCTTGCATTTTTTATAGACATATAAGGTTGGTATTTTAGAAACCGACCCTATAGAGATACACTACAAGGTTAGTTATTTTAAGAAAACTGACCCAAGAGTTCTTAAGTGGTGTCCACATTTTTTGTAGACATATAAGGTTGGTTAATCGGAAAAACCAACCCTACAGGAAGCAACATTATTGGCCAAAAATGTAGTAGTGTTTGTAGGACTGCTACATTGGTAGCAATCCAGGGGCGGCCATGTTTCGCAGCCCTATAGGCATGGTTATGGTCTTCTGGATAGACCGTTGTTGGACATTGCCACTGAAGATGATTCCATGAACACCAGTAGTAAGTGTACGGTGTGAAAGGATGGAGGGCATCTAGGTTAGTAGGGAGAGAAGAGGTCCATTCTTAAGGAAGGAGAGGCAAGGAGGAAGTGAATATAGAGGGATGGCAGTGTCAGTCCTCGTTAGAGCCTGTGTCAGTCAAGGTAGTTGTAGGTAGTGCGTATGCACCACTGTAGTGATGATGGAAATATGAGCAGGGGGAGAAGTGGTTGGTGTCATTGGAAGATGAGTTGCAGAGAATGACTACATGGTGCCTTTGTCACGATTACAGCAAGCAACGCCTCTATCATCTACTGCAGATGGTGCAAGGGAGGTAGCCGCTAGGGTTTCAGGAGTTTGTAGAAACAAAGACGGGAAGAACAAGAAGAGGAAGAGGAGAGTCTAGAAGTGAAGAATTGAGGGAGTCTGAAACAAAATGGGAGGATAAAGGAATCTTCCTTACACATAGTCAAGCTACTGTTTGTGAGAAGCTATGTGTATGCGATGCGGTCAAGAGGATGGAGGGGCTAAGAGATGTGGTTTAATAGGAGAAGATGAATAGAAAATGGCAAAAAAATGTAATTAGCAAATGATGTACATTAAAATGAAAGGTGGTTTCTACCAATTAAATGGAAGGGAGAATGGAGTCTCATCAAAAAACAAAATTTGTATCTAGGCTAATTAGGATATGAGAAGCTAAAATTTACGATCACTTTTGTTTTTCAAAAACAATTAATAGTAGATTCAATATTTGTATATTATATATGCATTTAATGAATTTATTCATCTAAGTTAACAAATTCTGATATTATATTACATAGTAATTTGAATCCTTTTATAGTATGCCCCTAGGAATATTTTAGGGTGTCAGACTAGAGTTAAGCATGGAATTTGGCATATTTGGTCATTAAGTCTTGTGTTTCATTATTTGTATATAATTTACAACGATTGATATTACACCTCACAATACAATGTACTTTATAGAGTGTCTTTGCATACAACTTTAGTTAACATGGTTTCATTTGTTTCAAATAGTTATTAGAACTCAATCATGTGTGCACACAATGAGAGGCCCAATCTATGTATATATGTAAACTATTTTAGTTCTACACACTAGTACAGAAACTCCCTCTAGCGTAAGCTAAATCATACCTACTATGTCAATTAAAAAGAGACACTAGATTATAGGCCTAAGATGTTAGTTCTATGGGAACACAAAAATCGATGACCATGATATTCAACCTTAGTTACTATGATAAAGCAAACTGACACATCAAGTCTCATAGTCGTCGTGTTGTGGGAAAGACACCGACGTCGTGTGTCCATATCAAGTCACATATGTAAATGGAAAAACTCTCTTTTTCATCGGGTTGTCAAAGGAACTAACATTTGTATTGCGTCATAGTCATTAGTCGCTGCACTCAAAACTGACGATCAAGTAGTTCAGTGATAGTTCATTCACAAAAATCAACGACTAAGGTTGTCCTGCCAAGGTCGGTCATGTTATCATGCATGACCATTTTGATTTATTCCTTTAATGTCAGTTTTACACCCTAAAATGACGTCGAAGACCTTAGCTGTCGATTTTTTTGGAACAACTGATGACTAACTTTTGTTTTTTTTAATAGTAGGTCTACAGACCTATTTTCGAGTTGCTCAGCAGGATGCAGAACCTACAGTTCAAAACTATAGTTCTGAATTGTAGGTTAACAACATCTTTGAGTTTAGATTAATAGTAGGCCAACAAACAACCTACAAACCTATAATAACAATCACAATCCACCCACATTTAATATCTATTCTCATCACATGCATAATTTTATTCATTCATTTATACACATGATACTTCATTCACATATGCACCAACTCCATTATCATTATGTGAAGTTACACAATTCACATTGTATTCATTCATGTTCACATTCACACACATTATATATTCATACATATGGATCAATAATTTACTCACATAAAATTTAAAAATTGCAAGGAGTCATAAGCACCACATGTATATAGAAATAGTGACAACAAAGTTAAGAAAGTCATTCTTTAATCCCAATCAAATTGGAAGTTGACATCCCTAGTGAAGGCTTCTGCCCATTGTTCTCGTATCTCATCTAGTTGCTCTATCGTATAGGGATTTTTTATGTCCTCTAGTTTTTCCATCGTATTGTTCTAAACACCTACAAAGATAATGACACATATAATTCAAAAGTTTGATATTTTCATATTATCTAATGAAACTATATAATTAGGATTCTCAAGACTATATAATAGATTACATTTTTATGCATTTGGTGTCTAGTGCCCCATATTTGACAATTATATCCATATACCACATCACGTAGTATGCACATGCCCAACCACTGTCTTGTACAAGAAACTATAAATTTCAACATAAAATGCTAATAAATTAAAGTAAGCATAGTTGGCATAAATATACATATGTGTTAGAAAACTATCTAAATGTTATCCCAAACTATCTCTTTCTTTTGTTTGTCCACATTTCATCTATCCTTTTTGAAATCTTTTATAGCCCTATACGTTAATATAACACATTAAATTGCATTAGTAAATATTCATGTAACAATATATGTTAATTGACATAAATATAAAAATTTACTCATGTGAATAATGCCTTTTTCAATTCGTGTCCCCCATTGTCTACTTCGTCACCCCTAGGGTCTAGATAATACACAATTACATCACGAAGACAATGACCAATAACACCCAAGGGTTATTCCTTAGTGAAAAGAAGACAAACAAAATTAAACTCAAAATCAACAATAGAATGTAATTCTTAAGTTAAAATTATAAGTACAGTAAGTAAAGTTACACAACATTGCACAGAGCTAAGATCATGGTCTTTTTCTTTTTACTGAAATATTTAAATGCATAGAGCTGTATTGGCAGACAGATGGAGGGTCTTTAATTAGATGGCTAATCAATGATGGAACTAGAAATGGCACATAGGATAGTGTAAAATTTTTACAAACCCTTTGTATGTGGCTGCAAAACATATATCAGGTATGCATCAATATATAAGAAAATAGATCAACATATATATAATGAGGTATTCAACTATATAATATCTCACCATATCTAAAGTTATATCACAAATGTATTCAACCAAGCATAATTTAAATTTCCAAAACATCTTGCCAAAAAATACTAGTATTATGAGGTTGACCTACAACCTGCTCCTTAAGATGGACCATAACATGCATCCCTTCTTCATGTTCGCCCATCCATTTTTCCATACCCCTGCACCGAGGACCTATTGAGTCAAATAGGTTCTTTGTAAGCCAACTAGGTAATTGAGGAGGAGGTGCAGGTGGAGTAAGAGTTGTAAGGGGTTTCTTAGATGCTATGTATTGTATATATATAATTTCATATCAATGACGTCATGTATATAAAGATATAAACACATTGTAAATTTGTCATACATTGGTATAGACAACTCCCACTTTTGTCCACGTGACCACACCACCTTCTACTTCACCTATTATCTCATTCTCGAGGTGGTCATATGGAGAGCATTGTAGACAAGCCTCGACGCCATGTGAATCACATCGGTGAGCAACGGTGCATCATGAATCATGTCACCTTCAAGGTGTGGGTAAGCCTCGCCCAGTGAAACAACATATTATTGTAATTTAAGACGTCATGGCCTAAAACCCTACAAATTTTCATACCGTGTTATATATACCTAAACATATCATTATGAAAGACTACTATGTCATAAAAATACTTACAACAAGCATGCTAGGCGGTGCGTCAATGAGATTACTCCCAACTACCTATGTCATGGGAGGATCCACTTCGTACGAAGAGAGGGGAACCACATGTATTTTCTAAGAAGAATGATACTTTCTCATTGCTTCCTCTACACCCTTTAAAATCATCTCTTTCACCAAAACTGATAATCCCCCTTTGAGGTTATGCTCTGATGGCCCAATGTATGCTTTTATATCGATACCAACACCATTAGCCCTAACATGCTCAGGATGCTCTGGGTTACCTAGAGAAACTGTCAATTCATCCCTTGTGCCCTCAGGGGTGAACTTTCCTTCTTTCCTTTGCTCGTGGAATTCCAAATAATCAACATCATTAGTAATCAGTAAGTAAAACATAACAATCATTAATACTAATTGCTCTAAGAGTTGAATTTTATCATTTTTGTGGCCGCCTCAATAGCTGCAGGGTTAGGTATATCTAAAGATTTGGTTTGTCTCCTAGCTATCCATAGATCATGGCAAAGTAGAGGTTCAATAGTATTAGAGTACGCAAGGCGTAGGCTGATGAGAAGAAGACATATGTAGTAGCTTTTAACAAAGATGTGCATAGCCACCTGGACCCATCATCTGGTTGTGCACATTCTTTGCATGCCTTTCTGTTTGATCTTTGCTTATAGCTTGGTTAGTCCAAACTATATGTTAAATATGTAATACAATAAATTCAATATGAGGATGGATGCTTAATACCTTGAATTCTTTCATTTGTCTCTTAGCAAAAAACTCCTTCCACACACCTAGGTCAAGATAGTTCTATTGCTCAAGGGTTGACTTCTTCTTCTTCTCACCACCCTGTATGTATTCTCTTATCAGATTTGTCTTGTAATTCCTTAGTATCCTGCCAAAGCATTGCATCACCTTTTTATGATGCAGTTTTTCATCCAGTTCAAATATGCTATGCAAAAGTTCATATACTTAATGGAATTTTCTTAAGAATAGAATTACAAATAACTTAAAAAAAATTTGTAAATGATAATATCTCACACATAGCTCCTTACAAATTAAGTCTTTCTTGGTAGGATCAACTTTAAGCCAAGATTCTACATTTACTTTCATTGTGCTATGATTCAAAAGCCCTAGATATGTCACAAAAGAAATGTGGTTCTTCCGAAAAGGATTTCCTTGATTATCAAACACAATGAACAACTTCATTCTGTTACCCCTTTGCTCAAGTAACTTGTTCATCATGGTGATACCTCTTTTTGTTGCATGCTTATGATGTTAAACATCAAGCTCAACAAGATCCCTAGGGTGCACATCCTCATGCTAAAATTGACAAAAAGAACACATAAGACATAAGAAGATATAACTTATAAATGTGATTAAATAATACAACATGATAGACATTGTAAAATGCACATCTATGTAATAAAACAATACAACTTATAGTAGTGTCATCCTTAGGGTGTACATTGTTAGGATGCTCATCCTCATGGTAACCAACATCACAATCATCAAACTCATGGTCAGACTCCATCTAAAATAATTTCATATAAAAACAATCAAACAATGAATTATAAGTGATAAGGAATGTAAAATGCTTATCTAACATTTAAAAAAATAAAATCATGCCTCTAATATTTGTATCTTGTATCAATTAACATTCCCTAGATGTGATCTCCATACACATATGGGTTAGTGTCAGCTTCAAATATTTGATGTTGCCAAGCTAATTGAGAATGGACTAGAGTCATCATACTTGTCATGGTACTCTTCTTCATCTATAGGACCTGCAATAAACTTCCTTTTACCATAAAGAACAACCGACCATTTTTCATTTGCAGGATAATCGATATAAAATACTTGCTTCGCCTATGATGTCATTGTGAATGGTTCACCCTTCTTGCCAATCTTTTCAAAATTCAGTAATGTGAAACCCAATTCATTCACTAAAACTCCTCTAGTGTTATCAACCCAATTACACCTAAAGAATAGAACTCTAAAATATATGTAGTCAAACTCCAATATGTCTTCAATGACACTGCAATATGACACTTGAGATTCATGTGGACTCTTATCCTTCTCAGTAGAAAAGTATAATGAAGATGCTTGAAGGGTGACCCCACTATTTTGGATGACACTCTTATTATCTAGACGCTTTGTGTAATATGAAAATCCATTTATATCAAACCCTTCATAAGACATAACATTTATTTTTGGTTTAAAGGAAAGGTATTTGATATTTTCAACAACATTGTTTAGTGTTTGGGATAGTTGGCGTAAGATTTTATCTTCAAACAACCTAACAAATGTCTTATTATGCTCTCTAGAAAGCCACATTGAATTAGCATGGGGATATTTTGTCTTGATGAAATTGGTATCTTTGGTAATATAACTACTCACTTCATCAATGTTGTGTGTGCTTGTTCTGACAACTTGCTACTCCTTACTTTCACTTGTGCTCCTAAAGTTCCTATGTCAGAATAGTCCTCAATATTCTTGTCATTTATAGGATCTTCATTACAACCCAGAAACTCATTATAAAAGTCCACAACCTCCCTAGCCACATAAACCTTAATAATACTTTCTTTAAACTGATAACAGTTTCAAACATCACCTTTAAAAACACTCATGGACCATTAAAAAGGATACATCTGATGTAAGAAAATTGGTCCCAACATTTTCACTTCCTTTAACTTTGTTTCATAGAGTGTTGAAGAAGAAACAAAGTCTGGTGATTGCCAACCGTAGATGCTTCGATAGTATAGATCAAATTCCCACAGGTAATATTTGTTACATTAGAGTGTGACAATCATGATATCTAAGACCAATCAGCTTTAGATCTTTCATTGAAACCGGTGTATTAAGCTACATATATTGGAAGAGTATCCTTGTAGTACCTTAACATTAAGCAAGCACTCAAAAAAAGTTTTCTTCTCCTTTCTAGCCAATGTCTAACAAGCATGAGGTAAATATGTTTTACGATCAGTCCTACCTACTTCTGTTAATTTGTTCCTTATTCTCATTTCACATAGGTCCATTGTGGATTTTATGCCATGTTATAGTCTTACCTGGTATATTCAACATAGTACCAATGATGCTATTAAAGACATTTTTCTCAATAGGCATGACATCGATACAATGCCTAAATGCCAAAGAACTCCAATAAGGAAGATCCCAGAATATTGACCTCTTTTTGAATAAAAATTTATCACTCAGTGTGGGAATGGTACATTGTAATCTCTAATCGCATGCATTGACAAAGTCTTTTATTGTTTCATAAACAACTTTCCCTGATATAGGTTTACGGGCACTACATTCCTCATTTGATCCATTTAACACTTTGCTCAATCTTTGGTAAGGATGCCTTTTGTAAGAAACCTTCATTGACCAAGATATACTGTGGCTTACAACTCTCAAAAACATAATTAACTAATGTGGAAGCGTTCACTAAGCCGTGGATTACCAAAAATCACTAAAAATTAAAACCTTTATATCAAGAGATTCATCAAAGGAAAACTTTCTCACATAGAACCAAAGTAATATATTTACATTCTTGTTCAAAGGTACATATTCTGTATCATCTCCTTTAGAGAATTACACGCATTAACTGTCCTACTAAGCTAAACACAGGAAATATTAAATCTCGAGGCACTGAGCCAAAATCTCGGAAGCACTGACTACTACTCTGAGGACCTAAGAGTACAAAGATGACACATAGGACTCTATTTACATCAATACAAGGCATAACAACCAGTGTCTCCACCTGGGACTTCACTGTTGTCCCTGCTGCTGTTGTTGCTGCCCTTCACCTACTGAAGGATTCCTGTCTCCTCATCCGCGTCCACCTAAAAATATGATTCCCACGGGGGTGAGACAATTGTAAATTGCCCCAGCGAGAGATATAACTCTCCGCCAGAAACATTATTATTGCAGCTTAAGAAGATAGATATGAATAGAGGAGTCATATTTATTTGACACCAGATATTTTAATGTCTAACAGATTAGATCATTATTCTTATCAGAAGCATTGCAGCTATAACTTTATAGAATCAACATGTCACTTTTCCTTTAAGGAATATGAAGAACATGTATAATATTTATTCACTATAGAATCATTACCATAAGATTAACTCTCTTCAGGCTTAGATCATATATCTAATGCCTGGCATTGTCATTGGGGAGTCATGGCTTGTAGCCATACTCTTTTCACAAAGTGTTGGGATCTTAGTCCCTCAACTCATCAAGTACATTTCCACTTCTTAATAAGTTTATTATCATGATTATAGAATATGGGTATTTGAACCCTTATCTCATCATAGAATACTTGTTACCACTTATTAGGTAACTTCATACCTTCAGGTCATCTGACCAAGGACATTATAAATCTTACTACACAAAGTATTACACATAGTACACAAAGTTCAATGATTCTTACTACACAAAGCATATGAAGGTTTATAAAGTCTATAAAACATTCTCAATAAACAAACATCATAGCCCATACCTAGCTATGCATCTCATCTCATCATCCCGGCATGATTAGTATTCATGATAACAATTATAATGCTTTCAAATCAGTATCATACAACACTAAGTAATACCACTATTCCCTCTTTAGGGTTCATGGCATCTCTTTTACATCAACACTATACAAAACAAGGGTTATCTTATTACATTCATAATGCATCAATCTGTATTATAGTTTCACATAGGATTACTCTATGTTAAGACTTCACATAGCATCATCTTGTACTAGGGTTTCACATAGCATTATCCTGTATTAGGGTTCACATAGCATGAACGTATGTTAGGGTTTCACATAGAATTACCCTATATTTGGGATTCACATAGCAAGGAATCAATATGAATAACATAATTATTCAATCATACTTATTTATTCTCATCATTCATCATTGAATGTATTATCAACACAAAGTATGAGTTTCTCTTTCATCGTTATCAGAATATGATTGTATCATAGTCTATTGATTTGGATTAACCTTTTCATAAGGCATGTTAGCATACATTCAACAAGGTGCATTACATCTCAATGTAACCATTGACATGACACAGCTCATGTGTCATTAATCCAATTGCATTTGGACTTATAATACATCAAGGTATAGAAGTATTAGAGAGTTGGATGTGATATCTATCATATCTTGATGTATCACTTCCCTCAACACCTTTATCTTACTTGAGTTTATACACTTTGCTTGTATTAGGGTATTCCCCATCCTAATACTTTATGCACTAGTTCATCACATTTATCATGTAAGGTATTGGTCATTAGTCACTCACTTAGATTATACAATCGTTGCCAATACTATGGACTCATTCTTGAGTTAGGAACTATTAATATAAGGATATCCATCATCAACCTCTCTAGGGGTTACATTTGTCATAACATTAATCACTATTCCATTATTAGGAATAGTATTCTCCATATTTATAATTTGAGGATTCACATAGCATATTCCATACATTTATGGATCTCACATAGTATTACTCTTCAATAGAGTTTTACATAATCATCCTTCTTTATCAAGGATTCACCTAGTATTATGTGAAATTAGGAATTTCACAACACATCACCCAATGATAGGTCCTCACATAGGATTAGTGGCACTACCCTATATTAGGGTTTCATGCACCTTACCCCATTTTAGGGATTAAGGTTTTCTATTCACATCCAAGTAAGGTTTCTCTTATATCATACCCAAATTAGGGTTAGGATATACAATTCCCATTAAATTAGGGTTTCCTTCATTGTTACACTAAGTTAGGGTTACATCATCACCCTGGATTTATGATAACACTCACCTTTGCCCTAAATTATGGTTTCACACATAGCTTTGCTCTAATTAGAGTTTCACACATAAATTTCACTTCAGAAAAGGGTCTACATTCAATGACCCACAAATAGGGTTCACTATTCATCCTAATTAGGGTTTCACTTAGTATTACTCTAAATTAGGGTTAGGGCTTGATGCAAGTATTTTGAGTCGCATTTATAGACTTGTTTTACTTGTGTTTTATGTGTTTATTGGTCACTTTGGTGGTTAATAGTACATAATTCACTTACTCTAGACTATAATCTCTTTTAGTGTCAAATCTCTTATATTTTATTTTATTTTTATCATAAATGATAATAATAATGGGTTTTATCTCAGTTGATTTGTCTTTGTCTTGCAATTTCAGGAAAAACGTATATATACAGCCGTCGATACCATCAAAATCTGTCAATAGTATCGACACAGTACCAGATAGACAGTCGCAAGGAGCCAAGCAGTGTCGATACCATCGACTGGGAAGTCGATGGTAGCAAGTTATCTTCAGGTTGCCAACGATCAGCCGGTCGATACTATTGACACAAAGGTCAATACTATCGACGTTCTACAACGTTAGTGTCATAAAGGTGATACAATCGACGCCTAAGGTTTTCGATACCATCGACCCGCATCGATGGTATCGAGTCTGCATCAGGTTGAATGACAGAGAAGAAAGGAAACCTTCCGTTCTCACGACGGGTCGGTACTATCGACCCGCGTCGATGGTATCGACGCCGTCAGATTAGTGTTTGTTTCAGATCGGACCAAATCCAACGGTGGTGATATTTCAGAAATCTAACTTTGTGTTTATACCTAATGACAGCGGCCAGGAGCAATCTATCACGTCATTAGCTGCTGCACACATCCCAAGGAGAGTGGGAGAGGAGAACAGAGCCCGGAAGCACGCCTCGGTCGTTCGGAGAGCTGCAGAAGTCGTTTTCCACCGCCGGAAGGTCGTAGATTGTGCACTCTATGTCGAGGAATGCTTAGATCTTCTCCGTTCATGGGTTTACATCACTTCATCCACGTTTCTTCAAGTTTTCCCTTTCTTCCATCATGTCTTGCTTTGAAATGAACATGTAGGGATATTCCCCTTTGTCTTTACGACCGGGAGTAGCCCGGGTAATCGTTGTATGACATTTTTATCATAGTAATTCATAATTTGTCTCTTAAATCCGCGGAATGATTTTGTTTTCTTCATTATATCATTATGCTTGATCACCCTAATGATAATCTAATGCCTTTAATTGCTTTGAAAGAAGAATTAACAGTTGAAAAGAGACGAAATTCACATTAACTCATAAATTCCTTGAACAAGGTGATGTACAGTTAATTGTGGAAACCCAGGGGTTGATTCTAATGCACCTAATTTAGGGTATAGGTTACTACGACGGTGGAACTGACCTAGATTTAGGTAGTGAATTGTATCACGACATTGAACAATTTAGACTACAGACCACTACCCGGAATGAGAGACAAATTTGATTAACTATATGGAAATTCATACAACGAGAACCCACAGTGAAACCGCAATCCTAAAGATTCCCATCTAAATTGATAAAACTCAACATTTAATCGATTGCTTTGCTTTCTGTTATTTTCTTTTTCTTTTTAATCAACTCTCAAAACCCTTTTTATCGGTCTAGCTGATTGTAAATAGTTAGTAGTAGTCTATCGATAGTTCAGTGTCCCTGAGTTTGACTCAGGCCTCACAAAGGCCTATATTACATTGACGCGTGCACTTGCGCTATACACACGGTAAAATCATGACAAGTTTTTGGCGCCATTGCCGGGGACACATTTGTAGGTTCATGGCATCATGATTAGGGCTCATTGATGCCATATAATCGTGTCAGGGCTCATTGATTAGGGTTTCATGATTCTCATGATTATGGATCAAACCCTTATCACATAGTTTATTCATAATGAGAGAATTAGGGCTTAATTATATAAGCATTCATCTCTCTCATCCTCTTTAGGATGTTAAGTACTCCAAGATTGATCTAGGTCAACACTTCTCTTGAGTACACATTGCTAGCGTTAACCTTCACAATCATCATGGGTCTATATCTTTAATAATCACATAGCTGATTGACCTTTGATCATATTAGATAACCAAATGGTCTAATCAATTAAACCATCAATTATATAAGGAATTCAAAAGAATTGACAAATTAAACTTTCAAATCCACAAAGTGATCAATTGGGTTAACCATTGAAATCTTCAAATGGATTAAGTATCTAAATAGGTACACCAAACATGAGATATTCAAATGGATTAACCATGTTGATCTTCACAATGTTTATTACTTAGACCCTCAATGATCTTGGTTCTCATAAATCAATTGGTTGAAAACCATTTGAACAAGTTGTACTTGAAATCAATTAGACAAAGTAAGTATTGAAACCGTTTGCACTTTGGGTCTCCAAACGGTTTGAGATCGTTTGGTCCCAATCGGTCTTGAGACCGTTTAGACTCAAACAGTCTTGAGACCGTTTGGACCCAAACGGTCTTGAGACCGTTTGGTCCAAACCTTCTCAAAACCACATGGACCAAAAAGGTACTTCAACACTCAATCAACTCAAGGTTTCAATCCATGGACCAATTATAAATTGAACCACTAAAGAATTCATCAATTGGACCAATTAATCACCAATCAATTAGACCTTCAATTTAGGGTTTTGAATCCAATTGAACTAGGTTTGATAATCAAGAAGCCATCACTTAGGGTTTGAAATCGAGGATCCATCAATGGTTGACATTGTGGAACCAAATCAATTGAAATTAATGAACTATCATCATCACATGATATGACCTGACCTCAAATGGTCTTGGATGACCACCAAACCGTCTTGAGACCATTTGGTTGATCTCCAAATGGTCTTGAGACCGTTTTCCCATTCCATCATCAAATTCCATGACATCCAATTAGGGTTTTGGACCATTGGATTGATTATCAAATCAACACTTAGTTGCAATTCAATTTGGTACCTTTGGACCTTGAAACACTTAGCCATACTTAACCCTAGACCTCCAAACGGTCTTGGGTGACCCCCAAACGGTCTTGAGACGGTTTGGGTGATCCCCAAACGATTTTGAAACTGTTTGGGTCAATCAACCCAAAACATCATCTCAATCAATTGGAAATTCAACACTTAGTCGATTAAGGTTTGTAATTAAGGAATCATTCACAATTGAAACCTTCAAGATCAACCAATTAAAACCATTGGATCAAGATCCAAATATCACAAAATATATCTTCAAATGGTCAACCATCTCAAATGGTCAACCATTCCAAACGGTTTGGAACCCAAACCACCAAATGGTTTGCAAACTGTTTGGTCACCAAACGGTTTGGTGAAACCGTTTGGACTCAACATTGAAACCGTTTGACCTAGATATTTGGGGAGGTGTGTGCTTATGATGATGTCATCATCATCAATCTCCAAAATCACTAAATCTATTGTGATTTCCATGGAGATTGCATCAATCAACCAAACTTAATTTCGGAAATGTAGAAATGATCACCAATTGATAAGGAATTGATTGCAATAATAAAATTAAGGGTTCAAGTTATAAAACCCTCCTCCAATTGAGCTCCAAAGCTCCAAGATCACGGAAACAATGGTGGATGCAACTCCTTTCACTATTACAAGGGTCGTCCTCAAGCTTTGAGTGAAAAGAATTGGTTAGAATTGAAGAGGGGATCGAGATATGAAGAATCTATGCATTGATTTTTTATTTTCACCATGGATTCAAGGTGAAAGGAGGTCAAGAACCTTACCAATAGGTTGGGGGTTGTCCTCCTTCTCCTCCCAATCTCCTTGGTCGTTTTCCAAGCAAGGGGAAAGAAAAGAATCCGAAAAAGCCTTTGTTTTGGCTTGGAAAGGGTACTTTTATAAGAAAATTGATGAGAGAGAAAATCTTTTATAAAAGTCTTTTAATTCCAAAATTGTTGCCAACTCTTCCCCCTTGGTTTCTTGCATTCAAGGGAATATATATCCCCACCGAACACCCTTCCAGTATCCAAGAATTAAGGGAAAAGATATTAAGCACCTTAACCCTTCAAATAAGAATATCCATATTTGTGTGGAAATTCTTTTTCTTATAATAATTGTGAGTGGAATTTCACCTCCTTAGGATATGCTCGTTCCTTTGCAAGGATTTAAGCTCATCCACACACATATGAATCCAACCATTTTAATTTTTGGTTGAAGGCCCTTTAGTTAATACATTCATTTTTGCCCTAAATTGAATTAGGGTTTCACTTAGGATTAAATCTTGATTATTTTAATATCAAGATTCTCTCTCCTCCAACTTAATTCAAATGAGTCACCCCTCTCATTTTATTTGCTCCACAAGATTCCAAGAAACATTAGGGACCTTTTTGAAGTGGTAATTTTGCATATTGAACCCTAGGTTTTGGGTAAATTGCACATTACAACAAAACTATGTTTTAATGCACAAAGATTGCTTTACAAGCTTAATCTTGGTGCCCAAGCTTGTGAAAACCATACCACTACATCATATTCATTCTTATGATGTATCAAAAGCAGAGGAACATCTTATCATGCAACATTTGCAACTTAACCCCTCAACTTGGGTAATTTGCACTTTAGTCCAAAATAGGCAAACATTGCTTCAACAATGTTCAAACACGACCAAAATTGAAACATAAGTTTCTCATGAGCCCTAATTACTTTTCCCAAGATAATATTAAGCATCTAATCAACCTTATTAGGAAAAAAATCTAGTGTTAACACATAACCCAAGTCAGGGATGTTACAAATTATCCACCCCTTACAAGGATCTCGTCCCTGAAATCCCAGGAAAAAGGAGGAACATATTTATTCATTTGTCATACTCTCAAGTCTCCACATAATATCTTAATATCATGGAGGTATCATGGATATGTAATCCACATAAGGTTCCTTTCATTAGTTTAACCTTATCAATGTTTATGTTTATGCAAAGCATAAACCCCTAACATATGATGTCCATATTATTCAAAGGAAAAAGCATAAAAGAGCATACTTCTATCATAACCCAAGAATATTTATCAAAAGGAAAAACATATATATCTAATAGAGATAATTCACTCAGTAATCCTTTATTCATAAAGTTCACTTAGCAAGATCTATATAATTGGGAATGTTCACTTAGCTTTTCCTTTTTGTTGGGAATGTTCACATAGCTTTTCCTTTTAGTTGAGAATGTTCACATAGCTCTTCTTTTTAGTTGGGAATGTTCACATAGCTTTTCCTTTTAGTTGAGAATGTTAACATAGCTCTTCTTTTTAGTTGGGAATGTTCACATAGCTTTTCCCTTTAGTTTAGAATGTTCATGTTCACATAGCTTTTCCTTTTAGTTGGGAATGTTCACATAGCTTTTCTTCTTAGTTGGGAATGTTCACATAGCTTTTCCTTTTAGTTGAGAATGTTCACATAGATCTTCTTTTTAGTTGGGAATGTTCACATAGCTCTTCTTTTTAGTTGGGAATGTTCACATAGCTCTTCTTTTTAGTTGGGAATGTTCACATAGCTCTTCTTTTTAGTTGGGAATGTTCACATAGCTTTTCCTTTTAGTTGGGAATGTTCACATAGCTTTTCTTTTTAGTTGGGAATGTTCACATAGCTTTTCCTTTTAGTTGAGAATGTTCACATAGCTCTTCTTTTTAGTTGGGAATGTTCACATAGCTTTTCTTTTTAGTTGGGAATGTTCACATAACTTTTCCTTTTAATTGTATTATACTCTCTAGATTGTTTCAGAATGACTACTTGATCAGAGTAATAAAAAAGATAACAATCTAAGACTTTCATACTTGCCTTATGTTCAATAATCATATACCTGGCCAAGGTATATAAGTATTTAGATTAGGTAGTATGCACTTTATTTGCTATCATATTCCTCACTTTTCATATCATTATACACATGATTTTCCATTTCCTAGATTTTCTCCAGGCATCACTTCTATATCTCATCTTGTATCACAAAGATAAGAGAGATTATAAAGCATTTTAAGAAATACTGAATAAGATTTAGATTCTCATCTTCCTTGTGTCCTTATAGGACTAGTCAAAGGAAGTTCAAAAATAACTACTTTTATATCTTTAAGACAAAGGATTAGGAAATGAAATATCAGAATGAATTTATTTCATCTGACCTGTCTGGGATGTTTGTCCACGTCCTCTGTTATTACTAGAAAACTGCCTCCTTTGTGGTCCTTGCTGACTGCCCCTGAGGTTGAGTCATCATTGAATTCCCACCTGGACAATCATTTACTAGATGTCTCAGTTGTCTACATTGATAACAAATCCTAGGTGCAAAATAGGGTCTGTGAGGTCCAGTTACCGATGTTGATGCTATGTTGGAGGCTCTATTTAGAACATTACTATGATCCCTATCCCTACTTGACATCCATTGTGTCTGGGTATGGAATCTTGATGATGCAACCGATGCAGAAAATCTCGGCTTTTTAAAACTTTTGGACCTTTGTTTTTTAGTCTGGGTGTACACCTTCTTGCCACTAGTCTGTCGTTTCCCGATTTCAGACCTCTCTATCCTCCTTACCGACTCCACAAAGGTACCAAACCTCTCGCTGTTCTCTAAAGCAGACACATGAGTGGTTAGTTCAACGTTCAACCCCTTCTCAAAATGTTGAATTCTTTCCTCATCACTAACTGCAATTTGCGGACAAAACCGCAACCACTCCATGAACTTAGCTTCATATTCACTAACTTTCAACTGTCCTTGTTTGATCCTCTCAAATTGAGATATCTTCTCATCTAGATACGTCTTAGGGAAGTATCTACTGACGAACTCTCATAGGAAAACCTCCCATCCAATTTCTTCACCCAGTCTCTTATCTTCCTCTATCATCCATCAATGACCAACACTCCCTTTTAGGAGGTACACAACATGTCTTACCTTTTCAGCTTTAGGAATATCAAGGATCCTGAAAGCCTTTTCCAATTCTGTCAGCCACAAATCAGCATCTTCTCTATCAGATGTACTAGCATAATCTATGGTCCCAACTCGGCGAAGTCTCTCAAAAGTCTTTCCGGTTCTATAGCCCTCATGGTGAGTTGATGTCCTAGGTGCAGGTATTTGCATCCTATCAATCATGTGAGTCATGACAGCTATAAACTGCCCAAACATGGCTTGGAAGGCTGGGTTCCCCATGTCAACTTGATTGAACTGGGGCTGTTCAGGGACGGGCTCCTCTCTATTATGGTCTCCTGCACCTCCTCCTGGTGCAGTAGTGTTGCCCTCAACATCATGTTCTTCATGTGGTCCAGACATCTTCAAGTTCTTCTTCTCCTATTTGAGCAGAAGATACTATCAAAGAAACTAGAAGACACTTAGAACAAACTCTACAACCTTAGTCCTATGTCTCTGTAGACTCAGCGAACCTAGAACTCTGATACCACTTAATTGTGGCATATAACTCTCAAAAACATAATTAACTAATGCGGAAGCGTTCACTAAGTAGAGGATTACCAAAAATCACTAAAAATTAAAACCTTTTTATCAAGAGATCCATCAAAGGAAAACTTTCTCACATAGAACCAAAGTAACATATTTACATTCTTGTTCAAAGGTACATATTTTGTATCATCTCCTTCAGAGAATTACAAGCATTAACTGTCCTTCTAAGCTAAACACAGACAATATAAAATCTCGAGGCACTGAGCCAAAATCTCGAAAGCACTGACTACTACTCCGAGGACCTGAGAGTACAAAGACGACACATATGACTCTATTTACATCTATACAAGGCATAACAGCCAGTGTCTCCACCTGAGAGTTCACTACTGTCCCTGCTGTTGTTGTTGCTTCCCTTCACCTACTGAAGGATTCCTGCCTCCTCGTTTGCGTCCACCTAAAAATGTGATTACCACGGGGGTGAGACAATTGTAAATTGCCCCAGCGAGAGATATAACTCTATGCCAGAAACATTATTATTTCTGCTTAAGAAGATAGATATGAATAGAGGAGTCATATTTATTTGACACCAGATATTTTAATGTCTAACAGATTAGATCATTATTCTTATCAGAAGCATTGTGGCTATTACTTGATAGAATCAACATGTCACTTATCCTTTAAGGAATATGAAGAACATGTATAATATTTATTCACTATAGAATCATTACCATAACATTAACTCTCTTCAGGCTTAGATCATATATCTAATGCCTGGCATTGTCATTGGGGAGTCATGGCTTGTAGCCATACACTTTTCACAAAGTGTTGGGATCTTAGTCCCTCAACTCATCAAGTACATTTCCACTTCTTCATAAGTTTATTATCATGATTATAGAATCTGGGTATTTGAACCCTTATCTCATCATAGAATACTTGTTACCACTTATTAGGTAACTTCATACCTTCAGGTCATCTGACCAAGGACATTATAAATCTTACTACACAAAGTATTGCACATAGTACACAAAGTTCAATGATTCTTACTACACAAATCATATGAAGGCTTATAAGTCCATAAAACATTCTCAATAAACAAGCATCATAGCCCATACCTGGCTATGCATCTCATCTCATCATCCCTGCATGATTAGTATTCATGATAACAATTATAATGCTTTCAAATCAGTATCATAAACACTATGTAATACCATTATTCCCTCTTTAGGGTTCATGGTATCTCGTTTATATCAACAATATACAAAACAAGGGTTATCTTATTACATTCATAACACATCAATATGTATTAGAGTTTCACATAGGATTACTCTGTGTTAAGACTTCACATAGCATCATCTTGAACTAGGGTTTCACATAGCATTACCCTGTATTAGGGTTCACATAGCATTAACTTATGTTAGGTTTTCACATAGAATTACCCTGTATTAGGGATTCACATAGCAAGGAATCAATATGAATATCATAAGTATTCAATCATACTTATTTATTCTCATCATTCATCATTGAATGTATTATCAACACAAAGTATGAGTTTCTCTTTCATCTTTATCAGAATATGATTGTATCATAGTCTATTGATTTGGATTAACCTTTTCATAAGGCATGTTAGCCTACATTCAACAGGGTGCATTACATCTCAATGTAACCATTGACATGAAACATCTCATGTGTCATTAATCCAATTGCATTTGGACTTATAACACATCAAGGTATAACAGTATTGGAGAGTTTGACATGATATCTATCATATCTTGATGTATCACTTACCTCAACACCTTTATCTTACTTGAGTTTATACACTTAGCTTGTATTAGGGTATTCCCCATCCTAATACTTTATGCACTAGTTCATCACATTTATCATGTAAGGTATGGGTCATTAGTCACTCACTTAGATTATACAATCGTTGCCAGTACTATGGACTCATTATTGAGTTAGGAACTATTAATATAAGGATATCCATCATCAACCTCTCTAGGGGTTACATTTTTCATAACATTAATCACTATTCCATTATTAGGAATAGTATTCTCCATATTTATAATTTGAGGATTCACATAGCATATTCCATACATTTATGGATCTCACATAGTATTACTCTTCAATAGAGTTTTACATAATTATCCTTCTTTATCAAGGATTCACCTAGCATTATGTGAAATTAGGAATTTCACAACACATCACCCAGTGGTAGGTCCTCACATAGGATTAGTGGCACTACCCTATATTAGGGTTTCATGCACCTTACCCCATTTTAGGGATTAAGGTTTTCTATTCACATTCAAGTAAGGTTTCTCTTATCTCATACCCAAATTTGGGTTAGGATATACAATTCCCATTAAATTAGGGTTTCCTTCATTATTACACTAAGTTAGGGTTACATCATCACCCTGGATTTATGATAACACTCACCTTTGACCTAAATTTGGGTTTTACACATAGCTTTGCTCTAATTAGAGTTTCACACATAAATGTCACTTCAGAAAAGGGTATACATTCAATAACCCACAAATAGGGTTCACTATTCATCCTAATTAGGGTTTCACTTAGTATTACTCTAAATTTGGGTTAGGGCTCATTGATTAGGGTTTCATGATTCTCATGATTATGGATCAAACCCTTATCACATAGTTTATTCATAATGAGAGAATTAGGGCTTAATTATATAAGCATTCATCTCTCTCATTCTCTCTCTCATCCTCTTTAGGATGTCAGGTACTCCAAGATTGATCTAGGTCAACTCTTCTCTTGAGTACACATAGCTAGGGTTAACCTTCACAATCATCATGGGTATATATCTTTAATAATCACATAGATGATTGACCTTTGATCATATTAGATGACCAAATGGTCTAATCAATTAAACCATCAATTATATAAGGAATTCAAAAGAATTGACCAATTAAACTTTCAAATTCACAAAGTGATCAATTGGGTTAACCATTGAAATCTTCAAATGCATTAAGTATCTAAATAGGTTCACCATATTGGACCTTCAATTTCATGAGATATTCAAATGGATTAACCATGTTGATCTTCACAATGTTAATTACTTAGACACTCAATGATCTTGGTTCTCATAAATCAATTGGTTGAAAACCATTTGAACAAGTTGTACTTGAAATCAATTAGACAAAGTAAGTATTAAAACTGTTTGCACTTTGGGTCTCCAAATGGGTTGATATCGTTTGGTCCCAAACGGTCTTGAGACCATTTGGTCCAAACCTTCTCAAAACCACATGGACCAAAAAGGTACTTCAACACGCAATCAACTCAAGGTTTCAATCCATGGACCAATTATAAATTGAACCACTAAAGTATTCATCAATTGGACCAATAAATAACCAATCAATTAGACCTTGAATTTAGGGTTTTAAACCCAATTGAACTAGGTTTGATAATCAAGAAGCCATCACTTAGGGTTTGAAATCGAGGATCCATCAACGGTTGACATTGTGGAACCAAATCAATTGAAATTAATGAACTATCATCATCACATGATTTGACCTGACCTCAAACGGTCTTGGATCACCAACAAACGGTCTTCAGACTGTTTGGTTGATCTACAAATGGTCTTGAGACCGTTTTTCCATTCCATCATCAAAACCCATGACATCCAATTAGGGTTTTGGACCATTGGATTGATTATCAAATCAACACATAGTTGAAATTCAATTTGGTACCTTTGGACCTTCAAACACTTAGCCATACTTAACACTAGACCTCCAAACGGTCTTGGGTGACCCCCAAATGGTCTTGAGACCGTTTGGGTGATTCTTAAATGGTTTTGAAACTGTTTGGGTCAATCAACCCAAAACATCATCTCAATCAATTGGAAATTCAGCACTTAGTCGATTAAGGTTTGCAATTAATGAATCATTCACAATTGAAACCTTCAAGATCAACCAATTAAAACCATTGTATCAAGATCCAAATACCACAACATATATCTACAAATGGTCAACCATCTCAAATGGTCAACCATTCCAAATGGTTTGGAACCCAAACCACCAAATAGTTTGGTGAAACTGTTTGGACTCAACATTGAAACCGTTTGCCCTAGATATTTGGGGAGGTGTGTGATTATGATGATGTCATCATCATCAAGCTCCAAGCTCACGAAATCTACTATTATTTCCATGGAGATTGCATCAATCAACCAAACTTAATTTTAGAAATGTAGAAATGATCACCAATTGACAAGGAATTGATTGCAATAATAAAGTTAAGGGTTCAAGTATAAAAACCGCCTCCAATTGAGATGCAAAGCTCCTATCTCACGGCAACAATGGTGGATGCAACTCCTTTCACTATTCCAAGGGTCGTCCTCAAGCTTTGAGTGAAAAGAATGTGTTAGAATTGAAGAGGGGATCGAGATATGAAGAATCTATGCATTAATTTTCGATTTTCACCATGGATTCAAGGTGAAAGGAGGTCAAGAATCTTACCAACAGGTTGGTGGTCGTCCTCCTACTCCTCCCAAGATCCTTGGTCGTTTTCCAAGCAAGGGGAAAGAAAAGAATCCGAAAAATCCTTTGTTTTGGCTTGGAAAGGGTACTTTTATAAGAAAATTAATGAGAGAAAAAATCTTTTATAAAAGTCTTTTAATTCCAAAATTGTTGCCACCACTTCCCCCTTGGTTTATTGCATGAAAGGGCATATCTATCCCCAACTAACTCCCTTCCATTATCCATGAATAAAGGGAAAAGAGATTAAGCACCTTGACCCTTACAATAAGAATATCCATATTTGAGTGGAAATTCTTTTTCTTATAATAATGGTGAGTGGAATTTCACCTCCTTAGGATATGCTCGTGCCTTTGCAAGGCTTTAAGATCATCCAAACACATATGAATCCAACCATTTTAATTTTTGGTTGAATTCCCTTTAATTAATACATTCATTTTTGCCCTAAATTGAATTAGGGTTTCACTTAGGATTAAATCTTGATTATTTTAATATCAAGATTCTCTCTCCTCCAACTTAATTCAAATGAGACGCCCCTCTAATTTTATTTTCTCTACAAGATGCCACTAAAAATTAAGGACCTTGTTGAAGGGGTAATTTTTCATATTGAACCCTAGGTGTTGGGTAATTTGCATATTACACCAAAACCAGGTTTTAATGCACAAAGATTGCTTTACAAGCTTAATCTTGGTGCCCAAGCTTGTGAAAACCATACCACTACATCATATTCATTCTTATGATGTCTCAAAATCATAGGGACATCTTATCATGCAACATTTGTAATTTAACCCCTCAACTTGGGTAATTTGTAGTTTAGTCCAAAATAGGCAAACATTGCTTCAACATTGTTCAAACATGACCAAAATTGAAACATAAGTTTCTCATGAGCCCTAATTACTTTTCCCAAGATAAGATTAAGCATCTACTCAAACTTATTAGGCAAAACATCTAGGGTTAACACATAACCCAGGTCAGGGATGTTATATATACAATCTTGCTTTCATGTTTTAGTCATATTGAATCAATGTTCTCTGCACATACAGGACATGCTTTCGATCCTTTTACATTGTATCCAGACAAAATCCCATATGATGGAAAGGTATTATTTTTCAAAACAACATATCATGCAAATGAAATGTCTCTCTTGAAAGATCTAGAGGGCGGTGAATGGAGCTTTTTGGAGTTTTAAAAACAATTTAAAACAATTGAGCACTTGAACAAGAAGTAGGAGGAAACAAGGAAGACACAAGGATGTAGAGTGGCTCCACCCTTAGAAATCTAAGGGAGTCAGTCCACTACCTGATTGTTTCCAACTGAGATTTTGAAAGTAATTTATTTTATTACCTCACAAAGATGTTACATAAAATACAATCACCTTCTACACCCTTGAAGAAACCTTCACCTGAAGTAGCCTCAAACCTCCTAGAAGCAGGCTTCTGAAATAATTCCAAGCTCACCCTTGAAGTAGCCTTCACCCGAAGTAGCTTCAACCTTGGGGACAAACTTCTGAAGTAGCTTCAAGTCATCGGGAGCGGCCTTCCCACCTGAAGTAGCTCCATGAACCTCCTTCTGACAACCTCCAACCTAGAAGTAGTCAAGGAGAACAAAATACAATACAAAGGAATAAGATTGGAAGAAATAAAATACTTAACCAATTGAGTACAACACTTTGATCCTATATCAAGTGTATAGATCTCCTATCTACTATAGATGAATGTGGTTATGTGGTGGCTAGGATATAATATCTATAGGATACTCAGTTGGAGCTCAAGGGAACAAGATTGCAAGTGTAGGTTTGCTTTTTGCTCACTAAGATTGATTCTCAAGTGTAATTGTATGCAGAAATGATAGTAAGTGATTGCAAGTGAATGCTTTGGGTGTCCTAAGGCATGTACTTTTTATAGGAATGGCTCACTAGTGCTTAGGGACGTTCTAGACACTTTCTAGGGTGTTCTTAGTGCTCAACTATCCATTATGTGTCCATAAGTTGCATTACAATGGCTAGTTGTTTAGTGTTGAAAAGTGCAGTCCAAAACCTATCTCGATCGAGGAGTTTGTCGACCGAGTGTGTATCGGTCGAGATTTTCTTTGACGAAGTGGGAGGTTGAGGTAAATGTGTTACAACATTCATTTTCAACTCCCAACTACTTTTTCACCTTAGTCTAATGGCTATAGAGCTTACTGGAAGGTCTATTCTCAGTCTAGAATATTATCGATCGAGTGTGTCTCGGTCGAGGACTTTGTCAACCGAGAAAGTCCCCATTTCAATGTGTTGAGCCATTTACTAAGTGTGTGTATCAATGTGTAATTGTGATTCTATCTTAGGGGAGGCTCTATATAAGTGTTGTGAGTAGATAGGGAAGTTCTGACACTTGATTTACATGATGTCTAAGTACTTGTACATTATATACTTGTACAACTTTTTTTCATTGAGTACAATCATGAAAATAAAAGTAATGTAAGCATGTTGATCTTCCAATTTGTATTGATCTTCAACTATCCACTTCCTTATTTGTTTATTCCTGAAACACTCAAATAACAACTTAGATCCACGAGAATGAAATGTTTTCCATCATCAAAACAAAAGGTATAATAATGTCCAATTTAGACAACAATCTCCCCTTTTTGAAGATGACAAACATTTCTAAAATATAAATCAAGGGAATATAAAAATCATGAGTTTCATACCTGAGATTTATCTTTTGTAGATATTCTCTTGTTTATTCAAGGAGTTTGTGCTAGTTGTTCCCAAATAGGTATAGAACATAATATCCAACTCTTAGGGAATGTAGCAACAATTTATGTAAAGGCAAGAGATTATTTGTTTTTTATTTTTATTACCTCTCCCCCTTTGTCATTTCAAAAACATAACCATATAACAAATTTTCTCCCCTGAATGGGATACTCCCCCTTAATTGTATACTATATCAAGAATATCAAATTTAGCCATAGTTCAAAAACCATAATTTATTTATCAATCATTTACAAGGGATGTTAAGCCCTAAAATGATATGAGAATCCTTTAGGCTCATAAATATATTTTATTAGTTTCTCAAACATTTACAAGGGATGTTAAGCCCTGAAATATTACGAGATTCTTTTAAGCTCACATTAGAATCAATGAATGTATCTCTAATCAAATACACGGGATGTTAAGCCCTAATTTGTTTAAAGAATTCAATTAAGATCATAATATTCAAGAATGTTGTAGGCTCCACGATTACTATAAGGATACTAATGTTATAACTAGCTCGGAAGTTCAATTGAATAAGTAAAGTAATGAATCAATTTGTTTTTAACATGCTGAGAAAATATACTAAGGTTGAGTGCAGGTGAATGATTATATTGTAATCAAGTTCCTTGTATGATTAATTCTTTTGTTTTTAATTTTGATTATATTAATGTTGAACAAGATCTCTTATGCCAATAGTTTTTCCATTAAGGCTTTTTCTCAAATAAGACCAATCTTTTCCTCATGTATGTGAAAATATCTTTATATGCTTGTTGGGACAATTTAAATGCAAAGAATAAAATTTTGATGCTCGTATATTCTTTTGTTGATTAAGATCATTCAAATATTTTAAAGCAATGTAATATGTAAAGTTTATTTCATATTTGAGTCAAGTGAAGTATCTTATTCTTATCAAATAATTCTGACAGAGTTTTACTCGGTCGACAAAGTTCTCAACCAAAGAGTGTATCGGTCAAAGATTTTATCGACCGAGCATGTTGTTGTTTTCCCAGTAAGTTTAAATGTGAAACAATAACTTTCTTGGTCGACTATTTTCTCGACTGAAGTCTTCTCGGTAGACAATCTTTTCGACCGAGAATGTTATTGTTTGTCCAGAAAGTACATGCTTGGGGCAGAAACTTCTCTGGTCAACTATTTTCTCGACCGAAGAGTGTCTCGATCGAACTTATTGTCGATTGAGATTGTTTCTGTTTGTTTTCAGTAATTTATTAGTTTCAATTTGAACTCACATTACTTTAATTATCCAAGTTAATGATGATTTTAGTTGAGATAAGACATTATGAGTATCAAAGTAATGTTTTAGGTCAAATATCAACTAATCATATTCAAGTTTCCTAAGTTGGGGTCTTGGAACCCAAACTAAATCAACATCCTTCTTCTTGTATGGGCATGAGAAAGAATAGTGTCCAAGACGCAAGCAGTAATGACAACAAATGGAATCAATTTCATTTCTCTTTTTAGCTAGATTGTCTTTAGGCACATACATAACTTTAGTCTTGGGAACTTGTGCCCTTCTAGGTTTAGGTTGTGTTTTTATTTTTGGAACATATCCTAAACCTCTTCTTCCAATTTGGATGGAACAATCCTTTAGGATCTTATCAAGAATACCATTGTTTTAAAGATACTAATTTCCTTTTGTAACTTAGCAATTTCATCCATTCTCCTTTTAATATCTAACTTTGCTTGATCTAGATTAGATAACAAACTATCTCTTTCTTTGACAATAGCATCATAATCTAAATGAGTGCGTAAAATATGTTGAGTTTGAAGATTATTCAACTTAGCAAGTAATTCAACCTTTTCTTGAGATAGAAGATTATAGTTTGTCTCTAGGGTAAGTCACTTCGTATTGCAATCATTAAGAGAAGATTTCAAGGTATAATTTTAAAAAATAATACTTTTCTTTTCAGAAACAAGATCACTTAACTGATCATATAATCCGTCATTAGTTTTTGTGGCTCTTGTTAGTTTCTTTTTACAATCAATATATTTATCATGTGATTCTTCTATGCTAGAAATTAACTCTTCTTTTGATAAATCAAATAGGCTTACCTCATCCTCTTCATCAATTGTTGCAACGAAGCACTCCACTTCTTTTTCTCCATCCTCACTATCATCATGTGAGTCATCCCATGCAGCTTTGTAAGCTTTTTCTTTCTTCTTGTGAGAGGATTTCTTTCCGTTATTGAGTTTGGGACAATCACTCTTTAAAATGTCCCTTTTTTCCACATTCAAAACACCTAGAGGAAGAAGAAACACTAGAAGTTTTGTTAGATATAAATCTTCTATACTGCTTACCATTTACAATGAGATTTTGTTCTTCACAATCTTATTCACTTGTATCGTGACTAATTTTGGATGATTCCTTGAGTGCAATGTCCTTTCTTTTCTCCTTTTTGTGTTCATCCGCCAATATTTCTTCTTCTTCAAGGGTGACTTCATGAGTCTCTAAGTTGCCAATGAGTTGCTCCATCCTCAATCTGGTGAGATCATTGGCTTCTTCAATGGCTGTAACTTTTGGTTTGTACTTTGGAGGCAAGCACCTAAGAATTTTGGATACTTGATCTTCTTCACTTATGAGTTTTCCTAATGCACTCAAACCGTTAATAATAGTAGAAAATCTTGCATACATTTCACTAATGGACTCATTTGGTTCCATGCAAAATTGTTCAAATTTTTTTTTAAGCATACTAATCTTAGAATTTTTAACTTGTATAGTTCCTTCATGTGTAATAGAAAGTTTATGCCATATATCATATGCAGTTTCACATGAAGAAATTCTATTAAATTCACTTACTGAAATGGAACAATATAAAATACTTACATCCTTGGCATTTAGTTGAGCTTGCTTTACCATATTGATATTCCATGTAGCATATTCGGTTTTCGGAAGCTTATATAGAGTAGACACCATCCTCTGAAGCTCCCAACTAATTCCTTGAAAGTAAAACTGCACCCTTCTCTTTCAATAGTTGTAATTGCTTCCATCAAATGGTGGTGGACAAGCTATGTAAGTTCCCTCCAAGTTTAGGTTGTTGAGCACACCATCCCCCATGATTCAAGACTTGTTAAAGCTCCTTGAAGACCTGCTCTGATACCAATTGAAAGATCTAGAGCGGGGGTGAATACAACTTTTTGGAGTTTGAAAAAAAATTTAAAATAATTGAGCACTTGAATAAGAACTAGGAGGAAACAAGGAAGTGTTACGACCTCACCTCCTGATAACCCCCAATTAAGGGAGACCGAGAGGTCGAAGCCGCACCCCTGACTTCCGGATCAAAGGTTCAACAATTAACCAAAAATAATTATCAAATTTTAACATACTATACTGAAAGCTGTAAGAAAATAAAATTTTGCATACCTTTTTGAAAACTTGGATCTCTAAACATCTATCCACTTAAGGATTCTACTCTAACTAATGCTCCTTGTATTTTACTTCATGTATTTTACAATATGACAATTTATTGTTTGTCCTTTTGGCTTGTACCTAAAACGTCGACAAACAAAACGTCAGTCAGCCGAAGCTGGTATGTGGGGGAAACAATAATCATGTAAATACATTAACAACGTAATCATTCAATTAATCATTTAACAACCAAGATTACATTTTAGATATAACTCTGTGATCCAAGAGTACCCTATCCTCTATGTTGTCCCCATTAAACCCCTCATGATCCACCTATAAGTGAACTAGTTTCTAGGGTTGAGTCACATGGCACTACTCGTAAGTAGCCCACTCCTTAACTCATGGTAGGCTAATGAGTCTCATGACACTACACGTAGGTAGCTCAGTTTCTAACTCTCGGTAACCTAGACCTTGCTCTAGGATTACCCCCTTTTTTAGCCTTTTCATTACAATAGAGGTGGACCCGGATCTAGTCAGTTATATACGCACATTTATAGTGATAATCATAGTCACTTTATAGTTGTATGAATTAAATAAACATCCAACAGTTATTTTCAAGCAACTAATTAAAACTTCGGGAATAGCCGTGAAACTAGAGAGATTATTCATAATCGTAACCACATACCTTATTTGATGAGTCATGCAAATTATTCAAATATACTTCATGTATATACCATCAAACCAATCAACAGATCCAAGCAAGTAATTCAATCATCACATAATTCCTAAAAAGAATATGTACTCTATTTATTACACACTTTATCAAGAATCTACTTTATTGACTTGGATTCTCTTTCTAAGGTTTCTAATCCGCATTAAGGTTTCATTAATATTCATTAGGGTTTCTTAGATCAATTTCTCAAACTTTATCCCTTTTAGGTTAACAAACCCTAAAATATCCTTTTCCATTTATATGGACCTTAATTTCTCAACTATCCATTTTAATAGTCTTTTATACCCAAATTGACTTAGGATCATCACATCCCCATTTATTCATAGATTTGAACCATTAAAACAATTAAAAGACATATTCATCTAAATTAGGGTTTTCAAGCTCATTAGTGCATAATCATGCATGAAACCCTAAATTAAACCAATTATATAAAAAGATCATCTTTTTAGATCCTATTCTCACTTTTATTAACAACAGGTTAATATCAACTTGAATTATCCAAATAACGTCATTAAGTCCATCTATCATCAAATCTAAGGTTTTTTCTTTAATTAAATCATTAAAGATGATAACTTTATGTACTTTTAGAGAAAGAAGCATAATTAGACTTTGATTATATTTTATTCAGATTCTACTCATTTTTCTGATCAATTTCATATATACTTTCTCTATCATCAGAGCTATCATTAATTAACTACAATTATTGTAAGGTTTAACATTCTTGGATCAATCATATAATGCCACGTCAGAAAATTACCTTTTCTTTTACTTGGGCTGGCTAGATCCACGAAAAGGATGTTCTTGCCCCCGTGCTAATACTTTCCCTTAAGGGTTATATGGGTCTTTTGCCCCTTACCCTCCTCCTTCCTCATGACGCGCATGACTCCTGCACGTCTGTGCGGTGCCGTGATGAGATGCCTCCACTGGCCAAGTTGCCGGTCGCCCTCGTCCTCATCCTTCTTCCACTCAAAATGATTCACTCCCTCCTCCGACGGTAAGGATAGAGAGAGAGAGAGAGCCCTGGTGCATCCTGCCACCAACCTCCTCGCCTTGTGGAATCCTACGCGGGAGCGAGCGGCGCCCGCTCCAGGCGTATGTCTGCGCCACCCCGACAGCCACTGCCCCCCTCGAGCGTTGACGCTGCTATGTGTACACCACCGGTGCTCGCGGACAGTGCCCAAGATAACTCTGCTTCTCCGTCCTCCATGCTCGGGTCACCCTATGTCGCACCATCACCGGAGCCGACTACTTTGCATCCTCGTCTTCAGCTTCCGACCCAACCTTAATGGGTTCCTTCTCCTGTCGTCTCTAGTTCCCGACCACTCCAGGTCTTCAGGTAGCGCAACACTACTACTGCCATTGCTAAGGCACGCATGTTGGGGAGGAGTCCGTGCCCATCCTAGCTGCATCGGCAGTTACCAGATGCCATGGCATCACCCTCCCTGAGGTCGTGATGGTCTGCATCAGTTTTACAGGTCTGCGCAAGGTACTCCATGCTAAAGAACATCAGGATTTCACCACGGTTATGGTGAAATTCTTCTGACGGCGGGGTGTTGCATGGGAGGGGGTCCCTCTATTTATATAAAAACCTAGGGAAACCCTAATGGCTTCCACATTAAGAGAGAGAGAGAGAGAGAGAGAGAGGTCCAAGAGTCATAGTTCCCTCCTTCGCACACCCATGTGGGATATAGATATGGGTCATGATTTCTTTATATGGAAAGAATTTCTATTCCCATAAAACGTGACTACATATTCCTCTCGATAAACTCCCTCTTAGGTTTTCGTTTCCTTTTCTTATTATCTTTATGTACCAAACTTCTCATTTCCTTTAAACCATATTTCCTATTTCTCTTAGGAAACTTACATATTGTTCCATTATTTGGCTTCCAGGAAAAGGTGGATAAACTTTTAATTAATTATCTAGACCACATATTATTTTACCTATTTCTTTATTAAGAAATTATTTTTGCAAGTATTATCTTTCATCTCCTTTTTCCTCTTTATTGGGACTCCTTGGATCCCAAGACACTCCATTATTTCGAAATTCTTTTTATTGGATACTTATTATCCTTCTAGATGCATCATTATGCATTATTTCACATTATCTTGTTTATTTCTCATTTAAATATCTCTTTTTGAGGATTTCTTTTTATTTCTCTTTTATTTTCCTCGTTGGCATTCCTTTTAATATTAGCAACCTCATGGATGCGAAATTTCCCCAAGAAATCTCATTTGTGCCTCTTTCCACTCATTTTCCACATTTTATCATTATTTTCAATGTATTTATTAATAAAGAAATACTTAATTAATATTTTCTTTTCTTATTGCTTTCTTTTTGCAACCTTGGACTCCTTGGTACCCAAGGAACCCAAGAGGCACGAAATCCTCTTTGGATTTGCCTTCTAGAGGTTTCCACATTATTCTTTTCTCAAATATTCAATTATTCATTACTAATTGAATTTTCTTTGTTATTTGGGCCCAATAGCCAATAAAGCCCACAACACAGACATCAAGGATATTGTAAACAAAATCCATGTATTCAAAAAAAATTATACCATTCTTTGTTCAATTATCCTTAATATGAGAAATTGCATTTCTCACCAATTGAACCCAAAAATTGGGGTTGTAACATCCTTCCCCTCTTATAGGAATTTTGTCCTCAAAATTCAAACAAGCAAACAAACAATTCAGGATAAGACTTTTCCATGTCCATCATTGGCCCCTATGTGGCTTTGCCGTACTCATGGCATTTGCAAAGAACCTTTATCACCACATATTCTTTTCTCTGAGTTCTTTCATCCTGGCGTCTATAAACTTCACAGGTAACTCAGGACATGTCAGCCTCCCTTGGGGCTCACTAGGTTCATTGCTTAGCACATGGTTGGGGTACCTCACATAGTGCTCTAAACTAGACACATGGAACTCATCACACATTACTTTATCCTGAGGGGTAAGGTCAAACTTAACCTTCTCCACCAAACCATGTCAAAAGGACCCATGCATTGGGGACTCAGCTCTCTTAGTCATAACTTAGAGGAGTCGTATTTTCATGTCACATATTCCCACAATGAACTGCATGTCAGTCTAGTTTGCATCTGCTCATGACTTTCGTCATCTCTAGGCTCCTTTCAGCCATTGCATGATTGAAGCGACTCCTTCTACACACACTGTGGCCCTTTTCTAACCATCATGTGGTCCTTTCACCATCATCACCTTACTGAAGTGGTGACCGACACAACCTCCCTTACAGAGCTTCTTATAAAACCCGATTCTGGCTATGGTGGTCATTGTCACATCTTTCATAGGATAAGAACTGTCTTTAGATATCACCCTATACGAGCACACATGCTCTCATCAGACCCTTTAGTCTGGATTATACTAACCATTAGTTATGGGTGATGAACTATACTATCATCGAGTTCTTCAGGTACCTACTTTCACCTTATGGGAGTGAACCTTTAAGTTATACTCATGAACTATTGAACTCGCATCATGGTGTAGTTGAACCATCTCTCTCATATGTAGCTCAACTTGATCTATCCCTTGACAGTACTCTTTCTTTCTTATGTCATCTAGGTAAGGCGATCTACCATAACCCATATTGCATTTTGACCTTCCTTGGTCTAGGGAAGACCTATCACAACATCCATAGTGTTGAGCTCCCATTCCCTCTCAGGGACTCTTTTCTCCTCTATATCGATACACTGGGTTACTGGGGTTCGTCCTTTACCTCCTGGCTTGCATGGACATAAACCACATGCAACTTCATCTTAAGCATCCAAAGTGCTATTGCCATTTTCCACGGTGTATGGTGATCTTCAACCATGATTTCCTGTATAACCTGATTCCTTAAGATCGATTCCTCAGAAACCCTAAACCACTCTAGTCAGGGTTTCATCACCTTCTTTTCCAAAGAAGTGCATATGTGGTTCTACCACTATCCTTTCATTGCATCAAAGACTAGACTGGCTAACCAAACAACCATTAACTTTTCAATGTATCTTGTTACATCTGAGTGTTATCCAAACACCTCTCCTTTTCGAACTTAGGGTTAGCCAAACAACCTCTTCTAGTTTCTAGTCAAACAAGTCAGATGTATCTCAACCAGAGAATCCATTACCACTTCACATCCTTAGGTATTAGGCAACGTTGAAGACATACACTTCCATGTATTTCACTTATTGTCTCACCTTAAACTCTCTGTCTATCTTCATTAAGAACACTCTCTAATTTCATCATTGTGGTGATCAAACTCAACCTGGTATAACTTGTAAGTTCCACATAGCTCATGATAAAAACATTCTCATAAGGTGACTAGCTTCATTCCTTTTTTTTTTGCAAACCATCCACATATCATTCACTTTACCAAGGTAGGTTATCTTCTCTGTCCCCCTTTCTCGTGGCAACGTTCCAACCTACATCATCTCTTATACTTGGTGTATGGCATGCATAATGTCCTATCTCTCACCCCCCATAAAAAGAGGAAATAAGCATTTGGCTGCAGTCCAAATACATAGTTCTTCCTGTTCCAAGACTAGAGATGGTACATCCCACCTTGCCCATACACCTTTAAATCTAAGTTGCAACATGCCACATATGTCTCTACATCATAGACATCATGATATCAAACTAGTCTTGAACCTACTGAGGTTTAGATCCTTGGTCATCTCCTCTAGGTCTATAGGGTACCGACTCTTTTGGGATCATCCTTCTTCCCTCATGCATCAAGAGAGTGCCCTACTCATCTGCCCTTTGGGTCCCATGAGCTCATGAAGGTGATCAATCTCCTAACCCATGGCCCTCAGACAATGATAGCTGTTACCTCCCGAACCTATGGTCATGTGCAACTGGGGAATTATGAAACTCCTACTTTCATCGGTCTTATCCCTACCTGACCCTAGGATAGACTTAGGATTCACCATTATAGTACATGTTCACTTAGAACCTTACCCAAGTCTTCATCATCTCTCTTTCTGCATTTGTGGGCTGGCTTTCATCCTTTCATAGGGATCATGGCAACCTGCCTACCTTGGTCAAGCCCCATACCGGTTACCTCCATGGTAACACATTCATATGCAATTAGAGATGGATATCTATGGGTCTACAGGTTCATTCTCATACCATGTACTTTTCACTTAGCTTCTCAAGATCCTATGAGACCTCATTAGGTTACCTTAAACCAACAAAACTGATATACACCCTTCCAAAGGGGTCCCTCTCCCAGGATGGGAGGAAAACTATCTCTTGACAACCAGGTCACAAAATCTCTTAGGTCTAGGGTTTTCATCCACTTGAGCCTACTTAACCCCAACAAGCTATGAAGGCACCAACATATCACCTACTGAACCATGCTAGTTCATACTTGTCCTCTTTCCTCAATGCTGGATCAAGATCACACCTTCCTTTATCATCAACCTAGCTGTGAGGGGTTCATCAAACATTCCTATTACTTAAGGGACTTCCCTTTTCCTCTATACATAAGGAGTACCATGCTCGCTTCTATAGGAGCTCAACTTCTCATCATGAGCACTAGGTACACCACTTCCCCCCTTAGGCCTAGGAACCCTAGGTTCACTTGTAGGTGTCCAATCGCATGCTCTATCTCTTAACTACGAACCAAGCATGCAAAAGGCATGACATGCACTCCTTGTCATCCTTCAACTCGAGCAACACTTGGGGTTGGGTCCTCCTTAAGGACAACCAACAAGGTACAAGGCCTCATAATCTGCTACTAAACCTTTCTAGGTCTAAGGAACTCTTCTTCCTACCTCAGAAGGTAAACACCTATACCGTAGGCACATAGGTACCAGAAGCTTCATATTTTCTCTAGGGTTTGGTCCCTCTAAAGGCAACCAAGGTATCATCAACTTTCAGGGATCGATCATGAGGCAACCACTATCATCCATTGTTCAGGGTTTTAGGCTTCCAACCTTCTTGTTGGGTTTCCTGCTCTCTCTAGAGCTAACCCCACATCCAACCTCACCATTAGAGGTCCTCTCTTCATGAAGGATCAACCTCAAAAGCATTATCTACATGGGTGAAGCCTAGGTTCGAACTTATGGTTGCTCAAGATCATCCATAACCCTTTATGCTCCATCATAATTCCTTATCCAGGATTTCATCCTACTGTCAGCACTATGACGTGCCCTAGGTGCCACCTATGCCCTACTTGCACAAGCCCAAAGGGTTTCTAAGGTCCTTCACTAACATCATCATCTAAGGAGATATCATTTACCCTAACATGCACGACCCTTCCTAGGGTTGAGTTTCCAAAGGTGCTAGGTCACCCATGGATCATATGGCATCCCAAAGGCATGTCCTTTCAACACGTGGTCTAACTCATCTCTCTCTATCCTTCACTTAGGGTTAGGGTTAGCACCATCCTTAGAGGATGTGCCAGGTCTCTACTTGCAATGGAGATCTTTATCTCCAAGACTAACTTATCCTCCTGACAAGAAGGTTTAGCCTCAGGTCTCTTCTGAGGGCATGGCAACTTATGTCATACGACCTAAGCATGTATCTATTCTTTAGTTTACGCTTACTCTATTAATCTTATGTCCATGACATCTTAATTAAATGCTTTTCATTAATTTGACAGAGGATTCCTTAGACCTTATTAATCTTACCCATACCTCAAGAGGGTGAGGAGAAGAGGCAAAACCCTAATCCTTAAGGTCCTTATTAGAATTTGTGGTGAGAAGGGATGAATAAGATGAGAAAGTCCTGCAGGTATCTTATTTTGATTCATACCCTAAGACTTTGGCTAGGCAGTCACACGGATCTGGGAGTCCACATATTCTGACTAGCGGTGCGGAGGAAAATATTGCCAGCCCCCGGTCATGATCCTTTTCTAGACACCTCCGTCTTTCAGATAATCCTCTAATAACTCCCTTGGGTTCTATGGAGTTTGTAAAATTTAATAATTATTAATGGTTAACTGAGGAACCTAAGCTCTAATACCAAATGTTACAACCCCGCCTCCCGATAACCCCCAATTAAGGGAGACCGAGAGGTCAAAGCCGCACCCATGACTTCCGGATCAAAGGTTTGGCAATTAACCAAAAATAATTATCAAATTTTAACATACTATACTGAAAGCTGTAAGAAAATAAATTTTTTGCATACCTTTTTGAAAACTTGGATCTATAAACATCTATCAACTTAAGGATTCTACTCTAACTAATCCTCCTTGTATTTTACTTCATGTATTTCACAATATGACGATTTATTGTTTTTCCTTTTGTCTTGTACCTAAAACATCGACAAACAAAACGTCGGTCATTCGAAGCGGGTATGTGGGGGAAACAATAATCATGTAAATACATTAACAATGTAATCATTCAATTAATCATTAAGTGAACCAGTTTCTAGGGTTGAGTCACATGGCACTACTCGTAAGTAGCCCACTCCTTAACTCATGGTAGGCTAATGAGTCTCATGGCACTACACGTAGGTAGCTCAGTTTCTAACTCTCGGTAACCTAGACCTTGCTCTAGGATTACCCCTTTTTTAGCCTTTTCATTACAATAGAGGTGGACCCAGATCTAGTCAGTTATATAAGCACATTTATAGTGATAATCATAGTCACTTTATAGTTGCATGAATTAAATAAACATCCAACAGTTATTTTCAAGCAACCGATTAAAACTTCGGGAATCGCCGTGAAACAAGATCGATTATTCATAATCGTAACCACATACCTGATTTGACGAGTCATGCAGATTATTCAAATATACTTCATGTATATACCATCAAACCAATCAACATATCCAAGCAAGTAATTCAATCATCACATAATTCCTAAAAAGAATATGTACTCTATTTATTACACACTTTATCAAGAATCTACTTTATTGACTTGGATTCTCTTTCTAAGGTTTCTAATCCGCATTAAGGTTTTATTAATATTCATTAGGATTTCTTAGATCAATTTCTCAAACTTTATCCCTTTTAGGTTAACAAACCCTAAAATATCCTTTTCCATTTATATGAACCTTAATTGCTCAACTATCCATTTTAATAGTCTTTTATACCCAAATTGACTTAGGATCATCACATCCCTATTTATTCATATATTTGAACCATTAAAACAATTAAAAGACATATTCATATAAATTAGGGTTTTCAAGCTCATTAGTGCATAATCATGCACGAAACCCTAAATTAAACCAATTATATAAAAAGATCATCTTTTTAGATCCTATTCTCACTTTTATTAACAACAAGTTAATATCAACTTGAATTATCCATATAACGTCATTAAGTCCATCTATCATCAAATCTAAGGGTTTTTCTTTAATTAAATCATAAAAGATGATAACTTTATGTACTTTTAGAACAAGAAGTATAATTAGACTCTGATTATATTTTATTCAGATTCTACTCATTTTTCTGATCAATTTCATATATACTTTCGATATCATCAGAGCTACCATTAATTAACTACAGTTATTGCAAGGTTTAACATGCTTGGATCAATCATATAATGCCACGTCAGAAAATTACCTTTTCTTTTACTTGGGCCGGCTAGATCCGCGAAAAGGACGTTCTTGCCCCCATGCTAATACTTTCCCTTAAGGGTTATATGGGTCTTTTGCCCCTTACCCTCCTCCTTCCTCACGACGTGCATGACTCCTGCACGTCTGTGCGGTGCCGTGATGAGACGCCTCCGCTAGCCAAGCTGCCGGTCTCCCTCGTCCTCATCCTTCTTCCACTCAAAATGATTCACTCCCTCCTCCGACGGCAAGGATAGAGAGAGAGCCCTGGTGCATCCTGCCACCAACCTCCTCACCTTGTGGAATCCTACGCGGGAGCGAGCGGCGCCCGCTCCAGGCGTATGTCTGCGCCACCCCGACAACCACTGCCCCCCTCGAGCGTCGACGTTGCTATGTGTACACCACCGGTGCTCACGGCCAATGCCCAAGATAACTCTGCTTCTCCGTCCTCCATGCTTGGGTCGCCCTATGCCGCACCATCACCGGAGCCGACTACTTTGCATCCTCGTCTTCAGCTTCTGACCCAACCTTAATGGGTTCCTTGTCCTGCCATCTCTAGTTCCCGGGCGCTCCAGGTCTTCAGGTAGCGCAACACTACTACTGCCATTGCTAAGGCACGTAGGTTGGGGAGGAGTTTGTGCCCGTCCTAGCCGCATCGGCAGCAACCAGATGCCATGGCGTCACCCTCCCCGAGGTCGTGATGGTCTGCATCAGTTTTGCAGGTCTGCGCAAGGTACTCCATGCTAAAGAACCTCGGGATTTCACCACGGTTATGGTGAAATTCTTCTGACGGCGGGGTGTTGCATGGGAGGGGGTCCCTCTATTTATATAAAAACCTAGGGAAACCCTAATGGCTTCCACATTAAGAGAGAGAGAGAGAGAGGTCCAAGAGTCATAGTTCCCTCCTTCGCACACCCATGTGGGATATAGATATGGGTCATGATTTCTTTATATGGAAAGAATTTCTATTCCCATAAAACGTGACTACATATTCCTCTCGATAAACTCCCTCTTAGGTTTTCATTTCCTTTTCTTATTATCTTTATGTACCAAACTTCTCATTTCCTTTAAACCATATTTCCTATTTCTCTTAGGAAACTTACATATTGTTCCATTATTTGGCTTCTAGGAAAAGGTGGATAAACTTTTAATTAATTATCTAGACCACATATTATTTTACCTATTTCTTTATTAAGCAATTCTTTTTGCAAGGATTATCTTTCATCTCCTTTTTCCTCTTTATTGGGACTCCTTGGATCCCAAGACACTCCATTATTTCGAAATTCTTTTTATTGGATACTTATTATCCTTCTAGATGCATCATTATGCATTATTTCACATTATCTTGTTTATTTCTCATTTAAATATCTCTTTTTGAGGATTTCTTTTTATTTCTCTTTTATTTTCCTCGTTGGCATTCCTTTTAATATTAGTAACCTCATGGATATTAAATTTCCCCAAGAAATCTCATTTGTGCCTCTTTCCACTCATTTTCCACATTTTATCATTATTTTCAATTTATTTATTAATAAAGAAATACTTCATTAATCTTTTCTTTTATTATTGCTTTCTTTTTGCAACCTTGGACTCCTTGGTACCCAAGGAACCCAAGAGGCACGAAATCCTCTTTGGATTTGCCTTCTAGAGGTTCCCACATTATTCTTTTCTCAAATATTCAATTATTCATTACTAATTGAATTTTCTTTGTTATTTGGGCCCAATAGCCAATAAAGCCCACAACACAGACTTCAAGGATATTGTAAACAAAATCCATGTATTCAAAACAAATTATACCATTCTTTGTTCAATTATCCTTAATATGAGAAATTGCATTTCTCACCAATTGAACCCAAAAATTAGGGTTGTAACAGGAAGACACAAGGATGTAGAGTGGTTTCACCCTTAGAAATCTAAAGTAGTCAGTCCACAACCTGATTGTTTCCAACCGGGATTTTGAAATCGATTTATTTTATTACCTGACAAGGATGTTACATAAAATACAATCACTTTCTACACCCTTGAAGCAACCTTCACCTGAAGTAGCCTCAAACCTCCTAGAAGTAGCCTTCTAAAGTAACTCCAAGCTCACCCTTGAAGTAGCCTTCACCCAAAGTAGCTTCAACCTTTGAGACAACCTTCTGAAGTAGCTTCAAGTCATTGGGAGTGGCCTTCCCACCTAAAGTAGCTCCACAAACCTCCTTCCGATAGCCTCCAACCTAGGAATAGTCAAGGAGAATAAAATACAATACAAAGGAACAAGATTGGAAGAAATAAAATACTTAACCAATTGAGTAAAATGCTATGATCCTATATCAAGCGTATAGATCTCCTATCCACTATAGATGAATGTGGTTATGTGGTGGCTAGGAGATACTATCTATAGGACACTTAGTTGGAGCTCAAGGGAACAAGATTGCTAGTGTAGGTTTGCTTGTTGCTCACTAAGATTGATTCTCATGTGTAATTGTATCCACAAATGATAGAAAGTGATTCCATGTGAGTGCTTTGGGTGTCCAAAGGCATGTCCTATTTATAGGAATGGCTCACTATTGCTTAGGGATGTTCTAGGCACTTTCTAGGGTTTTCTTAGTGCTCAACTAGCCGTTATGTGTCCATAAGTTGCATTGCAACGACTAGTTGTTTAGTGCTAAAAAGTGCAGTCTAGAACCTGTCTCGGTCGAGGAGTTTGTCGACCGAGTGTGTCTCGGTCAAGATTTTCTTTGGCTAAGTGGGAGGTGGAGGTAAATGTGTTGCAACATTTGTTTTCAACTCCCAACTACTCTTTCACCTTCGTCTAATGACTATAGATCTTGCTGGAAGGTCTATTCTCGGTCGAGAATATTGTCGAACGAGTGTGTCTCGGTCGAGGACTTTGTCGACCGAGAAAGTACTTGTTTCAATGTGTTGAGCCAATTACTAAGTGTGTGTATCAATGTGTAATTGTTCTTCTATCTTAGGGGAGGATCTACCTAAGTGTTGTTAATTAATAGGGAAGATATGATGCTTGATTTACATGATGTCTAAGTACTTGTACATTATATACTTGTACAAGTTTTTTACATTGAGTACAATCATGAAAATAAAAGTAATTTAAGCATGTTGATCTTCCAATTTGTATTGATCTTCAACTATCGACTTTCTTATTTGTTTATCCCTAAAACATTCAAAGAACAAGTTAGATCCACAAGAATGAAATGTTTGTCATCATCAAAACAAAGTATATAATAATGTCCAATTCAGCCAACAATCTCCCCCCTTTTGAAGATGACAAACATTCCTAAAATATAAATCAAGGGAATTTAAAAATCATGAGTTTCATACCTGAGATTTATCTTTTGTAGATATTCTCTTGTTTATTCAAAGAGTGTGTGCTAGTTATTCTCAAAGAGGTATAGAACATAATATCCAACTCTTTGGGAATATGGCAACAATTTATGTAAAGCTAAGAGATTATTTGTTTATTATTTATATTACTCTTACCCCTTTGTCATTTCAAAACGATAACCATATAACCAATTTTCTCCCCCTGAATGGGACACTCCCCCTTAATTGTATACTATATCAAGAATGTCAAATTTATCCATAGTTTAAAAGCCATGATTTATTTCTAAATCATTTACAAGGGATGTTAAGCCCTGAAATGCTATGAGAATCCTTTAGGCTCATAAATATATTGTATTAGTTTCTCAACCATTTACAAGGGTTGTTAAGCCCTGAAATGATATGAGATTCTTTTAAGCTCAAAGTAGAATCAATGAATGTATCTCTAATAAAATACATGAGATGTTAAGCCCTAATTGGTTTAGAGAATTCAGTTAAGATCATCATATCCAAGAATGTTGCATGATCCATGATTACTTTAAGGATACTAAGGTTATAACTAGATTTGAAGTTAAATTGAATAAGTAATGAATCAATTTGTTTTTAACATGCTGAGCAAATATACTAAGTTTGAGTGCAGGTGAATGATTATATTGTAATCAAGTTCCTTGTATGATTAATTCTTTTGTTTTTAATTTTGATTATATTATTGTTGAACAAGATCTCTTATGCCAATAGTTTTGCAATTAAGGCTTTTTCTCAAATAAGACCAATCTTTTCCTCATGTATGTGAAAATATATTTATATGCTTGTTGGGACAATTTAATCATGCAAAGAGTAAAGTTTTGATGCCCATATATTCTTTCCTTAATTAAGATCATTCAAATATTTTAAAGTAATGTAATATGTAAAGTTTATTGCATATTTGTGTCAAGTGAAGTATCTTATTCTTATAAAATAATTCTGACAGAGTTTTCCTCAGTCGATAAAGTTCTCGACCGAAGAGTTTATCGGTCGAAGATTTTATCGACTGAGAATATTGTTGTTTTCCCAGTAAGTTTAAACGTGAAATAGGTGCTTTCTTAGTCGACTATTTCCTTGACCAGACTCTTCTCGGTCAACAATTTTCTCAACTGAGAATGCTACTGTTTGTCCAAAAAGTACATGCTTGGGACAGAAACTTCTTTGGTCGACTATTTTCTTGACCGAAGAGTGTCTCGGTCGAACTTGTTGTCGACCACAATTGTTACTATTTGTTTTTAGTAATTTATTAGTTTCAATTTGAACTCACATTACTTTGATTATCCAAGTTAACGATGATTTTAGTTGAGATAAGACATTATGAGTATCAAAGTAATGTTTTAGGTCAAATCTCAACTAATCATATTCAAGTTTCCTAAGTTTGGGGTCTTGGAACCCAAACTAAATCAACATCCTTCTTCTTGTATGGGCATGAGAAAGAATAGTGTCCAAGACGTAAGAAGTAATGACAACAAATGGAATCAATTTCATTTCTCTTCTTAGCTAGATTGTCTTTAGGGACATACATGACTTTAGTCTTGGGTACTTGTGCCCTTCTAGGTTTAGGCTGAGTTTTTCTTTTTGGAACATATCCTAAACCTCTTCTTCCAATTTAGCCAGAAGAATCCTTTGGGATCTTATCAAGAATACCATTGTTTTTAAAGCTACTAATTTCCTTTTGTAACTTAGCAATTTCATGCATTCTACTTTTAATATCTAACTTTGCTTGATCTAGATTAGATAACAAACTCTCTCTTTCTTTGACAATAGCATCATAATCTAAATGAGTGCATAGAATAGGTTGAGTTTGAAGATTATTCAACTTATCAAGTAATTCAACCTTTTCTTGAGAAAGAAGATTATAGTTTGTCTCTAGGCTAACTAACCTCATATTGCAATCATTAAGAGAAGATTTCAAGGTAGAATTTTCACAAATAATACTATCCTTTTCAGAAACAAGATCACTTAACTGATCATATAATTCTTCATTAGTTTTTGTGGCTATTTTTAGTTTCTTTTTACAATCAATATATTTATCATGCGATTCTTCTATGCTAGAAATTAACTCTTCTTTAGATAAGTCAAAAAGGCTTACATCATTCTCTTCATTGATTGCTGCAACGAAGCACTCCACTTCTTTTTCTCCATCCTCACTATCATCATTTAAGTCATCCCATGCAGCTTTGTAAGCTTTTTCTTTCTTCTTGTGAGAGGATTTCTTTCCCTTCTTGAGTTTGGGACAATCAATCTTTAAATGTCCATTTTTTCCACATTCAAAACACCTAGAGGAAGAAGAAACACTAGAAGTGTTTTTAGTTATAAATCTTCTATACCGATTACCATTTACAATGAGAGTTTCTTCTTCACTATCTTCTTCACTTGTATCATGACTAATTTTGGATGATGCCTTGAGTGCAATGTCCTTTCTTTTTTCCTTTTTGTGTTCAGCCACCAATCTTTGTTCTTCTTCAAGGGTGACTTCATGAGTCTCTAAGTTGCCAATAAGCTACTCCATCCTCTATATGGTGAGATCATTGGCTTCTTCAATGGATGTCACTTTTGGTTTGTACTTTGGAGGAAAGCACCTAGGAATTTTGGATACTTGATCTTTTTCACTTATGAATTTTCCTAATGCACTCAAACCGATAATAATAGTAGAAAGTCTTGCATAGATTTCACTAATGGACTCATTTTGTTCCATGTGAAATTGTTCAAACTTTTATTTAAGCATACTAATCTTAGAATTTTTAACTTGTATAGTTCCTTCATGTGTAATAGAAAGTTTATGCCATATATCATATGTAGTGTCACATGAAGAAATTCTATTAAATTTACTTACTGAAACGGAACAATAATACATACTTATAACCTTGGCATTTAGTTAAGCTTGATTTACCGTATTGATATCCCATGTAGCATATTCAGTTTCCAGAAGCTCATATGGAGTAGACACCATCCTCTAAATCTCCCAACTAATGTCTTAAAAGTAAAACTACATCCTTCTCTTTCAATAGTTGTAATTGCCAGCCGGGGTGGAATAGATCGGGTGGTGCAGATCGCAAGCCCCCTGTGAGGGGGCACAGGTTCGACTCCCAACGTTCCACCGAAGTGAATTAGCCCACGCGTCGGCCGACCAATGATGCGACTACTTGGTGGTCCCTGTATGGGCGGGGGGGGGGGGCATCCGGGGGTTTACACTTCCTCTGGGGGTCACAAAAGTGGCGCTCGTGCGGGAGTGGTTCCCTCATCATAAAAAAATAGTTGTAATTGCTTCCATCAAATGGTGGTGGACGAGCTACGTAAGTTCCCTCTAGGTTTAGGTTGTTGAGCACACCATCCTCCATGCTTCAAGACTTGTTAAAGCTCCTTGAAGACCTACTTTGATACCAATTGAAAGATCTAGAGGGGGTGAATAGAGATTTTTGGAGTTTTAAAAACAATTTAAGACAATTGAATGCTTGAACAAGTAGTAGGAGGAAACAAGGAAGACACAAGGATGTAGACTGGTTCCACCCTTAGAAATCTAAGGGAGTTAGTCCACTACGCAATTGTTTCCAACTGGGATTTTAAAAGTGATTTATTTTATTACCTCGCAAGGATGTTACATAAAATACAATCACCTTCTACATCCTTGAAGCATCCTTCACCTGAAGTAGCCTCAAACCTCCCAGAAGCATCCTTCTGAAGTAACTAAAAGCTCACCCTTGAAGTAGCCTTCACCCGAAGTAGTTTCAACCTTTGAGACAGACTTCTGAAGTAGCTTCAAGTCACCGGGAGCAGCCTTCCCACCTAAAGTAGCTTCACGAACCTCCTTCCGACAACCTCCAACCTAGGAGTAGTCATGGAGAAGAAAATACAATACAAAGGAACAAGATTGGAAGAAAGAAAATACTAAACCAATTGAGTACAATGCTTTGATCCTATATCAAGCGTATAGATCTCCTATCCACTATAGATGAATGTGGTTATGTGGTGGCAAGGAGATACTAGCTATAGAACACTACGTTCGAGCTCAAGGGAACAAGATTGCTAGTGTAGGTTTGCTTGTTGCTCACTGAGATTGATTCTCAAGTGTAATTGTATGCACAAATGATAGAAAGTGATTGCAAGTGAGTGCTTTGGGTGTCCTAAGGCATGTCCTACTTATAGGAATGGCTCACTAGTGCTTAGGGACGTTCTAGACACTTTCTAGGGCGTTCTTAGTGCTCAACTAGCCATTATTTGTCCATAAGTTGCATTGCAATGGCTAGTTGTTTAGTGCTGAAAAGTGCAGTCCAGAACATGTCTCAGTCGAGGAGTTTGTTGACCGAGTGTGTCTCGGTCGAGATTTTTTTTGACAGAGTGGGAGGTTGAGTTAAATGTGTTGCAACGTTCATTTTCAACTCCCAACTACTTTTTTACCTTAGTCTAACGGCTGTAGAGATTGCTAGAAGGTCTATTCTTAGTCGAGAATATTGTCAATTGTGTGTGTCTCGGTCGAGGACTTTGTCGACCGAGAAAGTCCCTATTTCAATGTGTTGAGCCATGTACTAAGTGTGTCTATCAATGTGTAATTGTGCTTCTATCTTAGGGGAGGTTCTATCTAAGTGTTGTGAGTAGATAGTGAAGATCTGACGCTTGATTTACATGATGTCTAAGTACTTGTACATTATATACTTGTACAAGTTTTTTACATTGAGTACAATCATTAAAATAAAAGTAATTTAAGCATGTTGATCTTCCAATTTCTATTGATCTTCAACTATCCATTTCCTTATTTTTTTATCCCTAAAACATTCAAATAACAAGTTAGATCTACAAGAATGAAATGTTTTTCATCATCAAAACCAAGGGTATAATAATGTTCAATTTAGCCAACATCACTACGCAAAGAATCATAGGTCATAACAACTTCTCCCCAAAGTTTCTTTAAGTCATAAATAAGAATTTCAAGATAAACTTCGATATCATTGCCATGTTGGTTAGAACCCGATATCAACAACGACAACATAACATACTTTTTCTTCATACACAACTAGGGAGGAAGATTGCATATAACAATCATAACATGCCAAGTTATATTTTGGTTTCTCAATGTTCCGTTTGGATTTATCCCATTAGTACAAATCCCAAGTCTTATATTCTCGACTTCTTCACTAAATTCAGTGTACAATAAATCAATTTTCTACCACCGTGGGGAATCAGACGCATGTCTTAGAAACCCATCATTATTTTTCTTAACATATGCATGCCCCCTTAAATTATCCACATCCATGGTATTGGCAAACAAGCATTGAAACTGTGGTATTATAGCTAGATACCACATGACCTAAGCAGTAGAGACAACTTTGGACTTTGCCGAAGTTGTCATTTTATACCTTGATGCCCCATATTTTGGACAATCTTTCAAATCGACATAGTAGTTCTTAAACAACACATTGTCATTCGAGCATGCATGTATCTTCTTAGCCTTCATTCCTTTTGCACATAACATTTTCTTTAATTCATACGTTGAGATTTGAAACTTGTTGCCTTCAAGAAGAATTTCTTTCAACAAAGACAACAACGATGTGAAGATTTTGTTGCTCCATCTATTGCTATCCTTCAGAGTATACAATCTCAACACATCCCTCAGCTTCGTAAGCTTAGTACAAACTATGTATAATAGTCTCTCATCATCATGAAAAATGCTTCTAAATAAGGAACGTGGATCGGTTTGCTCTACCCCACAAATTTCGAGCATCACATCAACCGTGTCTATCAGAATTGATTCATTCATATCTACATCATCAATGACAATTTCTTCTTCAACACAAGTACTACTACCAACATCTACTAATCTCATAGTTGGATATCTCAATGCTAGTACCATTCTATATATCCATGTACAATCCGGTTGAACATGACATGACTTTTGATTTCGTCAACAATGTTAATTTTCAAGTTGTTACTATATTTCCTACATGGACAATAGAACCTACTACAAGTTGTTTCCTATGTTCCTCCACAAATTGGATACACATATGAGACCCTTTAAATATTTGCATCATATGCAATAAATAAATGATAAAACCAAACATCCGGTCATATAGATTGTCCTTAAACATAGTAAATTGACGTGGCTCTGATACCACTCTTGAGAAACACAAGCACTGTGTATAGCACTGGAAACCATTTTTTAATCTATTTGTAATCCCATAACAGAAAGATCACATCAACTACTTTCAAATAGGAAGGATAGTTTAATGAGTTTATACCTAGTCTTGGAGCAAGTCCAGTGACAACAATTCATTGCAGTTGCAACAATCCTCTAGTTGCTCTTGCATAGTGGTTGTGCAGCTCTTGGTCTTCACCATGAACAACAAATAGAACAACTTATGCAACGACTCTTGTGGTCTCCCCACACACTGTAGGCTGACTTTGGTCTCCTTGCAATATCCAAAGGACTCTTGCCTCTAGATTAGTCTGTAAGGACCAACTAGAACTCTTGTCATCCTGCTAGAATGAACTAGAAGGAGTTGTTCCTCATGTTGGTGTACTAGTCACCAACCAACTCTCCCATAATAATAATCCTCAATTGTTCTCTCCTATATCTATCCCTACCTAGTCGGGTAGGACTTGCTTGGGCTCTCTTGGTTACCACAACTAGAGAGGGAAACAATTATCATATAAACTAATTCTCAATTTTCTATGTTATTATTGTGCACTAGGAAGCCCCCAAGGTTCTCAGTTTGTTCGGGATCTATGCAGGAGTGGAAGGGACTAGAAGATCTTGAATTTTCGCAACCTGTGAGACACCAGACAATCATTTGGCAGTCTTGATAGTCGTCTGTCACTATGATATGTTCGTCTTGTATGGCCAGACAATTGCCTGGCTGATTCCCAATCACATACGAAATTGGCAATCCATTTCCCATTAATGTTAAACATTAATTCCCTACCCCACAAGAATTGTACAATCAAAATAAATTTGGGAAATTATCTAGAACCTTCCTCTGACTGAACAAAGTGATCTCGTACATGTGAGGAAGTTGTCTCACTCACCCATATGGTAGTCTAGTGAGTTGAGCCAAGCCGGTTAGTTTAACAGATTGAACCGGTCGGTTCACATCTCAGTTTGGGTAGAAAATAACCAATTCCATTCCTGATCAGTCTTAATAACCTAAACAACCATCTCAACACATGAAACAATCTACTGGTGCACTAGATGGCCATCTCACCCTATGAGATGATTGATTGGGGTGTAGTTAGCTGATCTGTTGCATGATTTGAATACCTAAACACTTTATTAATCAATCCAATCATTATTCAAGATCAAACTCCTCTTCTATATGAGATCCTTTATGTGTGACCCTATAGGTCCCAAATCACGTTGGCAGTGAATGTCCATAACTAACTTATGACATCACTAGAAGAGAGTGGTACCTATTCACACATTGATGCTACCCAAGTGAATGCAAATTTGGAGAACAACTTCAACCTACACTTTGTGTAAGGTGTTGCGGTGATTGTATAATTCCTTTTGCTTTGATATTCGAAGTGAACTCAAGACATGGACTCGTCATCCTCTCAATGTTCATGTCATGTTTCTTGAACCAAGAGCAGACTATCTGAGATAATGTGACCTCAATATCATATATTTATTTACATGTGCATGCACATGCGTTTCTCAGTCTCACTTATCAAGTGGCTAGGATATCATACTACATTTAGAGGGACAAATCCCATCTCTATCACTCAAAGGCTATCCCCATGAGTCAAAGTCACCCAATCATCACCTTTATAACAATCCATGTTTCAGGATTGCATTTGATGATGTCAAATCATACCCAACGACATGTGAGGAGTGCAGTGATTTCAGGTGTAAGAATCACAATCACTGCCTACCCTTTGCGAGATAAGTATGACCACCAATAATGGTCTCTATGGGTCACTCTCAAGGTGGGTATGTTAGATGCATTGTTCCCTCACATGTATCTATGTGCTCGGTTTGATATCCTATATCATGACTAATGAGACTCAGTCATCAACCAACTCACACTCCAGTCTTATGTGTTACCGGTATCTATCTACCTTCCATAGTACAACTGACTAGGGACATAACAAGAATGTACATACTCTTAGCATTCGTAAGGTCTCATTCTCCAAGTCACATACTTTAAGACATATATCATTGAGTATTGTCATTCTTTAGACATTCATCAGGTTTCCTCATTATCTCATAATTGAATGAAACAAAATGAATTGGAAGATTGCCTTTGTGAGTATTGATCAAATTCTTCATAGTATGTGCCATGTCAATCATCACATGTTTGGCTCTATGGGCACACCTTACCAAAAAGAACGTGTTGCACCACCTTGGCCACAAAGCCAAATTGGAACATGAGTTATTGTTGTCCTAGTCATTCTAAAACTCTATTTCTTCTCCTAACTTGGCCAGTAGTCCTTACAATGATTTCCTCTCCAAGAGAGAGAAGTTTGATGGTAAACTTTCTCACAAGTTATCTCAAGAGTTATATCTCACCCTTTGGGGTGTGCCCTCTTTATATTGGAGATTCATCGACATGGAAAAACCTAATTCCAATATCTTTCTTAATTGTAATCTTAAACCCAATTTTAATTCTAAAAACTAATGATTTGTGGTTAACCAATCATGTCTTGTGATCACTGAATCACAACCCCTGATTGCTCGACCATGTTAACTGATCGACTGATCATGAAAGACCAAATCTAGATCTGACTCATTTTCCAATTTTAGACTTTTCTTATAACATTGTAATCAATGATCAGTTGGTGTGATCCACCAATTAGATATATCTAGTGAATTTCTCAATCAATCAATTGAAAATCATTTAATCAATTGACCCAATCAATATGAACAATCGCTTAGATATTCTAGTGACCCGATCATATTCTAAATAAGCATGTTTATTATTCAGAGCCATACTAATGGGGTTGTAAATTTCGCACCAATAAAAACACTAAAATAATAAATCTTTGGTTTTATCAAAGTAGTGCACTGATTCCTCACTCCACACGAGTGGAAACCTTATTGCAGTATATTTTAGGATCGAACCCAAAGGACAAACTTTTTAAGTATTAAAAGTAATATTTGTCACCAAGAATTTTATTGATTAATTAAACTAATTTTTTGCTAGTAGCAACAAAGATTAAATAGGTAAATAAATGATAATAAAAAGGACCAAGGCATGGGGTTTCATTTTCCAAATCCTGTGTAATTATCCTAGCAGGACCTAACTCCTTAATAGCAGTTTACTATGTAGAGTCTCAAGTATTGCACTGTCACTGGGTACATATATGCACTTGAATTAAACTCCCCTGGAACTGAACGAACTCGGCACCCAAGTTCCTAGTTTATTCTGACTAGACTGCCTAACCACTGCCTACCAACCTTAGTTCGTTGGCAGGTCATAACCCAATCACCTCACTATCCCTTGTTGACATCTTAGGGAGATAATAGGATTGTTATAAAGTTCTAATCACAATTACAACAACTTGCACATCCACGATTATAACAAATATGCATAGGAAGTCATCATTTTTCAAAGTAAGGAAATAAGAAGAGCGATACTTTATCTAGTAATAGTATTGTTGAGTTTAGATATAGGCTAGGTTAAAATACAGACTGTTGGGGCTAGTCCCCATGCCCCAACACAAATATATACTTGCTCCTGGTGAGAGACAACAATAGAAAGATAGAAAGAACAATGGAGGGGGGCATGATGCCTGGTGTAGGAAGATCAATATCTCCACTATGGTTGCAACCTCCTCGCTCCTCACTTTGGTTTCTACTATGTAATGTGGATTATTATCACTGATCAAAGACCCTCTAGAATAAACGATAATTGTTTCCTTTTATAGATGCATTCCTTGTTGTTGAAACCATAATATTGAATACTTGTTGTTGAAGGCAGCTAACTTGCATGGCCCGTACTCAATCCAATAGGTGACTGAAGTGCATAATCAATTTGAACCTCATGTCCAATTCACTAGCAGGCCAACATGGATTGAATCGAAGTAGGTTGGATGCTAGCAACATGCATTAGAACTAAATAATATGGAAGACTCATGGTAGAGAGTGGCTCAAGTCAAGTGACTGGCAAAGCCCATCGCTTGACTGGGTGGTTGGAAGGTGGACAATGGAAAACTTTTGGGGCCATCCTTTCCTTGAGGCATGACATCTTGAGGATTTGATCATCCATCTAGGCATTGAAGTACATTTTTGACTGGTTCTTCATGAAAAATATTTAAAGTTCATTAAAGTTCAATAAAAAGAGAATATTTGCATTTAAGTAAATATGAAGCTAAAATTAGGAAATAGAAAAACAACAACCCCTAAAAAGTGAGTAAAATATCATGCAAATATGGGTATAAATATACTCATCAAACTAATCCAAACTTAAATCTTTGCTCATTTCGAGTTAAGCAAAAAAAGGATAGACAATTGATAGTAGGATCTAGGCTTTCCTCTCCCAACTGAGCATACTTTGTGACCCCCTTCTACTAAATATAATCAAGAAACCCTAGTCCTTCGGGGTCACCTAGATACACTTGGATATCCCCCAATTGGATCTTGTTTGTTCATTTTCTTGACTGCAAAACCTGTAATGAACTACGTTCATCTCAATAATACTCTTGATCTGTCCATGTAAGGTAGAAGGGATCTCAACCAAGGCTTGCTAGATATTTTGGCGAAGTTTTTTTATAAGTCCACTGGGCTTGAAAATTTAGACAAAATAGTGGGAAGAAGACATGGCACAAATTCATTTCCCTACTCTATCCTCTATTCGACTCGAAACCTTATTTGGGATTCAGTTATTTTATTTGTCTCTCCTCTATTCAACTCATTGAGACTTTTATTTGGTTGTGGTTACATTGACCGCATGTTTTCTTTTGGACTCATTGGCCTCTTTTATCTATGCCATGTATACAGATGAAAATTTGAGAAGGAGGTATATTTTTGGAAGGGCCACCTTGAACTTAGAGTTTGGCATATACTGGATATTTTTTTTTTCTTTTTGTGGTTAGCAAAGAGATATGAAATGATGGAAGAAAGGTGGAAACAAGAGGCTGATTTGTGCTTCTTCACTTTATGCCAAATCAGAATCAGATCATCATATTATTTCAATTAATTCAGTTAATGTAGGATAAAGAAGTGTTTACAAATTTTGTTGCAAGTCCTATCAGGGTAAAGCTTGACCTTTTGGACTCTTTCTTCTTATCACCATTTTCAAGGGGAAAGAATGCTCAATTGTTGTCATTAGGGCTTAGATCTGTCCAAGACATGTTTGTTCATTAAAATTCACGTTTGTAAGGGTTATCTCAAGAAAAAGGGAATAGTTCATTTATATATGTCCAATTTTTGCATACATCAAAGTGGCAGGCTAGGTAAAGGCCACAACTCACATAAAACAAAATAATTCTAAAAATAGAAAACAAGATAGATACAAATAAAAGAAGAAAATTTGGTTTGAGTATAAAAAAGAAAAAGGTTAGAGTTGAAATGGTGGAGATAATGTACCACTCACACTCCAACCCCAACTTCAAAAAATTTCCCATCCACGGGTACAGAGAAGTTAGATATGGAGGGGATTTGATAAGTATGGCGGTGGAGATGAAGAGGGTGTGGGAGTCTCTGTTTGTCTAAGAGCACATAATAGAGACCCTTAGAATAGGTCCCTCTTTTTTTGGAGAGGCCCTCATCCGGATACCTATGTGACCACCAGTTGCCATGATGTTCATTTCGTTGGGGTAAGGGTGGCCATGGAGACACACCTCATTCTTCATAGCTTGCATCTAGATAGCACCTTATCACCAATGAAATGGCTTACTGGTCATACATCTAGTTGATTAATAGGTCTACATTGGCCAACGTCAGTCCTCATCGGTGTGCCGGTTGCTAAAGTGGGCCTCCCAGGGAACATAGGTTTTATGGGAGTAGTATATTTGGAGATCCCAATCGGACGATATCTAGTTTATCACTGAGGGGGTGTGATGTGAATGCTGGAGTACACTATTGAGAGTGTTGGTAGCAGATGCCATCAATGGTTTTGAAAGGGAGTGTGAAAGAATGCACAACCTTAGGATAGGCATGAAGAAGATGGCAGTGCATCAAAATCGTGTGCGTCGTTCCTTTTTAATAACTACAAATTAGAAACTTTTAGGGTGATGTGAAATGTTTGGTAGTTGTAGACCATGCACATGTTAGATACGTCGCCTAGCCCATAAAGATCATGTCACTTCTTGGAAAGTCTCATTTACAATAAGATATTATGGTGGAGAATAATGATGATAAGGGATGGGATAAAAGAGGATGTGATTTTTGAGTAACAAAAGATGAAAAATAGATAAACTGGAAAGAATCTTGTATAGATAATAGCAAGGGATGCATGCAGTTATAAGAACACATCTCTTTTGGCCCTCCTATCCTTCACCCAACATACCATTCATGAGATTGTGATATCTTTGAACTATCAATCGGACGTCTCGGCAGACGAATTGATAGACAAGTTGCAAAGTCCATCATGACATGCACCACAATGACTATCCATAAAATAGATTGGGTTGTGAAGGGAATAGCCTTCCCCTTTCTCTCTCTTTTTTTAAGTATTTTGTGAAAAGAAAAGAAGTAAAATTGAAAAAAAGGCAGAATTTAAAATGTTGGGTTCCCCCCAACAAGTATCCTGGTTTAACATCGCATACCCAACCAAAAAATGCATTGCTCATGTAAGGTTCTTGGGTGGGGTTTTTGAATCCTTGATTTTGGATCCATAGGATGTAGATCATGGTCAGATAATGTACCAACCTTGTTTGGAGGTGAGTCTTTCTTACCTTGTTTAGTGTCTTGGTGGTCCAGCTATTTTGGTTCCAAAGTACCTTCTTCCTTCAAGGCTTCGATCGAGCTATGCATCTTATTTAAGTCTTTGAGGACATGATATTCAATCGTATTCTTTATTCATCATAGAATGAGTTTTCCAACTTCAACGTTTGCTAAGGCTCTCAGGGTAGCTAGAAATTGTCTCCCCAAAATTAGTGGAAACCAATTATCCTCTTTGATTTTCATCACCAAGAAATCTCATGGGACATAGGTGTCATGTCCTAGCTTAATCATAACATCCTAGATTATTCCCAAGGGTTTTGAAACAGATGCATCGTCTAGTTGAATGGTAGTAGCTCTAGGTCAAAGAGTTAGTGAATCCAAGATGTTGACATGGAGTGTTTGGAATAATGGATATGCGTGCACCTAAATCAGCAAGTCCCTTATGGCAAGTGTCATCTCCTAAGAACAGTCAATCCCAAATGAGTTGGGATATTTTTTCTTATGAGACATCTAATGTTGAACTATATCAGATGTCATCTATGCTAGCTTGATGGTTTTGCATTCCTCATACATATATTTCTTGGATAGGTGAGTCTTTAGATATTTGCACCAGGTTGGCATTTCGGCTAGTGCATCAGTGAACGAGATGTCAACATGGAGTTTCTTTATAGTGTCCTTGAATTTCATGATTCTATCATTCAACTTGCTCTACTTGAGGTGAATCGGATAGGGCAAACGGGGCCTGTGCACATGTAGTTTGGGTGATGTGGATGGTCTAGATTTGACTGATGGTGCTACAATAGTTGAATTCTCACTGGTGCCTAGCTTCATAGGCTTTGTAAGGGAGCCTATTGTCTGAACTTCTAATGGACTGACTGTGGGAGGGTCATTCGGGCATCTCAGGACTTTGACTGAGGTACCTTTGTATCTACTAGGAGGAATCACTACTACAAAAACAACATTCAATGTCGCTTTTCTGGGCGTCGATTATTTACAAAAACTGCCGCCTATAACATTACACGTCGGCTATTTAGTAAATCCGACGTCTATATTCGAAGACCAGCCAGACACGGGTACCACTTTATATTCAGCGTCGGCTGCATAACAAACAACCGACGCCTAAAATCGCCCGCGAAATCCAATTTTCGAGCAAAAAAAATTTGGCACATACAACGTCGGTTTTTTACCAACAAACCAACGCCTATATAAGATGAAAAATTGCGCAAAACGTTCCAGCTTAGGTGACGGTTATCCGTTGATAACCGACACCGATAATGGTTCCCGCCATACTATTTAGGGCAAAATTTGTCTAATTGGACGTCGGTTATTTAAGTAGAACCGACGCCGAAGACGTTAGGTGTCGGTTGTATTTTATAACCGACGCCTTTTACCAACTTAATAGACCCTCGAACGGCCACTGTCCTCTTTCTTCTGTTTCATCGTCTTCTGAATTTCATCACCTGCTGCTGCTCGCCTCCTGGTGCCTGCTGCTTCCTCGCCGTCGACGGCGCTGCTGCTGCTCTACGTCGCCGCCGCCTTCCTCCTTGCGTCCCCGCCGCGCCACCTTCCTCCTTGCCGCCGCCCGCCGATGCCGCTGCTCCTTGCCACCGACACCGCTACTCCTTGGTCTGCCTGCCCTACCGCATGGAGCTCACCGCCGCGCTGCCTTCCTCCTTGCCGCCGCCCGCCGACGCCGCTGCTCCTTGTCGCCGACGCCACTGCTCCTTGGTCTATCTACCCTGTCGCCTGGAGCTCGCCGGCCACCGCTGCACCTGCCTGCCCTACCACCTGGAGCTCACCGGTCACCGCCACCACTGCTGGAAGGTCAGTTGTTGTTGCTCGCCTACTTGTCTGCCGTAGCTACTGAAAGGTATGCTTCCTCCAGTATTGCTCCGCCATAGTTGTGTAGTTGTGCATACCTGTGAGTTATCAGGAACACCTAAATGAATGTCTAACACCTAAACAAATATCTAGTTGTGTATTTAATTTGGATGTATATGCTGAACCTAGATTTAGAGAGGACATGCTATAGTATTTTCCTAGTATGGTGAAAGATTCTCAATCGTGTGTATCACATGGGATTCTTATCTCAACACAATGGACTGCAATATATGCATCTAATGCCTTAAATGGAAGACTCGAATGTTATAAAATCCCATCAAAGTAGGTAGAAACAACTTATATATATTCAGATATTAATAATTCCATGAAGTGCACATTATCTTACTCAGGAAAAGTATGTGTATAATTTAGGATTAGTTCCATATAATGGTTTGTTGCTTGCATATATTTGTCATATATTTGTCCTTCTAATCTTAATGTTTCGCCTAATTCAGTAAATTTTGATGCATGTTGAAATAAGATTTAAACTTGTCAATTGTAGCATCCTAATTTGATTGGATTAAACCCTAACATCAATTGTGATGAAACCCTAACATTAATCGTGATGAAACCCTAACATGTACATATCTATTATTGTGTTTGTTGGCCTAGAAACCCGTCCAAGATTTACTCATTAGGAGTAAATCTTGGATAGTCCCTGGTTTGGGACTATTCTTGAACACCTAATCTCACTTAGGATGTAAGTGTATAATGTGTATTGGGTTTTCAAGAAAATTTCGGTACCATTTCCCCGTTAGTACATATGTACTTAGAGAACAACAGGGAAATGCTGCCGAAATTTTCTTGAAAACCCAATACACTTTATACACTTACTAGTGAGATTAGGTGTTCAAGTATGGGATAGGTGGTACACATTTCTTATATATAAGAATGACATCACATGTGTTTGTTAGCCTAGAAACCCATCCAAGATTTACTCATTAGGAGTAAATCTTGGATAGTCCCCAGTTTGGGACTGTTCTTGAACACCTAATCTCACTTAGGATGTAAGTGTATAATGTGTATTGGGTTTTCGAGAAAATTTCGGTAGCATTTTCCTGTTTGTTCTCTAAGTACATATGTACTTAGAGAATAGCGGGGAAATGCTGCCGAAATTTTCTTGAAAACCCAATACACATTATACACTTACTAGTGAGATTAGGTGCTCAAGGATGGGATAGGTGGTACACATTTATTATACATAAGAATGACATCACATGTGTTTGTTGGCCTAGACATGTATGTTTATATTTTTTTATTGATAAAAGATCACAATTTTAGAGGCATGTATGTTTATATTTTTTATTGAAGCTAAATGTTTGCTTTTTTAATATCAATATCATTTTCAGATTTGATTTTTCATTATCTTCTAGTTAATAAAAATGCTAAATGTTTGCCTTTTTCTAGTTAATACAAATGTTAAATGTTTACCTTTTTAATGACATTTTCAGATGGCTGACCATGATGAGCATGATGTCCATGATGAGCATGAAGTCCATGATGAGCATGCTGTCCATGATGAGCATGGCGAGGATACCAATGTAAGTTCTAAAAATCATATCTTGTATTTATATAAAATTCATTATCTTCTAGTTATGTCATATATCCCATATTTCTATATTGTGCTAATTAAGTGTGTTTATTTTTGTCAAATTTTAGGTTGATGATGCACATGTACCCACTGAAGCACTGGAGCAACATGATGCGCAACACCAAACACTTAACAAGAAAAGGGGCATCACTCTGTTGAAGAAGTTAATAGCGCTGAGTGGCAGTGGATCCAAATTGGTTATTGAGTTTGATAATGGAGGAAATGCAATTGGAGTGAACCGCAATAATTTTGTAAACTATCTTGGGTGTGTCACTCAAAGCCATTGTGGTGTTAAGTATGATAATTGGCATAAAGTTCCTCAGGCGAAGAAATACTTGATATGGAAGGATTTATGCGTAAGTTATTATTTGCAATTCTATTTTGTAGATTACAAATTATATTATTTGCAATTCTATTTTTGGATAATAGTTAATAAGAATTCTATTTTACATAATCTGTTTGCATTGGATGAGAAGTTGTATCTTAAAACCATGATGCAACGTGCTGGAAAGATGCTTAGGAACTATAGGACAAATCTGAACAGAGAATACATAAAAGATGGTGATAAGAAGAAGAAGTCAGCCCTTGAGCAGTGGAACTTCTTGGACAAAGAAGATTGGGACAATTTTGTTGCTTCAAGAAAATCTGAAGAATTCAAGGTATTAGGCGTCACTCCCAATTTAATTAATATACTTTGTATTCACCTATTCAAGATTAACATTTAGTGCTACTAACCAAATCATTAATGTGCATACTAACTAGGCCCTCAGTGACGCGCAAAAAGCAAGGCGTGCACTGAATGTGCATGACCACACTATGGGTCCAAAGGGCTATGCAAGCGTTCGCCAAAGACTACAGGCGGAGTCTGCGGCTACTCAGGAGTCTACTGCTACTCAGGAGTCTACCACACCCATGCCTCGCCATGATATCTAGATAGCTGGGAGGCAAAACAAGAAGGGTGAAATAAAGAAGCCCGTAACTGCTGAGGCGGCTACGAAAATGGTAAAATACAACTCTTAGAGCAATCATTTGAATATTGATTATTTGTGGTGTTAACTAATCATGTGTGTTAATGGTGATTAGCGGGAGCTGCACGAGCAGAGGAAACAAGGCACATTCATCCCTCAGGGCACAAGGGATGAATTGACAGTTGATCTGGGTAACCTAGAGCATCCTGGACGTGTTAGGGGTGCAGACGCTGGTGTGGGCATTAAAGCATTCTTTGGGCCATCCCAGCACAAACCCAGAGTGGGACTTTCACAAGAAGCGGTAACCTATTCTTTTTTTAGAATGTTACTGCAAAAGGGAATTCAATAATAAGAAGCTAATGTTTCTTTTATCCATGTATAGGAGAATAAGAGAGTCGAGGATATAGTTGCTAAGAAGGTCAATGATATAGTTGTTGAGAAGGTCAAGGAAGAAATAGTGCGGTAGCAGGCATCTCAGGCTTCCAATCAGCCTATGGCGACCCACTCTTCTCCTGATGCACAGACTGCGAGTAATCTTAGAGACCCATCGCCTAGCACGTATCCTGTAAGTATTGTTTATGACATTGTAGCTAGTCTTTTCAAGATGATATGTTTTCAAGATGATATGTATATATGTATAACAATCTTTATGTAAATTTGTAGACATTGAAGCCATGCCGCTTAAGAATGCAAGACTATGTTGTTGCAGAGGCACGGGCTTACCCATCCCTTCCTGGGGCAACATTTCATGGGACTCCAATGTCACAGGGCTACGTTCGTGTGAGCCCGATATGTGTATTACCCGATTGGAGGGAAGTTGCATTGCCATATGCCCACCTAGATATTGATACACTTGGTGAGGCAGAAGGCGGGGTGATATTGTGGCCCAAAGCAGATGTCGTCTACTCTACTGAAATTGTAAGATAAATTTACATTACTTTTGTGGGCTCTGATCTCCAAACCACGATATAAACACGATTTAAACTTAGCGGAAGCGAATCGATTAACAGCTGAAGACAAAAATCACGGGAAATTAAAACTTTTCGAGACAAGAGCTTGAATCCATAAAGCTTCATTCATAAAATTAGATAAACTATTTACATCTCATGATAATTACTTCTTGAGTAATTATATACAACAAGATACAAAATCTCAAGAACTCATAACCAAAAGACTTCAAGACCTGAGAGTACAGAGGACACATAGGACTGACTTTAACTACACCACATGGTAGGCTAAATCTCCACCTGAGATTTACTGCTGCTCCTGGTGTTGCTGCTGCTGGGACTGGTCACCTGTAGACCTGTTCCTCCGTCTCCGACGTCCACCTAAAAAGTTGAAATCTACGGGGTGAGACAATTTTACATAATTGTCCCAGCGAGAGTTATAACTCTCCGCCAGAAGCATTATTATAGCATCAAAGAATAACTTAAGCAGTAAAACTTTCAAAGTATTCAATAGAAATTGCAGTTGTAAACAAGAGCTCAACATTTATAAAGCATAAAGAACATATGCACTATACAGTGTAACATCAATCAATTAGCTCATAGTTACCTTTAACACGTATACTACGCTGTAGATTATGTTTTTTTCAAACATTCTTATTATTATGCCCTGTGGAGATGAGGTTTACCACTCATACCCCAACCAAACACTGTTAAGTGCCTTAGTATCATACTAGGTCATCGAAAGAGCCGGATTCTCATGACCTTCACCTTCCTCAGTCAGTAAGAGGATCACTTGTAGGACATCTTGTGTCTCTACTATTATAGCTCACCAGGGTAATCTGGTCCATCGCTATTTTAGAGTTACAGTGGCATTCTGTACTTTCTTCGTCATCAGGAGATTTCATGTTTACCTTCTACTGATGCGGTATCTGTGCTTTCTTCGTCATCAGGAGATTTCGTGTTTACCTTCTACTGATGCGGTATGGATTTGTAGTGAAGGATTGACGGATTACATATCTACATCAAGTTCCTACACTAGGATGTAAGGTTCTACACATCCATATACCCCACATACTCAACAATATGTGATCCAGGAGTTCCCTTAAGAAAACCTGTTTCACCATCATTTGATCTCTGACAGTGATGGATCTATTAATAGGGCTCTACATTACACTTGATTAGTTAGGTGCATTCAGTATTCTTTTACATCATACATTGTTCTTCAAACAATAACAGTAGCATAACAGCTATGAAAGTAGAATACTAAATGTAACAAACCTAACTCACATCAATCATCATTTCTCAGTATACTCATCACAAGTCATCTCTAAAGCATGACCTTGATGGTATTCATGGCTCTTACAGCCCATTAAAACATAGGACGCCACTGACAAGGCATCAAGATATTTTACTATTCATAAAGCTAACAACATGCTTTCAATGAATACAATATCATCATTCATACCTGGATATGATCACCTTCATATCAGAACCTGCATGGTTAATTCAACTGATAAAGGTAATTCAAAACAAGAATATACTTTCCACTCTTGTCATAAGAGCTAAGTTCTCTGATTCTCATCAATTAGAGTTTACTACTCATATTGCATGTCATCACCCTTGAATTAGGGTTTACTATTCTCATTACATGTCATCACCCTTGAATTAGGGTTTACTATTCACATTACATGTCATCACCCTTGAATTAGGGTTTACTATTCACATTATGGTGAATTGAACTCATAACATCATCATGTATGAGGAACATCATCATTGATGCTCTCAGATTAGTTTAAGATTCATCATTTATCATAATTAGGGTTCCATGATCTCGCATAGGTGGATCATACCCTAATCATGCACATTTATGTGTATTGAAGGTACTTTACTTGAATTTCCATCATAAAAGGGTACTTTCTCTTTCTTAAGATACTTTCTCTCTCCTCATACTTGTAGATGGTGATAACACCAATCTAGATCAGGTTGGGTTAAGTCCACTTTGATTAACATAGACCACATCACCACTATTAAGTGATTAGGGTTTGATTAGAATAAGGTTTCACTCAATTGAACCTTTCAAGGGTATTATGGTAAATTACACATTGATCATCATCATGGTTTAATTTACTAACCACTTGACCCTTAATGTCTTTTGGTATCATTAGGGTTTAGGTTGAACAACTATTAAACCATTTAAGCCTTCAAGGCATTAGGCAGACATAACTTCAAAAGTCTCCAATAGGTTTCACACCTTCAACCTTCATACGATCTTGAGGTCGAATGCCCTCATTCGATCTTGAGGTCGTATGCCCTCATTCGATCTTGAGGTCGTATGCCCTCATTCGATCTTGAGGTCGAATGACCTTATACGGTCTTGAGGTCGAATGACCTTATACGGTCTTGAGGTCGAATGACCTTATATGGTCTTGAGGTCGAATGACCTTATACGGTCTTGAGGTCGAATGACCTTATACGGTCTTGAGGTCGAATGCCCTCAAAAGCTCAAGATCGTATGGACCTCCAAGGTGGTTCAAAGGGTAAACTCGATTAGGGTTTCCTATGTTGAAGCCATCAATTGGTCTCAAGATTGCTAACCACTTACCAATTGAGACAATTAGGGTTAGACTTAACCAATTGGTCACTCAATTGACCCTCAATGGATATCCAATTAGGGTTGGAGATGGTTCAATTAAGGTCTATAAACGTTCAACCGTCAACACTCAACAATGTGAATCAAATCGAAGTTGAACCCATCAATTGACCTCCAATTGGGCTCAAATTTGGCCCAAACGGTCTTGGGATCGTTTGGATATACTCCAAACGGTCTTGAGACCGTTTGCCCAAGAATTCATCAAAATCTAGATTGATTTGATAGGGGTTGAACCTTAATTAAGTTACAAATCAGCAATTTGATTATTTTAATAACCCATTGTAATTGGGCCCTCAATTGATCAAATTACCTTAACCCTAGACCTCCAAACGGTCTTGGGTTATCACTAAACGGTCCTGAGACCATTTGGATGAGTTCCAAACGGTCTTGAGACCGTTTGCCCATCCAACCTTTGGACTCTAGTGAAAATTCATCAAGGTTTGATTTATTGAGTTGATCATTACATCAATACTTAATTGCAATGTAATTTGGTATCTTTGTACCTTCAATTGGTCAACTATACTTGACCCCAGACCTCCATACGGTCTTGGGTGATCCCCAAATGGTCTTGAGACCGTTTGGATGATTCCCCAAACGGTCTTGAGACCGTTTGGGCTAATCAACCCAAAATCTCAAAATAGCTCATTATGATTTCAGCACTGATTTCAATTAGGGTTTGCCCTAGTAATCAACCTTCAACTATTAACTCGTTTGGAATTAGTCCATCAAATTTGGTGAGTCATTAATTAACATCATTATGAACAGTAATATCATACGGTCAACGCTTAGTCAACCATCTTATATGGTCTTGAGACCGTTTGCCCAAAAAGGGCAAATTAAGCAGATTGAAAATCAGAACTAAATTCAATTGAATTTGCTAATGGTTTTGCCTATATCTCACGATTCCTTTGGAGTTAACCTCTCAAATTTTGTGGGTGATTAACCTACATAATTATGAACAGGATTCTCATACGGTCCACGCTTGGTCAACGCATCCATACGGTCTTGAGACCGTATGCCTTCATACGACCTTGAAACCGTTTGCCCATCAAACGGTTTTGCAAACCGTATGGGCACTTGGTTGAGGTCGTATGGCAAAGTGGAAAACCGTGGATAAGCATAGGAAATAACGCCCTCATCTTCTTCCTCAAGAACAGAAACAGTTCCTCACGGATTTGCTTGCAAGGAAGCAAGGGAAGATAGGGAAGAAGAAGAACTAGCAACTAAAAGCATAGAAAAGATGTATATAACAAAGCATAGGTTTAGAGTTATAAAACCCGCCTAAAGCTTGCTCCTTGAGCTCCAAGCTTTCGAGCTCCAAGCCTTTAATGGCGTCCTAGAAGCTCCACAGGTCGGCCAAGGTGAATCCTCCAAGAAAAGTTGAGAAGAGATGGCTAGAAAGATAGAGCTAAGTGAGCTAGCCATGAATTTGACCTTGAATTCGAGTTTCATCCAAGAATTTAAGAAAAAGGAAGGATCCAAACCTACCTTGCACTCCCTTGGTCGTCCTCCTGAGCTCCAGAGCTCTCCTTAGTCGGTTTGAGCAAGGGGAACAGTGAAGGAAACGAAAGAAACATTCCTTTGCTAAGTGAGGAAAAGGGCTTATATACTTGGGGTGGAATTTCAACATAGGCACATAGGTTTTCCTCACTTTCAACTAAGTCCCTCCTTTCTTCTTTTCTCGTCCCTTCTTCTTATTTCTAAGGACAACCTTCTTCTAAGGTCAAGAAATGAAGGCAAAGAAGATCAATCTATTACTAAAGCACACACATAAAAGGCCATAGTACTTACACCTTGATTTTTCAATCATAAAGGTGTTTTTCATTATATGATTATTCAATTGAAGTGACTTCTTCATCATTTCTTCTCTAAATGATGACAAGAGTCTTACAAGATATTTTTAGATAGTGTATTTTACAATTTTCACCCCTCAAATTGGGTAAATTGCACTTTACTCCAATTTAGGGTTTCAAGCACAGGGATTGCTTCCACAGCTGCACCTTGGTGCTCAAGCTTGGGAAATCCCTCAAACTTTACCATAATCATTCTTATGATGTCTCAACATCAGAGGAACATCTCAACATGTGCAAAATGCAAGTTAACCCTTCTAACTGGGTAAATTGCACATAGGTCCCTGTATTACAAAACAATCAATTCAACATTGTTTAAAAGGGACAGAAAAGGAAAAGTATGTTCCTCAGGAACTTAATTACATGCAAAGAGATAATCACCAGTATCTTAATTACATAATTAGGCAAAACACCTAGGGTTAACTCATAACCCAGGTCAGGGATGTTACAAATTATCCACCCCTTACAAGGATTTCGTCCCCGAAATCGATAAAACATATTAAGAGAAAAGGGCAGGATACTTCCTTCTCATCTCATCCTCTAGTTCCCAAGTGGCTTCTTCAACACCACGGTGGTTCCAGAGGACTTTCACAAGGCTTATATCTTTCTTCTTTAACCTTTTAATTCTGTTATCAAGGATTGACATCGGTCCTTCCTCATAAGATATATTATCATTCAATTCTACCTCCATAGGTTGTAGAATTGACTCAGTATCAGGGTGACATTTCTTTAGCATAGAAATGTGAAACACAGGATGTAGCCTATGTAACTCTGGTGGCAGCTCTAGTCTATAGGCTACTTTTCCAATCCATTCAATGATTGGATAAGGCCCCATAAATCTAGGAGCTAACTTCCCTTTCCTTCCAAAACGAAGGACTCCTTTCCAAGGCGAGACCTTGAGATACACTCTGTCTCCAACCTGGAACTCTAAGGGTCTACGACGTTTGTCAGCATAAGATTTCTGCCTATCATGTGCAGTCTTAATCTGTTGTTGTATTACTTTAATCTTCTCTGTGGTCTGCTACACAAGATCAGGACCTAACAACTGATGCTCACCAGTCTCAAACCAACACAAAGGTGATCTACAACGTCTACCATATAAGGCTTCATAAGGTGCCATATTAATACTATGTTGATAGATATTGTTATAGGCAAACTCTATCAAGCTTAGGTGTAGATCCCAACTTCCGGTAAACTGGAGAACACATGCTCTCAACAGGTCTTCTAAGGTCTGTATGGTCCTTTCCGACTGTCCATCAGTCTGTGGATGAAAGGTCGTACTAAACCTTAGCTTGGTGCCTAAGGCTCTGTGTAACTGTTCCCAAAAATGACTTGTAAACTGAGGACCTCTGTCAGAAACTATTGTGACAGGAACACCGTGCAAACGCACTATCTCTTGCACATACAACTGTGATAACCTTTCAGCAGAAAAGGTTGTTTTGACAGGTAAGAAATGCGCTGTCTTAGTCAACCTATCTACAACTACCCAAATGGAATCATGTCCTTTGTTTGTCCTGGGTAGGCCAACAACAAAGTCCATGGTAACATGATCCCACTTCCACTGTGGTATGGGTAAAGGTTGCATTGTTCCTGCAGGCTTCTTGTGTTCAGCTTTAATTTGCTGACACACAGGACACCTCAGAACAAATTCTGCAACATCCTTCTTCATTCCAGGCCACCAATACAGATCTTTCAAATTACGATACATCTTGGTGCTCCCTGGATGCATAGCATACATCGAAGAATGAGCTTCTTCCAGGACTAACTTCCTCAAGTTATCCATATCTGGCACTATCATCCTCCCATGATAACATGCTACATGATCATCTGAGTCATGGAAACCATCTCGCTTCTCATTTCCATATTCTGACCTAATCTGTTGAACTTCAGCATCAACCTGTTGTGCTTCCTTAATCTGCTCTCTTAGGGTAGGTTTAATATGCATCTCAGCCAACAACCCGGCTAACAATGACACCTTCAACTGTACATTGTCTTGCCTTAAAGAGATAAACATATCTCTCTTAGAGCACACTAAAGAGTTTAGCTGTGCTCTATCCATGGTTGATGTTGCTGATTTCCTACTCAAGGCATCTGCAACAACATTGGCCTTGCCCGGATGGTAATCAATTGTACAATCATAGTCCTTGATTAACTCCATCCAGCGACGTTGCCTCATGTTAAGCTCATGCTGAGAGAAGATATACTTAAGGTTCTTGTGGTCTGTGAAAATCTGGAATGTCTCTCCATAGAGATAATTCCTCCAAATCTTCAAGGCATGAACCACAACAGCTAACTCCGGATTGTGTGTCGGATAATTCTCCTCGTGTTTCTTAAGCTGTCGAGAAGCAAAAGAAATCACTTGTTTATCCTGCATCAACACACATCCAAGTCCATTCTTGGAGGCATCACAGAAGACTACATATCCTTTTCCTTGTTCAGGTAGCACAAGCACATGTACACTTGTCAACCTCTCCTTCAACAACTGGAAAGACTGTTGACACTTATCACTCCAAGAAAAAGGAATATCTTTCCGGGTTAACTTGGTCAAGGGTAAGGCTATATAACTAAAGTTCTTAATGAACCTTCGATAATAGCCAGCTAACCCCAAGAAACTTCAAATCTCCGTCGGTGTCTTCAGTTGTTCCCACTGTAGAACAGATTATACCTTTGTAGGGTCAACACGAATTCCCGAGGCAGATATCACATGTCCTAGAAAAGATACCTCCGGCAGCCAGAACTCACACTTGCTAAACTTAGCATACAGCTTGTGTTCTCTTAGCAAGGTCAAAGCTTGGCGAAGATGCTGCTCATGCTGCGGAGCATCCTTACTATAGATCAGAATGTCATCTATGAAGACGACAACACACTGATCAAGGAAAGGTCAGAAAACTCTATTCATGAGTTCCATAAATGTAGCTGGTGCATTGGTTAGTCCAAACGACATAACCGTGAACTCATAGTGACCATACCTTGTCCTAAAGGCAGACTTGGGGATGTCACTATCCTTAATATGAAGTTGATGATATCCAGACCTCAAGTCTATCTTTGAAAAGACTGTTGCACCATGCAACTGGTCAAAGAGATCATCAATCCTCGGCAGAGGGTACTTGTTCTTTATTGTAACTTTATTGAGTTGTCTATAGTCAATGCACAACCGCATTGACCCATCTTTCTTTTTAACAAACAAGACCGAAGCACCCCAAGGTGAAGTGCTTGGTCGGATAAAACCCTTCTCAAGTAACTCTTCAAGCTGTCTCTTAAGTTCTGCCATCTCGGCAGACGCCATTCTATACGGAGTCTGGGCTATGGGTTTCGTATCTGGGATCATATTGATTTCAAAATCAATCTCCCGAAGTGGTGGTATACCAGGAAGTTCTTCAGGAAACACATCCTCGAATTTCCTGACTATGGGAATTTCCACAGGATTGGAACTTTCCTTGGTAACATCTACCACATGGGCCAAGAATGCATAACATCCTTGCCTCATCAGCTTATCAGCAACCATAGCTGACACAAGACAGGTGGGCATAATCTTTCTTTCACCTTGAAAGATCCATGTGTTGCTTTCATCAGCAAACACAGCCAACTTGGACTCACAATCCAAGACAACTCTATACCTCTCTAAGGTATCCATCCCGAGGATTATATCAAATCCCTGCATATCAAGTGGTATAAGATCCACTTGAATGCGATGATCAGAAAAGAAGAGGATGCAGGGAGAACATACCTCCTGCAAAACGGCAGACCCACTCAACGGAGTCTCCAACAACAAACTATCTACCCTATGACTAACAGTCACATTGCAGTTACAAATCACTCTATGAGTGATGAAAGAGTGCGTAGCACCCGGGTCAATCAGAACAGATACAACACAGGATGTAGACATATCAGGATATAAAAGTTCCATCTGACCTGCCACTACCCGTGGATTGACCACTGCATCTGGTGGGTTCATGGCATAGAACCTCGCTGTCGCCTGGTGTTGAGGTGGTGCTGATGATCCAGCTTGAGATGCTTGTCCACGTCCTCGAGCTGCTCCTTGAGATTGCATTCTCTGAGATCCTTGTTGATTCTGTCTCGGAGGCTGTGTCACACTAACAGGCTTAGATCGGCAGTCCTTCATCAAGTGTCCCACTTTACCACAGTTGTAGCAACTTCTCTCCAGTTGTTGTGGTCTGGGTTGTCCAGTGACTGATATTGACGCAGAACTGTGAGTCCCTTGTTGAGGTAGGCTTCATCCCCTGCCTCTTCTTGGTGACCACTGAGTTTGAGAACTCGATCTGGGTGGTGGAGGGTTGGGTGCAGAGAATCTAGGTTTCTTGAAATCCCTAGATGAAGAACCCTGGAACTGTGGATATCTTTTCTGGGTTTGCCTCTTCTCAACCACAGATCTCTCTATCCTTCGGACTGACTCAACGAAGGTACAGAATCTCTCTCGGTTTTCTAAGGCAGACACAGGGGTTGACATATCAGCATTCAAACCCTTCTCGAATCTCCTGATTCTTTCCTCATCTGTGGCAGCCATGTGCGGACAGAACAACATCAATTCCATGAACTTAGCTTCATACTCACTAATGTTCATCATGCCCTGCCTCAATCTCTCAAACTGAGAGATCTTCTCATCTAGGAAGGTCTTTGGAAAATATTTATTGATAAATTCCCGATGAAACTCTTCCCACGAGAACTCTATTCCAGGTCTCTTCTGCTCTTCCATGTTCCACCAGTGACCAGCACTGCCTTTGAGAAGATAGACAGCATGTCTAACCTTCTCAGCCTCCGGGATAATAAGAATCCTGAAAGCCTTCTCCAACTCTGTTAACCATAGATCATCATCTGCGGGGTCAGCAGTCCCAAAGTACTCGATAGCCCCGACACGACGAAGTCGCTCGAACGTCTTACCGATACCTTGTCCTTCGGGCTGGGCAGGTGCCCTAGGTGCAGGCATGGGCATCCTGTCGGTTATGTGTGTCATGGTAGTCATAAACTGCCCAAACATCGTCTGAACTGCTGGGTTACCCATATCAGCTGGGTCAAACTGGGGTGGCTCAGGTGCAGGCTGTTCTATTTCTGGAACCCTTGCACCGCCTCGAGGTGCACTAGCACTACTCTCTGCCACGTACTCATCATGTCGCTCTGCCATCCTTATGTATCTTCTTCTCCTGAGGAGCAGAAGATTCTATTAGATAAGTAAGAGATACTAAGGATAGACTCGACATCCTAAGTCCTATGCCTCTGTAGACTCAACAGACCTAGAGCTCTGATACCACTAATTGTGGGCTCTGATCTCCAAACCACGATATAAATATGATTTAAACTTAGCGGAAGCGAATCGATTAACAGCGGAAGACAAAAATCACGGGAAATTAAAACTTTTCGAGACAAGAGCTTGAATCCATAAAGCTTCATTCATAAAAGGAGATAAACTGTTTACATCTCATGATAATTACTTCTTGAGTAATTATATACAACAAGATACAAAATCTCAAGAACTCATAACCAAAAGACTTCAAGGCCTGAGAGTACAGAGGACACATAGGACTGACTTTAACTACACCACATGGCAGGCTAAATCTCCACCTGAGATTTTGTTACAACCCCAAATTTTGGGTTCTTTTGTTGAGGAATTTAATTTCTCATAATAAAGATAAATGAACAAATAATGGATGAATGCATGGATTTTATTTACAATAGCCTTGATTGATTTGTGGGCTTTGTTGGCTATTGGGCCCAATAACAAGGATATTCAATTAATTAATGAATAACTGAGATTTTGATATAAGAAAGGTGTGGAAACCTCTAGAAGGCAAATCCAAAGAGGATTTCGTGCCTCTTAGATTCCTTGGGTTCCAGGGAGTCTAAAGTTGCAAAGAAAAGGCAATAAGAAAAGAAAATAGCAATTAAGTATTTCCTTGTTAATAAAGAAGTTGAAAACATTGATGAAATAGGGAAAACAGGTGAAAAGAAGTATTTTTGAGTTATCCTTAGTGGGATTTCGTATCCCAATGATTCATAATAATTAATTGGTAGGTCGGATAAGGACATGTTATACATGAAAGTTGCTCAGAAAATCGAGAGGAATCTAAAAAAAAAATATAGTTGAAGCCTAATTCTGCTTGCAATTCGAAAAGTAGTATAAGTTATTAACTTTAATGTAATGATGTTTAAGGAACCCTATTTTGATGTGTTTAATGTGATTAGGAGGGTTTAATTGATGATTAAAGTTGATATTAGCCTGTTAATGATAAAAAGGAACATTAAGAATAAAAAGGATGAATCTTGCACGGAATTAGCTGAATTTAGAGTTTATGTATATAAATATACTTTAATGGGCCTTGAAACCCTAATGTTGTTTGATTCGACTATTAATGGCTTTAATTGATTAATTTCATGATTAAAGTGGAATATGCTAAATCTAAGCTAATTCGAGCATTAACATTCTTAAGTGATGGATAAATACCCTAAATAAAGTAATTAGGGTTTTCTCATGAATCAAGGTAGAATTGGTGATTAATAACGTTCATATGAGTAATAGAGTATAATGAATTACACATTGATGATAAATAAGCATAATGATCTTGTCACGGATTAAAAGGATAAAAGTGATGGTTTTAATGTAAGATAAGTTTAATGGGTTTAATTGATGGACAGTGATGCCTTTAATTTGAAAATAAGGTTGAATGTTGTAAAGGGATAACCTTAATATCTTTTATGAATAATTAGGGTTTAAAATAGTAAAAGATGAAAGGAAACCCTAATTGCAATAGAAACCCTAAAAATGAAATAGTAACCCTAGGGCTCGAATAGGTCTATTAGACTTGGATACCATGATCCATGATAGAAGATATTGGATGTTTGTTTCAGGATCTTATTAAATGATTGCTTGCCTTGTTGATTGGACTATTCTGTTTCAAGTCTGCTTAACAGGTATGTGGTTACGCTTATGACTACCCGAATTAGTTTTCCGGATTTCATCGATGTTTCCATCGTGGCTTGAATTAAACTGTTGAATGTATTTAATTCATGCAAAGTATAATGTGAATATGACTATCACATAAGAGATATGCCTACTAGCTCAGATCCTAGTCCTCTCTGTAGCTTAATGAGTTGACCTAGTAAAAGGCTACCAATTGGGTAGGCCCATCAGGTCATTGAGTGACTTAGTAAATGGCTACCAATGGGGGTAGGTCCATCAAGTCACATGGAGTTAGAGATTGGACTACCTATGGGTAGTGCCATGCGACTCAACCCTAGATACTGATCTACCGGTAGGTAGGATCATGCAGGGTTTAATAAGGATCTACCTAGAGAGAGGTGAGATCTCAGTCCACTGCAGGGACAGCACAGAGGTAGGAGATAGGAAAGGATTGAGTGGTACGGTTTAAGACGTAATCTTGGTTGTTAAATGATAATTGGCTGATTACTTTGTTATTGTAGTTGCATGATTATTGTTCCCCCACATACCAGCTTCGGCTGACTGACGTTTTGTTTGTCGGTGTTTTAGGTACCAATGAAAAGAACAAACAGTAAAGTGGCAGATGTGGAATTAAATGAGAAGTAACATGCACAGGAGGATTAGTTAGTTTAGTATTTTCATGGATAGAAGATTAGAAATCCCAGATTTCAAAAGGTAAACAAAGTTTTATTTTATACCAGTTTTCATTTAGTTGGTAAAGTTTATTAATTGTTATTGATTATTTGTCGAACCTTTGATCCTGTATAATGGATAACGGCACCGACCTTTCGGTCTCCCTTAATTGGGGGTTACCAGGAGGCGGGGTCGTTACAATTGGTATCAGAGCATAGGTTCCTCATCTAATCTTTAATAATTATTAAATTTTACAAATTCTATAGAACCAAGGGAGTTATTAGAGGATTATCCGAAAGACGGAGGTGTCTAGAAAGGGATCACGACCGGGGGCTGGCAAGATTTTCCTCCGCACCGCTAGTCGGAATACGAGGACTCCCGGACCCGTGTGACCGCCTGGCCAAAGTCTTAGGGTATGAATCGAAATAAGATACCTCTAGGACTTCTCATCTTATTCATCTCTTCTCATCATAAAATTTCTGATAAGGACCTAAAGGATTAGGGTTTTCTCTCTTTCCCTCACCCTCTTGAGGTATGGGTAAGGTTGATAAGGATTAAGAAATCCTCCATCAAATTAATAAAAAGCATGTAAATAAGATGTCATGGACATAAGCTTAATAGTGTAAGCGTAAAGGAATAGATACATGCTTAGGTCGTATGACACGAGTTGTCATTGCCCTCAGGAGAGACCTGAGAATGGACCTCCTTGGTAGGAGGATGTGTAGAGAGAGTTAGTCTGGGAGGTGGAGACCTCCATTAAAGGTAGAAACCTAGCACATCCTTTGAGGATGATGGTAACCCTAACCCTAAGTGAAGGTTAGAGATAGAGATGACATGATTAGTTAGACCGAGTGTGTGGTTGGACATGCCTGGAGATCGTCATACGAGCCATGAGAGGTTGGATAACCTAGTACCTTTGACGACCCAACCCTGGAGAGGGTCGTGCATGTTTGAGCGAAGGGTAACTCCTTCATGGATGAGGTTAGAGAAGAACCTATAGGGTTGTTTCCAGTAGGATATAACTTGTACCCAGAGTGGGTCAGTAGTGGTGACATTAAACGAAACCCTAGTCAAGGGATCATGATGGATGGCTTATGGGATAAGCATAAGGGGTTATGGATAACCTTGAGTAAACATAAGTTTGAGTATAGGCTTCTTTCAAGTAAGGGCATGCTTAGGAGTTTGATCATTCATAAAGACAGGACCTCTTATAGGGAGGTTGGTTGTAGGATTTACTCTAGAGAGAGGGAGCAGACCTCGGCCAAGAAAGTTGGAAGCCTAAAACCCCGAAACTTGAGAAACAATGGGAGTCGAGAAGGATGCGACCTAAGTGGACGATAATAGTTGCCTCATGCATGATCCCTGGACGTTGATGATGTCTTGGTTAGCTTGAGAGTAAACAAGCCCTAGAGGGAGGATGATGCTTCTGGTATCTATGGTATAAGTGATTACCTACTAGATGAGATAGAGAGTGCTTTAGACCCTGAGGAGGTTAAGGCACCAGTTGTGAGGTTTTATACCTAGTAGTTGTCTAGGAAGAGGAATCAACTCTGAAGTGTTGCTTGAGTAGAAAGATCATGGGAGTGCATGACATATCTTGGACATGCTGGATTCCTGGTTAAGAGAATGAGCATGCGGTTGGACACCCGGAGGCGAACCTAGGGTTCCTAGGCCTAAGAGGGGAAGCGGGGTACCCAATGCTCATGTTGAGATTTGAGTCTCTATAGTTTCGAGCATGGTACTCTTAATGTGTAGAGGTAAAGGAAAACCCCTTCAGGTAAGGGTATGTTTGATGAACCCCTCACGAATAAGTTGATCTGATGATGAGGAAAGAGAATGAGTGTGACCTAGCATGGTTTTGTAGGTACGCTTGTGCCTTAGTAGTTTTGGGTTTTAGCATGCTCATACGGGTGTAAACCCTAAGGGTGGTTGTGACCTTGCTATCACAGGTTGTAGTTTCCTCCCATCCTGGGAGAGGACCCTTTTGTAGGGTGTGTACCAGTTCTATCGGTTTTGAGGTGACCTAAAGAGGTCTCATAGGATCTTGAGAAGCTAAGTGAAGAGTACATGGTATGAAAATGAACCTATAGGCCCATAGATAACCATCTCTAAGTGCGTGGACGTGTTACCATGGGAGTAACCAGTATGGGGCCTGACCAAGGTAGGCAGGTTGCCATGACCCCTGTGAAGGGATGAAAGTCAGTCATGAATGCAGAAAGAGATGATGAAGGCTTGGGTAAGGTTCTAAGTCAGACATGTAATACAAGAGGATCCCAAGTCTATCCTAGGGTCAGGTAGGGATAAGACCGATGAAAGACGGAGTTGCCTAATTCCCTAGTTGCACATGACCATAGGGTCGGGAGGTAACAGCTATCATTGTCTGAGGGCCATGGGTTAGGAGATTGATCACCTTCATTAACTCATGTGACCCAAAGGGCAAGTGAGTAGGGCACTCTCAGGTGCATATGGGAAGAGGGATGACCCCAAAAGTGCCGGTACCCTATAGACCTAGAGGATATGACCAAGGATTGTGTGTAAACCCAAGTAGGTGGGAGGCCAGTTTTCCATAATGATGTTTGCGATATAGAGACATGAGTTGCACTTTTCAACGGAGACTTGAAGGTGTACTGACGAGGTGGGCTGTACCATCCCTACTCTTGGAATAGGAAGAACTCTGTATTTGGATGGCCGCCAAATGCTTATTTCTTCTTGTTATGAGAGTGAGAGATAGGACAGTATGCATGCCATACACCAAGGACAAGGATGTTGTGAGTTGGAACGTTGCTATAAGGAATCATGATAGAGATGTGGAAGGAATGATACATGGATGGTTCGCAAACACTATGAGAGGTAGTGTAGCCAGCTTATGAGGATGTTTTATCAGGAACTATCTGGAATTTGCAGATTAACCAAGGTCGGGTTCGATCACAGTGAGTATGAGCTTAGAGTTTTTTTGATGAAGACAAACTTAGAGTTTGAGATGAGATGATAAGTAGAATACATGGAAGAGTATGTCTTCAACATTACTTAATACCAAAGGATGTGAGGTGGTAATGGATGCTCTGGTGGATATAGAGCTGCCTAGTTTGGCTAGAAGGGAGTTGTTAGGCTAACCCTACGTTTGGGAAGAAGATGTCTTTTGGCTAACACTCAGATGTAATGAGATAGGTTGAACAAGTTAATGGTTGTTTAGTTAGTCAGTTAGTCCTTGATGTAGTGAAGGGATGGTGTTAGAACCTCAAATTCACTTCATTGGAAAAGAAAGTGATGAAACCCTGATTAAAGTGGTTTAGGGTTTCCGAGGCATCAAGCTTGAGGAATTATAACAATACATGAGGACATGATATACCTTGGTACTACAAAGATAGTAAGTGATGGTAGCATTTTAGATGCATAAAACAAAGTTGCATGTAGCATGTGGCCATGCAAGCTAGGAGGTGAAGGATGAACACCATTAACCCAGTGCATGGATATGTAGTATAAAGAGTTCCCCAGAGGGAATGGGAGTACATCACTATGGATGTTGGGAGTCTCTCTTAGACCAAGAAGGTCAAGATAAAATATGGGTTATGGTAGATCGCCTTACCTAGATGACATAAGAAAGGAAGAGTTTTGTCAAGGGACAGATCTGGTTGAACTGCATATGAGATGAGATGGTTCAACTACACCATGATGCGAATTCAAAGGTTCTTGATGTGACCTAAAGGTTCACTTCCATAAGGTGGAAGTAGATACATGAAGAGCTCTGTGGTGGTACAGTTTATCACCCCATACTAATGGATAGTATGGTCCAGACTAGAGGGTCTGATGAGAGCAAGTGTGCTTGTTCAGGGTGATACAAAGAGACAGTTCTTGAGATGTGATGATAACCACCATAGCCTTTATCGGGATGTAAGAAGCTATATAAGGAAGGTGTGTCGGTCACCACTTCATTATAATGATGTTGGTAATGGAGGCCTAGTGAAGGTAATAAAAGAACCACAGTGTGTGCAGATGAAGTCGCTTGATCGTGTAATGGCTGAGAGAGAGCCAAGGGTGACATGCGTCATGAGCTAATACAAAGCAGACTGACATGCAGTTCACTGTGGAAGGATATGTGATGTGAAAATCCGACCCCTCTAAGCTACAGCTAATAAAGCTGAGTCCCCGATAAATGGGTCCATTTGAGATGGATTGGTGGAGATGGTTGTGTTTAGCTTTGCCCACAGGATAACATGATGTGTAATGTGTTCCATGAGTCCGATCTAGAGCACTATGTGAGGTACCCAAGCTATGTGTTGAGCCCTAAACCTATTCAGCTTTTGAGAGGCTGAAATATCCTGAGTCACCTATGAGGGTACGATATACCAAGGTAAGAAAGAACTCAGATGGAAGCATATGAGATAATGAAGGTTCTTGGGAAACACCATGGAAAGGGTGAAGCCACATGGGAGCCATGATGGACATATGAAAGGCTTATCCTGTTTGTTTGCTTGCTTGATGGAATTTTGAGGACAAAATTCTCATAAGAGGGGAAGGATGTTACAACCCCAAATTTTGGGTTCTTTTGTTGAGGAATTTAATTTCTCATAATAAAGATAAATGAACAAATAATGGATGAATGCATGGATTTTATTTACAATAGCCTTGATTGATTTGTGGGCTTTGTTGGCTATTGGGCCCAATAACAAGGATATTCAATTAATTAATGAATAACTGAGATTTTGATATAAGAAAGGTGTGGAAACCTCTAGAAGGCAAATACAAAGAGAATTTCGTGCCTCTTAGATTCCTTGGGTTCCAGGGAGTCTAAAGTTGCAAAGAAAAGGCAATAAGAAAAGAAAATAGCAATTAAGTATTTCCTTGTTAATAAAGAAGTTGAAAACATTGATGAAATAGGGAAAACAGGTGAAAAGAAGTATTTTTGAGTTATCCTTAGTGGGATTTCGTATCCCAATGATTCATAATAATTAATTGGTAGGTCGGATAAGGACATGTTATACATGAAAGTTGCTCAGAAAATCAAGAGGAATCTAAAAAAAATATATAGTTGAAGCCTAATTCTGCTTGCAATTCGAAAAGTAGTATAAGTTATTAACTTTAATGTAATGATGTTTAAGGAACCCTATTTTGATGTGTTTAATGTGATTAGGAGGGTTTAATTGATGATTAAAGTTGATATTAGCCTGTTAATGATAAAAAGGAACATTAAGAATAAAAAGGATGAATCTTGCACGGAATTAGCTGAATTTAGAGTTTATGTATATAAATATACTTTAATGGGCCTTGAAACCCTAATGTTGTTTGATTCGACTATTAATGGCTTTAATTGATTAATTTCATGATTAAAGTGGAATATGCTAAATCTAAGATAATTCGAGCATTAACGTTCTTAAGTGATGGATAAATACCCTAAATAAAGTAATTAGGGTTTTCTCATGAATCAAGGTAGAATTGGTGATTAATAACGTTCATATGAGTAATAGAGTATAATGAATTACACATTGATGATAAATAAGCATAATGATCTTGTCATGGATTAAAAGGATAAAAGTGATGGTTTTAATGTAAGATAAGTTTAATGGGTTTAATTGATGGACAGTGATGCCTTTAATTTGAAAATAAGGTTGAATGTTGTAAAGGGATAACCTTAATATCTTTTGTGAATAATTAGGGTTTAAAATAGTAAAAGATGAAAGGAAACCCTAATTGCAATAGAAACCCTAAAAATGAAATAGTAACCCTAGGGCTCGAATAGGTCTACTAGACTTGGATACCATGATCCATGATAGAAGATATTGGATGTTTGTTTCAGGATCTTATTAAATGATTGCTTGCCTTGTTGATTGGACTATTCTGTTTCAAGTCTGCTTAACAGGTATGTGGTTACGCTTATGACTACCCGAATTAGTTTTCCGGATTTCATCGATGTTTCCATCGTGGCTTGAATTAAACTATTGAATGTATTTAATTCATGCAAAGTATAATGTGAATATGACTATCACATAAGAGATATGCCTACTAGCTCAGATCCTAGTCCTCTCTGTAGCTTAATGAGTTGACCTAGTAAAAGGCTACCAATTGGGTAGGCCCATCAGGTCATTGAGTGACTTAGTAAATGGCTACCAATGGGGGTAGGTCCATCAAGTCACATGGAGTTAGAGATTGGACTACCTATGGGTAGTGCCATGCGACTCAACCCTAGATACTGATCTACCGGTAGGTAGGATCATGCAGGGTTTAATAAGGATCTACCTAGAGAGAGGTGAGATCTCAGTCCACTGCAGGGACAACACAGAGGTAGGAGATAGGAAAGGATTGAGTGGTACGGTTTAAGACGTAATCTTGGTTGTTAAATGATAATTGGCTGATTACTTTGTTATTGTAGTTGCATGATTATTGTTCCCCCACATACCAGCTTCGGCTGACCGACGTTTTGTTTGTCGGTGTTTTAGGTACCAATGAAAAGAACAAACATTAAAGTGGCAGATGTGGAATTAAATGAGAAGTAACATGCACAGGAGGATTAGTTAGTTTAGTATTTTCATGGATAGAAGATTAGAAATCCCAGATTTCAAAAGGTAAACAAAGTTTTATTTTATACCAGTTTTCATTTAGTTGGTAAAGTTTATTAATTGTTATTGGTTATTTGTCGAACCTTTGATCCTGTATAATGGATAACGGCACCGACCTTTCGGTCTCCCTTAATTGGGGGTTACCGGGAGGCGGGGTCGTTACACATTTACTACTGCTCCTGGTGCTGCTGCTGCTGGGACTGGTCACCTGTAGACCTGTTCCTCCGTCTCCGACGTCCACCTAAAAGGTTGAAATTTACCGGGTGAGACAATTTTACATAATTGTCCCAGCGAGAGTTATAACTCTCTGCCAGAAGCTTTATTATAACATCAAAGAATAACTTAAGCAGTAAAACTTTCAAAGTATTCAATAGAAATTGCAGTTGTAAACAAGAGCTCAACATTTATAAAGCATAAAGAACATATGCACTATACAGTGTAACATCAATCAATTAGCTCATAGTTACCTTTAACAGGTATACTACGCTGTAGATTATGTTTTTTTCAAACATTCTTATTATTATGCCCTGTGGAGATGAGGTTTACCACTCATACCCCAACCAAACACTGTTAAGTGCCTTAGTATCATACTAGGTCATCGAAAGAGCCGGATTCTCATGACCTTCACCTTCCTCAGTCAGTAAGAGGATCACTTGTAGGACATCTTGTGTCTCTACTATTATAGCTCACCAGGGTACTCTGGTCCTTCATTATTTTAGAGTTACAGTGGCGTTCTGTACTCTCTTCGTCATTAGGAGATTTCATGTTTACCTTCTACTGATGCGGTATCTGTTCTTTCTTCGTCATCAGGAGATTTTGTGTTTACCTTCTACTGATGCGGTATGGATTTGTAGTGAAGGATTGACGGATTACATATCTACATCAAGTTCCTACACTAGGATGTAAGGTTCTACACATCCATATACCCCACATACTCAACAGTATGTGATCCAGGAGTTCCCTTAGGAATACCTATTTCACCATCATTTGATCTTTGACAATGATGGATCTATGATCAGGGCTCTACATTACACTTGATTAGTTAGGTGCATTCAGTATTCTTTTACATCATACATTGTTCTTCAAACAATAACAGTAGCATAACAGCTATGAAAGTAGAATACTAAATGTAACAAACCTAACTCACATCAATCATCATTTCTCAGTATACTCATCACAAGTCATCTCTAAAGCATGACCTTGATGGTATTCATGGCTCTTACAACCCATTAAAACATAGGACACCACTGACAAGGCATCAAGATATTTTACTATTCATAAAGCTAACAACATGCTTTCAATGAATATAATATTATCATTCATACCTGGATATGATCACCTTCATATCAGAACCTGCATGGTTAATTCAACTGATAAAGGTAATTCAAAACAAGAATATACTTTCCACTCTTGTCATAAGAGCTAAGTTCTCCGATTCTCATCAATTAGAGTTTACTACTCATATTGCATGTCATCACCCTTGAATTAGGGTTTACTATTCTCATTACATGTCATCACCCTTGAATTAGGGTTTACTATTCACATTACATGTCATCACCCTTGAATTAGGGTTTACTATTCACATTATGGTGAATTGAACTCATAAAATCATCATGTATGAGGAACATCATCATTGATGCTCTCAGATTAGTTTAAGATTCATCATTTATCATAATTAGGGTTCCATGATCTCGCATAGGTGTATCATACCCTAATCATGCACATTTATGTGTATTGAAGGTACTTTACTTGAATTTCCATCATAAAAGGGTACTTTCTCTTTCTTAAGATACTTTCTCTCTCCTCATACTTGTAGATGGTGATAACACCAATCTAGATCAGGTTGGGTTAAGTCCACTTTGATTAACATAGACCACATCACCACTATTAAGTGATTAGGGTTTGATTAGAATAAGGTTTCACTCAATTGAACCTTTCAAGGGTATTATGGTAAATTACACATTGATCATCATCATGGTTTAATTTACTAACCACTTGACCCTTAATGTCTTTTGGTATCATTAGGGTTTAGGTTGAACAACTATTAAACCATTTAAGCCTTCAAGGCATTAGGCAGACATAACTTCAAAAGTCTCCAATAGGTTTCACACCTTCAACCTTCATACGATCTTGAGGTCGAATGCCCTCATTCGATCTTGAGGTCGTATGCCCTCATTCGATCTTGAGGTCGAATGACCTTATACGGTCTTGAGGTCGAATGACCTTATACGGTCTTGAGGTCAAATGACCTTATACGGTCTTGAGGTCGAATGACCTTATACGGTCTTGAGGTTGAATGACCTTATACGGTTTTGAGGTCGAATGACCTTATACGGTCTTGAGGTCGAATGCCCTCAAAAGCTCAAGATCGTATGGACCTCCAAGGTGGTTCAAAAGGTAAACTCGATTAGGGTTTCCTATGTTGAAGCCATCAATTGGTCTCAAGCTTGCTAACCACTTACCAATTGAGACAATTAGGGTTAGCCTTAACCAATTGGTCACTCAATTGACCCTCAATTGATATCCAATTAGGGTTGGAGATGGTTCAATTAAGGTCTATAAACGTTCAACCGTCAACACTCAACAATGTGAATCAAATCGAAGTTGAACCCATCAATTGACCTCCAATTGGGCTCAAATTTGGCCCAAACGGTCTTGGGATCGTTTGGATATACTCCAAACGGTCTTGAGACCATTTGCCCAAGAATTCATCAAAATCTAGATTGATTTGATAGGGGTTGAACCTTAATTAAGTTACAAATCAGCAATTTGATTATTTTAATAACCCATTGTAATTGGGCCCTCAATTGATCAAATTACCTTAACCCTAGACCTCCAAACGGTCTTGGGTTATCACTAAATGGTCTTGAGACCGTTTGGATGAGTTCCAAACGGTCTTGAGACCGTTTTCCCATCCAACCTTTGGACTCTAGTGATAATTCATCAAGGTTTGATTTATTGAGTAGATCATTATTCCAAACGGTCTTGAGACCGTTTGGATGAGTTCCAAACGGTCTTGAGACCGTTTTCCCATCCAACCTTTGGACTCTAGTGATAATTCATCAAGGTTTGATTTATTGAGTAGATCATTACATCAATACTTAATTGCAATGTAATTTGGTATCTTTGTACCTTCAATTGGTCAACTATACTTGACCCCAGACCACCATACGGTCTTGGGTGATCCCCAAATGGTCTTGAGACCGTTTGGATGATTCCCCAAACGGTCTTGAGACCGTTTGGATGATTCCCCAAACGGTCTTGAGACCGTTTGGGCTAATCAACCCAAAATCTCAAAATAGCTCATTATGATTTCAGCACTGATTTCAATTAGGGTTTGCCCTAGTAATCAACCTTCAACTCTTAACTCGTTTGGAATTAGTCCATCAAATTTGGTGAGTCATTAAATAACATCATTATGAACAGTAATCTCATACGGTCAACGCTTAGTCAACCATCTTATACGGTCTTGAGACCGTTTGCCCAAAAAGGGCAAATTAAGCAGATTGAAAATCAGAACTAAATTCAATTGAATTTGCTAATTGTTTTGCCTATATCTCACGATTTCTTTGGAGTTAACCTCTCAAATTTTGTGGGTGATTAACCTACATAATTATGAACAGGATTCTCATACGGTCCACGCTTGGTCAACGCAGCCATACGGTCTTGAGACCGTATGCCTTGATACGACCTTGAAATCGTTTGCCCATCAAACAGTTTTGCAAACCGTATGGGCACTTGGTTGAGGTCGTATGGCAAAGTGGAAAACCGTGGATAAGCATAGGAAATAACGCCCTCATCTTCTTCCTCAAGAACAGCAACAGTTCCTCACGGATTTGCTTGCAAGGAAGCAAGGGAAGATAGGGAAGAAGAAGAACTAGCAACTAAAAGCATAGAAAAGATATATATAACAAAGCATAGGTTTAGAGTTATAAAACCCGCCTAAATCTTGCTCCTTGAGCTCCAAGCTTTCGAGCTCCAAGCCTTTAATGGCGTCCTAGAAGCTCCACAGGTCGGACAAGGTGAATCCTCCAAGAAAAGTTGAGAAGAGATGGCTAGAAAGATAGAGCTAAGTGAGCTAGCCATGAATTTGACCTTGAATTCGAGTTTCATCCAAGAATTTAAGAAAAAGGAAGGATCCAAACCTACGTTGCACTCCCTTGGTCGTCCTCCTGAGCTCCAGAGCTCTCCTTAGTCGGTTTGAGCAAGGGGAACAGTGAAGGAAATGAAAGAAACATTCCTTTGCTAAGTGAGGAAAAGGGCTTATATACTTGGGGTGGAATTTCAACATAGGCACATAGGTTTTCCTCACTTTCAACTAAGTCCCTCCTTTCTTCTTTGCTCGTCCCTTCTTATTATTTCTAAGGACAACCTTCTTCTATGGTCAAGAAATGAAGGCAAAGAAGATCAACCTATTACTAAAGCACACACATAAAAGGCTATAGTACTTACACCTTGATTTTTCAATCATAAAGGTGTTTTTCATTATATGATTATTCAATTGAAGTGACTTCTTCATCATTTCTTCTCTAAATGATGACAAGAGTCTTACAAGATATTTTTAGATAGTGTATTTTACAAGTTGCACCCCTCAAATTGGGTAAATTGCACTTTACTCCAATTTAGGGTTTCAAGCACAGGGATTGCTTCCACAGCTGCACCTTGGTGCTCAAGCTTGGGAAATCCCTCAAACTTTACCATAATCATTCTTATGATGTCTCAACATCAGAGGAACATCTCAACATGTGCAAAATGCAAGTTAACGCTTCTAACTGGGTAAATTGCACATAGGTCCATGTATTACAAAACAATCAATTCAACATTGTTTAAAAGGGACAGAAAAGGAAAAGTATGTTCCTCAGGAACTTAATGACATGCAAAGAGATAATCACCAGTATCTTAATTACATAATTAGGCAAAACACCTAGGGTTAACTCATAACCCAGGTCAGGGATGTTACAACTTTAGATTGTTAATGTGTATATATGAGGTCAACTGATCTGAAATTATATATACAGTTTAAAAAGAAGACACCCGGAGCACCTAGGCCTCCACCTCCACTTCCTACATTACCAAGTTGGGTTCCAACTGACCTAAAATACCCGTTAGGTCCTGCTTGTAGGGGAATGGCATGTTGGCTACGGACACATAATATACATTGCCCTATAGTTGTTTCTTTAGAAGCAGATTATGCAGGTCAATCATACGATAGCTCTTTATTTATACAAGATATTATTGAGATGTTTATGTATGCTTGGCTGAATACATCAATGATAGAGACATGGATAAGGTGAGATCTTGTTTATACATCCATATACCTTGTGTAAGACCCGGTGATCTGGTTTCTTATATATTAATGCATACGTAATACATGTTTTGCAGCTACTTAGTTGAAGATCAATGCAAACAATTTGCATTTGATCATGTGGGATTTTTTATTCCATCATTGATTAGTATGGTAGCTAAAGACCCTGATAGTGTTTAACAATACTGTATAGATGCTTTTAAAATTTTCGGTTAGCAAAACAAGACGATAATAATAGCTCCATTCAATGTCAAGTAAGTTTACTTTATTTATAATTTGGACTTAAGAAAATTCCATTTTTATTGTGCATTTTGAGTTATTAATTTTTAACTTTTTTACCTATAGCGCTAGACATTGGGAGTTACTAGTTATTGTCCCCGGGAAGTTCACTGTTTATTATCTAGATCCTGCAGGAAGTACATTGAACATTAAAATTGGACACATATTGAGAATGCCATTATTCTGGTGAGAAATATTTCATTTTTATATCCGTTAACATTTGTTATTACATTACTATTTAATTATGCGATTTACTGTGTTACATTAACATGTAGGGGTTTAGATGCATTCAAAAATGCTGGAGGAAATGTCCCAAAGAGAAAGAACCAACCAATAATTTGGGAGAACGTAAAAGTAAGTTCCCGACTCCAATGTATATATTATTTATGTGAGCTGTGCTTAGTTGTATTTTTTAATATTTTGTATGCTTCAATTTATAGTGCGCTACACAAGACAACACCTGGGCATGCGCATACTATGTGATGCGATTTATGCAGATGATTATCCGACATGCCGCATTGGATATTGATACCATACATGAGGTATTATATATAGTCTCATTAGTTATTATGAAATATATCAATCTTATTTTTATATTATTACTTATATATATACATCATTCTCTTTGCAGGTGTTTAAAACTGACCACACTATAGGTAAACGCTTAAAAAATGTAAATTCTCCATATACGATGGAAGCATTAAATGAAGTAAGAGAAGAATGGGAAAAACCCATACAAGCAGTGGCGATTGTAAGATATAATTGGGATGCTGATAGCGATCCTGAATGATATTTTGTAAATGAATATTTCTGAATTTTTATACATGTATTTGAATGTTTCTACATGTGTGAATGTGAAATTGAATTGATGTCTGAATGTATCTACTTGTGTGAAAAAATATTTGTTAATTTTGTAGGTTTGTGGCCTGTTTGTAGGCTGATATCAATGGATGTCGTAAACCTGTAGTTCAGGAAACTGAACTGCAGGTTCTCATCCTACTGACCAGCCACAGCAGGCCTGCAAACTGATAAGAAAAAAAAAATTAAAGTATAGGCATCGGTTATTTATAGAACACCGACGCCTAAGGCCTACAACGTCGGTTATTGGATAAAAATTGACGCCGAATGCGACAAACAACCCGACCGTGTAGGAAAGAACGGCCGTGGTGGAAAAGGCATCACTTATTAGTATAAAACCGATGCCTATAGTACTAAACACGGCCGTGCAGTGAAGCACGGCCGTGTCGTCTGGGAGTATGGCGTCGGGTGTTCAGTTGTTAACCGACGCCGAAAGTGTCCTAGGTGGTGCCCTTTTTTGTGGCGCGAACCCTATAGACATCAGCCAACTATATATAACCGACGCCGTTAGATCATATAAGCATCGGTTATAAAACCGATACCAAAGAGTTTGACCTTTAGTGGCGCCCACATAGGCGTCACTTGAAAACTGTCGCCAAAGGGGGTTAAAAAACCAACGCCAAAGGCTATTTCTGTAGTAGTGAATAGAGGCATGAGTGGAGGTATGTCTGTGGATTACATGTTTCCTAACCTTGTCATCACAACATTTAGCTACTCCAAATGCTTGGGATTGTTTTCTGGTTGACCAACAATCATGCCTACTGGGGACTATTGACTAGCTATTAGGAAGGCAATCTGTGACTTCAACACCTTTTGATTTGTTGTGGCATTGGCCAATTGAGTATAATATGTCACTATCATTTGATGGAATGTCTTCATTGGATCTTATGCTAGAGGCAACTCTATTTGACCCGTGTGGGTTGATTTATATTCTAATATTGTTTTCATTGCTGATAGTTTCCTCTTGGGAAGTTGAATATGAAATTTCCCTATTTGCACAAGTCAATGTAGTTTGATGCCACTCTAGCTTGAGTAGATTGCATCAAGTTCTGCTATTCGTGACTCGTATCTCAAGTTGGATTCTCATATTGGAAACTAAAGTGGTTGTGATCTTGATTCTGGTTATAATACTCCTATCTTGGGATAGTATGAATTGAATTCACATCCTCAGCTTAGGTAACTATATATTGTTGCTCCGCTTCATGCTCGTGAAATGTGGCATACAATTGTTGGCAGTGAATTGTGTTGTGATACATTGTATAACTCACATGAAGGCACGATGATTTGAACTTGAGGCATTTGGTTCTTCCTTTCATATGCGTTGAAGGATTTTTCGATGTTATCCTTCTCAAGAGAGATCTTTTAGTGATTCAGATATGGATTTGAGTTATGAATTATCCTCCATCATTGCTAATTTAAGAACACCTTTGCCTGATAGTCTGGTCCAATGAGTCTGATTCTCAGCCGCAAGGTTGAGTATTTTTAATGTGTTGTTGAAGCTCTACCTCATAAAGTTTCCATTAGAGAAAGAGTCAAGAAACTTCTTTGTCTCTTCATCAACACCCCAATAGAAAATTTTGATGATTTGATTTTTCAGGATGTCATGATGTGGGAACTTGCATAGCAGTTCATTGAATCGTTCCCAAGATTCATGTAGAGATTCTTCGGGCACTTGATTGAATCTTATGATTTGTCCTCTGATTATGTCATCGAGAGTGGGTAGAATTTCTCTAGGAATATATATTTTCTAGAATCTCCCATGTCGTGATTGGGTCCCCTCTAAGGGTGATGTACCACACTCTAGATTTTGTCAGTCAGAGAGTATTTAAAAAGTTGCAATCACATGCCGTCATTAGTGGCGCCATATGGCTTCATCAACAAGAAAAGGTTAATGAATTTGAGGACTTGTTCTCGGAAGTCATCTCTAATTCTTCCTGTAAAGGCGGTATTTTGTTAGAGGTTGACCCACTGCGCTCCGATCTCGATTGGTTTGCCCGAAGGTTGGATTAGATGAGTGTCAAATCGATGCCTTTAGGGATAGAAAAATCAGTTAATTTTGGCACGTCCTGCGGCTTGGGCGGCTTCTAGGTCGGTCTTGAATTCAGATTTTGCTTGTGTTCTTGCTTCTACGGAGAGTAATTCTCTCTAGGCCATGATAGCTGCTACAATTTGTGCTTAAATTTCTACTTTCACAGTTGTTGCCTCCACCATGGTCTTTTCCTTGCAAAATCTTTTGAGAGTTCTCTCCATTTATGGATAGAAAACCAATCCCGAGTCAACACGTTTGGATCTTTGCATATTCTAGGAGTACCTAAAAGGTTGTAGATCGATAGTGATTTGATGAGTTGAGTTCTAGATAATTTTCAATAATATCAAATATAAGAAAAGAAAATGCCAATTGCACTAATACTTCTAAATATATAACTACCGTTGTCCCTAGTGACAACACTAATTTTTGATGGGGCTCCAAATGTCACACCAATACAAAACCTAAAAGAATAACTCTTAAGTTTAATCAAAACTAGTCCACTAATTCCCCACTCCACAAGAGTGGAAGCCTTATTGCAGTATACTTTAAGATCGAACCTATATATATATATATATATATATATATATAGAGAGAGAGAGAGAGAGAGAGAGAGAGTCAGGCTAGAATACACTCGAGTGTACGGATCGCATGAATACACTAAAGTGTGTTTGCATATCAAGACTATTTTTTGCAAAATGTAAACTATTGATCTTCACTGCCATACTATAACTAGGCTACATACAAATTTTGAGCCCATTTGGATGAGTGTAAGTCACTCATCCAAGGGCAACAAAATCGATGCGTGAAACTAATTTAAAATGCATAATTTTTGCGGTCTTCATAACATGAGCTATACATATCCAAATGTGCTCAAATTTTGCATATGAGTTGTTCACAAGATGTTTAAGAAGATCAATGGATTAGATTTTCAAAAAAAATATTACATCATGAAAACTACTTGAGTGTATTCCGCTCCGGATACACTCGAGTGTATTCTAGCCTGACTCTCTCTCTCTCTCTCTCTATATATATATATATATATATATATATAAAGTATTAAGAGTAATATTTATCACCAAGAAGTTGATTCATTGATCAAACTAAATTTTTTCCAGTTGCAACAAAGATTAAAAAGGTAAAAAAAATAATAATAAAAAGGACGAGGGCATGGGGTTTCACTTTCCAAAGCATGTGTAATTATCCTAATGGGACATACCTCCTTAATTGTAGTTCTAAATAGAGGCTTCACTACTGCACCCTGATGGGATACATACCGTTCCTTGGATTATACTCCATTGTAACCCAACAAACTCGAAATCCAAGTTCCTAGTTTATGATAATCGGACTCCCTCACTATGGCCGACCAACCTCGACACATTAGCATATTGTAACCCAATCACCTCCCTATACCTTGCTGACATCTCAAGGGGATAATGAGATCATTCTAGAGTTCTAATCATAATCACAACAACATGCACATCCATGAATATAACAAATTTGCAAAGTAAGTTGTCAATTTGCAAAGTAAGGAAATAAGCAGCATGATAATTTATTTAGCAATAGTATTGTTGAGTTTAGATACAGGATAGGATAATATATGGGTTTTTGTGGCTAGTCCCCATGCTCCAACATAAACTTCTACTCTCACATGATGAGAGACAACAATAGAAATATAGAAAGAATAACGCAGGGGCCATGACACCCGGTGTAGGAAGACCATTCTCTCCCCTATGGCTACCATCTCCTCGCTCCTCACTAGGATTTGCACTGTGACATGTGGATACTAATCACTAATTAGAGACCCTTTAGAATGGAAGATAGTGGTTCCCTTTAATAGATGCATACCTCACTGCTGAAACCCTAATACTAAATACTTGTTGTCGAAGGAAGCTAACTTGCATGTCTTATACTCAATCCAACAGGCGGCTCGTGTGCGTTACTCAATTTGGACCTCGTGTTTGGTTCACTAATGGACCAGTGTGGATTGAATCAGAGAAGGCTGGATGCTAAGAGGACATGTCAAAACTGAAGAATCTAGAAGACTCCGGGTAGAGAGTGGCTCAAGTTGAGTGACTAGAAAATCATAGAAATCCTCTTCCAAGCAACATAGGAGGTGGCTTCAAAAATTGTAAATTTCTTGGTCTCACAATAATGACCATGTTCTTTTTTCACTAGATTTTTTAGTTTTACTAATTAGTCAGTTTTGATGATAATTAGTTGGAGTTGGTTGCCCATGCAAAGGAGGTGAAGTTCACCCCTCAGTGCACACACAATGAATTGACAATTTCTCTAGAGACAGAAGAGCATCCTAGATGTGTTAGGGTGTTGGAGTTGGGTTTGGGATAAAAATTTTGGCACATCCCATCATAAGCGCAAACAAGCCAAGAAAGGGGAAGTCAATGTAGAGTATGTGCATAGAATTATAGATGCATCCTTGGAGAAATATATATCTTCTCAGTCGGTACAAGCTTCTCTAGACATTATAGAACTTATTCATCACTCGCCCATGGAGTCTGTTGGGAGTAGTCCTTCAGTCCCACATGGCATGGCCGGGGTGAGAATTCAATCCAAGTCAATTTATATATATTGTGATTAATTAATCCCTCAAGTCAATATTTATGTTTATCAAATTAAATTTTATGTTTCATAAAATTGTCGGTGATCAGAAAATGATGTCTTGCCACCGATAAAACAATAGGCAACATCGTGGCAGATGTCGAGGCTTCTATCTCCGATGTGGTTCATGGTATTCCCCTTCCCACTAATCACTATCGTGTGAATTTCATACATGTATTTCCAGGAATGAGGGACATACCTCTCCCATACAAGCACCCTTACGTCACCACAGTAGGAGAGGTAGGAGGTGGCTTTATTGGGTAGTTCAAACGACTCATTATATTTCTTCAGGTATAATAAATGTATATTGAAACTTATATAAAATAATCAAAATCTAATATCAGAATACATGCATGCAGACTACAACAGATAAGAATCCCCCTAAGGTTCTGATGCCTCCTCCCCCTCATTTTATTCCACAGGAGTTGTTCAACTCCTTAGGCCCTAAATGCAAGACGTTGGCAATATCGTTATACACTATAGACCAAACAGATACCATTGTAATCAGGCTTGGCGAGGAGATCATTGGTGTACAATGGGACAATTCTATAGTGTTGACAGATGTTTTTGAGGTATTTAAGTATGATTGGATGAGCACATCAGTGATAGAACTTTGGATACAGTGAGTGTTAATACCCTGACATATGTGAAAAATTGTTTAATAGTTTACATATAACTAAGTATTGGTTATATATATATGTATGTATATATATGTATATATATATAAATATAGATATATAAATATATATATATATATATATCCATTTGTATTATGTGTTTCATGACTTTAGAATGGAAAATGTGGCATTTCTAATGCCTTCATTGATTAGCAATGTACTTAGAGATCTGAGTTCCGTCAAAGAATATTTGACTACTACGGTGTAGTTTTTTGGTGCTTCCAAGACCGTGATCTTAGCCCTTCAGCGTTAAGTAAGTTTTTGGCTTGTTATTTATATGTCTAACCTATGAATACAATTTATTTTGGGATTTAATTTTTATTTTATTTTCCTTCTATTCACTCAAAAGTAGGCATTGATAGTTGTTAGTGATTATTCTTGAGATTTGGACATGTATTTCTTTGATCTTTCGAGTGAAAAACTACCACCAAATGAGTGACACCCAATGAAGTTTTTGATTCATGCATATGTATAGTTTTTTGGTGCCCAACATATTTGTTAATATTTGCATCATATGATAGTTTAATAAAGAAAAATATATCTTAATTTAACTCATAGGGTGTGAAAGCATTCTGTACTGGCAGAGGGAAAGTAGATAAGAAAAAGAAATTTGCAACTTGCAAGAATGTTGAAGTATATAGTCTTCTGATTCCAATTGCATAATATATGATCAACTTTGCTTAATTACATTTATTAACATAACAATAAATCTACATGGATATATACAAGATAATGGTTGGGAATTCACAAATTACATGATGTTGTATATGAAGACGATTGTCACTCATGCAGAAAAGATCAAATGTATTGAAAATGTAAGTATTAGTCTTGGATCATATTATTAATTAAGTAGTCTCATTTGATAATATAAATAATAAAATCTAATTCGAAGTCTCATTCTCCTTGCAATTTTTTGAGAATACTAAACCTTATACATTGGAGTAGTTGAATGAACTACTCGAACAATGGGCAGACTACTGCATTGTAATGTAGATTTAAATTAAAATTTGACAGTGGATTGATATTTATTTATAGTTCGAACCTTGGTATCAGATTTTTGATATTTATTTGTGAGTGTGAATTCAATGTTGATCTGTATTTTGTTATATAATTATACATTCTGACTGAAAATGTGAGATGCAAGTTGATGTTGATGTGTATTTGTGAATGTTAAGTGGAGATGTGTCTGTGAATTTGAATCTAAAGGTACGAAGAAGAGACTGATGTTAATTTGTGCATATATGTATGAAATGGAAGTGTGGTTGAGAAATGAAACAGTTAAGCTATGTTCATGGTTTTATGCGCATTTAAAGTGGAAAAAATGATAGAATGTGGCATGTTTGTGCCTATTTTGTATGACTTTATCTTTTCTTGCATGTGTGTCAGCCTTTTGTTAAGCAGTGATGCTTGTAGAGAGCCTCATTATCTTCAAAACTTTCATTTTTGAAGAACAATAGGCTGCAGACAAGCTAACAGGCTGGACAGAAGGTATGCAAACCTTCTATATAAAAAAGCACACACATTTCTCATCAATTATTTGTAAATAAATGACCGCATATCCTTTTTGCGTCGGTTATTTTCGAACAACTGACGGGATTTACCTAACATTTAACTATTCTATCACTGATAAAACTAAATATAAGTTATTCCGTGTTTCTCATTTATCATTAACCAAGCTATAAGGAAAGGTCAAAGCAACACTCACTAGGAGTTAGGTCGTCAGTTCCTCTATGACAAATAATCAACAACAAAAATTTTGTCGTCAATTTTTTAATCGACTAAGAATGGTTCAATTTTAGCATCATCCACTTGGTCATCGTTAAAAATTGATGCTTAGTGCATAAAATAACTGATGCAATATCCATATTTCGTTGTGGTGTTGTGACTTAAGAATGTGGTGAGTTGGTTATAGATGATGAGCCAACAACCTATTCAGAAGCTACTACATGACTAGAATTTGAGAAATGGCTTGAGCCCATGGGATCTGAGATGGAATCCATGTACACCAACAAGGGATGGACCTTGGTGGATCTACCTGAAGGGGTAAAACCCATAGGGTGCAAGTGGATCTTCAAAAAGGGGTAAAACCCATACATATATCTCAAACAATCTGCTCTGGTTCAAGGAACAGAGATGGAACATTGAAGAGGATGATGATTCCATGCCTCAAGTTCAATCTCGATATTAGTGACAAAGGAACTGCACAAACACGGTAACACCAATCAAAAATTATAGGTTGAAGTTGTTTTCCAACTTTCCAATTTCTTGGATAGCAATGATGTGTTACTCGAAGCCACTCATTGCTTCTGATGTCATATATTAATTATGGGCATTCACTGTCAACGTAACTTGGAACCTATAGGGTCACTCACATAGGATATACTTGGAATAGAAGTTTATTTATAAATGATGTTTAACTTGATTACTAAAATGTTTAGGTGTTCAATTTAAACAACAATTGTTTGGTTGGACTCTAAACTGACTAGTTCATGTTGAACTGATCAGTTGGAGTGTCAGGTTGATTGAAATTGCATTGGTTGAATAGTGGTTGAGTTGTGACATGAGGCAACCGATTTAGTCAGTGAGCCAATCGAATCAAGATCTGTTATAACCCCATTTTTCTAAATCATGTAATGATATTTGTAAATCTTCTTTTAAGAAATAAATGAAATCAATAGTTGATTTAATGGTTTCATTTGAATGAATGTCGTGCCTTGTTTTCTTAATGGGCCTTATTGGCTATTAAGCCCAATTCAAAGAAAAAGAAATGAAAAAGGAATTCAATTGGATAAAGGAATAAATAAGAAAATAGATAAATGAAGAATCAAAGGCTAAGGAATATTTTCCAACATAGAATTTTGAGATATTAAGGTTCCTTGGGGTTCAAGGAACTCAGGATAATAATATAATGGCAAAAGAAATAGAAAATATGTGGAAAATATGAATAAATAAGTGTTAACTTGCAGCTGAAGGAAAGGAAACATTTTCTTTAGATAATAATCCCAATTTTTTTAGGATGAAATATAAAAGCATAAACGATGTTCCCTTAAAATTTGAATTAAAAAAAAGTTCTAATTTCGGAGTTATTGCTTTTTCAAGTTATCCTCAAAATATGATTTTTATCTTGGAAAATTGGGAAAAATCCTTGTCCTTTGTTTGAAAGCAACAGATGTGGGTCGTTGGGTCTTAATCCACCGGGCGCCACTCATCGTCAAAGTCCCAATGGGGCGCGGACTATAGGTGAATTACAGGGGAACTTTCCCCTTTGATTCTAACCGCACGAGTGCATGTGCACTCATGGGAAGTGTACCATTGTGTTCGGGAGAGAGAGAGATGAAGGTTCTCAACCCTGGGTTGATGACCTTTCATCGATTCTTCATGATACGCCCAATTGGGCTGAAGGTCAGATTAGCGGAATGATCAAAACCCTAAGAGAGTCCCCCATAGCCTATAAATAGGACCCCTTCTGGTTGCTCTCACCATTGCGACCCTAGACGGCTGCTCCCTAAGTCTCGAAACCCTCCCTTGCTCGATTGAGTTCTCTCCGGCAAGGGCTCTGCCTCGCGCTACCGTAGCTCGAGCAACAAAGGAAGGAAGGAGACAACATACAGTCATCGTTCGATCAGGGATCACCGTGATCCTGCGCGAGAATCTAACGGTGCTAAGGGAGGCCGTTTAAGTAATTTGCTCATGACGTGGAGCGTTAGATCAAGATCTGATGATCGCCAACAATCAGCAGTGTGTGTGATCCTGCTAGTGGAGACAACTGACGCAGAGCATCAAATCAAGACGTGGACCATTGGCTCACCGATTGAATGGCTAGACAAATTCGGTAATTTGTTCTCTCTAATCGAATAATCCAGAAATAGCCTTTTCTTTGCGAAATTAATAGAAATAGCTAGGAATCTCTTGTGGAAAAACTTTATATATGAAAGTTTCTTAGAAAAATACGAGGAACAATATAAAAATAGTTTGAGAATCTAGTTCTATCTCATTTTGCAAAAGTACCTTAATTTGATGGAAAAAGGTGTTAAAAGGTAATTAGAAACCCTAATTGTATATAAAAGGTGAATCTTTGTGGGTTACTAGGTTAATTTGAAAAGTATTAACCTATTGCATATTAAAATAGGGTTTTCATCTATTTGGAATGAAAAGTTGACTAATTTAGGGTTTTAACCTATATATGAAGAATAATATATATGGAAACCCTAATTTAGGGTAAAAGAAGAGAAAAACCGTATTGATTTCGAATTATGGAAAAAGGTTGTTAAATAATGATCTGAAGTATGATTATAAGTAGTAAGGTGAGAAATTTAGGTTTTTTATATATAGCTTTGTTAAATAAGGATTCATAATGTTAAAAGCGGAGATAAAACCCTAATTTCCAAGGAAACCCTAAAATTAGAAAAGAAATCCAAAGAAATAAGATGAGTTTGGATAAATAATGATAAATGGAAGTTTATATGTTTATTTCAGGATTTCTGTTCATCTTTGCTTGCTTGGTTGGGTTTCCCTACTTAATTGATTATGTCACCAAAACTACCTTTACAGGTATTTGGTTACGTTTATGATTAATTGCCTTAGTATCACGATGATTCACGGAGATTTTATCAGTTGTTTGAAATAAACTGCTTGGATGACATTTATTTCATGCAATTATAAAGTGACTATGATTATCACTATAAATATGTATATATAACTAGCTCAGATCTGGATCCTCCTCTGTGTCTATGCAAATGCTAAAAAGGGTAATCGAGAGTAAGGTCTAGGCTATCATGAGTTAGAAATTGGGCTACCCACGTGTAGTGCCATGAGACTCTATAACACGTCATGAGTTAAGGAGTGGGCTACCTATGGGTAGTGCCATGTGACTCAGCCCTAGAAACTATTTCACATGTTTAGTGGGATCATGAAGGGTATAATGGGGATCTACCATAAGGAAAGTAGCATCCAGGTCCACTACAAGGACAGCACAGAGGATAGGATATGCATGGATCACGCAGTTATATTTAAAACGTAAAGTTGTTTGTTAAACTGTAATTGGATGCACTAAGTTGTTATGATTAATTTCATGTTTATTGTTATCCCCCACGTACCAGCTTTATGCTGACCGCGTATTTGTTTGTCGGCGTTTTAGGTACAAACCCCAAAAAGGACAAACAGTAAATTGTCACATTGTGAATACGTGAATTAAAGTTCAAGGAGGATTAGTTAGAGTAGAACTCATATGTGGATAGAAGTGTAGAAATCCAATTTTTCAAAAGTATGAAAATTTTTATTCATTACAACTTTTCAATATAGTATGGTAAAGTTTGATAGTTATTAATGTTTATTTGTCGAACCTTGATCCAGAAATTGGAATAACGACTCTAACCTCCTGGTCTCCCTTAATTGGGGGTTACTGGTAGGCGGGGTCGTTACATTTGCTATCAGAGCCAAGGTTCCTCACTTAAACATTAATAATTATTAAATTTTTCAAACTCTATAGAACCCAAGGGAGTTATTAGAGGATTATCCAAAAGACCGAGGTGTCTAGAAAAGGATTACGACCGAGGGCTGGCAATATTTTCCTCTACACTTCTAGTCAAAATATGAGGAGTCTCGGACCCGTGTGACTGCCTGGCCAAAGTCTTAGGGTATGATTCGAAATAAGATACCTTTAGGACTTTCTCATCTTATTCATCCCTTCTCATTACACATTCTATTAAGGATTTTAAGAGATAGTTTTTTTCTCTCTCTTCCCCACCCTCATGTTGTATGGGTATGTAAGTTAAGGATTAAGGAATCCTCCATCAAATTAATAAAAGATGTGTAATGATAAATCATTGAAATAAGTATAATTAGTTTAAATATGAACTAAAGGTCTGTTTGTTATGCTTATGTAGATGGCTCGTACAAAGACTGTTGCTATTCCCGAGGGCATTGGGAACCCATCTAGGAGTGGTTGGCCTCCCCACAAGGGAAAGGGGTCTTTAGAGAAGAGAAAGAGGAACAATGATGGTGAATCGTCTAAGAAGAGGAAGAGATCCGAAGAAACCACTCATGAGGTCCCTAACCCTGACCCGATACCCTTCGGCAACCTTGATAAATAAGAAGACCAAGGGTACGAGGAGAAACATGAGTACGATGAGGTGGCCCAGATGGAAGAAGATCAAGCTGGTGGTCCTGAACCAACCATGATGATCCACATCCCTGCTGCTTTGTGGATGGAACAACAGAAGAAGTTGATAGAGGCCATTAGTGCTTTGGCCCTCCGAGAGTTTCCTAGCGGTGAAAATGGCGAGCCGCTTCCTGTACATTGAAAAGTTCTGGGGAGAAGATAAACCTAAGGTAGTCGACAACGCGGAAGCTTGGCTGCTTGCATTTGAGAATGGATTGCGCATGCTTGAGGTACAACCGAGCAGGAAGGTCCTCTTTGTTGCACATCTCCTCGAAGGAGCAACCAAGATATGGTGGGAGATTCACATCCTAGGCCGAGACCTGACTGAGGAACCAATGGCATGGGATGACTTAAAGACGATCTTCACTGCCAGATTCATCCCTGTCTCAGCTAAGAAGGAAAAGGGAAGGGGGTTCACCAACATGACTCAAGGAAACTCTTCAGTGGAAGACTTCAGGCGCATGTTTCGAATCCTAGATCATTTCGGGCATATGATGGATGAGGAAAGAAGGGTGGATCATTTCATAGAGTGCCTTCACCCTGCCATCAAGCCCCATGTGATGGCAAGTAAACCAAAAACCTTCACTGAGGCTTACAACACTGCTTTAGACATGGAGAGGATTGTGATGCCTGCTCATCTTCCACCCAAGGGGTACCTGGGTTTCACTGAAGGAACTCAAGGTCAGAATAATAACCACAAGAAAGGTCGAGGATGTCATCATTCTAAAGGAAGGCATGGAGTAAAAGGGAAACCCCGTCAAGAGAACAACTGACCGCTATGCTGCACCTGTGGAAAGGGGCACGCCAGTGAGTGTCTCTACAAGAAGAAGACATGCTTTTAGTGCCATCAAGAAGGACATCTACAATTTGTTTGCCCTCTTACAGATCCAAGAGGACCAGAATAGGTAGTAGCCCTACCCGTAGTAGCTCCACCTATGGCAACTCCACCTATAGCTGCAGCCCCACCTGCTAGAGGGAGAAGAGAAGCTCGGGTGTTTGCCATTGATAATGAGGAATCTCAAGCTAATCTGAATCGGTTGATCGAGGGTAATAACACTTAGAGTTCTCTTTTATGTTTTAAGTTTAAGCATGTAATGGTCTAATGTATGGTGAAAACCAATGTAAGCATGCTTGAAGTCATGGGACATAATGTAAAAGCTTTGTTTGATTCTGGATCTACTAATACTTTCATTTTGAGAAATCTTGCAACTATGCTTTGTTTGGATATCAAGGATTTAGGGTATGTCTTAGATGTTACAACCCTGAGTGGTTGGATCTTTACATCTCTTTGAAAACTTCGGTGATACCTGTGAAATAGCATGATCATGAGTTTCCTACAAACTTTATCCTTCTTGATATACATGACTTTGATGTGATCATTGGTATGGATTGGCTTTATACTTATAGGGCCAATATTGACTATAGGGAGAAGAAAGTGATCATTATGAAACCAAGTCACCCACCTTTCATCATTAAGGGTAGGAAAGATGCCACCACCAGCCTATATGTGTCTGCCTTGAAAGAAGAGTGGATGATGAGTAAAGGGTGTCGAGCTTTCCTGGCAGTAGTCACCGATCCAGAACCCAGGGTGCAACCCTTAGAGGAAATAGAGGTAGTAAGGAGCTATGCAGATGTTTTTCCTGATGATCTACCTGGGATTCCTCCTGAGAGAGAGGTAGATTTTTCCATAGAGCTAGCTCCTGGGGCAAGCCTATTTCATGAGCACCTTATAGAATGGCCCCTACGGAGTTGCTCGAGTTGAAGAAACAATTGCAGGAATTTCTAGACAAGGGATTTATCCGCCCTAGCACATCACCATGGGGAGCAGTAGTTCTGTTTGTAAAGAAAAATGATGGTTCACTCAGAATTTGCATAGACTACCAGATGATCAACCAAGCTACCATTAAGAACAAATATCCTTTACCCCGGACAGATGACTTGTTTGATCAGTTGAAGTCAGCTCGAGTCTTTTCCAAGATTGACTTGAGATCGGGTTACCACCAGTTGAGAGTCAAGAGTGAGGACATCCTGAAAATAGCTTTTCGAACCCATTATGGCCACTATGAGTTTGTGGTTATGCCTTTTGGGTTGTCCAATGCACCTAGTGTTTTCATGAACCTTATGAATAGTGTGTTCCAACCCTTCCTTGACTCATTTTTCATAGTGTTCATAGATGACATACTAGTTTATTCAGATGACTTAGATCAACACCGAGACCACCTAAGTAAAGTCCTTGATATCTTGAGAAAGCATAATTTTTATGGGAAATTCTCTAAATGTGAGTTTTGGATAGACCGAGTCATGTTCATTGGACACACCATCTCAGGAGGAGCGATCACCATAGATCCAGCTAAAGTGTCGGGAGTTCGGGATTGGCCTGCACCGAAGAATCCCTTGGAATTTTGTAGTTTCTTGGGGTTGGCTGGGTACTATCGGTGTTTCATCAAGGATTTCTCAAAGACGGCCTTGCCTTTGACCATGTTGACTCAGAAAGATGTGAAGTTTGTATGGTCTGATATGTCACTACTACATTTTTGGCCAGTAACGTCGCTGCCCATAGCGTCGTTTTTACTAGAATAACCGACCTAATAGACTACTGCATCGGTTTTAACATAAAAATCGACGTTATAGATTTCCCGAGGCAAAAATTTGTTCGATTTTGGCTTCGCGCCTCGATCTATAGGGTCGGTTTTTTAAAATAATTGTTGCTATAGGGTCAACAAAAAATGCGGGCACCACTTTGGAACTCTAGAGTCAGTTTTTATATATAATCGACTTTACATATCCTGATCTATAGCGTCGGTTATACTACAAAACCGACCCTATAAGTCTATTAAAAAAATGGTGCCCGGACTAAACCTATAGCGATGATTTTTTAAGATAACCGTCGCTATAGGTCAGGTCTATAGAGACGGTTATCTTAAAAAACTGTCACTATAGGTTAAGTCCGGACACCATTTTTTTAATAGACTTTTAGGGTCTTTTTTTTTAAAAAACCAACGCTATAGGTCTTCTACATTGCACATATAAGCCCGATTGTAAGGCTTAGGTTTCCATTTGCTGCTGTTGCTACCCCCCCCCCCCCCGGTTTCCGCTCCCGCGTCCGAAGAAAGGCAATGCCGCCTCTACAAAGGTGACCTCCCCCAACCATCTCCTCATCCAAAAAGAGGCAAACTAGCGCTGCTTTCCTTAGACGAAGACGCCTAAGCTTCTTTCCACCATCTCCGACGATGACGACGCTCCTTACCACCATCTCTGACACCATTTTCCTTGGACAACGGCGATGTATTAGGCCTTACATCTCTCTCTGGTGCTTTTTTCCTTGAAAGGTGATGACGCCTTAGGCATTGCAAGGGATGTGTGCATCTCTCTCTGGTTCTTTTCCCGCACAAGCTCCCTCATCGACCGGTTTTTCTCAAGGTATTGTCCTTTCCACCTCACTCCTCCGTTTACGTCTTAATTTCAAGCAACTGACCAGGTAGCACGGCTGTGCTGGGCAGCACAGCCGTGTTGTTTGCACGGTCGTGCTGTGCAGCACGACCGTGTTGACTAAGTTGTAGAATCATCAAAATTTGTCAATTTTGAATTTGTTACTGCTCCTATAAATTTGATATATACTGACCCCTAATTAATACATTATAATAGAATTGAATCGTGCATTTATGTTGTTGCAGGTGCTATTAACTTGTTGTTGACTTGCATATATTTCTTCTTCATCTTACAAGTGAGGTATAATATTCTCATTCTCCCAATGTGCCATTTTATTTGACTAGTAAATCAACCAATAATAAAACTATGTATTCATTCATATCTACATTTTGTTATCAATCACATATGTAATTATTTGTATCGTCCCCAGTTTGGGACTGTTTTTGGATATTTAATCTCACTTAGGATGTAACTGTATAATGTATGTTTAGTTTTGAAGAAAATTTTAGTAGTATTTCCTCATTTATTCTCTAGGTACATATGTGAGTGGTTATTTACTTGACTAACAACTCAACCAATACAAGCGACATGTATTCTTTGAATTATTTATTTTATTATCATTCAAGCAAGTAATCTTTTAAATATACATCATATATCATGTATACCTTATCACTTGCGTTTTTATTATCACTTATTTATCGCAATCAGGATTCATGTTTTTTCTTAACAATGGAGTAGTGAGTTGGAAGAGTTCTAAGCAAGAGACAGTTGTGGATTGTAGAATAGAGGTTGAGTATATTGTCTCTTCTAATGCAACAAAGGAAGTTGTCTGGATCAAGAAGTTCATATCTGAACTTGGGGTGGTTCTGAGCATTAGTGATGCAATTGAGCTATATTATGACAGCAATAGAGCCATTGTACAAACTAAGAAACCCAGATCATATTAGTGTTCCAAACATATAGAAAGGAAATTTCATCTCATTTAAGAGATTGTTCAGTATGGAGATGTGAAGATTTGTTGAGTACCAAAGGAAAACAATGTTGTTGACCCCTTGACAAAAGCACTTTAGCAGCAGAAGCATGATGGTCATGTTAGATCACTTGGGATTAAGATAATGGGTGATTGTGTATGAGTGCAAGTGGGATTATGTAGGTATGTATGCCCAGAGACCCAATCATATGATGATTTTAATGACATGTATTGTAAATGATTTGACTAATAATAATGGAAAAGTTACAATTTATTCTATTTTACTTAGTTATGAGATAATTATGTAAAATAATAAATGTATAAATAGTGATATTATCTCAATGACGTATATATTTTGGTTAAGTACTTGAACAATAAGATCAAATGTATGTTAAGAGTATATCCATCCTTGTTATGATTCGAGTCAGTTATTATTGTGGAATGCTAACAGACAACAATAACACATAAGACTATAGTGTGTGTTGGTTGATGACGAAATCTCATTAGTCATGATATGTGATATCAAACCAAACACATAGATACTTGTTAGAGAACAGTGTATCGAACATGCCCACCTTAAGTGTGATGCATGAAAACCATTACATGGTAGTCATAATCATATCTCATAGTGTTGGGGGTGATTGTGGTTTTCAGACCTAAAATCACTAGACTCGTCACATGTCGTACGGAGTACTTTGACATCATCCACTATGATCCTGAATAAATGTTTCCATAAAGGTGATGAGCGGGTGCATTGTGACACATGGGGATGACTGTGAGTGATGTAGATGGGATTTGTTCCTCCTACATGAGTATGATATCTTGTCCACTCAAGAAGAGAGACTGAGAAATACATGACCATGCTCATGTGAGTCAATATGTCATATTGAGCACACATATATCTCAAACAATCTGCTCTGGTTCAAGGAACATAGATGGAACATTGAAGAGGATGATGATTCCATGCCTCAAGTTCAATCTCGATATTAGTGACAAAGGAACTGCACAAACACGGTAACACCAATCACAAGTTATAGGTTGAAGTTGTTTTCCAACTTTCCAATTTCTTGGATAGTAATGATGTGTTACTGGAAGCCACTCATTGCTTCTGATGTCATATATTAATTATGGGCATTCACTGTCTACGTAACTTGGAACCTATAGGGTCACCCACATAGGATATACTTGGAATAGGAGTTTATGTATAAATGATGTTTAACTTGATTACTAAAATGTTTAGGTGTTCAATTTAAACAATAATTGATTGGCTGGACTCTAAACTGACTAGTTCATGTTGAACTGATTAGTTGGAGTGTCAGGTTGATTGAAATTGCATTGGCTGAATAGTGGTTGAGTTGTGACATGAGGCAACCGATTTAGTCAGTGAGTCGATCGAATCAAGATCTATTATAACCCCATTTTTCTAAATCATGTAATGAGATTTGTAAATCTTCTTTTAAGAAATAAATGAAATCAATAGTTGATTTAATGGTTTGATTTGAATGAATTTCGTGCCTTATTTTCTTAATGGGCCTTATTGGATATTAAGCCCAATTGAAAGAAAAAGAAATGAAAAAGGAATTCAATTGGATAAAGGAATAAATAAGAAAATAGATAAATGAAGAATAAAAGGCTAAGGAATATTTTCCAACATAGAATTTTGAGATATTAAGGTTCCTTGGGGTTCAAGGAACTCAGGATAATAATATAATGGAAAAAAATAGAAAATATGTGGAAAATATGAATAAATAAGTGTTAACCTGCAGCTGAAGGAAAGGAAACATTTTCTTTAGATAATAATCCCAATTTTTTTAGGATGAAATATAAAAGCATAAATGAGGTTCCATTAAAATTTGAATTAAAAAAAAGTTCTAATTTCAGAGTTATTGCTTTTTCAAGTTATCCTCAAAATAGGATTTTTATCTTGGAAAATTGGGAAAAATCCTTGTCCTTTGTTTGAAAGCAATGGATTTGGGCCATTGGGTCTTAATCCACCGGGCGCCACTCATCGTCAAAGTCCCAATGGGGCGCAGACTGTAGGTGAATTACAGGGGAACTTCCCCTTTGATTCTAACCGCACGAGTGCATGTGCACTCATGGGAGGTGTACCATTGTGTTCGGGAGAGAGAGATGAAGGTTATCAACCCTCGGTTGATGACCTTTCGTCGATTCTTCATGAAACGCCCAATTGGGTTGAAGGTCAGATTAGTAGAAGGATCAAAACCCTAAGAGAGTCCCCCATAGCCTATAAATAGGACCCCTTCTGGTTGCTCTCACCAACGCGACCCTGGACGGCTGCTCCCTAAGTCTCAAAACCCTCCCTTGCTCGATTGAGTTCTCTCCAGCAAGGGCTCCGCCTAGCGCTACCCTAGCTCGAGCAACAAAGGAAGGAAGGAGACAACGTACAGTCGTCGTTCGATCAGGGATCACTGTGATCCTGTGCGAGAATCTAACGGTGCTAAGGGAAGCCGGTTAAGTAAGTTGCTCACGACGCGGAGCGTTAGATCAAGATCTGACGATCGCCAGCAAGCAGCAACGTGTGTGATCCTAGTAGTGGAGACAACTGACGTAGAGCATCAGATCAAGACGTGGACCATTGGCTCACCGATTGAACAGCCAGAGAAATTCGGTAATTTGTTCTCTCTAATCGAATAATCCAGAAATAGCCTTTTCTTTGCGAAATTAATTAAAATAGCTAGGAATCTCTAATGGAAAAACTTTATATATGAAAGTTTCTTAGAATAATACGAGGAACAATATAAAAATAGTTTGAGAATCTAGTCATGTCTCATTTTGCAAAAGTACCTTAATTTGATGGAAAAAGGTGTTAAAAGGTAATTAGAAACCCTAATTGTATATAAAAGGTGAATCTTTGTGGGTTACTAGGTTAATTTGAAAAGTATTAACCTATTGCATATTAAAATAGGGTTTTCATCTGTTTGGAATGCACAATTGACTAATTTAGGGTTTTAACCTATATATGAAGAATAATCTATATGGAAACCCTAATTTAGGGAAAAAGAAGAGAAAAACCTTATTGATTTTGAATTATGGAAAAAGGTTGTTAAATAATGATCCTAAGTATGATTAGGAGTAGTAAGGTGAGAAATTTATGGTTTTTATATATAGTTTTGTTAAATAAGGATTCATAATGTTAAAAGTGGAGATAAAACCCTAATTTCCAAGGAAACCCTAAAATTAGAATAGAAATCTGAAGAAATAAGATGAGTTTCGAGAAATAATGATAAAAGGAAATTTATATGTTTATTTTAGGATTTCTATTCATCTTTGCTTGCTTGGTTGGTTTCCCTACTTAATTGATTATGTCACCAAAACTACCTTTACAGGTATGTGGTTAAGTTTATGTTTAACCGCCTTAGTATCACGATGATTGACGGAAATTTTATCAGTTGTTTGAAATAAACTGCTTGGATGACTTTCATTTCATGCAACTATAAAGTGACTATGATTATCACTATAAATATGTGTATATAATTGGCTTAGATCCAGATCCTCCTCTGTGGCTATGCAAATGCTAAAAAGGGTAACCTAGAGTAAGGTCTAGGCTATCATGCGTTAGAAATTGGGCTACCCACGTGTAGTGCCATGAGACTCTATAACACGTCATGAGTTAAGGAGTGGGATACCTATGGGTAGTGCCATGTGACTCAGCCCTAGAAACTATTTCACCTATTAGGTGGGATCATGAAGGGTATAATGGGGATCTACCATAAGGAAAGTAGCATCCAGGTCAACTACAAGGACAGCACAGAGGATAGGATATGCATGGATCACACAATTATATTTAAAACGTAAAGTTGTTTATTAAACTGTAATTGGATGCACTAAGTTGTTATGATTAATTTCATGTTTATTGTTATCCCCCACGTACTAGCTTTATGCTGACCACGTATTTATTTGTCGGCGTTTTAGGTACAAAACCCAAAAAGGACAAACAGTAAATTGTCACATTGTGAATACGTGAATTAAAGTTCAAGGAGGATTAGTTAGAGTAGAACTCATATGTGGATAGAAGTGTAGAAATCCAATTTTTCAAAGGTATGCAAAATTTTATTCATTACAGCTTTTCAATATAGTATGGTAAAGTTTGATAGTTATTAATGTTTATTTGTCGAACCTTAATCTGGAAATTGGAATAACGGCTCTAACCTCTTGGTCTCCCTTAATTGGGGGTTACTGGTAGGCGGGGTCATTACATTTGGTATCAGAGCCAAGGTTCCTCACTTAACCATTAATAATTATTAAATTTTACAAACTCTATAGAACCCAAGGGAGTTATTAGAGGATTATCCAAAAGACCGAGGTGTCTAGAAAAGGATCACGACCGGGGGTTGGCAATATTTTCCTCCACACTGCTAGTCAAAATACGAGGACTCCCGAACCCGTGTGACTGCCTGGCCAAAGTCTTAGGGTATGATTCGAAATAAGATACCTTTAGGACTTTCTCATCTTATTCATCCCTTCTCATCACACATTCTATTAAGGATTTTAAGAGATAGGTTTTTTCTCTCTCTTCCCCACCCTCATGTTGTATGGGTAAGTAAGTTAAGGAGTAAGGAATCCTCCATCAAATTAATAAAAGATGCGTAATGAGAAATCATTGACATAAGTATAATTAGTTTAAATATAAACTAAAGGTATGTTTGTTATGCTTATGTAGATGGCTCATACAAAGACTGTTGCTATTCCTGAGGGCACTGGGAACCCAGCTAGGAGTGGTTGGCCTCCCCGCAAGAGAAAGGGGTATTTAGAGAAGAGAAAGAGGAACCATGATGGTAAATCGTCTAAGAAGAGGAAGAGATCCAAAGTAACCACTCATGAGGTCCCTTACCCTGACCCGATACCCTTTAGCAACCTTGATCAAGAAGAAGACCAAGGGTACGAGGAGCAACATGAGTACGATGAGGTGGCCCAGATGGAAGAAGATCAAGTTGGTGGTCCCGAACCAACCATGATGATCCACACCCCTACTACTTTGAAGATGGAACAACAGAAGAAGTTGACAGAGGCCATTAGTGCTTTGGCCCTCTGAGACATTCCTTGCGGTGAAAATGGCGATCCGCTTCCTGTACATCCTCGACTGGGAGCCACCATCTTGGACTTCGTCGAGATGAACAATGAAAAGTTCTGGGGAGAAGATAAATCTGAGGTAGTCGACAAGGCAGAAGCTTGGCTGCTTGCAGTCGAGAATGGATTATGCATGCTTGAGGTACAACCGAGCAGGAAGGTCCTCTTTGCTGCACATCTCCTAGAAGGAGAAACCAACATATGGTGGGAGATTCACATCCTAGGTTGAGACCTGATTGAGGAACCAATGGCATGGGCTGACTTAAAGATGATCTTCACCGCCAGATTCATCCCTGTCTCAGCTAAGAAGGAAAAGGAAAGGGAGTTCACCAACATGACTCAAGGAAACTCTTCAGTGGTAGACTTCGGGCGTAGGTTTTGAATCCTGGAGCATTTCAGGCATATGATGGATGAGGAAAGAAGGGTGGATCACTTCATAAAGTGCCTTCACCCTGCCATCAAGCCCCTTGTGATGGCATGTAAACCCAAAACCTTCTTCGAGGCTTACAACACTGCTTTAGACATGGAGAGGATTGTGATGCATGCTCATCTTCCACTCAAGGGGTACCTGGGTTTCACTGAAGGAACTCAAGGTCAGAAGAATAACCACAAGAAAGGTCTAGGACATCATCATGCTAAAGGAAGGCATGGAGTAAAAGGGAAACCCCATCAAGAGAACAATTGACCGCTATGCCGCACCTATGGAAAGGGGCACGCCAGTGAGTGTCTCTACAAGAAGAAGACATGCTTTCAGTGCCATCAAGAAGGACATCTACAATTTGTTTGCCCTCTTCCAGATCTAAGAGGACCAGGATAGGTAGCACCCCTACCAGTAGTAGCTCCACCTGTGGCAGCTCCACCTATAGTTGCATCCCCGCCTACTAGAGAGGGAAGAGAAGCTCTGGTGTTTGCCATTGATAATGCGGAATCTCAAGATAATGTGAATCGGTTGATCAAGGGTAATAACCCTTAGAGTTCTCTTTTATGTTTTAAGTTTAAGCATGTAATGGTCTAATGTATGGTGAAAACCAATGTAGGCATGCTTGAAGTCATGGGACATAATGTAAAAGCTTTGTTTGACTATGGATCTACTAATACTTTCATTTCGAGAAATCTTGCAACTATGATTTGTTTGGATATCAAGGATTAAGTGTATGTCTTAGATGTTACCACCCCAAGTGGTTGTATCTTTACATCTCTTTTTTAAACTTCGGTGATACCTGTGAAATAGCAAGATCACGAGTTTCTACATACTTTATCCTTCTTGATATACATGACTTTGATGTGATCATTGGTATGGATTGGCTTTATACTTATTGGGCCAATATTGACTATAGGGAGAAGAAAGTGATCATTAAGAAACCAGGTCACCCACCTTTCATCATTAAGGGTAGGAAAGATGCCACCACCAGCCTATATGTGTCTGCCTTGAAAGAAGAGCGAATGATGAGTAAAGGGTGTCGAGCTTTCCTGGCAGTAGTGCTCGATCCAGAACCCAGTGTGCAACCCTTAGAGGAAATAGAGGTAGTAAGGAGCTATGCAGATGTTTTTCCTAATGATCTACCTGGGATTCCTCCCGAGAGAGAGGTAGATTTTTCCATAGAGCTAGCTCTTGGGGCAAGCCTATTTCATGAGCACCTTACAGAATGGCCCCTGCGGAGTTGCTCGAGTTGAAGAAACAATTACAGGAATGCTAGACAAGGGTTTTACCACCCTAGCACATCACCATGGGGAGCACCAGTTCTCTTTGTAAAGAAAAAGGATGGTTCACTCCGAATGTGCATAGACTATCGGATGATCAACCAAGATACCATTAAGAACAAATATGCTTTACCCTGGACAGATGACTTGTTTGACCAGTTGAAGTCAGCTCGAGTCTTTTGCAAGATTGACTTGAGATCGGATTACCTCCAGTTGAGAGTCAAGAGTGAGGACATCCTGAAAATAGCTTTTCGAACCCATTATGGCCACTATGAGTTTGTGGTTATGCCTGTTGGGTTGTCCAATGCACCTAGTGTTTTCATGAACCTTATGAATAGCGTGTTCCAACCCTTCCTTGACTCGTTTGTCATTGTGCTCATAGATGACATACTAGTTTATTCAGATGACTTAGATCAACACCGAGACCACCTAAGTAAAGTCCTTGATATCTTTAGAAAGCATAATGTTTATGGGAAATTCTCTAAATGTTAGTTTTGGATAGACCAAGTCATGTTCCTTGGACACATCATCTCAGGAGGAATGATTGCCGCAGATCCAGCTAAAGTGTCGGCAGTTCGGGATTGGCCTGCACTGAAGAATCCCTTGGAAATTTGCAGTTTCTTGGGGTTGGCTGGGTACTATCGACGTTTCATCAAGGATTTCTCAAAGACCGCCTTGCCTTTGACCATGTTGACTTAGAAAGATGTGAAGTTTGTATGGTCCGATGTGTGTGAAGCTTGTTTCTAGGAGCTGAAGGAGAAGCTGACCATTGTACCAGTTTTGACTCTACTATCAGGTAATGCAGGTTTCATGATTTTCACCGATGCATCAAAGATGATACTTGGCTATGTGTTGGAACATAATCGACATGTGGTTGCATATGCCTCTCGACAACTCAAGCCCAATGAGGTGAATTACCTGACGCATGACTTAGAGCTGGCTGCTATCATCCATGCATTAAAGATTTGGCGGCATTACCTGTATGGTTCTACTTTTGATATCCTCACTGACAATAAGAGCCTAAAGTACCTCCTAACATAGAAAGGCGTGAACCTACGACAGCGACGATGGATGGAGTACATGAAGGATTATGACTTCACCATCACTTATCATCCAGGAAAGGTGAATGTCGTAGCAGATGCTTTGAGTCGGAAACAACTCAGGTGTGCAACTCTTTTATCCAGTCAGAGGAAGAGTTTAGAAGAGCTGGTAGAATGGTCTCCCCAACCGTTTGATGATCGAGTTTGTTTGGCCAACATCCAGATATAGTCGGAATTGTTGAGTGAGATTGTAGCAGCCCAGTTGACCAGTGGAGAACTTAACAAGATGAAAGTCTTGATGAAGAAGCTTCAAACCCGTCTTTCTTTGCGAATAGATGGAGGGATTAGCTTTGAGAATCATATATGGGTCCCAAATGACTCTTCGTTGAAGGAACATATCCTACAAGAGGCTCATGGTTCTAAGTACACGGTGCACCCAGGAACTACTAAGATGTTTAAGGATATGCATAGGTTTTTTTGGTGACCAGGAATGAAGAGAGATATTGTGGCGTATGTGGCCAGTTGTCTTACGTGCCAAATGGTGAAGGATGAACACCAACAACCTGGTGGACTGTTACAATCTATAGAGATTCTAGAATGGAAATGGGAGCAAATCACCATGGATTTTGTGGTGGGTCTACCTCGGACTAAGAAAGGTCATGATGCGATATGGGTTTTGGTAGACCGCCTTACCAAGTCAGCACACTTCCTTGCCCTGAAGACCACTACCATGGTGTCAGATTTTGCTGAGTTGTATATCAGAGAGATAGTGCATTTTCATGGCGTACTCAGTTCTATCATCTCTGATAGAGACCCAAAGTTTACTTCCAAGTTGTGGAAGTAAGTTCAAGAGGAACTAGGTACAAGGTTGAGATTCAGTACCACATATCACCCCCAGACAGATGGTCAGTCAGAAAGGACAATCCAGACCTTAGAGGATCTGCTGAGAGCTTGTGTGCTCGATTGAGGTGGATCATGGGAGTAGTACTTATCGTTAGTTGAATTTGCTTACAACAATAGTTACCATGCCAGTATTGGGATGCCTCTATATGAATCTCTATATGGGAGACCGTGTCAGTCACCACTTCACTGGGATGATGTTGGTGAAAGGACCTTGTTGAGGTCAGATGAACTCCAAGTGTATGCTGATAACGTCGCTATGATCAGGCAAAGGCTAAAGAGAGCCCAGGATTGACAGAAGTCGTATGCTGATGCAAAGAGGACTGATGTGCATTTCACTGCGGGAGAGCATGTTTTTCTAAAAATCCGACCGCTCTGAGCTATAGCTAAGAACAGAGGAAAGCTGAGTCCCCGACACGTGGGTCTGTTTGAAATATTGGAATGGATTGGCAAAGTCGCATATCATTTGGTGTTACCCCCTCAATATAGCATGATGCATGATGTGTTTCACGTGTCCAATCTAAAGTGATATGTGCAAGATCTGAGCCATGTGCAGAGCATTAAACCCATTGAGCTTCAAGGGAAGCTAACTTATCCTGAGTTACCTTTGTGGATTCTGGATACCAAGGTGAAAGAGCTCAGAAATAAGAATATAGAGATGGTAAAGGTTCTTTGGAAGCACCATGGAGAGGATGAAGCCACATGGGAGCTGAAGGCAAACATGGAAAAGGCATATCCTAAATTGTTTGCTTGATTGTTGAATTTTGAGGGAAAAATTCCTATAAGGAGGGGAGGATGTTATAACCCCATTTTTCTAAATCATGTAATGAGATTTGTAAATCTTCTTTTAAGAAATAAATGAAATCAATAGTTGATTTAATGGTTTGATTTGAATGAATTTTGTGCCTTGTTTTCTTAATGGGCCTTATTGGCTATTAAGCCCAATTGAAAGAAAAAGAAATGAAAAAGGAATTCAATTGGATAAACGTATAAATAAGAAAATAGATAATGGAAGAATAAAAGGCTAAGGAATATTTTCCAACATAGAATTTCGAGATATTAAGGTTCCTTGGGGTTCAAGGAACTCAAGATAATAATATAATGGCAAAAGAAATAGAAAATATGTGGAAAATATGAATAAATAAGTGTTACCTTGCAGCTGAAGGAAAGGAATCATTTTCTTTAGATAATAATCCTAATTTTTGCATGATGAAAAATAAAAGCATAAATGAGGTTCTCTTAAAATTTGAAATAAAAAGAAGTTCTAATTTGGGAGTTATTGCTTTTTCAAGTTATTCTCAAAATAGGATTTTTATCTTGGAAAATTGGGAAAAATCCTTTTCCTTTGTTTGAAAGCAATGGATGTGGGCCATTGGGTCTTAATCTAGTGGGTGCCACTCATTGTCAAAGTCCCAATGGGACACAGACTGTGGATGAGTTACAGGGGAACTTTCCCCTTTGATTCTGACCGCACCAGTGCATGTGCAATCATGGGAGGTGCCCCATTGTGTTCGGGAGAGAGAGACGAAGGTTTTCAACCCTGGGTTGATGACCTTTCATCGAGTCTTCGTGAAACACCCAATTGGGCTGAAGGTCGGATTAGCGACAGGATCAAAAACCCTAAGAGAGTCCCCCATAGCCTATAAATAGGACCCCTCCTAGTTTCTCTCACCAACGCGACCCTGGACAGTTGCTCCCTAAGTCTCGAAACCCTCTCCCTTTCTTGATTGAGTTCTCTCCTGCGAGGGCTCTGCCTCACGCTGTCGTGGCTCAAGCAGAAAAGGAAGGAAGGAGATGATGTATAGTCATCGTTCGATCAGGGATCACTGTGATCTTGCACAAGAATCTAACGGTGCTAAGGGCGACCAGTTAAGTCGCTCATGACGCAGAGTGTTAGATCAAGATCTGACGATCGCCAGAAAGCAGTAGCATGCACGATCCCGCTAGTGAAGACAACTGATGTGGAGCATCAGATCAAGACACAGACCATCGGCGCACCGATCGAACGGCCAGAGAAATTCGGTAATTTGTTCTCTCTAATCGAATAATTCAGAAATGGCCTTTTCTTTGCGAAGTTAATAGAAAATAGCTAGGAATATCTGATGGAAAAACTTTATATATGAAAGTTGCTTAGAAAAATACGAGGAACAATATAAAAATAGTTTGAGAATCTAGTTCTATCTCGTTTTTCAAAAGTACCTTAATTTGATGGAAAAAGGTGTTCAAAGGTACTTAGAAACCCTAATTATATATAAAAGGTGAATCTTTGTGGATTACTAGGTTAATTCGAAAAGTATTAACCTGCTGCATATTAAAATAGGGTTTTCATCCATTTGGAATGCAAAGTTGACTAATTTAGGGTTTTAACCTATATATGAAGAATAATATATATGGAAACCCTAATTTAGGGTAAAAGAAGAGAAAAACCTTGTTGATTTCAAATTATGGAAAAAGGTTGTTAAATAATGATCCTAAGTATGATTAGGAGACGTCAGGTGAGAAATTTAGGGGTTTTATATATAGTTTTGCTAAATAAGGATTCACAATGTTAAAAGTGGAGATAAAACCCTAATTTCCAAGGAAACCCTAAAATTGGAATAGAAATCCTAAGAAATAAGATGAGTTTGGATAAATAATGATAAAAGGAAGTTTATATGTTTATTTCTGAATTTCTGTTCATCTTTGCTTGCTTGGTTGGGTTTCCCTACTGAATTGATTCTGTCACCAAAACTACCGTTACAGGTATGTGGTTACATTTATGATTAACCGCCTTAGTTTCACGATGATTCACGGAGATTTTATCAGTTGTTTGAAATAACTACTTGGATGACTTTAATTTCATGCAACTATAAAGTGACTATGATTATCACTATATATAAGTATATATAACTGGCTTAGATCTGGATCCTCCTCTATGGCTATGCAAATGTTAAAAAGGGTAACCTAGAATAAGGTCTAGTCTATCATGAGTTAGAAATTGAGCTTCCCACGTGTAGTGCCATGAGACTCTATAACACACCATGAGTTAAGGAGTGGGCTACCGATGGGTAGTGCCATGTGACTCATCCCTAGAAACTGATTCACCTGTTAGGTGGGATCATGAGGGGTATAATGGGGATCTACCATAAGGAAGGTAGCATCCAGGTCCACTGTAGGGATAGCGCAGAGGATAGGATATGCATGGATCACACAGTTATATTTAAAATGTAAAGTTGTTTGTTAAACTGTAATTGATTGCACTAAGTTTTTATGATTAATTACACATTTACTGTTATCCCCCACATACCAGCTTTATGCTAACCGTGTATTTGTTTGTCGGTGTTTTAGGTACAAACCCCAAAAAGGACAAACTGTAAATTGTCACATTGTGAATATGTGAATTAAGTTCAAGGAGGATTAGTTAAAGTAGAACTCATATGTAGATAGATGTGCAGAAATCCAATTTTTCAAAGGTATGCAAAATTTTATTCATTACAACTTTTTAGTATAGTCCGGTAAAGTTTGATAATTATTAATGTTTATTTTTCGAACCTTGATCCAGAAATTGGAATAACGGCTCTGACCTCCTGGTCTCCCTTAATTGGGGGTTACTGGTAGGCAGGGTCGTTACAAGATCGGTCAAATGGTTGGTTCATGTGATGAATTTCATGGTTCATTGATCAATTTGATTGGATCAAGGATTGTTGTTGACGTCATATTGTGCATTAAAGCAGATATTAATTTCCATTACAATTGTGATTGGGAAACATGATGAAATGACCGGTTCAAGGGTTGAACCGATTGACTCAAATTCCAACCAATCGATTCACCTATGAACCTACTATTTTGCCAGTTGACCATTTTTCCATTTGCAGGTTGTGAAAATTCATGAAATTTCATCCCCTTCGACTCCATCTGAGACTGGAAATCCTGACATTGACCCTCCTATAAATAGAGGGGTACTGGGGGATTCTCAGACACATCAATTAGCTCTAAATTTTTTGTCTTCTCTAGTCATGGTAACTGAGAGAATCCAAGAAAATCCTACCTTATAAAGGGAGGGATAGTAAAGGTGATCAATTATGGGAGAGCAAGTTGGTGCTAGTACACCAACTAGAAAGGGACAACTCCTTCCTATTTATTCACCTAGAATACTAGGAGTTCATGGTCATCTGTGTGGACTATTATAGAGGGAAAGAGTCCATTTCCTACCGCTCAGAGGATAAAGTCAACTACTTTTGAACAACCAAGAGGCTAACGAAGAAATTCTCTAGATGCAACTTGAAGAAAGGCACACAATACAGTGAGGGAATTGCATTGTACTTGCTCCAAGACTGGGTATAACCTCTTAACCATCTTTTCCGTTACATAGTTGTTGGCATGATCTACTAGTCAAAGGGGAATATGGTAGTTAAATTTTTGTTTTTGTTGCGTGCTCTATCTCCATATTTCCCTACACTTCCCTCCCCTTGTTGGATACCCTGTGTTCTAGCACTATTCCTAAGTCACCATCATGTGACATGTCTCCAAATTCAAAACCAGATGAGTGTCCTCACATCTCTACAAAAAACTTATCAAGACTAGAAAGGTAGTCTTCAAAAGATTATCCATATATCATAAAATAATCCACTAATATATTAAGACAACGTTCAACCATTTTGAGGATAAAATGGTCAGAATAATCGCTAAAAACTTGTTGAGGCATTACGTAGACCAAAGGGCATGTGACGGTAAGCAAAAGTATCAAAGGGTCAACTGAAGGTTGACTTGTCTTGATCCTATGGTTCTATGAAAATCTTATTATACTATAAATAAACGTTTAAAAAAGCAAAAGTGTGAGTGTTCATCAAGTCCCTTAAGAATTTGGTCGATAAAGGGTAAGGGGAAATGGTCTTCAAGTTGGATGGCGTTCAAATGATGTTATCGCAAATACACCACCCTCTCACTAATGTAGTAGAAATTGGTTCACTAGAAAAAATAGTAGTGATAGTTAACCCTCTACTTTTTAAGAATTGTCTCAGTTAGACTAATCCATCTAGACTATGAAATAGCATAGATTATACCTTCTAACAAAAGATTTACTACCTCTTTATTCACTACATAAATCATTAGGATATAGATGCCTTTGAGGTTGTGCCACCGTCTTTTCTTCTTCTTCAATGTGGTTCTTGTATTGGCATAAGGTGGGAGAAATGCCCTTTGTATCAGCCATAGACCACTCTAATGTAGTGATGTGGAACTTCAAAACTACAAATAATTCTTCCTCCTCTTGAAGATTTAAGCATGCATATATTATAATTGGGATATTTTGATCTACGGCCAAGAATGTGTACTTAAAATGTAGAGGAAGAAGCTTCAATTCCAAGTTAGGAGGATGCTATAGAGATGGTACCAATGGAGGTGGTGGTGGTTTTAGATCCTCAAGTTATTTGTATAGAAACATGATAGTACTCTTAGGAATAAGGAACACTCATCAATGAGATGGTAGCGTGTGAAGTCATCCACTAGATTCATGAGACAAGCTTGTAAAGGTAATTGATGATATGAATGAGTCATAGAAGAAGAGAAAACATCATTGATTCTTATTGGGTAGACATCATCCTCTAGTCCTCGCGATATTCACTTCTTTTACCAAAGAGATTTTCTTTGTATGTGCTATTATTTCCACCTCCAAGGTGCCTTGGTCCACCTATTTCATGATGTGCAAAATGTATAGAAATGGTTTCCTTAAGAGAAGAGACACCTCATTTTGGTATGTTGAACAACCCATGACATTGTGCCTGCTTATGGGTTTTTTGTTGTTATTCAGTAAACTTTATATCAAATCAATCATCCTAAAATTCCAATTTCAGTCTACCTCTACCCAGTTCCAAAATAACATCAGATGTGGCCTGGAATAACCTACCTAGTAATAGTTCATTTCCATTTCCATCCTTCATTCCCATGAATACAATATTCATTGAAAAGATGAACTTGTCTACCTTCATTAGGACATCCTCTCATATGCCCAGTGGTCTGACAACTGAATTATATTCCAGTTGAATTGTCATGTTATTTTTTCTTAATTTGTTGAGCCCAGTCTTCTTGAATTTTGTCAATGGCATAATGTTTATGCTTGATCCTGAATCACATAGTGTCTCCCCAAACTTGATGTTGCCAATGAAGCATGATATGTTGAAGCACCCAGGGTCCTATTATTTCTATGACAACTTTCTCTATATCAATGCACTAATTTCTTCTCATGGTACCCAAAAATATGAATAAGCTATCTTTCTCTTTGTATTGATGATGTCTTTAAAGAACATGACATAACAAGGATTTTTTTCAATGTCATCCACTAATGGTAGGTTCATGTGGAGTTTCTTGAAGACACTTCGAAACTTCTTGAACTGTTGGGCAACCTTTTTTTATTTTCAAGCTATTAGCAAAGGATTACTTTGTTATATTGATGAGGTGTAATTCATTACTCTTTTGAGGATTTGGATTCCCTAATGTCCTCATCTTTGGAAACTTGTTCATGTGGTGAGGAGTGTATTAGTTGTTGGGAAGATGCTTTATCTGTCAAAATCACAATCCTGGATGATGATGCATTTGAATCTGGAGTCGCTACTTGCTCTTTTACCAAAACTTTACCACTACATACAATGACTACTTTGGCCTATAGGTTATTGTGTCGAATGTCGTGTTCCATGAAAATCCTTGCTGAGTAGGCTTCTTCATTATAGCCATATTTGCTACTATTTAAGAAATTTGGTTTTCTAGACTGAGGAGTTAGGCTCCTTGATGTGGATATCTCTTTGATTGGTCTAGGCAAGCTTCATTCTTGGTTATAGAAGTTTCATTTTTTCTCATACATTTGCCAAACATATCTTCTAACCTATCCATCCTACTAGGGCCTCTTTCCTGCTGATTTTGATGTAGAATGTTAACCTACTATTGCGGAGATTGTTGTACCTATAATGGATCCTGTTGAAATTTTTTAAGACCCTTCCAAGAGAATTTCGGATCTTAGTTCAATGAATATTCATGATTTCCATTGTTGTTCGTTTGCCTCAAGTACATACATTCCTCCTCCCCACCTCCAGGTCAGGTGTTGGTCTTCTGGTCTAGCTTGTTGGTAAATTGTGCCATCTAAGATTTAAGAGTCATGACTTCCTGTGATTCCATGGCTCTCCTGGATGATGTTGGTGCTTCATACTCTTCTCCTTAATAGTGTCTCCTAGCCATGATATTCAAAATCTCATGACCTCGTGTTTCCTTTTTGTTGAGGAAAGATATTTCTCCTGCACACTCAAGAGAAGTCTTCTCCCCGTTGTGCAATCCATATTAAAATGTCTTGTCTGGCCAAATAAATAAATCCCATGATGGGAGACTTTTCTTAGTAAATTTTGAAATCTTTTCCATGCCTTAGAGTAGGATTCTTCAGCCTGTTCTTTGAATATGTAGATCTTTCCTACCAAATCATTAGTCTTTTATGGTGGGAAATACCTCTCAAGGCATCTATCATCTCGTCCCAAGTCAATTTACTATGTTGGAATATTGAGGAACAATGCATTAGCCTTATTTGAAAGAGAGTATAGAATGGTTTTGGGTAAATAACTGGGACCATGTCAAGCTTTAGCATATCACATAACTTGATAAAGTTGTTTTTACATACTATTGGATTCTCATATATGTGCCCATGAAATGCCAATGATTTAATTAGTGCTACAACCCTGGGTTGATTTTATAAGTGCCAACAGCTATATGGAATTTAATGGGTCCCAATTGAGCTATCTCCAAAGATTCCTTGATTTTCTCCCAAAATATCTATTCCTTATCAGATTCACATACATATTCATCACGATCTTCACCATTTTGTTCCATTTCTTCTATTTGTTCTGGTTGTGCATGGAGGAGTTTGGATGGGCATCTCAGATGAAGCCCCAAACTCACACGCTTTGTCTAAAATCTTCTCTTGGTCTACACAAGGCGATGTTGAGCATCCGTAATCTATATCCCAATTATGGACCATGAACTAGTACCTAAAAATGCACTTTTCCAATTTAAATCACAAAATATTAATCATGTAACCGAAAAAAGAATTATCAATGATTTACTACTCAAAGAACAATTAAAAAGAGTAAATAAAAATGACCTCGAGTGGCTGATCATAGCACTCGTAGTCCTAGTGTGTTGATCCCCTATAAACAACACCAAAAACTTGACACATGTATGGTGTGAATGTAACACGCAAGTGTACACGTCGCTTAATATAGTCCAAATAGGCCTAAGTTTTAGAAATCAGAGAATCGCTCACCATATTATATTGGTAAATGAACTGAACCATATAGGACAAAGAAAGAACCGACTGGTGGTTATTTAACTCAAAACATGAATTAGGACCACAGATTATCTGTGGCTACAAGAAAGATTAATTGAATTCCTTAGAACTTGTGGTTTCACCATGTCACACATTGCAATTGAATTCTCTGTCTATAATTAATTGTTCTTATTATAAACTAAAGACATGTAGCTAGAATTACCCGCTCCTACAGAAAAATATGCTACCCAAACTAAGATGAATTCCACTCCAGTGGAAGTTTAGTAACTCGGTCTAAGAATTATTGATTTCCTCTTAACTATTCTTTCATACTTCTTAGACCTGTTCCAAAACATGTTATTAGCTGTGTGAATATATGACTTTTCTAATTCCTAATCCCTCCCCCTAAATAATTAAGAATCTAATACTTTTATTATGTTGACCAATCATAAACAAATCATTAATGATATCATAGATTCATGTTCAAAATAAAGGAAATTGTATTATAATTTCATCAAATTATAGTATAATAATGTATTGATCTACTCCTAGTTCATAGGGAAAAGAGGGGTTTAGCCCCACATGTTGATCATAAAATCACTGCAAAAAGAAAAGAAGAATGATAAGCAAAACATCATAAAATTGATAATAAAAAACTCTTGGATAAGTTGTCTCAACAATTTCTTCAAATGAACACCATGATTAGCAGCTTTCTAGGTGAAAATATCTTTTCTAGAAGTCTCGGATCATCTGATTAACAACTATCTCTTTTGTCTACTCTCCCCATGTATTTGTATCCAAAACATATCTGATGTTCAATCTCTCGATGCCCTCCTTAGGTCATAAGTTAGGCCCCCTCACTTCATTCACACCCATTGGATCTAAATTAATTTCATATTTGCACTAATTGAACTAGGTCATTACCATCAAATAGGTGTCAGTGGTATTGAGTTATTATACCTTTTTTCCTTCTCGATCTACATCAGTACCACTTACAGATGCATTGGTAGCACTGAGTTGATTCTCATGAGTGTCTGGATGTTAGAGTCTATACCATTGACTTTGCTATCAATGGCACTAAAATAATTAATCTTCATTCCTAATTCTCTCTAAACCCTCAGTTGGTACCAACTAATTTGAATCTTGGTGGCTTTGACGCAAGGATCGATAGCACCAAGTTGCTTCTCAATTTCGTTGATGTTTCTCTCCATATTTAGTTGTTGGGCATAAGGTGTCAATACAATCAAAAAGTGAGTCAGAGGAACATAGTTGATTAGTAGATACTCAAATTGCTTGAAATAAGAGTTATATCAACACAATTTTGAGGAAACAATGATAAAAATCATGTATTTTGATAGAAATGAGTAATAACTTATGTGTGACTGATTCAAAGGCTAATAAATAGAAAGAATAGAAAAAACGTGTCTAAATGAGAATATTCATGCCTAAAGAGTGAGAAAATAACATGTGAAAAGCAATATAAAACCAATGCATTTGTGGCACCACAAAGGAGATAGAAAGACAGTTTTTTCATGCTCATGTCAAATCACAAAGGAATCATTTTAGGGTATATAAACTCAAGTTAGAGGATGGCACCTAGTAGAATGAGAGGATCAAGTAGCTCTAAAGGTTGTACAATAATACACAAAAATACTCCATTGAGAAGGAAGATAGGGTATAGGAAACTTTATGGTTATTTTACATAGATTCTTAAGTGATAAGGACAATCAAACATACTTATAGAGATAATAGAATAGGAGGTTCATAAAATCATGTTAGAGATGGATGATGGTAGTGCACCTAGTCATGATGGTTTCATTGTTGCTTTGTACAAAGAACCTTGGGAGCACGCTAGAATAGATGTGATAGAATTCATTATGAACTACATGAGTGGTAAGCACATCCATGAAGGGTTGAATTATGTTATATTTATACTCATACATATGTTGACAATGAAGAACACATATCCAAATTTAGACAGATTTGTGTGAAAAATGTAGCAATGAGGCCTACCTCTGAGCTTCTTATAACCAATATCACACCACTACTATCTGGCTCACATCCCTAATTGGGATGCTTTTATCAAAAATAGGAATGTTAGAGATAATATCGTGCTCTCTCATGAGCTCATGCATGACCTTTAGGGATAAGATAGGAAGATATAACATCACCCTCAAAGTAGGTGTGCCTAAATAATTCAATAAGATGAGAGGGGGTTTCTTGAAAGAGGTTTTGTGTTTCTAGGTTTCAATCGTAGGGTCACTATGATAATTTTGAGCATAATTTGAGGGACGTGATTGTCTAGCATGATAAATGGGAGGATGGAAGTTTTCTCACAACATCTATAGGTATGTAGTAAGGAGATACTCTATTGCCATCTCTTTTAAGCTTTGCATAGCAGGCTCTAGGAGGGCACATTTCTAGATGGGTGAATTTGGAGAACATTAAAAGGTTCATAACGAGGGGAGGGGTAGCACATTCTCACCTATGTTTAGTGATTACTTCCATCTTTTTTGTCAATCTATGGGGAACCACTTTTGATAAGGTATGGGAGATCCTTAACAAGTTTCCCTAGAATCATGCCTAATATTTAACTAGATAAATTTATGGTCATTTTAGGGTCCAAATCTGGGGAAAGGTGTAGAGAGATATTAGAAGTTTGGGGTTGTGGCTACACCCAAGAACCGATTCAATACCTACATGATCTCCAATACTCAGGACAGGTTCTAGTGAACCGATCCTTAACAAGTTTACACACTCTGTAGCTCTCTCTCTCTCTAGGGTTCGCTCTCTCCTCTCACTAGGAACACTCCGGCAGCTGCTGCTGGGGGAGGGAGCGTCTCCCCTGGCGTCTTCCTCCCCCTGGCTCTCCTGGTCTCGGTGTGTTGTCGACTGGGTTGTGCGTGTTGATGTGGCTCGTCAGAAAGAGGGAGTTGTTGAAGGGCGTTGACTCGGTGGTGAGGCTTGACGAGGGATCTTGCGGTGCCGCGTGAAGCAGATCCTTGGCCAGTGGTTGGGCATGTCGATCCGGTCAAGTCCTTTCCGTTCAAAGAGTGACGGTTGGGAGACATCCCTTCTCAACCAGATATGGCTTCCTCATTGATGTGTTATCTCGCAGGTGATGGAAGGGCTCGCCCTCTCCTTCATCAGCACCTATCAACCCCGCCCCGAGTGAATCCTTGGCTTCCTGGAGGACGATGGATCCTGACCCTGCCCTAGCTTCTACGTGGTGCTTTGGTGGCGGTTGGGTTCTTCGGTCCCTCTACAGGAGATTGGTCGGTCTCCTTGGCATCCGGTTGTAGGATGGGTCGGAGACCAGGGTAGTCCTTGTCGGCGACGCTGGCTACTATAACTCTTCATCAAGCTTTTGTGCAATCAGGCGTCTAGGTGTGGTTAGGGGCAACTCATGCTTCCCCTTTCCTCCCTGATGTTCCGGCTGCTGGCCCAGTGTTGTTGTGCGATTTGGGTCAAGGCGCTATCAGGATCTTGCTCGGAGGTTGCGGATGGCGTTCCATCTACTGGACTAGTTTTCTGGAACGCCCTGCAAGTGTTCGTGGATTTGCCTCTGTGCAAACATGCATCCTCTAGGCTCTCAGGACTTGGTGATGCAGCTGATCTGGGGGTAGGGGCTGAAGCTGCTCGATTCTCTGTCTCCTCTTTTTTCATTTTGTGGGTGTACTAAATGCTAGTAAAGAGAGGCTTCAGTGGTTCCAGCATCCGATCCCCTGGTCTCAGTGTTGCTTCAGTGTTGGGCACTGATGGGCGGCTTGGTGGCGGTGGTTCTTCCGTCCTGCCTCATTTGATGCAGTGTCGTTCACAACATGCTCGGCGGCTTGCCCCTATGGGCAAGGGTTCAAGCCGGTGGCTGGGTTCTATCCTTGAAGTCAACCACAGCTAGTAGTCTTGGCCTATGCCCACATGCTCCTCGTGAGGTGCAGCTGTGTTAGGCTGAGTTTTGTTCTCCTCCAGTCAGTTCCTCTGATCAAGGGAGTTAGGAGTCTTTTTGCTGATTATGCAGATTGGGTTTTCACTTGGTTTGGTAGAGAAGAGTCCTCATGGTTGTTCTTTCTTGATGGTACTATCGACCCTAGTGGTCAAGTTTTCTTCAGAAGACATGATATCACATTTTGAAGGTGTTCTTATTGTTAGTTGACTATTTTGTCTTTTGTAAGCAGTATTGTAGCTACAAGGTAGTTGACAGTGTAGGATAGGTTGAAGTGTCATCTATTCTTTTCTCTCCTTCCTGGATGTCCTTTTATAGGACCTCTTTTGATTCCAGCTTGTTGGGATCATAGTTTAGTTCTGCTGTTTGGGGTTTTGCCCCCTATGTGCTAGTTTCTAGCTTTGTTGTATGGGGTACTTTCGTGCCCAAAGTTTTGGTTTTATAGCAACACATTTTTTTGACCGACCAAAAACAAAATAGTAAACAAAATCAATTGTAGGATGCCATAATGGCCTATGAAAATTATTTCCCCTTTACAAGTAAATTCACATAGGTCAAATCAATTCTAACCATACCACTTTAGATCTTGTGGGTGTGTGATGATCAGTAGCTATTACTATGGCCATTATGAGGAGGATTAAAATATTATTATGGGAATATAGAGAAGGTTTAGGAGGAGACATTGGGTCAACTGGGGGAGAATATCTACACCTAAAGTGATGAACGTTTAGGAATTACTAAATTAAGGACCAAGTTCAACAATTGCCTAATAAAAGTATCCTGGGGAATCCTAAGAGAGGAATCCCTACGGGAAAAGTTGTGGATCAATAAATAGATGACATCAACATGGGTGGAGGAGAGAGAGAACCCATGGTTCCTTAATAAGGATAGACATGCATATGTATATTAGAAATGATAACAGGATATTATCTCATATATAATGGTAAAATCCAGATGAGATATAGGCTGTGGAGATATTCCATTCTAGATAATGGTTTGGGATGATACTTGCATGGCACATTAGAATTTGGATCATGTTATTATGGACCCAACACCTAATATTAATGATGCATGCAATGGTGTGGGATCTTGGAATAATGAATTCCTTAGTAACCTTATGTGGGGAAGGTGTGGAGTGCTTAGTTAGAGGGGTTAGCCTAGATTTTGCTAGAAAGGACACAACTATTTGGACTCTTAAAGAGGATGGTGCCTTATCTAATTCTTATATATAAGTGTCTCTCTAGGAAATCCATAGAGTACACGATGAAGTAGGACTAATTAGATTTTCCTAGAACACACACCTTCCCCATTAAGCTAACATTGTTGCATGGAAGTTCCTAAATAAAGTGGTTCCCAAATATTAGTGTATCAGGGATTGCAACATACACCTAGCTTGAAGGTGTGAATCTTGTAGGGAGATCAGGATCAAAACCCTAGAGAACCTCTTAAAAGATAGTGATATGATGAACCATGTATGGACTAAGGCTGATACGATGATAGGGGTTCCCTCTCACAAGTGGACCACCCCTTCTTAGAGGACTAGGGTCATGTTGCAACTTGGCCTCAAAATAATTATGGTTAGGATTGACGAGGGGCATGTTTCCATAAATCATACATTGGTGCATTTGGGTGGTCAGATGTGTGATTGGTTGTGACACGGTAACATGTCCTTTGAGTAGGTATGGAGAATGGTTAGTAATATATCTTTGGTAAGTTTATGGGCTTGATCCTTCATGAGACAAGAGTCCCATAGGGCTCGCAAGTGGATGGGAAGAGGTGGATACTACACTTAATATACGTGTATAGGTGTGTAGGTGCAAAGATATTAGATGGGTCAAACCACCATTGAAGACTACTAAGTTTAACTTTGTAGGGCTCCATTAAAGGAACCCAATATACTTCCTGCTAGATAGATTGAGGCTTTAGTGGGTGATTAGGATTCATTTTGGTGAGTTTGTGTGGTTTCATGTGACCTTCTCTTGAGCCACATTCATTAGGATGCTACCTAGAAATCCTATATATTGGATTACAAGTTTGTGTTATTATATGTTTTATCAAAATACATGTGGAATATGACAACCAAAAATTGATAGGGTTTTGGGTGAGGAAAAAAGGTATACCTTCGAGATATTAATGATGATGTTAACTGACAAAAACAATGCTTATGGACAATGGGAGTCTATGCCATATGATATACAAGGAGTCCAACATGTTGGCCTACATATTTATAGAATATGGGGTTGTATTGGCAGAATCGTACACCTTCTACACATGTTAGTTTGCCACCACTAGTGAGGGGAGTATATCTGATATAAGGTCATGACCTATCATACATTAGGAGTGAGATGGGAAGCTCTAGAGAAACCCTTGAAAATAAGGACTAATATTTTTGCAAAGGTACATACACACTTATTGTGAGGATGTTATATTATTTTTCTTAAATAGTGGTTTCTTTTATGTTTCAAGTTCGTTCGATGTAGATTTGATAGTTGTAATCTCATTTCATGAAAGTGGATGATGCATTTTGTATTATCTTTGAATCAATTCCCCTCTGGGGAACATGATGAATAGAATTCTCTGAAAGTTAATAAAAGAATTTTTGGATGCCTATATAAAGCCACAGACAATAGTTGTAAAAGTTAAGTTATTTTGTATTTTCATGGTGTATTTTCCTATAAGAATAGAAACATGTGAATAATATATTTGTCTACTTGATCTTTTCTAACCTCTCTATCCTATTTGTGGGAAATCCTTGTCTTGTGTATTTGTTGTGGATGTACAACAAGGTTGCATTTCCAAATTGTCTCTCCCTGATCAAACACGGTGTCACATATTCTAATGAAGGAACATCTTATGTGTCTAATTCTCCACTACCATTTTCAACACATACCACTACATGAACACCCCAACCTTTTTTGTCATGTAATGGTTGTGTATCCACCCCACACTAATGATTTGTTGGGCATACTTTCCAGCCATCCAATTTCAGCCATTAGTAAATAACAATCAATGTTTTCAGAACCAGACCAAACCATCCAGTTTGACTAGTTAGACCAGTAAATAAGAGGCTGATCGGTCTAGAAGTCTAGAAAAGTAGTTATGTTTTCTTCGCTGGTCCAACCGGTTCAAAACACGGTCTAACCAGTTCAACTAGTTCACCAGACCAAACTAGTGGTTCCAATAGAAGAAAAATTAAATGTATAATACAAAAATAAACTCATGGCTCACATAAATAATACCAAATTCTAATTACATAAAAGAGAAAAGGTGTTTTATTTGTGAGGATGGATGGGGAATCATGTGTACCTGACTAAGTGTATCTTATATGTAGCTATCTTCATTTTTGATGCTTGTACAACTCTATAAAACAATCGAATCTTACAGATGTGATGCATACCCATTAGATAACATGTGTACCAAAAACCATATGAGTTTGACATTAGGTATATATCATCATCATCAACAACAACAAAAATAACTAAGCCTCAATCCCAACCATGTTGGGGTCGGTTACATGGATCCTTCTTTTCCAATCATCTATGTTATGGGTCTTACTTTTATCAAGATGTAAAGATTCAAAATCTCTCTTTATAATCTCTTCCCAAGTTAATTTAGGCTTGCCTCTAATTCTTCTAATTGTGCTTCACTGAATAACCTTGATTCAAATAGGTGCACTCGTCGGTCTATGTTTCACATGACCATACCATCGTAGACGGCCTTCACACAACTTGTCCTCGATGCTCACTACCCCACTTTGTTTCTTATATAGTCACTCCTCAAATGATATTTTCTTGTCTTCTCACACATCCATCTCAGCATAGGAATTTTAGCCACATTCATCTTGTTGAAACCATGTTTTTTCACTACCCAACATTCACTCCCATTGTTATAACCACATTTTTGCTTGTTTTGATTGAAATACAAATTTTCAAATAAAAGGGATTTGAATGGAAAATTGTATGCTTTGTTTTCAAGTAATGGATTATGTTGCAATTTCCCTTGGATGCATGATTTTGTGGTTATATTGTTGTAGTACATCCAATTATGATAAAAGGGAAAAGAAATAAAAGAAATCCTATAATAAGTAAAAGAAAAAAAAGAAATAAATGATAATTGTGTGCATATGTGAAAATTGTGTAGAATTTTCTAGAATGTGGTATGGATGACCAATATTAATTAATTTTTGGTTCCACTTGGTTTCTAATAAGAAAAGAAATCAAAATATAGAAAATATAAGGGAAATAAAGAGAAAAATGAATTTTAAATGCATAATATATGCCTTATAAGTGAATGGCTTGCATATGAAGAAAAGTCTCTTTTATTGTCGAGTTTTGGTTCCAAATTTTGCAACAAGTAGTTTAAGTCATTAAAGACTTTCCCTTAAAATTTGGGATCGAAAGGATTAATAGATTAAGAGGTATGGATTACAAAAAAATCATAAAGTGCATGTATTAATATATAAGAAATATTAAATGTCACAAATCCTATTTCTAAAAGAATTATCTATTACTCTTTGCATGGAATGAAGGCCATTGGATTTGGGATCCAGCGGTGGTTGTGTCATCTCTTACCTCAGCCAAAATTAGAAACAAAGACTCAACTAAGGAAACTCCTTGCTTGATTTTCTCGCAAACCAGTGTGTATACAAATCTACCAACCTCTTCAAAAGATTCAGGAGAAGAAATTGCGCTATTTCATCTTGGGTTTCAATACCTTTGGAAGGATATTAAGCTTTTCCCTAAATCTCAGCCTTCTCGCCAACCATACACCATAGCCATAGGCTATAAAAGGTGATACACTCCTTCTGCAAAACTACAGACTCCTTCGTGGGATGCTACGAGACCTATAGACTAAGTCCCAACTGCCAATTTCTCCTCTAGAGACCCTTTTCACCTACATCTTCCTTGGATCACCGCTAGAGACCCTATTGTTTGTTCTAGCAACTCCGTCCAACACTGGGACAATTAGGATTGTTGGAGAAATTGAGTAAGCATGGCAAAGGTCTTGATATCTTGGTTGATTGATGGAGGGGGTTGAATCTCAAATTCAACCACAGAGTTGACCATGGTCTGGCACTATATCATGAGCAGGAGGTGTCTCCCAAGGTTGAAGAAGGGAAGAGGCATATTTACCTGCCTACCCAATAGATGCATGAGAACCAAGCTTGAGTGAAAGAGGGTGAAAAGGGGAATTCACCTTGGCTTGATGCCCACCCACATGGAGAAAGATACACACATGGCTAGAGTCAGTTCGTGGAGCCCCGATACATGTGGAAAAGGAAGAAGGAGATCAAATTGTTATTGTGGTTCTCTAGTATTGGTCTAAAGGTAATTAAATTGCATAAATCTTAATAATTTTAGGGTTATCCGATGAGGACAAGTAATATATGGTTTTTGATGGGAAAAATATGTAGGATCCACTAAAAATGAATTCAAGGCCTAAATCTACTTAAATAAAAAAAAGTGTATAAAGATGATACCTTTAATAGTTTTAATTAATTATAAAACCTAAGTTTTTAAGATTAATGGAACTAATGATGTTCCCTGACTATTATGAGAAAAGCATAGACGTTTTACATAAAAAGGAAAGATTAGATCTAATTGGATGATATGTGCTCATAATTAGGGTTCCATGGTTATAAAAGTGCATCAATAGATTTAGAAAACCTAATTCTGATCATTATGAGGTTTAATGAATTTAAAATCAAGAAGGCATGAAAATGATGTTCTTGAACTAATTTGTGGACAACGACCCTTAATTTTGATAATTTGAGTAATCAGGGGTTTTATAAGTTGAAAAGTACTTTTAGGGTTTGTTGACATAAAAAGGCGTACAATTGGAAAATAAAAGATTGGAAACCAAGAAACCCTAAGGAAACCCTAATAAGGATTAGAAACCTTAGAATGGAATCCCAAGTCAATAAAAGATGTTTGGATGCAATTATAACAATTAGGTGTTATAAATACTTTTTAGGATCAAGTTGCTTGGCTTGGTTGATTGGACTTCTAGATTGGATTAGATATCTTGCAGAGTTTTGAGACTACCGAATCAAGGAATGTGGCTACGAATAAGATTACTCGTCTTAGTTTCACGGCATTTTCTAAGGTTTCATCGATTTTCTTGAAATTAACTGCTTGGATGAACTAATTCTTACAACAATAAAGTGACTATATATATATATATATATATATATATATATATATATATATATATATATATATATATATGCATGACTAGCTCATAACCTAATCTTCCTCTGTAACTTTATGTATATGTGAGAAATTGATGATCTAGGTATTGGTCTACCATGGGGTAGGATCAAAAGATTATCATGAGTCAAGGTTTGGTGTACTTTTGGGTGGGACCATATGATTATAGAGCTCTAGGTCTAGGTCTACCTTTGGAGTAGGACCAAAAAGGGCTATTTAGGATCTACCATATGAGAGAGGTGGTATGCATGTCAACTATAGGGGAAGCATAGAGGTTTGGACAGATCAGGATTGAGTAGTTACGTTTTAGACATACAGTTTGATCTGTTAAACTATAATTTTGTTGCAATATGTTGTTACAACTATATGCAAGCATTTTGTTTCCGCTACTTAACAATATAATTTGTTATACTGACCAACATTTTGTTTGTCAATGTTTTAGGCTAATCTCTTGCTATGTCTATAAGACTAATGAAAAGTGGATATTCAATAAAAAGGTGACATTGAAAAAGAACAAGGCTATATAATGTTGAAGGATGGGTAAAATCATGAAATCCCATTTTTTAAATGGTAGGTAAAAAGAAAAGAAAAATTATGTCTTGCATTAAGCTTAAAGTGGTAGAATTTATTAATTATTTTTTGTATTTGCAAAACTATATGATCCTATCTGGGATAACGGATCTAGCTTCTTAGCCTTCCTTAATTAGGGGTTGTCGGGGTGGGGTCATTACATTTCATATCAGGGCCTGGTTTTTCCATGTAATCTCTAATAATTATTAAATTTTGCAAATTTTTTAGAGCCCAAAGGGAGTTATTGGAGAATTTTCCAAAGATGGAGGTGTCTAGAAAAGGATCATGATGCGGGGGATGGAAAGATTTTACTCCATCTCACTAGTCGGTTTATAAGGACTCCCGGAACTTGTGTGACTACCTGGACAAAATATGAGGATTTGACTCAAAATAAGATACCTCTAGGATTTCTCATATACTTTCATCCCTTCTTTACCCTCTTTCACCGGACAAACTTTAAGTATGTAAGGTTTTGTCTCTCTCCACCTCCTCTTGAGTTTTGGGGTTAAGAGTGCTAGGGATTAGGGAATCCTTTGCCAAATAATAAAAATGGGCTTAATGATTAAGAGAAAACATTTTATGGGTTTCTCCCCTATAAAAGTAAACCCTAGATGGAACTAGGGCCGGTTTGGGAAACACCTTAGTAGGATAAGAGAATCAAAAAAACCTATGGTACATGTTGTAGATCTAACCTCAACCCAAAACCCTAATCCTGGGGTATGAGCAGAGTAGAAGGAAAATAATTGTGTCACCCTAATAAAAAGTAAGCAGTGGATAGAGAAAGAGAGAACCCAATAAGTTAGATGCCTTAGTTTGTCCATGTATGCACTTATGTAGGTTAGGCATGCATTATATATGTAGAGGAGTTGAGTATGCATGTGAAACATATACAATAAGTGGTTGCATGACCCCTAGTGCAACTTTTGGTTATGCTGACCCGACCTATGGTGGGACATCCTTAAAAAGGAGAATAGATTTACAATAAAGATAACATCCTAAATGGAAGTTTAGTTGTGACCAAAAAGTCTAAGATCCTCCAGGTATGAACCCTAAAAAAAGGGTTTTCCCATGCAGATACGAGTGGGTGGTAGACATGCACCTGTGGGAAGTGAGCGACATCCAGACTAGCAATGAGATTAGTTCTAAGCCAGAGGGGTGATGCCTATTGGTTTGGATTATGACATAGGCATATTGGAGGAAATGAATGAGAAGCTTCGTGTTACATAATGAGATAATATGGTTTATGTTGACCTTAGTTGGATTTGAGAATTTGACTATAGTTTTGAAGTTGGACATTAGATTTGATAATACAAATATGTACGCTTCATCATATAAGGTAGGATAAGTGATTATAAGAGGTGCATCTGTAGGATCCTCAATCTCGTATACAATGAGGGACCTCTAGCATTAGGACTAGTTATAGGGTTAAGTCCATAGAGAGTGAGACCCAAAAGGAGAAGTTTAAACTCCAAGACATGAGGTATTATGAGAAATATTTTTATGATATGTCGTAAACCAGACTGGCCCTGAGTGAATGAGTTAGGTTATTGCATGCATGATCCCTAGAATCTTATTGTACACTAGACGTCCTTGAAAGGACCAAAACCTATAGGCAAAGAGAGAGGATTCTTATACCCATGCATATATAATATGAGTACCTACCATCTCAGTGAGGGAAAGAGAGTCCTAAGATCCAGGAGATGTAAGTAATGGTAATATGATGTGAAGCCTTAGACTTATATTGGTAGCCCTTGTGTAGGACTCTAAGGGTTGGTTACGAGGAAGGGAAACTCGGGAAGAAAAAGCCCTATCATATTTTGTTTTGGTACGTTCTTAAGAATGACTAATGCAAAGGAGGTAAACTTGAGGTTCCTAGACCAAAGAGGGGAAGTAGCAGTATCTGGTGTATATAATGCTCACAAGGTTTAGTGAGTTCATAAGCATTATGCATGGAACCCCCCTCAAGTTTTAGGATAAAGGAAACCCCACTTGGACTGTGAAATATGATTGATGAGCCACTCACACAAGTTGGTTTGAAACTGGTCCAACATTGAGAGATGAGGAATGGATATGACATAATGGAAAACTAAGAAAAGGATTAATAAGTTCTCAGCTTGCTAGAAACATGCATGGGTAGAATGATAGGACATATGCCTACATGTGATGATATAATGTTTGGATCCAAGTACATTTTTGAACCTTCGTGTTGCCGAGCATTAGTTTTATCTTGTCCTGGGAAGGTCCCCTTTTTAAAATAGTGAGTTCTAAAATTAGTTTAAGAACTGAGGTAACATTAAATGTCACTTAAAAGAACTTGAGAGATTAAGTGCATGAAGCATAAAGCACATAGATTGAATATGATTCTTTAGACCCAAGTATGACCATCCCTAAGGGACATGAAGAAAAGTCAATATGGAAGTGACCGGTAGAATGGGACCAAGCCCATATGGGTAGGTCACCATGTTTCCCATAAAGGTCCATAAGGAAAACTATGAGTGCCTATAGAGATGAAGGAAATTTGGGTGAGAATTCTACAGTATACAATGTGCTTGGATACCATTAAAGGGACCAAAAGAAAAATGTGTGATGAGATAAAATAAAGTTATGACAAAACCCTAAGTCAATCCTAAGGTTAAGAAGGGATGAGACTGATGGGAGTGGGAGTTAATTGATGCCTAAATGCACAACACTATATGATCGGGATGTAACTGCAATGTTTTCCTGAGGCCCATGGGAGGTTGGCCACCTTCACAAGTTCATGTGGCCCAAGGGGCAAATGTGAGAGGCACTCTCTAGATGCATAAGGATGAGATCACTCCAAAAGTACCAGCACCCTAGAGACCTTGAGGAAATGACTAAGGATCATAAATAGGAGTTGTGATAAGACTCAAAGGTTATGAGAAAAGATTTCCCTATTGGTGGTATTCATGGCTTGGAGACATGTGGAGGATGGTCCAATGCAGACTTGAGATTCAATTGGTGATGTGTGATACACTGTCTCTACTCTTAGAACAAGATAAGCTTTGTATTTGGACTTCATCCAAATGCTTATTTCATCTTGTTATGAGTGTGAGAGATGGAACATACACATGCCATATTAGGAATAGAAGATATTTGAGGAATAAATACCTAAGTTGAAATCTTTTTATGATAATCTAGAATTGGAGGAATTATAACACCCATAGAAGGGATTTCAAATAAATCATTTGGAAGCCTAGGTGAACATTATAATCACCAAGTTAAAATTTCAAAAGAGGATATATTATCAAGTGGAGTCTATTGGTATAAGATTGAATTAGGTGATCAAAATAACGGATGTAAGATCTTGAAATACCTCATGACTCGAAAAGACTTGAACTTGAGATAAAGGCGATGGATGAAGTATATGAAAGACTATGATTTTACCATCTCCTATCACCATGGGAAAGCTAATATATTAGAAAATGCTCTTAGTCAGAAGCAGCTCAGGTGTGCAGCTGTCTTATCTAGCCAGTGGATAGAACTGGAAGAGTTTGCTAGGTGGAATCCATAGCACGTAGAAGACCAGATATGTGTGGCTAACATATAGATAAAACCATACCTACTGACTGAGTTGGTAGCTACCCAATTAGTCAGCCCCGAGCTTGACAAGATGAAAGGTTTGTTGGAGAAACCTCAGACACATCTCTCAGTGGGAGTAGATGTTGGAATCATGTACAAGAGTTGTATTTGGGTTTGTAAAGATTTGCCCTTGAAGAATTGTATCTTGCAAGAAGCTCATGGTTCTAAGTACAAGGTACACTCTTGTACTACATACTAAGATGTTTGAAGACTTGCAATGATACTTTTAGTGGCCTAGGATGAAGAGAGACGTAGTGGCATATGTGGCCATTTGTCTCACATGCTAGATGGTGAAGACTAAACACCAGCGACCCGGTGGATTGCTATAGTCGATTGAAATTCTTGAGTGGAAATGGGAACATATCACCATGGACTTTGTCGTGTGTCTCTCCAAGACTAAGAAAGGTAATGATGCAATATGGGTTGTGGTAGATCTCTTTACCTAGTCAGCACATTTCCTTGCTTTAAAGACCATTGCCAAATTGAAAGATCTAGTTGAACTTTATAATAGAGAGATAGTACCACATCATGGTGTTATGGGTTTGATTATTTGTTATTGCGACCCAAAGTTCACTTCCAAGTTACAAAAGCAAGTGCAAGAAGAACTCGACACTAGACTAAAGTTCAGAACAGCTTATCATCCCAGACTGATGGACACTCAGAAAGGACAATCTAGACTTTAGAGGATCTGTTGAGAGCATGTGTGTTCGATTGGGGTGGATCATGGTAGCAGTGCATGCCCTTAGCTGAGTTTGTTTACAATAACAGCTACCAGGCCAATATCGGGATGCCTTCGTACAAAGCTCATTATGGGAGTTCATTTTAGTCACCACTTCATTGGGATGGTGTTGGTGAGAGGACCTTGCTGAGTTCATAGGAACTACAGTTGTAAGGTGATAAAGTCACTTTGATCAAGAAAAGGTTAAAGAGAGCTCAAGATCGACAGAAGTCATACATTGATGCGAAGATGAATGGCTTGCACTTCATTGTGGGTGGTGTGTTTCTAAAAATCCAACGCCTCCATGCTATAGCTAAGAACAGAGGAAAGTTGAGTCCCCGATACGTGGGCATGTTTGAGATTTTGGAACAGATTGATGAATATGCTTATCATTTAGCCTCACCCCCTAGTATAGCATGATGCATGATGTGTTCCATGTGTCCAATCTAAAGTGCTATGTGAAGGACCCGAGCCATGTGTTGAGCATTGAACCTAATGAACTCGAAGGGAAGTTGACATACTGTTACAACCCCAACTTTTGGGTTCATTTGGTGAGAAATGTAATTTCTCATATTAAAGATATTTGAACAAATAATGATATAATTTATTTTGAATAAATGAATTACATTTACAATAGCCTTGATGGTTGTTTTGTGGGCTTTATTGGCTATTGGGCCCAATAACAAGGAAAAGACAAAAGGAACTCCATTATTAATAAGAAATGGATAAAAGAAAACTGTAGAAACCTCTAGAAGGTAAAAGAAATCAATTCAAAGGTGGATTTCGTGCCTTTTGGGTTCCTTGGGCCCCAAGGAGTTCAAAGTTGCAAAGATAATGCAAAAAGAAAAGAAAAGACCAATTAAATATTTCTTTATTAAGAAAGAAATTGAAAATAATGATAAAATATGGGAAATAAGTGAAAAGAGATATAATTGAGTTATCTTTGATGGATTTTCGTATCCATGAGGTTTCTTATGTTAAAAGGAATTCCAATGAGGAAAATAAAAAGAAAGATAAAGAGAAATGCTCAAAAAGAGATATTTTAATAAGAAATAAACAAGATAATGGGAAATAATGGAAATAGATGCATCTAGAAGGATAATAAGTGTCCACTAAAATGTATTTTGAAATATTAGAGTTTCTTGGGGTCCAATGAGCCCCAATGGAGAAAAAGAAAGCTAAAATACCAATAATAGAAAATAAGAGGATAATATGATGCCTAATGAATGAATTTTGTGGTATTGTTAAAGAGGTGGTATTTTCTATTAAGAGAAAATATAATTTCATGACCAATGATTAAAAGGGCAAGTACTAAGTGAATAAAAGAAGTGATTTTCAGAATTCTAATATCTAAGGAATAAAGATTATCAAAAAGATAATTAAGAGAGAGAGGAACTTGCTTCTTAATGAAGGAATCAGATTCCTAGTAGGAAAGAACCTTATTTCTTCATGAGCAAGCATCCTAGCGTGTTGTTACCCTCACCTATAAAGGGGGTAAGACCTTGGGTCGAGTCCAGAGGATCCCATACATCTTTCTCTCCTCTTCTTCCACATTTTTGTCCTTAAACCCTATCCATGACGAGCGGCATGGGCATGAAGCTAGATGGAGCCAACGCAAGGTTTCGATAGACGCCTGGTGTACCACAATGCCAAGGAGCAGCATAGCCCTCAAGGTTGTGCTCTAGAGCATGCAGAGCAACAGAACCTAGGCTGCAACGTAGGGCGTGGAGAGTGGGAAACCAGCCATGCTAGCTACGGCCAGAGGGTGCTTTAGGTGCACAAGGGGGGGGCTAGGGCAAGGGTTGGCGGCGAATTCTGTGGTCTAAGTAGGAGAGGGTAGCCCCGTGCAGGGCTGCAAACGGCAGCCAGGTAGGGTTGATCGGAGGTTGAAGAAGACGATCAACCATTGGACCAATATGCCCCTCTACGGGCTGAAACACCCACAACGTAACCAAGGGTAGAATAATCATTTCGAAATGTTTTCCAAGCAGTAAGTCACATTGCATGGAAAGGGGACACATGACGCCCTCTGATTGGATCAAGTAAATTAATTTTACAAAAATTGTATCTCCTTATTCATAACTCCTATGGTAGCAAATAATATATGCATTTTGCTCATAAAAACGAGAGGAATTCATTAAAAATAGTTTTAGAGGCTAATTCCTCTTGTTATTCGAAAAGTAGTGTAAGTTATCAACTTTAATGAATTAAAGATTAAGAAACCCTATTTGGAGATTATTAATGTATTTAGTAGGATTTAATGGATGATTAAAGTTGATATTAACCTACTAATTGTAAAAAGGTATGTTGATAATAAAAAGGATGAACTTTGCATGTAATTGGTTCAATTTAGAAATTCATATGCTTTAATGGGCCTTGAAACCCTAATATTAGTAAATGTGACTCATAATGGTTTTAATTATTCAAAATTGTGAATAAAGTGGAGATATGATAATTCCAAGCTATTTCAAGTATAAAAGTTCCTAATTGTGGATAAATACCCTTAATGTGGTAATTAGGGTTTTCTAAGGGATAAAGGTAGAATTAATCATAAATAGAGTTAATATGTGAATTGGACCACAATAAACTATGAATTATTGATAAATAAGCATAATGATCTTGTCATGGATTGAAAGGATAAAAATTGTAGCTTTAATGTAAAAGAGGATTAATGGACTTAATTGATGGTTAATTATGCTTTTTCTGATATCAGGGTTATATGTTGTTAAAAGATTACCATAGTATTTTTCATGATGAATAGATGAGATAATTAGGGTTTGTGATATTTTGTATAAAATTATGGTTTAAAATAGTAAGAGATGAAGGGAAACCCTAATTGCAATGAAAACCCTAAAAGTGAACTAGAAACCCTAGGAAGCGAGGTAGGTTTAGTAGATCTTGATGGCATGATTAATAATAGGAAATTGTATGCATATTTTAGGATCTCATAATGTTCCTGCTTGCCTATTTGGATTTCTTGATTGGATTATTCTATCTCAAATCAACCTGACAGGTATGTGGTTACACTTATGAATAATCGCTTTAGTTTCACGGTGATTCCCGGTTGTTTTATCGGTTACCTGAAAATAACTGCCTGGATGACTTTTATTTCATCCAACTATAAAGTGACTATGACTATCACCATAAGTATGTACACATGAATGGATTAGATCTTGGTCCTCCTTTGTGGCTTTGCTAATGATGAAAAGGGTAACCTAGTAAAGGGACTACTTGTTAAGTGGGACCATCAGTTTATTAAGAGTTAGGGATTGGGCTACCGATGGGTAGTTCCATGCGACTCTTTAGCACACTATGAGTTAGGGATTGGGCTACCTATGGGTAGTGTAATGCGATTGAACCCTAGATATTGATCTACCTGTTAGGTAGGATCGTACGGGGTTTACTGGGGATCTACAATGAGGAAGGTAGCATCTAGGTCCACTGCAGGGACAACGCGTAAATGGATTGAGCAGTTATGTTGAAAATGTAAAGTTATTTGTTAAATCATATTTGATTGCAATATGTTATTATCATAGTTGCTCGATTATGTTTCCCCCACATACCAGCTTTATGCTAACCGACGTTTTATTTGTCAGCATTTTAGGTACAAGTGAGAAGAACAAAAAGTAAAGTGGCATATGTGGAATTAAATATGAATTAAAGTTCAAAGGAGGATTAGTTAGAATAGACTCCATGTGGATAGAAGTAGATATCCAAGTTTTTGAAAAAGGTATGAAAAGTTTAATTTTATTACAGCTTTCAGTTTAGTTTGGTAGAATTTGATAATTGGTATTGATTATTTGTCGAACCTTTGATCCAAAAATTGGGATAACAACTCTGACCTCTTAGTCTCCCTTAATTGGGGGTTACTGGGAGGTGGTGTCATTACATTTGGTATCAGAGCCTAGGTTCCTCATTTAATCTGTAATAATTATTAAATTTTACAAAATATGTAGAACCCAAGGGAGTTATTAGAGGAATTTCCAAAAGACAGAGGTGTCTAGAAAAGGATCACATCTGGGGGATGGCAAGATTTTCCTCCACACCGCTAGTCGGAATATGAGGACTCCAGGATTAGTGTGATTACCTGGCCAATGTCTCAGGATTTGACTAAAAATAAGATACCTTTAGGACTCTCTCATCTTGTTCATCCCTTCTCAACTCAAATGTTGATAAGGATTATAAGGATTAGGGTTTTCTCTCTTTTCCTCACCCTCTTGAGGTATGGGTAAGGTTGATAAGGTTTAAGGAATCCTTCACCAAATTAATAAAAAGTATGTAATTAAGATGTCATGGACATAAGCTTAATAGATTAAGCGTAAAAGAATAGATACATGCTTAGGTCATATGACATAAATTGTCATGCCCTTAGGAGAGACCTGAGGCTAGACCTTCTTGTCAGGAGGATAAGTAAAGAGAATTAGTCTTATAAGTAGAGACCTGGCACCTCCTCTGAATATGGTGTTAAACCTAACCCTAAGTGAAGGTTAGAGAGAGAGATGACATAAGGAGTTAGATGTCATGGTAGACCAGGTGTCTGGATAGACATGCCTTGGATGCCATATGAGCCATAAGAGGTTGGATGACTGAGTACCTTTAGTGACCCAACCCTGGGAAGGTTCGTGCATGTTAAAGTGAAGGATAGATCCTTCATTGATTAGGTCAGAGAAGGACCTATAGGAACCCCATGATTTTATATGTGCATGGCATAGTAGGCACCCAGAATATGTCTATAGAGTGAACAGTAGGTTGAAACCCTGGCCAAGGGAGTATGCTGGATATCTGATGAGATAAGCATAAAGGGGTTGGGATAACCTTGAGAAAACATAAGTTTGAACGTAGGCTTCACCATGTAGAGGTATGCTTGTGAGCTTGATCCATCTTCATGAAGAGAGGACCTCTAATAGTTAGGCTAGTTGTGGAGTTAGCTCTAAAGAGAGAGAGTAGGACCCATGTTAGAAGGTTGGAAGCCTAGACTCTGAGATATGAGGGACAGTGGGGAGTTGAGGATGATGCAACCTAAGTGGATGGTAGTGTTTTCCTCATGCTTGATCCCTAGAGGCCAATGGTATCTGGGTTTCCATTAGAGGAACCAAACCCTAGAAAGAGGATGAGGTCACTAGTACTTATGTGCTAACAGGTGTTTACCTTCTGAGATAGGAAGAAGAGTTCCTTAGACCTGGAGAGGTTTCGTAATAGGTTGTGAGGCCTTGTACCTTGTTGATTGTCCTTGAGGAGGACTCAACTCTGAAGTGTTGCTCGAGTAGAAGGATGACAGAAAGTGCATGTCATGCCTTATACATGCTTGATTCGTGGTCAAGAGATTGAGCATGCAAATGGACACGTAAAAGTGAACCTAGGGTTCCTAGGCCTAAGAGGGGAAATGGTGTACCTGATGCTCATGATAAGATTTAAGTTTCTATAGATTCGAGCATGGTACTCCTCATGTTTATAGGAAAGGGAAACCCCTTAAGTTTAAGGTATGTTTGATGAACCCCTCACAGCTAAGTTGATGACATGGGAAGGTATGATCTTGATCTAATGCTGAGGAATGAGAACAAGTATGACCTAGCATGGTTTTGTAGGTGGTCTGCTTTTGCCTTAGTAGCTTGCTAGGGGTAAGCACGCTCATGTAGATGTAAACCCTAGACATAAGGACGTTTGTGACCTTGTTGTCAAGTTTTATAGTTTCCTCCCATCGTGGGAGAGGGACCCTTTGGTAGGGTGTATACCAATTTTGTGGGTTTTAAGGAAACCCAAAGAGGTCTCATAGGATCTTGAGAAGCTAAGTGAAAAGTACATAGTATGAGAATGAACATGTAGACCCATAGATAACCATCTCTAAGTGCATGTGGATGGGGCCTAACCAAGGTAGGCAGGTTGCCATGACCCCTATGAAAGGATGAAAGTCACCCACAAATGTAGAGAGAGAGATAATGAAGTCTTGGGTGAGGTTCTAAGTTGTACATGTACTATGATAGAATCTTAAGTCTATCCTAGGTTCACGTAGGGATAAGACTGATGGAAGTGGGAGTTGCCTAATTCCTTAGTTGCACATGACCTTAGGGTCGGGAGGTAACAACTGTCATTGTCTGAGGGCCATGGGTTAGGAGATTGATCACCTTCATGAACTCATGGGACCCAAAGGGCATATGAGTAGGGCACTCTCTGGATGCATGAGGGAAGAGGGATGACCCCAAAAGTGTCGGCACCCTATAGACCTAGAGGAGATGACCAAGGAATGTGTGTGGACCCAAGTAAGTTGGAGACCAGTTTTCCATGGAAGTAACTTTGATGTTTGTGATATAGAGGCATAAGCTGCACGTTTCAACTTAGATTTAAAGGTGTAATGGCAGGGTGGGATGTACCATCTCTACTCTTGGAATAGGAAGAACTTTGTATTTGGACTGCAGCCAAATGCTTGTTTCCTCTTGTTATGGGAGTGAGAGATAGGACAATACGCATGCCATACACTAAGGATAAAAGATGATGTGAGTTGGAATGTTGCTATGAGGTGTGAGGACAGAGATGATAACATACCCTAGTGGAGTGAAAGATACATGGATGGTTTACAAACATTAAGAGAAACAAGATAGTCATCTTATGAGGATGTTTTTAACATGAGCTATGAGTTATACAAGGTTGAGTTAAAAAACCAAGATAATAAGCTCAGAGTTTTCTTGATGAAGATAGACTTAGAGTTGAGATGAGATAATAAGTGGAGGTGTATGTCTTTAACTTTACCTAACACCTAAGGATGTGAGGTGGTAATGGATGCTTTGGATGGGATACAACTACCTAGTTTAGATGGAGGCTAGAAGAAGTTGTTAGGTTAACTCTCAATTGGAAAAAGAGCTAAGTTTGGCTAACACTCAAAAGTAATAATTTTGGTTGATCAAGTTAATGGTTGTTTGGTTAGCCAGCCTAGGTCTTATCATGATAAAAGGATGGTTGTAGAACCTCATATGCACTTCTCTAGAGGAAAATGAAATGAAACCCCGACTAGAGTGGTTTAGGGTTTCTGAGGATCAATCTTGAGGAATCATGACATGCAGGAGATCATGATATGCCTTGGTACTACAAAGATAGTAAGTGATAATAGTACTTTAGATGCTTAAGGTGGCGTTGCATGTGGTATGTTTCCAGGAATGAAAGGAGGTAAAGGACGAACACCAGTAACCCAGTGTTTTGATATAAAGGATAAAGAGTCCCTGAGAGGGAATGGGAGTTCATCACTATGGATGTTGTAAGTCTCCCCTAGACCGAGGAAGGTCGAGATGCAATATTGGTTATGGTATATCGCCTTACCTAGATGACATGAGAATGAAAGAGTATTGTCAAGGGACAGATCCGATTGAACTACATATGAGAGAGATGGTTCAACTACACCATGATGCAAGTTCAAAAGTTCTTGAGTATGACCTAAAGATTCACTTCCATATGGTGAAAGTAGATACATGAAGAACTCGGTGTTAGTACAGTTTATCACCCCTAACTAATGGTTAGTATGATCCAGACTAGAAGGTCTAATGAGGGCATGTGTGTTCATTCAGGGTGATACATAAAGACAGTTCATATCCTTTATAAGATGTGATGATAACCACCATAGCCAGTGTCGGGATGTAAAGAAGCTCTACAAGGGAGGTTGTGTTGGTTACCACTTCATTAAGATGATATGGGTGAAGGGACCTCATGAACGTCAAGAAAGGACCACAGTGTGTGCAAATAAAGTCACTTTGATCATGCAATGGCTGAAAGGAGCCCAGGAATGACATGAGTTGAAAGCTGATGCAAAGCAGACTGACATGCGATTCACTGTGGGGGATATGTGACATGAAAATTTGGCCCCTCTAAGTTATAGCTAAGAGAGTTGAGTCCCCGATGCATGGGTTCTTTTGAAATGGTTTGGTTAGATTTTCCCTTAACCCTCAGGATAATGTGATGTGTGATGAGTTCCATGTGTCCAATTTTGAGCACTATGTGAGGTACCTGGACCATGTGCGGAGCAATGAACCTACTGAGCCCCAAGGGAGGCTGAAATGACATGAGTCACTTGTGAGGTTTATAGATGCCAAGGTGAAAGAACTCAGAGAAAATAATATGTGATGATAAAGGTTCTTTGGAAGTGCCATGGATAGGGCAAAGCCACATAGGGGCCAATGATGGACATGGCAAAGTCTTATCCTAAATTGTTTGTTTGCTTGATAGAATTTTGAGGGGAAAATTCCTATAAGAGGGGAAGGATGTTACAACCCCAACTTTTGGGTTCATTTGGTGAGAAATGTAATTTCTCATATTATAGATATTTGAAAAAATAATGATATAATTTGTTTTGAATAAATGAATTACGTTTACAATAGCCTTGATGGTTGTTTTGTGGGCTTTATTGGCTATTGGGCCCAGTAATAAGGAAAAGACAAAATGAACTCCATTATTAATAAGAAATGGTGAAAAGAAAATTGTAAAAACCTCTAGAAGGCAAAAGAATTAAAAAAAAATGGATTTCGTGCCTTTTGGGTTCCTTGGGCCCCAAGGAGTCCAAAGTTTCAAAGATAATGCAAAAAAGAAAAGAAAAGACCAATTAAATATTTCCTTATTAAGAAAGAAATTGAAAACAACGATAAAATATGCGAAATAAGTGAAAAGAGGTATAATTGAGTTATCTTTGATGGATTTTCATATCCACGAGGTTTCTTATGTTAAAAGGAATTCCAATGAGGAAAATAAAAAGAAATATAAAGAGAAATCCTCAAAAAGAGATATTTTAATAAGAAATAAACAAGATAATGGGAAATAATGGAAATAGATGCATCTAGAAGGATAATAAGTGTCCACTAAAAAATATTTCGAAATATTAGAGTTTATTGGGTTCCAAGGAGCCCCAATGGAGAAAAAGAAAGAGAATATACCAATAATAGAAAAGAAGAGGATAACATGATGCCTAATGAATGAATTTTGTGGTATTGTTAAAGAGTTGGTATTTTCTATTAAGAGAAAATATAATTTTGTGACCAATGATTAAAAGGGCAAGTACTAAGTGAATAAAAGAAGTGATTTTCGAAATTTTAATATATAAGGAATAAAGATTATCAAAAAGATAATTAGGGGAGAGAGGAACTTGCTTATTAATGAAGGAATCAGATTCCTAGTAGGAAAGAACCTTATTTCTTCATGATCAAGCATCGTAGGGCGTTGTTACCCTCACCTATAAAGGAGGTAAGACCTTGGGTTGAGTCCAGAGCATCCCACACATCTTTCTCTCCTCTTCTTCCACATTTTTTTCCTTAAACCCTATCCATGAGGAGCGGCATGGGCATGAAGCTAGATGGAGCCAACGTAAGGTTTCGATGGACGCCTGGTGTACCACGATGCCAAGGAGCAGCATAGCCCTCAAGGCCGTGCTCTGGAGCATGCACAGCAGCAGCACCTAGGCTGCAGCGACGGATGCAAAAGCTGGGCCTAGAGAGTGGGAAACTAGCCACACTGGATGCAACCAGGGGTGCTTCAGGTGCACAAAGGGGCGGTGGACCTAGGGAAAGGGTTGGTGGCGAGTTCCGTGGTCTAAGGAGGAGAGGGCAGCCCCATGCAGGGTGGCAAATGGCGGCCAGGTAGGGCTGATCGGAGGTTGAAGAAGACGATCAACCATTGGACCAATATGCCCCTCCACGGGCTAAAACACCCACAACTTAACTAAGGGAAGAATAGTCATTTCGAAATGTTTTCCAAGCAGCAAGTCACGTTGCATGGAAAAGGGACACATGGAGCCCTTTGATTGGCTCAAGTAAGTTAAAGTTACAAAAATTGTATCTCCTTATTCATAACTCCGATGGTAGCAAATAATATATGCATTTTGCTCAAAAAAATGAGTGGAGTTCATTAAAAATGGTTTTAGAGGCTAATTCCTGTTGATATTCGAAAAGTAGTGTAAGTTATCAACTTTAATGAATTAAAGATTAAGAAATCCTATTTGGAGATGATTAATGTATTTAGTAGGGTTTAATGGATGATTAAAGTTGATATTAAACTGTTAATTGTAAAAATGTTTGTTGAGAATAAAAAGGATGAACTTTGCACATAATTGGTTTAATTTAGAAATTCATATGCTTTAGTGGGCCTTGAAACCCTAATATTAGTAAATGTGACTCATAATGGTTTTAATTATTCAAAATCGTGAATAAAGTGGAGATATGATAATTCCAAGCTATTTCAAGTATAAAAGTTCCGAATTGTGGATAAATACCCTTAATGTAGTAATTAGGGTTTTCTAATGGATAAAGGTAGAATTAATGACAAATAGAGTTAATATGTGAATTGGACCACAATAAACTATGAATTAATGATAAATAAGAATAATATCTTTTCATGGATTGAAAGGATAAAAACGGTAGCTTTAATGTAAAAGAGGCTTAATGGACTTAATTGATGGTTAATTATGCTTTTTCTGATATTAGGGTTGTATGTTGTTAAAAGATAACCTTAGTATCTTTCATGATGAATAGATGAGATAATTAGGGTTTGTGATCTTTTGTATAAAATTAGGGTTTAAAATAGTAAGAGATGAAGGGAAACCCTAATTGCACTGAAAACCCTAAAAGTGGACTAGAAACCCTAGGAAGTGAGCTTGGTTTAGTAGATCTTGATGGCATGATTAATAATAGAAAATTGTATGCATATTTCAGGATCTCATAATGTGCTTTCTTGCCTATTTGGATTTCTTGATTGGATTATTCTATCTCAAATCAACCTGATAGGTATGTGGTTACGCTTATGAATAATCACTTTAGTTTCACGGTGATTCTCGGTTGTTTTATCAGTTGCCTGAAAATAACTTCTTGGATGACTTTTATTTCATGCAACTATAAAGTGATTATGACTATCACCATAAGTATGTATACATGACTGGCTCAGATCTTGGTCCTCCTCTGTGGCTTTGCTAATGATGAAAAGGGTAACCTGGTAAAGGGTCTACTTGTTAAGTGGGACCATCAGGTTATTAAGGGTTAGGGATTGGGCTACCTATGGGTAGTTCCATGTGACTCTTTAGCACACCATGAGTTAGGGATTGGGCTACCTATGGGTAGTTCCATGCAACTCAACCCTAGATATTGATCTACCTATTAGGTAGGATCATGTGGGGTTTACTGGGGATCTACCATGAGGAAGGTAGCATCCAGGTCCACTGCAGGGACAATGCAGAAGCTGGGATATGTATGGATTGATTATTTATGTTGAAAATGTGAAGTTGTTTGTTAAATCATATTTGATTGCAATATGTTGTTATCATAGTTGCACGATTATTGTTTCCCCCACATACGAGCTTTATGTTGATCGGTGTTTTGTTTGTTGGCATTTTAGGTACAAGTGAAAAGAACAAAAGTAAAGTGGCATATGTGGAATTAAATATGAATTAAAGTTCAAAGGAGGATTAGTTAGAATAGACTCCATGTGGATAGAAGTAGATATCCATGTTTTTGAAAAAGGTATGAAAAGTTTAATTTTATTAAATCCTTTCAATTTAGTTTGGTAGAATTTGATAATTAGTATTGATTATTTGTTGAACCTTTGATCTGGAAATTGGGATAACGGCTCTGACCTCTTGGTCTCCCTTAATTGGGGGTTATTGGGAGGCGGGGTCATTACACATACCCTGAGTCACCAGTGAGGGTACTAGATACCAAGGTGAAAGAGCTCAGGATTAAAAGATAGAGATGGTAAAGTTTTTTTGGAATCACCATGGAGAGGATGAAGCCACATGGGATCTGAAGAACGACATGGAAAAGTCTTACCCTGAGTTGTTTTGTTAATTAGTAGAATTTTTAGGACACTCTTTCTACAGTAGGAGAAGGATGTTATGACCTCAATTTTTCTTATATTGATTGAAATACAAAATTTTCAAATAAAAGGGATTTAAATGGAAAATTATATGCTTTGTTTTTAAAGAATGGATTTGTTGCATAATGTCTCTTGGATCCATGATTTTGTGGTTTATATTGTTGTGATGCATCCAATAATGATAAAAGGGAAAATAAATAAAAGAAATCCCATAATAAGTAAAAGAAATAAGAAATAAAACATAATTGTGTGGATATGTGAAAATTGTGTATAATTCTCTAGAAAATTGGTATGGATGGCCACTATTAATTAATTTTCGGTTCAACTTGGTTACTAATAAGAAAAGAAACCAAAATAAAGAAAATAGAAGGGAAAGAAAGAGAAAAATGAATTTAAATGGATAATATATGCCTTATAAGTGGATGACTTGCATATGAAGAAAAGTGTAACAACCCCCCCCCCCGGTAACCCCCAATTAAGGGAGACCAAGAGGTCAGAGCCATTATCCCAATTTCTAGATCAAAGGTTAGACAAATAATCAATAATAATTATAAAATTCTACAAAACTATACTGAAAGATGGTATAAAATAAAAATTTGCATACCTTTTAAAAACTTTGGATATTTAGTTCTATACACACCTTGAATCCATTCTATCTAATCCTCCTTGCACTTTAATTCTTATTTTCACAATATGTCACTTTACTATTTGTCATTTTCAACATTGTACCTAAAACATCAACAAACAAAACGTCGGTCAGCATAAATGAATATGCCGGTATGTGATAACAAACAAAATATCAAACATAAGGCTAACAACCTATTTATCACAATCAAGGTAGTTAACAATTCAAATTACATTTTTAATGTGTCAATCTCCACCGCTTTTGCCCTAACCCTGGAATACCCCCATTAGGGTTTCTCTTTTTCCATTGACTTAATACCACCTTCTCAATCTCGAGCTTGGTGCCTGGGGTCACCTCTCATGGTGCCCATTAGTCATGCAACAAAGACCACCTTCTCAATCCCAATCTTGGTGTCTGGGGTCACCACCCATGGTTCCCATGGGTCTTCCCTCCTGGGCTTGACCTTCTGGCATCATCCATTAGGGTAGCATGTAGGTGCTAGAATACACATTTATATCATAATTGTGATAATCATAGTGACTTTATGATTTGCAAGTATGAACATCCAAACTGATAGGTTGCATTCAATGCAATCAATCATTTAGGAAAACCTTCGGGAAAATAATGCGATTAACCATAATTAACCACATACCTGTCAGGATGACTTGAGTGCAGAAATAATCCAATTAAGCAAGAAATCTAGTAAACAAGCAAGCACACAACATGATCCTGAAATATGCATCCAATTTTCCTACCATTGATCATGCCATCAAGGTCTATTAAACCCATCTCACTTCCTAGGGTTTCTAGTCCACTTTTAGGGTTTCCATTGCAATTAGGGTTTTAGTCCACATAACACATTTATTGCTTCTAATGCTCTTTTAGTCCACAAACCCTAATTTCAACATCATAGTCACAATTAAATGTCAATTAAGTATATTATGCCTCTTTTACACTAAAACTACCATCATTATCCTTTTAATTTATTACAAGATCATTAAGGCCAATTATCATGTTCGGGTTCTTTTGAATTGACAAATCTTATTTCATCAATGGTTATAGTTCAATTCATAAATGAACCCCTAATCACCATATTTCACATCATCTGATTAGCAAACTCTAATCTATCATTAATTCTTCTTTTATACACTAGGAAACCCTAAATATCAAAAATTAAGGATTTTCATCCACAAAAAAAGTTCAATAACATTATTTCATGACTTTTGGATTATTTCTCATATTTAGATTTATTAGTCCTCATAATAAGAAAAATTAGGGTTCTTAAGACCGTTAATGCATATTCATGCACATGGAACCCTAAACTAAACCAACTATGCATAAAGATCATCATTATAGATCTAATTATTCTTTCTATGTCCAAAAACCTAATCTTTGATTAACAACATCAACTTAGTTCCTTAAACTCATCCTGTAATCAAAGACTAGGGTTTTGATTAATTAAAGCAGTAAAGTACTAACTTTATGTACTTTTATCACTAGAAGAAAAATTAGGCTCTATGAGTATTTTTATTGAACTCCTCGGATTTTCCTGATAAAGTTTCATATAAGACTTGCTATCATCGGAGTTATGGGTAATTAATTACGAATTTACAAAGGAAATACCTTCTGAGCCAATAGGAGATCGCCACGTAGGTTTCCCTCTCAGCGCACGGCTCACTTTGCTTTGCATCTCGGTCAGGGTGATAATACACCTTTACCCCTGCCTTCTTGATCTAGAGTCACACGCACCCGGGGGTAGGAAGGTCATTTCCTCCTTTCCTATTCAACCTCACGCCCACCCAAGCTCGAGACCGTGCGTTCTTTGACTCTAGGTTGCAGTCAACCGAGAGGTTGACTTGGAGCAACAGAGTGCTCGAGGGCTAGGTTTTGGAACGGAATCCTCCGCTACTCCCCACCAGACTCACCAGCATCCCCAATTTCTTTGGAGGTGGCACCAACAGAGAAGAAGAGGGGAAGCTCACCGACAGAACAGAGTAGAAGGAAAGGAAGAAAGCAGAGACTAGTTGGCCGAATTGAAGGTTGGGATGGATACCCTAGCTTCGGTCGAGTCTTACGACAAGTCAATTACTATGCATTGGGTGCTAATGCCCTTATATAGACATTGGGATCAAGAGTTAGATCCCACCATGTCGGCAAAATAGGCAAAGCTTCTAGGGAGCTCTAAACCAAGCAAAACCCAGAGTAGGCGGGTTCGCATTGGTTCCCGAATCTAAAGGAAAAGTTCTCAAGTTTGTCTATTCATTTAATCATGAGAAAATCCCTTTGGAAATATCTGCTACTTTCCTTACTTGTCCCAAGGTGTGTGACAATGCAGATGTCATTGGATCTTAGATCAACAGTTGTCATGCCACGTGCAAAAACAGAAAATAGGGAAAATAGGATAATTCCCTTAGAAATAAAGGATTCCCTTTTACTTTGGAAAAATCATAACTCTCAAACCAATTATCCAATTAATACCAAATTTTAAAGGAAAGTCCATAAAGACGTAATATGCTTATCTTCCAAATTTGGAGACAAAATGCAAAAGAAATAACTCCTTTTCTTTGTTTGTAAGTCAATGACTTATAAGGCATTTATTTATGCTTTAAACTTATATTTTCTCTCTCCTCATCTTTTATTTTCTTTATTTTGATTCCTTTTTATTATTAGAAACCTTATGGATATGACGATCCATCAAGGATGACTCAATCTTACCTCTTTCCACTTATTTCCCATATTTTATCATTGTCTCCAATTTCTTTCTTAATAAGGAAATATTTGATTGATCTTTTCTTTTCTTGTTGCATTATCTTTGCAATGACTCCTTGGAACCCAAGGAACCCAAGAGGCAAGAAACACAACTTTAGATAATATTCATTTGCCTTCTAGAGGTTTCTACATATTTCTTTTCTCCATTTTCTTATTTACTCATTTAATAATGGAGTTTCCTTTGTCTTTTCCTTGTTATTGGGCCCAATAGCCAATAAAGCCCACAAGATAACCAACAAGGCTATTGTAAACGAAATCCTTTTATTCAAAACAAATTATATCATTATTTGTTCAAATATCTTTAATAGGATAAATTACATTTCTCCCCAAAAGAACCCAAAAATTGGGTTGTAACATCCTTCCCCTCTTATAGGAAATTTGCCCTCAAAATTCCACCAGGCACACGAACAAACTTGATAAGCCTTTCTTATGTCCATCATGGCTCCCATGTGGCCTCACCCTTTCCATGGTGCTTCCCAAGAACCTTCATCATCTCATATTCTTTCATCTGAATTCTCTCTCACCTTGGTATATCGTACCCTCATAGGTGACTCAGGACATTTTAGCCTCTCATAAAGTTGAATAGGTTCAGGGCTTAGCAGATGGCTTGGGTACCTCACAAAGTGCTCTAGATCAGACTCATGGAACATGTTATACATCATGTTATCCTGAGGGGTAAGGATAAACAATACCATCTCCATCAATCCATCTCAAATGGATCCATATATCAAGGACTCAACTTTCTCAGTTGTAGCTTAGAGGGGTCAGATTTTCACATCACATACTCTCCCACGGTGAATTGCATGTCAGTCTACTTTGCATCATCTCATGACTCATGTCACCTCTGGGCTCTCTTTCAACCATTGCACGATCAAAGTGACTTCATCTGCACACATTGTGGTCCTTTTCTGACCTTTGTGAGGTCCCTTCACTAACATTATCTTAATGAATTGGTGAACGACACAAACTCCCTTACAGAGCTTCTTTACATCCTGATACTGGCTATGGTGGTTATCATCACATCTTATAGAGGATAAGAACTGTCTCCATGTATCACTATGAACCAGCGCACATGCTCTCATCAGACCCTCTAGTATGGATCATACTAACCATTAGTTAGGGGTGATAAGCTGTACTCACATCGAGTTCTTCATGTATCTACTTCCACATTATGGAAGGGAATCTATAGGTTATACTCAAGAACTTTTGAACTCGCATCATGGTGTAGTTGAACCATCTCTCTCTCATATTTAGTTCAATCGGATCCATCCCGTGATAGCATTCTTTCTTTCTCATGTCATCTAGGTAAGGCGATCTACCATAACCCATATTGCATCTTGACCTTCCTTGGTCCAGGGGAGACTTACCAGAACATCCATAGTAATGAACTCCCATTCCCTATCGGGGATTCTTTATCCTCTATATCAAAACATTGGGTTACTGGTGTTCGTCCTTCACCTCCTAACTTGCATGGCAACAAGCCACGTGCAACTTCATCTTAGGTGTCCCAAATACTACCACAACTTACTATCTTAGTAGTACCACGGTGTATGATGAACTTAAGATCATAATGTCTCATATGTCATGATTCCTCAAGATTGATTCCTCAAAAACCCTAAACCACTCTAATCGGGGTGTCATCACTTTCTTTTCCAGAGAAGTGCATCTGAGGTTCTACCACCATCCTTTTCTTGCATCAAGGCATGGGCTGGCTAACCAAACAACTACTAACTTGATCAACAATCTCGTTATATCTAATTGTTAGCCCAAACATATCTCACAAACTTTGTGTTAACCTAACAACCTTTTCTAGCCTCTAGCTAAACTAGGCAGCTACATCTCAACCAGATCATCCATTACCACCTCACATCTTTATGTATAAGGAAATGTTGAAGACATACACCTCTAGATATTCCACTTATCATCAAATCTCAAACTCTAAGTTTATCTTCATCAAGAAAACCCTGAGCTCATCCTCTTAGTTATCGAACGCAACCTTGTATATCCCATTTATTCCACATAGCTCATGAGAAAGACATCCTCACAAGATGACTACCTTAGTTCTCTTGATGTTTTAAACCATCCACATATCATTTACTCCACAAGGGTATGTTATCATCTCTATCCTCATACCTTATAGCAATGTTCCAACTCCCATCATCTTTATCCTTGGTGTATGGCATGCGTATTGTCCTATCTCTCACTCCCATAATAAGAGGATATAAGCATTTGACGGCCATATAAATACAGAGTTCTTCCTGTTCCAAGAGTAGAGATGGTACATCCCACCTTGCCAGTACACCTTCAAATCTAATTTGAAACGTGCAACATATGTCTCTACATCACGATCATCTTGATAACAAAGTTACTTCCATGGAAAACTGGTCTCGAACCTTCTTGGGTCCACACATAATCCTTGGTCATCTCCTCTAGGTATGTAGGGTGCCGACACTTTTGGGGTCATCCCTCTTCCCTTATGCATCCAGAGAGTGCCTTCCTCATCTGCCCTTTGGGTCCCATGAGTTCATGAAGGTGATCAATCTTCTAACCCATGGCCCTCAGACAATGATAGTTGTTACCTCCCGACCCTATGGTCATGTGCAACTAGGGAATTAGGAAACTCCTACTTCCATCGGTCCTATCCCTACCTGACCCTAGGATAGACTTAGGATTCTAATATAGTACATGTCCAACTTAGAACCTTACCTAAGTCTCCATCATCTCTCTCTGCATTCATGGGTTGACTTTCATCCTTTCATAGGTGTCATGGTGACCTGCTTACCTTGGTCATGCCCCATACCGGTTACCTCCATGGTAACACACACACATGCACTTAGAGATGGTTATCTATGGGTCTACAGGTTCATTCTCTTCCTATGTACTTTTCAATTAGCTTCACAAGATCCTATGAGACCTCCTTAGGTTACTTCAAAACCAACAGAAATGGGTATACACCCTACAAAAGGGTCCCTCTCCCAAGATGGGAGGAAACTATATCTTGATAGAAACAAAGGTCACAATCATCCTTATGTCTAGGGTTTACATCATGCTTAACCCTAGCAAGCTACTAAGGCACAAGCAGACCACCTACTAAACCATGCTAGGTCATACTTGTTCTCATTCGTCAACATTGGACCAAGAACATACCTTCCCATGTCACCAACACAGTTGTGAGGGGTTCATCAAACATACCTTTGACTTAAGGGGTTTCCCTTTCCTCTCAACATGAGGAGTGCCATGCTCGAATCTATAGAAACTCAAATCTCATCATGAGCATCAGGTACACCACTTCCCCTCTTAGGTCTAAGAACCCTAGGTTCACTTTTTTAATGTCCAACTGCATGCTCAATCTTTTAACCATGAACCAAGCATGTTAAGGTATGACATGCACTTCCCATGATCCTTCTACTCGAGCAACACTTCAGAGTGGAGTCCTTCTCAAGGACAACCAACTAGGTAAAAGGCCTCACAACCTGTTACTAAACCTCTTCGGGTCTATGGAACTCTTCTTCCTAGATCATAAGGTAAGCACCTATTTGCATATAGGTGCTAGCAACCTCATCCTCTTTCTAGGGTTTGGTTCCCCTAAAGGAAACCAATATATCATCAGCCTCTAGGGATCATGCATGAGGCAACCGCAACCATCCACTTAGGTCGCATCATCTTCAACTCCCCATTGTTCCTCATATCTCTGAGTCTAAGCTTCCAACCTTCTTACTTGGGTCCTTCTCTCTCTCTCTCTAGAGATAACCCTACAAATAGCCTTACTACTAGAGGTCCTATCTCCATGAAGGTGGATCAAGCTCACAAGCATACCCCGACATGGGTGAAGCCTATGTTCACTCCATATTATCCATATCTCTTTATGCCTAGCTCATAAGCTATCCCTCATGCCCTTTTGGCCTTGGTTTTAACCTACTGCCAGCACTACTGACGTACCCTGGGTTCATACTACATATAAGCCCATAGGGTTTCTATAGGTTCTTCACTAACCTCATCATTGAAGGAGCTATCCTTCACTCTAACATGCACGACCCTTTCCAGGGTTGGGTCGCCAAAGGCACTAGGTCATCCAACCTCACATGGCTCATATCATCTAGAAACATGTCCACTCACACACATGGTTGACCATGGCATCTATCTCATCATGCCATCTCCCTTTCTACCCACCACTTAGGGTTAGGGTTAGCATCATCCTCTAAGGATGTGCCAGGTCTCTACTTATAATGGAGGTCTCCACCTCCAAGACCAACTCTCTCTACTCATCCTCCCGACAAGAAGGTTTAGCCTCAGGTCTCTCCTGAGGGATGAAAACATATGTCATACGACCTAAGCATGCAACTATTTTTTAGTTTATTCTTAAACTATTTTGCTTATGTCCATGACATCTTATTTACATGCTTTTCATTAATTTGGTGGAGGATTCCTTAAACCTTATTAACTTTACCCATACCTCAAGGGGGTGAGGAAAAGAGAGGAATCCCTATTCCTTAAAATCCTTAACCTCATTTGAGTTGAGAAAGGATGAATAAGATGAGAGAGTCCTAAAGGTATCTTATTTCGAGTAAAATCCTGAGACATTGGCCAGGCAGTCACACAAATCTGGGAGTCCTCGTATTCTGACTAGTGGTGTGGAGGAACATATTGCCAGTCCCCAGACGTGATCCTTTTCTAGACACCTCTGTCTTTCAGAAAATCCTCTAATAACTCCCTTGGGTTCTACAGAGTTTGTAAAATTTAATAATTATTAAAGATTAAATGAGGAACCGATGCTCTGATACCAAATGTAATGACCCCGCCCCCGGTAACCCCCAATTAAGGGAGACCAAGAGGTCAGATCCGTTATCCCAATTTCCGGATCAAAGGTTCGACAAATAATCAATAAATAATTATAAAATTCTACAAAACTATATTGAAAACTGGTATAAAATAAATATTTGCATACCTTTTAAAAACTTTGGATATTTACTTCTATCCACAGCTTGAATCTATTCTATCTAATCCTCCTTGCACTTTAATTCTTATTTTCACAATATGTCACTTTACTATTTGTCCTTTTCAACATTGTATCTAAAACATCGACAAACAAAACGTCGGTCAGCATAAATGAATATGCCAATATGTGGGAACAAACAAAATATCAAACATAAGGCTAACAACCTATTTATCATAATCAAGGTATTTAACAATTCAAATTACGTTTTTAATGTGTCATTCTCCACCGCTTTTTCCCTAACCCTACAATACCCCATTAGGGTTTCTCTTTTGACATTGACTTAAGGCCACCTTCTCAATCCCGAGCTTGGTTCCTGGGGTCACCTCTCATGGTGCCCATTAGTCATTCAACAAAGACCACCTTCTCAATCCCGAGCTTGGTGTCTGGGGTCACCACTCATGGAGCCCATGGGTCTTCCCTCCTGGGCTTGACCTTCTGGCATCATCCAACAGGGTGGCATGTAGGTGCGAGAATACACATTTATATCATAATTGTGATAATCATAGTGACTTTATGATTTGCAAGTATGAACATCCAAACTGATAGGTTGCATTCAATGCAATCAATCATCCGGGAAAACCTTCGGGAAACTCATGTGATTAACCATAATTAACCACATACATGTCAGGCTGACTTGAGTGTAGAAATAATTCAATTAAGCAAGAAATCCAGTAAACAAGCAAGCACACAAGATGATCCTAAAATATGCATCCAATTTTCCTGTCATTGATCAGGCCATCAAGGTCTATTAAACCCATCTCGCTTCCTAGGGTTTCTAGTCCACTTTTGGGGTATCCATTGCAATTAGGGTTTTAGTCCCCATAACACATTTATTGCTTCTAATGCTCTTTTAGTCCACAAACCCTAATTTCAACATCATAGGCACAATTAAATGTCAATTAAGTCTATTATGCCTCTTTTACACTAAAACTACCATCTTTATCCTTCTAAGTTATGTCAAGATCCTTAAGGCCAATTCTCATGTTTGGTTTCTTTCGAATTGACAAATCTTATTTCATCAATGATTATAGTTCTATTCTTAAATGAACCCCTAATCACCACATTTCACATCTTCTGGATTAGCAAACCCTAAGTTATCATTAATTCTTTTTTTTATACACTAGGAAACCCTAAATATCAAAAATTAAGGATTTCATACACAAAAAAAGTTCAATAACATTATTTCAGGAATTGTAGATTAATTCTCATGTTTAGATTCATTAGTCCTCATAACAAACAAAAGTAGGGTTCTTAAGCCCATTAATGCATATTCATGCACATGGAACCCTAAACTAAGCCCACTATGCATAAAGATCATCATTATAGATCTAATTATTCTTTATATGTCCAAAAAGCTAATCTTTGATTAACAACATCAACTTAGTTCCTTAAACTCATCCTTTAATCAAAGACTAGGGTTTTGATTAATTAAAGTAGTAAAGTACTAATTTTATGTACGTTTTGAACTAGAAGAAAAATTAGGCTCTACTAGTATTTTTACTGAACTCCTCGCATTTTCCTGATAAATTTTCATATATGACTTTCTATCATCAGAGTTACGGGTAATTAATTATGAATTTACAAAGGAAATACCTTCTAGGCCAATAGGAGATCGCCATGTAGGCGTCCCTCTCGGCGCGCGGTTCGCTTTGCTTGTATCTCGGTCAGGGTGATAATCCAACTTTACCCATGAGTTCTTGATCCAGAGTCACACATTCCCGGGGGTAGGGAGGTCATTTCCTCCTTTCCATCTTCAACCTCACTCCCGCCCAAGCTCGAGAGCTTGCGTTCTCCGACTCCAGGTTGCAGTCAACCCAGAGGTTACCTTGGAGCAACAGAGTGCGGGAGGGCTAGGTTTTTTAGTGGAATCCTCCACTGCTCCCCTCCGGACTCACCGGCATCCCCAATTTCTTGGGAGGTGGTGCCAACAGAGAAGAAGAGGGGGAGCTCACCAGTGGAACAGAGTAGAAGGAAGGGAAGAAAGCAGAGACCAGTTGGCCGAATTGAAGGTTGAGATGGATACCCTAGCTTAGGCCGAGTCTTATGACTAGTCAGTTCCTTTGCATTGGGTGTTAATGCCCTTATATATCCACTAGGATCAAGATTTATGTACCACCACGTCGGCAAAATAGGCAAAGCTTCTAGAGAGCTCTAAACCAAGCAAAACGTAGGCGGTTTCACCTTGGTCTCCCGAATCTAAAGGAAATGTTCCCGAGTTTGTCTATTCATTCAATCATGAGAAAGTCCCTTTGTAAATCTCTGCTACTTTCCTTACTTGGCCCAAGGTGGGTGATGATGTAGATGTCATTGGATCTTAGATCAACGGCTCTCATGCCACACGCAAAAATAGAAAATAGGGAAAATAGGATAATTCCCTTCGAAATAAAGGATTCCCTTTTACTTTGGAAAAATCATAACTCTCAAACCGATTATCCAATTAATACCAAATTTTAAAGGAAAGTCCATAAAGACTTAATATGCTTATGTTCCAAATTGTGATCCAAAATACAAAAGGAATAACTCTTTTTCTTCATTTGCATGTCAATGACTTATAAGGCATTTATTTAGGCTTTAAACTTATATTTTCTCTCTCCTAGTCTTTTATTTTCTTTATTTTGATTCCTTTTTATTATTAGAAACCTTATGGATACGAAAATCCATCAAGGATGACTCAATCTTACCTCTTTCCACTTATTTCCCATATTTTATCATTGTCTCCAATTTCTTTCTTAATAAGGAAATATTTAATTGATCTTTTCTTTTCTTGTTGCATTATCTTTGCAACTTTGGACTCCTTGAAACCCAAGAGTCACTAAATCCAACTTTAGATAACATTCCTTTGCCTTCTAGAGGTTTCTACATCTTTCTTTTCTCCATTTTCTTATTTACTCATTTAATAATGGAGTTTTCTTTGTCTTTTCCTTATTATTGGGCCCAATAGCCAATAAAGCCCACAAAACAACCAACAAGGCTATTTTAAACGAAATCCTTTAATTAAAAACAAATTATATCATTATTTGTTCAAATATCTTTAATAGGAGAAATTACATTTCTCACCAAAAGAACCCAAAAATTGGAGTTGTAACAAAAAGTCTCTTTTATTTTTGAGTTTTGATATCCAAACTTTGCACACAAGTAGTTTAAGTCATTAAAGATTTTCCCTTAAAATTTGGGATCAAAAGGATAAATAGATTCAGAGGTATGGATCTTACAAAAATCTATAAAGTGTGGCATTAATATATGAGAAATATTAAATGTCACAAATCCTATTTATAAAAAACTTATCTATTACTTTGTTCATGGAATGAAGTCCATTGGATATAGGATCCAATGGTGTTTGTATCATCACCTACCTCATCCAAAATTAGAAAAGGGACTCAACTGAGGCAACTCCTCACTTGATTTTCTCATGAACCAGTGTGTATACAAATCTACCAACCTCTTTAAAAGATTCGGGAGAAGAAACCACACCATTTCATCATGGGTTTCAATACCTTTGGAAGGATATTAAGCTTTTCCCCAAATCTCAACCTTCTCACCAACCATACACCATAGCCAAAGGTATAAAAGGGGATACACCCCTTCTATAAAACTACAAACTCCTTTGAGGGATCCACCAACTTCTCCTCTAGAACCCCTTCTTCACCTACATCTTCCCTGGATCACCGTGGGAGACCCTCTTGGCCGTTCCAGCAACTCCTGCCAACACTGGGGAAATTAGGACTTCTGGTGAATTTGAGTAAGCATGGCGGAGGTCTTGATAGCTTGGTTGATCATTGAAGGGGTTGAATCTTGAAGTCAACCACAGATTTGACCATGGTCTGGCATTGTATCGCGAGTAGGAGGTGTCTCGAAAGGTTGAAGAAGGGAAGAGGCAGATTTACCTGCCTTCCCCTTAGACGCACGAGAACCAAGCCTTAGGGTAAGAGGGAAAAAAGGGGAATTCTCCTCGGCTTGACACCCGCCCACGTGGATAGAGATACACACTTGGCTAGAGCCAGTTTGTGGGGCCTTGATTCGACTGGAAAAGGAAAAATGAGATCAAACTATTGATGTGGCTCTCTACTAATGGTCCAAAGGTAATTAAATTTCATAAGTCATAACTAATTATAGAGTTATCCGATGGGGACAAGTAATGTGTGCTTTTTGATAAAAAAATATGTAGCATCCACTAAAAATTAATTCAAGGCCTACATCTACTTGTAACTCGAAAAAGTGTGTAAAAATGTTATCTTTAATAGTTTTAAATTAATTTGAAAACCTAGGTTTTTAAGATTAATGGATCCAATGATGTTCCCTAACTATTATGAGATAAGATTAGCCTTTTGACATAAAAAGGATAGATTAGATCTAATTGGATGGTATTTGTTCATAATTGCTTAATTAGGGTTCCATAATTATAAAAGTGCATTAATGGACTTAGAAACCCTCATTCTGATCATTATGAGTTTAATGGATTTAAATATGGAAATCAATCAATAAGGCATGAAAATGATGTTATTGAACTAATTTGTAGGTAAAGACCCTTAATTTGGATCTTTGAGTAATCAAGGTTTTTATTAGTAGAAAAGTTCTTTTGGGTTTATTTACTTAAAAATGGGTAAAATTGGAAAATAAAAGTTTGGAAACCAAGAAACCCTAACAATGCTTAGAAACCCTAGAATAGAATCCCAAGTCAATAAAGATGTTTGGATGCGATTATAACAATTAGGATTGATAAATACTTTTCAGGATCAAGTTGCTTGATTTACTTCTTGGCTTGGTTGATTGGACTTCTTGATTGGATTATATATCTTGTTTGGTTTTTAGACTGGCAAATCAAGGTATGTGGCTACAACTAATACTACTCATCTTAGTTTCACGGTGTTTTCTGAGGTTTCACTAATTTTCTTGAAATTAACTGCTTGGATGAACTTTAATTCTTACAACTATAAAGTGACTATGGCTATCTCACACACACACACACACACAGATATATATATATATATATATATATATATATATATATATATATATATATATATATATATATATATGCATGACTAGCTCAAAACCTAATTCTCCTATGTATCTTTGTGTATATGTGAGAAATTGATGATCTAGATATTGGTCAACCTTGGGGTAGGATCAACAAATTATCATGAGTCGAGTTTTGGACTACCTTTGGATAGGAGCATATGACTATACAGCTCTAGGTCTAGGTCTACCTTTGGAGTAGGACCAAAAAGGGATATTGAGGATCTATCATATGAGAGAGGAAGTATCCATGTCCACTGTAGGGACAACACAGAGGTTTGGATAGATCAAGATTGATTAGTTATGTTAAGATGTAAAGTTGATCTATTAAACAATAATTTTGTTGTGATATGTTGTTACAACTAGATGCAAACATTTTCCCCCCACATATCATTATAAATTGTTATACTGACCGGCTTTTTGTTTGTTGGCATTATAGGTTAATTTTTTGTTACGTCTACAAGATTAATGGAAAGTCAATATTCAATAAAAATGTGATATTGAAAGAGAACAAGGCTATTTAATGTCAGGAGGAATATAGTTAGATAATTCTAGCCTTGGTTAAAATCTTGGAATCCTATTTTTTAAAAGGTATGTGAAAAGAAGAAGAAATATATATCCTGCATTAAGCTTAGTTGTGATAGAATTTATTAATTATTTTTTATTATTTGAAAAACCATATGATCCTATTTGGGATAATGGCTCTATCTTCTTGTCCTTCATTAATTGGGAGTTGTCGGGGGTGGGGTCATTGCACTCATATAGCATGGTTGGCCGTATAGCTATTTTGTAGATATTGCTTTTTAATCTGAGAGGGGTACTCTGGTCACATATTACTCTAGTTGCACATCTCCACCTTAACCATCCTGCTATGATCCTGTGACAAACATTATCTTGAACCTCACTCTCCTTATCAATAATAGAGCCCAAGTAACAAAAATTATCATATATTGGTACATCCATTCCATCCAACTTGACCCACCATTAAAAATTCTAGATTGGCTAAAATTGTAATGCATAAATTAAGTTTTGCTTATACTGATATAAATCCATTGGATTTCAATGATTTCTCCAAAGTTGAACTTTACCATTCAATATATCTCTATTAGAACAATATCATCAACAAATAATATGCACCAAGGGATATTACCTTGAGCATGCTCCATGAACTCATCCATAACAAGAATAAATAGATACATGATGAGTGTCGATCCTTGATGTACCCCAATAGTGATAGAAAAGTTTGTGTCTCTCTCCTTCAAGAGTTAATGAAAAATCCTCCATAACACTTCCCTGAGTACTAAATGGCATGCCTTTTATAGATCAATAAATACCATTCAAAGATCTCTTTTGTTTTATCTACACTTCTACATAAGCCTCCTTATTACAAAAATAGTATCAGTTGTTGAGCTTTCTGATATAAAACCAAACTGGTTTTATGATATTTGTTTAAGAAATCTTATCCTTTTCTCACATTTTATATATATATATATATATATATATATATATATATATATATATATATATATATATATAGTCAGGCTAGAATACACTCGAGTGTACGGATCCCACAGATACACTCAAGTGTGTTTGCATATCAAGACTAGTTTTTGTAAAATGTAAACCGTTGATCTTCACCGTCATACTATAACTAGGCTACATACAAATTTTGAACCCATTTGGATGAGTGTAGCTCACTCATCCAAGGGCAACAAAATCAACGCGCGAAACTAATTTGAAATGTATACTTTTTGCGGTCTTCATAACATGAGTTATACATATCCAAATGTGCTCAAACTTTGTGTATGAGTTGTTCACAAGTTGTTTAAGAAGATCAATGGATTAGATTTTCAAAAAAAATATTGCATCATGGAAAACTACTTGAGTGTATTCCTCTCCGGATACACTCGAGTGTATTCTAGCCTGACTCTCTCTCTCTCTCTCTCTCTCTCTCTCTCTCTCTCTCTCTCTCTCTCTCTCTCTCTATATATATATATATATATATATATATATATATATATATATATATATATATATATATATATATATATATATAAAATGTGTGTGAATATACATATAGAGAGAGTTAAGATGGAATACACTCGAGTGTACCAGAGACTCTATACACCTCAATTGTTTTCCATCATGAAACAATTATTTTGAAAATATAAATCATTGATCTTCTTAAGTATCTTAAGAACATACTAAGTTATAAACTTGAGCTCATTTGTATGCTTATATGTCATGCATCTAAAAGATGTAAAAATCATGCATTTCACATCAATTATGTGTGTTGATTTTTTGTCCTTGGATGAGTGACTTACACTCATCCAATTGGGCTCAAATTTTGTATGTGCACTACTACAGAACACGCCTTTGGTGTCGGTTGTTTAACCCCTTTTAGCGACGGTTTTCAAGTGACGTCTATGTGGGCGCCGCTAAAGGTCGAACTCTTCGGCGTCGGTTTTCTAACCGATGCCTATATGATCTATAGGCGTCGATTATATATAGTTGGCCAACGTCTATAGGGTTCGCGCCACAAGAAAGGGCACCACCTAGGACACTTTCTGCGTCGGTTAACAACTGAACAACCGACGCCATACTCCCAGACGACACGGTTGTGCTTCGATGTACGGCCGTGTTTAGTACTATAGGCATCGGTTTTATACGAATAAGCGATGCCTTTTCCACCACGACCGTGCTTTCCTGCATGGTCGGGTTGTTTGTCATATTAGGCGTCGGTTTTATCCAATAACCGACGCTGTAGGCCTTTGATGATGGTGTTCTATAAATAACCGACGCCTATATTTTAATTTTTTTTTCTTATCAGTTTGCAGGCCTACTATGGCTGGTCAGCAGGATGAGAACCTACAGTTCAGTTTTCTGAACTGTAGGTTTACGACATCCATTGATATCAGCCTACAAACAGGCCACAAACCTGCAAAATCAACAAATATTTTTTCACACAAGTAGATACATTCAGACATCAATTCAATTCTCACATTCACACATGTAGAAACATTCAAATACATATATAAACATTCAGACATGTATACACATTCAGAAATATTCATTTACAAAATATCATTCAACATCGCTATCAGCATCCCAATTATATCTTATAATCACAACTTCTTGTATGGCTTTTGCCCATTCTTCTCTTACTTCATTTAATGCTTCCATCGTATATGGAGCATGTACATTTTTTAAGCGTTTACCTATAGTGTGGTCAGTTTTAAACACCTGCAAAGAGAATATCTATATATATAAGTAATAATATAAAAATAAGATTGATATATTTCATACTAACTAATGAGACTATATATAATACCTCATGTATGGTATTAATATCCAATGCGGCATGTCGAATAATCATCTGCATAAATCGCATCACATAGTATGCGCATGCCCAGTCGTTGTCTTGTGTAGCGCACTATAAATTGAAACATACAAAATATCAAAAAATACAACTAAGCATAGTTCACATAAATAATATATACATTGGTGTCGGGAACTTACTTTTACATTCTCCCAAATTATTGGCTGGTTCTTTCTCCTTGGCACATTTCCTCCAGCATTTTTGAATGCATCTAAACCCCTACATGTTAGTGTAACATAGTAAATTGCATAATTAAATAGTAATGTAATAACATATGTTAACGGATACAAAAATGAAATATTTCTCACCAGAATAATGACATTCTCATTACGTGTCTAATTTTAGTGTTCAATGTACTTCCCGTAGGATCTAGATAATAAACAGTGAATGTCCCAGGGACAATAACTAGTAACTCCCAATGTCTACTGCTAGAGGTAAAAAATTTAAAAATTAATAGCTCAAAATGCACAATAAAAATGGAATTTTCTTAAGTCCAAATTATAAATAAAGTAAACTTACTTGACATTGAATGGAGATATCATTATCCTCTTCTTTTGTTGACCAAAAATTGTAAAAGTATCTATACAGTATTGTTGAACACTATCAGGGTCTTTATCTACCATACTAATCAATGATGGAATCAAAAATCCCACATGATCAAATGCAAATTTTTTGCATTGATCTTCGACTAAGTAGCTGCAAAACATGTATTACGTATGCATTAATATATAAGAAACCAGATCACCAGATCTTACACAAGGTATATGGATGTATAAACAAGATCTCACCTTATCCATGCCTCTATCATTGATGTATTCAGCCAATCATACATAAACAGCTCAATAATATCTTGTATAAATAAAGAGCTATTGTAGGATTGACCTACATAATCTGCTTCTAAAGAAACAATTATAGGGAAATGTATACTATGTGCCCGTAGCCAACATGCCATTCCCCTACAAGCAAGACCAAACGGGTATTTTAGGTCAGTTGGAACCCAACTTGGTAAAACAGGAAGTGGAGGTGGAGGCCTAGGTGCTCCGGGTGTCTTCTTTTTAACCTGTATATATAATTTTAGATCAGTTGACCTCATATATACACATTAACAATCTAAAGTAATGCAAATTTATCTTACAATTTCAGTAGTGTAGACGACGTCTGCTTTGGGCCACAATATCACCCCGCCTTCTGCCTCACCAAGTGTATCAATATTCGGGTGGGCATATGGCAATGCAGCTTCCCTCCAATCGGGTAATACACATATCGGGCTCACACGAGCATAGCCCTGCGGCATTGGAGTCCCATGAAATATTGCCCCAGGAAGGGACGGGTAAGCATGTGCCTCTGCAACAACATAGTCTTGCATTCTTAAGAGGCATGGCTTCAATGCCTACAAATTTACGTAAAGAATATTATACATATATACATATCATCTTGAAAACATATCATCTTGAAAAGACTAGCTACAATGTCATAAACAATACTTACAGCAGACGTGTTAGGTGGTGGGTCTATAGGATTACTTGTAGTTTGTACATCAGGAGAAGAGTGGGTCGCCATAGGCTGATTGGAAGCCTGAGATGCCTGCCACCGCAGCAATTCTTCCTTGACCTTCTCAACAACTATATCATTGACCTTCTTGGCCACTATATCCTCGACTCTCTTATTCTCCTATACATGGATAAAAGAAACATTAGCTTCTTATTATTGAATTCCCTTTTGCAGTAACATTCTAAACAAATAATAGGTTACCTCTTCTTGTGAAAGTCCCGCTCTGGGTTTGCGCTGGGATGGCCCAAAGAATGCTTTGATGCCCACACCAGCGCCTGCACCCCTAACACGTCCAGGATGCTCTGGGTTACCCAGAGCAACTATCAATTCATCCCTTGTGCCCTGAGGGATGAACATGCCTTGTTTCCTCTGCTCGTGCAGCTCCCGCTAATCACCATCAACAGAAATTGGTAAGTTAACACCAAAAATAATCAATATTCAAACAATTTCTCTAAGAGTTGTATTTTACCATTTTCGCAGCCGCCTCAGCAGTTATGGGCTTCTTTATTTCACCCTTCTTGTTTTGCCTCCCACCTATCCAGATATCATGGCGAGGCATGGGTGTGGCAGAGTCCTGAGTAGCAGTAGACTCCTGAGTAGCAGCAGACTCCGCCTGTAGTCTTTGGCGAACGCTTGCATAGCCCTTTGGACCCATAGTGTGGTCATGCACATTCAGTGCACGCCTTGCTTTTTGTGCCTCACTGAGGGCCTAGTTAGTATGTACATTAATGATTTGGTTAGTAGAACTAAATGTTAATCTTGAATAGGTGAATACAACATATATTAATTAAATTGGGAGTGACGCCTAATACCTTGAATTCTTCATATTTTCTTGAAGCAACAAAATTGTCCCAATCTTCTTTGTCCAATAAGTTCCACTGTTCAAGGGTTGACTTCTTCTTCTTATCACCATCTTTTATGTATTCTCTATTGAGATTTGTCCTATAGTTCCTAAGCATCTTTCCAGCGTGTTGCATCACGCTTTTACGATGCAGCTTCTCATCCAATGCAAACATATTCTGTAAAATACAATTGTTATTAACTAGTATCCAAAAATAGAATTGCAAATAATAGAATTTGTAATCTACAAAATAGAATTGCAAATAATAATAACTCACGCATAAATCCTTCCATATCAAGTCTTTCTTCGCTTGAGGAACTTTATGCCAATTATCATACTTAACACCACAATGGCTTCGAGTGACAACCCCAAGATAGTTTACAAAATTATTGCGGTTCACTCCAATTACATTTCCTCCATTATCAAACTCGACAACCAATTTGGATCCACTGCCACTTAGCGCTATTAACTTGTTCAACAGAGTGATGCCCCTTTTCTTGTTAACTCTTTGGTGATGCGCATCAAGTTCCTACAGTGCTTCAGTGGGTACATGTGCATCATCAACCTAAAATTTGACAAAAATAAACACACTGAATTAGCCCAATATAGAAATATGGGATATATGACATAACTAGAAGATAATGAATTTTATGGAAATACAGGATATGTTTTTAGAACTTACATTGGTATCCTCGACATGCTCATCATGGACAACATGCTCATCATGGACTTCATGCTCATCATGGACATCATGCTCATCATGGTCAGCCATCTGAAAATATCATTAAAAAGGCAAACATTTAGCATTTGTATTAACTAGAAAAAGGCAAACATTTAGCATTTGTATTAACTAGAAAAAGGCAAACATTTAGCATTTGTATTAACTAGAATATAATGAAAAATCAAATCTGAAAATGAAATTGATATTAAAAAAGCAAACATTTAGCTTCAATAAAAAATATAAACATTCATGCCTCTAAAATTGTGATCTTTTATCAATTAACAATCCTTCATTGTGATATCTACGCACATATAAGTCATCATTAGCTTCAATATTTTGTGGTGTTAGCAACCCAACTGAGAATGGACTGGAGTCATCATACTTATCATAGTACTCTTGGTCATCTATAGGATCTTCAATGAACTATCTTTTACCATGAAGAACAACCGACCATTTATCATTTGCAGGATCATCGATATAGAATATTTGTTTCTCCTGTGATGCCAATATGAATCTATTCACCCTTCTCGCCAATCTTTTCAAAGTTCACCAAAGTGAAACCCAATTCATCCACTATAACTCCTTTGGTGTTATCAACCCAATTACATTTAAAGAGTGGAATTCTGAAATGTATATAGCCAAACTCCCATATGTCTTCAATGACACCGTAATATGACATTTTAGCTTCATGTGGACTCTTATCCTTTGCACTTGCAAAATACATAGTTGACGCTTGAAGAGTGACCCCACTGTTTTGGACGACACTCTTATCATATTGGCGCTTTATGTAATATGTGAACCCATTAATGTCAAACCCTTCATAAGACGTAACATTCGGTTTTGGTTTAAAGGCGAGGCATTTGAACACCTAATATGTGAATAGTACATATGTACTTAGAGAAAAAACGGGGAAATGCTACCAAAATTTTCTCGAAAACCCAATACATATTATACACTTACATCCTAAGTGAGATTAGGTGTTCAAGAATAGTCCCAAATTGGGGACTATCCAAGATTTACTCCTAATGAGTAAATCTTGGACGGGTTTCTAGGCCAACAAACACAATAATAGATATGTACATGTTAGGGTTTCATCACAATTAATGTTAGGGTTTCATCACAATTGATGTTAGGGTTTCATCAATGTTAGGTTTAATCAAATCAAATTAGGATGCTACAATTGACAAGTTTAAATCTTATTTCAACATGCATCAAAATTTATTGAATTAGGCCAAACATTACGATTAGAAGCACAAATATATGAAAAATATATGCAAGCAAAATATTTGTTCATATCCTAGGATTTACATAAAGAATTACATAAAAATTTGTTCATATCCTTACCAACAGCAAGCACGGTCGTGGCTGTGTTGGCCTACCATAGTTGTGCTGGACAGCACGGCCGTGGTAGGCCATCACAGCCATGGTCGTGCTTGCTGTTGGTAAGGATCTAGGGAGAAGGAAGCAACGAGGCTAGGCTACCTAGAGCTAGCGTGGAGAAGAGCGGTGGAAGAAGTGGCGGTGAGCAGGCAAAGAAGCAGAGGGGCGGGCGGGGGGCAGAAGCAACCGACAGCCGAAGAAGCAGCAGGCACCGGCCAGAGAAACAGCAGGCGAAGAAGCAGCAGCGGCGGGTGGTGGGCAGCGGCGCCGGCGAGCAGAAGAGCACCAGAGTAGCGGCGGCGAGCAGCAGCAACCGACATCGGGCGATTTTGGGAGAGCGGCGGCGAGCAGCAGCACAGAAGAGAAATATCACGATGAAACAGGAAGAAAGGGGGAAGAGTCGGGTGATTGGGTCTATTAAGTTGGCCAACGGCGTCGGTTATCTACAAAACTGACGCCTATTACAATTTAGCGTCGGTTGATAGTAAAAAACCGACGACCAACTGCACAATCTTTACCCAAAATTATTTGGCGGGAACCATTATCAGCGTCAGTTATCAAAGGATGACCGACACTGAAAGTGGGACTTTTCGTGCAAATTTTCATCTTAAATAGGCGTCGGTGAATAGTTAAAAAACCGAAGTTGTAGGTGACGCAAAATTTTTTGCTCGAAAATTGGATTTCGCGGGCACTTTTAGGCGTCGATTTGTTATACCCAGCCGACGATGAATACAAAGCGGTACTCGTGTCTGGTTGGTCTTTGAATATAGATGTCAGTTTTCCTAAATAACCGACATTGAATAGTATAGGCGTCGGTTTTCTAAAATAACTGACACCCAGACAAGTGACACTGAATGATGTTTCTATAGTAGTGGTGGTTTATTTTTATTATAACATTTAAAATCAATAGATTAAATTTTGTAAATATATGGTCTAGATAGGCAAGAATCACTTGGGTGTACAGTGTGGTATATAGACTTGAGTGTATTCTAGCCTAACTCTCTCTCTCTCTCTCTCTCTCTCTCTCTCTCTATATATATATATATATATATATATATATATATATATATATATATATATATAGTCAGGCTAGAATATGCTTGAATGTATCCCAAGCAGAATACACTCAAGTAGTTTTTTATGCTGTATTTTTTTAAAATCTAATCCATTGATCTTCTTAAACATCATGTGAATAGCTCATATATAATATTTGAACCCATTTGGACATTTATAGGCCATGTTATGAAGACCACAAAAATTATGCATTTAAAATTAGTTTTGTGAGTCGATTTTATTTCCCTCAGATGAGTGACTTATATTCATCTAAATGAGCTCAAAATGTGCATGTAGCCTAATTATAGTATAACAATGAAGATCAATGATTTACATTTTGCAAAAAACTAGTCTTGATATGCAAACACGAATTGAGTGTAGCGTGCGATCTTTACACTCGAGTGTATTCTAGCCTGACTCTCTCTCTCTTTCTCTCTCTCTATATATATATATATTTATTTATTTATTTATTTATATATATATATATATATATATATATATACAGACACACACATATATGAATAAATATATATATACACATATATACATATATGTATAAATATACATAAACTATATCAATATACATATATGTATATATAATATATATGTATATGTATATATGTATATATTTTTATATCTATATATAAACATACCTATAAATATACATATATGTATAAATATATATAAACTGCATATATATACATGTATATATATATAATATATATATGTATATATACATGTATATATAATATATATATGTATATATACATGTATATATAATATATATGTATATATATTTATAAATATATATATATCAGTAACGACCTCCACCAAACCGACAGCCAAATCGTTACTATAATGTGAAATAATCATAAGCAGAAGATAAACAAAAATCACTAAAAATCAAAACCATTTTTGCAAAGAGACCCATTTCAAAACTTTATATACATCGGGGTTCACATTGTACATACACTTTACCATCTCATCTCTAGGTTAACATATAACAGTTGCTTTGTCAAAACGTATACTAAAACAACATCAATCCTTGAGTCATAGAAGCCAAAATCTCAAATTATTCATAAAACCATCACGCACGAAATCTGAGGACCTGAGAGTACAGAGATGACACATAGGACTTCTATCTACAAGACCCGACAGATAGTACACTCAACCTGAGTTGTTACTACTGTCCCTACTTTTGTTGTCCTACCTCTATAGAATGGTCTCTACCTCCTCGTGCACGTCCATCTAAAAAAAATTATAGATCCCACGGGGTGAGACAATTGTCCCAGTGAGAGATATAACTCTCTGCCAACAATATTATTATCACAGGTAAATAGTATAAAACTGATCAAGGGTTCTTTTATATTGATAAGCAATGTTAATCACTATGGATAAGCAGATGAAAACATTTCTCTTCACTTAAAGCATTGTAACTGTCTATGATAGGGCAGTAAATCATCTATTCACTTTATAAGGAATATAAAGAACATTTGTAACATTTACCTATCATACTATGTCAACATCTCAAGCTTATCATGTGATACTTATTATCATGGTATGACATCCATGAATCATTCTCATTTCTATCTGTTGGACTCACCCAATCTGCTAGCTAGGTATTGGATTGCACCAGTCATGTGAATATACATCATTATATTTTGTCCAGGTATTGGGCTTTTCCAATCTTGTGAAATTATTCTAGGCATTGGACTATGCCAATCCTGTGAGATTATTCTAGGTATTGTACTATGTCAATCCTATGTGATTATTCTAGGTATTGGATTATACCAATCTTGTGCAATTATTTCAAGTATTGGATTATGTGAATCTTGTACAATTATTCCAGGTATTGGATTATGCCAATCTTGTGCAATTATTCCAGGTATTGGATTATTCCAATCTTGTGCAATTATTCCAGGTATTGGATTATACCAATCCTGTGACATTATTCTAGGTATTAGAGTATGCCAATCATGTGCAATTATTCTAGGTATTGGATTATGTCAATCCTATGCAATTATTCCAGGTATTGGATTATGCCAATCATGTGCAATTATTCTAGGTATTGGATTATACCGATCCTGTGACATTATTCTAGGTATTGGATTATGCCAAACATGTGCAATTATTCTAGGTATTGAATTATGCCAATGTTGTGAAATTATTCCAGGTATTGGATGATACCAATCCTATGAAACTAAATCTAGGTATTGGATGATATCAATCCTGTGATATCATAGCCATGTTGCTAAGGATTCCATAGTAGTGGAATACCTTTATGTTCCCCCTTTCACTTTCATTATGGGATATCAATCCCTTAAACTCATCACTGAATACACATCACATTTACTAGGCATTATACCTTGACCAAGCCATATACCAACTCACATCCTTTATGTAATACAAGTATTCCTCATATCTTATTTAAACATATTTAGAACACTATAGCCCTTATTTGGCTATAATCATAAGGCATGTATGACCAAGATTTCATTATCATTTTATAACCATTTATTATTATTACTATGTTACAGGGTTTCCATTTGAACATCTTGTCACCTCTCACTAGGCAACACTATTCACATGGCTTACAATGCCCATTAACATCTTGTCACCTCTTACTAGGCAACAACCATTCACATGGCTCACAAGGCCCATTAACATCTTGTTACCTCTCACTAGGCAACAAATATTCACATGGCTCACAAGGCCCATTAACAACTTGTTACCTCTCACTAGGAAACAAATATTCAAATGGCTCACAAGGCCCATTAACATCTTATTACCTCTCACTAGGAAAAAAATATCTCTAGGTCATAAGACCTAGATAATTGGTATTATATGAACATCATAGCTCATGCTTAGCTATGCTCATTATCTCATTCTATCAACATGGTTTCAATATGGTTAGGTTTTCCCTTTATTAACCAGTGGTATTTTCAAATCATATCATTACCCTTCACTAGGGTTAAGGTTTCCCTTCTTAATCCGACTAGGGATTTCAACTACATTCATTAAGAATCACAACCCTAATTCGGACTCCACACATATTAGGAGTATCAATGTATACTCATTTTATGAGTATTAAACAAGTATAAGTTTCTCTTTCCTCCTTACTGGTATATTGATTACATCCTACTCCATTAGGTTGGCTCAATCCTTCTCTCAAGGTTCATTGGCTCATATTTATCAAAATTCATTAAACCCTTCATGTCTTAAAGTATCATTTGACAAGACATACTACATGTATCACTTAATCAAGTGTATTCAATTGAGGTGCTTCCACCCGATAGAGCAAAGATGTGTGTGCCTGCTTCCATATCGGGTAAAGAGGTGTGTGTGTGTGCTTTACACCATATCGGGCAAAGAGGTGTGTGTATGCTTCACACCATATCGGGCAAAGATGTGTTTGTATGCTTCATACCATATCGGGCAAAGAGGTGTGTGTATGCTTCAAACCATATCAGGCAAGAGATGTGTATGTGCTTGACATCATATTGTGCCTAAGGGGTATTTTTGACCTCATATCATGCAAGAGGTGTATACTACATTACCATATCGTGCAAGGAAGTATAAACTCATATTCATATCGTTTCATTGGTGTAGGTGCATCACCATATTGGGTTAGAGGTGCTTCCTTATGTGCTTGAACCCGATAACACTTTATAAGGTGATACCATCATCTTCAAGCTCTAGATATTCTCTATACTTGTTCTAGTTCATGGAAAACAGTCCTAGGTTACTACTAGAGCTCATGGATTCATCAATTATGCAAGAAAATTCTATTTCAAAGTAAATCATTTAACTAAGGAAAGATTTATGATAAATAATAACATAATTGAGTTCAAGTTATATAACCCGCCTCAAGAACAACTTCAAAGTTCCAAGCTCCAAAGCCTCACGTTCCTAAGGTTGAAGATGACTTATTAAAATTCCAAGTCTTGTTCACAACTCCTTCATATATAAGGAATCACCATAGTTAAGAACTTGGTGAAGAAGAAAAGAAAGAAAGATCATAACCCTAGATCCATGCTTCAATCCAAGGTTGAAGATGATCATGGCCTCACCTTAGGGTTAAGACTTGAGCTCCTTCTTGATACATAGAACCTTGAAAGATACCTCACTACTCATTAACGATATTCCCTCACTTGTCGCAGATATCCCCTTCACTTGTGTCCAATATCACTTCATTTGGCTGGTATCAACTTGCTATGGTCGATATCAACATGCTATGGCCGATATCACTTGCTATGGCTGATACCCAAGTCCCTATGCACGATACCACTTCACCTATGCATGATACCAAGACTCTATGCACGATATCTAAGAGCAAGGAGGTGGTAGGATTCGAAAAAATTCACTAAGGGCTGAAAGGAAGGGTATATATACTTAAGGTTTATGGGAGAGAGTGTAAGAGGTGTCATCACCTTACTACTAGTAGGTGCCACATGGCCATGCATGGATTTGTTGGCTAAATGGACATCTGTAAATCCCTTTGTTTTGATAATGACAAACATTTCATTCTTATTAATCTAACGTGCTACTTGAGTGTTGCAGGAATAAGGTGGATGACAAAAGCACTAAGGAATCTATATGCTTGAATGATTGTAAATGTCATGAAATGTAATCAATTGTAAATTTGTACAAATATATAATGTACAAGTACTTAGACTTCATGTAAATCAAGCGTTAGATCTTTCCTAGATAAACACCACATTTAGATAGGTCATCCCCTTCAATAGTGTCACATATGCACACTCATACACACACTTAATGTCTTCATTTGAAACATTGGAACAGGGTCCATCTCGGTCGACAAAATCCTCGACCGAGACACTCTCGGTCGACAAACTTCTCGACCGAGAAAGACCCAAGTAGTCGTTAGACACAGCTGACAAGGTAGTTGGCAGTTGGAGATAAACGTTGCATACACTTGATCCAGAGAGCCTGTCGGTCGACAAAATGTCGACCGAGTAGGTGTCTCGGTCGACCATTTCTCGACCGAGATAGTCTCTGATAGCAACTGCATAATTAATTAACTAGTCGTTGTTAAAGCAACTAACTTATATCTAACATCTAGTTAAGCACTTAGAAACCCCTAGAAAGTGTCTAGAACGTCCTTAAGCACTTGTAGGACATTCCTATAAATAGGACATGCCTTAGGACACCTAAAGACACTTGCTTTTACACTTGAGCAATCTTTGAGCATACATTGACTTTGTGCAACCTGCTTGTGAGAAATTGAGCATTGTGACAATTGGCTACTTCCCCTCTTAGCTCAAATTTCGTGTCCTATAGGCTAGCATCTCCTATCCACTGCAATTACTATTCCATACACTTTGGTTAGGAGATCTACACGCTTGATCTAGGCAAATCAAGCCTTGTGCTACAAAAGGATAATGTGTAATTTCCTTTTTCCTTTCTTTTTCTCTATTATTGTTTGTACTCTCCTTGCTACTCCTAGGTTGGAGGTTGCGGATTGGAGAGGTTGGAGATCTTCTTGGTGAAGAAGGGGACCTTGAGCTACTTCTAGAAGGCGGGTGCAACGGGAGGTTACTTCTAGAGAGGAAGGCTACTTCAAGGGGGAGCTTGGAGTTACTTCAAGAAGGCTACCTCGGGTTGGTGCATCTACTTCAAGTGAAGGTTGTTCAAGGGGTGTAAGAAAGTATTATATTTTGTGTAAATTCTTGTGAAGGTAATAAAATTAATACTTTCAAAATCCCGGTTGGGTAAGCAACCGGGTAGTGGACTGACAACCTTAGTATTTTCTAAGGTTGGAACCACTCTAAACACTTGTCTCCTTCTTCCATTTTCAATTGTGGTTGTTTGAGTTAAATAATTGCTAAAATATTTAAAAACTCTATTCACCCCCCCCCTCTAGTGTTTTTCAATTGGTATCAGAGCAGGCTTCAAGGAGCTCTAATCGAGTCTTGAAGTATGAAGGGTGGTGGTGTCTACAACCGCAAACAAAAGAAATATATGGAAAAATCTTCAACAAGTTGCAGTTGGTGCTTAGGAACAAGCCACACAATACTTGGTTGCCCGTGGAGGTCAAAGAAGGAAGATACTCATAAAGAATGTCTTATTGCTACAATAAGTGAAGAAGAAGAAGAAGAGGTAAGCCTTTTTGATTTATCTAAAGAAGAACTAGTTGCTACTCTTGAAGAGACACACAATAAATATATTGAGTGCAAGAAGAAATTAAAGAAATCTAATAAAGCAAATGATGAGTTACATGCTAAGCTTCTTGCTCTTACATCTGAAAATGAAGATCTCAAAAAGGTTATTGAAGATCATGATATTAAGCTAAAATCTGTAGAAGCAAATTGTAATCTTCTTTCTCTAGAAAAGTTAAATTTTCAAACTCATGTAAATGATCTTCAAAAACAACATGTTCTATGTACACATCTAGATTATGATACTATTGTGAAAGAAAGAGATTCCTTGTTATCTAATCTAGATCAAGCAAAGTTAGACATAAATAAAAGAATGGATGAGATTGTTAAGTTGCAACAAAAAGTTAGTAGGTTGAATAACAATGATACACTTGATAAAATTTTAGATAATTCTTACCATCAAATTGGAAGGAGAGGACTAGGTTACAAGCCTAAAGGAAAATCTTATCAAAAGCCTAGTTGGGGAAGAACACAAGTGCCAAAGAGTCAATCTATGTATGTACCTAAAGGCACAAATACATATATACCCAAGAACAACCTAGACCAAAATCATATAAAAAGATATGAGGTTGATTCTATATGTTGTCATTACTATTTACGCCTTGGTCACTATTCTTTTTCATGTCCTTATAAGAAAAAGGATGTTGAGTTAGTTTGGGTTCCAAAACCTTTAAACTAAATGAATGGAATTAAGTTGAGATTTGACCTAAACTGATTCTTGATATACAAATGTCATGTCTCAACAATCGAGCTCTAACTTGCATAATTTTGTTTTACTTGGAAGCAATTAACAGTTCTGAAAACATTCCAGAAACCTTGTCGGTCGAGAAACTGTCGACCGAGAGAACTGTCAGTCGAGAAATTGTCGACCGAGCAGGTCAATATTTCCAGTCTGCAATAATATATGTTGAATGTGTTTTAAATTGATCAAATTGCTATCTATTCATTGTTAATAACTGATGTTACATGCAAAACAAGTTGAAGACCATGTTTGAAATATAAATGAGATTATTTTTGGATGATTTTCTAAATAAGTTAAAACTGAAAATCATGCTTGGTTCAATAAAAGAAATTACTGTTTCACGTTATTTTCCTAAAGTATTTCCTGATTTATTCACTAGAAATCATGACATCTGGCTTAAATGATCACAATCATTGAATGGAATTATCATTATATGTTGTTATTGTTCTGTCATTACATCATAGATATGCTTTCAAAGAAGATGCTATGTTAGCACGAATAGAGAATGATAATTGTATGCATTGACCCTTGATGATGCATAATAATTCATTAGTAATATGTTTCTTAGAACTTTAATGCTTGCAGGAGCACAATGTTATTTTTAAAAGACTTGAGAGATTTTTTATGTTTTCATTTTTTAAGAAGAAATAGAATTTGATATCTACAACAAAGTTCATAGAAAAATCAAGGACGAATATTTTTTTTAAATGCTTCAAATTGATATCAAATCAAATTACATATAGATATATGAATGTTCAATTTGGAAATCTGCAAATTTGCCTCTTGTTTGAAATAAAATTTGACCAAGGGGCGCTATGGTCGTAGTCAAAGTTGACCTAAAATAAGTTTGGCACAATACTTATTTGAATATCATTTTCTATATATTGTGATCAAAAGAACAATTAATGTATGATCACAAAATTGTCCAAGTATTGGTAATAATAATCACAATATTACTCCCTTAGAAAATATGTATATGTTCTAAAAATTCAGTCTATCATTTACATTAAAAATCAGCTTAAAATTCATTCACAGAAAGTCTGTCGGTTGACAAATTCTTCGACCGAAAATATCTCGGTCAGCCTATCTCTTTCGACCGACAGACCTCAGATAAAAATTACAACGGACACACTTCCGGTCGACAATTATTCGACCGAGCGGATGTCGGTCGACAATTGCTCGACCGAGAATTGACCGTTGGTATATGACCGTTGCAATCCGACCGTTTTATGACCGTTGCAACCCATCAGTCGACCGTTGGGGGACCGAGTGGCGTGTCTGGGATATGACCGTTGCGGTCGATCGGTCGACAAATTGTCGACCGACCTGGTCACTGGATTGCTATAAAAAGGACCAAAAACGGGTCATTGTTACACACTCTCATATTCTTACTTCCATAGCCTCTCTCTAGTGCATTCTTATGCAATTCTTTATCTTTTTCATCCCCAAGAATTTCTTGCTTCTTCTCCACCTTAAAGCAAAGAAATGGCTTCATCCTCTACACGTGGAAAGAAGAAAGTTGCTAGCAAGAAAGGAAGGGCGGCTACTCCTCCATTAACGATCATCAACGACATCCCCTTCGTCGACGCAGATATTGGTGATCGCTATCTCAGGCTCTCCTCCAAAACTCCTCTTCCACGACGGCCGTTGACGTCATGGACTTCCTCAGCATCGTCGACCTGGAGGATCTTTTTGAGGTGCAGAATTTGAAAGAATTTCTTAACCCTTCCTTCCCTTCCTACTCTTCAAAAGTGGTAAATGAGTTCTATGCAAACCTAATCTCCCATTCCGAAAATTAAAATAACTTCTTCTACTCTATGGTCAATGGGCATAGCTTTTGATTTACTGAAGAGGATATTCTTGACATGCTCGACATCGACTTAGATGAATATCAAGACACTCTTGACCTTACAACTGGAAATCCACTAAATACATTCTCCCAAGGTGAACATACCGTCAGTCTTAGTGACATTAAACGAGCCATTTTTCAATCTAATACTACTTGTCATGAAGATAGGGGTACCTACTATGCCATTAATCTCAAACCTGCAGCTAGGATTGTCAACCTTATTGTTTCCACAAACATACATCCTAGAGCTAACAAGTCTGAAGTTCCTATTTTTCGCATGTGTTTAATTTATGCCATTATCAAACGTATTCCCAAAAATTTTATCCGCATAATCCTTAAGAACATGCTTGAGTTTTCTGGCAATCCCCCATATGCTGATTTTGTATGCCAAATCACTCAACACTTTCTTAAAACACAAATTGAGGATATGGGATACACATGGGAAAGAAGACCACAAAAAATAAGCAAAAACACAGTAGAGAAAATGGGAATTGATTTTGGTCACAAGAGGGCTAGGACGGAAGGTGAGACATCTACTCAAGATATAACACCACCACCTCCTCCTACCAACCCATCCTATGATCCCATCCAAAACACCCTAACCTATGTTGCTGGGTCACAATATCATCTAAGCAGACAATTAGACTATAACCACCATGCCATGACCTACCTAAATCAAAGGATGCAAACCCTCTCTCCAAATCAACCAGATGAATATCCTTATTCTTTAAATCCTGGCATGATCAACCCATATAATCCATCTTACAACTACTACCAACCTCCACCTCCACCATCTACAGATCTCACACACATTTAGTTCTCCTCAATACAATTACAAGACATTGCTGCTCATTTCCGCTTTGATCGTGTTCCTACCTTCTTGGAAGCATAAGCTTTAACCAAGACAGGTGCTTTGGAGTGGCAAACTTTAGTCCAATATTATGGAGCTGAGCCATTTCTTGGAAAAGACCCTGATATTGATGTAATACTTAAGTCTTTCCAATGAGATTTGGAGTGTCCGTTGTATTAGTTGTAATGAAATGATTATCTTTGCATGATTGTAATGAAATGATTATCTTTGCATGATTGTAATAAAATGGTTATCTTTGCATGATTGTAATGAAATGGTTATCTTTACATGAAATGGTTATCTTTACTGATTATATTGGGTATTCCTCTATGGCATCATTTGAATATGGCTTATAAGACTACTCTAGTAGAGCATACAAATTAAGGGGAGTAATAAATATGTCATAAATAAAAAGGGATGACATCTTTGCAAAAAAAAACCTAAAATTTAAAATTGTGGCTAAATTGACCATCTATTGAAAACAGATATGTATTTAAGGGGGAGCAATACTTATTCTTAAAACGGATATCTTTTTGAAATGACAAAGGGGGAGAAATAAATATAAAACTTGGTATTTGTGCAAAACTCAATCAATGAGTTTCATAAACTCTTGGCTTTACATTGAAAGTTTCTATATTCCCTAAAGGATTGGATTTCATGTTCCATAATTCATGGGGAATAATAAGCACACACTTTATAAACAAGAGAAGAAATTTACAAAGGTAATCTTCAGGTATGAAACTCACATGTTTTATACTTTCTTATTTTATATTTAGGAAATGTTGGTCATCTTCAAAAAGGGGGAGATTGTTGGCTAAATGGACATATGTAAATCCCTTTGTTTTGATAATGACAAACATTTCATTCTTGTTAATCTAACGTGCTACTTGAGTGTTGCATGAATAAGGTGGATGACAAAAGCACTAAGGAATCTATATGCTTGAATGATTGTAAATGTCATGAAATGTAATCAATTGTAAACTTGTACAAATATATAATGTACAAGTACTTAGACTTCATGTAAATCAAGCGTTAGATCTTTCCTAGCTAAACACCACATTTAGATAGGTCATCCCCTTCAATAGTATCACATATGCACACTCATACACACACTTAATGTCTTCATTTGAAACATTGGAACAGGGTCAATCTCGGTCGACAAAATCCTCGACCGAGACACTCTCGGTCGACAATCTTCTCGACCGAGAAAGACCCAAGTAGCTGTTAGACACAGCTGACAAGGTAGTTGGCAGTTGGAGATAAACGTTGCATACACTTAATCCAGAGAGCCTGTCGGTCGACAAAACGTTGACCGAGTAGGTGTCTCGGTCGACCATTTCTCGACCGAGATAGTCTCTGACAGCAATTGCAGAATTAATTAACTAGTCGTTGTTAAAGCAACTAACTTATATCTAACGGCTAGTTAAGCACTTAGAAACCCCTAGAAAGTGTCTAGAACATCCTTAAGCACTTGTAGGACATTCCTATAAATAGGACATGCCTTAGGACACCTAAAGACACTTGCTTTTACACTTGAGCAATCTTTGAGCATACATTGACTTTGTGCAACCTGCTTGTGAGAAATTGAGCATTGTGACAATTGGCTACTTCCCCTCTTAGCTCAAATTTTGTGTCCTATAGGCTAGCATCTCCTATCCACTGCAATTACTATTCCATACACTTTGGTTAGGAGATCTACACGCTTGATCTAGGAAAATCAAGCATTGTGCTACAAAAGGATAAGTTGTAATTTCCTTTTTCCTTTCTTGTTCTCTATTATTGTTTGTACTCTCCTTGCTACTCCTAGGTTGGAGGATGCGGATTGGAGAGGTTGGAGATCTTCTTGGTGAAGAAGGGGACCTTGATCTACTTCAAGAAGGCTGGTGCAACAGGAGGTTACTTCTAGAGAGGAAGGCTACTTCATGGGGGAGCTTGGAGTTACTTCAAGAAGGCTACCTTGGGTTGGTGCATCTACTTCAAGTGAAGGTTGTTCAAGGGGTGTAAGAAAGTATTGTATTTTGTGTAAATCCTTGTGAAGGTAATAAAATTAATACTTTCAAAATCCCGGTTGGGTAAGCAACCGGGTAGTGGACTGACAACCTTAGTATTTGCTAAGGTTGGAACCACTCTAAACACTTGTCTCCTTCTTCCATTTTCAATTGTGGTTGTTTGAGTTAAATAATTGCTAAAATATTTAAAAACTCTATTCACCCCCCCCCCTCTACTGTTTTTCAGGATTGATACTTGTACTTGCATGCATTCCATCTTTATGTTTCCATGCAAAATAAAAACTTGACGATAATGCAAGGGATATGGGTCGGCCCCCTTTGGTTATCTTCTAGGACAAGCCACCTCCACTCACATTATTATATTTACAATTCAATGCAACCTTTCCCAAGGAAAGTTGCAAGTCGATATCCATTTCTTTATTGAGGTTCTTATCTCTTTTTGAAAAGCGAAAGAGTTAACAACACGATATGGGGGTCTCCTCTATGGCTCCTTGGCCGATAGGGACTCCCATTTAACAATACAACCTAATACAATCAATACAAGCTCAAATTAGGGTTTCCATTCAATCCCTTTCTTGGTCTTTTCATCACCAAGAATACTACCATTCATAAATGATTCAAACATGGTGTCTCATTCATTATATCTCCTCTAAATGATACATAGAGTAGGTAGGAACACTCAAGAGGTGGTAATTTGCATATCAACCCTACATCTTGGGTGAATTGCAATTTGTACCAAAATTGGTGCACTAGGTACTAGCATTATTCAAACATGTTCAAACTTGGTATTTAGGCTTTCCACAAGCCACCACATAGCATCATTCTCTTTCTTATAATGCTAAAACACTTAGGGTACGTTCAACATGTGACATATTGCAATATAACCCCTCATCTTGGGTAAATTGTACTTTGCTCCAAAACAAAGGAACATTGCTCAAACGACATTCAATCAGGACCAAACTTGGAACATAAGTGTGTCACATGATAACAAAACACCTTATAGGATTATATTAAATTTATAAGTAACTTAATTGGCCAAAACTAATAATGTTACCTCATAACTCAGGACAGGGTCATTACAAGATATAAACCCCTATCATCCCCAAAATCCCAGATGAAGAAAGGCAATTGTCATTCATGCATCATATCATAAATTCTCCACATAACATCTTGATGTCATGGAGATGCCATAGAACTTTGACCAGCACAAGGTCCTTCCATTTAGAGTCATCATAGAATCTATCAGGACGCATACCCAACTATCTTTTTTTATTAATGACTGCAGTGTCAATTCTATGTCAGGTAACACTTTCTAAGTCAGAGAAGTACTATTCATACTTCGAATATTTTAGGTGTCAAACCTTATTGACTTACATCTTTTATTTGATAAGATTTTTTACCTTGGGAGTCTTCCATACTCCTCACTTAGTTTAGTATTTCACCTCCAAGGAAAAACCAGAGTTACGTTCTGTCACCCACTTGGGACTATAGGTCTTAATATGTATTTGTTGTGCCATCTAGTCTGCTGACACAACACTAAACTTTCTTATGACTTGTACCAACTGTCTTCCTAGTTGTACATGCTCTTGTCATAAGGAGAGGTCACTTATTAAAGAATAACTTATCTCAGAGATATCTCTAGATGTTATGTATAAGTTGCCTCAACAGATCTAGATAGGGATATTCTAAGGAATTATTTTTAGCTTGGTAAGCTTTTCCCACAATGATTCTACGTTTGTTCCTTCAATTAGTACATCCTTATCGATGTCATGTTTATGCAAAGCATAAACCCCTAACATATGATGTCCATACTTTTTTATGTAACTTAGACTAATCTCACAGCTGGCCATTTTAGGTAACCCACATAAATCATCTGATTAGGAGTTATGTTTTCACTATTTCATACCTTTATAATTTCTTGGACACTAGACTTCCTTACCTTGGTATTAATTACATGTATCAAAAACACATCTTATCATTTCTATCCTCTGTTGTTATTAGCAAAACCAAACATATAATAGGACCTTTCTTTCATCTCGGTACATTACTTAACACACATACTTTGTCTTTAAACTAAAATCTAGGACTAGATGATACTTTTCAAAGTATCCATCTAAAGATTACTTCTTATTCATGCATATCAAGTGTCATAAGACTTACTTGATTGTCATGTTCCTGAAAGGAAATATCACAAGGGAACATAATCCTTCTTATCACCCCATCATTATTTAGGGTTGTATATTAAAGAAAAGAGATTATCACCTTCCTTGAGTATTGCATGAACTCTCAATCGTTCATGTGTCATTCAATTTTTTGTTTCCTCTTAGGTTCCTTGCCATCAGCATAGGAATTATAAAGATGATTACATATCATCATCCCTTAGCATAATCATCACCATGATTACTAAATAAGGGTATTCCAACCCTTAGTCCATCACTGAACATTATCACCTTTTATCAGGTAACGGTTACCTCTAAGTCCTCACACCAAGGTATACATTATACTAAACATTTCCTTTTGCTTATAAATTGATCTATGATTAACTCAGATTCCTTCATATATCAATTAGGATGTGGTAGAAATATATGTGCCACATCTCCTACATCATTATGCTCTTTAGATTGTCTCAAAATGACTACTTGATCAAAGTAATCAGAAAGATAGCAATCTAAGAGTGTCATACTTACCTTGCCTTCAATAAATGAATACCTGGCTAGGGTATTCAAGAACTGAGATTAGGTAGTATGCATTTGTTTTATATTTTGTTTCATCTCTTTAATTTTTTCTACTTAGTATTTTAAATTTTCTCTAGGTGTTTCTTTTATATCTCTTCGCTTTCTACATGAAGAGAGAAATTTCAAAACATGTAAGAGAATGTTGGACTGAATATACTTTCTCATCCTTCTTATCTCTTCCTCATGTCCTCATAGGACTAATTAAAGGAAGCTCAACAACAACTACCTTCTTATGATTATCAGATAAAATCAAGAGAAGACATATCATATTGAAAAAGCTCTATCTGATTGACACCCCTCGCGGTCATCTACCACTTTAGGTTAACTCAATCATAGAGTCTAGTTGTTTCATATTGTTGATTTTACCTTTTTACACTATTGGGTTGTAACTTTCATAATCCCTGCCAAGTCTTCCTTAGTTGTTGGGTCATTTCCCCCTTCTTTTAAATAGAAGGATTTAGTATGCTCAACATGTTTATATCTTTAACATGTCTTATCCTCGTACAATAGTCTTATCAGTCTTATTACCGATATCGAATCTAAGTCAGGTTTTTATTTAGGTAGAAAGTTAGGACTTTTGCATTTACTTAGTAACTATTAACCTAGTGTACTTGGCATTTATTGCACTAGTGGTACCAAAAACGTTGGCTTTTAAGAACAACTAGGCAAATGTCTCTAGAATTAAAGAGACCTTCCCTTAATTCTCATCTTATTGCCCCTCCTTGGACATTGCCATCATAGATGTACTATCTATCTTTACTTATGGCGGAGTCTATTTTCTTGCCATATGTTAATCCTTCATACATTTTCCACTGTTCCAATATGACTATGTCATTCAGGATCCCTTTCAGAATCCAAAGTTTCTACATTGAGGGTTGGTAACCTAGGTTGTAACGCTAGTATCCAGTCCACTATATTCATCACTATTGTCCTAACCTACCCAATAAGAGCATAAAAAGTAGGATTCTCTATCTTGATTGGATCAAGATGGGAATTCTTAGGCACTCGTTCTTCTCTTGCTTGATCCCTTGCACTTTCTCCTGGTGCAACAATATTGCTCTTAGCAATGTGTTCCTCATGTTCTCCAGTCATTTTTAAACTTCGCCCTTTCTTCTGCATAAGAAAAGTCAGTTATATGATATACTGGAGGATACTAGAACAGACTCAACACCTTAAGTCCTATGTCTCTGTAGACTCTGCAAACCTTAATCTTTGATACTAAATTTGTAACGACCGCCACCAAACTGACAGCCAAATTATTACTAATAATGTGGAATAATCATTAGCAATGGATTAACAAAAATCACTAAAAATTCAAACCATTTTTGCAAAGAGATCCATTTCAAAACTTTATATACATTGGGGTTCACATTGTACATACACTTTACCATCTCATCTCAAGGTTAACATATAATAGTTGCTTTGTCAAACATATACTAAAGCAACATCAAACCTTGAGGCATACAAGCCAAAATCTCAGATTGTTCATAAAACCATCATGCACTAAATCCGAGGACATGAGAGTACAGAGATGACACATAGGACTTCTATCTACAAGACACGAAAAATAGTACACTCAACCTGAGTTGTTATTGCTATCCCTGTTATTGTTGTCCTTCCTCTATAGAACGGTCTCAACCTCCTCGTGCACGTCCACCTAAAAAAAATTGTGGATCCCACGGGGTGAGACAATTGTCCCAGCGAGAGATATAAATCTCCGCCAACAATGTTATTATCACAGGTAAATAGTATAAAACTGAGCAGGGGTTCTTTTATATTAATTAGCAAGGTTAATCACTGTGGATAAGCAGATTAAAACATTTCTCTTCACTTAAAGCATTGTAACTATCTATGATAGGGAAATTTATCATCTATTCACTTTATAAGGAATATAAAGAATAGGTGTAACATCTACCTATCACACTATGTCAACATCTCAATCTTATCATGTGATACTTATTATCATGGTATGACATTCATGAATCATTCTCAATTCTATCTATTGGCCTCAGCCAATCTGCTAGCTAGGTATTGGATTGCACTAGTCTGGTGAATATACATCATTATATTATGTCCAGGTATTGGGCTTTGCCAATCTTGTGAAATTATTCTAGGTATTAGAATATGCCAATCCTGTAAGATTATTCTAGGTATTGGACTATGTCAATTCTATGTAATTATTCCAGGTATTGGATTATACCAATTCTGTGCAATTATTCCAGGTATTGGATTATGCCAATCCTATGCAATTATTCCAGGTATTGGATTATACCAATCCTGTGCAATTATTCTAGGTATTAGATTATGCCAATCCAGTGCAATTATTCCAAGTATTGGATTATACCAATCCTGTGACATTATTCCACGTATTGGATTATGCCAATCTTGTGCAATTATTCCAGGTATTGGATTATGCCTATCCTGTGCAATTATTCCTGGTTTTAGATTAGATCAATCATTTGACATTATTCCAGGTATTGGATTATTCCAATCTTGTGCAATTATTCTGAGTATTGAATTATGCCAATCCTGTGCAATTATTCCAGGTATTGGATGATACCAATCCTATGAAACTAAATCTAGGTATTGGATGATACCAATATGTGATATCATAGCCATGTTGCTAAGGATTCCATAGTAGTGGAATACCTTTATGTTCCACCTTTCACTTTCATTATGGGATATTAATCCCTTAAACTCATCACTAAATACACATCACCTTTACTAGGCATTATACCTTAACCAAGCCATCATACCTATTCACATCCTTTATGTACTATAAGTATTCCTCATATCTTATTTAAACTTATTCAAAACACTATAGTCCTTATTTGGTTATGATCATAAGTCATGTATGACCAAGATTTAATTATCAATTTTATAACAATTTATTATTAGTACTATGTTACAAGGTTTCCATTTGAACATCTTGTCACCTCTCACTAGGCAACACTATTCACATGGCTCACAAGGTCCATTAATGTCTTGTCACCTCTCACTAGGCAACAACCATTCACATGGCTCACAAGGCCCATTGACATCTTGTTACCTCTCACTAGGCAACAAATATTCACATGGCTTACAAGGCCCACTAACATCTTGTTACCTCTCACTAGGCAACAAATATTCACATGGCTCACAAGGCCCATTAACATCTTGTTACCTCTCACTAGGCAACAAATATCTCTAGGTCATAAGACCTAGATAATTGGTATTATATGAAACATCATAGCTCATGCTTAGCTATGCTCATTATCTCATGCTATCATCATGGTTTCAATATGGTTAGGGTTTCTCTTTATTAACCAATGGTAGTTTTAAATCATATCATTACCCTTCACTAGGGTTAAGGTTTCCCTTCTTAAACTGACTAGGGTTTTCAAGTACATTCATTAAGAATCACAACCCTAAATCGGACTCCACACATATTAGGAGTATCAATGTATACTCATTTCATGAGTATTAAACAAGTATAAGTTTCTCTTTCCTCCTTACTGGGATATTGATTACATCCTACTCCATTAGGTTGGCTCAATCCTTCTCTCAAGGTTCATTAACCCATATTTATCATAATGGATTAAACCCTTCATGTCTTAAAGTATCATTTGACATGACATACTACATGTATCACTTAATCAAGTGTATTGAATTGAGGTGCTTCCACCCTATTGGTCAAAGAGGTGTGTGCTTGCTTCCATATCGGGTAAAGAGGTGTGTGTGTTCTTTACACCATATTGGGCAAAGAGGTGTGTGTATGCTTCACACCATATCGAGCAAAGAAGTGTGTGTATGCTTCACACCATATCGGGTAAAGATGTGTGTGTATGCTTCACACCATATCAAGCAAAGAGGTGTGTGTATGCTTCACACCATATCAGGCAAAGAGGTGTGTGTATGCCTCACACCATATTGGGCAAAGAGGTGTGTGTATGCTTCACACCATATCAGGCAAGAGATGTGTATGTGCTTGACATCATATTGTGCCTAAGGGGTATTTTTGACCTCATGTCGTGCAAGAGGTGTATACTATACCATATCGTGCAAGGAAGTATAAACTAATATCCATACCGTTTTAGTGGTGTAGGTGCATCACCATATCGGGTTAGAGGTTCTTGCTTATGTGATTGAACCCGATATCACTTTATAAGGTGATACCATCATCTTCAAGCTCTATATCTTTGTTCTACTTGTTCTAGTTCATGGACAAAAGTTCTAGGTTACTACTAGAGCTCATGGATTCATCAATTATGCAAGAAAGTTCTATTTGTAAGTAAATCATTTAACTAAGGCAAGATTGATGATAAATAATAACATAATTGAGTTCAAGTTATATAACCCACCTCAAGAACAACTTCAAAGCTCCAAGATACAATGATTTACGTTCCTAAGGTTGAAGATGACTTATCAAAAGTCCAAGGCTTGTTCACAACTCCTTCATATACAAGAAATCACCATAGTTAAGAACTTGGTGAAGAAGAAAAGAAAGAAAGATCATAACCCTAGATCCATGCTTCAATCCAAAGTTGAAGATGGTCATGGCCTCACCTTAGGGTTAAGACTTGAGATCTTTCTTTCTCCTTAGCACCTTGCAAAATACCTCACTACTCATGCATGATATGCCCTCACTTGTGGCCAATATCACTTCATATGGCTGATATCAACTTGCTATGGCCGATACCAGCATGCTATGGCCGATATCACTTGCTATGGCTGATACCCAAGTCTCTATGCATGATACCAAGACTCTATGCACAATATATAAGAGCAAGGAGGTGGTAGGATTTGAAAATTTTCACTAAGGGGTGAAAGGAAGGGTATATATACTTGAGGTTTATAGGAGAGAGTGTAAGAGGTGTCATCACCTTACTACTAGTAGGAGCCACATGGCCATGCATGGATTGACACATGTACTTGCATGCATTCCATCTTTATCTTACCATGGAAAATAAAAACTTAAGGATAATGTAAGGGATAAGGGTCGGCCCCCTTTGGTTATCTTCTAGGACAAGCCACCTCCACTCACATTATTATATTTACAATTCAATGCAACCTTTCCCAAGGAAAGTTGCAAGCCGATATCCATTACTTTATTGAGGTTCTTAGCTCGTTTTTGCAAAGGCAAAGAGTTAACAACACAATATGGGGGTCTCCTCTTTGGCTCCTTGGCCGATAGGGACTCCCATTTAACACGACAACTCGATACACTCAATACAAGCTCAAATTAGGGTTTCTATTCAACCCCTTTCTTGGTCTTTTCATCATCAAGAATACTACCATTCATAAACCATTCAAACATGGTGTCTAATTCATTCTCTCTCCTATAAATGATATATAGAGGAAGTAGGAACACTTTAGAGGTGGTAATTTTCATTTCAACCCTACATCTTGGGTGAATTACAATTTGTACCAAAATTGGTGCACAAGGTACTAGCATTATTCAAACAAGTTCAAACTTGGTATTTAGGCTTTCCACAGGCCATCACTTAGCATCTTCTCTTTCTTATAATGCTAAAACACTTAGGGTACGTTCAACATGTGACACATTGCAATATAACCCCTCATCTTGGATAAATTATACTTTGGTCCAAAACAAAGGAACATTGTTCAGACGGCATTCAATCATGACCAAACTTGGAACATAAGTGTCACATGATAACAAAACACCTTAGAGGATTATATTAAATTTCTAAGCACTTACTTAGCCAAAACTAATAGGGTTACCTCATAACCCAGGTCAGGGTCATTAAAATATCCACATATATATGTTTATATATGAATATATATGTGTAAATATGTCAATGAGTATATATATATAGAGAGAGAGAGTCAGTCTATAATACACTCGAGTGTATCCGGAGCGGAATACACTCAAGTAGTTTTTCATGATGCAATATTTTTTTGGAAAATCTAATCCGTTGATCTTCTTAAACATATTGTGAACAACTCATACGCAAAATTTGAGCACATTTGGAAATGTATAGCTCATGTTATGAAGACCGCAAAAATTATGCATTTTAAATTAGTTTCGTGCGTCGATTTTGTTGCCCTTGGATGAGTGACTTACACTCATCTAAATGGGCTCAAAATTTTTATGTAGCCTAGTTATAGTATGACGGTGAAGATCAACGGTTTACATTTTGCAAAAAATAGTCTTGATATGCAAACACACTTGAGTGTATTCGTGCGATCCGTACACTTGAGTGTATTTTAGCCTGACTATATATATATATATATATATATATATATATATATATATATATATATGTGTGTGTGTGTGTGTGTATATATATATATAGTGTCTAGTTCAATTGGTTCGACCGCGTCAAGCCGCTAATTACCTTATATCGTGGTGACCGATTCATCTTTTTCGGTTTAAAAATGTTTTTGCGTCATGTTGCTATCATTTCCTGTCCAACCGGTTCAAATACTTCGGTTGAACTCAATTCAATTCGATTCGAGTCAACTCAGTCCGACCACAGGTTCAGTTCTTAAAACATTATATAACACAAGTCCTTCCAACTTAAAGATAAATGGGCTAGGAGCCATGCCGTGACTTTTATGCCCTATTTTTGTTATTAGGCCACTACAACTGCAAGGGCCAAAAGAAATCCCTTGCCCTTTTGGAGAGATCATAGAAACACCATGAAGTGTAATGCAGATGTGGTCTTATATTTTTTTGTATAGGATGGCCAATTATAGTCCAACATTTTCTCTTCTCCCTTTTTCAAAATCGCACTCAAAGAAAAAAGAAACAAAACACCTACAGATAGTACACTACAACAAAAATCTATTGGATTATACTAAATTATTATATACAAGCAGTGGTGGAACCAGAATATTACATCAAGGGGGGCTGAAATCATATGTGTGTATTTTACCACATGAGAGGGGGGAGGGGACTGAGTCGAAAAAATACCAAAATTGAGAATGGAACTCAAGCCACTTGTTCCAGGAAACCAACTTTCTACAACTCAAGCTTGCCATATTCTTTGTAAAGTAGTATGCAATTAATATATTTATTTATGTGTTGATCTATATTTAATACTAAAAAGAATACTACTTGTATTAAAAAAAAATTGGGGGGGGGGGGGGGGAGTGGGGGCCTAAAGCCCCGGCAGCCTTCCTCTGACTATGCCCCTGAGTACAAGTTCTATAATAAAGTTATCCAACACAGTCATTAAGGTTGTAGTTCAGGTACTGAAGGAACAGCGAATAGGCTCTCCAATAAAGAGATCCACATTCGAAATCAAAGTTATTCACATTGAAAATGAATCCATCAAACACACTTGCAAACTGTATTTATTACTTGATACCCACTCTGATGTGCGGGTAGCCTAAGGGTGTGGTTAACCAAAGTAGCTTTTCCTTAGAAGTGGTTCACATATCAACAAAAGAAAAGGTTTTCCACACATATCGCAGCCACCTTAGATGACATAAACTAACTACCACTTTCTACCTAATTGGAAATTATGTATATAAAAACAAGCAATTATTCCTACCTTTCTAACTCACCATAGGATCTGCTAGTCCAGCAGCCACGCAACTAGTCCATGTCGCTCGTCTGACTTAGGCCGCTGGCTGGTCCGTTGCTCTGCGTCAAAAGTAATCACTTGGTCTTGGAAAGACAAGAACAACAGGTACCCCCATGTTTGGTTCATAACCTTTTTACGAGCATTATAAACTAGCTTCCACATTCTATCTCCTTGAAAAGTTTATCTATAAAAAGAAGCAAAACTCGAATGCTTTTTGAATCTCTTTTCTCCTTGTCAACGGGTTCCCCCACCATTATGCAGCGCAGCCGGCGGCCCCTCATATTCTGCTTTCCGCAAATTGCTGCAGTCAGTCATCCCAGTGAATGATTGGTGCTCCTCACTCTCAAATTGGGTCCCACTTTCAATTTTGAGGTTGGCGATCCTCAATCTCTAATTATCTTAGACCCGGGCACTGAAACTTGAAGTAATTTAACCGAAGCCCTGTTTGTTGGATGTTATTAAAACTCAATACATCCAAATCTCTTCGTATCAGTTGGCATTTTGTTTCGTATATAGTTCGTTGGGTTGTAATTCACCCAACTGTACAAATTTTTCTGAATTCCTTGCTTTTGTACCACACTCAAAACGGCTTGGTCGGGTGTTTTTTACCACGAGGGCAGTGGGCTCAGCTCTCTGCTTTTTCCTACTGCACAGTTGCTGTTGTCATGCTCGTTCCATTTGAACGCCGGCAGTTCTTTTTTCCTTTCAGCCATAGTTGGCAGGTCATACAAGTTGTTATCAATATATATTAGTTCCAACGAGCATTTTACAATAGGATTTGTTGTCTAGCAGTAGTTCACGTGGCACAAATAGCATATCTACAGCTCCATCCAAGTATTTTATTTGTCTAATGTTTCGTTTAATAAAATGGTGTGATTGCCCGAGCAGCAATATGGTAAGGTCGAACAGGTTGTAATTGCTCGTAACCACTGTTACTAAACACAAAATCGCCCAACGCTTTGAATTTGTATTATATTTAGTATTGAGTAGCGTTCACATGTAATTTTTTCCCACTGGGTAAAAATCTTGTGGTGGTCCATCTCACCGCACCGGAACATTGGCACACCAATCACGTTGTCAAACGCTACATAAAACTAAATCTTCATTGTATAAATATATATTATTAGACATTCTTTAATACTACAAGATATGTATTTGATATTATTTTAGGGGGAGAGGGGGGCTTCAGCCCCAGCAGCCCTCCCTAGCTAGGCCCTTGTATCGTATGTTATACATTACGTCTATCCAAATAAATTGGTACAAAATAATTGAATTGGGAGTGAATGTTAGTGTTGGGATACGAAGGTTCGACCTATGGTAAATTGAATAATGACCGATAAGAGTTGGTGTTTAATACCGTCAATAATAATATGAGTTAAATCCAAGAGAAAAGAAAAAGGTAAGAAGATGGCTTCCTATGTGTAACATGGAATTAGACTAGGAACTGAAGTAGGATTCGGAGTTGCAACCACATGCCAAGAGGCCTATAAATGGAGGCCCCAGGGAGGCCATTGAATCATCCCGCTTGTTGGTGTGTTATCCCACCAGTTTGTTGATTGTTGGTGCCTTCTTTGGTAGATAAGTCGGAGAACAATAACAACTGGTGATGCTCTCTAGTGGATGAGAGACGGTCAATGATTTTACCTTGAGGTGAAGTAGCAACTGACAGCCAGTGACACATTAGGTGTATCGACATTGATGTTCTCTTGTGGATGACAGAGAGTCAGCGACTATGTCTTGATGCGAACTTGCTGCTAAAAGTCGATGACACATTGGGTGTACTGATAGTGTTACTTTCTCAAGGATGAGAGAGGGCCAATGACATTGCCTTAAAGTGAAGTAGCTGAGGATGCATATCCTTTCTGTCAGGTGAAGAGGTTTTCGGCGGCACATTAGAGTTCTAGTGGGAGGATCCAACTAGAATGACTACCAAAGGTGGAAGCGAGGTAGGCGACCTGGTTAGTGGTCGCAACGTCAACAAGCAATCCCCAACAACGACATTGGTGTCGTCAGGAGAAAACATTAAGAGGGAGGATTCATACATATTGGGTATAATTTTGTTCTTCCATATCTTTGTTCTCAAGTGAGGGATCTTTCCATACATGGGGGTGATTAAATATGGACGATTTGAGTTATAATTATGATTACATAATGCTTGTTAGCCAGTATTGTCTTGTGATTTTTCTCTCCTGGTCTTGGGAAGTGTTTTTCACATTAAATCATGCGCCTTCAGCCTTGCATAGCATCATTACTTGCCCACTATAATCTCTTAAAAGTGGTATCAGAGCCAGGTTTAAAGGTGTAGTGGGAGTAGCGAGATGGCTTCTGAAGACAAGAACACACAAATTGACAAAAAGCGGTCACAAAAATAGTCACCTGTCTAACATGTCAGATCCTATCTAGAAATGCAAACATATATATACGCAATACAAAGGCTCCCAGTCATAGAAGGTCATTCCAAGGACTTCTTCAAGACAACATGTATGTGAGGATGAGGGACAATATAGTGTATGTTAATCTATTACATCCATAGTAAAGGATCAACCTTCTAAAGAGGAGTTTCATAGACAGGAGGAGTGTCATCAAAGAGTCCTGAGTCTTGCTTCAGAAGGTCAGAAAGGTGTTCTTCATCTAGGATGGCTCGACTGATTGGTCAAGGGGTAGCTTACAATGTTTCAGGTAAAAACATGGAGAGTGAAGTGGTGCTATCATGATACTTCTTCTTAGTTGTCTGGGAACAGAGTGAAATAATGACGGGCCTTCAAGAATATGGATGATAATGATATGATGTTGCTATGTTTGAGGAAAATGGATCCATCACATGTGGTTATGGGGTCTTGAAGCTACTCCAGATGACTATTGAAGACAATGTCTCTCTCATGGGTCAAACAGGGAGATTTATGGCATATGGAAGGTCCAAACCATGCCAAATTGGATTAGGACTAATAGGAGTTGTCCTGTTACACTTCCAATCATAATAGGAGTTAAATCTAAGAGAAAAGGTAAAAGAAAGAAGATGGCTCCCAATGTGCAACATGGAATTGAAGTAGGATTCATAGTTGCAATCACTTACCATGGAGGCCTATAATTAGAGTCCATGAGAGAGGCTATTAAATCATCCCACATGTTGGTGTGTGATCCCACAAGTTGTTAATTGTTGACTCATTCTATGATAAAACAAGCAGAGAAGGATAACAATTGATGGTGCTCTCTCATTGATGAGAGAGGGTTAGTGACTTTTACTTAAGGTGAAGTAGGGGCAGACATACGATGAAAAATTGGGTGCATCGATAGTAGTTCTCTCTCATGCATGAGAGAGGGTAAATGACTCTTCCATGAGGCAAAGTGGTGGTAGATAGCCAGTGACACATTGGGTTCACTGATGTATTGCTCTCTAGTAGATGAGAGAGGGACAATGAGTTTTCCTTGAAGTGAAGTAGAAGTTGGAAGTCGACAATACTATTGGTAATGCCACAATGATAACGGTCTATCCGACTAGTGAAGGACACACATAAACTCTCTCAGTTTGAGAGAGTTTTGGTGGCATATTGAACTTTTAGTTAGAGGATACAACCAGAATGAGTTCCACTAAAGAAAGTAAGGTAGGCCACCTCCCTACAAATAGAGGCTACCTAGTCACTGGTCATAGTGACAACAAGAAATTACCAACAATGACATTGGTGTTGTGAGGAGAAAACGTTAATAGGAAGGGTTTGTACGCATTGGGTATAATTTTTTTTCTTCCTTATATTTTCTCTTGAATAGGACAACTTCCCAAATTCAGGGTGATTAAATCTGAGCAGTGTGAGTTGAATTATGGTCACATAGTACTTGTTGGTTGATATTGCCCATGGTTTTTCTCTTCTTGTCTTTGGGAGAGTTTCCCATGTTAAATCTTTTACCTTCAGTCTTGTGGAACATCTTCACATACCCACCATAATCTCTTACAATTACCAAACAAAATACATGTAAGATATGATCTTATTTTCAACATCTTTATGAGATTCATGCATCTCCTCTACTACAACCACCCAAATATTCCTTGATTGACAAATCATGTCATGTGCCTTCACTTGAAGTTTTTTATACTAATTAAGAAGCACATCACATTGGGATGAAATATTTTGAAATGGGGGGATTGAAGATGATTTATAACCACATCAAGATTGATGCTCCCCTTAACATTCCTAATGTTTTGGGAAGCACTTCCATCACAAAAAGGTCTTTTGGTATATTTGACTCACATAAAATTCAAAACAAGGTGGGCATGAAGCAATCCAAACGTGGAGCAGGTGTTAATGACAACATGATCAAGCTTGACGTAAGTGAATATAAGTATTCATGCTTTCGAAGATGGTACAATGTGTGATAGAAAGTATAATATGATTTTAAACATGGCATTTTATATCTGCAAGAGAAAACCCACAATAGGTTTTTGAAAGAAGCATAGGAGCTGATTACTTCCTTTTGAAACAAGCATAGGAGCTAGTTAGTTCCTCCTAAGTTTTACTTCTAGGGTTCAAGTGTGAGAGCACTAGTGGTGGAAAGCTCCCCTATCCCATCTTCTTGAAGTGGTTGTTGCAGTCCCATCACCCTCCCTAGTGGTGGAGTTGCTACCCCCACAAGGTTTATGGTTCGGTCTGGAAGTAAGATGTTTCCTATCAAGCTCTTCGCCCATGACCTCCACCCTTTTCTAGGAAAACTAAAAGTGACACCATCCGGGGACCAAATATTCTATCATCATTGTTTGTCCCAACCTCAATCTTATTTCATATCAGTTGTGTACTCCTACAACGTTGCACATTAGATGTATTTAGTGTGTGAATTGGATGAATTGAGACAATGACATAGACAAACTTTTGGATAGTAGATTTAGTCCCCACCTCCTCTTTGAGTGAGGCAAGGTGATACTTATTGAATCTCTTAGGAACAATGTAATGACCACATTTGTGCTTAATTGGTAAACTAGGGTTTACCTAAATGATTACATGCTTGATTAGATTGAACATTGTTTAGACTTGATTAATGATAGCAGATCAATTGTTATATTTCAAACCTAACAAGAAACTCTAATTATGGGATCAAAAAAGAAACTCTAATTATGATTTTAGTTTGAAGAATTAGGGTTTGATAAATGTAAACCCTAATCGGAAAAAATTAAGGTTTTGATAGTACATGAATATGAAATTTGATCATGATAGCATTATGGTAAATGATTTCTCATATTTTCTAAGAATTGTGTATTTAATAAAATATTGGATATGATATGGATAACTCAATATTTGAGAAAAATTTTAGAATATTTAGAAGTTCTTTGAATGTGGTTCTCGATTGAACTATACTTCGATCGAAATGTTGACAGAGTGTTGTTCAGTAGTGTAGTATTTGATTTTTAATTATTTTTTGGTAACTCAAAAAGATCTAAATTTTATACGAGAGATTTGAGATTACATTTCAAACATAATGATAAATTCAATAAATTTTGGAGGATGCTTGACCTCTTAAATAAACGAATTACAGTAACTTTTTATAACAGAAAAATCTGCTGAAATAAGAAAAAGTATAGTGAGGGGTTAATGTGTAAATTACCCAAGCACCTAAATTGCTTTATATGATCAATCTAACACCCAAGTAGCTCTCATATTTCAGGATCCATTCTAGAGAAACGAAATCCTATAGAGAGAGGGAGAGTTAGTGTTTGAAAGAAAAAAGTGGTAAAATTGCTGATCTAGGGTTTCTCTATCTGAGATATGATGAAATCAAGTAAGTTTAGCTTCTTTGTATAGCCTTTCATGGTGAGTCTTATCTCACATGTCAAGATTTCTTCCCTCCTCTGATTTGATTTGAAATGGTATCAAATCTTCTCCTTTTCTCACTCTTTCTTCATAATTCCCCATTTCTAGGGTTTCTAGGTTGAAAGGAAGAAGAATCTGGTGATTTGCTAGGGTTTTGATATGAATTTGACATTTTCAGAGATGATCTGTATTTTTAAGGTGTTTCCACACCTTAGGGTGAGTGGGTACTTCCTTTAAACAGTAGATTGCATGAAAATGAGTTAAATGATCAATAATCTTTACTTGTTTTGTATGCGACTACAAACCCTAAACTACCCTTTTGACCTAGCTTTTGCAAGATGATATGAAATATATTATTTCTCTATTGTGATGGATTCCAATTGATAAATCATACTAGAAATGCATACAAATTAACTAAATGATAATTCCTAAAGTAATTGCAGAGTTTATATGAAAATAGAGAAATGTAGGTTTTTTGACTATGACTAAATTTGTTGTATAATTGAATAAAGAAGTTTGTTTAGTTGAATATCCTTGGTTAAAAAAGATTGTTTTATTTGAATTTGTAGTAAATATATGTCAGATAAGATCTTGTATTTCATTTGATGATATCAATGTTTGATTGATATATCAGTAAAGAGGGTGAAACCCTAAATGAATGGAAAGTTGGAAGTTTGCAAATAGATTCATGAAATCAACTGATGTGATTCTTTATTGTCATAAATTCATTTATTTAAGGTTATTCTTGATGCATGATATTTTAATGAATATCTTGGAAACCCTAGTTAAATTCATACCATAGTTTCATATACATGACTTATTGAAATGAGTTATGTAAAAATTTGAGTTTCTAGCTGAATATCATTTTATATGCATACACATTATTATTTGTGATGCAAAAATCTCTAGCTGAGTTAATGGACATGAAAGAATAAGTTGTTATGGTAATTTAAGAAAATAGAAAAGGTATTTTCCTAGATAGGGATGTCGTTGATGCCATGCATGAATACGCAAAATGTTGAATGTAAATGTTTATATCATTAGACATGATATTTGTTTGAACATATGAGAATTCTTCTATGTGCATGAGAAATGAGAAACCCTGAGAGAAGGGTAATCAGTATGTTAAGCATCTAAGAAATGAGAAAACCCTAAGATAAGGGTAACCAATACGTTATGCATTCAACTAAGTATTATCACTAAATTCAGTCCAATAGCTCAAGTAGTCAGTAAAACTACAATATTAATTTAGAACCCTCCCTGTAGGTATGTACTGGGATGGGTGAAACGGGCTATGGACTATCATATATAGGAAGAAGTATCCTGGAACTGAGTATCTAAAATCAACTGATTGGATACTGGTGGTACTTCAGTTGAGTAGCATAGTACCCAAAAATAACCAGAGATCCTGGTGGTACTATTTTAGTAGTAGGGGTATCCAATAAAAACTAGAGATCTAGTGGTACACACCGGTTGAAGTATACAACCCTTGTAGACCTTCTTCTTCTAGCAGTTACTCTGTTTTGTGTGTCAGCCCTATTGGAACGACATTACGTAGAGTTGAGTATTTTTATCCTAGAGGCACCCCTCCTGAGTACCCAGGATAAGGGGCCACAATTTACGGATGTTGTTTAGCCACTGTTAGGCCAGACATGGTAACCTCACTGTAGACCGAGGTAGTTAGTAGTAGTCTTACGGTCCCAAGTTTACCTTAAGACTTGTGCGGTAAGTCACACAGTAGTGGCTTTTGCTTGGATGATACAATCCAAGTGAGTTCAGGGGAAAAGTAAAAGAAAAGTTATTTGAGTTTAGTTGAGTTCAGATAAAGAGTACAGTAGTCAGATCATTCGGTTATGTTTAGTTGTCCAACATAGAAGTAGTCAGTTCAGTATTCAGGTCAAGTCAAGTTTAATGAAATATTACAAAGAGAATAATGAGAAAATGTTTAGATATTTGTATATTAATATTGATGCATTATACGATGAATGATAGGTTAACTAAATGTGTGCAGTTATTCAATTATTCTTTATATGTTTCTGGATTAGTAGTTTTCTTTTTGGTTAATCAAGCATGTTCATATATTGATTCACTCTTGTAGATGTCTAGAGTATTCTGCCATATTTATGTTTGTGAATGATTAGTCTATTTAAAGCATATTGTTGTTATAATTAATAGCATTTGCAAAATAGTATATATGTAATTATATCAGTTTTTAGATTGTTTCTTTGAAGTACTCATTCACTGAGTGAGTAGTCTCACCCCTCTACTCACAATTTTTAAGGATACCTCATGGACTGAAGAGGTCATTGCATCAGTATAGATCTTCCACAGGAGTTAAGTATGAGATTAGTTAAGTTCAGTCAGTCCCTATCACTCTAGGTCCTTGGATAGAGTTGAGAGAGAATTCTAAATGATGATTTGTATCTTTGTTTCCTTAATGATAGAGTATATATCTAGTTATCATGTTGTATGTACATGGAAGTGTGAGGAACAAAATGAATGTCTGGGTGTACATCATTAATGTTGAGATCATATTTGAGTAATCAAGGTTTAATTCCCTTGTAAAGTTTGTTTATGTGATTTAATGCGAAAAGAAAAAAAAGAGTTTGAGATAAAGGAAAAAGAAAAAGTTGGGAGTGAACTTTTATTAAGTATAATACTCAAACTTATGTCCTAAATGCATGATTAGTGGTAATCATGGGATGTAGGTGTAAAACACAAGATGGTAGGGACGCATGAGAAGTGGATGAAAAATGATGATACATGGATAGATAGAACAATAGGCAAGGAGATCAGGGGATACGAATCAGGAAAGGGTGGAGTCATTTTCAATGAAAACTTCTTTAAAGAAAGGGGGAATTGGAGCAACTCATGTGGGTGATTGAATCAATGAGATAGAAGGGTGATGAGGAACTAGAGGGAACATACTTACAAAGTGATTCCTAGGGGACATACAAAATAAGTAGCACCCCTACAGAGTAAAGACGCCTACTTTAAATGTTGGGGAAAGGGAAATTGAAAAGGTGAGTGTCAAAACTCATGGTTTACCATAAATGTAGTGGTAGTGTATACAATGTAGAATCCTCCATAAATGTGGAGGTAGCTTATAAAAAGTAGCAACCTGCCATATTCTGGGTAGATGGGTGGGGAGGGTTGTTTGAGATCCACTGGATCTAAAAAAATCAGACCTCCTTCTCACCTTTAGTGTCACCTAATAGACCCAACAGAGTCTACCTAAGGAGACTAACAAAATATCTTCAACATAGACCACATACAAATAATGTTGATAGGCCCCTGTTGACATAAATGAAGGTCTTCTAGGTAGGGAGTATGCAATGAGAACATATCTTCATTTGTCTTCAGAAACTATGGCCCAAAACTATAGAGATTTGAAAATTTGCAAAATCTCAGGTCTTCATTTTCTTTTCATCTCTAGGGGAGGCCACTCAAGAAACAATGGTGGGGGAATTGCTGGTGGAAGTTTGGAACTTTGAGTTATGAAGGAGGAAGGCTTCACAGATGATGCTCATAAGGAGGGAAAGGGGTTCGTTGGAAGAGATACACATGATTTGTTGTGACTAGGAAACTTTGAGATGACTAGTTTAATCATATTGAACCCTGAGAAAGGTATCCAAATGATCCAAGGACCCATTGGACATTGAAGGGGTTTTGGTGTGTGTTGACACTTCTTTAGAGGCAATTTTAAACCACAAGGAAGTCTTTATGGGTGGAAGTAAAAGATTCCTGATGGTGTTGGTTGTGAGGGAGGAATAATCACATGGGACAACATCAGTGACTAGAATGGGATGATTCCTACAGATACATGAAAAATTCTACATCATTGACTAGGACAAGTTTGGAAACCAACATAAGAGACAGGAGGAGGAGCACATGCAAGGCATAGGGGAAGGCATGTTCCTTTATAGTACTCCCAAATTTAAATTTTGAATGTGGCTTCATTTCTACAACAGGGTGGAGAGAACAAGTGGGTCAAGGTGTGTCACATGCCTTGGAGTCTCAGAGGCCTGGAGGATGGTGGATCCAAGATTCATTTGGACATTTATGGAGGTTGGATAATAGGATTTTGGCCAATTTACTTGATAGGTTACCATGTCCCTTTGGTTTAGAAGGTGGTCAAGGTGGGTGTGGAGGTCTATAAAACCTATTTGGAACCTTTCATCCAGGTGACATTTTAGGACATTGTAGTCCTAGAAGGTTAGGGATAGTATATAAGAGGTGGTATACACATAGATGGGGCTGGAGATTCTAAGTGTGGGAAGGAGGAGAACTCAAGCTGAAGCTCATGGTAGAGATGTAATGACCCTAACCTGGGTTATGAGTTAACCCTATTTTTTTTGTCTAAGTAAGTTTCTTAGAACCTTAATATAATCCTCTAAGGTGTTTTTTTATCATGTGACACACTTATGTTTCAAGTTTGGTCCTGATTGAATGTTGTTTGAGCAATGTTCCTTTGTTTTGTACCAAAGTGCAATTTACCCAAGTTGGGAGGTTATATTGCAAAATCTCACATGTTGAATGTGCCTTAAGTGTTTTTTCATCATAAGATAGAGAATTATGCTAAGTGGTGGCTTCTGGAAAGCCTAAATGCCAAGTTTGAACTTGTTTGAATAATGCTAGTACCATGTGCACCAATTTTGGTACAAATTGTAATTTACCCAAAATGTAGGGTTAATATGAAAATTAACACCTCTAGAGTGTTCCTACTTCCTCTATGTATCATTTAGATGAGAGAGAATGAATTATACACCATGTTTGAATCATTTATGAGTAGTAGTATTCTTGGTGATAAAAGGACCAAGAAAGGGGTTGAATGGAAACTCTAATTTGAGCTTGTATTGAGTGTATCGGGTTGTAGTGTTAAATGGGAGTCCCTATTGGCCAAGGAGCCAATGAGGAGACCCCCATATCGTGCTCTTAACTCTTTGAGTTTGCCAAAATGAGATAAGAACCTCAATAAAGCAATGGATATCGACTTGCAACTTTCCTTGGGAAAGGTTGCATTAGATTGTGAATATAATAATAATGTGAGTGGAAGTGGCTTGTCCTAGATGATAACCAAAGGGGGACGACCCTTATCCCTTGAATGATCCTCAATTTTTTATTTTGCATGGCAAGATAAATATGGAATGCATGCAAGTACATGTGTCAATCCATGCATGGCCATGTGGCACCTACTAGTAGTAAGGTGATGACACCTCTTACACTCTCTCCCATGAACCTCAAGTATATATACCCTTCCTTTCACCCCTTGGTGAAAATTTTCAAATCCTAAAACCTCCTTACTCTTAGATATCGTTCATAGAGTCTTAGTATCATGCATATTTGAAGTGGTATCATGCATAGGGCCTTGGTACCGGCCATAGCAAGTGATATCGGTCATAGCAAGTTGATATCGGCCATAGTGGAGTAATATTAACCACAAGTGAAAGGGATATCGGCCACAAGGGAGGGCATATCGTGCATGAGTAGTGAGGTAACGTGCAAGGTGCTAAGGAGCAAGAAGGATCTCAAGTCTTAACCATAAGGTGAGGCCATGATCATCTTCAACCTTGGATTGAAGCATGGATCTAGGGTTATGATCTTCCTTTCTTTTCTTCTTCACCAAGTTCTTAACTATGGTGATTTATTATATATGAAGGAGTTTTGAACGAGACTTGCACTTTTGATAAGTCATATTCAACCTTAGGAACGTTAATCTTTGGAGCTTGGAGCTTTGAAGTTGTTCTTGAGGTGGGTTATATAACTGGAACCCAAACATGTTATTACTCACCATCTTTCTTGCTATATTTGATGATCTACTTTCAAGTCTGAAATTTTCTTGAATACTTGATATATCTATGAGTTTTAGTGGTTTCTTATACCTGTTACCCTTGTACTAGAACAAGTATAAAGAAGGTCTAGAGCTTGAAGATAATGGTATCACCTTATAAAGTGATATTGGGTTCAAGCACATAAGCAAGCACCTCTAACCCGATATGGTGATGCACCTACACCACTAAAACGATATGGATATGAGTTTATACTTTCATGCACGATATGGTGATTTAGTATACACCTCTTGCATGATATGAGGTCAAATATACCCCTTAGGCACAATATGATGTCAAGAACATACACATATCTAACCCAATATGGTGTTGAAGGATATGCCTCTTGCACGATATGATGTTGAAACCTAGATGGTGATGGTTATACACCTCTAGAATGATATGGTGATGAATATTCACTTCATGCACGATATAGTGATGTAGTATACACCCCTTGCACAATATGAGGTCAAGAATACACCACTTTTCCCGATATGGTGTGAAGCACACACACACACACCTCTTTGCCCGATATGGTGTGAAGCACACACACACCTCTTTGCCCGATATGGTGTGATGCGCACACACCTCTTTTCCTGGTATGGTGTGAAGCATACACACACCTCTTTCCTGATATGGTAAGCACACATACACCTCTAAAGTGATATGGTAAGCAAGCATAAACCTCTTGCCCGATATGGTAAGCACACATACACCTCTTAACCGATATTGGGTTAAGCATACACCTCTTAGAAGACATGGTGTTGAGCACACATCTCTAAAATGATATGGTGGGTAACCTAATACATTAGATGACAAAAGTAGTAAGGTGGTTAATACCCTAGAACATGTGATGGCCAATACACTAAAGTATGGTGTGGCCAATATCTTCAAGTGAGGTGAGGATGTTACACCCATGTATGGTGAAGGTGATACACCATATGATTGGTAAGGTTGATATCTTGATGCATAAGGGTATGAGGGATATGATGATGTCTAGCTTAATATACAACTAACCCAATACATGTGTTCAACTTGACATACATCATTCAACCTGATACACCTTGTAAAGGTGAGGGTAAAACACTCTTAGGAAGGATGAGTGTAACACCAAGTAATGGTGTGGCTAATACCTTGATAGGTGAAACACCTAAAGTGTTTGATAATGGTCAACCCTATATCAACAATGTCTTAACCCGAGATGAGTCCTTATCACTTGATGATAGTTGGGTAATTCAAGTGTGTGACTTATGGCCAATACACTACATGATAAATGTGATGAGTTAGTGCATAAATTATTAGGATGGGAAATACCCTAATACAAGATAAGTTGATGAACTTAAGTTAAAAGTGATGAAGGAAGTGATACACCAAGGCATGATAAATATCACATCCAGCACATCAAGGTTGATACACCTTGATGGACCTTAAATCCAATATACTTGGATGAGTAACACATGAAGTATGTCATGTCAATAGTTACATTAATATGTAATGAGATTAATGCACTTTAATAAGTGTAGGCTAGAATACCTTGAGAAAGGGTTAAGCCAAGTTAATAAAGTATGATATAATCAATATCCTTGTGAGGATGAGAGAGAAACTCATACTTTGTGTTGTTAATCATTTAATGATAAATGATGAGAATAAATAAGTATGATTGAATACTTATGATATCAATGTATGCTCCTAGATGTTTGGAGCAATGAATTAGGGTTTGGATTGATAATATGAACTTGAAACCCTATTCATTTATAAAGGAAAACACTAACCCTAATAATGGGAAGGATGTATTTCTCTTATTGCATAAGCCTTGTGAGGCATGTTAAATACTTGTATAACAAGTATAATGTTTATGTTATCTGATGACCTAATAGATATTTGTTTCCTAGTGAGAGGTGACAAGATGTTTAATGGGCCTTATGATCCATGTGAATAGTTGTTGCCTAGTGAGAGGTGACAAGATGTTTAATGGGCCTTGTGAGCCATGTGAATAGTCATTGCCTAGTGAGAGGTGACAAAATGATTAATGAACCATGTGAGCTATGTGGAATACTTGTACTACAAGTGAGATGAGTACCTTGGTCTAAGGACCTAGAGGTAATAGTTACCCATTACAGAGGTAACAATGCTATGTGGTGATCTAAGAGTTTGAATACCCAGATCCTGTAATCATGATGATGATGATGTGAAGGGATGATAATTCCCAATGATGTGATAAGGGACTGAGATCTCGAGTGATATACATTCAAAATGTTCCAAAGATCTTAAAAGTACTACTCTTTCTTTATAGCATCTGTTATAATTCATGTTTGAAACTTGGTTGATGTTAAAAGATATTGTAAGGTACCTAATAAATCAAGAGAAATCTCATCATGTAGTGCCCTGACCATAGATCCATCAGCATCAGTAGTTGTTGAATGGTGAAATAGGTTTTCCCACGGGATTTCCTGGAGAGCATATTTTTTAATATACAGGGGTGATGGACGAATTATATCCAAGCATCCCAATGAAGAATTGATGTCACACCTTTCTTATTTATCACAGGATGATGTGAATCTCCTGACCAAATGGGAAATTGATGCATATAATCCTTCTTCATTATGTGTGGATCAGGATTGAAATGTGATTCTCTTGAATAGTTAAGGAATTGATGTGTAATCTTCCATATTCTTTTGATCCAGGGATGGATAAACTGAGATCTCCCTGAAGAGAGTGCATGCTACAGTTGTAACTCTATAGAGAAGATGTCGCTATACCCCGACATAGATAAATTACAGTTGACACGAGATTTCTTACCAGCATATGACATAAGATGTCCTGCTAAATCTTTGTGGTCTCGTACTGAGTGAGACAGGTGATGTCTTGGCATCCAGCTCTGTCCTTGACTGTGTATGGTACTGATTCTTTACGTAGTCATGGTCGGTTGGAGCATGAATGGTATACTTCATCTCATCAGGGAATAAGTGTGATTGTAATATGTAATCAGCCAAGTAGCGTATTTGTTTAAGGATCAAATACGGAAAGACATTGCTTGATGTACACTTCAGTTATACATCTTAGTTGATAGATGTTATTTATGTTTCTTTACATTCCTTGTAAAATGGATAGATGGTTTATTGCCCTACCTTGGATAAATGCATCATTTTTCTTCAGTAAAGAGATTACTCTATCATGTTTATATAGTGATTAATCCTACTTGTTATTATAAAAGAACCTCTTCTCAGTTTTATACTGCTTAACTGTGATAATAATATGGTCGGCGAAGAGTTATATCTCTCGTTGGGACAATTGTCTCACCCCGTAGGATCCACATTTTTTTAGGTGGACGTACACAAGGGGGTAGAGACCGTACTGCAGAGGGAGAATAACAACAGCTGAGGCAGCAGTAACAACTCAGGTTGAGTGTACTGTATATCGTGTCATTTAGATAGAAGTCATATGTGTCATCTCTATACTCTCATGTTCTTGGATTTAGTCAATGATGGTTTTATGAACAATTTGAGATTTTGACTTGTATGCCTTGAGGTTTTATATTTCTTTAGTACATGTTTTGACAAAGAAACTATGGCGACACATCCCGCTATCGCACGGACAGCGAGGTGTCATGCGAAAATGTGCGGAAAACACCATAAACCACTAAAGTACCAAAAACACGGGGTAATTAAAACCGATTTCAAAAAGCAGATAATCCAAGAAACAATTACATACAGATCCTCATCCTGCAAGAAGACAGGTTATATAAACATTTACAAGTCTAGATACGTGTTCACAACTTATAAAAATCAACTGTCTTGTCGTCACATGAGTTCATCACCTATTTATATATACATAACGGGCCACATCCGGCCAGCAACAGGATATGCAAAGCTTCATCAGCTATACATCGCAAAACAACGTCAAAACGCCTCCGAGGACCTGAGTGTACAGGGATGACTCTAGGACTCTACTATAAAACAACCAAAATAGCAGCATGTCCATCTCTTGCCTTCTACTGCTCTTCATACTGCTCGGCCGCAACCCCGCGACCACCACCACGTCTGCCATGAACACCTAAAAAGGGTGTAACCAATGGGGTGAGACACATAGTCCCAACGAGAAACATAACTCCCCGTCGAAACTATAAAACCTCAAAGGTTTAAAGTAGATAACAACAAATAACTGAATAAGTATAACAAGAGCAGCATATTGAGCAAAGCTTATTATTACCATTCAGCTTACCAAGATAACCGGGAGGCATGTAACCAAGCATTTCTTTATGGAACATGATTGACAAGATAAGCTTTATATGAACTTACCACAAGATGTAAGGATCATACGCACAAGTGCATAGTTCAACTAGATCATCTATATAAGCAAGGCCTCAAACAATGTTTCGTATATTTTCTCTAGACAAGATATACTATTTGGATGGATTACGTATTATTATGCCCTAAGGAAGTGAGCTGCACCACTCAAATCTGACTGCCGGCTGCGAAACCTGGAGTCGGTGCCATACAAGATCAATGGAAGAGTCAGACTCCACGACCTCACCACCTTGTGGTCAGTGCACAAGAACCAAAGCAGGACTACAATCTCATGCTTAAGTGGCCTCAGCCACAGGGTCTTCTCCCGCAGGCTACCCTTTCTCTAGCCCGCCTTGGTACAGGTCTCAGCGCTAGTATATCTGAGCCACGGGCCAGTTCACCATGCTCCCTAAGCCATGAACACATTCATGCTCTATCACACTGAGCCATGGGCCTGTTCACCATGCTCTATCTATCCTGAGTCTACAACCACATCTGCACTCAAATCCTCTCTATTTTTGGCTAGGAGAAACCTCACATATTCAACAATATGCGCTCTGGGTTAACCCGCAGGAGAACCCGTTTCACCATCACCAGCTACTGACGATGATGGATCTATAGCCAGGTAAAACTACATGATATGTTCCACTGTAATTAGTTGGTATATTTTAAGTGAGTTGTTGAGGCAACCAGGTTATAACACATACATAACATTAAGTTACTTTGTTATCACCATCATAATATTATCCTGGGATCTAATCCCACATCACAAGAAACCACTGCCTCTGAAGGCATTCTCATCACTTGGAATAACAATCCCTGATCTCATCATCAGAGGATAACACCTCAACTAGGCACTTTAGCCAAACTCAGGTCCTCAGACCTAAGAACGTCATATTGGTGATGCAAGTTATCTCATCAGCAAGAGTGACCATCAATGCAGTGTTATTCAAACATATATACCTTATAGCCCTTTTACCTGGCTATGCATCTTCATGAAACACCTGCATGGTTAGTATACACAATCATAGAGATAACTGAAGCCATCGTGGATTAACAGAAGGATCATGTTATCAATTATAGGGTAACATTAATGATGCTTTATCATTAATGGTATTATTATCAGTCATGAACATATATTATGCCTCTTACATGTGACCATAGGCATGGGTCACATCATCATGTGAAGTAGCTCATATGCTTCCAAGCTTATCATTACTCATCATCATATATATATAAGATTCAAAGTGATCATAAAGACATATAGCTTCATGTCATTAGAGTTCAAATATGTCATGTTTACATAGGTGCGTTCTACTACATCAATTACCTCACTACTATCAAACATGTCAAAGGTTCACACTCCATAAACCATAACTCTTAATAACAAGGATGTGATTTCATGATAAAGAACTATAGATTGGTTTCCAGGTGGAACATGACCCTCACTAGAAGAACCCACTACCCTCACAAGAAGTGTGACAGGCAGGGCACCCTCACTAGAAGTAGTAGCGGGCAGGGTAACTTCCCTCATGTCTCCCAAGCATTCTAGCCACATATCGGCCAAGCTAAAGCAGGGATGTCGGGCTACCACCTCAAGGTGTATCATGCAACCATATGTGTTGGGCATCCATGTGTATCGTGCAACCATGTGTATCGTGCAACCATGTGTATCGGGCAACCATGTGTATGGGGCAACCATGCTAGCCTCATCCTATCGGCCAACCCACAAGGCAAAGACCGAGGTATAATGCCCAACACAACCTCATCATATCGACCCAGAACTCTAGTCCAAGAGAGGGTATCGGGCAACACCATCCCAAAACCATATCATGCAAGATACCACCCAACAAGATCGTCATCAACCTCAAGCACAAGGGTACCAACCCTAGATTGATTAAGAAGATTGGCTCACCTCTCAACAACCAAGAGAGAGGGGTCTTGCACAACCTCTATCAAAAAACAGGCAACCACAAGGATTAACCTCAACACATGTCTACATCTACCAAAGAGCTCACCTCTCGAATCCATGGTGAGAGGAGGGTGTTGCTCAAGCAACTAGAACATAAGATCACCTCTCAACTTAAACGAGAGAGGGGTATTGCCCATATTACTAGATCTCAAGCTCACTTCTGTAGACCAAGGAAGGAAAGGAGTGTTGCTCAACAAGGAAACCCTAAAACATGGTTCGGCCAACTAGGGTACAGAGGTACAAAACCTCAACCATATCAACAAGATCACTATAACCACAAGATTAAAGGTGAAATAAGCAAGAAACTTAACTTAGAACATACATGGCCGATTATGATCCTATGTAACATACAAGAATGTAGAAGAAGGTAGTATGGTTAGGGTTAAAAGTTATGTAACCCACCTCAAGCAAGCTCCAAGCTCCTAGCACCAAGCTTCCAAGCTCAACCACCACCACACGAAGAAGAACAAGGCACTCTAGGGTTCGACCACCACTAGAGGAAGAAGAAGACTCCAAGGAGAAGGATCGGCCACCAAGCTTTGCAAAGGAAGAGGTGTCATGCACCAAGGGAGAGGGGAAACTAAGGAACTAAAGGGATCCTTAGAAAGAGAAAGGGAACACATATATAGAAGAGGGTGGAGGAGAAACCAAGGTAAGACAAGGCAAGGTGTCGCCCACCTAGGGACACTTGTCCATGGGCAATGCCACCTCTCTAACTTGCCTTAAACACATGTCCAAGGCCATTTCCACATGCAAGAATCAAGCACCAAGTGTCCACTAGTGGTGACACAAACGAGGTCAAAGGGTCAAAGGGGTCCATGGATGATACACCCCAACTCCATGCCCGACACACCACCCAAGCGACACACTTATGGCTGATACAAGGCACTCTAGCCCGACACAAGGTCCAACAAGGTCAAGCAAGGCATGGCAAGGCCCAACAAGGCTCATCAAGCCCAAAGAAACGAGCCCAACCCTTCCTCTCCACACTACAGGAAGCAAGGAGAGAGAAGAACACTCCTCAAGGTGACAACTTGCCCATAAACCCTAGAATTGGGTAAATTGCAAGTAGAACCTCCAATACTCAACAAGCACAAACAAACCCTAATCACCACTAAAGGTGATTAGCAAGAAACTAAACACCAAGGTTAAGAAAAACAAACAGGATAAGCCCTAAACAGAGGTCAGGGTCCTTACATTAACTGTTATATGTTAACCTCGAGATGAGATGGTACAATGTATGTACAATGTGAACCCTAACATATATACATTTTTGGTTCTTTCATTATGAGTTTTCCCAGAAATGGATCTCTTTGCAAAAATGGTTTTAAATTTTAGTAGTTTTTTTAATCCGATGTTAATGGTTATTCTGCATTATTAGTGATGATTTAGCTGTCGGTTTGGTGGCGGTCGTTACAAGAGAGAGATGTGAAAAGGGGGAGTTTTTGTTCTTTTAATGGAAAAGCTTTGACTTGGAATGCATGAGGGGTAGCCAACATGTGCACTAAATGATTGGTGATGAAAATGTGTAGGAAACACAAACCATGGGTGGCTGAGATTCTGGAGCCTATTTTGATGGAGAATGAGGCTTGGAAGATGATAGGACTAGTATATGATGATTGGTTGGAAGTCAATGAAGATGGAGTAGCAAAAATCTAGATATTCTCATGGGAGGTGATCTCATCAGAGGTGATGTCTTTGTCAAGGCAGCATGTGACAATTTTGACTAGAGGAGAGAATGGGAGTCTTGTTGATGCATGATAGTGTAAATGAGATGTTGGATGAGCAAACATAAAGAATTATGGAATAATCTAGAGAGTTTGTCCATCTAGTTGAAAATTGGAGATGGATAAATGTAGGTGATTTCAATGTGATCTGCTCAACAAAAGAGAAGAAGGGAGGTGGTGTTCAAGATAGGCTAGCTATGAGGGAGTTCAACGAGTATAAATCGGGTTAATTGTACCAAAATACATGATAAATGAACAAATAGTAGAATGGTAATTGAAAAGAGGGACCACATCGTGAATGGACCTAAGTTCGTGGAATATAATCAACCAATTTTTGTGGTCCAATTTTTAGTATGTTATAAAAAATGAGTAAATTGAATAAAATACTTCATAAAGTAGGTGGATAAAATAGAGGTCAATGAAATATTAGGTAAGGAATCTAATTATATGTGGGTTATAATGATTTTTTTTTGGTGTTGCAAATCCTAGTGAGTTTAGTTAAGGTTTGTTTCATGAATTGGTTTTTTATATGTGCAAAATGGTGCATAAAAATAATAAACAATTTGGAAAAGTGAGATCAAATACAACAATGGTATATCAATGATAATCAACATTGGGCATCCTATGTCACACTTCTTGAGGCAACCTCATTGGTTCAACCCTTCTCCATTTTGGATCTTATTCATAACAATGATATTGCTCGGAAGAATGTTTGCATGTGCAGCTTTGATACATTTGGATTAAGAGAAATTTTCAATGTCATGAGGATCATGAGAAGCTTGTTGAGATTGTTTATTAGGGTATTCTAAATGTTCTCAAAGCTCTCAATGTCATTTAAATTCTAAAGATTATTTTTCATGTTGATCCCAGAGTTGTTACTCTATTTTGAGGACTTTGTTCTTGGAATTTCACTATCAGGATCTACTTTCATAATAGTCTCTACTTTAGATATTTTTATTTCTTATACTTTATTTTTTCATCTCTTCACATATGTATGGATAGATATATACTCGATATATCTCTCATTCCTTAGTCTTTTAGAGGATTTATTTGGACTCAACATATGTATGTTCATGCTTATTATAATACAGTGAGAGTGAAGAGATTGTTAGCGGTGGTGAAATCCATCTACCTTAATGTTTATGTCAATTGATAATCATAACTTTAATCCACCCTTATCGCTATTTGCAAACAATCAACCAACCCTTGTTATAAATACTAGTTCTTGTTTGTTTACATTGATCACACTATTCTCTAAATACATTGTCATTTGGGTTTGATCTTAATATTATACTACGATAAGATTTGACCGCTTGAAATTGTGATCGTCATACAACTAGCTTATCTAAAACATGGGAATTTCATCCCAAGGGATTTTTTTGTTTGATAAGCATCACATCGATCATTTTTCTACATTGTTTGATTATTATAAAGGATGAAGATGGATCTCCCTATAGGAAAGAAAGAGATTCACTCTTATGTACTTGAGATAGAAGATGGGGTCTAGGGTTTGTTCTTATGGGGAGGGGTTCCCTCCTCAATGGTAGCCTAGGGACTTCATTCCATTCTTTAGGTTATGTCCTTCTCATCCTTAGGATTCAATGTAGATTTTTTATCTTACTACTTCCTAGTCTGGATCTAAAGTGTGTTTTTGGGTCCTTGGCCCCTAGAAAATGGTGGGTGTGATTACATTTATAGAGGCTAGGGATGTAACTGAGGGTTATGTTTAAGTGGATCCTCTCTCAATACAAAAGAAGGATGGGTGGTGATGGAGCACTCCATATGGGAAACCTACCTTTTAGTGTATCTTAGGGGAGTTCAAACCATTCAAAGTTGACTATTCAAGGAAGGGAAAGTGTCAAGTGCACTGTAAGGACCCTGACCTACGTTTTGGGATTACCCTATTTGTTTTTCCTAAACCTGGTGCTTGGTTGCTTGCTAATCACCTTTTAGTGATGATTAGGGTTTTCTTGTGCTCTGTTGAGAGTTGAGGTGCTACTTGCAAAATAACCTAAGATAGGGTTGAAGAGCAAGTTTGTCACCTTGATAGATGTCTTTCTCTCTCTTTGCTTCCTCTAGGGTTGTGAGGGAGGTTTGGGCTCGTGCCTTGGGTTGTCATGGGCTTGGTTGAGCTCTTTTGGGCCTTGTTCCCCCTTGTTTGGGCCTTGTTTTGCTTGATTGAGCCCTGTATTGGGCAAGGGTGCCTTGTATCGGCCAAGGGGTATTACCATGAGGGTGTATCGGCCATGGAGGAGTAGTGTGTCGGCCTTTGACCTTTGGTGACCTTCTTGCCTTGGTTGTGTCACCCTAGCTTAGACATGTGGTTGATCCTTGATTGAGTTGTGGCATGGCATGTGCATGTGTTTTACAAGGTGGTGGAACATGTGGACAAGTGTCCCTTGGTAAGGTGACACCGTGCCTTGGTCTAACCTTGACCCCCATCTATATATGCCTTGCCTTTCTCTTCCTTAGGAACCCTTTAGCTCTTTGTTTCTCCTCTCTTCCTTGGTGCACGATACACCTCTCCCTTGCAACATTGGTGGTCGATCCCCTTGAAGGATTTCTTCTTCTTCTTCCCTTAGCTTGGTGGCCGAACCCTAGGTGGGTCTTGTTCTTTGGTGGCCGAAGTAGTGTGCTTGGAGCTAGGAGCTTGAAGCTTGGAGCTTTGGAGCTTGAGGAGTTTGCTTAAGGTGGGTTACATAACTTCTAACCCTAGCAATACTACTTTCCCCATGATTTCATGCTTCATATATGTTGACAATCGGCCATGCATGTATGTTTCTTGTTCTATAACATGTTGTTGATCTTATGGATTCTAGGAGTATGATGTTGCTCATGTTATGGATGGGTTATATGGCTTTACACCTAGTCGGCCGAACCATAGTTGAGGTTTCCTTTGGTAGCAACACTCCTTTCTCTCTTTGGTCTAGAGAAGTGAGTTTGAGCTCTATTAATGTGGGCAATACCCCTCTCTCGTTTAAGTTGAGAGGTGAGCTTATATTCTATTTGCTTGGGAAATACCCTCCTCTCACCATGGATTTGAGAGGTGAGCTTTTGATGACCTAGGTTGAGGTTGGATCCTTTTGGTTGCCCGATTTGTCAAAGAGGTTGTGTGACACCCCTCTCTTGGTTGTTGAGAGGTGAGTTAACCTTCTTTATCAATTAGGGTTTGGTGCCCTCGTGCTTGAGGTTGAAGATGACCTTGTTGGGTTGTGTCTTGCATGACATGGCTTTGGGGTTAGTGCTGCCTGATACCCTTCTTGTCTTGGGTTGTACCTTTGGCCGATACCCATGTGTGCTTGGGCGTTATGGGTTGTTGAGTGCCCTACCTGATATACCTTGTTGAGATAGTTTTACCTTGGTGCCCGATATCCCTTATCCACCCTAGAGTTAGGGTTTGGGCGACACGGTTGCTAACCCCTGGATGGGCATCTTGGTCGATATGAAGCCTCAATCCAAGTTTGGGCGTTAGTGCTGCTCTAGGCGACATAAGTTGTCTACCCTTCATGCACGATATGTCCTTGAGGTGTAAACCTTAGTAGATAAGCTTGCTTGGGTGATCCTTGTATCCCTGGCTTATATGCTTAGATGAAGCTTAGTTGGTGCCCGTCATGGTCCCTTGGACGATACCCTTGGTGGAGTTTTTCGGTGGGCGATACACCCTTGATAAGATGTTGCCTGATATCCTCCTTAGGGTTAATTCTTGGACGACACACCATGTAGATAGGGTGCTCAATGCACTCCCTTGTCTTTAGATGGCCTTGGCCATTATCCTTGATCAGCTTGGACAATATGGTTTCATGCCCGACATGCCAACCCTAGGTTGTTGACCGTTATGATGCTGGCCATGCACGACACCTTCCTTGGGCATCACGGTTACCCTAGCCGATAGGGTAACCCAAGGTTGATTCTAGAAGGTTGCATGATAGGGGAGCCTTGGGCGACACCCCTTTGGCCGATATGGCTCATGTGGAAGGTTAGCCCGACAGTGGAACCTAACCCTAACCCTAGCCGGTACACCCTTTGGTGAGGGCATGGCACTGCTCGCCATGCCTGTAGTGAGGGTTGCAGGAGTTTTGGCGAGGGTTCTGATAACCCAAAATGTATATAGTTGATGGTTCTCTTTTAAGAATGATAACACAAGTGACATGATGTAATCACCTTGCATCTTGCAAATATGATGATGGGATATAATAGTAGGTTGTGAACCAGGAAGCTTGGAAGCTTATGATGTTGCTTCACATGTTAATATAACACATGCATATGGTCACAAGTATAAGGCATAACATATGTCCCTGGTCGATTATAATACTATGAATGATAAAGTTTGTGTAATACTTGATAGTATGATCTTTCTGTTCATCCATGATGGCTTTAATTATGTATATACTAACCATGCAGGTACTTCATGTGGATTCATGGCCTAGTAAGAGGTATGAGATATATGTGTTTTGACTAGCACAATGTGATGATAATCCTTGTTAATAAAGTAACAAGTTGATAGGTCTGAGCACCTGATATAAGGCTAAGTGCCTAGTGGAGGTGTTATCCTCTGATGATGAGATAAGGGATGCGTTCCCAGGATGCTGATGCACGATTGTGATGCCTTGAGAGGCAATGGTTGATATCATGAGGGATTGAGGCCCCATGATAGTATGTTGATGGCAATAGTGATATAATTCTATAAGTTTATGTTTATACCTTATTTAGCCTCAACAATTGGCTTAAAATATACTAATCAATGATAGATAAACATATCATGTAGTTTTCCCTAGCCACAGATCCATTACCGTCAGTATTTGGTGATGGTGGAATAGGTTTATCCTGCGGGATTACCTGGAGCGCATATAGTTGAATATGTGAGGTTTCCCCCAGCCTAAAATAGGAGGTTTGAGTGCAACTGTGGTTGCAGACTCAGGATGTATGGAGCATGATGAACATACCCATGGCTCAGGATATGTGATGATGAGCATGATGCATTCATGGCTCGGATGTATATACTAGCACCTATGATGAGGTGAGCTAGAGATGGGTAGCTTGTGGAGCTAACCCAGAGGCTAAGGCCTATAAGCATAAGACTACGGTCTTGCTTGATGATTTGTGTACTGACCACGGGAAGGTGAGGTCATGGAGTCTGGATCTCCATAGACCTTGTATGGCACCAGATTGGGCTTCGCAGCCAATGGTTGGATTTGAGCAGGGAAGGCTCACTTCCTCGGGGCATAATAAAATGTAATCCAGCTGAATAGTATATCTTGCTTAGGGAAAAACACGGAACATTGATTGAGGCCTTGCTTGTATAGTTGATCTAGTTACACCTTGCAGATACATGTACGATCCTTATATCTTATGATAAGTTCTTATAAAGCTTATCTTGTAAATCATGTTCCATAAAGAAATACTTGGTAATATGCCTCCCGGATATCTTGGTAAGTTTGATGGTAATTATAGCTTTGCTTAGTATGCTTCTCTTGTTATATGCTTATATAATTATTTGTTGTTACCTACTTTAACCTTTGAGGTTTTATAGTTTGCGGTGGGGAGTTATGTTTCTCGCTGGGACTATGTGTCTCACCCCGCTGGTTTACACCCTTTTTAGGTGATCGCTCTAGACGTGGTGGTAGTCGTGAGGTTGCATCCAAGCAGCAAGAAGATAAGTAGAAGGCAAGAGATGGACATGCTATTTTAGTGGTTTTGTAGTAGAGTCCTAGAGTCATCCCTATACTCTCAGGTCCTTGGAAGTGTTTTGATGATGTTTCATGATGTTTAGCTACTGTAATTTTTGTATATCCTGCTGCTGGCCATACGTGGCCTGTTATGTATAAACATGTGATGAACTAATATGCATTGTTGCGACAGTGGGTGGCTTTAAGTTGTGAACATATCTGGAAGGTGATCTTGAATATATATATATATATATATATATATATATATATATATATATATATATATATATATATATATGACCTGGTCTTCATGCAGGGCCTGGTTGTATAAGTTCTGTATGTATGCTTTGTGCAATCAATTTTAATTAACCCATGTTTTCGGTAATATATGATTCTGCACGTTTTCGAGTTTCATCTCGTTGTCTATGTAAGGGTGGGGTGTCACAGTTGGTTTGGTATTAGAGCTCTAGGTTCGCTGAGTCTACATGGATCTAGGACTAGGTTTGCGTCTGTTCTTATGAGTTTTCCATATTTCCTTACAATAACCTTCTGCTCTCAACGGAAGATAAACCTTAAAGATGTCTGGAAACCATGAAGAACATGCTATCGAGAGCAGTGATGTTGCATCAGTTGATGGAGCATAAGGACAGACACATGGAGATCGGGTGCCTGAGGTCCCCCAAATTGACCCAGCCATTCTCGAAAACCCTGCCTACCAACATCTTATGGGGCAGATGATGGCTACGATGAATTACATGGTGGAAAGTTTGCTAGTGCCTTAGCCAAGAGCACAAGCTCCCCATGATGAAACATCGAGTATTGGGAAGACCTTTGAGCGACTTTGTCGAGTCAGAGATTTAGATTATGCTGGGACGGTTGATCCAACGGATGCAGATATGTGGCTGACAGGTCTTGAGAAGGCCTTCTGAATCCTCGACATTCCCAAAGCAGACAAATTCAAGCACACTGTCTACCTTCTGAAGGGTAGTGCTGGCCACTAGTGGACCATCGAGGAGGAGAAGCGACCCAGTGAGGAGATCGGTTGGGAGATATTTCGGCAAGAGTTCGTCAACAGATACTTTCCGAAGATGTATCTGGATGAGAAGATCAACCAGTTCGAGCATCTACGCCAAGGATCTATGAGCATCACCGAGCATGAAGCCAAGTTCATGGACTTGCTGAGGTTTTGTCCTCACATGGCAGCGACAGATGATGAGCGAATCAGGCGGTTTAAGAAAGGTTTGAGTGTTGAACTGTCGACACCTACTACTGCTTTAGAGAATTGGGAGCGGTTTTCCACATTCGTGGAATCCGTCCGCAGGATTGAACGATCTGTTAGGGAGAAAAGGGAGTCTATGACCAGGAAAAGGATTGCTCAGTTCCAGGGACAGAGATCTAGTGGCTTCAAGAAGTCAAGGTTTTCAACACCTTCCATGATGAGAGGTTCTAGTGCACCATCACAAGGGTCCCCGAGTAAGGGAAGAGGTTATGTTTCTTCGCCATCGAAGGCACATAGTACAACTTCAGTGGCAGTAATAAAGCCATCTAGACCGTAGACGGAAGGAAGGTCATGGTATCACTGTGGACAGACGGGGCATTTAAAGTCAAATTGCCCAAGAAGAGACGTTGAGGTAACACAACAACTGAGACAGAATCAACAAGGACCAGACAGACAACAACCTAGTACTAGCAAAGGGTGAGGACGCAGTCAAGCGTCGCAAGTGGGATCATCTACTCAAGGAAGCATAGGACGTGGACAACAAGCAATGGCTCGATTCTATGCTATGAATCAGTCAGAAGCGATAGTCAACCCGCGAGTGGTGACAGGTCAGATGGAGTTATTTCATTCTGATTTGTCTTCTTCTTGCTTTATATCTGTTTTGGTTGACCCGGGTGCTACACACTCTTTTATCGCACATAGTCTGCTTGATAGTTGTCCTTTACCTGTTAGTTGTAAGAAAGATAGCATGTTGTTAGAAACCCCTCTTGATGGTTCCTTGATGCTTTGAGAAGAGTGCTCATCTTGTGTTCTATCTTTTTCAGGACACCGTATACAAGTGGATCTTATACCACTTGATATGCATGGATTCGATGTCATCCTTGGGATGGATACCTTAGAGAAGTATAAGGTTGTGTTGGACTGTGGTTCCAAGTAGGCAGTGTTTGATGAAGAAGGAGAGAAGTGGATCTTCTAAGGAGATAGGAAGATTCTTCTGACATGTCTAGTGTCAGCGATGGTGGCAGAAACATTGCTGTGAAAAGCTTGTAAGGCTTTCTTAGCTCACGTTGTGGATACTAAGGCAAAAGGTCCTAGCCTTGAGGAGGTAACGATTGTCGGATAGTTCACGGATGTGTTTCCTAATGAGTTTTCCAGTGTTCCCCCACCTCGAGAGATTGATTTTGAGATCAATCTGGTACCAGGAACACAACCAGTTGCACAGACACTGTATAGGATGGCTCCAGCAGAGATGGTAGAGTTGAAGAAGCAGTTACAGGAGTTGTTGGAGAAAGTTTCATCCGATCGATCACATCGCCTTGGGGTGCTCCAGTGTTGTTCGTTAAGAAGAAGGACGGGTCGATGCGTCTATGCATAGATTACCGGAAGTTGAACAAAGTCACGATCAAGAATAAGTACTCATTGCCGAGGATAGACGATCTGTTCGATCAGTTGTGTGGTGCTACAGTGTTCTCAAAGATTGATCTACGGTCTGGATATCATCAGTTGAGTATTAAGGTGGATGACATACCAAAGTCAGCGTTTAGAATGAGGTATGGTCACTTTGAGTTTGTAGTTATGCTGTTTGGGCTAACCAATGCACCTGCTGCTTTCATGGACCTGATGAACCGAGTTGTCTGTCCATTCCAAGATCAGTTTGTTGTAGTCTTTATAGACAACATTTTGATCTATAGTCGAGACAGGTAAGAGCATGAGTGACATCTTTGACAAGCGTTGACTCTTCTTCATCAACATCAGTTGTATGCCAAGTTCAGCAAATGTGAGTTTTGGTTGAAGGAAGTGACCTTCTTAGGTCATGTGATATCTGCAGAAGGAGTCAGAGTGGACCCTAACAAGGTGGAGTCAGTTGCAGATTGGGAGAAACCAACGACGCTGACAGAAGTTCGTAGTTTTTTGGGTTTGGCCAGATACTACTCGAGGTTTATCAAGGACTTCAGTGCAATCGCGTTGCCAATGACAAAGCTGACCAGGAAGGATGTACATTTTGTTTGGGATGATCGTTGTCAGCAAGCTTTCCAAATTCTGAAGGTGAAGCTGACTAGTGCTCCAGTGCTAGTGCTGCCAGAGCCTGGGAAAGGCTATGTTGTTTTCTATGATGCTTCCAAGATAGGTTTAGGTTGCATGCTGATGTAGGAAAATCATGTGGTTTCTTTTGCTTCACGACAGCTTAAGAAACATGAGGAGAACTATTTGACACATGATTTGGAGTTGGCAGTGGTGGTTCATGCGTTAAAGATTTGGAGACACTATCTTTATGGGGAAGTGTGTCAGATCTTTACAGATCATAAGAAGTTGAAGTATATCTTTTCGCAGAGTGAACTGAATATGCGACAACGTTGTTGGATGGAGCTAATCAATGATTATGATTGCACCATTGAGTATCATCCTAGTAAGGAAAATGTGGTAGCTGATGCACTTAGCAGAAAATCTTCTTCTCTCCCCACGAAGAAAGCACAGTTGAGTTCCTTAGTATGCCATAGGCGGGATATGTTTGTCTCCTTGCGGCAGATGAATGTGCAGTTGGAAGTTTCCTTGTTGGCAAGACTGTTGGCACAGATGCAAGTCAAACCTACATTGAGACAGTAGATCAAATATGCACAATAGGCAGATGGTGCAGTGTAGTTAATCAGGTCAGAGCTTGGCAGCGAAATGCGTGATGGGTTCCATGAGTCCGAGGATGGACTAGTTTGCTATCATGGTAGGATGGTGGTTCCTGATGGTGATAATCTAAGAAAGCTAGTGCTTGAGGAAGTGCACATGTCGATGTATGCTATGAATCCAGGAGTCACCAAGATGTATCTTAACCTATAAGACATGTATTGGTGGTCTGGCTTGAAGAAGGATGTAGCTGAGTTTGTGGCTAAGTGTGCAGTATGTCAGCAAGTTAAAGTTGAGCATCAGAAGCCGGAAGGTACATTGCAACCCATGTTGATACCACAATGGAAATGGGATCACATAACCATGGATTTCGTAGTTGGTCTACCAAAGACAGCTAGGAATCATGATTCCATTTGGGTAATAGTGGACAAGTTGACAAAATCTGCTCATTTCATATCGGTAAAAACAACATATACAACAGAAAAGCTTGCTCGGGTATATGTAGATGAGATAGTGTGTTTACACGGTGTACCAGCAACAATAGTTTCTGACAGAGGTCCTCAGTTCACAAGTCGTTTCTGGGAACAGTTGCACAAAGATTTGGGAACGTAGTTGAGGTTCAATACCGCTTTCCACCCCAGACAGATGGACAGTCTGAAAGGACTATTCAGACTTTGGAGGATCTTCTCTGAGCTTGTGTTTTGCAGTTCCTAGGCAGTTGGGACATGCATCTCAGTCTGATAGAGTTCTCTTATAACAATAGTTATCAGCGGGGCATTGATATGGCTTCTTATGAGGCTCTATATAGAAGGAAGTGCAGATCCCCTTTATGCTGGTATGAGTCCAGTGAGTATCAGCTTTTGGGTCCTGAATTAGTATAATAGACAACATAAAAGATCACAATGATACAACAAAAGTTGAAAACAACACAGGACAGACACAAGTCTTATGCAGACAATCATCGACGACCTCTAGAATTCCAAGTAGGAGACAAAGTGTATCTCAAGGATTCACCTTGGAAAGGCGTGCTAAGGCTTGGCCAGAAAGGCAAACTAGCACCCAGGTATATGGGGCCATACCCGATAATAGCACGTGTTGGCAAGGTAGCTTACAAATTAGAGCTGCCGCCAGAGCTATACAGGTTGCATCTAGTGTTCCATGTCAGTATGCTGAAGAAAAGTCATCCAGACACAGGGATAGTGATACAACCAGTTGAGGTTGAGCTTGATGAAGACGTGACCTACGAGGAGGGTCTGGTGGCAATCATTGACAGAAGAGTAAAGAAGCTGAAAAGGAAGGACCTGGATATTGTGAAGGTTCTGTGGCATCATCGTGGCATTGAGGAAGCCACGTGAGAGCTTGAGGAAGGGATGAGGAGGAAGTATCCCTCGTTTTCCTCTTTGAATTTTGAGGACAAAATCCCTTTGTAGAGGTTTATGGCTTGTAAGGACCCTGACCTTCATTTTGGGCTTACCCTATTTGTTTTTCCTAAACCTGGTGCTTGGTTGCTTGCTAATCAACTTTTAGTGATGATTCGGGTTTTCTTGTGCTCTTTTGAGAGTTGAGGTGCTACTTGCAAAATAACCTAAGATAGGGCTGAAGAGCAAGTTTGTCACCTTGAGAGATGTCTTTCTCTCTTTGCTTCCTCTAGGGTTGAGAGGGAGGTTTGGGCTCATGCCTTGGGTTGTCTTGGGCTTGGTTGAGCTCTTTTGGGCCTTGTTCCCCCTTGTTGGGGCCTTGCTTTGCTTGATTGAACCCTGTATCGGGAAAGGGTGCCTTGTATCGGCCATGGGGTATCACCCATGAGGGTGTATCGGCCATGGAGGAGTAGTGTGTCGGCCTTTGACCTTTATTGACCTTCTTGCCTCGGTTGTGTCACCCTAGCTTAGACATGTGGTCGATCCTTGGTTGAGTTGTGGCATGGCATGTGCATGTGTTTTGCAAGGTGGTGGAATGTGTGGACAAGTGTCCCTTGGTAAGGTGACACCTTGCCTTGGTCTAACCTTGACCCCCATCTATATATGCCTTGCCTTTCTCTTCCTTAGGAACCCTTTATCTCTTTGTTGCTCCTCTCTTCCTTGGTGCACGATACACCTCTCCCTTGCAACCTTGGTGGCCAATCTCCTTGAAGGAGTTCTTCTTCTTCCCTTGGCTTGGTGGTCGAACCCTAGGTGGGTCTTGTTCTTTGGTGGCCGAAGTAGTGTGTTTGGAGCTAGGAGCTTGAAGCTTGGAGCTTTGGAGCTTGAGGAGTTTTCTTAAGGTGGGTTACATAACTTCTAACCCTAGCTATACTACTTTCCCCATGATTGCATGCTTCATATATGTTGACAATCGGCCATGCATGTATGTTTCTTGTTCTATAACATGTTGTTGATCTTATGGATTCTAGGAGTATGAGGTTGCTCATGTTATGGATGGGTTATATGCCTTTACACCTAGTTGGACGAAACATAGTTGAGGTTTTCTTTGGTAGCAACACTCCTTTCTCTCTTTGGTCTAGAGAAGTGAGTTTGGGCTCTAGTAATGTGGGCAATACACCTCTCTCGTTTAAGTTGAGAGGTGAGCTTATATTCTAGTTGCTTGGGCAATACCCTCCTCTCACCATGGATTTGAGAGGTGAGCTTTTTATGACCTAGGTTGAGGTTGGATCCTTGTGGTTTCCCGATTTGTGAAAGAGGTTCTGCGACACCCCCTCTCTCTTGGTTGTTGACACGATTTTACCGTGTGTATAACACAAGTGCATGCGTCAATGTAACATAGGCCTTTGTGAGGCCCGAGTCGAACTCAGGGACACTGAACTATCAGTGGACTACTACTAATTGTTCAAAATCAGCTAGACCGGTTCAAAAGGTTTTAGGAGTTGATTAAAAAGAAAATAAAAATAAAATAAATCAAAGAAATCGATTAAATGTTGAGTTTAATCAATTTAGATGGGAATCTTTAGGATTGCAGTTTCACCGCGGGTTCTCATTGTATGAATTTCTATATAGTTAAACAAGTTCATCTCTCAATCTGGGTAGTGGCATGTATTCAGAATTGTTCACTGTCGTGATACAATTCACTACCTAAATCTAGGTCGGTTCCACCGTCGTAGTACCCTATACCCTAAATTAGGTGCATTAAAAACAACATCTGGGTTTCCACCATTAACCGTACATCAACTTGTTCAAGGAATTTATGAGTTAATGTGAATTTCGTCTCATTTCAACCGTTAATTCTTCTTTCAAAGCAATTAAAGGCATTAGATTATCATTAGGGTGATCAAGTATAATGATATAATGGAGAAAATGAAATCATACCACGGATTTAAGAGACAAATTATGAATTACTATGATAAAAACATCATACAACGATTACCCGGGCTACTCCAGGTCCTAAAGATAAAGGGGATTAGCCCCGCATGTTCATCTCAGAGCAAGACATGATTAAAGAAAGGGGAAACATGGAGAAAAACGTGGATGAAGTGATGTAAACCCCTGAACGGAGAAGATCCAAGCATTCCTCGTTGTAGAATGTGCAATTTACAGCCTTTCGGCGGTGGAAAACATATTCTTCGGCTCTCGGAATGGTCGGGGTGTGCTTCTGGGCTCCGTTCTCTTCTTCTCCTCTCCTCGTGATGTGTACAGTGGCTAATGACATGATCCCCAGCTCTGGGCCACCGTCATTAGGTACAACACCAAGTTATGTCGCCAAAATATCACCACCGTTAGATTTGGGCCGATCTGAAACAAACATTAATCTGACGGCGCCGATACCATCGACGTGGGTCGATGGTATCGGCCCCTCGTGATATCGGCAAGCCTTCCTTCTTTTCTATTTTTGCGCCTGATGCAGACTCGATACCATCGATGCGGGTCGATGGTATCGACACCCTTAGGCGTCGGTTTTATCACCTTTCCGAAACTGAAGCTGTAGAGCGTCGATAGTATCGACTTCTGTGTCGATAGTATCAACCGGCTGATCGCTGGCAACCTGAAGGTAACTCGCTACCATCGACTTCCCTGTCGATGGTATTGACTCTGCCTGACTCCTTGCGGTTGTCTGCATGTGACTGTGTCGATACTATCGACGGATGTCGATGGTATCGACAGCTGTATATATTCATTTTTCCTGAAATTGCAAGCCAAAGCCAAATCAACTGAGATAAAACCCATTATTATAATTTCCTATGATAAAAAATATAAAATATGGGATATTTGATACTGAAAAGGGTTATAGACTCGAGTAAGTGAATCATGCAATATTAACCACCAAAGTGACCACTAAACACATAAAACACAAGTAAAACCAGTATATAAATGCGACTCAAAATCATCGCATCAAACTCCCCTAAGATTGAACATTGCTCGTCCTCGAGCAACAAAACTCTAGAATAGAATTGCGAGGGTCAACTAGAGAACAAATTATCACAACAGACTTTGCCATATGATTCCCGCCAGACATTCACATTCTGGCCCTTACTAACCACAAAATGATAATTACCCTCAAGGAAACAATAATCAACCAAAAAAGATATCTACCTCAAAATTGATGAACACTATCACATAAGGCAGTTAACATAATAAAATCCTCCGGTCTAGACTTGGTGCATCTTGCGATCTTCTATCTATGTTGCTCGTCCTAGCTACCATCTAAATGAAAGCAACTCTCCTAGTATTAATGAGTGAGTAAAATATCACGGTGGCCTACCAATTCGAGCAACAGGTGGATGGAATACGTGGTTGTGGAAGAAATGGAAGAACAATACAGTTTAACATGCACAAATAACCACAATGACCTAAATGATGCATATGCAAATGAAAATGCAATAATGCCTACATTTTGGGTGGAATGATGCATGTTCCTACAATTCCATCTTATGCGAGATAGAATGTCTAAAAACTACATTATGTGCTTATTCTTCCTATTATACGGGTGCAACAAGCTCTTTTCTCCCTCTAAAATCAGCCTCTTTTTTTAACTCTTTTTCTCTCAAATTGCAAAATGTACAATATTTTTTTTAGAATTCCTCTTTTTTTTCTTCAGGCTTACTTTCACATAACTGTAATCCTTGAGGCATTACAACTGTATTTCAGAGAGTATAGAATGAGTCACCTGCTTCTCTTATTTCTCAGAAGAAATAAGGCACATACTATACTAAATGCTCAAAAATATGTTCTAATGCAACTATGATGACATGCACTCAGGAATGTATGCATGCATGATATCTCTACAAATTGTTTTTCATTTTTTTTTTCAATTTTTTTTATGCACAATCTTCCTACAATGCAATAAAATGCAATCCTACCTAAATGCTATGCAATCAAAAGATGAAAACCGTAATGTGCTTCCAATTCTTATGGTGGAGTATGAAAACCATGGGGTGGATAGATCACAAGATTAATTGACTGAACCTTTAGAAAATATTATGTGTCCCTCCTTACTAACCTGTGTAATAATTAAGAGGTTTCTATCTCTTGTTTCAGATTAAGGTCTCATTATCATTTGGTCAGTTTAGGCTCAAACAACCAATTCCGTCCACTCTTCGTGAATCATAGGAATGTATAGTTGTGGTTTCCTTTTTTAAAGTTGACAAACCCAATTATTTTCTTAAGTCATGTGCTCAAGGTTGAACAACACAAGCTTGCAAAATCACTAAAAATTTTCAAATTTACCCCTGATTCCCATGTACAAACATAGAGATGACACATGACATTAGACATCCACAATTACACTAGATAGAGTGTGGATCCTAAAAAAACTAAGAACTAAGAACAATAAATGACAAAAGACAAAACAATAAGTGATAAAAACTAAGAAAAAGAAAAGATAGAAGTTGTTCCAACCCCCCAAGCTTGAATTCGACTATGGCCTCATAGTCAAAAACAACCTTAAAAGGTGGAACAGGGATACGATCATTGGTCAGGTGGTGGCGGGTACTGTGGGGTTGTGGGGTCCCAAGATGGGTACTGCCCCTGGAAACTCGGACCATACTGGGGCATCGACGGAGGATGAGGATAGTTCTTGCTCCAGTAGTTGTCGTAGAAGGGTTGTTGTTGCATCTCCATCCTATGCAACCCGTCATGGATATTTTGTTGGTTGTCGAGGAGGAGGCACTCATTCTCGTAGATGGCCTGGTGGTTAACATAGAGCCGATTGGTAGTCTCCTGAATATCTGCAAATGATGACGTGTGTCGTTGTTGCATCTGCTGGATATCCTGCAACATTGTATACATGCCCTGCATAGAAAAGGCATCCTCTCCTTGCTGAGAGGGCTGAGGTGGCAGAGACTGTGAAGAGGATGATTCACCTGGGTGGAAACAAGGATGCTTCCGGGGTGCTACTCATGCCCGAAGAGGAGTGAAAGCCTCCTCTCCCTCTTCATTCTTGTCACCGTCATAGTTGTTGTCATCATTACCGTCATCTTCATCAAAGTCGTCGATGGCGATGATAGGCCACCTGAAATGCTGAGCTCCCTCGATGTTGAAGGCGGGGTCGGGAAGCGCACATTCTTGATATTCATGATTGACATGGCAATGTGCATAAGCCAAGCCATCACAGAGCAGAAGGAGGTTGGAGCGGTGTAGATGATGTAGGTTGACCTTGTTCCTGTTGGAAAGCGGAGCAAGTTGGGAAAAATCCAACCCAAGATAGAGGGCCAATGGTGTGTCAGCCCCCCAAAGTGTATAGGATCTTTCCTCATACTCCTCTTCACGGCCAACATGCGCGTCAAGAAGAACGTGCCCTAGTTGCACTCCTCGCGCTTTAGCAATTTATACAGAAAGAAAAAATCTGTCTCTTGGAATTTGCTAAGAGACAGATCGTCGCGAGCAAAAAGCGTCGTACAGAGCATGCGGTGCAGAATCTGCATAAAAGGATGCTCGAAGTTGATGACGACAACATTGTGGTAGCTCATAGACTTGCCTGGAGGCACAGTCACTAGCTTGGAGAAGATGTCGTCGTAGTCTGTTCAGTTATCTGGCCTCCTGTACTGGTCTCTCCCATGATTCCAGTTGTAAATGGAATTGAATTGCTGGAGGGTGAGAGTGTAATTTTTGTTGTAGAGCCAGAAAGAAACATGACCCTTTATCCACTCTCGATCAGTGGCGATCAAGTCGTTTGACACAATGCATATGTCCAATGACGCCATGAACTCCGCCACGAGATCCTTATATGTCGGTCATTCTCCGAAGAATGGTTGGCCGTCAGTGTGGAACTCCAACTTGTCAGGCATCCTACCCGTATGTCTTTCTTCCCCCTGTAGGACATAGGCAAGATTGGCATTGAACCCCAAGTCATGGATCATTGCCCGATCAACGTAGCGGGTGGGCTCAATCTTCCTCTTGAGAAGTTCCTTGTATACCTTCTGGACCTCCACGGAAGGATGAACAATCCTCGGACAAGGAATTGATCAGGGTGGTAGAGGAACGAAGGTTGGGATCTCCATCGGGACCACCCGTGAAGAAGATGCTCCGTCTCTCCACACCATTATCGCAGAGAAAAAGGGAATAGAAAAGAGAGCATGATGAAGGTCGGAGAAGATAATCTCCACTCGGTTCAGGGCTCGGTGAAGAGATCACGATCCTTGGATGCTCGTAGCAGGCCTCCGGTCGCACAACAATGCTCAATGTACAAGTAGAGGGAAGAAGCTCTGAAGGTGTGAAGAGATTTGAAAATCAATCCTTCCTTTTATAACTGAGTTCGTCGCTGCTGTGGACCCGTCGATACCATCGATGGGGTGTCGATGGTATCGACACCTGTAGCACAATCTGGGTCTTTGCGAGTATCGACGGCTGTCGATAGCCTGATGTGGGGGCCCAGATCGATGACGCGTCGATACCATCGACGGGAGTCGATGGTATCAACACATCCCACGGATCGACTTCCTTGATGTAGCGATCGCCGTTGATTTCCTCTTGCGGATCGGTGACATTTCGCGTCGATACCATCGACGCGGGTTGATGGTATCGACTATTTGTAGGTCAAACACCCTCGCGAGGCCTGGCCTCTGCTTTCTGACTATAGTCGTGTCGATACCATCGACAGGCCGGTCGATAGTATCGACATCACTGAGACAAAATCGTCTGTAAATATTCAGGGATCTCGCGAGTATCGACACCCATGTCGATACTATCGACCCCGATTTGGCGATTTCTTCAGCGTCACTGATGGTAGGTCGATACCATCGATGAGACCGTCGATGGTATCAACTCAGAAAAATTTCTGCAGTCGCCTAACTGTACCCATGTCGCTACCATCGACACAATGGTTGATGGTATCAACTCTGCCTCAGACCTGCACACTGAACAAATGATCACGGTATCATTGTTACACTAAAAACAAAATTAAACCTAACTAACTTTTAAATGCAAAAGAAAATGGACAACACTACCAATGGTTGGGTTGCCTCCCAACAAGTGCCCTTGTTTAACGTCTTAGGCTAGACAAAATCAAGCCTATCATGCATCTGTAAGTGCTATGAGTTTGACCTCATGCACTTTCCTCGTGTAATCCTCCCCAAAATACAGCTTCAACCACTGTCCATTGACCATAAATGTTGTCTCTCCATCACGCACCATGATGGAACCATGTGGCCGTACTTCCTCTACAATGAAAGGTCCACTCCACCGGGATTTCAATTTCCCAGGATGTAGCTTCAACCTTGAGTTGAACAATAGCACACGATCTCCCTTCTTGAAGACACACAGTTGAATGTGTCGATCGTGAATAAGATTTGTTCTCTCCTTGTAAATCCTCGAGCTTTCATAGGCATTCATCCTCAGCTCATCTAGCTCATTTAGCTCGAGCAAGCATTTCTTCCCTGCCTCATCATAAGTCAAGTTCAGCTTCCTTAGCACCCAGTGCACCTTATGCTCCAACTCTACCGCAAATGGTAGGCCCACCCATAAGCCAACCTAAAAGGCGTAGTGCCTATAGGTGTCTTAAATGTCATCCTATACGCCCATAAAGCATCCGGTAATAAAGTACTCCAGTTCTTCCTTGTCGAAGCCATTGTGCGCTCCAAGATTTTCTTAATTTCTCTATTGGACCCTTCGACCTGCCCTTGTTTCTACGGGTGGTACGGGGTACCAATATTGTGCTTTACCCCGTACTTCCTCAACAATGCAACAAACTTTTGATTTCTGAAATGGGTACCTCCATCGCTGATAATCATCCTTGGTACACCAAATCTGCAAAAAATGTAATCTTTTACAAACCTACACACTACAACAACATCATTAGTCCTAGTGGGTATTGCCTCTACCCACTTTGATACATAATCAACATCCAATAAAATGTACAAATTAGAGTTTGAGGACACAAAGGGTCCCATAGAATCAATACCCCACAGTTCAAACACCTCAACCTCTTGAAACACGTTGAGGGGCATCTCCTGTCACTTTGAAATATTACCTGCCCTTTGATAGGAATCACATCTTCGCACATAATCGTATGTGTCCCGAAATAGTGTAGGCCAATGAAGGCCTCTCTCAAGCACCTTCTCCGTCGTTCTGGAACTAGCATGATGGCCACCCATTGGTAGAGTATGACAATGACGAAGTACACTATCATATTCACTCTCCGATACACATCTGCGCAAAACGCCATCCCTGCATTGCTTCAACAAAATGGGGTCATCCCAGAAATAATATCTCAAAGAATGGAAAATTTTCTTTTTCTATTGATATGTCCAATCATCTGGGATAATTTTACAGGCAAGATAATTAACAATATATGAAAACCATGGATCCTTGGATTTTACAGAAAGGATCTGCTCATCAGGGAATGTCTCGGTAATGGGTATGTTAATGTCCTTCTCATCTACCCGTTCCAACCTAGACAAATGGTCTGCAACCACATTCTATATTCCCACCTTATCTTTAATTTCAATGTCAAATTCTTGTAAAAATAAGATCCACCTAATCAATCTAGCTCATCTCCTCAGGGCATAAGTATGTTTGTAAAATGTAATCAGCCGTGTAGCATAATTGCTTAGATTGAACTCCGAGAAACAATGATTGATGCTACATTGTTTATTAAGTCTTAGTTGGACAAGTAAGATACATGTTCTTCATATTCCTTATTGATATATGTCGTATCTTTCAATCAAGTTATAATTGAAATGATTGCTTAGAGAATACTTCTCTACTTAGCTTATTCAATGAATTGCCTGTTGTTAAATAGTTATAGTTCTACTACTCATTGTTATTTTAATCTTCACAATAACAATGCTTCTGGCGGAGAGTTATAACTCTCGCTGGGACAATTATTCAATTGTCTCACCCCCGTAGGATTCAACGTTTTAGGTAGACGTCGAGGACGAAGAAACCCTTCAGTGGGTGAGCAGCAACAGCAACATCCGGGACAGTAGTGATCCTCAGGTGGAGACACTGTTTGTCAAGTCTTGTAGATAGAAAGTCTTATGTGTCGTCTCTGTACTCTTCGGTCCTAGGAGTCAGTAGATGGTATAATATAGATCTAAAATTTTGGCGTAATGCCTCGATATTTCTGTATCCTGCTCTGTACAGTTTAACAGGGCAGTTAATGTTGTGACTCTCGAGATGAGATTTTACAGAGATGTAATAATGTATCAGCTTGTAAATAACTTATCTTGTTTCTTTATGAAAAAGCTTCACAGTTTGTAGATCTCTTTATAAAAAGTTTTAATTTTTAGTGTTTTTTAGTAATTCTGCTGCTAATTAATCACTTCCGCATCGTTAATAACATTTTCTCCGAGACGTGTCCCATAAGATAGTTGATGATATTTTTAACAAAGAAGCTGATATTGATGAGAAACAAAGAAAGTTGAATGCAGTTGAAACACCACCTTCTTACAAACCCACTATTCCTTTTATCACAAGTTTGCACATAAGAAGGATGATGTCAAGTTCAACAGATACATGGACATCTTGACCAAGAAGAGAAGGTTAGATCACATGGAGTCTGTTAGGGTATCTGAGAGGATGAGTTCAATCATTAAGAATATGCTACCGAAGAAACTTGATGACCTTTGAGCCTTCAACCTTCCATTCAAGATAGGTGACACTACTTTTGACAAAGGTCTAGTTGACCTTGGAGCTAGTATCAACCTTATTATATTCTCATTATGGAAGCAACTTGATCTTAGAGATTTGAAGCTGACTATGATGGCCATTCAATTGGAAGATCATTCCATCAAGTATTCCAAAGGTATTATAGAAGATGTGTCTGTGTAAGTTGCCAAATTTTACATTCCATGTGACTTTGTTGTGTTGGACATGAATGAAGTTCCTTCCATCCCTATTCCTTTTGGGAGACCCTTTCTTGAAATTACTAATTGTATAATCTATATGTGATAGATCAAATTCACTCTTAGGGTTCAAGAGGAAACCATGGAATTCTCTATTTTTTATTCCATGAAATCTCTAAACAAAAGAGAAGATATCTATCATGTTGATTGTGTAGATAAGCTTGTATAAGAAAATGAAGAATTTTCTGATTTCATCATTAAATGTTGTAAAGAAGATGAAATGGACACTGTTAAGACAATAGAAGTTTCAGATGCTACTCATGTCCTAGATTCACATCCAACCAATGAATCCCACCACTGGAAGATGATTTCAATAAGTCTACAAAGGAGAAAAAGGTATAACTCAAACCCCTTCCCCCCGAGGCTAAGGTATTATTTTCTGGACCTGAATTATACTTCTCTCGTGATTAGAAGTGTTGATTTAACCGATGAATAAGAACTCAAATTTATTAATGAACTTTGTATCATCAAAGAAGTCATTAGTTATTCAATTGATGATTTGAAGGGCATCAATCCTTCCATTTGCAAGCACCAAATTAACTTAGAAGATGATGCCAAATCATGTGTAGATCCTCCAAAGCATTTAAATCAATAAAAATGCTTGAGGTTATAGAAAAGGAAATTTTCAAGTTAAGAGATGCAAGAATCATATACCCTATAAGTGAAAGACCTTACGTGAGTGCTATTCACATCGTACCCACAAAAGTGGGTGCAGCTACCATGAAAGGGGATAATGATGAGTTGATCCTAACATGTGTAATGATAGGATGGCATATGTGTATTGATTAGAGAAAATTAAATAAGGCAACTCATAGTAGCCGACAATGGAAGACGGGAGAATGTTCTTCCAAAAGTACTGAAGGAAATTTTCTTTCAGTTAAAGCACCTTTACACTTGGGTCATCAAATTGGTCGACTAACCGTCGTGGGACAGGACTTCTTCTCTCTCCAAAGACAAAATGACTTTGACTGAGACTGATAATCCAGGAGCAGCCAAACCACGACATACATAAAAGGAGGGCACCGCACTGGCGGTCCACGTGGGTTGGTCATATAGATGGACAACATTTTCTGAACGATTTAAGTCGAGCAGGTCGGCCAGTGTAATTCATGTACAGTTAGGCTTCTCACACAAAAACCCCCACTTCCACCTCTACAACCATCACCAACTCGGTTGGTAGGAGGCGGGACGATGACAGAAAAAAATATTTTTTCGTAGTAATAATGTTTTTTACCGAAAACAAAAACATCAAATTCATCACAAAAAAAACTTTTAACAAAATCAATACTTTTTTATGACCTTTTTAGGGCAAGCCACAAAGAGGTCAACTTTGTGGAAGAGTTCCTGATCATAAAAAAAATCAACCGTGACATACTCTGAAGAAAAGAATAATATGACATAAGTATAAATATTAAAGGAGGCAGGTAGAAAAAAGTAGATTATCCTAAAAGAAGGGATACCACACCCAATACATTGGTACCCCTATGTATTGGGGTACAATACTCATACTTTATGGGTACATTATACCCATTTTAATATTTGTCCTAGTTTTTTAAAATGTATTTGTAATATTTGTCCTAATTTTTTAAAATAAAAGTTGGTCCTTGTATAATCTAACAAGGCTATACAAAGTTTTAGGAGTGGTCAATGTAGTTTCTTTTTTATTTTATAATCTACCTTTTGTGTAGGACAATCATCACTTCAGTTACTAAGAGCAACACGTCGTGTCGACTCACTAACACCCTATTTTGACGACAATTTCAGCATAATTTTGAGAGAAAATTGTCCTTCATTTTTAAATACAAAAGGTTACATATGAGACAATTATTAGGCATCATTCGAAGAGTTTTTAACCACAGAATAGAACAGCAAAGAAGGAGGGTGATTTTGGAGAAGATGAGATGCTTACTCATGAGAGAACATCTTATCTACTCTATTTTTCATCACTGACTGTAGCAAAATCGTTCATTCTCTATTCCAACCCTTTGAGAGAGATAGTTTCTAGAGTAGAAGTAGTAGCAAGGACAAAAAAAAATAAGCCGCATTCCTTACCTTATTCCTCTTCTTCCGCAGATGTCTTTTTTCTTTCTCTTTTCTAATCATGTTTTTGCTTCACAATTCATCAGTTGTACATGTACTTTACTACCATATGTGAGTAGAACTATTTTCTTGGACATGGGAGAGTAACTCCCATGTCATAACTTATGTGAACTTGAATTCCAACCTTATTGTTAGTTGTTTCCTATTCTAGGATTGCATCGATGCTTACTTTACTTTCTTGTTTGACTGGCCATTTGGTAGTTTGTTTTATGCGTCTAATGACATCTAGGAAGATGTATCTAGAAGTATGGAGATGTGATGTTTGCAACACTTCATTGACCACACAAGTAGCTGAGAATGTGTTGAGGAATCAAAGTTCGAAGTTCGAAACAAAGAATATGCATGAGAATTCTATGTGAGGTTAAATATGTCTCATATCACCAGGAGGTGTATGAGATATTAAGTTTCTTTGTGTGTTAAAATAATATGCTAGATATTCATCGTCTTACTAAGATATGATGAGGAAGTGAAATCTCATCATCATGATTCATTAAATCTAGTTGTAATCATCATTCAAAAAATTTGTGTTACTTACTTTGCTCTTTCCCTTGAACTAGTATAATGTAATTAATCAAACTCTAGAAAATGATCTAGATCGTGGAACCTTAACACGCTTACGCCTAACTAGTCTAGATCCTTGTAGATATGATTTTGACTACAGGGTCGATCCCGTATACATGTTGGGAGAAAGGAGTTGAGATAATTAAATATTAAAACTCATTTGTTAATATGACCACCAAGTATTTTGTGATGTGTCGGGGAGGTACAACACCTTTAGTTTGAGTAAGAAGTGTTGATTAGTATTTGAGACTAGATCACCATTTCTCTCTAATTATCATGTGATACTTCTTTCTTGTGTTTCTCACTTAGTTCTTACGTTTGTAAGTTGCATGTGGCGTTCTAAGATGGACTTTGAACCTTCCATCTTTCTAGATCTATAGATTGAACGTAGATTCAATAGTCAAAGGAGACTAAGGAGGAGTGAAAACTCTTCAAAATTGAAGGATTCAAGGCCACCATCATCCCATCCTACACCTTCATCTTTGCCACCCTCTTCACCCGATCACCCAGAGCCAGTCATGGAAAATAATCAACCACTAAAGGACTTCGTTGTACTTGCTAACATCAATATATGTGGAGCTATGGACCATTAAATTATAGTAGACAATAACTTATACATCAACCCACTATTATGTAGATGATCCGGCTGAATAGGTTTAGAAGAACTCCTATGGAAGATTTGAATCTTCACATAGTTGAATTTTTTCAGTACATGGACACTTTCAAGATAAAAGAATTGCCTATTGATGGGATATGTCTACTCTTATTTCCATCCCTCTTTAGGTATAGATCTAAGACATGTATTTCTTCTCTACCCAAGAGGTTCATTGAAACATGGGATGAGTTGCTAAATGCTTTTCTCACTAAGTACATTCCACCCAACAAGACTACACAACTGATGAATCATCTCACCAATTTCAAACAAGAAGAAGGTGAAATGTTGTAAGATATATGGGAGAGGTTTAAAGACCTTCAACCTTTTCCCTCTGCTTGACCAACTAACTATTTTTTAAGCATTCTAAAATAGGTTATTCTACAACACCCATATGACTATAGATGTTGATGCGAATGGAGCCTTGATGAACAAGTCTTACATGGAAACGTACGATATTATTCAAGATATGGATCTCAACCATTGCCAATGGAGCTCATACAGGACATGTCAGCCTTCTTCATCAAGCTCTGCTACTGAAAAGTTGGGTAGAAAACACATTGTTGATGCAATGGATCTTATTGTAGCCAAGCTTGACGCTCTTTCTAAGAAATTAGAGAGTTGAGTACTCATTTCATTCAAGTAGCTAAACAGGTTTTTGATGCATGTGGAGTTGCAAGGCATAATTTGACTTCTCTCTTTGCCCTGCAAATGCATGTTGGAGAGATTCTATAATAAGAAAATAGTGTAGGAAGCTTTTGGAACAAGCAATCCAACAACCCTATTTCAACACTTACAACCAAGAATGGAGAGATCATCCTAATTTCTCCTATAGGAACACTGGCAATTTCTCAAAATCTACATCAACAACAAGGTCAAAATCAACAACAAAAATTGGGCAACCATCAACCCATGAACAAGCACCTGTCGAAATTCATCAACAACAACAACCAAAGCTACAATCATGAAGAACAATACCAGCCAAAGTCAAGTCTATAGAACATGTTTGAGACCTTTTTCTCAACTCAGATCCAATAGAATGATGAATTTCACAATCATGGAAAACTTCTCAATATGTAATTGCTCAGCTCTCCTCTAAAGTAGATGACATTATTACTCACATAAAGATGCTAGAGAATCAAATTGCACAATAAGCTCTATCCAATCAAAGGCCTTCTTTCGAGTCATTGCTAAGTCAATCGGAGATGGGTTCTAGAGGCGGAATGTCCATTACTTTAAGGGGTGGATATATAACTGAAAAACCCTCACCATCAAATGAGAAGATAGTTGATGATATTTTTAACAAAGAAGCTGATATTGATGAGAAACAAAGAAAGTTGAATGCAGATGAAACACCACCTTCTTACAAACCCACTATTCCTTTTATCACAAGTTTGCACATAAGAAGGATGATGTTAAGTTCAACAGATACATGGACATCTTGACCAAGAAGAGAAGGTTAGATCACCTGGAGTCTGTTAGGGTTTCTGAGAGGATGAGTTATATCATTAAGAATATGCTAGCGGAGAAACTTGATGACCTTTGAGCCTTCAAACCTTCCATTCAAGATAGGCGACACTACTTTTGACAAAGGTCTAGTTGACCTTGGAGCTAGTATCAGCCTTATTATATTCTCATTGTGGAAGCAACTTGATCTTAGATATTTGAAGTCGACTATGATGGCCATTCAATTGGAAGACCATTCCATCAAGAATCCCAAAGGTATTATAGAAGATGTGTCTGTGAAAGTTGCCAAATTTTACATTCCATGTGACTTTGTTGTGTTGGACAGGAATGAAGTTCCTTCCATCCCTATTCTTTTTGGGAGACCCTTTCTTAAAATTACTAATTGTATAGTATATGTGTGAGAGATCAAATTAACTCTTAGGGTTCAAGAGGAAACCCTGGAATTCTCTATTTTTTATTCCATGAAATCTCTAAACAAAAGAGAAGATATCTATCATGTTGATTGTGTAGATAAGCTTCTACAAGAAAATGAAGAATTTTTTGATTTCATCATTAACTGTTGTAAAGAAGATGAACTGGACACCGTCAAGAAAATAGAAGTTTCATATGCTACTCATGTCCCAAATTCACATCCAACCAATGAATCCCACCATTGGAAGATGATTTCAATAAGTCTACAAAGGAGAAAAAGGTATAACTCAAACCCCTCCCCCCCGAGGCTAAGGTATTCTTTCCTGGACCCAAATTATACTTCTCTCATGATTAGAAGTGTTGATTTAATCGATGAATAAGAACTCAAATTTATTAATGAACTTTGTATCCTCAAAGAAGTCATTAGTTATTCAATTGATGATTTTAAGGGCATCAATCCTTCCATTTGCAAGCACCAAATTAACTTACAAGATGATGCCTAATCATGTGTAGATCCTCCAAAGCATTTAAATCAATAAAAATGCTTGAGGTTATAGAAAAGGAAATTTTCAAGTTAAGAGATGCAAGAATCATATACCCTATAAGTGAAAGACCTTACGTGAGTGCTATTCACATCGTACCCACGAAAGTGGGTGCAGCTACCATGAAAGGGGATAATGATGAGTTGATCCAAACTTGTGTAATGATAGGATGGCATATGTGTATTGATTAGAGAAAATTAAATAAGGAAACTCATAAAGATTACTTTCTTTTTCCTTTCATAGATTTGATTCTTATTAACCAACCACTATTATTTTTTTATCTTTATGGGTACTCCGTCCTTTTTTTAATATTGATATACCCAATGGACAAGGAAAAGACCACATTTACATCCACTTATGGGACTTATACTTATGTACACATGCCTTTTGGCCATTGTAGCCCTCCAATGACTTTTGAATGTTTTATGATGACCATTTTATCTGATTTCATTGAGAGGATAATGGAGATTTTCAAGCATTTAGGGCAATAATTTGATGGCTATTTGTGAATTTATCTAAAGTTCTTTAGAATTGAAAAAATTTTAACCTAGTACTCAACTGGGAGATGTGCCATTTTATGGTACAATCCAGAGTTATACTAGGTCATGTGGTATCTTACAAGGGTAATAAAGCTGACATGTACAAGGTAGAAGCAATTAAAAAGATGTCCACTCCAATATCTGTGAAACATGTTTGTAATATTCTTGGCCATGAAAGACTGTGCATGCCTTATCAAGGAATTCTCCAAGATACACAAAAACATTTATGTTTACTTCTTGCTAAAGATGTTGATTTTTCCATTGATGATTGCCAAGGCGCTTTGAGAAAGATGAAGGATGCTCTTATTTATGGCCCCATTATTCAACCACCATATTGAATGCACCATTTAAAATTATGTGTGGTAAATGTGACTACATCGTGGGTACAGTCCTAGGACAGAGGAAAGATAACAAACTCCATGCTATACATTATGCCAACAAGACACTGGATGATACACAAATAAAATATGTCACAACAGAGAAGGAGATGCTAGCAGTAGTATATTCCTTCAACAATCATGCAATATCTTCTAGCGTCCAAGGTTATGGTCTATACTGACCATGCTACAATAAAATATAAGTTGAACAAGAAGGATGCCAAGCCACACCTTATTCGTTAGATACTATTGGTTTAGGAATTTGATCTTTAGATCAAATCCAAGAAAGGTAAAGAGAACAATTTTTTTTATCACCTCTCACGACTAACATAAAATCAAAATATTCTCTCCCTATTGATGATTACCTATCTATTGAAAGATTATATGTTATTGGTTCTTTTCTGGTTCTTGACTTTGTTGATATTGCCAATTACCTTGTTACTAGACATTTTCCCCGTGATCTCATTATCAACAAAAGAAGAAGTTCCTTTACGATGTCAAGTTATACTACTAGGATGATCCACTGCTATTCTAGTAAGTAACAAATGTGCTATTTGGAGATGTGTAGATGATGAAGAGATCCAAACTATCATTTTATATTACCATTCTTCTCCTATAGAGGACACTTTTGAGGAGAGAAAATAGCTATAAATATTTTGCAAGCAGGTTTCTATTGACCAATACTATTCTCAAATGTTCATGCTTATGTCAAGGCATGTGAAAAATGTCAAAGGACAGGAGGTATATCAAGAATAGATGAAATGTCTCTCAATTCCAATCTCAAGATAGAGGTATTTTATGTATGGGGAGTGGACTAATGGGCCCATTTCATTCCTCATTTGGATAGAAATATATCTTAGTTTCTTATGATTATGCATATAAGTGGGTTCAAGCTATAACTACTCAAGTCCCGAATGCCAAATATGTAATCAAGTTATTTCAAAACATTATCATTACCCACTTTAGTTTGAGGAGGTGTAATATCTGATTGGAGGCACACATTTCAATGAAAAATAATTCAATAATTTTCTCAACAAATATGGAGTCAAGCATAAGATATCTACTTCATATCACCCTTAAATGGCAGGATAACTTGAATTAATAAACATGAAATGAAAGAGTATCCTGGAAAAAACTATATCTAGTTCAAGAACAAACTGGACACTGAAGCTAGATGATGGTCTATGAGAATTTTAGATAGATTTCAAAACATCTATTGGCACAACACCATTTAAACTGAATTATGGTAAATGAGGCCATCTTTCTCTGGAGTTAGAGCACAAAGCGCTATGGGAAATCAAGTTCTTGCACTTTAATTTGAAGAAAGCATGTGAAAATCGAATGTTGTAACTTCAAGAACTTGAAGAGCTTCATCTAAATGCCTATGAACCTGTCAAAATCTACAAAGAAAGGATGAAGGCATGACATAACAAGAAGGTTAGAAGGAAGGACTTCAGTAAGGGAGATCCAGTGCCATTCTTCAACTCCAGGTTGAAGATTTTTCGGGAAAGCTACCTTCCAAGTGGTTTAGACCATTCCTTTATTGAAGATCTACCCATACGAGACCGTGGAGCTCTAAGGGAAGAAATCAACATTTAAATTTAGTGGCCGACATTGCAAACTCTACACTGAAGGAGAGAAGCACTTGATGATGAAGAATCAAGTCTCTTTCTGGACTCTAAATAGAGGACCTTGTGTGAGTTAGCCCCACACTTAGGATAGATTTTCTTTAAGTTTTTACTCAAAAAATGTTTGATTTTCCAAATAACTATGTTGTGGAAGAATTTAATAAACTTAAACCCTCATAGGTAAGAAAAATGAAACTTCAGAAACAAACTGGCTCAAACACGGCATGTCTGCCAAATAACATGCCATGTCAATCTCATCAAAAAGAATTCCACTGATCAGTTCATAACACACGACGTGTGGTAAAACCAATAGAGCATGTTTGATGTAGGTTATAAAAGATTTAAGTTATGTGAAGTAACCACATGTCGTGTGCTTTGTCGCACATGACATGCAAAGTTTAGGGAAAGATTTTTAGATATTCACCTGGAAGCAAACATGTTGTGTGATTTTCATGGAACATTATGCCAACAATAGGGTTCATTTCTGCAAAATTCTATCAGAATCACACACGACTTGCATTAAATCACATACAACAAGTCATAAGTCGGACCACCATCAAAGATATTTTTTGTGAAGGCGAACATGGCATGTTTTTTCATGACGCTAAGTTTTGTTCCAAGCAGAGCAAAATAAAATAAGGGAATATGAAGAAGACACGACATGTGTCTAAATAGACACACTGTGTAGTGCGGACTGAACTAGGGGTTATAACCCTGATTTCACATTCATTTGAACACCAAGGTCTAGCTCACACTGCGTTTAAGAAAACTAAAGGAACACCCGTGTCAGCCTCCTTTGACGCCGTATCCAAAACTATGAGTCTATTTCAATGTCTCGCCCTAACTCCACCCTTTCAAAGCCACCAAAATATGAGGTCAACATGTCCTTGACCTACAACTCTGTCGGCAAGCTACTTTCTCCCCTACATAGCTGCACAACAACAAATTGTCTTCCGTTCTCCCAAGCAAGCGTCAGATTCCACACCAACTACCATTGTGATCCAATCTTATTCAATCACATCATTAACCACCAAACTATCTGCTCTATATACAAGAAAACTTCACTACAAGATTCAAGGTCGTCTTTCAAGCTACTCGAATAATACAAACACACCATGAGTAGCTCCACTGTGCCATGTCCATCTTCCTCTCTAACTACAATTTTCATGAAATATCACAATCGACATATCATGTCTGTGCTCCTAACACTCCATGTGCATTACTCCAGCAACAAATCTTCAGCACTCATGCCCCCATCAAGCAAGCAAGCACCATAGAGGTGAAAGGTCCTCTTCTGCATCAACCTACATCTCTTCCACCCAATTCAACATTACTACTAATGAAGATGCTACCCACCAAAATTTGATCTCATGTAGGGTCCTTCCTATGTGCTTTGCTTGTGATGAAATAATAGAAGCACTAGGCTACAAGGATGATGTGTTGGGATTTCCTAAATTGACCTAAGAATTTCTAACTACTCAGAATGTCGTGGAAGACCCAAAGAAGCCACATGAACCTTTTGTAATTATCACTTTTTGACTTCTTGGGCATGTTTATAAGCTCACTTTTAACCAATTCTGTGTTGCATATCAATTTCATCATGGAGGGAGTATAGTAATGCCTCCACAATTTAATATTGATGATTTCTGGAGGGATATTATTGAAGATGACATTCATGATGCTAAAGTTGTGAGGGCATCAAACATTCACAACCCTATTTTGTGTTACATACATAGGATTCTTAGTACTTGTGTTTTTGCATTAAAGGAAACACAAGGTCTTTATGGAAAGCAAGATATGTTTTTCTTATGGGAAATTCTACGTAATTATAAGATCAATGTAGGTTATTTTATCATCTATTGTTTCTTCAAGGTCAGAATGAAGAAATATGATAATAGAATGATTGGAGGATTAATAAACCATATTTCTAAAAAGGTGAATGTTGACTTGATAGGGTTGGAAGATGCCACTGTGAAGAATTGGGTTGACCTCCAATTTCTCATCTCCTCAATATTAATTTTTAGGTAATTCTGTAATGACAACAAGTTCAGACAATACTTTCATGATCATGTAGAACACATTGAATGAACTGATCTAGAAGGGGTCCCATTCACAAATAAAGATAACTATTGGTTCATTTTTTATGATGAGAATGATTTTGGAGATAGACATTAGACCTCCACTCCATCTAAGTCATCTACAATACCCCCTCCTCCTACTGGCATGCAAACTGACTACAACTGGGCTATACCATACGTGAGACATCTATTCAAGTATGTTTAGAAATGCTTTGACCAACAAGACACCTCATTGAACCAACTCAGTCAGCAATGTATTGATATGCATTCCATGAATTAGAGGATGAATATGTTTCATATAGTTCAGGGCCGCTATGTCATGGCTCCACCGCCACCACTATCACCTCAGGAGTTGGCATTCCCTAACATCCCTGATGATGATACCTTATGGCAACATTTCCCAGCTGCTGATGAGCGTCCTGGACCTTCACTATGATTCACTCCATGATAGGTTCCCAGTTGTAAACCAATTGAGTTTGACTTATGCAGTGAGGACACTAAAATTTTCAAGCTTTAGGGGGGGAGCAACTAGATGGTAGTGTAGTTTAGTTCCTTTTCATTTTCTTTTTCTTAGTTTTTTCTTTAGTTCCTATTTTAGATAGTGGTAAATGTAGTTTTGATATTAGGCCTATTGTCATTGTTAGATTGATTTCCCTTCATGCTGGACTATTTTTCCCAATTTGTATTGAGGAATATCAATTGAAGGAAAATTGTACAAGCCTAGTTACAATTAAATGAAACATTTTTCCAACCACATATGTCCTAATTTGTTTGATAAATATCCAATGAAGGAAAATTGTACAAGCCTAGTAGCAATTAAATGAAATCTTTTTCCAACCACAATGGCTTCATTTATGTTTACTACTTTTAGTATGCACGTTCATTTTTCACACTCTTGACTGTCTGATACATGTAACAATTGAATCTTCTTGGATTAATCAACATTATAGCGTTGTTTAGCATGCCAGATGCCCTTATCAAATCCTTAGTGTGTCTTCAACCAACCTATCAATGAGTTTTTTTAAATAAATGAATAAAATCAAGTTGATTATGCAATTTAGTTAATTCTTATATGCTTTAGGAAAAATACTCTAGTTTAAGGGAACATGGTTCTCAAGAGGAACTACTTCTAACTATTTTGACTTATTAAACTGTCCATGTATCATGCTATCCTAGTGTAAGCCCGATCTGGATGCAATGGTTAGGTGTTACATGATAAAACACGGTATATGATCCCAACCAACATTCCACGTGTTAATAAGTCTACTTTAGCTATCGAGTACTGGAACCCATACTTTTGTCTTAATCTTATTCTAAAATCAAGGAGAAAATTGTTGGATTGTTAAGATAGCTTGGATTTCATCTTCTATAACCTTAATATTTGAGAAAACCGGGTTGCTTATTCACTAATTATTTGGCTTGGTCATCTAAATTATACTTAATGTTGTTATGGTTATGATTTCATTTGGACTTTTTACAGTTTTATTGAACGAAATTTCAATCATGGGTGTTTAAGTTGAACTCATGGCTAATAATAATAACCCACCAATATGGTTGGATTGTCTTGATACACTTTTTCCATTTCATTTTATTGATACTTGTGCATGGAATTTTCTTCAATGATGTTTCCATATTATTTTTTGCTTGAGGACAAACAATAGTTCAAGATTAGGGGGCTTGATATGCATAATTTATGTAGACTTTTTGCTCACTCTTACATGCATTTTCAATCCACTTTTCATCTCAAATTGTCTCTAATCATACTAGATTTCTCACTTTACTATTATTTTTACTTGTTCCATTTTTGTGATCACACTTACATTATGTTGACGAACAAATAGGTTTAATTCAACCACAAATTGAATTTATTGGATTCTCCGCATGATTAAACAAAATTGAAGACAAATCTAAAGTTTCTGACAGAAACACACTAAGTGATTTAACCAACATGTCATTTTAGTTGCAGACAGAAGTACTCTTGTCCTTATATGAAGCAATACAACATGTCAGCCATCTGACACACAATGTCTTCCCATTCAAGAATTTTCTGAAGTCCCTACCTAGTACCAATACAGCGTCTCTTAAATATGCATGTCATGTCCTTTCAATCCAGGATCCAATGTAACACAATAACACAAAATGTTTTAATTTCACATGCTATGTTCAATGAATCCAGACTTGCCCATATCTCTCGAACTTGTAGCAACACGCCATTTTGTCCAACTGACACGCCATGCACCTTTTGCACAAGGCAATATATATTAAGGGGGATAAATCAAAATAGATAGGGAAAGTATAGAATGTGTTATTTTATGTGAGAACTAACAAGATAACTAGGGGAAGTATATATTGAGGGGGATAACTCAAAACAAAATATGTGTCAAACCCCTCAAAGATGGTAATGTAAAAAAATTATGGTTCATTGTTTTTAGTATTTGAAGGAATGATTTATCATATTAATGGAGGGTATAATGTTGAGTTGAGAGTTATATATTGCCCATATTTTGATGACAACTTCATCAGTCCATTTATGTTTAACTAACCTTTCCTTTGAGAAATTTTAAGATCATTAGGTACCACTCAAAGCATTGAAATTCAGAAACCATAGTTTGTGAAATTTAAGTTGAAATTAAAAAAATCAAGAATTGAAGAATACATAGTTTTACACCTAAATTTTTTTATTAAACAATTTTTAATGTCTTTCTGACTAGTAATTAAGCTTATATGATTATTACAATATTTTTCATTGATTAATTCAATTTTACATAGAATTATCAAATGCATCACATTATCATCAGCCAAGATTGTCGTAAAACTATCACGACCGACAGGTTTGAATACCTTGATCATGCATGCTCATCAATCAAGATGCTAATTGTTGTAGCATATATGTTGATGACACTAAAAGGATTGAATTTCAATGTCATTGACCAAGATACCCTTCTTGTATTTTAGATGATGACACTATAGCTATAAAGTGTAAATTAGTCAATTCATAGAGAGATGAGTGATTTATATGTATTTCAAGTGCAAGTATCCTCTATAAAATGGCTAGAATTTAAACTTAAATAGTCAACTAACTAGTAGGCACCCTCAACTATAAATATAAACCTTTGGGCATCATTCTATGGTTTCCTTTCATGTTTATATGCTATAGCTGAGTGAAAAGCCCCTAGAGCCTCCTAATCATTCTCAAGCTTGTTTATAATCCTATTGTCATTTTTTGTGAGAGAGATGCGTCATTGTAATATTGTCATGCTACCAAATTCTCCTTCCCACCATCTTCAAATTTGGTTAGTTGAAGAGTTTCTTCCTTAAAGAAGGGAGTGAAGAAGTCAAGGCATAATATCCTCTTCAAGAGTGGGTAATATCTTGTAAGAAGAATGAAGACTCTTGGTAGGTGGATAGGTAAGTCAATTGTTTGGCTGTTGGTCCCTTTCCCTAAAACAGAAGCTATGTTAGACCTTGATCGAGAAAAGTGTAGTCTTATGGTTTATCTTTTATAGTTTAATATATGGTGGTGCTCTTTATTACAAGTCCAAGATTTTGACGTCTCTAGGTATTGGAGTACGTCCCTAAGTTTAGAGGTTGGAACCACTATAATTAACCATGTTCACCTATGCTTTCGCAACCTCTCGAATCCCTTCTTTGCTTATTTTGTAGCATTAAAGTTTCAATATATCTTGAAGGACTAATAAGTTTTGTACAAGTGTGTTTATCTCTATTCACCCTTCCTCTAGATCATATTAATACAACAAAAACAACTTAAAAAGTCACACATACTAGTACTAATCCCAGTCATATATGCTTCAATGATGATTACCTAGTGATGGTTGATTTGAAAAGGAGGTACTTTTTATTAATATAGTATTCCAGATAATTTCTTTTAAGATGATTTTATCTTAGGATTTCAATACTAAAATGTTATAATAAATCTTTCCTTTTTCAATTTAATCCTGAAATTAATTGAGTCAATCAGTGTGGAAGTTCTCATACATGACACCGAGTGATTGTGGAAGTTTATGATCTATATTTTGATACTCTAGTGTTTTTCCTTAAATTCTAGCTTATTATTCTCTTATCTAAATTATTTTACTTTTTATGGTACTTCAGGATATATTTCTATATGGAAAAAATCAAACATTTATATCTAAGTGATTTTTTCCAACATAAGGTAGCATCTTTGAGGAATTATTTCACTATCTTATGATATAAAAAATAAGAGATTATTTGGGAAACTAGTATGGTCTCCTATTTTAGTTTTTAAATTGAGATGACAACAGTTATCATTGTTTTAGATAATTCCCTTCAAGTATCTAGGTGGAGTCTTTCTAAGAAATACCCATTAGAAAAACTACACCTAGAATTTCCTTATTAAGTTTAATAAGATTGAGACAAAACTTATTTATAGACTTCACATTTTTAGAATATGAAATTAGACTGTTGTAGTTAACAATTTGAAGATTGTATTATTATGAAGTCGTTGATAGAACAACCATAACTCTAAAATAAGTATGATGTTTATGGAAGTGCTACATTACCTACACTACAAGGTTGAAGTTAGAAAAACAAATTATTTTTCTAGCTTATAAGTTTAATAATGTGTTGTCTCTCATATTCCAACCTATGATTGAGTAATGTCATGATTTATTCTACATTTTAAATCACAATTAGCACATTTGACAATGACATGTTTCATTTTCTTGAGGATGAAGCTCATATATAATATACTATCATAAGATATCAATTTCTCATAAAAATAATTCCTTAGGACAAATATAAGTAATGAATGTTAAACTGCTTACACAAATTCTTCTATAAGTATAAATGTCTTCACCATGATGGTAATATAACATTAAATCTTGAAATCCCATCCATAAATAATTATGGTTGTTTGATTTGGTTATGAGGTATTGATTCAACCATTATTCTTGTAATTTTGTGTGTGATCTACATTCAATATAAAAGTTCTCTTTAATCAATATTTTAAAACTGTGCCTACTTCTTCAAATAAATTCATATCATACAAATGAAGTGGAATGGTTAGCATGAGAATACAATTAACAACATAAGACATGAGATCACTATGTGATTTAAATATGATGTTTCACTTCCAAACCATCAAGAATCTATCAAGTAAAGCCCAAGGACCACCATAATAGAATACTTGTAGTTCAATCTTTAAGAGAACTAGATGATATATAAACGTTGATCTAGTTCATATTTTTGTGTACATCATGTGATGTTTCACAAAAATTGAAGTTTGTCACTCATATTCATGTAGCCAATGACTCTCCTTTAAGGTGAATGATGACTAAGAATTACCACTACTTCATTAGGTTGTCTTGTGGCCCATTTGTGATCAATATTTTTGAATATCCATTTTGAGGACAGGTTCTACATCTTTAGGATCATAGAATTGTTTAATTTTCTCATCAAGAAATGTACTCCATGATTGCTTCAAATAGTTTCTAGCATCAAAATTGTAGAGAGATTGATTAGAAGCTTCATCGCTAGTACATGAGTTCATTTTTAACTTCCCTCATATCTACATGATCTTTCTTCATCTTTGTGTATGATACATTGATTTCAAGAAAATCTACCCCATCTTGATTGGACACCCCTCGTACCACTTTTGTTGTTGATCCTTTATTCCCATTATAAATCAGTTGCAACCCTAGCTCATTAATGATAAATCATACTCATTTGGCTTGGGTACCCTCAGGGGGTTCAATTATCATACATGACACCCTCATTGATCCCATGAGGGACGCTCTAGCCATTTCCTCAATGCGATATGTGCACCTCCCCTGATCACGCCCACTTCTAGCATACCCATGTTCACCCCCCAATATCCTACCTTTCTTACTTCAAGTGTCTTCAAAAATCTCTCATCAGAAACATTATGTCAAAGATCTTAGTGGAATTTTGAATCATAAGCCCATCAATCTAAAGAATAATTAGTCTATCAAGAACTATCTATCATATTGAAATAGAAAAATAATGGGGATCAAAGGAATGAATACATAAGTAAAACTTCATAATAAGAACTCTAATAATGATTATGATACTTCGAAACTAGAGCATACACTGAGAAAGCTTTCTTGGACATTTCAAGGATTCTTGAATTTCTGGGACAAATTTCTTTCTAGGGAGTGTAAGATTTGAGGAAGTGAACTTTTCATATATATATATATATATATATATATATATATATATATATATATATATATATATATATATATATATATATATATATATATATATATAGAGAGAGAGAGAGAGAGAGAGAGAGAGAGAGAGAGTCAGGCTAGAATACACTCGAGTATATCTGGAGTGGAATACACTCAAGTAGTTTTTCATGATGCAATATTTTTTTTTAAATCTAATCTGTTGATCTTCTTAAACATCTCGTGAACAACTCATACGCAAAATTTGAGCACATTTGGATATGTATAGCTCATGTTATGAAGACCGCAAAAATTATATATTTCAAATTAGTTTCGCGCGTCGATTTTTTTGTCCTTGGATGAGTGACTTACACTCATCCAAATGGACTCAAATTTTATATGTAGCCTGTTATAGTATGATGGTGAAGATCAACGGTTTACCTTTTGCAAAAAATAGTCTTGATATGCAAACACACTTGAGTGTATTCGTGCGATCCGTACACTCAATTATTTTCTAGCATATATATATATATATATATATATATATATATATATATATATATATATATATATATATATATATATATATATATATATATATATATATATATATATATATATCCTATACGAGGCATCCAAGATGCGAGTGTGCGAGACTTGCCTTTATTGGTTGTGGAAGACGTTTGCAGTCTGCCATATTCTCTACACTCACTGATTGAACAACAACAATTAAATTAGTTTGTGTTCGCTTGCTCTCCTTCTGCATGTACTGTTCGTATATAATAACCTAAACAACTCGACAATGCATTCAATGCAATCAACTTATAAAATATTACATGCATCATCCGCGAGACCCGTCACGAGAATGAGAAAGTCGTAGAGGATAGAAATTTGGTTAAATAAAACATGTCAACCATTTCAAGTAAAATCATGACGGAAGAGGATGATGCAGTTAATGCTCCGATCAACCTATAAAAATTATACGAGTCATTCGTGAGACATGTCATGAGAATGGGAAAGTTATAAAGGATAGAAAACTGGTTAAATAAAACACGTCGACCATTCCAACAAAAATCATGACCGAAGTCTTTTTCTCTCCTTCAAAACTAAATCCTTCACGTTCCCCATTTTTCATTATTGCTAAAGACCCATGCTACACTTAAGCCTACTACTCGACTACAGTGTATTGGATGCAAGTCGAATAAAGTGTCTCCCGTTTTGCCTTCCATTAGCAGATTTCTAATCAAAATATTCGGAACAGTCGAAATGTGAGAGTAACCATTAGGAAAACTTGGGGCACTACACGCCAAGTTTCCTTCTCCGGCCAAGGTAGAAGGAAACTGGCCCTCCAAACAATTGTAATCATGTCGTTGCCTTCATACCTGACCAGGGAAAGAAGTTTCACAAATCAAACGTGAGCGCTTATTTTATAATGGGCATGTAATCATATAGTTCCTCTTGCACCAATATCAACATAATTATTCTAGAAAGTCATAATGAGTATTTATCATTTATATTTTATATTTTGTAAGCTATAATAGAGAAATTCAGAAGAATATTGAGTAGGGAACGAGGTAGCTCGAACGAATACATAACCAAGTATATAATTTCAAAAAGTACATAAAGATCTCATCAATACCACTAGTCTCTTCAAAGAGGAAGTATAATAGCATATTTTCAGATGATTTTCAGAGTAATAGATCTCAATAAATAGTATTGTAACCATTTTTATTTGATGCGTCTCATTTTTCTAATAAAAATGGACTATAATTTCGATATTTTTCGAGCTATGATGTATTTTCTATAAATAAAATACGATCTGAGTGTTTTTATTGATTATTTGTGAGAGAGGGTGAAAATACCTTAAATGCGGGAAATCTGGGGTCGTTGATCCCTTGATGGACGGTCGTAATTGGGGTGCGTAGCTAGCGCGACGGAGAACTGGCTGCTCACCTGGTCCTTGGATCAGTTCACTTTCTCTGGACTAGGCGGTCTGAGGTTTTTCGTCCCGCTCAGACATTCACATGAGGTCAGGGAGCCACGGTAGTAAGTATTGTGTGGTGCTAGGGTAGTTGGGAGCATGAGGGACAGATGTTGACTGGGAGGTTGCTGTTCGAGATTGGCTCGGTCGCTTGCTTTGGTGGAAGGTAGGAACTTAGAGGATGAACACGAGGTTGTAAAACTCCCAAAGAGGGTTTTGCGGCGGCATCACTAATGCCAAAAGAAGAATGGAGGTGATTAGGGTTGAGAGAGAGAGAGAGAGAGTATGATCGTGTGGACTATGGCAAAGGAGGGTTGCAGCAGTCTCTGGAGGGTATTATATAGGGTCGAGGGTAGCTCCTAGGGTTAGCTAGGGTATGGGCTTGACTCATAGTCACCGGAGTGAGAGAGAGGTGTGGAAAGGTTGTTTTTACATCTCAACGATGCACAGAGCTCAGTCAAAGAAGGGTTGGTTGGTCAAGAAATCACGAGACAGAATGATCTAGAGGGAAGAATCTTCGTGAGGAGGGATGAGATGGAGGCTTGAGCAAGTTGGGCTCATCCACGTCTCCCTGTAAAGGGCGGGAGGTTGAAGATGACGCCTTGGCTGCTCGATCAAGTCCCCAATCCGCGAGAGCCAAATCCGAGGGCCAAGATTCGTCCACCCAGCTAGTTGCGAGTTGTTGATGTGGAAAAGCTGGAATAAAAGGCCAAATAAACGAATATTTTGCACATAATCTTCAAGAACTTATAAGAATTCGTAAGGGTGTCCATTTGGGCTGAAACTTTAGGACCATAATCTCAAGTTTTTGTACATAACACATATAAAAATTTGGAGAGCCAGAAAGTATAGTCACAAGACATAATGTATTACTTTGGAAAATATGATTAAATAGACTAAGTTGTTGTGTCACAAGGTACATAATACTCACATTGGTCATTATATTACGAAATTAAGTATCATTATTGATCACATGGTCAAGAAATAATGAATTAAGGTCAAAATTGAACATAAAGAGGGCAAAATAGAAATTGAATCAAGGTTGGTCAAACTCACTTTATCAAAGCAATGTTGTTTGTAAAACATATTTTTATCACATGCCACAAGTACAATAATAGTCTAAACATGGTCTCATGTTGCCAATTCTTTTTTGTATTTTGAAGGATTATTTTTGCACTAGTTATGACTAAATGTGTATTGTATCTGTATAAAATGCATATTTTGTTGTTTGTATGTATTTTTAGTGAGTGGTGATTATACAATGGGATTATGTATTTTTATATGTGCCTAAGTTTAAAAAGTATAGTTTTGAAATACTTAAAAGACACATCAAATACAAACATGTATTAAATAAATCGGTGCCGTCTCGTATATAACTAGATGGTCTCTCTATCATTGAATCATAAGATTCTTTAGTGTATTTGTTTGCTTCTCGTATCATTCTCAATCAAAAGACGGCCGCAATAGAATATGAACAAGAGATTTAGGAAAGGAAAAATGGTCAAGCAGGAATGGAGCTGAAATGTTTTGATAAATAAAGATAAATAAATAAAGGATAGCAAGCCCGTAAGATCAACCAATAAGAAGATGGAACAAAGGACTGAAAATATATTGACGGCTATTAATATACAAATAAAAGAGAGGGTCATGGGGAAAGGAAACAACATGCAGGTTAACCTGAAATTTTGATAGAATATTAAGAGGTCGACTTCGTCTACCACGTATTTGATGTTTTGACAGTTAACAACGCCGGTAAGTATTATTTTTTCTTATGTGGTTGACGATAGGTTGACGACAGAAAGTGGAGGCTAACTTGATTAATATATTCATTGAGACGCTGAGAGGGAGAATGGGAGCGACAGGTTGATGTGATTAGTTACTTGGTAGTGGCAGTACGAACAGTCAGAACACATCTTTTCTACTCGCAATGCAATCTCGATTCAGGACAATGGAACAATGGAGATCTTTGCCTCGAATGCTCGCACAAACAATTGCCTCACTCTGGATCATGACTCTCTCTCTCTCTCTCTATATATATATATATATATATATATATATATATATATATATATATATATATATATAAATATATATATATATATATATAAATATATATATATATAAATATATATATATATATATATATAGAGAGAGAGAGAGAGAGAGACAGCCTAGTGTACACTCGAGTGTACATCTCAGTCATTTTTAAAGATATATTAACTTTTTGAAAAATCTAAATTATTGATCTTCTTAAATATCTTATGAACATACTATATAATGAATTTTATCTCATTTGGACACTCATAGATCGTGCATAATTATGCATTTCAAATTAGTTTTATGTGTCGATTTTTTTGTCCTTGAATGAGTGACTTACACTAATGCAAATGAGCTCAAATTTTGTATGTGGCCTATTAGTACTGAACCATGAAAATCAATGGATTAGATTTTAGAAAAACATGGTCTAGATAGGAAAACTTCATTGGGGTGTACAACATGATCTATACACTCGAGTGTATTCTAGCCTGACTCTCTCTCTCTCTCTCTTGTTGGCTAAATTGGACATCATTATAATCCATTTGTTTTGATGATGACAAACATTTCATTCTTGTGGATCTAATGTGCTACTTGAGTGTTGCAGGCATTAGGTGGATGACAAACTACTTGGAAGATGTATATGCTAAAATTGTTTTAAGTCATGAATGTAATCAAATGTAAAAATTTGTACAAGTATATAATGAACAAGTACTTAGACATCATGTAAATCAAGCGTTAGATCTTCCCTAGCCAATCACAACACTTAGATAGGTCATCCCCTAAAATAGTGTCACATCTGCACACTCATACATACACTTAGCACTTAGTTTAAAAAAATTGAAACATGGTTAATCTCGATCGACAAACTCCTCGACCGAGACACTCTCGGTCGACAACTTCTTCGACCGAGAAAGACCCAGGTAGCCGTTAGACACAACAAACAAGGTAGTTGGGAGTTAAAAATGAATGTTGTAAACACTTGCTCCAGGAAGTCCCTCGTCGACAAGACCTCGACCGAGAAGGACTCTCGGTCGAAAAATCTTCGACCGAGAAGTGTTCTGTCGGCAATTTTCAGATTTAATTAACTAGTCGTTGCTAAAGCAACTAATGTGTACCTAACGGCTAATTAAGCACTTAGAAACCCTAGAAAGTGTCTAGAACGTCCTTAAGCATTTGTAGACCAATCCTATAAATAGGACAAGCCTTAGGACACCCTAAGATACACTTGTGCAATACTTGAGCTTACATACTTGCAATTGACAATCTATTTTGAGCAATTGAGCAACACTGGCATTGGCTACTCATTTCCCTTACTCCAAATTCGTGTCCTATAGGCCAGCATCTCCTATCCACTAAACCTACACTTCCATACTCATTGGTTAGGAGATCAAAATGCTTGATATAGGAAATCAAGCCTTTTGCTTCAAAGTGGTAAATATAATTTCCATTTCCTTTCTTGTTCTTTCTTATTCTTTGTACTCTCCTTGCTACTCCTAGGGTTGGAGGCTGTGGATTGGAGAGGGTTTGATCTTCTTGGTGAAGAAGGAGATCTTTGGAATACTTCTAGAAGGTTGTTGCAACGGGAAGCTACTTCAAGAGGAAGGCTACTTCAAGGGGGAGCTTGAAATTACTTCAAGAAGGCTGCTTCAAGGTTGGTGCAACTACTTCAAGGTGAAGGCTGTCCAAAGGGTGTAGAAAGTATTGTAATTTTATGTAATATCATTGCGAGGTAATAAAATTTAATACTTTCAAAATTCCGGTTGGGTAAGCAACGGGGTAGTGGATTGACTGCCTTAGTATTTGCTAAGATTGAAACCACTCTAAACACCTTGTCTCCTTCTTATTATTTCAATTGTGGTTGTTTGAGTTGAATTATATTAAAATAATCATAAAACCCTATTCACCCCCCTCTAGTGGTTTTTCAATTGGTATCAGAGCCTGGCTTCAAGGAGATCTAATCGAGTCTTGAAGAATGAAGGGTGATGATGTCTACAACCGCAAGAAAAAGAAAAGTATGGACCAGTCTTCAACAAGTTGCAGTTGGTGCTTAGGAACAATCCACACAACACTTGGTTGCCCGTGGAGAGAAAAGAAGAAAGAGGTGCACAAAAATTGTCTCATTTCTACAACCAATGAAGAAGAAGAGGTAAGCCTTCTTGATTTATCAAAAGAAGAGATAATTGCTAGTCTTGAAGAAACACATAATAAGTATACTAAGTGCAAGGAGAAATTAAAGAAATCTAATAAAGCAAATGATGAGTTACATGCTAAACTTCTTGCTATCACATCTGAAAATGAAGATTTGTATGCAAAATTAAATGATCTTGGATTTGAAAAGGATAGCATTATTTCTGAAAATCATACTTTGAAATCATCTCTAAGTGATTGTAATGTGAAGATTTTTACTCTAGAAACAAATTACGATCTTCTATCTCAAGAAAAGGTTGGATTACTTGCAAAGTTAAATGATCTTCAAAAACAACCGGTCTTGTGTACACATCTAGATTATGATATTATTATAAAAGAAAGAGACTCTTTATCATCTAATCTAGATCAAGAAAAGTTAGATATCAAGAAGAGAATGGATGAGATTGTTAAGTTGCAATAAGAAATTAGTAGTTTGAATAACAATGATACCCTTGATAAAATTTTAAATAATTCTTATCATCAAATTGGAAAGAGAGGACTAGGTTATAATCTTAACGGGAAATCTTATCAAAAACCTAATTGGAGAAAGACACAGGCGCTAGAAAATCAATCTATATATGTACCTAAATGCAAATATACATATGTACCCAAGAACAACCTAGAACAAAATCATAGAAAGAGATATGAAGTTGATTCTATATGTTGCCATTATTGTTTACGTCTTGGACATTATTCCTTCTCGTGTCCGTATAAGAAAAAGGATGTTGAGTTAGTATGGGTTCCAAAAACCCCAAACTAAATGAATATAATTAAGTTGAGATATGACCAAAAAACTCTAAGTTATATATCTCCATGTCTATCTCAACTTAAAATAATAAGATAACAAATTGATTCAAATCTCTAACTTGAAAATACACATTTTATATAAATCTGCAGAGACACATCTTTAGAAATTTGTCTTAATTTGGGTTCTCAAAACCTAAAGATTTGAATATGATTAGTTGAGATTTGATTTACATATTACTTTGATATTTATATGTTTTGTCTCAACTAAACTGATCACATAATTGAATTGAAAGTGATCTATGTTTTACCTATAAAATTACTGAAAAACAGTACAAAAACAATCTCGGTCGAGACACTATTCGACCGAGAACACTGTCGGTCGAGAATTTGTCGACCGAGCAGGTTACTGTTTTCAAGTTTGCGGTAAATCTGACAAAACTTGTACAAACAGCAGCATTCTCGGTCGAGAAAAACGTCGACCGAGATAAAATCGGTCGACAAACAGTTCGACCAAATCAAGTTCTGTTGAACCTATTTTTAATTAATCTAGTTTGCTATCAATGTGTTATTAATGATTGATTTAATATGCAAATCAAGAATAAATCTTGGAGACCATTTTTGAAACAAGACATATTGATCTTTTTACATCATGAATTAAGGTATAACATTATGAATATTGCAAAAGTGTTTTATGAAGACTGATTTTGAACAAACCTTATTCATTGATTGAAAAAATTCTATTAAGCATGATCATTTACATGGTTTATCCTCTACATGATTTGGCTTAAAACTGAAAATCATGAACCATGTTGTTTTGAATCAAGGAAATTACTGTTTTATCATAATCCACATGGTTTGTCCCAAGTATTCCCTGGTCTATCTATATAGGAACCATGTGTATTAAAATTTAGTTTAAATGACCATGATCATTGTATTTCATGAAATTATATGCTCGTATCTTGATCACTATATTGTGGATATGCTTCTACTGTTCTATCAAAATCATTATATCATGATCATTTTGTTTCATTTTTACTTGGTTTGTCTAAAATACTCTTTGATCTATATATACAAACCATAAATGGATGATCACTGTGATTCAACACATTACAAATATAGATGATGCTATCATTGAAAATGTCTCTTAGAACAAAAATGTTAATGTTTTATCTATTTGTTTGTTCTAAGAAATCAAAAAAACAAAATCTTGACTTTAAGATATTAATCTTTCTTTCAAGGATATATGTCTCTAAAGAATCCTATGATTAATCTGTAAATGAGGGTACAAGAAGAGATGGGAATTGATATTTATGTACCTATAGCAAAGCTTAGGAGACATCATTCAAAATGAATACAGTCTAGGAAAATCAAGGACAAAGACTTCATTGTGATGCCTATATTAAGTTTTTAATTGATAAAACTTCTTCATAATAGGTATATCTCAAAGTGCTTCAAATTGATATTTATTTAATCAAGTTACCTGTAGATATTATATATGGGTGCTCAAATTGGAAATCTACAGAAATTGCCTCTTGGTTGAAATCAAGTTTGACCAAGGGGAGCTATGGTCGAAGTCAAGGTCGGCCTAAAATAAGCTTGACAAAATGCTCATTTGTACATCATTTTATTGTACTTAATCTTAGTATCTCTATTCACAATGTGCGTTTGATAAAACCCAAAATTAAATTTAAATGACCTTAGAATTGCTCAAATATCCTAGAAAATAATTACATTATTACTCCTCTAGAAGATATATATATGCTCTACAAATCCAGTCTCTCACTTGCATTAAAAACTAGCTCAAAATTTATTCACAGCAACTTCGTTGGTCAACAAAAATTTTCGATCGAGACAAACTCGGTCGACGAATTCGTCGACCCAAAACATCTTGGTTGGCTATCCTTCTCGACCGATACTCACCAAGAAATTGTTGTATATTCGATCTCAGATATACTTTCGGTCAACAAAATGTTCGACCGAGCCCACATCGGTCGAAAAAATGCTCGACCAAGGCCGACCCTGTGAACCTCCATTTACGTGAATTAAAAGGCAATATTTTGATTAAAATATAAATTTATAAAAAATTGTAACGGCTAGTTTTCGATCGACCGTTGGACGACCGAGAGGAGCGTCTGCAGAAACGACCGTTGCGGTCGTCAGTCGACAAATTGTCGACCGAAATAGGTTCTATTTTGCTATAAATAGCGCCCAAAACGACCCATTTCTTCACACCTTGACATTTTCACTTCTATAGCTCCTCTCTAGTGCATTCTTGTGCAAATATTTAGCTTCTCTACATCCAAGTCTTGCTTGCTAGCAACGAGATGGCTCTCTCTCCTAACCAACCTAATGAATATCCTTATTCCCTAAATCCTGGCATGATAAATCCATACAATCCTTCCTACAACTACTACCAAATTCCACCTCCACCATCTCCTGATCTCACACATACTCAGTTTTCTCTGATTCAACTTCAAGACATTGCTGCACACTATTGCTTTGATCGTGTTCCCACCTTCTTGGAAGCTTATGCCTTAACCAAGACAGGTGCCTTGGAGTGGCAGACACTGGTCAAATATTATGGAGCTGAGCCCTTTCTTGGGAAAGACCCAGATATTGATGTAATCCTTTGGTCTTTTCAGTGAGATTATGAGATATCTTTGTAATGGTTGTAATGAAATGGCTATCTTTTGAAATGATTGTAATGGATATCTTTTTATAAGCAAGAATGTCATGCTTTATGGGTTCTCTTAAAAACTATATGAGCACTAAGTTATTATTAATAAAAGTGCTTTTCTATGGCTTCATTTGGACATATACATGTTTTATAAGAATATTATAGTAGAGCATAAAAATAAGGGGGAGTAATATATGCAATGAATCACAAAGGGTACAAATTTTTGCAAATGATTGAGAATTAAATTGTAGCTAAATTTACCATTAATTGGTGTGCATTAATCCCTTGATTTTAATTGAATATCTCTTTAAGGGGGAGCATACCATAAAATTAAGGGGGGAAAATAAAAAGTCATTCTAAATGATTATCTTGGATATCTTTTTGAAATGACAAAGGGGGAGAAATAATATAAAATCAAAAACATAAAATGAAAATGAGTTTCATAATATCTCGGCCAGCATTCACTTGCAAAACAAGAATGGCTACAGAAGGTAAATTTCAGGTATGAAACTCACATGATTTATATTTCCTTATTTTATATTTAGGAAATGTTTGTCATCTTCAAACCCTTTGTTTTGATGATGACAAACATTTCATTCTTGTGGATTTAATGTGCTACTTGAGTGTTGCAGGCATTAGGTGGATAACAAACTACTTGGAAGATCTATATGCTAAAATTGCTTTAAGTCATGAATGTAATCAAATGTAAAAACTTGTACAAGTATATAATGTACAAGTACTTAGACATCATGTAAATCAAGCATTAGATCTTCCCTAGCCAATCACAACACTTAGATAGTTAATCCCCTAAAATAGTGTTATATTTGCACACTCATACATACACTTAGCACTTAGTTTAAAAATATTGAAATAGGGTTAATCTCGGTCGAAAAACTCCTCGACAGAGACACTCTCGGTCGACAACTTCTTCGACCGAGAAAGACCCAGGTAGCCGTTAGACATAGCAGACAAGGTAGTTGGGAGTTAAAAATGAACGTTGTAAACACTTGCTCCAGGAAGTCCCTCGGTCGATAAGATCTCGACCGAGAAGGACTCTCGGTCGAAAAATCTTCGACCGAGAAGTGTTCTGTTTGCAATTTTCAGAGTTAATTAACTAGCCATTGCTAAAGCAACTAATGTGTACCTAACGGATAGTTAAGCACTTAGAACCCCCTAGAAAGTGTCTAGAACGTCCTTAAGCACTTGTAGACCAATTGTGATGACCTCGATTTTAGGATTTTGATATCAAATGTAGAAATTTGTGACCAAGAATGATTATATATGGTTGAACTCAACTTGAGGATCTTGTTATTCAAATAAGAATAATTTCACCCAAAAACCATGATTAGAGATATAGTTAATGATGATGACTACTGATTGAATTCAATCATGGTGTGTATCTTGGTATTCATCAATTTGAGTATTCATGTAAACAAATGAATTTATATGAGGTTATATATATTTGGTGTTTAGATTTTTTTTTTATTGTCAATATGGAAATATGGATTTTCAAATATTATGGAAAGTCAAGTACTTTGTGGATACTATTATGTATGGGGAACTAAGCATACTTGGGAGCATTTATTTGTGTAGGCTATTTTAATCACTAGATTTAGTAGATGATCACTAGTTCAGTTCATGGGAAAACCATCCACGATCTATGTTTCCTTTGTATTGGTATTTCACAAGTATGGAACTGTTAAGATAGAATGATTATGACTATATCTTGATGAATGGTGAGTTGGCCCTCCTGGAGGTACTGAGTCATCAGAGACTTGGGTATGTCGTTACTGATGGCCAAATTTTTTGGATCTTAATAACACCCCTTGCGTGAAACCCTGAAGGGTAGAAGATCAGAACTCTCGTTCTTTTGATGAGCCGGGTTACCCTTGGATAAGAGAAGTCACATGTCTCCTCTCTCTGAGGATGAAGTCCCCTTTGCGGCTCCTTGCGAAGCCACTCCTGGAGGAGGAGGGATTGCTGGCGACACTGTGACGAGTTCTGAGTAGGCAGAGGTTCGTGTAGAGAGTGCGAGTGAGCGGGAAAGATGAAGGGGCATACCGGTCCAGCCTTCACCAGACCTATTTCCAAACACCCTGGGCTTATGGAGCCCTTTCCCTTTCGCAATCTTCTTTGTCGTCATGCCATAGCCAGTGATCGTTGCAGCTTGGAATGAGATGCCACCATGGATCTCTGAAGCTCCCAGCTAGGCCCGTCATCCCTCTTCATACGATCTCCAACTAGAAGAAGGGTACCCATCGACGTGGATGGGATAGCCATAAGAAGCCACAACTGTCTGGACCGAGAACCAAACAGGCCTCGAGCATGGCCATGACAGATTGGCGACGTCCAACTAGAGTACACGCTTGATTGATTCCCTCCCTCTCTGACGATCATAGAGTGGTTGGAGCGTGCAAGGCGAGGCGGTGTAGGAGTCACCATCACGACCAGGCTGCAAGGAGGCTGACAACACGGAGACAGTGTCTTGGAGGCCCTTCGCGCCGTTGGCGCTACTGGTGGAGAAGGTCTGGCAGCACTACAATATGGACGCCGGCTTGCATCCCACCTCCTCAAGGAAAGGCACTCCACAAACCAAAGATCCCGTCCCCCCCCCCTTCTTGGCCGGTAGCAGGCAGCGCCGGAGGGTTACTCAAACTCCCCGGTTCCGCCCCCTGTTTGGGCGCAAGAACGGGGTAATCGCGCACCAGGCATCACGGAAAAGGGGGCACCCCACTCCTGGGCTGTCCAGCGGCATTTGGGCCGAAGATGGGAGCCGCATGACACAGATCAGCTTGAATCCTCATCGGACCATGGCGGCGCTCCTATAACCAGGAGGACGACGAGCATCGGGCCCTGGGAACTCAAGCGGAGGTGAGAGCAAGTCGGATTGCGATGAAACTCGAAACGCGATGGAGTAGAGAAGGGGAAAAGAGGGAGGAAAAACCGACAGGTCCAGACCAGGGCAACATGTTGAGCCGCGCCCCACTATAATGGCAACATAGCAGGAATCCAACAGATCCCAGTGAAGGATCAACGGCCCAAAGAAACTTGAGAGAGGTAATTTTCATCCAATTTCTCAGAAATAGACTCGATCTTAGAAATGTGGTTAAAAATAACTCCCTTAGCAAAATAATCCCCTCAAAATACCCCCAGACTCAAAAAAATATCCTCTACATTGCTAGATCCCTAGATCAGTCCTTTGATGCACTTTATTGATCTTATATAGTTTAGATGATAATACCCCATTTAGGTTTCATTAAATGAAATAATTTATATACAGCTGACATAAATTCTTAGAAAATTCTTATAGATCCCTAATTATGATTTTAATCCATTTGTGGGCCCTAAATTTAATCGTATTTCCTAATATTAGGTCTTTTCCCATTAATGCATAATTAATATTCTCTCAATCTCATTTTAATGCTAGAAAATTGATTAAGCATCAGAAAATTATGAAATTTGAACCGGACCATAGTTATGACCTTTAGACCAGTATAAAAATATTAGAGGCAAGCTTAGGTCAGTTTAAACCCAGGTTTGGCCTAAACCCTAACTTAGACCTAAAATATCAATGACATAATGGACCATGTATTAATGACGATTAATTTGTTATTAATCAGGTGATGGCCAGATATGTAGATGATCCAGAATGTAAATAGGAATCTCTGGATTCAGGTACATGGGTTTTATTTAAGTATATGACTATAGTTTTCTTGCTTGCAATCATGATATGTATGTATGCTCTCTTCTATTTGCAAATATTGGATGTAGTAGCACTATATAGTACTCGGTGTTTTATCACTTGTTAACATAAATGATAAGTAGATGCTTTGTGGATATTTAAGGTGTTCATTATCCCCCTTATGAGGGAATGGAATAATGTTGGCTAGTACACCTCCCTAGAGCACACGGTGTACGGGGAGTTTCCCTAGAGTACTTGGTACACGGGGATGGGCCCAATATTTATGTTTTGGTACCAGTCCACCTTGATAATGCAATTCATCTTGGAAAATGACTTAAATTGGCGTATTTCGCTTAATAAAGAAGTGTTTTCTATGATTTTCTTTCCTTTTGCAAATCTTTTTCAAAATTATGAAATCCATAAATATATGTATCTTTCTTCCCATGTACACAACACCTTGTGTGTTGATTTGTTGTTTCACGTATGTTTTAGGTTCAGAGATAGCATGGGAGAAAAGTACAGGATGTGAGCAAGTTGTACATGTTGTACCTATTTTCTAAGATCCTGTTAGTATACATGTTCAGACTTGTAAAATTTTCATTCAATATGTAATTGTAATCCAAGTTGTAATAATTCATGTTGTATAAATATACATGTTGAATGTTGAGTATGTTATGGTTGTATGTTCATGTATGCGTATTATGCTTCCGCATCGCTTTCTGATATGATTGGATGATGGTTTCGGATTCTGACATCTCATTCCCAATAGGGTTTGGAGAAATCAAAATCCGGGGACGTCACAGTTGGTATCAGAGCATGAACAATAGCTACACCTAACAATTGCTCACCATGAAACATTAAATCTAAATCTCACCTTTCACTTTAAACCTTAGAAACTTAGTAAGTTGTTCTATAGGAATAAGGTTTGACTTAGCCTCTAAGTTAGAATATAGATGTTTGAGAACTAGGTTTAGACAAGTGTGAGAAACCCTTTACATATAGATCTCATATGTAATGGGTAGCTACACTAATCTACACCATGTTCTCACCATTTCACTAGGTGACATGGCACTGGACTATCTACTGTGTGTGGGACACTCAAGTTTGCTTGTTTGGTTTTGTTTCCCAATCGGCTCGCACCTCGACAGTTTTCTCTAACGCCTTCTTCTCGGAGAAAAACTATATAATATTTTATTACCTATATGTAAATATAAAAATGTGTCCCTCACACTGGAGAGTAGTTAGTGTTCATGCAATCTAAGTGAAAGGGAGTGACATCAGTCTAGAAGAGAGAATAGATCTAGATTAGATGTCTAGAGCCTCATAAGGTTATGTGATAGATAGATAGACAAAAGAAAGATGAAGGAAATAAGTATATAGAATCTTACCTAAGTTGATCTATGATGGTATAAGTTTTCTTATTAAGATTTGAGTTATATATGAACTGAATCCACTCTTGGGAGGATCTATGCTAAGTCGTGATGATGAAAATATATTCCCTTTTTCCTATTCAAGATAAGCTTAGTTAAGATAGAGATGAGTGTGCATGAGCCTCAAGCTCTTATACAAGGAGGATGTCTAGTGGTAGGATGAGATATGTGGTGAACTCTAGAAAGAGTAAGACCCACAAGGAGAAGGTCATAGGACCTAGACTCCAATATATGAGATAAGTAGAAAAAAATATGTCCTACACTAGATTACTCTCGAGTGTTGAGTTGAGTCCTTATGCATGATTCAAATCTATATGTGAGAATTGGGTAAAAGAAAAGGATGGGTAGATGACCCATATGATAAAGTCAATCCTTTGGCTGAGTTAGGTCCTAGCTAGAGTGACATATTTTGTGAATCTCATCATTAGTTGCAACTGAGGTAATATATGAACTCTAGTTATGAGAGTATGATGCTTTGTGCAAAATATACTCAAAATACATGTTCTCCCTTCTTCTTCTCTTTCTTAATATATGATGATAGAAACCTCACTTTAGCTATATAGATGATTTATATATGAGAAGTCACTCATATAAGCTTGACCTATTCTATATTTTCCCCCCTATATCATACATGTAGTACCCAAGACTGAAATCATGATAAGTTTGACTTTAAAATATTCTCTTCCCCTTCATATGAAACATGAAAGATATGATGTTGAGATCATGGGATAAAATTAGTATATTCTCTTTTCCCTCCACATAATACATGCAAGGCATAAAAAGTTGAACTCATGAACTTGATATAAAGATATTTTTGGATCATAGGATATATGCCCAGAAATATAGTTCGTAACTTTGATCCTTCTCAATGTATGCTTCTAAGTTGAGCATGAATATCACACCATAGGGTGAAACCCTAACAGTCAAATATGTTACGTAAGCCCTTCTTAAGTAGAAAAATCCTAATATCAAGGATGAAGATAAATGTCCTCTAATTCTGAAATCATTGTAAGATGTTGATCATAAAACATATTAATGATGTTAGATTGAATGATCTGAACATCATGGCTAATAAACGAATTTCCTCCTGAACATTAAAATTATGAACAAAACATGTACCCTTAGAGGTGATGTAATCCTAAGATATCATAATGTCATGTTCTGGCTAAGACATTATTTGATGCGCCAACATATAGAAGGTGGGGTGGACACACCCAAGAATCTCTAGACCCTAAGCTGACAACTTAGAGTACATGTAACTATGGTGATCTTAGAACCTAAGCAATGATGACGTATATGAAGTTGAACTCCTAAATAGCCTCTTAAGGATGAGCTTAGTTGAATTTTGAGGATGAAATTCCTTATAAGATCGAGCGAATGTGATGACCTATATTTTAGTATTTTGATATCAAATGTAGAAATTTGTGACCAATAATGATTGTATATGGTTGAACTCAACTTGAGGATCTTGTTATTCAAATAAGAATAATTTCACCCAAAAAGCATGATTAGAGATATAGTTAATGATGATGACTACTGATTGAATTCAATCATGGTGTGTATCTTGGTATTCATCAGTTTGTGTATTCATGTAAGGAAATGAATTTATATGAGGTTATATATATTTGGTGTTTAGATTTTTTTATTGTCAATGTCAATATGGAAATATGGATTTTCAAATATTATGGAAAGTCAAGTACTTTGTGGATACTATTATGTATAGGGAACTAAGCATACTTGGGAGCATTTATTTGAGTAGGCTATTTTAATCACTAGATTTAGTAGATGATCACTAGTTCAGTTCATGGGAAAACCATCCACGATCTATGTTTCCTTTGTATTGGTATTTCACAAGTATGGAACTGTTAAGATAGAATAATTACGACTATATCTTGATGAATGGTGAGTTGGCCCTCCTGGAGGTACTGAGTCATCGGAGACTTGGGTATGTCGTTACTGATGGCCACATTTTTCAGATCTTAATAACACCCCTTGCGTGAAACCCTAAAGGGTAGAAGATCAGAACTCTCGTTCTTTTGATGAGCCGGGTTACCCTTGGATAAGTGAAGTCACATGTCTCCTCTCTCTGAGGATGAATTCCCCTTTGCGGCTCCTTGCGAAGCTACTCCTCGAGGAGGAGGGCTTGCTGGTGACACTGTGACGAGTTCTGAGTAGGTATAGGCTCGTGTAGAGAGTGCGAGTGAGCGGGAAAGATGAAGGGGCATACCGGTCCAGCCTTCATCGGACCTGTTTCCAAACACCATGGGCTTATGGAGCCCTTTCCCTTCCTCAATCTTCTTCGTCGTCATGCCATGGCCAGAGATCGCTGCAGCTTGAAACGATATGCCACCATGGAGCTCTGAAGCTCCCAGCTAGGCTCGTCATCCCTCTTCATACGATCTCCAACTAGAAGAAGGGTACCCATCGACGTGGATGGGATAGCCATAAGAAGCCACAACTGTCTGGACCGAGAACCAAACAGGCCTCGAGCATGGCCATGACAGATTGGCGACGTAAAACTAGAGTACACGCCTGATTGATGCCCTCCCTCTCTGACGATCATAGAGTGGTTGGAGCGTGCAAGGCGAGGCGGTGTAGGAGTCACCATCACGACCAGGCTGTAAGGAGGCCGACAACACGGAGACGGTGTCTTGGAGGCCCTTTGCGCCATTGGCACTACTGGTGGAGAAGGTCTGGCGGCACTTCAATATGGACATCGGCTTGCATCCCACCTCCTCAAGGAAAGGCACTCCACAAACCAAAGATCCTGTTCCCCCCCTTCCTGGCCGGTAGAAGGCAGCGCCGGAGGGTTACTCAAACTCCCCAGTTCCGCCCCCTGTTTGGGCGCAAGAACAGGGTAATCACGCACCAAGCATCACGAAAAAGGGGGCACCCCACTCCTGGGCTGTCCAGCGGCATTTGGGCCGAAGATGGGAGCCGCATGACCCAGATCACCTTGAATCCTCATCAGACCATGGCGGCGCTCCTATAACCAGGAGGACGACGAGCATCGGGCCCTGGGAACTCTAGCGGAGGTGAGAGCAAGCCGGAGGGCGATGAAACTCAAAACGCGATGGAGTAGAGAAGGGGGAAAGAGGGAGGAAAAACCGGTAGGTCCAGACAAGGGCAACATGCTGAGCCGCGCCCCACTATAATGGCAACATAGCAGGAATCCAACAGATCCCCGTGAAGGATCAACGGCCCAAAGAAACTTGAGAGAGGTAATTTTCATCCAATTTCCCAGAAATAGACTCGATCTTAGAAATGTGGTTAAAAATAACTCCCTTAGCCAAATAATCCCCCCAAAATACCCCCAGACTCAGAAAAATATCCTCTACATTGCTAGATCCCTAGATCAGTCCTTTGATGCACATTTATTGATCTTATATAGTTTAGATGATAATACCCCATTTAGGTTTCATTAAATGAAATAATTTATATACAGCTGACATAAATTCTTAGGAAATTCTTATATATCCCTAATTATGATTTTAATCCATTTGTGGGCCCTAAATTCAATCGTATTTCCTAATATTAGGTCTTTTCCCATTAATGCATAATTAAATGCTCTCAATCTCATTTTAATGCTAGAAAATAGATTAAGCATCAGAAAATTATGAAATTTGAACCAGACCATAGTTATGACCTTTAGACCAGTATAAAAATATTAGAGGCAAGCTTAGGTCAGTTTAAACCCAAGTTTGGCCTAAACCCTAACTTAGACCTAAAATATCAATGACATAATGGACCATGTATTAATGATGATTAATTTGTTATTAATCAGGTGATGGCCAGATATGTAGATGATCCAGAATGTAAATAGGAATCTCTGGAGTCAGGTACGTGGGTTTTATTTAAGTATATGACTATGGTTTTCTTGCTTGCAATCATGATATGTATGTATGCTCTCTTCTATTTGCAAATATTGGATGTAGTAGCACTATATAGTACTCGATGTTTTATCACTTGTAAACATAAATGATAAGTAGATGCTATGTAGATATTTAAGGTGTTCATTATCCCCCTTATGAGGGAATGGAATAACGTTGGCTAGTACACATCCCTAGAGCACACGGTATACAGGGAGTTTCCCTAGAGTACTTGGTACACGGGGATGGGCCCAATATTTATGTTTTGGTACTAGTCCACCTTGATAATGCAATTCATCTTGGAAAATGACTTAAATTGGTGTATTTCGCTTAATAAAGAAGTGTTTTCTATGATTTTCTTTCCTTTTGCAAATCTTTTTCAAAATTATGAAAGCCATAAATATATGTATCTTTCTGCCCATGTACACAAAACCTTGTGTGTTGATTTGTTGTTTCACGTATGTTTTAGGTTCAGAGATAGCATGGGAGAAAAGTACAGGATGTAAGCAAGTTGTACAGGTTGTACCTATTGTCTAAGATCCTGTTAGTATACATGTTCAGACTTGTAAAATATTCATTCAATATGTAATTGTAATCCAAGTTGTAATAATTCATGTTGTATAAATATACATGTTGAATGTTGAGTATGTTATGGTTGTATGTTCATGTATGCGTATTATGCTTCCGCATCGCTTTCTGATATGATTGGATGATGTTTTCAGATTCTGACATCTCATTCCCAATAGGGTTTGGAGAAATCAAAATCCGGGGACGTCACACCAATCCTATAAATAGGACAAGCCTTAGGACACCCTAAGACACACTTGTGCAGTACTTGAGCTTACATACTTGCAATTGGCAATCTGTTTTGAGAAATTGAGCAACACTAGCATTGGCTACTCATTTCCCTTGCTCCAAATTCGTGTCCTATAGGCCAGCATCTCCTATCCACTAAACCTACACTTCCATACTCATTGGTTAGGAGATCAAAACACTTGATATAGGAAATCAAGCCTTGTGCTTCAAAGTGGTAAATGTAATTTCCATTTCCTTTCTTGTTCTTTCTTATTCTTTGTACTCTCCTTGCTACTCCTAGGGTTGGATGATGCGGATTGGAGAGGGTTTGATCTTCTTGGTGAAGAAGGAGATCTTTGGACTACTTCTAGAAGGTTGTTGCAACGGGAAGCTACTTCAAGAGGAAGGCTACTTCAAGGGGGAGCTTGAAGTTACTTCAAGAAGGCTGCTTCAAGGTTGGTGCAACTACTTCAAGGTGAAGGTTGTCCAAAGGGTGTAGAAAGTATTGTAATTTTACGTAATATCCTTGCGAGGTAATAAAATTTGGTACTTTCAAAATCCCGGTTAGGTAAGCAACCGGGTAGTGGATTGAATGCCTTAGTATTTGCTAAGGTTGGAACCACTCTAAACACCTTGTCTCCTTCTTATTATTTCAATTGTGGTTGTTTGAGTTGAATTATATTAAAATTATCATAAAACCCTATTCACCCCCCTAGTGGTTTTTCATCTCTCTCTCTCTCTATATATATATATATATATATATATATATATATATAGAGAGAGAGAGAGAGAGAGAGTCAGGCTAGAATACACTCGAGTGTATCCGGAGCAGAATACACTCAAGTAGTTTTTCATGATGCAATATTTTTTTTTGAAAATCTAATCCATTGACCTTCTTAAACATCCCGTGAACAACTCATACGCAAAATTTGAGCACATTTGGATATGTAAAGCTCATGTTATGAAGACCGCAAAAATTATGCATTTCAAATTAGTTTCGCGCGTTGATTTTGTTGCCCTTGGATGAGTGACTTACACTCATCCAAATGGGATCAAAATTTGTATGTAACCTAGTTATAGTATGACGGTGAAGATAAATGGTTTACATTTTGCAAAAAATAGTCTTGATATGCAAACACACTTGAGTGTATTCATGCGATCCGTACACTCGAGTGTATTCTAGCCTGACTATATATATATATATATATATATATATATATGTAAGAACCCTGACCCAAGTTTTGTACTAACCCTTTTTTATTTGCTAATGAAAGGTGATTATAACCCTAATATAATCTCGTAAGATGTTTTGATATCATGTGACAAGTTCATGTTTCCAGTTTGGTCCCATTTGGATGTTGTTTGAGGAATGTTTGCTTGTTTTTTATCAAAGTACAATTTACCCAAAGTAAGGGGTATATTGCAATATGTCACATGTAGAGCATGACTTTAGATCTCTAGAATCATTAGCAAGAGAATGATGAGGTGGGGCTCCTTGTGGAGGACCTATGTTCTAAGTTTGAGCTTACTTGGATGATGTTTGTGCCCTATGTGCTAGTTTTGGTTCAAATTGCAAATTACCCAAAGTGGAGGGATCAATATGCAATTTATCAACTCTAGAGTCACCTCCCTTCTGTTTGGCATCATCTAGGACGTGGATTGAAGTTGGGGCACCTTGTTTGGTTGATAGTTGAGGAGTAACATCTTTATATGGTCTTTATATCACATATGTGTCACACATGCTACCTTGTCTTTTAGTGTATCAGGTAGAAGCTTGAGAGTATGTCACCCATGTGGGTGTGTCACCCATGGGAGGTACTCAGTTGCACGATACACATCCTAGTGTGTTTCACCAGGCCATGCATGTGAAGCTTGGGTGGAAACAAGTGGTGTTAAGTGCATGAGCAAGTGGCATCTTGGGTTATGTGGTTATGACACCTCTCCTTTGCTACCTCTCTCTTCGTTGGTGTATATAGCCCCCTTCCTCCTTAACCAAGTGCTCCTTTTCGTCCACCTTCTTTCCCCTTCTAGTATGGGATGAGCATGGGAGCTTGGGAGCTCAAGGAAACTCCCATGGAGCTTGGGAGGGTGAGCGCTTTGGCCATGGAGACTCCTTGCTCAAGATCTGACCTTGGTGATGATGATGGAGCCGAAGACAAGCTTAGAGCTTTGGATGGATGGTTTCCATGGAGAGGAACGTGGGTTTTCTGCTTGGATCATGAAGCTTTATGCATTTCATTGAGATCCTCTTAAGGCGGGTTACATAACTCTTAACCCTCTCTATTATGTTCACTCTCCATATGTGTATGTAATGATTCTTGTCTTTAAATTGATACCCTTCTCCATGATAGTTGTGCATGTGGAAATTGAGATCTGTTTTATAAAAATGGTCATGTTTTACTACTGCCCTTATCTTGTTCTTCTTGCGTTAGATGGTAACGGGTGGCTAGAGGTTGAAGATGACTCGCTTGATAGGGTGCTTTACCCGATATGGGGTCTTGCCCGATACTATGATTTGTCCGACATAGTACCTTGCTCAATAGGTTATTCTTTGATTGACGGTTTGTGTAAATACCCCTTTCTCTCCTTTGGACTTGAAAGGTCAGCCTATGTCCTAGATGTTTGGGGTGATATGATGTGGTGACCGATATCTCTTTCCTACCCTAGGGTTAGGGTTTGGACGTTATGGTTGGTGGACACCTAGTTGGTCCCTTGGCCGATATGTGTTCTACATGGTGGCTCCTTGAGGTTGTTGCCTGATACCCTCTTCTAGAGTTGAGCCTTGGGTGATATGCTAAGTGAACCCTTTGTTGTCCTTGTGACCGATATGCACCTCTACCCAAATTGATGATGGTGGGCGATATGGTAGTTGGCCGACATGAAACCCTAACCTTAGTGTCTTGGCCGATGTAGAGCTCCAACCCTAGTTTGGGCAATATGGTTGCCCTGGGCGACATGGATGCTCTAGTCTAGTTGCACGACAAGCTGTTGGGGTTGAGCCCTTGGTTAGTATCATGGGAGATATGATGGTAATGCCTTTGGTGATAGGTATCATTGATAGTGTAGGGAAACTGATAGGTTGATTCTTGGTGTGGGTGATAGCCCAAGAAATAGTTCCCTGGGCAATATGGATGCCCTAACCCTAACTTAAGGCGATATGATTGTTTTGTCTGATGGGATGGTCCTAACCCTAGAGTTCCTGACACATTGTCATGGGCAATTAGATGCCTTGGCAGATAGGCTAGCTCTAACCCTAGTTGCCTGATATAGCATCTTGGACGTCCTGGAGTTTTGAGTGTTGGGGGTTGTCGTAACCCTAGCGGACCGATAGGGGTGCCTTTGTAGTAATGATCCTTTGGGTGATATGTTGGGAGCCCAAGATGGTTCTCCATGAATGACAAAGGATGTGAGGATGGGCGTTATGAACGGTCCCTTGATATGCTGTCTGATATCATCAACCCTAGAACGTTATGAGTGTGTATGTGTGCATAGCTTGGGCGACATCAGGGTTAAGTGCATGGTCGATACCCCCACAAGGAGATATGTTACTTTGGTCGATATGCCTTACCTAACACATGTTCTCTCTTGGTTGGTTACCCGACATGTGTATGTGCTTGATAGCTTGGATGGTCCTAGGGTTGAAGGTTTGGCCGATACATGTGGTGAGCTTGGACAGTATAAGGTCTTAGACGATATAAGTTGAGGGATGGAAGATATAGTACTTTGACCATTATAGGGTCCCAAACCCTAGTTGGATGATAGGCCACCTTGGGGGACATGGCAACGTTTGATGGATGGTAGTAGTATACCTTGGGCGGTATGAGAGTTCCTTGGACATCATGATGTGCTGACCAAGTGGGTGCCTGTGGGCGATATAGTTGTGGTTTGGGCGACATGATTTGATGGTTTCCCGATATGAACCCTAACCCTAGAAGGGCTATAAGGGGGGTCTTCACCAAAAAGGGTTGTTGTGATGATCATATGCTAACCGATATACTCTTGCTCCATGGCTGCACGACACATCATTAGGTCTAAGTCTGGCTGTTATCCCCTTTGTGCATGGGTGCATGTCATGCTTGAGGCCGACAACTTTGGGTGAGGGTTAGTACCCTACCAGATACACCTTTAGTGAGGGTTTGTGGTTGCTGCCTAATATTGGTGAGGATAGGTGACACTTCTAGTGAGGGTTGTGCCCTAACCCGATAACCCTAAAAGTTATCTTGATACACATAACGTCAATGTAATACCTTGTTACCTTTGGCCCGTACCTTTGAGAAAAATGGTGAGACATGATGAATAAGTTGTGAAGCCTTAGTATGGGGGTTACCTATTGTTGATGATAGGTGAACTGTTGATAAAGCTTGATGGTAGATCATGGTATATGATCCTTAAAGATGAATCCTGAGGGATGGCGTACATGATGATACGAGGCTTAGGGTATGGTTGATACCCATGCTATGATAACAGTAATGAGTATTGTTTAATACACCATCTATGACTTTATGCTTCGTATGATCATGATATGCTCCGTAATGATTATTTTTGATGATCAAGTCATCTCTTTTCTATACTCTCTAACCATGCAGGTACTATCAATTGGATTCATAGCCAGGTAAGAGCTATGATGATTATATGAATATGTGCTTTTTCTGGCATTTTGTATATGTGATATCTGAGTAATGATAATGCACCTTGTTGATGAGATAACATGTAACATCAGTATGATGAGGAAGGTTTCATAACCTAATAAAGGTTGAGTGCCTGAATGAGGTGTTATCCTCTATTGATAACATGAGGGAATGATATCCCATGATGATGTATGATGATGAAGCCTTGAGAGGCAGTGGCACTATGAAATGATGTGAGGGATTCATGTCCCATGGCAATAAGATGATTGTTGAGGGCAATGAGAATAGTAATAGAAGTATAACACCAAAGTAATGAAATCTAATATTGTTCATGTTTTATATATGGTTGCTTAACACAACTTGGTTGCCCCAACAATCTACTTAAAATGCATTAACTAATTATAGACGAACCTCTCATGTAGTTTGCCCTGGCCATAGATCCATCATCGTCAATAGATGGTGATGGTGAAATGGGTTCTCCTGCGAGTTAACCAGGAGTGCATATTGTTGAATATGCGGGGTTTCTCCTATCCGAAAATAGGAGGATTTGAGTGCAGCTGCGGTTTCAGACTCAGGATATTGGGAGCATGGTGAACAAGCCCATGGCTCAGTGTGATAGAGAATGAATGCATTCATGGCTCAGGGAGAATGGTGAACTAGCCTTTGGCTCAGATATACTAGCGTCGAGACATGTACCAAGGTAGTCTAGAGAAAGGGCAACCTGCAGGACTGACCCTGTGACTGAGGCCACTTAAGCAAGAGACGGCGGTCCTGCTTGTTGGTTGTCATTCACTGACCATGAGAAGGAGAGGTCATGGAGTCCGGCTCTTCCATTGACCTTGTATGGAACTAGCTTTGAGCTTCGCAGCCGAAGGTTGGAATTGAGCGGTACGACTCACTTCCTTAGGGCATAATAATTCGTAATTAAGTTGTATAGTATATTTGCTTAGGGGAAATATGAAACATTGGTTGAGGCCTTGTTTGTATAGTTTCTCTAGTTATAACTTGCAGTTTATCATACGTTCCTTATATCATGTGATAAGTTCTTATAAAGCTTATCTTGTCAATCATGTTCCATAAAGAATGCATGTTATATGCCTCTTCGATATTTTGGTAAGATTGTTAATAAAGTTAGCTTTGCTCAGTATGTTGCTCCAATAATCTATTTATACCAGTTATCTGTGATCATAATAAAGTTGGTAGAGGGTTATGTTTCTCGTTGGGACTGTGTGTCTCACCCCGGTGGTTAATAACCTTTTTAGGTGGATGTGTCTGGCGAGATGAAGATCATGTGGCTACGGATGATATGCAGAGGTATCATACCCGATGGAATAGATAGTGTCTAGAAGTAGAGTCCAATGTGTTGTCCATGTACACTCAGGTCCTGGGGAAGGTTTTCAATGTTTCTGGTATTACAATCAATGTACAGTTTTCGGTTTATGTATCATGATGTAAATCAGCATGTGGAACTATTATTTCATGTAATGAGATAATGGGAAATTATGTTGTAGTACCTTGAAAATATGTTATGAAAATAAAAGTGTTGGCTCAAATATTATATGTCTCATCTTGTGGTACTCGATATTATAATTCTCATCTTGTGGTTCTCGTTGTAAATTACTTTGGTTTTTGGGTGTGTGCCCTTTTTGTTTATGGGATGGTGGTGGTGGTGCCGCATACCCGAGTTTCAAGGATTTGAAGACTTGGCTCAACTTTTACATATATTGGGAGTTTGATGGTGAGTCATTCTCTATCAGGTTTTCAAGGATGTGAAGCCTTGGCCGCCTTTGTATTTTATATTTTTCTAGGACTATGTTTATCTCACATACATGCAGGTTTGATGATGATTGTGGGGTGTGTTCCCTACTACCCATCTATGTGCTTTTTTGCACAAATTGTATTTGTTCATGGCAAGTATCCTCTTTTATCAAGATATTATGTTCTTTTCTTTTATGTCCATGTGGGTAGTCCTTATCTCTTGTATGGGAAGCATTTTACTTTTGATGTCTTTATTTTGTTATATTGCTCAAAGTTTCATTTAGCATACACATACCAGCTTTTTGCTGATGTATTTCTTTTCTTCTTCTCTTTTGTGGGGTATGCTTACAACCCCATGTTTGACTAAGGAAGGGAGAACTTCAACATTAACCTTGTAGTTGATCTTTGGGAGACTTGAAGAGGTGCTTAGATGACCCTCAGCTTGTTCTTTGGCTTTTATGTTTAGTTTTCCTTTAGATACCTATATGTATTGAAGTGTTGTATCATGTTATCAAGCTTTGTAAATTGTTAGATAATATTTCTTTTCTGCTGCTACTCTTTGTGTAATGATACTTTCATGTTGAATGAATTGATCTCCATCCCTTTGGCAAAAAAAATTATGTGGTGTTTGGTTCAAGGGATGAAGTCTTTTCTTTCTAGTAGAGGAGTGGTTTCACTTCTTTACAACATGGTATCAGAGACATTAGCAGTCGGTTATCTAACTATTTCAAACTTGTCTTCCTTAAGATGTTTACCTTTGCCTTAGGTTCTTATACCTAGTATCCTTGCCTTGTGAAAGAAACCTTATGACTTTTGGATGATCATGTAGGGTTGATAGGTTGAGACATGAGGACCTAAAACACAGCCCTAGATGGTATGACTTCTAGCTAGATAAATGAGAAACATTAAACTCAAAAACTTTCATAACTAAAAGATATGTGGGTATTTTTAATACATTGATGATGATTAGCTTGACTTGTTCAGATGAACCCTTTTAAGGGGTGGTGGATAAGTTTTCTTATAGATGATTTGATTTCGAGGACGGAATCCCCTTAAGGGGTGGTGTGTTGTAACATACCAAAAATAGAATCCTACCCTAATAGTTTTACCCTTTTGACTTAGCCAAACAAGGATAAGCTAATACGTGTAATTACGAGAATCTAAAATACTTTGTACTTAATAATGACTTGTTTGGATGATAATAAAAAATTAAAGAACTTAATCGGATAAATATTTCCCATATATTCTTAATATAGGGTTATATGCACAAATGCTTCAATTGGGTTTTTAATAATGGGCTTTAAGTGCAAATTGTACACTAAGTAATAAAAATAATAAAATATTTCATCCTAGAACTTTCTAGTGCTTTTTAGTATATGAAAAAGGAGAAAAATCTCAAAATACACATAAAAGAGATAATAAGGACAATAATTGGAGATAATATGGGATATAATGGATTAAAAGAGGATAATGAGGAATATGTTGTTTCAAAAATCACAAATAGGAAACCATGAGATAATTTTATATGCAAATTCGTTTTCTTGATCTAAAAGAAAACTTAAGGGCCAAGTATCACCTAATTTGGAAGATAAATGCATATGGTAATGTCTTTATTAAAAGAAAATAGGAGATAAGCCAATAAGGTGAAATAAAATATCTAACATCCTCAAATTTGAAAACTAACACCAAATTCGTAATCTAAATATCAAAATTAGTCTATGTGTGAATTTATATTTAATTTGGTCAATGTTTAATATTTTATTTAGGAGAGAGAAAATGACTTAAAGACCAAAAATATTAAATATAAGGTGATAAAAATTAATTAATGGAAAAATCGTGTTCCAAACGTTTATTATTGCATATAGGACAAGTTTTACATTTTTAGAAGGTTTCTAGATACCTCTAATAAATTAAAAGGATAAATAAGTGGTAAAATTTAAATGAATTAAATAAAATAATAAAAGTCTTCAAAAAAAAAGTGGACTCTGATCTTGTTAGGGATCTGAAAGCGAGTTCTAGTGTTTGAAGGTTTGAGGTATGTTGTATCCCCTATTCATCCATATTGAGCAATTCACCTACTTTATCATTCTTTTGAATTTTGACCTACACAAAATGTCTTATCTCTTGATATCATGGTTCGTGTGAACTATCTTGATTGTTATGAACTTGGATAATTTCTTGATATCATATCTTGTGTCATGGTGCATGTTGGTCTCTTATATTGGTATGTGCCACTTTGAAGTGGATGTTATATGTTTGTGTTATTCATTGTGTGATGGCAACCTTAGTTTCATCTTCTGACTAAACTATTTACTTACCTCTATATTTACATGCAATGTGAATCAGTAGCACTAGAATAATGTAAATTACTTTGGTTTTTGGGTGTGTGCCCTTTTTGTTTATGGGATGGTGGTGGTGGTGCCCCATACCTGAGTTTCAAGGATGTGAAGCCTTGGCTCAACTTGTACATATATTGGGAGTTTGACGGTGAGTCATTCTCTATCAGGTTTTTAAGGATGTGAAGCCTTGGCCGCCTTTGTATTTTATATTTTTCTAGGACTATGTTTATCTCACATGCATGCAGGTTTGATGATGATTTTGGGGTGTGTGCCCTACTACCCATCTATGTGCTTTTTTTGCACAAATTGTATTTGTTCATGGCAAGTATCCTCTTTTATCAAGATATGATGTTCTTTTCTTTTATGCCCATGTGGGTAGTCCTTATCTCTTGTATGGGAAGCATTTTACTTTTGATGTCCTTATTTCTTATATTGCTCAAAGTTTCATTTAGCATACACATACCAGCTTTTTGCTGATGTATTTCTTTTCTTCTTCTCTTTTGTGGGGTATTCTTCCAACCCCAGGTTTGACTAAGGAAGGGCGAACTTCAACATCAACCTTGTAGCTGATCTTTGGGAGACTTAAAGAGGTGGTTAGATGACCCTCGGCTTGGTCTTTGGCTTTTATGTTTAGTTTTCCTTTAGATACTGATATGTAGTGAAGTGTTGTATCATGTTATCAAGCTTTGTAAATTGTTAGATAATATTTCTTTTCTGTTGCTACTCTTTGTGCAATGATACTTTCATGTTGAATGAATTGATATCCATCCCTTTGGCAAAAAACATTATGTGGTGTTTGGTTCAAGGGATGAAGTCTTTTCTTTTTAGTAGAGGAGTGGTTTCACTTCTTTACACCTATAGTATGGCTATCACCTGTTAGGGGTTTATGCTTCGCATAAACATGACATCGAAAGGTATGCACCTAAGGAAAGAAACTGCGGATAGGTTGTCTTGGGAAAAGTTATTTAAGTTAAGCTTGATTCCTTGGAATACTCCTAGCTAAGTCTCGAGTAAAGGAAGATCCAGGTAGGATGTGTCTCTAATAGAGATGGACGAATGAGGTTTGTGAATCCTATCTAGATCAGATGAGATAGTACATATTTGTCACCCTCTGAGTTGGTGCTTGTTGTACAATTGGGAGCTGACAAGAAAACATGGCAGGAAACCGGGATGATGTGGTTGTTGTTAACCAAGATTCTTGGTTCCTTGGATGTTCGATAACTCCTTGTGTGTTAAGCCTTAAGCAGTACATAGTAGTGCCTTATGAGTCCTTTCATGTGCATACATCTATTTTGTTGAGTAGGTTTCTTGTGAAAACCCCTTCTTAGAAAGATCTTCCTTGGATTAAGACATCCTTTGTGGAAGGGGAAGAAATAGTTGGAACATATATAGCAGAAGGATAGTGATACAAGTTATGCAAAGCTTAAGTGTCGATCCTGTGAGATTAGAATAGCACATAAGAAATGTAACAAGGAATGCAATATATCAGTAAAGGAACTGATACCTGAGTGATATGAGTTGCGAGTGATGTTCAAGCATCTAAGAGTGTTACCAGATAAAGGATGGTAAGACAGAAGTTTGAGTCTATAACTAGTACAAGGAAACCCTGTGTTGGCTCTGGAGGAAGATCCAATATGTTTATCATGGATCTGTGACACCTAGGAGCTTTTTGGAGATGTATGGTGTGATGTGTAAGCAACACCCGTCTTCCTTCCACTTGGGATTTCGGGGACGAAATCCTTGTTAGGGGTTTATGACTTGTAAGGACCCTGACCCAAGTTTTGGGCTAACCCTCTTTGCTTTGCTTATGAAAGGTTCTTATAACCTTCATCTAATCTCTTAAGATGTTTTGATATCATGTGACAATCTCATGTTTCCAGTTTGGTCCCGTTTGGATGCTATTTGAGCAATGTTTGCTTGTTTTGGATCAAAGTGCAATTTACCCAAAGTAAAGGGTTATATTGCAATATGTCACATGTAGAGCATAAATTTAGTTCTCTAGCATCATTATAAAGAGAATTATGAGGTGGGGCGCCTTCTGGAGGACCTATGTTCTAAGTTTGAGCTTAGTTGGATGATGTTTGTGCCCTATGTGCTAGTTTTGGTGCAAATTGCAAATTACCCAAAGTGGAGGGGTCAATATGCAATTTATCAACTCTAGAGTCACCTCCCTTCTGTTTGGAATCATCTAGGACGTGGATGGGAGTTGGGGTGCCTTACTTGGTTGATAGTTGAGGATTAACATCTTTATATGGTCTTTATATCACATATGTGTCACACATGCTACCTTGTCTTTTAGTGTATCAGGTAGAAGCTTGAGAGTATGTTGCCCATGATGGTGTGTCGCCCATGGGAGGTACCCAGCTGCATGATACACATCCTAGAGTGTATCATAAGGCTGTGCATGTGAAGCTTGGGTGGAAACAAGTGGTGTTAAGTGCATGAGCAAGTCGCATCTTGGGTTATGTGGTTATGACACTTCTCCTTTGCTACCTCTCTCTTCCTTGGTGTATATAGCCCCCTTACTCCTTAACCAAGTGCTCATTTTCGGCCACCTTCTTTCCCCTTCCAGTATGGGACGAGCATGGGAGCTTGGGAGCTCAAGTAAACTCCCATGGAGCTTGGGAGGGCGAGCTCTTTGGCCATGGAGACTCCTTGCTCAAAATCCGACCTTGGTGATGATGATGGAGCCAAAGACAAGCTTAGAGCTTCGGATGGATGGTTTCCAAGGAGAGGAACGTGGATTTGCTGCTTGGATCAGGAAGCTTTATGCCTTTCATTGATATCCCCTTAAGGTGAGTTACATAACTCTTAACCCTCTCTATTATGTTCACTCTCTATATGTGCATGTAATGATTCTTATCTTTAAATTGATATCCTTCTCCAAGATAGTCGTGCATGTGGAACTTGAGATCTGTTTTAATGGAAATGGTCACGTTTTACTACTGTCTGTATCTTGTTCTTCTTGTGTTAGATGGTAACGGGTGTCTAGAGGTTGAAGATGACTCGCCTGATAGGGTGCTTTACCCGATATGGGGGCTTGCCTGATACTATGCTTTGATCGACATAGTACCTTGCTCAATCGGTTATTATTCAATTGATGGTTTGTGGCAATACCCCTTTCTCTCCTTTGGACTTGAAAGGTGTGTCTGTGGCCTATATGTTTGGGGAGATATGATGTGGTGACTGATATCTCTTTCCTACCCTAGGGTTAGGGTTTGGACGTTATGGTTGGTGGACACCTAGTTGGTCCCTAGGCTGATATGTGTTCTACATTGTGGCTCCTTGAGCTTGTTGCCTGATACCCTCTTCTAGAGTTGAGCCTTGGGTGATATGCTAAGTGAACCCTTTGTTGATCTTGTGACCGATATGCACCTCTACCCAAGATGATGATGGTGGGCGATATGGTGGTTGGCCGACATGAAACCCTAACCTTAGTGTCTTGGCCGATATAGAGCTTCAACCCTAGTTTGGGCGATAGGGTTGCCCTGGGCGACATGGATTCTCTACTCTAGTTGCACGACAAGCTCTTCGGGTTGATCCCTTCGATAGTATCATGGGCGATATGGTGGTAATGCTTTTGGTGATAGATATCATTGATAGTGTAGGGAAACTGATTGGTTGATCCTTGGTGTGGGCGTGACGCAAATTTACTGTGCGTAGAAACACAAGTGAACGCGTCGAGTAGTACAGGCCTTTGTGAGGCCCGAGTCGAACTCAGGGATACGTGCAATCGTCGGGGACTTCTACTAACTACTCGCGATCAGCTAAACCGATTAACAAGTTGAGAGTTGTTGTAGAAATTAAAAGAAAAATAAAAACAAAACGAAACAAGCAATCGATTAAATGTTGGTTTAATCAATTAAAAAGGAGATCTTTAGGATTATGGTTTCACCGCGGGTTTTCATTGTATTAGATTTTATATAATGCCTCCATTTTCTCTCTCTATCCGGGTAATGGCCTGAAAATAGAATTTCCCACTATCATGGTGCAATTCACTACCTAAGTCTAGGTCGGTTCCACCGTCGTAGTAACCTATACCCTAAACTAGGTGCATTATGAACGATCTCTCAGTATCCACCATTAATTTTACACCACCTTGTTCAAGGGATTTGTCGATTAATGTGAATTCTGTCTCTTTTCAGCCGTTAATCCTTCTTTCAAAGTGATTAAGGGCATTAGGTTATTATTATGGTGATCAAGCATAACAATATATTGAGAAAACGAAATTATACCACGGATTTAAGAGATAAAATATGGATTACTATTATAAAATTGTCATATAATGAATTCTCGAGCTACTCCCGGTCCTAAAGACGAAGGGGATTAGCCCCACATGTTCATCTCAAGCGAGTACATGGTAGAGATAGGGGAAATCATATAAAAAACGTGAAATGAGAGGTGAAACCCCTGAACGGAGAAGAATTGGTTGATCCTCCGCGTAGAACACGTGCTCTCCCGCCTTCCGGTGGTGGAATCTGTCTTCTTCGGTGTCCGGATCAACTGGTATGAGCTTTTGGCCTCCGTTCTCCTCTCTACTGCTCCTCGGTACTCGTGCAATGGCTCCTCTGATCTCTCCCACGTCCGGGCAGCCGTCATTAGGTATATCTCCCTCATTAGGTCACTAATTAACCACGGTCGTCCGATTAAGATCATTCCAAATCAAACGCATATCTTATGGTGTCGATACCATCGACGCGAGTCGATGGTATCGACTCAGTATGGTAGCGGCAACCCTTTTTTCCTTTTGTCTGAGCGCCTGATGTAATCTCGATACCATCGACGCGGGTCGATGGTATCGACGAACCTGTAGCGACGGTTTTGTCGTTTTGCGTCGTTGTAGCCTCCGTGCGTCGATGGTATCGACTTGGTGTCGATACTATCGACTGCTTTCTCGCCAGAAACCTGATGGTAGCTCGATACCATCGACATCACTGTCAATATTATCGACTCTTTGCTGATACTCGCGGGTGGCAACCTGTGGTCCGGTCGATGGTATCGACTTCCGTCGTTGGTATCGACGGAAGCAGATACTTGTTTTTCCTGAAATTCAAACATGAAACCACATAAATTCACACAAATAATAATATTTTGACAATTAATGCTAAAAACGATGAAATAAAGGGGATTTGACATAAAATAGTAGCAAAGTCCAAAGTGGATGAATTATTTAACATTAACCATAAAAATGACTAATAAAAGCATAAAACACATATCAAACAGGTCTATAAATGCGACTCAAAATCATCACATCAAACTCCCCTAAGCTTGAATGTTGCTCGCCCTCGAGCAACTAATCCTTAGAATAGAATTGCTAATGTCAACTGAAGAACAACACACCACAACCAACATCCCATATGACTCCCACCGGACATTCACATATCGGCCCTCTCTAACCACGGAACGGTAATTACCCTAAAGGCGACAGTAATCATCCATAAAAGAAATTGACCTCAAAAATGATGAGCACTATCACATAAGGCAGTTAACATAATAAAACTCTCCGGTTCAGACTTGGTGCATCTTGTGATCTCCTATACTACGTAGCTCGCCCTAACTACCATCTACATGGAAGCAGTTCTCCTGATATACCTTAGTGAGGAGAAATTCATGATGGCCTACCAATCTGAGCAACGGGTGGATGAAGATGGGTGGTTCATGGAAGAAAGTGGAAGTATTATACAGTTTCAACATGCATAAAACAAAAATGTCATAAATGATGCAAATGCACATGAAAAACGCCCTAATGCCTAAAATTGGGTGGAATGATGCATGTACTAACCATCCATCTCAAAACGAGATGGACATCTAATTAAGCTACATCATGTACTCAATTATCTTGAAATGCAAGTGATATTACGTTCCTTTCTCCTTCTTATTCTTGTTGCTTCTACATAACTCTTTTCTTCTTTTTTTCTTCATTATGCAGATTTTTCAGATTTTTCTCTTTTTCTTTTTTTTTCATTTTTCAACCCTTATATCCATAATTGATAATGAATATTTTATTGGGCTTATTTTTCTTCATACTCAGAAATTTGCACTATTTAGAAGGTATGGAACAATTTAATTCACCATTAGAAAAAAATTGAGATATATGATATACTTTATGCATGAAAATTTTGAATGCAACTACATGGCATGCACCTAAGGGTAATGTGCATGTATCACTATTCTAATTTTTTCTTTCTTTTTATGCAAAACATATGGAAATAGATTCACTGCAGGACCTATTTATATGAAATGTTGTCAAAGAAGTTAAAACTATAAAGTATTTCCAATTCTTGTGGTGGATTGTGAAAAGTAAAGAGGTGGAAAGATCACAAGACTAGATGACTGAACCTTAGAAAGATATTATGTGTCCCTCCTTACTGACCTGTATAGTAGTTAAGAGGTTTCTCTCTCTTACATCCAATTAGAGTCTCATTACCATTTGGTCAGTTTAGGCTCAAACAACCATTTCCGTCCACTTTCATGAATCATTAGGAGTACAGTTGTGAATTTTTATTTTAAAGTTGACAAAACCAATCATTTTCGTAGGATATGTGCCCAAGGTTAAACAAGACAAGCTTTCCAAACACACAAAATTTTAAATTTCCCTTGATTTTCCCATGCACAATTAATGAGATGACACAAACTTTATGACATCCACGATTACACTAGATAGCATGTGGATCCTACAAAAACTAAAATTGCAAGAAACAAATAACAAGAACAAAAACAATAAAGTTAAAAGACTAAAAACAATAAAAGATAAAGTTGTTCCAACTACCCCCCCAAGCTTGAATTCAACTATGGCCCCATAGTCAAAAACAAACTTAATGATTGGAACAGTGATACTGGATCACTCCTGTGGTGGTGGAGGCAGGTACTGCGGCGTCGTGGGGTCCCAAGACGGGTACTGCCCCTGGAATGTCGGATCGTACTGGGGCATCGCCGGGGGCTGTGGATACCCCCCAAAATAATTGTGGCTCCAATAATGATCGAAGAACGGCTGTTGTTGCACCTCCATCCTGTGCAACCTATCATGGATGTTCTACTGATTCTCGAAAAGAAGGCGCTCATTCTCAAAAATCGCCTGCTGATTGACAAAGAGTCGGTTGGTAGTATCTTGAATACCGGCATAGGTGGTTGTGTGGCTATGATGGGTCTGCTGGATGTCTTGCAGCATCGCGTACATGCCCTGCATAGAATAGGCATCCTCGCTTGCCTGCGAGGGCGGTGGTGATGGTGGCGTAGGCTATGACGATGAAGATGCACCCGGATGCATCCGAGGACGCTTCTGTGGTGCCACTCGTGCCCGAAGAGGTGTAAATGCCTCCTCTTCCTCCTCAGCCTCATCATCATTTTCGTCGTCACCGCCGTCGTTGCCGCCTTCTTCATCGAAGTCGGCGATGGCTATGATTGGCCACCGGAAATGCTGTGCAACGTTGATGTTGAAAACGGGGTCGGGAGGAGAACATTCTTGATATGCTTGATTTATGTGGCAGTGCGCAAACGCCACGCCATGTCGGAGAAGTAGTAGATTGGACCGGTATAGATGCTGCAAGTTCACCTTGCTTCTTGTAGAGAGAGGAGTCAGCTGCTCGAGATTCAACCCCAGGTAGATGGCCAGCTTGGTGATAAGCCCGCCAAAGTGAATCGGGGCTTTCCTCGTACTCCTCTTCACCGCCAATACTCGTTGCAGAAAGAAGGCACCCCAATTGCATTCTTGTTTCTTCAGGAGTTTATACAGAAAGAATAGGTCTGACTCCTGGAATTTGCTAAGGGATAGATCACCCCGGGAAAAAACTGTGGAATTGAGCATCCGGTGCAAGATCCAGATGAAAGGGTGCTCGAAATCGGCTACCGCGGCATTGTGGTAGCTCACCGACTTTCCTTGCGGCACAGTCACCAGCTCGGAGAAGATGGCGTCGTAGTCGGTGCAGTTGTTCGGCCGCCGGCGGTCGTACTGTGAATGATTCAAGTTGAATATCCTGTTGAACTGCTTGAGCGTGAGGGTGTAGTCGTGGTTTTATAGCCGGAAAGACACCCGACCCTTGATCCACTCACGATCGGTAGCTATTATGTCGTTGGGCACGACACAAACATCCAACGACGCCATGAACTCTACCACCAACTCTTTGTACGTCGGCCATTCGTTGAAGAACGGTTGACCATCAGCATGGAATTGCAACTCATCGGGCCTTCGTCCCGTGTGATAGGCTTGCCCCTGCAGAACGTAGGCCAAGCTGGCCTCAAATCTGAGATCTCAGATCATCTCCCGGTCCACATACCGGGTGGGCTCTATCTTCCTTCGCATGATCTTCTCGTAGATCTTCCGCACCTCCGAGGAAGGATGGACAAGTCGGGGACGTGCGATCGACGCTGGCGGTGGTGGCACGAATTCTGGGATGTCCATCGGAGTCGCACGCGAGGAGGAAGCTCCGGCCACATGCACCATGTTTGCGACGAGAAATGAGGATCAGAAAGAGAGATCGGTGAAGATTAGAGAGTTGAATCTCCGCTCGATGAAGACCTTCGCTCTATGCTGCTCGTCGTCAGGCTTGGACGGCTCGGGGGATCGCTCGGCACAAGAGAAGGAGATTTCTCTGAAAGCGTGACGTCATCTGACGCAATCACTCCCCTTAAATAGATGTGGTCGGCGCCACTATTGACCCGTCGATACCATCGACGCGAGTCGATGGTATCGACACTTATCGATGTTATCCGCCCCCTTGCTGGTATCAACGGTCGTCGATGGCTGGATCTTGAAACCCGGATCGCTGACGTGTCGATACCATCGACATGGGTCGATGGTATCGACGCTGCACCCGGATCGACTGTCTTGATGCCGCGATCGCCGTTGATTTGTTTGCCCGGATCGGTGACGTGGATGGTCGATACCATCGACGTGAGTCGATAGTATTGACTCTCTGATTAGGGAAAATCCTTGCTAGGCCCGGCCGCCACCTTTTTCACTTGAATGTGTCGATACCATCGACACGCCCGTCGATGGTATCGACTTTCCTGAGTCAATTTCTTCTGTAAATCTTCAGAGATCTCGATGGTATCGATAGGCATCTCGATACCATCGACCTTGATTTTGCGATCTGCCTGTAGGTAATGTGTCGATACCATCGACACACCCGTCAATGGTATCGACTTTCCTGAGTCGATTTCTTCTGTAAATCTTCAGAGATCTCGATGGTATCGACAGGCATCTCGATACCATCGACCTTGATTTTGCGATCTTCCTGTAGGTATGTCGATACCATCGACGAGGCCGTCGATAGTATCGACGCAGTGCAAAATCTACAGTCGTCAACATGTTCCATGGTCAATACCATCGACCAGTGTGTCGATGGTATCGACTCTGCCTCAGCCTGCACAAAGAACAAACCGATCACGGTATCTTTTTTACACTAAAAATTAAACCAAAACAAATCAACCTACAAATATACATGAACTAAACTAAGGTACCGATGGTTGGGTTGCCTCCCAACAAGCGCCCTTATTTAACGTCTTAGGCTAGACGACTTTTGGGCACCTCATGCATCCGAAAGTGAAATGAGTTTCACCTCATTCACCTTCCTCTTGTAATTTTCACCAAAGTAGAACTTCAATCTTTGTCCATTCACCAAAAATGTGGTTTCACCATCCCGCACCAAGATTGCGCCGTGTGGTTTGACCTCTTCTACCACGAATGGCCCACTCCACCGAGATTTGAGCTTCCCGGGATGCAACTTTAGTCGTGAATTGAACAGAAATACACTATCTCCTTTCTTGAACGTGCGCAACTGGATGTGGCAATCGTGGATTAACTTGGTGCGCTCCTTGTATATCTGCGAGTTCTCGTATGCCATCATCCGCAGCTCATCCAACTCATTCAATTCAAGCAATCTCTTCCTCCCCGCTCCATCGTAACTCAAGTTGAGCCTTCTAAGTGCCCAATGTGCTTTGTGCTCTAACTCTACCGGTAAGTGACAAGCCCGACCATATGCTAACCTAAAAGGCGTGGTGCCTATAGGTGTTTTGTAAGCCGTCATGTACACCCACAATGCATCTGGTAGTAGGGCACTCCAATTCTTCCTTGTGGATGCCACCGTATGCTCCAAAATCTTCTTAATTTTGTGATTGGAGACCTCCACCTGTCCTTGAGTCTGCGGGTGATATGGGGTACCTATGTTGTGTTTGACCCCATATTTCTTCAACAATGCCGAGAACTTTTGATTCCTAAAATGCGTACCCCCATCACTGATGATCATTCGGGGCACTCCAAACCTGTAGAAAATGTTTTCTTTCACGAACCTGCACACTATAGTGGAATCATTAGTCCTTGTGGGTATTGCTTCTACCCACTTCGACACGTAATTAACTGCTAAAAGAATATATAAATTTGAATTTGAGGACACAAAGGGTCCCATGAAATCTATGCCCCACAGATCAAATACCTCCACTTCTTGGAACACATTTAGGGGCATCTCCTGTCTCTTTAAAATATTACCTACTCGTTGGTAGGAGTCACATTGCCTTACAGACTCGTAGGTGTCTCGGAACAAGGTTGGCCAATAAAGGCCACTCTCCAGAACTTTAGCTGTCGTACGAGAGCTCGCATGGTGTCCTCCCGTAGGTAGTGCGTGGCAATGATGGAGAACGCTCCCGTACTCCACCTTAGGCACACATCTGCGTAGGATACCATCCATGCATTGCTTAAGAAGAATCGGGTCATCCCAAAAATAATATCGTAAAGAATGGAAAAATATTTTCTTCTCTTGATATGACCAATCTTCCGGGATGATCCTGCAAGCCAAATAATTCACAATCTCAGCGAACCAAGGGTCTTTAGAATTAACTTTCAAAATCTGTTCATCCGGAAATGTCTCGGTTATGGGTATATGTAAATCTTTCTCATCCACCCTCTCTAACCTAGACAGATGATCTGCCACAACATTTTCAATCCCAGCTTTATCCTTGATCTCGATGTCAAATTCTTGTAAGAGAAAAATCCACCTAATTAATCTAGGCTTTGCGTCTTTTTTCTCCATTAAATATTTAATTGCGGCATGGTCAGTCCAAATGACTACTTTAGATCCAACTAAATATTGCCGAAATTTTTCAAAAGCGAAAACAACGGCGAGTAATTCTTTTTCAGTAGTTGTATAATTTAATTGGGCGTCATTCAAAGTCTTTGAAGCGTAGAAAATCACAGCGGGTTTATTGTCCACCCGCTGCCCCAACACGGCTCCTACCGCAAAATCAGTAGCGTCACACATGAGTTCGAACGATTTAGTCCAATCCGGCATTTGAACAACCGGCGCAGAAATCAGTTTCTCCTTCAACACGTCGAACGTGTGTAGACATTTCTCATTGAAATCAAATACAGCGTCTTTCTCAAGCAGTTCAGATAGAGGTTTCTCGATTTTTGAAAAGTCTTTTATAAACCGACGATAAAATCTGGCATGTCCCGAGAAACTCCTTACCCCTTTAACAGAATTTGGTGGGGGTAACTTGGAAATAACTTCAATTTTTACCGGATCCACCTCTAAACCTTTGCTAGACACCTTGTGTCCTAGCACTATCCCCTCAGTCACCATCATGTGACATTTTTCCCAGTTGAGGACCAAATGTGTGTCCTCGTAGCGCAGTAAAACTTTGTCTAGATTATAGAGACATTCGTCACACGATGCACCATACACCGAAAAGTCATCCATAAACACCTCAAGACAGCGTTCTACGATGTCAAAAAAGATAGCGAGCATACAACGCTGAAAAGTCACAGGTGCATTGCATAAACCAAAAGGCATTCGGCGATACGTGAAAGTCCCATAGGGACAAGTGAAAGTAGATTTCTCTTGGTCTGAAGGATCAATAGAAATCTGGTTGTACCCCGAGTACCCGTCAAGAAAATAGATGTGCGATCGGCCGGCAAGACGCTCTAGAATTTGATCGATAAAAGATAAAGGGAAATGATCATATAGCATAGCGGCATTCAGACGGCAGTAATCAATACAAACTCGCCACCCGGTTACCAATCAGGTGGTGATAGGTTCATTTAAAATATTTTGGGTGACAGTAATTCCCCCCTTTTTAGGGACTACCTATGTGGGACTCACCCATGTCGAGTTTGATATTGCGTAAATGATACCTGCAGCAAGAAGTTTAATAACCTCCTTCTTCACAACCTCCATCATGCTTGGATTGAGACGTCGTTGAGGTTGGATCACGGGCTTGGCTCCCTCCTCGAGCCGAATCTTATGCTGACACAATGTAGGGAAAATCCCCTTGATATCTGCAACGGACCACCCAAAAGCTCCCTGGTGGTTCTTCAGCACTATCAACAATTGTTCCTCCTCATCCGCACTCAAATAAGCAGAAATGATCACATGTACCTTGTCTTCCTCAACTAGAAAGACATATTTGAGATGCAGTGGCAGTGGCTTTAATTCTAACTCTGGTGGGCTGATCAGAGATGATTGAAGCGGCGGGGGAAGTTCACCTAAATCTTCATAATGCCTCGCATAGAAGCATGGAAGCATCTGAAGCATTTTGGCGCACTCCTTGAGTGATTTGTTCCGCATCCAATCATGTGTAATATTTACCAAGCAAGCCTCCAATGGTAATTCAGGATATGCATCAAAAATAGAAATTGCAATAACATCATCTTCCGTAGAAGGCGGAATGTCCTCATCCTCATCATTAGGGAATCCTACAGCTTTACACAGAGATACTACCTTGGTCTGTTCCATGATGTCCACAGCCAAAGTTCCATTGTCCACTTTGCTCATCACATGAGCCATGTCCAGAAATGGCTTCCCAAGACAGAGTGAAATATTATTATCCAGATGTTTTACCACACGGCATTGTTCCTTTGCTTTAGACGACACAGTACTAGAGGGCATGACCATCTCAAATCGGTCATCGGCTATACCCAAGGTCAACCGACCTCTCCCCATCTCTAAAATCATGTTGGCTGTAGCTTGGAAAGGACGTCCAAGTAATAGCTCGTTGCCATGTTCATCCTGCATCTCCATGACTACAAAATCTGTTGGAAAAACAAATCTGTCCACTTTCACTAACACATCTTCACAGATTCCATATGGCTTTACCATTGAATTGTCTGCCAATTGAATAGTCATGTTGCTTGGTCCTGACTCCTTCAATCCCAGCTTTTTGAATGTAGAAAGGGGCATCAAGTTGATGCTTGCCCCTGAGTCACATAATGCTTCACCAAATTTGACTTTTCCAATATAACAAGAAATGTTAAAACAGCCTGGATCTTGCCTCTTTGGCGGCAAAGTGCCCATGATGAAGGAACTCACTAGCTCCTTGAGCACGACAACCTCTGTATCCGGAATTTTCCTCTTCTTAGTAATGATGTCCTTTAGAAATTTCCCGTAAGACGAGATTTGCTCAATGGATTCCAATAGAGGGATATTTACTGAAAGCTTCCTGAAAGTGTCTAAGAACTTCTTAAATTGCGCATCTACCTTCCTTGCCTTAGCACTGTTTGGATACGAGACCGGGACCGGGACCGCTTGTGACCTTTGATGCGGTGGCACATAGGGTGTCTTTTTCTGAGGTCCTTCCTCCTCTGCAATCAGGTCTTCAGTAGAATCCACAACTGTGTCATTGACTGGATCTGTGACCGGTGCGGGCTGCTCCTCATTGGCTTCACCCTCTTCTTCAGCTTGTGGTGTGCTTGTCTCCTCGGCCCTTGGATTTAACAATTTCTTGCCGCTTCTTAGCAAGATGGCCTTTTCCTGCTGGTTTCCCCCTGGAACATTGGTGTTTCCCGGAAAACCTGGATGTGCTGGTTTCTTCAAACTGGCTATCTCTGCTTCCATCTGTGCCATAGATGTCTCAATGGTCCTCATTTGCACCCCATGGCTCTACAGTGTTTGCCCAAACTGATTCATAAACTCCCCTTGTTGTTTAATTTGCTGGCCGAATGTAGTCATGAGTTCTTGATTTTGCTTTATCACCTAATTGAGCAGCTCTGTGCTCTTATCCTCTGCTACTGGCTAGGGTTTGGCATCCAGATCCTGCAAAAAATGTTTGGATCCTTCCATGAGAACTTCTTGTCTTTTCTCCATGCATAGTCGTTGTTCCTGTAACCTGCCTGCTGCCTCATAAATTTCACTTGAGCCTCGTCCTCAGACTCAGTATCCTCCTTTGCAAGCAATTTCTTTGCGAGAAGATCCATCTTCTCATTCAGTTCTTTTATTGCCTTAGATTCTCCTACTGCTCGGACCTGCTCCATGGCGCCTCTTTCGCCCCATGATTGTTTCCTAGCCATGTTCTTTAATATCTCCCAACACCTGGTGTTTGTGTTGTTCAAAAAGAATCCTGACCCAGCTGAATCAAGGTTGCTCCTATCGTGCTCGGAGAGAGCAAAATAGAAGATCTTTACTTGTGTTTCTTTATCCAGCCCGTGATGCGGGCTCCGTCTCAGCATGACCTGAAACCTCTCCCAGGTCTCAGAATATGTCTCACCTGCCTGTTGGGTAAAGTTATGGATCTTCCTGATCATGTCGTTGGTCTTCTCAGGAGGAAAGAACCTCTCAAAGAAAACCTCCACCATATGGTCCCAGGACTCCACAAACTCATCATCTAAATTGTGTAGCCATTCTCACGCGGCTCCTGCCAATGAACTCGGGAAAAGCTTAAGATAAAGTGCATCCTGTGGAAACCTATCGATTTTAACCATGTCACAGTTCTCAACAAACTGACTTATGTGTGCGACGGGGTCCTCATTCTTGAGCCCATGAAAAGCATTGGACTTCACCAGATTTATCAAAGTCGGATCAATCTTATAGGTAGGTATGTTGATTGCTTGCTACTTTATAGGCCCTTTTGACGTGGATGCGGAAGAAGCCTTGATCTTCTCCCATATTGTCTGTGGCTCGTCCATCTCTTCTTGTTCAGGTTCTAACTCTGTTTCTTCTAACTGGTCTTGATTGTGGCTTTCCCCGTCTTCTGGTCCCGGTAGCGGAACCTCTGGTGCGCGACCTGTGTAGTCAGTACTACGTGTCTGCACCATGCACAGTACCTGAAAATAGAAAGATTAAATTAGTATAGTGCTTGACGACTGCAAATATTTAGAAAATAGATTATGAATTTTTGGAATGATAATAATAAAAAAAATAAAAAGGTGGCGTAGAGTGGCCGCACATAGCACTCGAAGTGCCAACAAATTGTCGTATCCCCGGCAACGGCGCCAAAAACTTGACGCAAATTTATTGTGCGTAGAAACACAAGTGAACGCGTCGAGTAGTACAGGCCTTTGTGAGGCCCGAGTCAAACTCAGGGATACGTGCAATCATCAGGGACTCCTACTAACTACTCGCGATCAGCTAAACCGATTAACAAGTTGAGAGTTGTTGTAGAAATTAAAAGAAAAATAAAAACAAAACGAAACAAGTAATCGATTAAATGTTGGTTTAATCAATTAAAAAGGAGATCTTTAGGATTGCAGTTTCACCGCGGGTTTTCATTGTATTAGATTTTATATAATGCCTCCATTTTCTCTCTCTATCCAGGTAGTGGCCTGAAAATAGAATTGCCCACTGTCGTGGTGCAATTCACTACCTAAGTCTAGGTCGGTTCCACCGTCGTAGTAACCTATACCCTAAACTAGGTGCATTATGAATGATCTCTCAGTATCCACCATTAATTTTACACCACCTTGTTCAAGGGATTTGTCAATTAATGTGAATTTTGTCTCTTTTCAGCCGTTAATCCTTCTTTCAAAGTGATTAAGGGCATTAGGTTATTATTATGGTGATCAAGCATAACAATATATTGAGAAAACAAAATTATACCATGGATTTAAGAGATAAAATATGGATTACTATTATAAAATTGTCATACAATGAATTCCCAGGCTACTCCCGGTCCTAAAGACGAAGGGGATTAGCCCCGCATGTTCATCTCAAGCGAGTACATGGTAGAGATAGGGGAAACCAAATAAAAAACGTGAAATGAGAGGTGAAACCCCTGAACGGAGAAGAACTGGTTGATCCTCCGCGTAGAACACGTGCTCTCCCGCCTTCCAGTGGTGGAATCCGTCTTCTTCGGTGTCTGGATCAACTGGTATGAGCTTCTGGCCTCCGTTCTCCTCTCTACTGCTCCTCAGTACTCGTGCAATGGCTCCTCTGATCTCTCCAACGTCCGGGCGGCCGTCATTAGGTATATCTCCCTCATTAGGTCGCTAATTAACCACGGTCGTCCGATTAAGATCATTCCAAAGCAAACGCATATCGTACAGTGTTGATACCATCGACGCAAGTCAATGGTATCGACTCAGTATGGTAGTGGCAACCCTTCTTTCCTTTCGTCTGAGTGCCTGATGTAATCTCGATACCATCGACGCGGGTCGATGGTATCGACGAACCTGTAGCGACGGTTTTGTCGTTTTGCATCGCTGTAGCCTCTGTGCGTCGATGGTATCGACTTGGTGTCGATACTATCGACTGCTTTCTCACCAGCAACCTGATGGTAGCTCGATACCATCGACATCACTGTCGATAGTATCGACTCTTTGCTGACACTCGCGGCTGGCAACCTGTGGTCCGGTCGATGGTATCGACTTCCGTCGATGGTATCGACTTCCGTCGATGGTATCGACGGAAGCATATACTTGTTTTCCCTAAAATTCAAACACGAAACCACATAAATTCACACAAATAATAATATTTTGACAATTAATGCTCAAAACGATGAAATAAAGGGGATTTGACATAAAATAGTAGCAAAGACCAAAGTGGATGAATTATGCAACATTAACCATAAAAATGACTAATAAAAGCATAAAACACATATCAAACAGGTCTATAAATGCGACTCAAAATCATCGCATCAGGGCAGTAGCCCTAGAAGTAGTGCCTTGGGCGATATGGATGTCCTAACCCTAACTTAAGGCGATATGATTGCTTTGGCCGATGGGATGGTCCTAACCCCAGAGTGCCTGACACGTTGTCATGGGCAATGAGATGCCTTGGAAGATAGGCTAGATCTAACCCTAGTTGCCCGATATAGCATCTTGGACATCATGGAGTTTTGAGAGTTGGGGATTGCCCTAACCCTAGGTCACAAATAGGGGTGCCTTTATGGTAATGATCCCTTGGGTGATATGTTGGGTGCCCAAGATGGTGCTCCATGAATGACAAAGGATGTGAGGATGGGTGCTATGAACGGTCCCTTGATATGTTGCTTGATATCATCAACCCTAGAACATTATGAGTGTGTATGTATGTATAGCTTGGGCGACATTAGGGTGAAGTGCATGGCTGATACCCCCATAAGGAGATATGTTACTTTGGCCAATATGCCTTGCCCGATACATGCTCTCTCTTGGTTGGTTACCCGTCATGTGTATGTGCTTGATAGCTTGGATGGTCCTAGGGTTGAAGGTTTGGCCGATACATGTGATGAGCTTGGACAATATAAGGTCTTGGACGATATAAGTTGAGGGTTGGATGATATAGTACTTTGACCATTATAGGGTCCCAAACCCTAGTTGGATGATAGGACACCTTGGGCGCCATGGAAATGTTTGATGGATGGTAGTAGTGTACCTTGGGCAGTATGAGAGTTCCTTGGACATCATGATGTGCTGACCAAGTGGGTGCCTGTTGGGAAATATAGTTGTGGCTTTGGGCAACATGATTTGATGGTTTCCCGGTATGAACCCTAACCCTAGAAGGGCTATAAGGGGGTCTTCACCAAAAAGGGTTGTTGTGATGATCATATGCTGACTGATATACTCTTGGTCCATGGCTGCATGACACATCATTATGTCTAAGTCTGGTTGTTATCCCCTTTGTGCATGGTTGCATGTCATGCTTGAGGCCGACAACTTTGGGTGAGGGTTAGTACCCTACCCGATACACCTTTAGTGTGGGTTTGTGGTCGTTGCCCAATATTGGTGAGGATAGGCGACACTTCTAGTGAGGGTTGTGCCCTAACCCGATAACCCTAAAAGTTATCTTGATACACATAACGTCAATGTAATACCTTGTTACCTTTGGCCCGTACCTTTGAGCAAAATGGTGAGACATGATGAATAAGTTGTGAAGCCTTAGTATGGGGGTTACCAATGGTTGATGATAGGTGAACTGTTGATAAAGCTTGATGGTAGATCATGGTGTATGATCCTTAAAGATGAATCATGAGTGATGGCGTGCATGATGATATGAGGCTTAGGGTATGGTGGATACCCATGCTATGATAACAGTAACGAGTATTGTTTAATACACCATCTATGACTTTATGCTTCGTATGTTCATAAATGTGGATGATTGCTCCAAAAATTAATCCTAATAACATGGTAATCATGATATGCTCCGTAAAGATTATTTTTGGTGATCAAGTCATCTCTTTGCTATACTCTCTAACTATGCAGGTACTATCAATTGGATTCGTAGCCACGTAAGAGCTATGATGATTATATGATTATATGCTTTGTATAGCATTTGGTATATGTGATATCTGAGTAATGATAATGTGTCTTGTTGATGAGATAACATGTAACATCAGTATGATGAGGAAGGTCTAATAACCTAATAAAGGATGAGTGCCTGAATGAGGTGTTATCCTCTATTGATAACATGAGGGAATGATATCCCATGATGATGTATGATGATGAAGCCTTGAGAGGCAGTGGCACTATGAAATGATCTGAGGGATTCATGTCCCATGGCAATAAGATGATTGTTGAGGGCAATGAGAATAGCAATAGCAGTATAACACCAAAGTAATGAAATCTAATATTGTTCATGTTTTATATATGGTTTCTTAATACAACTTGGTTTCCCCAACAATCTACTTAAAATGCATTAATTAATTGCAGATGAACCTCTCATGTAGTTTGCCCTAGCCATAGATCCATCATCGTCAGTAGCTGGTGATGGTGAAATGGGTTCTCCTGCGGGCTAACCCGGAGCGCATATTATTGAATATGCAGGGTTTCTCCTAGCCAAAAATAGGAGGATTTGAGTGCAGTTGCGGTTGCAGACTCAGGATATTAGGAGCATGGTGAATAGGTCCATGGCTCAGTGTGATAGAGAATGAATGCGTTCATGGCTCAGGGAGTACGGTGAACTGGCCCATGGCTCAGATATACTAGTGTCGAGACCTGTACCAAGGCGGGCTAGAGAAAGGGAAACCTGCGAGACTGACCCTATTGTTGAGGCCACTTAAGCAAGAGATTGCGGTCCTGCTTGTTGGTTGGCGTGCATTGAACACGAGAAGGAGAGGTCGTGGTGTCCGACTCTTCCATTGAACTTGTATGGCACCAGCTTTGGGATTCACAGTTGAAGGTTTGAATTGAGCGGTACGACTCACTTCCTTAGGGCATAATAATTTGTAATCAAGCCGTATAGTATCTTTGCATAGGGCAAATACAAAACATTGGTTGAGGCCTTGTTTGTTTAGTTTCCCTAGTTAGCTTTGCTTAGTATGTTGCTCCTATAATTTGCTTATACCAGTTATCTGTGATCATAATAAAGTTGGTAGAGGGTTATGTTTCTCGTTGGGACTGTGTGCCTCACCCCGGTGGTTAATAACCTTTTTAGGTGGACGTTCCTGGAGAGATGAAGATCATGTGGCTATGGATGATATGAAGAGGTATCATACCCGGTGGAATAGATAGTGTTTAGCAGTAGAGTCCTATGTGTCGTACATGTACACTCAGGTCTTGGGGAAAGTTTTTGATGTTTTTGGTATTACGATCAATGTATGGTTTTCGGTTTATGTATCATGATGTAAATCAGCATGTGGAACAGTTATTTCATGTAATGAGATGATGGGAAATTATGTTGTAGTACCTTGAAAATATGTTATGAAAAGAAAAGTGTTGGCTCAGATGTTATATGTCTCATCTTGTAGTTCTCGTTGTAAATTGGTTTTAATTTCCCGTGATTTTTGATAATCCGCAAGTTACAATGTAATCGTGTTTTGTTGAGGATGGGGTGTTTCAATATATATATATATATATATATATATATATGTATATATATATATAGAGAGAGAGAGAGAGAGTGTGTGTGTCAGGCTAGAATACACTCGAGTGTACATATCATGTTGTACAGCCCAATGGCGTTTGCCTATCTAGACCATGTTTTTCAAAGATCTAATCCTTTGATCTTCATGGTTACAACAATAATAGGCCACATACAAAATTTGAGCTCATTTGCATTAGTGTATGTCACTCATCCAAGGATAACAAAATCGATGCATAAAACTAATTTGAAATGCATGATTTTTTCCTCCTTTAGATGTGCGACCTATGAGTGTCCAAATGAGCTAAAATTTATTATATAGTATGTTCATAAGATATTTAAGAAGATCAGCGGTTTAGATTTTTCAAAAAGTTAATGCATCTTTAAACATGACTGAGGTGTATGAGTCCTCTGGTACACTCGAGTGTACACTAGCCTGACTATATATATATATATATATATATATATATATATATATATATATATATATATATATATATATATATATATATATATATATATATATATATATATATATATATATATATATATATTACCTTCTCTCTTTTCTTCTTTAATTGTACAACCTACGAATTGTTATTTCTTTATTAGACAAACAAGCTATAGAAATATTCTATTATGTTAAATGAATCAAAAGTAGTAAATTCCAAATATGTGCATCACTAAATAGAAATGGAATAATTACTATCAATTGAATAATTCAATACATGTAGATAATTCCCACCTTCAATTAGAAACAAATAATTTTCTTAACGATAGGATAAGTTTTAGGAAGTTGTGGTTAAAATTCGAGCTAACTAGGAAATAACATGAAGTAATTATAATAAAATGAAAGAATGGTAGTATAGAGAAAATCCTATAAAATAAATCCCATATTTTTCTTTATCACTATCCTAGATATCCATGGCTAGGTATTTGTGTAGGAGTGAGTGGATCTATCATTACTACGCCCACACTCATACCTAATCCATATAATTTACATGGGTTTACCAAAATATAATTTTTTCTTTAAAATAGTTATGTGTCTTTGTCTTGGGGCAAGGTATAACCTAACTTAAAAACCCAAATTCCAATAATCTTTTCATATTCACATAACTGCAACAACAATTTTATATTTAAATAAGCAACTAGCATAACATAACATTTGCAATTAAATACTCAACTTATATTTTTCATATGAAACCATTTGGTTGTTATGGATGTAAGAGCATGTTTTCCAAGCCAATAAATTTTCCTATGTATGCATGTTGGTTTTTAGTAACAAAAACATGCATTGAGAAAATTACAATAAATTGTAAAGTATGAGTTTGTACAAATTGTGTCAAACCAAGAACTCATTGCACTAATGTGGTTTAATATGATTAGTAAATTGAGATACTCAAGCTACAACTCATTATTTATCCAAATTATCTACGGGAGATCACCTATGCCAACACTCATGCTTTTTTAGTTAATACATTTCACTAGATACATGATGAAAACTAATAGTATTATATTATTCATTATCAAAATCACAAATAATAGCCAATTATCTAAATATATAGAATCCACATTTAACAAAACAACTAGTGAGTGGTTTATGTTTTTTGTAGTTAAATTTCTTGTCTTTGATACTTCACTTAGAAAGAATACAATGCCCGAACAAATATTCTCTAACACATCTCTAGTACGATTAACTAGGAATAATGTGTCTATTTGGAAATGTATTCTTATATATAGCTTATGTGCCTATCCTGAACCCAACATTAAACCCAAACAAATATGAGGGCTAGGTACATCACATGGTTCTAACACAATATATAGGACATGACCTAAACCATAACTCATGTTATAGTTTGGGCATATGCTTGGACCTACCAAAATACCAAATGACCCATCTTGATGTTGATATCTATCCATGACTCGTGTATCAACATATAAGTCTTTACATGAAAATAGCAAATCATAATTCAAATCCATGCATAAATATATGTCAAGCGTGAATCATTAGTTGTAGAATTTTTCTACCAATGATTATCCTAGGGTTATGAACATGAAACTAGATAATGATATTCTAAAATAGAGGACTCTCCTCAATTAATTATATTCACGTTGTTCCCTTCTAAGGTTGCACCATGCCCGACATAATTGATGTGTGATGTAGACCTATTTTAGGGCTCCATCCTGTGCCAATTTGTACTTAAGTTGCATCTAAATATGTTAGATTATAAGTCTTTTTCCCTAATATGGTTATCATTGCAAATATGCTTATGGATATTCTTTGCACTATTTTTTAGGTACTTGAACCATGATTAGATGGAAGAGAGAGAAATAAGGAGTTCTAGGGTTCCCCCACTGATGGAGGGACCCAAAGAAGGCCCCAAAGTCTCCCTCAACTTACCTCCAATGGTCAAAATCGTCCCCAAGCAAAGACATCCAAGAATGACGAAGATTGAAGTGTAATTAAGTGAGGCCAACCTCACCACGGCCATGGGAACTATGCCAAGGTCGTGCCTTTTTAGCAATATGACACCAAGTTCAATAGGGAAATCCCACATAATCCCACGGTCGTGGCCCTTTTCCATGACCGTGGCCATTGAATACACCACGGTCGTGGCCATCAGCACGGTCGTGGTCAGTAGAAGAGAAAACGGTCGTGGCACCCGGCCACGGTCGTGGGAATTAATTGCCAAAAGTTCAACTTGCAACAGGGTCCAGAATGCCACGACCGTGGCCACCTTCCACGGCCGTGGCCGAAGAAGCTCAAGACGACCGTGGCCACCTTCCACGACCATGGCCGAAGAAGCTCAAGACGAACATGGTGATTCCCCACAGTCACCTTCTCCTCCTCCAAAATGGTCATGTTACCCAACACGACCGTGGTGCCCCTAACCCACCATGACCGTGGCATCCCGCCATGGTCGTGGCTACCACCATACTTGACCTTTTTCCAAATTCCTTCACACCACGACTGTTTCACCACTCCACGACCGTCCTCCACCACTGTCACCACGGTCGTGGCACACCACCACGGCTGTGGTGGTCCACCAACCCTACCCTACTTTTTACTGCTTTTCATAAACTGCCCCTACTTACCCTAGTGCTTCCACCACCACCTATATATACATGGATGGCGGCCATAGCACAAGGTTAGACGCCCCTACAGCTGCTCCAAGCTCTATTCTCCACCCTTGAGATCTTTATACAATCCCCTTGCATTTTGGCTCACCATCCACCATTTCCATCCTCATTCCAACATGGAAACCTAGTTCCTTAGGTTTTCATCCATAATCCCCCACCATTTCATGCACCCCTGCACCCTGGGAATAGGGAGGACATGTACAGCAAGCTTGGAGGTTAAGAAGGAGGCTTCTACATCAATCTTCATGGAGTCCCTACTTCTTCTACCCCTTTCTTTTCTTGTTTTCTTGATCATGTCTAGCTAAGCCCCTTGTGGTGGGCTGTTTGGGATTTAAATGTAATTGTGATACCATGTTGGGGGATAATTTCTTATAATGAACTTAATTAATATTTATGATGATTAATTCTTTCTTCTATCTCTTTTCCTATCTTATTGCATGTGGTTTGTGCTTCTTGTATGAATCTCTTGTTTTGAGGTTTTTGATGATAGTTTCTAGGAGGAATTGGGGTGTATGTGGCAATCTTAGGAATGGCTCCTAGGTCCAATTAGTGGATCCCTGGCTAGCCCCCTTTGTTCCTACATACACATTCCTCCTCCTACAAATGAGTGTGAGATCTAAGTAGCTAGTGTAAGTGAGATTGATGTAATTGTCTAGGGTCTTCTAAAGGCTAGACTGGCTAGTGGCATGAGGTTAAATACCCTCATCTCTACTCCCATCTCTACCCTCAACCCTCAATTACTCACTATCACTTACCCTAGAAACCTAGATTTGGTTAATCTCATTAGAATTACACCTAACCCTAGTCTTCTACTAGTAGTATAGGGTATGTTCTAATGGCATTGACCTTATTGTTTGGTTTGGTAATCTAGATTTCAAATGAGAACCATGCATGTTTAATGATCTTCCCCCAAATAATATCAAAGTTACATTCCACAAACAGCCCACCCACCTTAATCACCTTGCTTAAAACCCTAATTGCTTAGTTTTCTTGTTCATGCTAGTCTAGTTTAGTCGCTTTTGCTTAATCTAGTTAATTGCTTAGTTTTTTTCTTTAGTGTTAACTTAGGCTCTTGCTCTTGCTAGTGGTTAGTTTAGTTCTTAATTGCTTCTTGCCTTGCTAGAGTAGCGTAGCTCTTCTTGCTCTTGCTTAGTTAGTTTGTTAACTTAGTTTACTAATTTGCTTGCTCTTCCATAACTTAGTTTCCATCTTGCATTTCTTACTTGCTCATTAGCGTAATCAAACAATCAAACCTTTTAAAACCCTAAAACCCTAAGCTCCGCAAAAGGAACAAAGCCCGCTCTGTCTAACTCTAGTACCCCCTCTATCTCTGTGGTTCGACCCCTTATCTTGCCAATCACCTATACTACAACAGTACCCCGTACGCTTGTGGGCGACCTATTTTAGTCTTAATGATCGAATCGGTTAGGGATAACATAAATTTCTAAAGCATAAGATCCCATATCATGTGCGCTCTGACCTCATGGGGTGTAAAAGCACCACTAGCGGGGACGCACCAAGCTTTCTGGCACCGTTGCCGGGGATAGAGGCGCTCGGCCTAGTTACATAGTGTAGCTTAGCCCTTCCTTTTTCCCTCACCATTGCTATTATTTATTCTTTGTGTTACTTTTGCATCTTGGTTTGCTAACTTTCCCTCTTTTGTTTGGTTGTTCCTTGTGCATGTGACAAGCAACCCTTTGGAGTCAAGATGGTGGATCGAGATGCGCAAGCCCCTTCAATCCCTCAACCGCCCTACATGATGAAGATGTTGGAAGACATGTTGTATCTCATGCAGATTCATGTGGGAGGTTCTTCTCATCATTCTTCTAACTCCATGGTGGCTCTTTGTGGATACATAGTTCTACAATCCTATGTCATTCAAAACAACCAAAGCCCCTTGTCAAGCTCATGCACTTTAGAATGTAGAAATGGTCCAAACTTCTCATGGGAACCACAAGAAGACCGTGAGCCAAGAGAAAGCTCCATGTTTGAAGAAGAAGTTCTTGCAAGATTGATAAGCCTTGATGAAGTGAAGAGAGAGGTGTCCTTTCAAGGACAAACCATTGATCACTAGAGAAAAGGTTGGATGAGATTTCCCTTTCACTTGCCCTTTGTGAGTTGGGAAGATCCTTTTCCCAAACCATAGCCAACCCAAACAATGCAAATAGTTATATGGGATCCCCTCAAGTTATCTATGATCCACCACCTACTCAACCTTTGTATAACTTCCAACACACCTCACAACCACCATCACAACATCAATCACAAGAACCACCCCCATACCACCCACCTCCACAACAACCATGCTACATCCTTCACAAACCTAATCCGCCACTACCACCAACACCACCACAACCATCACTTGCTCTTCTTCCTCCCCATGAGCAAGTGGATACAATTTCAATCTTGAGGTGTGACAAGGTTATAGAGGATCTCAACAAGGGAGGGAAGCAATTAGGTGAAGATCATGATGGAGAACCCCTGCCGCAAAGTCCTTGTGAGAGTGCTAAGTGCACCAAAATTTTTGCAGTCGTGGCAGATTTTGAGAAGATAATATCTTGTGTCCCATATTCCTTTGATATGACACCACCAACTTCTCCCATTGCTGATCCAAGACATCCCAATGTGAGATTTTTAGGATTGGAAGTGTCCAACAGGATGGAAACCCCTCTTTTTATGCCTATCAAGACCCATTCCTCAAGGGAAGGCAAAACTGTGCATTGAAAAGTTCGAAGGTCTTAAGATTCACTAAGGCAAACACCTCATTGCTTGCCATCATTAAGAAAATTCCAACTTATGTAAGGTTACATAAGGGTGTTTTCACCTTCAAGAATAAGATGAGAGGGAAGATGCCTAAGGAGTCCATCTTAAATGAGCTAAAATGTTTTATTGATGAGGATTCTTACTTTGGGACCTATGATGATGACCCCGGAGGTGAGACAAATGAAGAAAGACACTTGAGAAACTCACATAACCCTTGGGAGACAATGAAGGCATTTGAGAGGATTGTGTATGATGAGGAAGAAAACATTTTGCCTTTGGACAATGGTTGATTGATGAAAAAGAGTAACAAGCCCGACTGAAGGCTAAAAATTTAGCACTAGTGGGAGGCAACCCACATTGTTTGAGATTCTCGAACCTTGCTTTTTGATACTTTTGTTTTTCTTTACACAAACACACACGCACACTTGTGCTTGATAGTTTTCTTTTGAGTTTTGATGCTATGGCAGGTGATAGATAAGAAAGAGAGAGAGTATAGAAGTTAATCATGGTCGTTTAGTCAGATATGTGGCCAAAGAACAAATAAAATTGAAGTGCAAGTTTCGAAGTTAAAAAACTGAGGAGACAACCCCAACACGGTCGTGGAGCTCGACCACGACCGTGGTGTATGTGGCCAAACACAACCGTGGCCAATGGCCACGGCCGTGGGAATTATTGCATCAAAGTGGCCAAAGTTACAGGGTTTTTTTGAAGTTTGGCCACGACCGTGGCAAACCGTCATGGATGTGTTGAAGAAGCTTGGCCACGACCATTGTCGCTCACCACGGTCGTGGGAATTTATGCATCTGATTGGCCAAAGTTACAGGTTCTTTGCAAGAATTGCCACGATCGTGGGCTTCAGCCACGACCGTGTTGAAGAGAAATGACCACGACCGTGGCTCCCTGCCACGGCCGTGGCAATGTTAGCTTGAGGAGTTCTCCATCTAAAACATGACCGTGGCACCCACCACGGCCGTGCTACCCAACCCTTTCCACGACTGTGGCTGAGCCTGGTTCAGCCAAAAAGAATACATCTTTTAAACATCTAAACCCGACCCCCCTCGTCATTCTATCATCTCCCCCCTCTAGAAAACGATCGTGGTGGTGGAAGACGACCCCGTGGTCCTCCAATCTCCACCTCCAACCACCAAAAACAACCCTGTTTGACCTCCAATCAACACCAAATCGATCCCCAACCATCCCTCTACCATTTGCACCGCCTATTCTCTCCCAATCGCATCTCCATCTCCTCATCCATCTCCAATCTGCCCAACAGCCCCCCTCCACAAAACCTCCACATAAACCCTTCATTTTTTCCCAAATCAATAACCAATCACATTTCCACCATCCATACATCACTATCCTTCCATTCCACCCACAAAACCACATCCATACCACTCTCCACATAAAAATCCAAAAATCACCTCACCTCCACCATGAAAAAGATTGGAAAGGCCATAACTAAGGGAACCAACATCCTCACCGGAGGGAGGCAGCGTTCCAAAAATGCCTCCTCCGATGTATCTATGTCATCCCACACACCTTCACCTACCACCTCCGCCCACCATTCCCTCCGCCGTTCGCAATCGGTGAGCGGATCACACTCCCGCTCATCTGATGGCCACCACATCACCGATGCCACCTACGAGGGTGAAGATGGTGAAGACGAGGAATCAATGGGGGTCGATTTGGACCACCTTATTGATGAGATCGAGTCGGCGGCCGCAAAAAGAAGCCAGAGATCTAAAGCAGCACCGTCCTCATCCAGGCTCCGGCCAAAGCCTACACCAGCCCGCCACTCAACGTCTCAGGTGACGGTGAGGCGTGGTGTGCAGTTGCAACCCTCACGACAACTACAACAAGATGAGGAGAAATCGGCCCACTGGTATAACTTGGATACTAGTTCGGGGTCTCAGTCCTACATGATGGAGGAAGGCGATGGTGACAGCGAGGAGGATGAGGTAGAGCTTGAGCATGAAGGAGATGATGTTCTCACACAGCTGGAGGCGGATAGAGAAAAATCCTTGGGAAAGGCACTGATAGGAGTGTCCTATGGTAGAGGACACATGCAAAAGAAGATTGATCTTATGTACCCCGAGGGCATGACAAGGCGAGTCGTCGCCACAAAGTACAGGTCTCAGAAAGTGATTGATGATCTAGGGATCAAGGAGGCAGTGGAAGAAAACTTAAAGAGAATAGGGTTGTAGGATATCCTTTTCACACCCCAACCAACCTGCGTCACCTTGACCCGAGAATTCTTCGCCACTCTCGAAAGGACGAAAGTGCGAGATTGTGACGCAATCAAGTTTGCCATAATGGGCAATGTGCACACCCTCACATCCACTGAGCAGAATGGGATATTCGTTGCAAGTCCTGAAGAAGTCGTGAAAATGGATGACGGCTTGTTAGAGAGGGAGGAAGATCTGGATTATGCCTATTTCTGGAAGTCAATCATAGGCAGCGGTGTGTACGATGCAGGAAGATCAAAAACAGCCGCCATAAGCAACCCGATGATTCACTATGTGCAGAAAGTCTTAGAAAACACAATTGTGGGGAGGTATGATAATCAAGGCTCCATTTCACAAAAAGATATGTTTGTCTTGATAATGATGCACCTCAAGAAATACCTAGACCTTGGCATTCTATTGATTTACCATATGAAGTCCATACCCTACAAGAGCTCAAAACCATTTGTTATGGGGGGGTTGTGACTTCAATTGTACTAGTGTTAGGGTATGATCTCTCAGGGTTACAAGACGAAATTGAGGTAGAATTTGTTGACCTCAATTACCTGGTCCGCTCGCACACTATTAAGGTGAAGGACAAAAAGATGATGCATCTTACTACTAGTGTGTCGGACCTCGAGCTTGAGCTGCCATACCACGCGGCGCCTCTTCTATCCGCGTTGGGAGTTCTCTTTAGATTGAAAGAAAAACTTTTGAAATGGCAGCAAGAACACCCAAGAGAGACATATACAAGGGGAGCCACTGTCGTACATGAAGACATCGCTGAATCTAATGTGCAAGGGAAGGAGCAAGAAGATGCAGAACAAAGGCAGCCCCAAAGAACAAGAACGAGGGATGAGGGGACATCCCAGCTGTAGCCACCCTCAAGGAACGCCTATGACATGGCAACCATCCAGGCACACCTTGAGAGTATTCAGAAGACCCAAGGTGACATGCAGCTTATCCAGCAGTACATGTGGCAGGATCAACAATAGATGACCATCAGATCAGCCACTTGTATCACTACAACCATGCCCAAACAGCACGAAACCCCGAATGGGGTGCAGATTTTTGGGGTGGTTTGGCTGGATATCCAGAGACGTACCCTCCACCCCAGGATGACTACTGGGGGAACTACTACCAGCATCCTCCATCAGGCTCATCTCCGTCCTCAGCTCCTTCTCCAGATCCTCCGCAGATGCCAGACCAGCCATCGCAGCCATGACACTTCCCCTATCTCCCCTAAGCTATAGTTTCATGCTGAGGACAACATGATTCTAAAGTTTGGGGTGGGTAGGGCGGTATGCACCACTCTGTCTCTCATTTTTTCATTTTGTTATCACCTCTATCATCGAGTTTAGTTTTATTGTTATTATTCTTTTCATTGCATCTTTGCATGGCATGTAGTTGACTTCTTGCATTTTTGTGTATTTTTTCAAAATTATTTCTTTTCCATACCATACATTGCATCTTCATGTAGTTTTTGTAGTTTCTTGTGCTTTTTAAGTAGGATTTGCTGATTTATGCTTTAAATTCCCCTAAAGTAGGTTTAGATGTGATTTAGTGCAAATTGGCACCATTTTGGCCAATTTTGCCCAAATTTGAGATTTCTTGTCTAAAAAGTATGTTTTGACCCAATCTCTACTGTTTTGAGTAAAAATGATGACCTTTGACTAGTGCAAGTGAAATGTCATGCTTTATTGCTAAGTGGTATCAATGTTTGACTTTTTACATGTGCATCACCTCTCTTGTGATTGTGATTGATTTGGTTGAATTGTGAACTTGAGCAAGCTTTGAACGCTTAGTGTTTGTGGAATCACTTGTTTCATATATCAATTTCATCTTATTCATTCATGTGGTGTGATATCTAGGATGAAGTATTGGATTAACTTTCATGCAGGATGTCTTATGTGGAAAATCATACCAATAACCCCTCTTTGGCCCGATTCTTCTTCCACCATCTTCATACCCCTCTGCCTCATAAAAAGATTCCCTAGTGCACATAATTAGCCTTGAACACCTCCAAAAGTTTGGGGTGGCCATATCTTTATCTCCCCGCTTCACTCTATCCACCATTTTCCCTATCTACACCAAGGGTAAGAAATAAAAGAAGAGAAAAAGAAAAGCAAAAACAAAATAAGAGGATGCTCCTGTTTAAGAGCATTCAAATAAAGAAAAGATGAGTGTGTAAAAACACTCCAAAAATCTTACCGCAACCCTTTCTTCCACTTTCATACCCATTGAGCTAAGAAGCATCAAACTTAGCTCATTTTGCCTTTTTCCGCAGCCACGTGGGTCATCTGGTATGATTTGAAATATAAGACTGAATGCATGAATGTGAAACAACACTCCTAGTCATCCTTGATTAACACTATCATGAAACAGTTTACCCGAAACTTTATGGAAGAAGTACGGATAACTTGTGTATTCTACGTGTTATATGTGAAGTTCATGTGCTTTGTGCTCTTTTCATGATTGGATTGTGAAAGTAGGAGAGGAGATAGGTGAAATGCATGCACTCAGTCATCTTTGATCCCACTAAGAAATAATCAACTTTTACATTGCATATGTCATTTCTTTTTGTGGAAGTTTTGTAGAGAGATTGAGTTGGAGCATACTTGAGGATAAGTATGTTTTAAGTTTGGGGTGGTGATGTAGCCCTATTTTAGGGCTCCATCATGTGCCATTTTGTACTTAAGTTTCATCTAAACATGTTAGATTACAAGTCTTATTCCCTAATATGGTTATCATTGCAAATATGCTTATGGATGTTCTTTGCACTATTTTTCATGTACTTGAACCATGCTTAGATGGAAGAGAGAGAAATAAGGAGTTCTAGGGTTCCCCCACTCATGGAGGGACCCAAAGAAGGCCCCAAAGTCTCCCTCAACCTACCTCTAATGGTCAAGAATCATCCCCAAGCAAAGACATCCAAGAATGACGAAGATTGAAGTGTAATTAAGTGAGGCCAACCTCACCATGACTTTGGGCACTATGCCACGGTCGTGCCTTTTTTAGCAATATGACACCAAGTTCAATAGGGAAATCCCACAGAATCCCACGACCGTGGCCCTTTTCCATGGTCGTGGCCATTGAAGACACCACGGCTGTGGCCATCAGCACGGTCGTGGTCAGTAGAAGAGAAAACAATTGTGGCACCCTACCACGGTCGTGGGAATTAATTGCCAAAAGTTTAACTTGCAATAGGGTTTTTCCCTAGAACGCCATGATTGTAGCCACCTGCCACGACCGTGGCCGAAGAAGCTCAAGACGACCGTGGTGATTCCGTACGGTCACCTCTTCCTCCTCCAAAATAGTCGTGTTACCCAACACGGCCGTGGTGCCCCTAACCCACCATGACTGTGGCATCCCACCACGGCCGTGGAAACCACCATACTTGACCTTTTTCCAAATTCCTTCACACCACGACCATTTCACCACTCCACGACCGTCCTCCACCAGCCTCACCACAGTCGTGGCACACCACCATGGCCGTGGTGGTCCACCAACCGTACCCTACTTTTCACTACTTTTCCTAAACTGCCCCTACTTACCCTAGTGCTTCCACCACCACCTATATATACATGGGTGGCAGCCATAGCACTAGGTTAGATGCCCGTACAGCTGCTCCAAGCTCTATTCTCCACCCTTGAGCTCTTTGTGCAATCCCCTTGCATTTTGGCTTACCATCCACCATTTCCATTCTCATTCTACCATGGAAACCTAGTTCCCTAGGTTTTCATCCATAATCCCCCACCATTTCATGCACCCTTGGAGGAGGGAGGACGTCTAAAGCAAGCTTGGAGGTGAAGAAGGAGGCTTATACATCAATCTTCATGGAGTCCCTACTTCTTCTACCCCTTTCCTTTCTTGTTTTCTTGATCATGTCTAGCTAAGCCCCTTGTGATGGGCTGTTTGGGATTTAAATGTAACTATGATACCATGTTGGGGGATAATTTCTTGTAATGAACTTAATTCATATCTATGATGATTACTTCTTACTTCTATCTCTTTCCCTATCTTATTGCATGTGGTTTGTGCTTCTTATATGAATTGCTTGTTTTGAGGTTTTTGATAACACTTAGTTTCTAGGAGGAATTGGGGTGTATGTGGCAATCTTAGGAATGGCTCCTAGGTCTAATTAGTGGATACCTATCTAGCCCCCTTTGTTCCTACATACACATCCCTCCTCCTACAAATGAGTGTGAGATCTAAGTAGCTAGTATAAGTGAGATTGATGTAATTGTCTAGGGTCTTCTAAAGGCTAGAGTGGCTAGTGGCATGCGGTTAAATACCCTCATCTCTACTCCCATCTCTACCCTCAACCATCAATTACACACTATCACTTACCCTAGAAACCTATATTTGGTTAATCTCATTAGAATTACACCTAACCCTAGTCTTCTACTAGTAGTATAGGGTATGTTCTAATGGCATTGACCTTATTGTTTGGTTTGGTAATCTAGATTTCAAATGAGAACCATGCATGTTTAATGATCTTCCCCCAACTAATATCAAAGTTACATTCCCTAAACAGCCCGCCCACCTTAATCACCTTTCTTAAAACCCTAATTGCTTAGTTTGCTTGTTCATGCTAGTCTAGTTTAGTCGCTTTTGCTTAATCTAGTTAATTGCTTAGTTTTTATCTTTATTGTTAACTTAGGCTCTTGCTCTTGCTAGTGGTTATTTTAGTTCTTAATTGCTTCTTGCCTTGCTAGAGTAGCATAGCTCTTCTTGCTCTCGCTTAGTTAGTTTGTTAACTTAGTTTACTAATTTTCTTTCTCTTCCATAACTTAGTTTCCATCTTGCATTTCTTACTTACTCATTAGTGTAATCAAACAATCAAACCTTTTAAAACCCTAAGCTCCGCAAAAGGAACAAAGCCCACTCAGTCTAACTCTAGTGCCCCCTCTATCTCTGTGGTTCGACCCCTTATCTTTCCAATCACCTATACTACAACAGTACCCCGTAAGCTTGTGGGCAACCTATTTTAGTCTTAGTGATCAACTCGGTTAGGGATAACATAAATTTCGAAAGCATAAGATCCCATATCCCGTGCTCTCTGACCTCGTGTGGTGTAAAAGCACCACTAGCGGGGACACACCAATGTGACCCTCTTTAACCCTGAGAGTTATGAACTAAGGACCGATTCCAATCCCTTTCTCCCCTATATGATGATATATTATAGAGTGGAAGTTAAGTCATCCCACAACCCTACAATTGTTCCATAGTGGCTCGAATACTCATGCCCCCAAATCTTAGCCTTGTTTTCACCTCATTGCTAAAACTGCTCCTGAGTGCACTTCTTCTACCACCATTATGATTTTGGGTTTTCCTCCATGATTCCTTCTATTGAAAGATGCCTCAACCATTTATTTTATATAAACTCTACTATCCTATATGGAACCTAACAAGCCCTTCCATTTTTCCTTTTTCTCTCATGTACTATGCTCCAACAAACTTCACCATTGTAGGCCTACTTGACTACTTCCACGTGCATTCCTTCCTAAGAGGGACATATCCTTTCTTTGAGGTAACTCACCAAGGCTTATGGGACCACTAGTTGGTTACAAGATCCCTCTCTTCCTTTTATATCATCATATCTCCCTTGTTGTATCTTATTGCAAAATGCTAATTTGGCACCATGCATTGTCAACTGGAATAAATGGACCAACAAATATTCTCCCCATGTATTGGAGTCAGTATATGATGTGCTTGGTTTTATAGGATTGTCATCATGTATTTCCCTTGTATTCAAACTTCCATAAATTTTATAGGTAGGAATATATCCTTCCTATTTTTATAAAATCCTAATATCCACCGAAAATGGTAGAAAATTATCTAAAAGTGGGAAGTATACAAAAATATAGTTTTTTTATAAGAAAAGACTATTATTAAAAAATTACCAAACAGTATATAGTGAGACAATTAGGTTTTTTTATCCAATGATAAAGTAAGCATAAAAATAGAAATTATCATGATTTTGTTTGAAAATATAGTACTGGTTGTTATAATTGAAAACCAACTATTGTTTTTATTGTGAAAATGGTTATTTTGGTGTATTATTTATAGAAACATGGATATAGTTGAAAATCAAACCATATTAGAGACTACTAATTAATGATCAAACTAGATCATTTAGATTGTGTTACAAACCTGCAAATAACTCATATAACTTTTTGTAATCTTATGATTGTGACCTAGGGGAAAAAACAAAATAAAGGCATAATCATCCATACCTAACATGGGTCACTCATATTATCGATGATATACCCAAATAATATCATGTGTTAAATATAGGGTAATTTTTTGTTTTCATATCATCAATTCATTGTTCAATATTTCTTTATCACAAAATCAATTACTCTTTACCTCATGTTGAACAATATATGATATTATGTAGTGTATAGTAATATTGAGGCTTTAATTAAAATATGATATAAGATATTGTTTCCCTATATAAACCATTTTTTAATTATTATAATTATATAATTGAACATGACACTAGGCCTTCAAATGGTATCCTCTTTATATATATATATATATATATATATATATATATATATATATATATATATATATATATATATATATATATATATATATGTTTCTAAACATGACATAAGAATGATATTTTTTATGCAACATGTCTATAGGCACATAATACTTTGATAGTATATGTGCAAATTAATTTTAAATATTAACCCGTACCTAGGTATTAGCATCCAAACTACATTTATAATATTTACTCTCTAATAAAAGTTTTTTTAATTAAGAGTGGGCATGCATTGATCAATTTTAAGCATGTTATAATCAATGGGTTATAATCAGTGGTGATGAAATCCCTCTAGCATAGTACTTTGTAGAATCAATGGATCCAACCATGGAGTGACCACCTATGCTACTCTTCAAGCACCTATGAGATTGGCGTGCACTACGCGTACACCCTCTGACTAGTCCTTACAAGCCCAAAACTATCCTTTATTTGAAGGCAGTGGGTATCTCCAAACAACAGTTACTCATTCTAAGCCCAAAGGATTCAAGTCAACCATCAACAATCTAGCATGGATCACTTCGATACATAAAAAATGAGTGCTCTACATCAAAATGCTATTGGGATCTTATTCCTCACCCTTTTAGGACGAATGTTGTTGGATCCTAATGGGTTTATCAGACCGAGTATCTATAAAATGATGTTATTGAGCACCTTAAAGCTCATTTAGTGTTTCAAGCATATACCAAACTCCCAAGATTTAACTTCAATAATTGGTATATTCCTTTTGTAAAAGCATTCACTAATCACACAGTTCTCTCTCTAGATTTTATGCTTATATGGCCACTTCACCAGCTTTATGTTTACAATGCTTTCTTAAACGATAGTCTTGAAAAATTCATGTACATGAAGCAACCTCATGGCCATATAGATTCCCACTTTTTGAATCATGTATCATGCCTTCTTACAACACTCTATGGACTCAAGGAACCACCCTGAGTCTGGTTGCAAAGATTTGATACATAGTTAATTTATTTTTGTCTTTCATTGCATTCACGTAGATACTTCCTTATTTGGTTTGGCCCAGGGTCTAGCTTGCTATATTTTTTAGCATAGGTTGATGAAGTTATTTTCACATGAAATAATCTTTACATTCATTCAAAGTTCTTTATTTAACAGACATATTCTAAATTTTCAATCAAAGACATTGGGCACTTAATTTGTTTATTTTATCTTGTAGCGACCAATACTACTTATGGTATTTTCTTGGGATAAGTCAAATATGCTCGGTATATTCTCAAACATTCACACATGTTGGAATCCCTTGGCTGTCTGGTTTGCGTTGCTTCATGATAGTAGTCATCCTTTCTTAGATCTCACCTTGTATCACTCTCTAGTTGAGGTTCTAAAGTAGTTGACCGACACTTAATTAGATCTTTCCAATGTAGTGACTCTAGTTAGTCAACTTCTTCGAGCTTTCACTAAGAACCATTTTCTGGTGGTACAACACATTCTTCGTTATGTTAGAAAAACAGTCGACTTAGACTTGATGATAATTATATGGTCCTCTTCTACATCTACCATTCTTGACTATCCGTTACTGATCAGGCACAATGTAACGACACTCGTAAGCCCACCTCTGGGTTGTGATTCCCTATTCCTGTTTTACTGTTTCCGAAAATTTGAACCACATGTTTATCTCAAAGACCCACCTCTAAAAAATTCAGTGAGGGGTTTCTAAGAGTAATTGTAACATGACCTAAAAAGTGAACCCGGAACAGTGAATTTGGACCCCCTCTGGGTATGCAATTTTTGTAGGTGAGAATATTGTCTCTTGGAGTGCTAACAAGCAACCAATTTAGCATTATATAGTTGTGAATATGAAAACCAGACACTAGCAAAAGTTGTTGCTAAACTTAATTGGTTCAGTCACCTCCTGCATGATCTATGGGCTCTTCCATCTAAAGCATGGTTCTTCTTTATCACGAGAAAAGTACTATTTTCTGAACCTAGAATCCAGTTGTACACAAAAGATAAAACACTTTGATAATGACTACATTTACGTGCGTGGACTAGTTTCTGTTGGCACACTCCTAGTATAACTAGTAATTGCACGTGCTATGTACGTGATGATTAAGTGGCATGTAATTCTTGATGAATTTCATATTGTCCAAATTGTTATAATTATGTAAACACAAATATATTAGAAAATTAAGAATAGCAAGTAACATCCCTATAAGAATGTGAAAACCTAATTTTTTATACTTATTTTCTCCGTTATCATTTCTTTATATACCGTTTTATCTATTTCTTGACATATTTTATGTTATATTTTTTAATGTGGAAATGAAGATTTCCACATTTGGCATTCATGAACCATTTTATAATTTGAAAATGAAAGATATAACATTTGCAATTTGCCTTAGTTTTCATTTTTGTCTCAACAAAGAATTTAATAATATGAAATCTTCAGTTCTGTTACTTACCTAGTTTCCCAAATAGAAAAGGCTAGTATCTCTAAAATATTGATGAACAAGTAGTAGTGTCTTATATCAAGTTTTAATAAGTAGATATTTATTGATGTAAAAAATTGAACCATTTGCAATGATAATGAACCATGTCTAACATACATTTAAGTTCATTAACACACCCAACAGAAGAAGATTTTGTCTTGTTTTACTATTAGTGCATAGATAAAAAATGTACATTAGGGATTAGGTCTTTGATATTAAAGCTTCCATACATAACAAGAACTCAAGTTAGTTGAATAAGGAAAACTTATGAACTTATATGATCTAATATAGTGCAATATTTAAATAACCAAAAATAATAATGAGGTTTCATATTAAGAAGTACCACAATCTTAGCTATTTTTTGAAGTAAGTTTATCTTGTAGACTTAGTATTATGACTATATGTTAATTATTTAATGTATAAATGGACTGGTTCTTGATGTGGGTTGTACTCATTCAAAAATAAAAACTCCAGAGGATAAAGGGATATATCTACTGAAAGGCTATACAACTATATCAATAAAAATGATGAGTAAGTGGTTGAAAGTATCGGCCTCCCATGCCTACCATGGGGTCTAATACATTGCTTCTAGATCCAAATACCAAACATGAACATCATCTCTTTCTATGAAGTAAGACACATTGAACACATCCATTTTTGATATATGTGTGCCTCACGTGAAGAAGAACCTAGAGAGTTAAATATAATTGCAACAATGAAGGTTTGATTTGTTGTGATAGCACGCTCCTCAAGGGAAGACATAAGCCAAGAAAGTGTGTCACTATGAGACCCACATATGGTATGAGGAACACCTAATATTTTTCCATATTTCATGCCCCTTTCAGCTATTAAGAGGTACCCACCATTTTTGTGCCTTCAGTATCACTCTTTGGTTCACAACCCATGAATAAATTTTGTTCTGTTGAGCACACCAACCAAGATGGAATCCATTCATGATCTGTTAGTCGTAATAGGGTACAAACCGCGGTGTAAGCCGTTAACATTAAAGCTTTTACTAGAGATACGCTGAGCCGTGCAGAGAGCATTGTCCTTAAGAGTATTTTTGTGGTACTCGACAGCGAGTGCATGTGCGATAGTCTTACGTGCGGCTACTCTCCCAGGACCCAACAGCTTTTTCCGACGTGAAGCGTGGATACGCAGTCACGACAATGAGCGAAAGGCAACCAATCATCCTTCCAGTAGACAGACTGAAGGCAGAGAAGCGAGGAAGAAGAGAATGAGATAATTGTTTTTTTTCAACCGTTTCGAATGATAGCTAAGGACAAAGTATAAGTAACAACAAAAAGGCACGTGAAGAGTTGTGTTGCGGTTGCAAACCGGGCCACCGTTTGGAAGCATCTAAATGAAGAGGTGCGACAAAAAAAAATATTTGGTTCAGTGAACTGAAGAGCAAAACTAAGCCGGGGCCGCACCCGCACAAGGGGCTCCGGGAGGCCGGATTTGCACCCTCCCTACGTGCGGGATGCGACGTGCGCCGATGTGCCCGATTAAAGGGTTTCCGGACTGGACCGCCCAAACCCATTTGAGCTGCCCCACCATGCGCGTGTGAAGCCCACATCCTATTTTATTCCTCAAATATTAAATGGACTAGCAGCCATGTATGAATAGGAGGGAAGTCTCCAAAGAAAGCAATGTGGGACTAAAGGCTTTTGCTTTAAAATACAGCAGCAACCACAACAATCCCCCACTATTTCAAAAGAAAACCAAACTAAAAATTGAGTTGACCACTGGAAGAACTTAAACAAATAGCATGTATAAGCTTTGGTAGAACTGAGTTCTTTGAACTAAAGTATAGAGTAGATGTACGCAATCTGTAGAAGATTGGTGGAACTATATTCTTGAACCAATTCCTCCCTTGTCAAATTAGAGATACATTACTCACATGATATTCATAAAATCAAATACCTTTCTTATGGATTGGCGCCTTTAGGCCATGCACCTACTGGGAAAATTCATGAATGCTCTAGAGATCTACCTAAATCTCAACAGGAGCGGCCCCACTCCACACTCATATAGTTGGACTTTCATCAATCATATATTGCAGTATATACACCACCATTAATGCCTATGAAATCCATTAAGAAATATATTCAACTGAATCATTGCAAATTATTGTTTACGTCATAAGAATGAGATACATTTATTACAACACATTGAGTCATCCAGTGACTTCATTTTTCCCATTGAACCTTCTTCCCGGGATCACCGTTCATGAAGGTTGGGTATCCATCACTTTGACATCTGGTATGGGCATAATCCCATTCTCCTCGATGTATCTCTCACTAGTCTTTGACTTAATGGCTTTGTCATAGGATCAGCCAAATTTAATTCTGACTTTACATAATCCATAGATATTATGCTATCATATACAAGTTGCCTCAAAATATTGTGACGTACATCAATATGTCTACTCTTCCCATTGTAAACTTTGTTTTTAGCCCTTGCTATGGCAGCTAGATTATCACAGTGTATAAACACAGGTGGAGAAGGTTTCTCCCAAATGAGAAAATCCATTAGAACATGTCTTAGCCATTCGACTTTAGTTCCAGCCTTTTCTAAGACAATAAACTCAGATTCTATAGTGGAACGAGCTATACAAGTTTGCTTGGAAGATTTCCAAGACACATCACCTCCACCCATAGTGAAGATGTAACCACTTGTAGATTTCAATTCATCTGAATCAGAAATCCAATTGGCATTACAATATCTTTCTAGCACAATTGGAGATCCACAAAAAATCAATCCATGATTAATTATGCCTTTAAGGTATCTTAAAACCCTATGTAAAGCATCCCAATGATCCTTATTAGGATTTTAGGTATATCTACTTAATCTCCCCACTGCATATTCTAGATCCGGACGAGTTCAATTCATTAAGTACATTAGGCTTCCAATTACTTGTACATATTTGACTTGTTGAACATTAGTACTTTTATTTTTCTTAAGATTGCAATTAGAATTAAAAGGTGTACTTACTGGTTTATAATCAAAAATTGAAAACCTTTTGAGTATTTTCTCAACATATTGTTCTTGGGATAGCATGATGCAATCATCATTTTTAAGGAGTTTAATTCCTAAAATTACATCTGCCTCACCCATAACTTTCATGTCAAAATTAGAAGTCAAGAAGCCTTTTGTACTATTTATAATATCAATATTAGTGCCAAAAATAAGCATGTCATCTACATAGAGACATATAATTACAAAATCTTGGTTATCGACTTTAGAATATATACATTTATCTCCTTCATTTATATGGAATCCATATGATACAATTACCTTATCAAATTTCGCATGCCACTGTTTAGGTTCTTATTTAAAGCCATAGAGAGATTTGATTAGTCTACATACCATATGTTCTTTTCCCGAAAATACATAACCTTCGGGTTGATCCGTATAAATTTCTTCATCTAAATCTCCATTCAAGAAAGAAGTTTTAACATCCATTTGATGTATAATTAATTTCTTAATAGATGCCAAAGCAAATAAAATCCCGATTGAAGAGATTCAAGTTACAGGAGAAAAAGTATCAAAATAGTCAATATCCTTTTGTTGTTTATATCCTTTGGCAACCAAACGAGCTTTGTATTTATCTACAGTCCCATCTATTTTCAATTTTCTTTTAAATATCCATTTACATCCTATGGGTTTAATACCTGGTGGAAGTTCCACTAGTTCCCATGTATTATTAGATAATATAGATTCAATATCACTATTAATTGCTTCCTTCCATAAAGATGAATCAGTCGAACTAATAGCATCATTGTAAGATTGAGGGTCATTATCCACTATAAAGGAATAGAAATCATCACCAAGATTCTTTTTCTTTCTCATCCTAGTGGATCTTCTACGTTCTATATCATCACGTTCTAAAACATCATTAGAATTTGTTGTACTTGGGATATTCCCTAAAATTTTATTTGAAGGATTAGAAAAGTTTTCTAAGGGAGTTTTCATAGGAAAGATATGCTCAAAAAATTCAGCATTTTTAGATTCAACAATTGTATTAGGTTCTACAACATTGTTTCCACTTCTAATAACCAAGAATCTAAATGTGGCACTATTTTGAGCATAACCTATAAAAACACCATCTAGGGTTCTAGATCCCAATTTTCATTTCTTAGGCTCAGTTAATAAAAGTTTAGCTAGACACCCCCACACTTTGAGGTATATCAAATTAGGAGGATATCCTTTCCATAATTCATATGGTGTCTTATTTGTCTTCCTATTGGGGATGTAATTTTGAAGAAAATAAGATGAAAAAATCGCTTCCCCCCACAAATTGTTGGGTGCGCCTGAATTGATTAAAATAGAATTCATCATTTCTTTTAGAGTTCTATTTTTACGTTCAGCAATTCCATTTTATTAAGGCAAATATGGAGGTGTGTATTTATGTATAATACCATGGTTTACACAAAAATCATTAAAAGGAGAACAATCATATTCACCACCCCTATCTGAGCGAAGACGTTTTATTTTCTTATTAAGTTGATTCTCTACTTCTATTTTATATTTAACAAACATTCCAAAAGCTTCATCCTTTGAATGTAGTAAATATAATTTTGTATATCATGATAAATCGTCTAAAAAAGTGATGTAGAAACACTTTCCGCCTCTAGATAGATTTCCTTTTAAATCTTCAAGATCAGTGTGAATTAAATCTAGCAATTCAGAATTTCTATGTGAAATTTGAGGACACAATTTCTTGGTAGATTTAGTTTCAGCACATATTTGACATTTATTATTTAAATTAACAACACCATTGATATCCTTTAGTAAACCTAAAGATTTCATATGTTGTAAATATTTAAAATTGACATGTCCTAATCTATTATGTCATATATTAAAAGAATCAATGATATAAGCAGAAGGACTTATTTCATTAGAAGAAGAGTTTGGTACATTCAGCAGAAACAACCCATTAGAGCAGTAACCCATGCCTAGGTAGTCCCCAGACTTGGTGAGAATGACCTTGTTTGATTCAAAGGATACTTTCACCCCAAACTTAACAAGTTGAGAAATAGAAATTAAATTAACACAGATATCTGGGACAAACAACACATCTTTGATGAGCAAAAATTTTCCAGAAGTCATCTTGATCATGACATTGCCCTTTCATGTCATAGGCATAAAGGAGGTTTTAAAACCTTCCATATTAGTACCTATCAGAGAAACAAAATACTCTTAAGATTGTTAGTCGTAATAGGGTACAAACCGCGGTGTAAGCCATTAACAGTAAAGCTTTTACCAGAGATACGATGAGGCGTGCAGAGAGCACTATCCTTAAGAGTATTTGTATGGTACTCGACGGCGAGCGCCTATGCGATAGTCTCTTGCGCGGCTACTCTCCCAGGATCCAACAACTTTTACCGACGTGAAGCGCGCACACGCAGTCACGGCGATGAGTGAAAGGCAACCGATCCTCCTTCCAGTGGACAGACTGAAGGCGGAGAAGCGAGGAAGAAGAGAACGAGAGAATCATTTTTTTCAATCATTTTGAATGACAGCCAAGGACAAAATATAAGTAACAATGAAAAGGCGCATGAAGAGTTGTGTTGCGGTTGCAATCGGATCGTCGTTTGGAAGCATCCAAATGAAGAGGTGCGACAAAAAAAATATTTGGTTCAGTGAACCGAAGAGCAAAACCAAGTCGGGGCCACACCCGCACAAGGAGTTCTGGGGGGCCAGATTTGCACCCCCCTGCACGCGGAATGCAACGTGCGCTGACGCGCCCGATTAAAGGGTTTCCAGACCGGACCGACCCAATCCCATTTGGGCTGCCCCACCATGCGCGTGCGAAGCCCACATCATATTTTATTCCTCAAATATTACATGGACTAGCAGCCATATATGAATAGGAGGGAAGTCTCCAAAGAAAGCAATGTGGGACTAAATTTTTTTGCTTTGAAATACAGTAGCAGCCACAACATGATCAACATACATTGTTTCTTTATTTTAACTCAATGGATGATTGTTTTCCAACTCAACACAACTTTTGACAAATTGGCAATGTCAACCTCGTCACACACTAACTATTACTCAATATGAACTGATGCATAACATGACACAACTTGTAGTTGATATTCAAGAATCTGGTTGTCAAGGAGTTCCATCGCATATGGTTGAATAAAGCTAGAGAATGGATTAAGTGAAATAGGATTTACTTGATAATGCCAACTATAGGCCAAATGTATAGGCAGCTCATAGACTTGTATGCTACGGATAAAGAACCTACGAAAACTATGCGAGTCATTTGCTTTCAAAATATAATTACGAAATAATGTATGTGGTGACCTTGTATGTATATAAAAAAGAAGAAAAACCTAGATCAAATTCTTGTACCAAAATGTCTATAGAAGTTATGAAACACTACAGTATATGCATGCATTCATTAAAAACAAAATAATATGTACATCAAACAAAGTGTAATTATGATTCTGAAAGTGAAGGTGGAAGGAAGTGACAACAATGTATAGAAAACTCCATGGCAGATGCAAGAAAGAGTTCCATAAAATGGTGATCATTCTCAAGAGGTACACTACACATGAAAATATAGAAAAATAGGATTTCACAACAAGGCCTCGAAACAATTTTTAAAAACATATCACCCTTAAGTGGAGATACGTCATCAAAAATTGAAGAAGCACACATATTTGATGGATCTATAAATCACAAGAGCAATTTTCTCTTTATTACCCTACATGGTAGTAAAGGTGATTAAGACCTTCCTTCCCTAGGTTATGCTTCTTCTTCCCTGAGCTCTATGGGATGAAACTTGGTTGTTGGTTTTTGTTTCACACTGAGTTGTTCTTCTTATGATGGGAAGCCAGATACATGTTGGTGTAGTGTCTACCTCAAGGTAGTGGTTTAACAATTCATCATCTTGCGCAGTTTCCTGTTGATCCTGTTAGCAATGTATATATGGATATGATATTGTGTTGTTTGATTAGTGAGTAATTTGAAGATGATGGGACGTTGGAAAGATGATGCTCTTTGGCCTTGGCTGCTGGCATTTCTTCCCTGTATTGATATCTTGCTTTGCTCTAAATTTCTTATTTAAGAAGATGAAGATCTTTGTCCTTGCTATCAATGAGGCCGTGAAGGGTGGAACCTCGTAACTTTGTTGGTGCTGCCAAAAATTACCAACTCTTATGGATCCCTATAATAGGGTATGGTTTATTTTTAAAGGGGAACACCATCCTTGGAGGCGGTGGCTACAGGCTACTTAGAGAACTCTGCCAAACAGAAAATGCATGATTCTAAATTTCTAATGGAAAAGTCAGGGTCTTTACACATTATTGAGACCATGTTGCTTGACAAGTATGTTGACCAATGTGATATGTTTCACACGAGGGGTGCACACCAGGCCACCTATACGCTACAATATCCTATGGTTCCACGATGTATGTTGACTTGAATGATTGTGGTTCACATGGAGTCGTGGATGTTGCCCACGCATGTTCATCGTCAAAGTCAAAAGTTTTTACTAAGTATCTATAAATGACTCTATCGTTGGATTCCGATAGATTTAATAATATGTCTAAGTTAATAAAGGTGTTTAAATTTTCCATGTTCAAGTATATGAGATAACTGTAAAATAAATATGTATAAACACATACATTGATTCTCATAGAATTTTATTCAATGCTACTTTCATACTTCAGTTAAAAAGTTAGATAACAAAGTGAGACCGATAGAAGTCCATCTTACACATTAAAAAGACTTGATATACAGTGTCCACAATGAAAAAGGTAATGGTGTAATACTTAGTTTCCATATATAAAAACGCAATGTCAATAAGAAATTATTTCATAGAAAAAGAAAAAATTCAAATAAGAAATTAAAGACACAGGATATCTAGTGCAAGACAAGCTCCGAACCACGTATGGGAATCTGCACAATTTACTTGTAGCGGCAACCGGCCTATTGGTTAAGAATCACCCCAATCTTTGATTTTGCAGGACAACGGCTAAAGTTCATCACGAGCGTGCGAGTGCTATTTCCATCTTACCAACATTAGAAATCAAGAACGCTTGTATCAATATTTCTACCAGCGGCTACTATCTGTCTTCCATTCATTTTAAGAAGGTTCTCCCTGTTACATAATACATGATGTTGCAAAGGAGGAAGACATTTAGATGATTTGTTAGGTCGCCTCTGTCTGCACCAAACAAAATAGACGATGTTTTTCATGGAAAAGACACACCGTTAATTGGTTTTGTCACGGATGCAAGCAGCAAAGTCGACATGCCATAGCGCCCGATGCAAGCAGCAACGTCGACGGTGTAAAGCGCAAAGCCGCCAAAAGAAAGTGACCTGGAAAATAACAGAGCCCGGCGTTAGAATTCTGATCATAAATGGGTAGCCTGGAAAAAAATATAGCTCGGTGAACAATTTATACTTGGATAGGATTCTTGCATAGATAATCCTGAACAACAAAAATAAAAAGGAAAATAGCTAGTCTATCTTTTGACGGGTTTATTTGATAACGAGAATAGTCAATTTGGTATAAGTAATCAGAGGGACGGAGACGAGTTGTGATATTTAGTATGGTAGAATAGTAGATTATATTAACAAGTATATAGTTAGTTGATATTTTCAGTAAGGTTCTTGCACGTCCTCTGCTTGATTTTTTTTCACTCTAAGCAAGGCATCTGTTGTAATCCCAACTTAGATTGTGGACGTCTGTGAGAAATAGTCAGTTTGACACTCGTTTGTGTGTAATGCACATTAATGCCCTTCTAAAGATTATTCTATACTTGTTAATATGCAAAGGCACCATCACAGGGTGTTCATTACTTACTGATCTTAATTTATATACGAAATAAAATATTTGTTTTTGTATTGTTACATATTTGTTTGTTGATTTCTTGAGGGGACCTTCGTAACCCTCTCATTATTCACAGTATGTGTCTAACATGACATTGGGAATTAGCATGTTAACCATGACCGTAAAGGTCGCCGTCGTCGAAATGCCGAGTTCTCCACCAAATAAACGTGAACAGTTTGCTACAATGTCTTCATGCGAAGGAAGTCACAGGCCTAGGGTAACATTTCAGAGAAATACATCCGAATACTAGAAAGGGCGGTCATCTATTCCATAAATATATCTGTCCTGATCCCTGAGACGGAGTTAGGGTTCATTTGGTTGTATGATCCATCAAACAAATACCGGCAGACTATAGTCACTAGTCACTGCCACTGCTACGTACTCGCACAGACGCCACAAATTTCTGTCAGGTGTGGTGGAGGAACAAGAAACACACGCGAAGCTCCGTCCTCATTGGCATTATTGTGGACGGTAGACGTTGGACGCTGCTGTTACTAGGACAAGAATAATTGATAAATCAGCTTGTCGACAATTATTCCCATTTTGGGGGATCTCCCTTGCTTGACTGGTACTATAAAGAAGTGACAAAAATTGGCAAGCGAGAGAATGGACCGATTCCGCGTCCAGCGCAGTAGTTGCTCTTCAGTTTCGCTTGCAATACATGTTTTTTAGATTGTCAAGTCTATAAAACGTGTTTTTTATTTATAAATGAATATGTTCCACGGAAAAATCAAAAGGAACGAGGTTTTTGCATAACATAGGTTTTTGCATAACGGCCCGTTTGGTTGAACCGAAAATCAACACGTGCAGTTGCTTTTCACTGCGGGTTCGAATTCAATTCGTTTGGTTCTGTACTGTTCCAACACACCGCGGAAAACGAACTTCATGCCACCTTCGGAGTATGTATAAATTTCTGCGGAATCAACTGCGCCCAAATAGGGCGCGGTTTGTTTCCACAATTGCAGCGTCCGTGATACATGCATGTGATTCTGCGATTGGTGGGCAATTTTAATTGAATCATCCATCTACATCTCCGGTTCTACCTGAAACCAAATGAAAACAAAGGAAACCGATACGCTTGATTTACATCAAACCAAATAAAATCATTATCGTTTCAATTCAATCCTTTTAGTTTCCTGTTTCGAAACTACAACTGTGTGTTGGTTTTACTTCCAACCAAATTAGCCCTAACATAGGTTTTTGCATAACATAGGTTGATCAATTGCTTTTCAGTTTCTCTTTCCAGAAAAGGGAAAGTTCAACAAATGCTTATAGTTTCAAGTTTTCGAAACGTGTTTCCTTTATAAATGAAAGTGTTCCACGAAAAGAGACTAAAAGGAACGAGGTGCTAGCACTAACATAATTAAAAGCAAAACAGCGTGCTAGTTACAATACATAATTGTTGTGTTCGTCAATGCTCACTCTATAGTTAATCAGATCACACATCAAGATTCTCTTTTGTGGTTTTCCGGTTGGTATTCCTATCTATATTTCAACTGTCTACTGATGGGTTTCAATATTGTTATATTTTATGATGTTACAAGTATGATACATCTAAGTAACATGAAGAAATTAAATTAGAAGATAAAAAAGTCGAAATCCCCATGGCCAACCCAGCCCCAAGACACTTTTTTTTACCATTTGACTCTATAGAACCTTTGATTAACAGAATCTAACGATCAAAATAAATCAATGCAAAATGGAGGAGACTCATAACTTAGCTCCATCAAGTCAGTGCCAACAAACCACCATTGTAGCTAGAGAAGGTAGATTGTGATGTTTTACCAAAGAGTGTGACACCATCGAGAAGAGGAAATAGGAAGCTACTACATGGGATAAACTCAAGGACAAAGTCCCCATGGAACTTATCAAAATTTAAATTTTATTTTTAAAGGAGTTATCTGGTACCCTGGAGTGTCACCCGCCAAGATGTGAGCAAATAGCTTCTAGAGATACCTTGAGACACGCCTTTTGTTCTTGCATGTTACATATTATTTTAACAAGAAGAGTTTGAATTAATAACAGTAAGAGTGTCCATTTAAATTAATGTTGAGTATCCATTCCTCTATTTCATAGATATACAAGGTATTGGGCTATATGATCAATATCTATATTTGTTGCATATTCTAAGGAATTTAATTTTATAACATTAATTAAACATAGCCATGGTAGTAGATAAGATACAACAATACTATCTTGATTGACCAATGAAATAAAAATGTACATGTATGAATATATGTAACAAGTCAATATAGAAAAGTATAACAATCATATTATGTTTAAAACAATGATATAAACAACACATCAACATAATATATAACATCAATTCTTTTTGTATATTCTACAATTAACAATATCAACAATATAGTGGTTGAAATCTTCAATTTCATGTGCCCTTTAATTGCATGTATACTCTCAAGTTACAATACATGTATAAGTTCATGAACCCCAACATATAGATCATAGGGCTTATGACACATCTTAAATTGACAACACAACACTTCGTTGACTACAAGGCCACCACATATGGTTAGCTGAGGAACAATGCTAGAAACATGCTCTAGAACTCAATCACGTGTCTTTGACGCATATAATGAGTAAATATCACAACATATTAACCACAAATAGCAATAAGATTCAGTGTCTATTAGAACTATTTCACTATTATAAGTCAGTTGGAGATCTACAAAGTGTTAAAATTTATCACTCACAATGTAGGGCCCCACACTCATTGCTTCAAATTGCTTGAGTTGTGGGTCATTGCCTTTAGTGGGAGGTATTAATGAGACTAAACATATCCTCACTACTCCAATTGATAGTGCTCATAAAGATCTTTCCAATGAGCCCAAGGAAAATGAAAATCAAGGTTTAGATCGTAAGTTATTGTTCCATTAAAGGATCAACCATACCGATGCTTGGCCAAAAAATCAATGGTCTTAATGATTTTTTAGACTTGTTGGACTTCAATAAGATTAACCTAGGTATTCTCTCTACCTAACCATATAAGGAGAAACATATTGTAGCACCTACCACCTAGGATAACCTAATTAACCCAAATTGAGGAAGAAAGGGAATACCAACCAACCCTCACTAATCAATCACAATTAAACTCTGATAAAAGACAATATCAACATAGAAGCAGTAACATAGAATCTATGTAGATCAATCTACTTTATCATTAGAATAAATATGATCCAAATTATAATTTCTAGGATTATTACACATATCAAATACAAATCCACACACAAGAACGATTCACATATATTAGGGTACAACTCATTAGATATATATATAAACAAAAAAATCTATATATATTACAAGCTGGTCTCCAAGCATGAAGAAATTATAAGATTTGCAAGAGAGAACCACAGGTAAAACCATACTCGATGATCTTTCTCACACCATAAAATCACATGAAGGGACTATAAATAAACAAAATACCTACAACTCAACCACATATTCACATTTTGCATCCACTAAGCCAATCTAAAAACTGAAATATATTGGCAAGCTATTTTGAAGTGTTGTCACATTTATGACTGATTACTCCTTACCCAACAAATAAAGGTAAATAGGAAACGTTTATTATTGATTTGATAACTTAATGATTGGAAATGCATATCAATAACTTGGCATGTAGCAAATAAAAGGGAAATTTGACAAAAATCTAATCGTTATAATCTTTTTCATGTCTTTTAGGTGTCTTCGACATATACTATTTCGAACTTCTTAACTCTTACTTTCAACCATATTATCATATTTTGGTTCCATGACAACGTGGATTGAGACATGATCATTGTCTCAAACCTAAGGCCTCATATTAGTAAAGGAAAAGAACCCACACACTCAATGGGGATGCAAAATATGTTTGAGATCCCACATGGGTGAAGTGTGTGGCAAAAGCCAAATCTCACTTCTTGATAGGGTGGGAATTTATTATTGTCATTGTACAATTCTCTACCTACAACACAAACTCATCACAGATACTTTCAGGTGTCAAATAAGCTTAATAACCACATCAGAAATTTAGGGTTCCATGTCTATCACATTATCTTGAATTAATACCCATTTTATATTGTTCATCAGATATCATCACCAATTCCATCATTGCCATTCTCCTATTGAGTTTTGTAATATTTAGGGTTTATCTCCCATATAATTATTTTGGTGTATGAATTTACTTAAACCTATAAATTATCTTACATCATCAATTTTTTTATTATACTAACCTTGTTCCAACTTAACACATCTGTTTTCATCTTTGAAAATGGGATGCAGAAATAAAAGGATTCGATGGAGTCGCCACTGTGTTTTTATGCGGTAAAACCCAAAAAACCATATTGGGATGACTCATTTTGGATAATGCGTTGATCGATCAACATAAATCTAAGTTTGGCGTGTTCGGTTACAAAATGGGAAAGGAATGTAAAGCAAACACCCCCAATCCTCCCATAAAAAATGGTATTGCGGTGGTGGTTTTGAGCTAAAATCAAACTGAAAGGTCACTAGAGAAGGGTGGCAACGTGGATACATTCGAGATTGATAAATAAATAAAGAGATTGAAACAACCTGTTTTGTTGCTCTCGCCTTGATGAGATTCTTCCTCTGGGTTTATCACATATCTTTCTTTGTGAAAAAGTGTGAAAAGGGGGTGATTTTTGGATGATAGAGGTCGAAGAAGACACCCCAAGTTTCATAAGAGAGGTTCTCTTGTGAATTTTTTAGAGACTGGAAATCCAAGAAATCTCTTATGGTTTCCATGAGAGAGGTTCTCTTGTGAACTCCCGATGTAGTCTCGGCTCTGGGTTTCTCTCTCTGTTGCGCTCCCGGTCTGTCTCTCACTTTCCCTTCCTGACTTTGGCTCTGACTCTAGCTCTCAGTTTTTCACGAGGGAACTTGTCTTGCGACTTATCGGGGGAGTTTTCATTACTTCTCTCTTGTGTGAGTGGGTGACATGGGGATATTTTCTAACTACCACTCCTCACGAGGGAGTGTTCTTCATGACCATGACTGAGTCATGGGTCGTTAAGCCTTAATTGACCCAGTCTAATTTTTTATGAGAGAGGATCTCTTGTGAAAATGTGTCACTAGTTTTTTTTAGATATTTTACTAGTTCGCTCTTGTAAGATATTTTTGAAACTCATGTTGTCTACGAGAGTGTCTCTCGTCATCGTGGGTTGGGTCGTGGATAGTTAAGCTTTGACAGACTCAGCTCATTTTCACGAGAGAGCTTGTCTCATGAAAATCTATACAACAACATTGGGAGAGAAAGTGTTGACCAAAGTGTGAAGATGTTGTGAACAATATTAAATTAAATTTCTCATGAGGGGAGATGCATGGTGAGTAAGTTTAATAATAAAATAATATTGCCATGGTGGGCTATGTTATTTAATGAAGGTAGAATAATATTAATTTAATATTCTTAAAATTGTTCATGATAGACTGGGCCTCATGACTAAATTAAAATTATTAAAATAATATCATTTGATACCATATTAAAATATTAAAATAATATTTGAAATCGCTCAAGAAAGAATCATGTGGTGAGCTAGAAAATATTAAATTAATATTTTAAATGGCATAGTTTGCATATCAAAAAGGATCCCCTAGCGGATTGGATGTGTTTTTTTGCAAAAAATATAGACGATAAAGACAAGATGTATAATAGACTTAATTTGGTCAAGTTGAAAAGGGTGTGAGTGACATTTTGTCAAATATGATTGTAGTCAAAATACCTAAGGAAGACATTAAGGACCCAAAATGTATACATCAACTTTTTGTCTTGATCTGATTTAATTGTCCTTGTGTCAGATTTGTGTAACTTTGTTCGGGACATAAGTTTATGATTGAATCTACTCCATTAATCTTGTTTCTATATCCATTTATTTGAAGGTTCTTGTGTTAATTAGATATGTGATTCCAATTAAGGTTGTAATGTGATTGGAACATGGTGAGAGGTCATAAAGAAGATTTTTTTATGATTCAGACATCATAATCTCATCTAATAGGTGGTGAAAATGGGGTGTCAATAGTTTGCCCCTCTCAAGACGAGTCTCGAGAGATGGTTGATGAATCCACCCATGGTGAGAGTAGATGGCTTGAGCCAAGATTGACACTCATTTTTTTCAAAAAGCACTCTCAGTTATGAGAATTTATCTATGGCACAATGAAAGAACTGGTTGTACTCATGAATTAGAGTGGAACCAGGTTGTAGTGTCATGAGTTTCCTAAGAAACTTATGGCTTGAAACAAAAGCATGAAGCAAAAAATGACAACTAGAACAAAACATGAAATGACCGATGGGAGAAACAATCAAATGGCAGATCAAATGATAAGTATGTTAGGCATGATGTACTTGAAACGTACCTTTATAATCCTGGTTGACAAATTCATCTGACAGAAGAATATCCCATTCCCCAAATAGTATACTATAATTTTCTTTCTTGGGCTGAAGATTTTGTGGTTTGGATTTTATCGAGGCAAGTTCTATGTGTAAAACTGAGTTCAACGACACCAGCTTTTGAAAAATAGATAAATGGTCTATTTTATAACATGATGTTTTTTTAATTTTCTCACGAGGGAGGATCTCTCGTGAAAGGTTATTTTTAAATGATTTTTTACCGCACTACGAGTTGTCAAACTATGTTTTTCACGCGAGAAGAATTCTCATGAAGTTTTTTTGTTGAACATTCTCACAACGGAAGCCTCTCGTGAAAGTTTTTTTTAATTTGCATGGACTTCAAGACAATATATTCTTTTCAAATGAGAAAAGTTGTCTTTTTTAATGAATTTGCATTACATTTTTACAAGAGAAGTTGTCTCATGAAGTTTCTCACTAGGGGGACTTTCTTGCGAAATATTTTTTTTAATGGAAAAGTTTCCACGAGAGGCCTCTCGTGAATTGTTCTTGTGAGGTTTTTTTCGAAATGTTCTCATGAGGGAGGCTCTGTCGTGAAATTTTTTTACAAAACATTTTCCATGAGAGAAGGTCCCTCGTGAAGGATTCACGTGAAATATTTTTTTTTCAGATCATTCTCATGAGAAAAGCTCTCTCTTGAAAGTTTTTTTAACTAAAAAATGTTCACTAGATAAGTTCTATCGTGAAAAAGTTTTTTTTCAATTTCAAGTTGAATCTCTATTGGTTGTGATGTATTTTGTTTTCAAGAGAGAAGGTCTCTCATAAAAGATTTTTTTTTACTAAAAAGTTTCTACGGGAGAAGGTCTCTCGTGAAAGGTTGTTGTTAGGCTTTTTTCAGAACTTTCTCATGAGGGATGTTCTCTAATATTTTTTTATGGAAAAGTTTCCACGAGAGAAGGTCTCTCATGAATAGTTCACATGAGGGGTTTTTTAACTGAAAAGTATTCATGAGATAAGTTTTATCGTGAAAAGGTTTGTTGTACTGAAAAGTGTTCACAAGATATGATATCTCGTGAAAGGCTTTTTTTTATGAAAAATTTCCACGCGAGAAGGTCTCTAATGAAACCATTTTTTTATTTTTTCAAAACAACCTTGTCTCATTCTATTATTTATTATATTCTTATTTAGGGAGTTTCCTCGAGAAAAGGTTTCTCGTGAAATAAATTTTTTCATATGTGCACCTCAAAAGGAAAGAAGTTTGCTCATGATTTTTTATAAGGTTTCACGAAAGAAGGTTTCTCATGAAACCAATGTGATGTTTTTTTACAAATTTTCACGAAAGAAATTTTATTATGAAAAAGCACCTCCGTCGATGAGGATGTGGCGTGTTTTTCATGAGGGTTGATTTCTCGTAAAAGCTTTTTTTTATGCACTGGGGAACTAATTTTGAGGCGGTACACTGTGTTTTCACTAGAGAGGTTGTCTTGTGAATTTTCTTATAAATTTGCACGAGGGAATTTTTATCGTGAAAAGGGCTTTTTCGTAAATGTTTTCATGAGAGAAGTTCTATTATGAAAAATGAGTCATAACTGCGTCAGTTTTGTTGTATCTCATGAAAGGTTTTCTTTTTAATCTATTTTTACGAGAGAAGTTTTATCGTGAAAAAAATTGTTTTTCTAATCAATTTTCACGAGCCGCACCTGTATAGGTGACTATGTATTGTGTTTTCATAAGAGCATCTATCTCATGAAAGGTTCCTTTTGCGAGAGAAGGTTATCTGTGAAACTAGTTTTTTTTCAAAAGTATTTATGTCATGAGAGAAGTTCGATCATGATAACATTGTTATAGAGAAGTAGTTTTTTGTGATTTAACGAGATAGGGTCTATCGGAAAAGCTATCACGAGATAAGTTATATTGTGAAAAAAAAAATTTGTATGTTTTCTATTTCATGAATATATAAGTTCTCACAAGAGAAGGTTTCCCGTGAAACTATTATTTACAAAATCCTATATTCATGAGAGAAGTTCTCTCATGAAAAGTTTTTCTTAAAGGTTGTGTTTTTTGTTTTCATGAGAGGACTCTCATGAAAGGCTTTTTTAATCATTATATAAATGTGAATTAGGGATCATTAGGGCATATCTTTTGACGAGAGAAGTTTTCTCATGAGATAGGTGGTGCCTAGTGAGTGATATTGACTTGTCCTCCGCACTGTTGTTGACAAGGGAGATTCTCTCGTGAAAATGGCGGCGTCGATTTCTCTTCCTGTTTTGCTTTTGACGAGGGAGGTTTGCTCATGAATCTTGATGGCATTGAATTCTCTAACGACATGTCACAAGCGGCGTCAACCATTACTCATGCTCTGCTTTTAACAATGAGGTTACTTCATGAATCTTGACGGAGATTCATGAATGACACCGATTTCTCTCCCTACCCCAGTTTTTTACAAGAGAAGTTCTCTTGTGAATCTAATGCCATTTCATGAGCGACGTTAGTGTAACATCCCTGACCTGGGTTATGTTCTAACCCCAGGAGTTTTGCTTAACAAAGTTGATTATATGCTTGTACTTATCCTGTGAAAAGTAATTAGGGCTCATGAGGAACTTATGTTTCAATTTTGGTCATGTTTGAACAATGTTAAAGCAATGATTGCTTGTTTTGGACTAAAGTGCAAATTACCCAAGTTGAGGGGTTAACTTGCAAATTGCATATGTTAAGATGTTCCTATGATGTTGAGACATCATAAGGATGAATATTATGTAGTAGTATGGTTTCCACAAGCCTGGATACCAAGATAGAGCTTGTTGGACAATGTTGTGCATTAAAACCTAGTTTTGGAGTACAGTGCAATTTACCCAAAATATAGGGTTCAATATGCAAATTACCACTTCAAAAAGGTCCCTAATGTTTCTTGGCATCATGTAGAGAAAATAAAATGAGAGGGGTGCTTCATTTGAATTAAGTTGGAGGAGAGAGAATCTTGATATTAAAATAATCAAGATTAATGCCTAATTGAAACCCTAATTCGATTTAGGGCAAAAATGAATAAAAATAATTGAAGGGCTTTTAACCAAAATGTTTTGGGTTGATTTTGAATAAGGATGGACGTTCCTTTGCCAAGATAAGGAACGAAAATATCCTAAGTAGGTGAAATTCCACTCACCATTATTATAAGGAAAAGAAAACCCACTCACATATGGATATTAATATAATAAGCATTAAGGTGCTTAATTTGATTTTCTTTAAATCATGGATAATGGAGAGGAATAAGAGGCAATGAAGATAGCCTCGTCCTTAAGGATTTTGAGGATAATTTGAGGGGGAAGAGGCGGCACCAATTTTGGAATTAAATGCATTTTAATAATGCATTTTCTCTTTCATTGAATTTTTATAAAAAGGCCTTTTCCTAGCCAAATAAAAGGCTATTTCGACCCCACTTCTTCTCTTAGCTTGGAAATCGACCAAGGAAGCTAGGGAGGACCAGGAGGACGAACCCCAACCTGTGGGTAAGCTCTTGACCTTCGTTCTCCTTGATTTCATGGTGGAAATCGAAAATAAATTACTTCTTATTTCGATCTCCTCTTCAACCCTAGCCAACTTTTGCAATCAAAAGCTTGAGGACGAGCCTAGGGGGAGTTGCAAGAGCTTCATTCACCATTAATGGCATGAGCTTGGAGCTTTGGAGCTCAATTGGAGGCGGGTTTTATAACTCAAACCCTTAAACATTGCTATTGCATCAATTCTCTATGCTTTGTTGATTGATTTCTTCAATTTGATACACTCTTGATTCTTTGCTGCAATTTCCATCAAGAACGGTTGCTGTTCTTGGTTGTTCGATGGAAGGGGATGATGACATCATCCTAGATGCTTATCCAAAGAAAATTACCAAGCAAAACCGTTTTGATAGCTACTCCAAATCGTTTTAATTTGATTGGCTATGTGGTTTCAGCAAACCGTTTAAGGGCAAACGGTTTGAAACCGTTTGGGAGCAAACGGTTTCAAGACTGTTTGAGATGGTTGAACAAATGTTGACCGTTTGGGAATTTTGTTTCTAATTATGTAGGCTGATAACCCTCCAAATTTTAGGGATTAACTCCAAAGGAATCGAGAGTTGAAGGCCAATCAATTAGGAAATCGGATTGAATTATGTGTTGATTTTCAACCTGATTAACTTGACCTGGTTGATCAAACGGTTTCAAGACCGTTTTAGATGGTTGGCCAAGCGTTGAATGTTTGGGATTCCTGTTCATAATTATGTTTATTAATAACCCTCCAAATTTGAGGGATTAACTCCAAAGGAATCGTGAGTTGAAGCCTAATCAATTAGGGAAACCTAATTGGATTAAGTGCTGATTTTCAATCTGATTTAATTGAACTTTTTGGGCAAACGGTCTCAAGACCGTTTTAGTGCGTTGACCAAGCGTTGACCGTTTGGGATTACTGTTACTAATGATGTGATTTAATAACCCTCCAAATTTGAGGGATTAACTCCCAAGGAATCATGAGTTGAAGGCTATTCAATTAGGCAAACCCTAATTGAAAACAGTGCTGAAATTCCAATGAGTTAAGTTGAGATTTTGGGTTGATTTAGCCCAAACGGTTTCAAGACCGTTTGGTGATCACCCAAACGGTCTCAAGACCGTTTGGGGATCACCCCAAGACCGTTTTGAGGTCTGGGGTCAAGTATAGTTGACCAATTGAAGGTCCAAAGGTACTAATCATATTGCAATGTAGTGCTGATCTGTTGATCAACTCGATAGACCAATCCATGATGATTTTTCACTAGAATCCAAAGTTTGGATGGGCAAACGGTCTCAAGACCGTTTGGAGCTCATCCAAACGGTATCAAGACCGTTTGGTGGTCACCCAAGACCGTTTGAAGGTCTAGGGTTGAGTATGGTTAGGTGTTTGAAGGTCTAAAGGTACCAAGCTGTTATACAATGCAATGCTGATTTGGTGATCAATCCAATGATCCAAACCTTAATTGGATGGCTTGGATTTGAGTGATATGATGGGCAAACGGTCTCAAGACCGTTTGGAGGTCATCCAAACGACCTCAAGACCGTTTGGGGTCAGGTCATACCCAATTTGGATAATGGTTCAATAGTTTCAAAGTAACCAATCTTGCATTGATGAGTGTTGTTGGATCTTCAATTCCAAACCCTAATTCAATTGAATCAAGCCCTAATTGATGACCAATTGAGGGTCAATTGAGGGTCAAATTAGTTGAAGGTTGACCTATTAAACTCAATTGAAGTATGAGCATAGGTCCAATTGATGATTGATTCCATGAATTCAATGGTTGAAGGTCCAATGCAATCAATTGAAACACAATTAGTAGCATGATTGATGATCAACTTCAAAGCTCTAATTTGTGTTTATAAACCCTAATCCCATTGAGATCAGACCATAATTGAAGTCCCAATTGAGGGGTGAGCCATGATTCAAATGATGATTGAGTTGATGATCCAATTGGTTGAAGTTCCATTGATTAGAATTGAGTGTGGTTCAATTTGGTTAATTCAATTGGATACCTCATGTTATTGAAGGTCTAATTGATCAAACCTTTTTGAAAACCTAATGTGATTAGGTGGGAGATACCTTTAATGGTACTAGTCATTAATGCATAACAAATGCATGGACCCAATACATGATGTAAACCCTAATTGAGGCTGATTCAATGTATAACCTTAATAAGAGGTTGTCTACATGTGAAATCACTAATTAGGATGTTAGTAAACCCTAGTTGAGGGTGTATCCTTGTGAAACCCTAGTGGAGGGTGTATCATTGTGAACCCTGGTTGAGGGTGTATCCTTGTGAAACCCTAGTTGAGGGTGTATCATTGCTATTGTTTATAGGCAACTTTATAATAAAGTTATGCCTTAAACTAAGATAAGTCCATATCATGTGAGATAGCTGGACAATTCTAATGTGTGGCCTATGCATTATATGCTAAGGGTGAGTATTCTGTGATGGAATGTATTAAGAGGGGAAATACCTTAATACAAGATAAAGTTGGTTAACTCAAGAGGGTCTGAATTAATGAGAAATGGGAAACCCTAACCCTAGTAAGGGAATAATGGTGTTACCCTTGAATAATGATGTTATATATTGTTTTGCATGGTGCTGATATGAAATTGATGTATTATCATCTGTACTAACAATGCAGGTATGATGTGATGATGAACATATCTAGGTATGAGTTATGACATTTTATGTATTGACATTGTTTATTGGGCCTTATGTGCCATGCTATACCTTATTGCCTAGTATGAGGTAATACAAGAAGTAATGGGCCTTAAGTGCCATGAGAAGATGTTTATGTAATAAGCATCATATTTACCTTGGTCAGGTGACCTGAAGGTGATAATTACCTGAAAAAGTGGTAATAATGCTCAATGATGAGCTAAGGGTTTGAATACCCAGAACCATATGATTATGGCATTGAGTTGCAAAGGAATGAAAATTCTCAGTATTGAAATGAGGGACTGAGATCCCCATGTCTTATAAAGACTGAGAAGTGATTAATGGAAATAGTACATGTTTTCTTTATAGCATTTGTCTTATTAAGTTATGTTTGGAAACTTGGTTGATGCTAAAAGAATATGATAATGTACTTAATTAATCAAGTGATACCATATAATGTAGTTGCCCTGATCAGAGATCCATCAGCGTCAGAATTAGCTGAATGGTGAAACGAGTTTACTCGGAACGCATATTTTTGAATATGTAGGGGTAATTGGGCAATTATATCCTTATGCCCCATAGGCATTGCTACGGGCTATGTCTTATGAAGCATGGCTACGGGCCATGACTCCACAAAATAATACCGGGCATTGGCTACGGGCCATATCCTGAAGACAGTATATGCTATGGGCTATAACTCTAATAGCGATGTTGCCAGTATACCCTGGAAAGCTATCTAGCAGAGACATAAGATGTCCTGCATGTTATCTCGTAATGACCGAGATAGTTGAGGTCATGGGAATCCGGCTCTTCCATTGACCTATGTGTGGTACCGATGCTTTACGTAACCGTGGTCGGTTGGAGTATGAGAGGTATACCTCATCTCCTCAGGGCATAAGTATGATTGTAAAACGTAATCAGCCGTGTAGCATATTTGCTTAGGGTTGAATTGCGAGAATCAATGGTTGATGATACATGGTCTATTATATCATAGTTGGATAAATGATATACATGTTCTTCATATTCCTTCTTAAATGAATGACTTGCTGCTTAATCAAGTTATAATTGAAATGATTGCATAGAGAATATTGCTCTACATATCTTATTCAATGATTTACCTGCTGTTGAGTAAATATAATTCTACTTCTCAGTGTTATTCTATTATCGGCAATAACAATGTTTCTGGCGGAGAGTTATATCCCTCGTTGGGACAATTTTTATAATTGTCTCACCCCCGTGGGATTAAATTTTTAGGTAACCGCCGACGAAAAGGCAAGGAACCTATTATAGAGGAAGAGCAGCAGCAGTAGTAGCAGGGACAGCAGTAAATCCCAGGTGGGGATATGAGCTGTCAAGTTGTATATAGAAAGTCCTATGTGTCGTCTCTGTACTCTCGGGTCCTAGGAGTAATGTTTTGATGGATCGATCTGAGATTTTGGCTTTAAGCCTCGAGGGTTTTATACTACCTGTGTACAGTTAAGACAGAGTAGTTGATGTTTGTATTCCTCGAGAAGTAATAGTACATGAGATGTATATATATGAACCAGGATGTAAGGTTTTAATTTGGTTCTGAATGAAAGAGTTTTCCTGTGAATGGATCTCTTTGCAAATGGTTTTAATTTTCACTGATTTTTGCTAATCCGCTGCAACTGATTTGCTTCCGCATGTTTTATTATTGTTAATGACACTTGTTATCTTAAATGATGGCGGGTTTCGTGACAGTTAGCTTCTCTCCCTGCAATAATTTATGACGAAGGAGGTTCTCTCATGAAATAGAAAACATTTGGTGAGCAGCATCAACTGATCTCCATGTCCTAATTTTGATGAAGAAGGTTCTCTCGTGAATTCTGCAACACGATATTCTTACTACTATAATGGAGATATTGGAAGGCAAACCAGGACAACCTATCAATTGTTCATGAATGGATTTTCGACATGCAACTAGAGGAATTAATGAGCATATGTAGCTATGGGATCTAGAAGTCTTTGATTGACCTATATCATCTGTTAGTAGTGAAGGAGATGATGGCAGTGGACGTGCAATTTTGGAACAAGGATACACATACCTTCCACTTCGGGAATGTTAATTTTATGCCTACACTTGAAGATATTGTATTGATCACTCAGCTAAAGTTCAATGAACGATGGCCACATATCACTAAACATTCTGAATGGTGCACAGAGTTGAGTGGACTCTTGGAGGTGAAGAAGAAGGTTGTCAAAGGGTTCACGGATGTTGATCGTCAGAAAATAAAGATTGGCTCATACAAGAATAGCTTCAACCCCAAATCACCATATGATAAACCAAAGCTAGGTAAGGGTCACTTTCATGCTTTTCTAGTGGTTCTGTGTGGTGCCTTATTTTTTGATGAAGAAAATAGACGTGTCAATATGAATGTTGTGGCTACGGTTTATGCCATCCAAAGGAGAAAGATTGTCAACCCTTGGATATTGAGTGAACTATATTATTGTCTTGATGTAGCCAACGATACCGGTTGCATGTCTGGGCCCTTTCATGTATTGTAGGTATACTTCGACATGAGGCTCGGGTCTACTTCTTTTACAATCAACTGTAATCCCAATCATAGTCTTCCCCAAAGCTATTTGGAGAGTCATTACATGATCAACTCACCATTACAGAAGAGGGGGTGAGAGACCTATGTGGCTTGCAAATCTTGAAGATGGTGATGTTTGCTGGAGATGGATGGTGCATGGGATAGATACTCGACATATGGAATATCAATTCTTGGCTTCTAAAATTTGATTGTCCATCCCGATTTTATTAATAGCCAAGTGTTATTTGGTAACTATGTTTCGTCAATTTGGGAGACATCAGGTGGCATATGATCTAGACAAGATTCCTCGCTATTATCAATAGATAAATGTGTTGACTCAAGGTCAATTAGGTCAATGTTGACTCACATCTAAATTGACTAAACCCATGTTTTGATGATGACTAACCATTTTACATATTGGTGTCTAACGTCTCTACTTGAGTGATTTCAGATTAGGTATAGACACACTCCAAATGCCCTAACTTACGCATCTCAAATTGGAGAAAAGACAAGTCAAAGTCAGTACAAGTGCATGTTTTTGTAATATGATGTAAATCCATTAGAATCATGTTGTAAATCACTTGTAATGATTGCAGGACTTATAATTAAGCTTAAAAAAATTAGGAGCACTTAGATCAAATGTCTAAGCACTCAAAAGTCATTTTCCAAAATTCACATCAGGTTGTTCATCGATCGAGTTCTGTGAGCTGCAAACTCGACCGATCCTGATTGGATCTTGAAAATAACTTTTGATCGGTCGAGTTTATAACTCACAGAACTCGACCGATGGAGTACCAGACTAGTTCGATTTTCATTGGTCGGTCGAGTTTCCTCAGGACAAACTCGACCGATGGTCTGAATATCGACTTTGTCTTTTACTCTATCAGTCGAGTTACCCTTATAGAAACTCGACCGATTGCACTGTACAGAAAAGTGCTTCTAGCTATTGTGGAGTTGCAACAAGTGAAAATATATCCCTTGCAAGCCACAAAATGGCTAGTTTTCATTCTCAAGTGTTCCCAAAGGCTAAGAGGCGTCCCCATCTATAAATTGGACCCCTTGGGCTTCATTCCAAGGTTGAGCATTCATTACAAAAATCTATGTGAGGTTTCTATTCTATAGTTGAGTGCTTCCTACAGCCTCCTCTCTCTCTCTCTAAGCTTAATCACTTGCTACATCCATTAGAGTGAGTAGGATATTTGTAAGAGAGCTAGTCTTAGATGTATATCTTGTTAGGCTCTCACTTCCACCACCTCCCTATCTCTCATTTCAACCATGAAGATGAAGGTTCTCTCTCTTAGCTAAGAGAGGTGAAGAAGAACAAGGGAAGGCATCCCTTGGTGAAGATCAAGGCTGAAGACTTGGAGCTAGAGTGGGTAAGCCCTTGGTGAAGGCAGAAGACTCCTTGATCAAGTGGGTAAGTCCTTGGTGGAAGCTTCTCTGAGTGAAGGTGAAGTCAAAGGCGGAAGATCCAAGAAGAGTGGGTAATTCCTACAAGGTTGAAGACTTGTGCAAGAGTAGGTAAGTCCTTGGAAGAAGGTGGAAGACTCCTTGTAAAGTGGGTAAGTCCTTGGTAAGGTTGAAGACTCTTTGTATTGGATAGGTAAGTCCTTTGTTTGGTCATGTATTGTAAATCTTATGAATGAATATAAGAATGCAATGGTTAGGAAATCCTATAGGTTGACCTCTCTAGGTAAGTGGACTGAGATACTTCTAGTTTGAAGTGTGGAACCACTCTAAATAGCTTGTCTACTTGTGTTTTCTCAATCTCTCTCATCCTTGCTATGCATGTTTTAGTTGCACTCAAATTACCTAATTAGCAACCTTATCTTGTGATATATCTTGAAGGTCTAATGAATTTTGTTTAAGTGCATTCAGCTCTATTCACCCCCCCCTAGAGCATCTAATCACCCATCTAGGATCCAACAAAATGAAGAAGGAGACCACCATCTAACAACTAAGTTAGTTGGAATATTGCGGGACCATAAGAGGATAACACTGGAGGAGTTCCCAATTGGATGGTAGTGCACACCAGAGTACCAAATTCGACGCAAAACTTTCAAGCATGTACTCACCGCTTGTGATGACAACAGGGAACCTCATGAATAGGCAGACTGTAGTTATATATCTCAACCATTATTTATTTATATTTTTCTAAGGATGTAGTGAGTTGTATTAGGGGAGTTGAATTACTTAATTTGAAATATTGGTGTGATGGATCTAGTTTGGTTTATATTCAATATCTTTGTGTTTGGTATTCTTTTTTTTATTTGGTAAACTAGTCTAAATATGAAAACCATGATAGTGACAACCTATTGAGATGAAGTGGAGATCAAATCATGTTTCTAATGCATTTGGGCTCAGATGCTAGGTCATATATAAGGATATTGTTGCCTTGGCCTTGATGTCAAATATGGTAACCCATTTTGGTCATAGTGTGCAAGAAAATATGGGTTAGAAATGTGGGGTCAATGATGTGAGGTGCTTGGAATGCATGTGTGTGGAGATGGAGTAAGTGAGCTAGGTAACAACTCAAGCATATTAAGCAACATCCATGCCTTTCTAGCTTTACTAGGAAGATAGTACCGTCAAAGATGATTTTGACTAGGGCCACACTCGTGATGTTCATAGAGCATGAGGGAAAAAAGAAATAAATGCCTTGTTGGTTCTGGACATCATGCTAATAGAGACCTTCTCATTGGACCTGAACGATTCATCACAAGCACATATCCCTTGTTTGTGTTTTGCAATTGTGGGGAATCAGTGCTCAGAACCTTAGGATGGGATATCCCTTTATTGGAGAATCTCTAGTTTTGGACTATACATTTATTCCCAATATTGACTTTCTATATGGCGGGTGACGATCATCAGAAGCTTAGAAGTGTTTCCATGGGTTCAAGCAATCTGCACAAGCACATATTCGACATAGAAGAATACTCATTTTAGGATATTAGTGCTGAGAACCTTAAGATGGGGGCCCTTTTTTGTAAAGAGAGAATGGGAGAGAGGTGTTTTTTTTAAATGCCCAACTCATCAAAGTGGCTGGACATCTTCTATGATAGAAAAGAAAGGCCATGAATATGCATCAAAAGTAATTAAATAGTTCGTATTCATCCATACATGTTGGATATGATGAGTGAGGTAGTTTGCATGTTGTGTGAGTGGCAGTGAAGATGTTATCTGACCTTATTAGGATACTCAAATTCATCTTGAGGTTGTTGTCTTTAGTGAACCTGTTGAGAATGAATTCTCTAAGACCATGAAGGGATAAACTCATCATCGCCTGATGATTGTCAACAGTGGACCCAATATAGACTTGTCTCTCAAAGATTGTATCATGATTGAGATCCAAATCTGGTTATTTAACTGTCGACTTTTAAGATATGTAGCTCTTGTAGAGAAAAAGGCTTTGTTTTACATTGCTTATTTTATTTTCTTTCAGGACCACTCTAAATTTTGTGATGTTAATCTTGAATACCTAGTTTTGTTTGTGTGTTTGTAAGCATTGTTATTACCTTGATGGAGCATTAATTATTGTAATTGGATGGCATGCTTTATGAGGTAAATTGATTGGATGTAGGATTAAGATGACAATATTTTTAAGCGAGTTAGTTGGTGCATGTGTGTTAAGGTGATTTCTAATTGTGATTATTCAGTAATAATACAACTTTACATGACTGACGTTGATGGGGGATAATTGTACATCTCTACCCGTGTCTTGTAGATGTAGAAATCCACCATTGTAGACGTTGTGGATGTTGTAAGGTCCTTCCCATTTGGGGTTGAATTTCCTACATGTGATGGGGTTGATGAGTATGTGAAAAATGAGATCACCCTTGCTGAACGTTCTGCTAGGAACCTTCTTTGAGAAGGCCTGATTCATTCTAGCTTGATAGCATTGAGAATGATGCTAGGTTCATAGCCAATGTTCTTAAAGGTGTAAAAATTCAATCTTGGACCTCTGCTTTGGGCATGTCTGCCTCTTGTATGTTGTGAAGATAAGTCTTTTCCATTTCTATAGGTAAGACCACCTCTGTTCCATAGATCAGGGAGTACGGCGTAACTCCTATTAAAGTTCTAATGGAAGTCATGTATGCTAATAGAGATAATCAAAGTTGTTTGTGCCAACTTTTGGATGACCGGATGGTCTTCTTGAGAATTTTTAAAAGATTCTTATTTGCATCTTCAATTTCCCTGTTTATTTGAGGTATGTACGGAGGAGTATGATGTTTCCTTATGACAAATGAATCAAGGTATTCCTTCAAAGACTCAGCCACAAAATTGGTGCCATTATCAAAAATAATCTCATATGGAACACCATAGCGGGTAATGATGTTATTTCGAAGAAAATTTATCATTTGTGATGTTGCTGCTATTGATATAGATAATTCCTCCACCCATTTAGTAAAATAATCAATCACAACTAAGATGAAGCAATGACCATTTGATGATTTAGGGTGGTCATATCAATTCCCCAAACTATAAAAGGCCAAGGCATGACCATATTATATAGGTTATAAGGTGGTGAATGTATATGATCAACATGTAACTGGAAAACTTGACACTTGCAAACAAACTGACAGCAGTCTATCTCCATCGTACTCCAGAAGTATCCTGATAGTTGGATATTCTTTGAAAGAGATATAACACCAATGTGTGACCCACAAATACCGATGTCAACTTCCTTCATGATTTCTTCATCTTTATCCTTAGTCACACATCGAAGAAGTGTCTGATTATAGGAACACATGTACTATTGACCAGTCCCTATGGTGTATTGTATAGCCATGCATCTGATCATTTGTTGATCTCATTTGGAAGATCCTTCAAGAAAGGGATGGCCCTCTAGGAATTGTTTGACGTCATAGAACCAAGGATGCTTGTTGTTGACTTCACCATGTTCAATCGACATACACTAGGTTAGTTGAGAAAGAGTCTTGACCTCCACAGAGAAGCTTTCTGGTCCTTCTATCTTGACCCATGATGCAAGTGTGGAAAGGGTGTAAACATAGGTGTTGCAATGTCTTTTCAAATGGTGAATGAGACTTCTTCAAAGTCTTTGGTGAGATTATTTGGATACTCTTGACAGGGGATGAGATGGTCCTTCTTAGTTTTCCATTCACCATTAATTTGTGATACAATTAAGAGTGAGTCACTGATGACTTGGAGATGATGACCTCCCATATCCATTTCCACTTGAAAGCCTAAGATGCATGCTTCATATTCAGCCACATTGTTTGTTGCTTCAAACTCCAATCTTCTTGCAACTGGAATGTGATCTCCATTAGGATCTATTAGGACAACACCTACTCCTTTTCCATGTTGGTTTGCTGCACCATCAAAATATAAAGTCCACAAGTCAGAATTGGTGGAACCATCACTAATAGAATTGTTGATCATGTTGATGTCTTCAGCTGGGAAATCAAACTCCTATTCTACTGGTTATGTAGTAGGTTTATCATGTAGATGGCCTGCAAACATTTGAGTTTGATTTCTTTCATTGATACATACATGATGTCAAACTCGGATAAAAGTACTTGCCACTTTGTGCATCTACCCACTAAGATGGGTCGATCACACTAATAACGTAGAGGATCATGATGGGCCACCAGTTGCGCAGGATATGACATAAGATAATGTCTTGATTTACGAGTAGCATGGACCAATGCTAGACAATATTTTTCTATTGTTGTATACTTTGCCTCAATATTTGTAAATTTCTTTGAGAAATAGTATATTGCATGTGCTTCATTTCTGATCTTTTGAGTCAGGACACCACCCATGGTTCCATCAGATACAGATTAGCGTAGGGTGAGAGGGTACCCTGGAATAGGTGGTTTAAGAACTGAAGGGTTGGATAAGTACTTCATAATTTTATTGAACACTTCTTAACACTAATCATTATGTCCTGGTGTTGGAGTTCTTTTTTAATAGCTTAAAGATAGGTTCACATACATGTGTTAGCTTAGCAATGAATATGCTAATATATTGGAGACATCCCAGCTGGCCCCGAATCTCCTTCTTGATGTGAGGTGGTGGAAGGTCAATTATTGCTTGTGCCTTGTGCGGGTCAACTTCAATCCTAGGTTGACTGACAATTTATCTTAATAAATTTCCAGAAGTAATGTAAAATCTGCACTTGTTCAGATTTAGTCAAATCCAAAAGAGCTTGAGCCTGTCAAAGAGATTCTCTAAACATGTTATATGATCCTCATAATGTTTTGACTTGGTAATCATATCATCCACATAAACTTCAATTACTTTGTGCACAAGATCATGAAAGAGGGATACCATCACTCGTTAGTATGTAGCACCAACATTCTTGAGACAAAAAGTCTTTACTCGATAACAAAAGACTCCCCACTTGGTAGTGAAATTCATTTTCTCCATATCATAAGGTTCCATCTTTATCTGGTTGAGCTGGAAAACCCATCCATAAAGATAAGAAGACCATTTTCAGCTATATTGTCTACCAAGATGTCAATGTGAGGTAATGGAAAATCATCTTTTGGACTAGCCTTATTATGATCTCTAAAATCAACACACATTCTAACACGACCATCCTTCTTAGGCACTAGAACAATATTAGCTAACGATGTCAGATAAGTGGCTGTCTGGATGAACCTGACATCATATTGCTTTAGCACTTCTTCTCTAATTTTGAGAACCCATTTAGGATGAATGCAGTGAGCTTTCTGTTTGATTGGGCACAAGCCATGAATTGTTGGAAGATGATGGACTGTGATGGATTCATCTACTCCTGACATGTCAGCATAACTCCAGGAAAATATATCAATGTTTCATCTAAGGAGATCTATGAGGGATTTCTTGATAGATGGAGGTAACGCTACCCCGGTCATCACATGACATTCAATAGGACCACTGCAAATGTTTCATGTCTCAGTTTCATCAAGAATATCAAATGGTTGATGTTCCTTTAACATATATTCTAGAATCTGGATATCCTCATAGTTGGGAGATGTATCTGCAAATACCTCAGTGATATGATCCATTACATGTTGATTATTCTTGCGACATTGATGAAAAATTTCCAACTTAATGTTATTGGGCTTGCTGGCAGTTTGGGCTCTATGATGTGTGGAGGACCTCTTTGATTTTTGAGGAGGTTCCTGGTAGAAGAACTAGGATGAAATCTTCTCATCAGTTATTGATCATTTTTTAACCATGTAGGGCAATGTCAGGTGTGGTGGAAGCTCATATCTCATAACTAAGATCGTTGATAACATCCCCAAGTAAAATCCTTTGTATACCTCTTGACACTATGTTTTTTCCAGTTATTTCGATATCATCGTGATGTCTCCATCTTCAACTTGTTCATAAGCATCCAAGTCATCATCACTTGATTGCAATTCTACATAATAGTAAGGAGCTTCAGACTTTTCATCACAGGGCTTATCAGATATCACTGACACACTTCTATAGAGTGGATATGAGTCACAAACTTGACTCCTCCATTGAGCACGCTCTTTAAGTTTTTGCACTGAAAGAAAGTCTTCTTTCTAGATAGAAAATTATTCTTCTGTTGTGAACTGTTCTGTGTTGGACAAACTATAGACTGATGTCAATGAGGTACCCATTTGTTTGAATGCATGTTCTTCTTCTTCATGGGGCCATGATAGATGAGACCCCTCTTATGTTGATTAACTAGTAGCATGATAGGGGAAGTGATCCCCTGGTTATTGCGACCTAATCCTTGACCAAGTCAGAGACCCATTCTGGCTAGAGCATTATTGTATTTAGAGTGATCTTTATGAATTCTTGGGAACACATGGAATTGTTCAGGAATATAATTGACAATTTCAACATGGAGTGTATTAAACCGTAATGGTATCTCATTAGTACTTATTGAAGCCACTGTATCTGGTACAGAATTGCCATGAACAATCACAATGTGGTTTCCATCTCAGAATTTAAGACATTGATGTAAAGAAGAAGGTAGCATTGTATCCTTATGAATCCATGGCCTTCCTAATAGCAAGTTGAATGACCCATTTATCTCCATCACTATAAAGTTTTTTGGGAATAACTTTGGTCCAACCTGAATCTCTAGCATGATTTCTCCAAGAACTTCCTTTGGGATTCCATAAAACACAAAAATTGTAATAGATGTAGGCCATATATCAATAGGATCACACCTGAGTGTCATAAAAGTCTTCAAGGGACATACATTAAGTCCAGCTCTGATATCAACAAAGACTAGTGGAACTTTCATATCATTATATTTTATTGTGATATAGAGGGCTAGATTAGAGTCAAGACCAACTGAAATTTCATCATCATAAAAAGTGATCACTGTGGCTTTCATCATTAGAGCAATTATGTTAGCTAATGCATTTGGTTCAATATTCTTTGGGATGAAAGCTCCTTCTAGGATTTGTAATATAGCTTATCTATGTTCTGGAGAACTCTGTATTAGATACCACATGGATATATCTACACATGTCTTCTTCATCTGCTCTGCCAAATCATAAGACGATATTTTTTTCTCTCCATCGCTTGGTGAAGGAATAGAAATATGTCCTTGTTTTGTGATATGGGAACATAACAACTCTGGTGGTGGTGGGACTTTGGACATGTTGCACAAGCCTGGTACATTGATGATGGATGAAGAAGGAGCCTCAACTACATGATTTATTTGAGGTGTATGATCTATGTTTGTTGTAGAGGCCTCTCCTACATATGTTGTGATCTTCACATTTCCCTTATCCACTGGACATGTATTCTCCTGTGTTATTGTATCAACCTGGGGGATTGTTTATTGTATAATGAAGGTAGGTGTAGGGCTACCTATACCTTGAACATTGCAAGAAACATGTTTTGGGCTTGTTAGAGATAAAGGACTTTGTGTCTGAGAAGCGATACCTTAGAACAATATTGGCCTAATGGTCCAGAGACTGAGTATTCAGATACATGGAGTTGCACATTGTTAAGATGAAAATGGTCCAAGAATAACATGACAAAATGTAAAGGATGGCAGTTGCATGTATGGAACTGAGATCCTAGGCCATGTTAAAGTCAATCCTGGAACCAGAATGGTGGGTCGGGATGATATGTTGGTGTGCATGAAGGGGCAAGGTGTAATTCCAAGCACTGAGTTAGATGACTTTGGAACACTAATTACATTGACAAATATAGGCCTTCGAGATAAAAGGAATTTTTCAGTTCAATCATAACCATAAGGTTTGTTTTTTTCAAAATCGAATGATCTCCTTTTGTAAGGCCTTGCACTCAGTTGTATGGTGTCCACATGAATAGTGGAAGCGAAATGACTTCAATGAATCATGATTTCTAGATAGCTTTGCAATTGTCATTTTTATTTCAAGATACTCTAGATATTCCCACTGTTGTGCTAGTAGGTCGTTGAGCGGTAATTTAATATCTTCAACTTCCATATCCTTTTCAAACTGACATTGTCACTGAACCCATCAAGCTATATTAGATGTGGTCTTGCGCTCTAGTGAATATGGCTTCTTGGATAGTGTAGAGGTGGTAAAGTTTGGTTCTTCATATAGTTTAGGCATAAAAGTTACTTCTTCAGTTGCATTGTGTTGTTGTTCCCGATGAAGGTGAGTAAGCCAATTTCGTAGACGTTTAATGAGATGTGTAAGATCAAAGTATGTTAATTTCATTAGAATTGGCCATAAAACATGTAATATGTCTTCTGATTTCATCTCAGAGGGTGCTTTGGTCCGAGTCTAAGTAGTAGTGCTTGAAAAGGCATTGTAACTTTGAGCATAGTATATATCGGCTTTGGCTGTTGTTTGTATATTAGTATTCCCTTGTAATGGCCAATTTTCTAGCTGAGAAGTCACCTTTGTGATAGGTTCAAGTTCACAAAACTCTTCCAAAATAACTACAATAGTTTATTGAGGTAGTTTCCTGGATATACATGACATCTAAGGTGCCATTATCAATCAAATCTTGAACAACATGTTGGAAATATTTACAAATGTCTATCAGATGACCTAGTGCCCAGTGGAATTTGTAAAATGCAGTAACATCATAATTCTTAGGAAGCGGATTTGGTGGTGGCCTCTGAGTTGGGAACTTGAGATATGACTCAATCTGTAGAAAAAGAGACACATAAGTGCAATCTAATGTCATGAATTTCCATGGGGGTTTTCTTGGTGAGGCCTTTTCACTCTCATGTACTGGCGTATGTTTGTGGGTGACTTCAGATTGTTGATTCGGTTGTGAATCTGGAGATGGTGCAGTTGTTACTTGTTGTGGGACTGGCTGCTGGAATGGATGGAAATACGACATTTGTAGTGTAAGTTTGGGGGTTGTTCCTTATATGGGTGATATCCTAGTGGTGGGTGATAACCTGGTAAATGGCAATATCCTGTAGCTTCTTCTTGCGAAATAGGAGCTATGAATTGAGGAGGAACTGATTGTGCACAATTAGCATGCTGAGGAGTGACCACCTTATCATTTTTTTGCTGGGACCCATTCTTGTGACTTGAGTAGGCGTTCTGGACATGAGGTGTGTATCTTGGAATGGAAATTGCACTGACTGACTCTTTATTTGTGCGAATAGGTCTTAACCCAAATTTGGGTTTAGATGTGGGAGTTGCAGTGAGATTGAGACCAATATTCTTGTAGACACCTTTGTTTATAGCTGCTTCGATGCTAATGCCTACTTAGATGAAATATGTAAATGTCTGATATGATTGGAAAGTGTGACTAGCAGATAATGTTGGTGATGATGCTAGAGTAACCATTTGAATGCCTTCCTTATCTGTTGGTTTGTTTTCAATTTGAGCATCTAGTTGTTGGGTTTTAGGGGAGACAGAGAAGGCAGCGGAAACAAAAAAAATTTCTCCCCCAACCCATACTGAGGAAACGCGTCAACGTCTATATAATAGGAAAGGATGGTTTGTGGAATCATACCTTGTCCCGAGGCTTGCTTGGCGACAATACCTCGCGCAATGCGTGGTCTTCAACTCCGGTCTTGGACGGTGTCTGTGCAGCTCTTGGTCGCACCGGGACTGACGACTCCTCCTCCTACCGGACTGTCGGATGACAGTTGTCCTCTTCTGAACCGATCGGTTCGTGGTCCTGGTCGGTTCCCGATTGACTTTCCTTCTTTCGTTTCTAATTGGTATCGAATACCAATCCTATTCCCAATCAAATTGGGCAAGTGAAACGCAAGGAAAATTCTCACCGACCTGACTTTTCCAACTTGCTCGGTTGCACTAGTTGAACCGATTGTTTCAACACTTGAACCGATCATTTCACTCTGACCATGAGTCGATCGACTCAACACTTGAGCCGACCGGTTCAGCAACCTCACCTGACCGGTTCAACACTTGAACCGATCGGTTGGGAGTACAGGTTGTGCAGAATCAGTCAAATGCGATTTCAATCAATCCGATACTCCAATCAATGCGTCCAACACCTTGAACCATATGATATTGAGTCATCGACTGATTGAGTGTTTAATTGAACTACTAAACTCCTTTAGTAATCAATCTAAACGTTGCTTGTGGACAAAACTCCTCTTCCAGGTTAAATCCTATGTGTGTGACCCTGCAGGTCCATTTCACGTTGGCAGTGAAAGTCCATAACACTTATGACTTCACAAGCAAAGAGCGGTGCCTAGTCACACATCAGTGCTACCCAAGTGAAAGTAGAAAGTTGGAGAACAACTTTCATCCTACAATCCGTGAATGGTGTTACAGTGAATGTATAATTCCTTTGTCGCTGATATCCCGAATGAACTCAAGGCATGGAACAGTCATCCTGTCAACGTTCATTCACTTTCTTGATCTCAGAGTAGATTGAAGGAGACATGTATGACATCAATATCACATACTGATTCACACATGCGTGCGCATGCCTATCTCAATCCTACTCATCAAGTGGCCTTGGATATCAAACTCCCTTAGGAGGGACAAATCCCATATCTATCACTCACCCCTCAAAAGCCCCATGTGTCAAAGCCACCCAATCATCACCTTTATAACAACCCATGTTTCAGGACTGCGTTTGATGATGTCAAAGTGTGCCCAACGACATGTGTTGAGTGCAGTGATTTCAGGTCTAAGAATCACACTCACCACCATCACTGTGAGTACTGACTGTGACTACCATCTCATGGTTCCATGTGTCAAACTCACGGTGGGTCTGTCCGGTACACTTGTTCTCTAACAAGTACCTATGTGTTTGGTTTGATATCTCTATATCATGACTAATGAGATTCTGTCATCAACCAACACCACAATCTAGTCTTGTGTGTCATTGCTGTCTATCTACCTTCCACAATGACATCCGACTAGGGACATAACAAGAATGTACAAACTCTTAGCATCCGTATGATCTCATCGTTCAGGTCATAAACCTGAAGGCATACTTCATTGAGTACTGTCATTCTCTAGACATTCAATCTGTTCTATCACTATCTCATATGACTGAACCAGAAAGAATTGGAAGCTTGCCTTTGATGTTTATCAAATCAATCTTAATGTATCCCACCAATCATCACATGATTGGCTCTCAGGGCATACATACCAACAGACTCCCACTTGCACTGCGAGCCAATCACTCTTGAATCATATTCATAGTGATCTTCAAACATGTTCCACATGTTACTGTGCTCTAGTGTGAACATAGTGAGTAATGGCAACACCTTGCCAAAGTCAGTATAAATTGCATGTCTCGCATCTATTCGCTGTACGTCACACGTATGAGATGGAGTTGTCGTAATATGCGATCTAGTATTCCATTGCTAACCTTTAGCCACATTGCATGATCAAAGATTCCAGACTTGTCATCAATGAGTGGAATATCTATATGTTCATCTCATGAACTTCCAGATCCATATAGTATCTACTGCTGTTCTCTAACACATAGATACTCAGCATTTCCTTTTAAATAGTTTTATTGAAACATTTCCAATTATCAACCAACTTTCACTTTTGTACATCCTATGTATATTTTGTGATTAATTTTCTATCCTTTCGGAAGTTCGCATCAATGTAACTCTTTACATCAAACTCTTCCTTATCTTCATGGAACTAGTACTTCATAAGTACTTATCAAGTTCTCATGGTATTCCAGTAACCCTTACTGGAAGTAGACAGACATCCACTCGTCATGTCCCACATACGAGTTATCAGGATGAGCACATCATATTGTCATGTCATACATACAAAATGATGAATGCATTTTATTCTTGCCATGTCATACATGCAAGACCATGGGATGATTACATACATGATAGATCCATATCTATTCTTAGTGTTCCCATTCTTCATAAGAATTGGACACTTGGCCTTGGGATACTAATATCCATATAACATGGACAAGTTTTCTCCCACTGAATCTGTGCATATTGAACCCTTCAATACAAATTGCCAATGTATGCTTTCTCTTTCCAGGTCAAGAGATTTTTCGAGAACTATCTCTATAGATCTCTATTCCTATCATATAGGAAACATCTCTATCTTCCTTAAAGATAATTTCCACTTTTGGATTTCCATTCTAGAACAATTCCATTTCACATCAATATGTGGAATGTGAATACGCTCCCACTAAATCATAGATCACTTCTTTATCTTTGACATATCAGTCAGACCCTTTGACTATATCATCAAAGTAAAGATCCAATTTTGAGTTGCTTGTACTCAATCAATCACATTGATTAGTCCATTGTAACTTATAGACTTCATTTGCATTAGTGGATTCATAAACCTTATAGGTTGTGTCACGTACACATCCTTGTTTTATTCCTCATAGGAATGTGGTTTTAGTATCCATATGCCAAATGTCTCAGTCATTAAGTTGCAATCAACAAGCATCATCCTTCTCAAAATGTTATCCATATGTCTTAACACTTAAGACTCATTTGCACTTATGGATTTTATCCAATGAGTGCTACCATCAAGGTCATACCTTATGGTTCACATGGAAATCATTTAGGATGTAATGATCATAAATCATAACTCAAAATTCGGTTCCTCATATTCATCTAGATAGTTGACTCATCACATGAACAACTCATCACATAGATAATTGAGGTGTATCTGTTAAGGATATAAGAACTCACAACCCTTGTGATTCTTAATTTCCTTTATTAGTGTGGGGTATTCTTTTATTAAGAAGAATTTAGTTATTCGATAATCATTCTCTAACTCCTTAGAGTATGATTCCTTCTTGATTTCGACATCACCATGCCTTAATCATGAGTTCACTATGATACACTATCATAATCACTCATAAGGATCTCAAACATTTGGTCCAAGTATTTCATTCATTGATCTCATCAAGAATTAATACTTTACCAAATTTGTACTTCATTTATGATAATCTTGAACACTTCAAGACATTCATATTGGTATTTCTCTAAACACCATTTGAAGTATTAGCATTCGCTCCAATAGGTATGTAAATACATCACATGTATTATACCTAATAGGACAATCATTCTCCCACTACCATTAGTGAAGATTGATTAATCATGTACAAGAGATTCATGTCTCTTACTGGTTCTCTAACCAAAAGAGTCTAGATTTATCCATCATATGGAAACTAGAAATGAATTTCTCATGATTGATGCTAATTTGATTGTTTGAGTCATCAATAACTTTAGGTATCATTTTATCTTATGCATACCATGTATCACAAGATAAACAAGGTATTGCCACAAAGATCATATCTTTGAGATTGAAACATCAACTTTATTAATTGCCATCATTGTCATACAATATGCAATAATAAAGTGTTTCTATCTATTGGCAATATATGAAATAGCAGTTCTCAACTCTATTTCGTGCCCTTTAGGCTGAAATAAACTGAAAGATACTCCTATCTATGGCAGCAACACTTGCTCCAATGATGGGTACTTCTTTCTTGGTCCTTTCACAAAGGCCATCACTTCTTTGTGGATATTGCATATCATATATGACATATCCATATCTTGGTATCATATACCTCGGATAAAGAAGCGTTCATTTCATGATACCTTAGGTGGAGATCTCCATCCCCTCCTTCATCTTCTTTTATTCTTCCAGATATAGAGGGCAATCCCTCATACACCCTTTCCCCATGTGCCTTGAGGCTGAAGACGGCTTGGACTTCTGGCTAGCATCAGAACACTTCTTAGCTTTGCCCTTATCCTTGCCCTTAAGAATTACCTTTCTCTTTGATCACATAAAAGATTATGGTTTGTCTTTCTTCATCTTTGCCTCTACTATCCTCAACATGTCCAACAATTTTGTCAACGCTTGTCAAAGTCGTTCATGTTGTAGTTTATCATGAACTGTATGATTTTACAACACTTGCAGTATCATACCAATAGCCAACTCTTGGCTCAGAGGGAATCCTTCTTAGTCAGGTTTTCCACATACCCAATCACATTGAGTGTGTGAATACCTTATTGGATCTCCTTCTGTCATGACATACTAGGACAGTATCTTGGAGACATCATATGTCTCATGTTGTCTCTGCAACTCATAGTTCAGAGAACACAACATCAAGCACTCCTCATCAATGTCATCCTCAGTATGCTTCCATAAGCATACTTTCAGCCATTGATGTGGTGGGATCGAGTTCATCTGGTTCTGGTATAACTAGGACTTAGAGCTTCCGCTCTTTGATTGAGAACACTTCTCATCATCATCCTAACCAGTCGTGGAATTATTCCCATTTAATTTTTTGGTCTCATAGACTGATCGCAAATAAAGTGATTTGTTGATTAACCATTTATATTAACAAAAAGGAAATATATGCAATTTTAGTCCAAAAACTCATTTTTTGACTTGTTTGATTGATTTGAAAAGTTGACGATAAAATTAGGCCTTTAATTAATTATCGCTCCCACTATTTTAGTTCAAATTGATAGCCCTCACCATCAATTCGGAAGATTGCAGCATACAACCTTCTAGTGGGCAAGATCCTGAAATCCTCTAAGTCATGAGTCAACTTTAGCTGATCGCCCACAACTTAGATCTCTCAGGTAGGCAACTCTTTCCAATTGCATCATATGCAACTCTTGTTGAATGAACATGCACAACACCTTGCCATGAACATTCCTTGCCTCTGGGCTTAGATGCTCTAAGAATCACCAGTTAAGTCTAACCCAAAAGCCAACATGGTAAACATGCACCCTGCTTTGGCAGAACCTACATGTCTACCCTTCACACTTCCACAAGATAGACGGCGCACCACGCTTTGGCGTAACCTACGCTTGGTCGATCGAGCTTTTCATGTGTGCCGCTAATGGAAGGCATGTAAGACTTAATATTTTAATGAGGGATTTGGTTTTATATACATATACATATCCAATCACCACAATACATAGTATGTATCATATACATGCTATATCCCACAGAAAACATGCACAAACGATAAAAAGCGATGATTATGGCCATCCTAATGTGATTCCTCGAGCCAAGAGGAATCACGGTCATCTAGGTTTACATCATATGCAACCTGTACAAGATGAACATTTGTGCCTTGCCATCCGAGTTGATCAACTCATCACATGAATGATCTGTACTCTCCAGCCGGTCGTCTGGGTGCCACCAGCCGATTGGTTGGCTCCTCCAACCGATCGGTTCGCCTGGTCATCGTGCATCTCGTCATGTCCGCCACCTGCTCGTCTCGCTCCTCGAACCGGTCATCAACCGATCGGTTCACTCCTTGAACCGACCGTTTGGAACGTCAACCGATCGGTTCACACCTTGAACTGATCGATTCAGCTGTCGTCTTGATGTCCGCCGGTCTTCGACATAACAGGAAATAAAAATCTATCCTATTTATTACATTGCTTTAAAAAAAAGGGAAACCCCGAGTTACATTCGGGGGGAGCAAAGGTAGAAAAGAATCTCGAATTATTTCGAGTTACATCAGGAATAAGAGAGGGAAGATCGGTGCGCAGACCGAGATGCAAGCAACCACAAACAACCACACAGATAGGGGTTTATAGGCCATAATCACGCTACACACATCCACCACAAAACTCATTTAAGGGCGACGCGTATCGAGTGCATTAATAATACATATCATATATGTAATTAGGGATTTGTGGATTTAGGATTGGACATGCATAAAGCCGATATTATTCGCATCGTATGCAATAAATAAAGGCGACAAACCAAAATCGATCATATCGATATTCCTAAAATATAGAGCAGTTGACGTGGCTCTGATACCACTGTTGGGTTTTAGGGGAGACAGAGAAGGCAGCGGAAACAAAAAAATTTCTCCCCCAACCCATACCGAGGAAACGCGTCAACGTCTATATAATAGGAAAGGATGGTTTGTGGAATCATACCTTGTCCCGAGACTTGCTCGGTGACAATACCTCGCGCAATGCGCGGTCTTCAACTCCGGTCTTGGACGGTGTCTGTGCAGCTCCTGGTCGCACCGGGACTGACGACTCCTCCTCCTACCGGATTGTCGGATGACAGTTGTCCTCCTAAGCGGCAGTGGCCTCCCGCCTTTGTAGTAGTCCACACGGACCACTTGGAACTCCACACTCCTTGTCCCACAAGGAAGTGGAAGGAGTCGCACCCTCCTGTTGACGTACTAGTCGCCAACACACTCTCCTGCTACCAGTTGCAACTGCAGTTGTCCTTCCCTTGCTGCACCTCCCTTTGCGGGAAGCACTTGCTCGGGATCTCTCACGGTTACCAAAACCAGAGAGAATGACAACTTCGCAAAGCAACCGGCTTGCATTGAGTTGTACTCTGAGAAGCCCCCAATACCCCTATATATATAGGCGGGTCATGGGACAGGGTTCTCTGTGCCCGGCAATATGGGACTAAAGCAGGAGTAGAAGGGTACGAGATTTTCCACAAAAAGCAACTAACTCGCAACCTGAACCGATCGGTTCACAAGTGAACCGGTCGGTTGGGGACCTGAACCGGTCGGTTGGAGCACCAACCGATCGGTTGGGACCCATGAGCCGATCGGTTCACTTCTGAACCGGTCGGTTCGTGGTCCTGGTCGGTTCCCGATTGACTTTCCTTCTTTCGTTTCTAATTGGTATCGAATACCAATCCTATTCCCAATCAAATTGGGCAAGTGAAACGCAAGGAAAATTCTCACCGACCTGACTTTCCCAACTTGCTCGGTTGCACCAGTTGAACCGATCGTTTCAACACTTGAACCGATCGTTTCACTCTGACCATGAGCCGATCGACTCAACACTTGAGCCGACCGGTTCAGCAACCTCAGCCGACCGGTTCAACACTTGAACCGATCGGTTGGGAGTACAGGTTGTGCAGAATCAGTCAAATGCGATTTCAATCAATGCGATACTCCAATCAATGCGTCCAACACCTTGAACCATATGATATTGAGTCATCGACTGATTGAGTGTTTAATTGAACTACTAAACTCCTTTAGTAATCAATCTAAACGTTGCTTGTGGACAAAACTCCTCTTCCAGGTTAAATCCTATGTGTGTGACCCTGCAGGTCCATTTCACGTTGGCAGTGAAAGTCCATAACACTTATGACTTCACAAGCAAAGAGCGGTGCCTAGTCACACATCAGTGCTACCCAAGTGAAAGTAGAAAGTTGGAGAACAACTTTCATCCTACAATCCGTGAATGGTGTTACAGTGAATGTATAATTCCTTTGTCACTGATATCCCGAATGAACTCAAGGCATGGAACAGTCATCCTGTCAACGTTCATTCACTGTCTTGATCTCAGAGTAGATTGAAGGAGATATGTATGACATCAGTATCACATACTGATTCACACATGCGTGCGCACGCCTATCTCAATCCTACTCATCAAGTGGCCTTGGATATCAAACTCCCTTAGGAGGGACAAATCCCATATCTATCACTCACCCCTCAAAAGCCCCATGTGTCAAAGCCACCCAATCATCACCTTTATAACAACCCATGTTTTAGGACTGCGTTTGATGATGTCAAAGTGTGCCCAACGACATGTGTTGAGTGCAGTGATTTCAGGTCTAAGAATCACACTCACCACCATCACTGTGAGTACTGACTATGACTACCATCTCATGGTTCCATGTGTCAAACTCACGGTGGGTCTGTCCGGTACACTTGTTCTCTAACAAGTACCTATGTGTTTGGTTTGATATCTCTATATCATGACTAATGAGATTCTGTCATCAACCAACACCACAATCTAGTCTTGTGTGTCATTGCTGTCTATCTACCTTCAACAATGACATCTGACTAGGGACATAACAAGAATGTACAAACTCTTAGCATCCGTATGATCTCATCGTTCAGGTAATGAACCTGAAGGCATACGTCATTGAGTACTGTCATTCTCTAGACATTCAATCTGTTCTATCACTATCTCATTTGACTGAACCAGAAAGAATTGGAAGCTTACCTTTGATGTTTATCAAATCAATCTTAATGTATCCCACCAATCATCACATGATTGGCTCTCAGGGCATACATACCAACACTAGTTCTCTCCATCTTCTAACAAATTGTGTGAAAGTTTCCTCAGGTTTCTGTGTCAATGCTTCTAGATAATCTCAGGTAGGTAGATGGTCAATATTCTAGGCATATTGTTCAATGAAATGGTTTGCTAGATCAGTCCATGATTTGAATGTTCCTGGCTTCTATTGATTTTACCAAGCTAGTATTGGTCCTTCTAGGGAACAATGAAATAGGTGAATCAATAGTTTGTCATTGGCTTGAACCTCTACCATGTCAGAAGAATAAGCTTTTATATGTAGATTTCGATCACCTCTGACATAGTACTTGGAGAACTCTAGAACCTCAAATCTCTTTGATAAATGTGCTTCAGGGAAGTAGGAAAAACCACCAAATTGTTTTAATCCCAACTTTTGTCCTTGAATTTCCTTGAGCTATCTAGCCAATCCTTCTAGTGTAAGATTAGAAGAATCTGAACTGAGAACAGTAGATGGTGTAGGGATAGTCTCTATGTGACCTTTCATGGGGAGTGGATACCAAAGTGGAGCCATCAGTTGTTGATATTTGTAACGACCCACACTTTTGAGTGTCCAAAGGACCTTAAATTCACAGATCATTACTCATAAATTCCAGGATCAAATTCAACAAATAATACAAAATAGTAAACAATTTCCATTAATGAACAAATATTTACATGATTGCATAATAAGGTCCTCTAAGGAGTTACATAAATTTTAGAAAGAAATAACTTATACATATGAGAATAGATACCATTATATCTATTCCTACTTGATTAACTTTAGTGTCTTCTAACATCTTTAATGTGTAACTTCTTGTCCACGAATCAAGTATATCAAGTACCTAAAATGTCGATAAACAAATATGTGGTCAGTATATTTATATATAGGTATGTGGGTTCATCCAATAATCATAAGTATACATATAATCAAACATCTTTTATTTGCACATATGAACATTAGTTGCTTTCATATTCTAACCCACATCTGTGCCAACTATCTCAGGTGTAATCATTGTCCATCCTTGGATTCATGTGCATTACCCTTAAGATCAGTCTAACCTAAGGTTCAGAGTATCATTATTTACCTTTCATGATACTCATAGGGACCTTATAATTTACATGAAGTAAATAAACAAGCAAGAAGTTATCATGCATACAATCTCATCAAGAAACCTCAGCAAACTCATAAAATGATACATGTATTCATAAGTGTAACCACGTACCTTATGTAATTGTAAAAACCATGCAGAAATCTCATGTACTTTAAGAGTGTATCGAAACATCCAAGAAACAAAGCATTCAACCAACATTATCTGAAACACGCATACTACATAGGTGTCACCATGTATTCACATTATATTGGTCAGATCTAGATTCGATCTTAAACTAGGGTTTAGGGTCGTCTAATGTTTGAACAAAGAATTAGGGTCACAAACCCCTAATTCTATCATGTAACAATTTCTAATATTATAAACCCAATTATGCATATTAGGTGAAAACATGATCATCATCTTGAGAATATTAGATTATCTGTGATACTTAGATCATATTATTAGCATTAAGATCACCGCAAGATATTCACATTGGTTTCAAAACCCTAAATATACATATATACGATTATTAATCTAGAAACATCAATTATTCACTATTATCAAGGATTTCCTCATTATACATGACAATATTAGGTATTACCTTAAAATAAAGGGATCTACCTATTTAAGCATCATATTAAAGGAATCTAGGTTTTCCTTTATATTAGCCACTTCAAAACATGTATTGCATATACTTTCAGAACATGAAGCATAATTAGACTCTGATTATATTTTATTCAGATTCTACTCATTTTTATGAGCAATTTCATATATACTTTTGCTATCATCAGAGCTACCTCTAACTAACTACATTAGTTGCAAGATAATCTGATTCGGAGCAATAAAAAACTGCCAAGTCAGTAAAAGTTATCGTATTCGCAATACCCATGTGGCGGTGTCCATCCAGTGGGCTCACGCCCTACTGGCATCACGCGCCTGTGTGGCTGAGGCAACAAAAGAAGTAGGGGGGGGGGGCGGTACGTAAAAGACCATATTACCCCTTCGCCGTGATCAAGACAGATCACGCGGGTCGGGGTGCGGAGGTAAAAGACCCCCAAAGGTCATCCCCTTCCTCTCGTAGGATGGGCTGTTGCTCCAGCCGGGGTTGAGGTCAACCACTTGGTTGACTCTCGTCATCCTTGCCCAACGTAGACATCTGAGACCTCCCCTATGTCCGACATGCTCCGGAGGACTCGAGGGGGTGTTGGGTGTAGCCAAGCAGGAATAGGAGATCGCTCCCGTGATCCAGTGCTTGCAGATGGGACTAGGTGCTGATAGCGATAACGAGGTAGATAATTATCTCAAGAATTTTTGTTTTAGGGCCGATGAAGTTCCTCCAGTGCCTGAAGATCATCACAGTACCCTCGCTGTGGCACAGGGGTGGTCCGTGGCCTTGTCTCGCGCTCCTCAGCTGACGTAGATCTCTCCTGGAGAAGACGGGTGGTCTAGGCAGGTTGAGGGGTATAAGGACGTGATGAGAGTGGCGTGGGGATTATGCATCCTTGTCAAATCCATCAGGCCTTATATGGGTACCCAGGATTGCAATAAGAGGTAACATTATCTACAGTAGGCCGAGTTTGGTTGAAAATAGAATTTGGGGATAATCAATATACCCCACGATAACGCCAACCAAAGGGTTGGTTAGGTCCGGATCTAACTCCCGAAGATAATGACATTAGAATTGGGAGCTCAGGTGGGTCAGAGAGATGTCGAGAAGCCTGATGGATGTCGGAACTCTGTTCCCTATTCTCGCTGGGTCGCGCGGGTGAGGGAGACGAGTCTGTACCCTTACTGCTACCTGGATCCAGGGTCCAGATCCGGCTGCACTTCGTGGTCCGGGGTTGCTCAAAACTTTTCTTTTCTTTTAAATAAAAATCCTATTCCTTGTATTATTTTCATGGGCCACATCATATCTCTATTTAATCCCAAACTTTGGGAGACTCGCCAGATAACCATTGCGTAGACTTAGGCCAAGGATAAGATCTTGTAACATTGGTTTGCTCCACGAAACTTAGTCTCTAAGCATAAAGTGGATAATTCTTTAACTAATTATCCAGGCCACATGTTATCTTAGAACTTTCTAGAAATCCTTCCCTTATCTTATATTCTAATCATTATCAAACAAGAATACCTTGGATATCTATTATGATCTCTAATATCAATAATATCCAAATTCATATCTCAGGGATCCAAAAGTAAACTTTAAATAACCAACTAGGCTGAAACGAGTCCCTAAGGCCCATGAATCATATATTGGGCCTTGCAAAGGTTCCATGAGCTTAATCACATTCTCAATTACCATTTTAAGTCTTTGATAAACATTGTACTTATATTAGCCTCATATGAACACATATGCTCAAAATCACATTATTTAATTAAATTAATCATTTAATATGAGTCTAGGGTTTGGAATCATCAACCAAGGTCCCTTAATTTACTTCCTTGTTATTTGTTCCATAATTTCATTTAGGCTTGAAATCTATTAATTTCAAGGATGTAAATGTAACGACCCACACTTTTGATTGTCCAAAGGACCTTAAAGTCACATATCATTACTCATAAATTCAAGGATCAGATTCAACAAATAATACAAAATAGTAAACAATTTCCATTAATGAACAAATATTTATATATTTGCATGATAAGCTCCTCTAAGGATTTACATAAATTTTGGAAAGAACTAACTTATATAGATGAGAAGTGATACAACTATATCTATTCCTCCTTGATTAGCTTTAGTGTCTTCTAACATCTTCAATCTGTAGCCTCTTGTCTACGAATCAAGTATATCAAGTACCTAAAATACCGACAAACAAATACGTGGTCAATATATTTCTATATTGGTACGTGGGTTCATCCAATAATCACAAGTATACATATAATTGAACATCTTTATTTGCACATAAGAACATTAATTGCTTTCATATTCTAACCCACATCTGGTTTACTATCTCAGGTGTAATCATTGTCCATCTTTGGAGTCATGTGCATTACCCTTAAGATCAGTGTAACCTAACATTCAACTTATCATTATTTACCTTTCATGAAACTCATAGGGACTTTATAAGTTACTTGAAGTAAATAAAAAATCAAGCATGTATCATGTTGAGAGTTTTAAAAAGGGAAATATTTCGACTCACCAATTACCCGCAAGTATACGGAAATCAATGTAGCCGAGTGTCAAACATGAGGAGCTAGGATAGTTAGGCGCAAACATGTTAACTTTCACTAATCTAAATTGGATAGCAAAATCTTGATTGTTGATAGAACTAAGAAAAGGAAAACAAGGCAAAGGTTTAAACAACAAGATTGATTTAATGATTAAGTGCTTAAGCATAAGGTTTCACTACCACTACCATTATATCACATGAATGTAAGAAACAAGATCGTTATTTAATAAGCAAGAAGGTTGTCATCGTCATGCATTTCCCAATGCCATGAGATGGTTCTCAACTTCACATAATGCTCCCACGTCTATGCTTAGCATCAAACAAAACTAAAACCCTCAATAATCCCTAGCCACTCTCGTGGTCAAGAGAATATTGGCATAGATCCTACTCCATATTTCCTAATGCATTCTCCCGAAGCACAAGGCAAGCATAAAACATGTATAAAAGGTTGCCAGTCTGGCATACAAGAAAGAAAACACCATAGGGATCCATGGAAGAAAGCAAATTAAATAGCAATAAGCATAAAATTCGAGTTCACATGATCAATGGCATGGGATCTACTCTCCCATGCTCAAGAAAAGAGCTCTACTCATCCATAGTGAAGATATGCAGATACATGATAGTAATTTCAGAGTTTTACATTCTTAAGAGAAGGAAAAGCTAGAGGAACCACAAATGCAGGCTAAGGGGAGAGAACACCAGTTAGAGGATGAAGTTCCACCACTAGAAAGCTCCAACTCATACCAAATTCCCTCCCGGAAAGCTAGAATGAAGAGAGTAACTCTGCTGCACCTTTAGAGAAGAAAAATGGAGAAGAAATGAAGTAGAATGAGGGTGGTCTTCCAAGAAACCACCTTCTTCTACCTCGGAATTGCCTTCCTCTACTCTGGAACTTCTCCTGGGAGTAAAACACTTCAAAATGACTGAGTATAACCGCCTCATAGGCTCCCATTTGCTTTTAAAATGAAAGGCAATTGTTATGACCCACTCCATGATTAACTAATAAATACCTCAAATTACGTGAAACACCTCAATTAGTGTTGAGTATCAAATTAAACATCATGGATAATCAAGATAAGCTAAGACGTGAATTAATAGCTGAGATTGAATCACCTGAGGCAATTAATGATGTCAATGCTGATTATTTAGTACATTAAGTTGAATCAAGTAATCACAGTTGTAATTAGAGCTTTGATCCAGTGAAATAGTCCTTTTAGCATGTTTTGTACTTTGAGGTTATAGAGAATTCCGTGCTTGAAATTTTGCAAGAAGAATCGTCCAAATCGGACCTACGAGCCATAAGTTGTGACCTTTTTAGTTTCTAGGGTTTAAGTTGCAATTTCTCCAAATCCGGGTTAATAAACCCCTTTTCCTTTTCTTTTATTTTTTCATTCTCTCGCTTATCTTCTCCTTCAGGCGGACGATAGAACAGGACACCGCAAGCGGTGCCCAACCAGCCCGATAGAGCAGCAGCCAAGGAGTGAGGGCAGGGCGATTTTTGGGCGATATAGCAAGCGCTTGAGCTCCGTCCACCTCCGTCCTCCATTTCTCTACCCTTCTCCTTCCTCCTTCCTCGCCCAACCACCTGCGCCCCAACCTCCTGCTAGGGCACCGACCTGCAGGGCCGCGGCCAGCAGCTGCAGCGCGGCCAGGAGCCGCCTTGGGCCCGAGGAGCAGCTCAAAACGCCGCCATCGACTTTGCCCAAGAGACCACAACACAAATTCATAGCCAGTAGCCTTGCTTTAGGCACCTAGTCGAGTCCTTTCTTCAACCTGAGCGCGGGAAGATGCTGCTTGATTGCAGCAGGTCCGAAGAAGGAGCCTTGGGCACGAAGAACAACAAGAATTGCCGCCTTGAGCTCGGCCAAGAGGCCTAAACAAGAATCCGCAGCTTCCAGTTCTCAATCAGTAACTACTGAGCTCCTTTTCCAACCTATACGTGTGTGTGGCTTAATGATCCATTGCAACAGGTTCGTTTTAGTTTCCAGTCAGTGCATCGTTCGGCTGAGTTGCGTATGATTCGACCGAATTTCTTTATTAAGGATGACAAACAACGTTTTGATCGGCCGAATTGGGTGTGATTCGGCCGAGTTTCCCTTTATAGGAAAATCAAAGGCACGGTTTGGATCGGCCGAGTTGCGGGTGGATCGGCCGAGTTCCCAGCCAATCGGCCGAGTTCCCAGAGTGGTCGGCCGAGTTTCAAGAGTGAGTAGTAGTTCATTCAGTAATCATTATTTAACTCAATTTAAATGTTTAATTGCTTCTGTATCAGTTAGTATAACTTCTAAACATTGTAGTACATATAATAGAGTATGTTAGTTTCATTGGAACTTGAAATACTTAATATGCTTAGTGAAAATGATGAAATTTCCTGTATTATAGTTGCAATGTATTTGCTGATTTAAAAATAGATGTTTAGCATCGAAAGTGGATAAATGATACTGAATCATGTTTAATGATGATAAAGGATATATATTTGCTTCATGTGTTATTCAGATTGTGCAATATGCATGAAATGTGATATTCCTGTTTAAATGTTTATTTGTTAATCAGTTAATAGACTTAGGTGCCCTAACACCGTAGAACCCCTCGTGAGGTCTGCACCTTGGGGTGAAACGACCTACCTAGCGTGTGTCTAGATGGTCGGTGACTCGTGTTCAACAATAATCCGTGTGTGTGTCACGGTGGCACGAGGACAGAAAGGCAGTGTTCAACAATAATCCGTGCGTGTGTCACGGTGGCACTGGAGTATATAGGGGTTATTCAACAATAATCCGTGCGTGTGTCACGGTGGTAACCCAGACTCTCCGCCTGTGTGCTCAGGTTAGAGGAGGAGTCTAGAGTACACTCTTTTGAGAGTGCAGTGAGGCCGTGTGAGCCTGAGAGTCCTGACGCAGACCAGGACAGCAGTCAGACTTAGCATTTCCCGGGTGTGTCGCTAAGTCTTATACGGTGAGTTAGTAGCATGAACTTGCTACGAATCTTTATATGCAGAGTACACTGCATATGATTAGGGCATAATAAAATAAGTATGTAATCATATAGGATCACAGTAAATTAAAGTATTCGAACTTGTGTGCTATTTCTTTATATCTGATTATCTGTTCAAATTATGTGCTATTGCATGGATATGTGACTATATCTTGCGAATCTGTTATGTTATTAGAACTGCCTTGCTTAGTTCTGCATTTATGTTTAGTTTCAATTTATAAACCTGATGAGTTGTTTAGTGATAGCTAAGTGAAATGCTATTCACTGAGCGAGTAGGCTCATACCTCTACTCAAAACATTTTCAGGTTATCATCAGCAGCAGGAAATCTGAAGGATCCTTTCATCCTATCGCTTAGTCTGTAGAATGTATACATAGTTAGTGGTTAGAGGTCTCTTAGTCCTTTCCCCGCGATCTTTGGGACAAGGTGTGAGTGAGAGAGAGAATGTGTGTAAAGATGTAAATTAACTGTTATGCTTTATTTTATGTCAAACAATGTAAAATGTTGTAGACTCTGTTTATATTGCTAGTCAGTTAATAAAGATGCATCCGCAGTTTGTTTAGTTTCATTTTACAGCATAAATCAGATTTTCCTATTAATGTCTTTAAAAAATGTTTTAAAAAGTGAAGAGTGGTTGGCTTATGTGTAAATCCCATCCTGTTGCGTCCTAATCTTGTGGTTTGTGGTTAATGTGAGATTGGGGCGTGACAGTTTTGGTATCAGAGCTTTGGTTTGAGTACATAGTTACTCAAGATCAGGGGACGATAAGAGACCAATAGGATTAAGGTTTAGGAGTCTTTCTTCTATCTGTAATTTTCTAACAGGAAGTGTTATGTTATATTATTGCAGATAGCAGGAAGAGGATGCGGTCACGAGAATCAAGTAATGAGCTTAAGTTGAGTCGTTAAGAATCATTAAGGTCAAAAGATAAAGTTATAAGTAAGGCGAATAATAAATGATGTGTTTTAGCTCTGGAAGGTCTGAGTGTTTAGATACCCTGGCCAGGTGTCTGAATATTTAGATTGACCAGTATCAAGCTACTCTGTTTGTTCTTCTCTGGATGCCCTGGCCAGGTATGCAGAGGAAGGATAGGCTAGAGAGAAAACCCTAGAAATCTTAGGGTTAAGAGATCAGAAATTAATGTAGGAGTAAGAAATTAAATAAAGGATGTGATATAACTCTTACTTGATTTTGCTTATTTGATATAAGGATCATTAGAAACGCTCTTATATGCATGAATTTAGACTTTCAGTTTGTACAATAAATATGATTCTTTTATATTGTTGTGTCATGAAGTGAATTGTTGAATGTTTGTTTTCTTTGTATTAAAGTAGACCCGAAATCATGTATAAATGAGTTTTCCCTAAGAGGATATTCTTTCCACATGTTTAAGATTAATATGGGTTGATTAATCTCGAGTAGCTCTTGGCTTCAGGACTACAGGTTCGGCCTGGTCCGGCTGACAGGATGCGTTACTGGGATCTAATGACTCCTATTAACAGTAAAATGAGAATAGACTCTGGATGATTTAGACCCGTAACATAGTGAGAATGTATATACACTAGGATGTTTTAACTACGATAAGAAGTCTAAATGTTCTTTTGTTTTGAGAATTAGGATTTGAGAAGCATAGACCCTAATCGGCCCAAAATAGGGTTTTGATGATACATAAATACAAATTTGACAAGTAAAGTGTCTCATTAAATGATTTTTAGTATTTTATGTGTAACTCTGATTTGGATAAAATTGGGATATGATTTGTATATATAAAATGTGAACAACATTGGAAAATATCAGAATTTTTGAAGAATGTTATAACCTGTTTATCGGCCGAGTTTCAAACTCGACCGATCACATTTTCTGAATGATATAGCAGTGTGGTAATTGAATTTTATCTTTTTATTTGTATATCCAATTGACCTCAAATTTTAACTGTGCTTGAAAAGCACAATTTTAGACACTCTGTTAAATTGGTGTAATTTTTGGATGACTTTTGATCTCTGTAGTGAGGGTGTCGGCCGAGTTTACAACTCGACCGAATCTTCTGTAAACTGCAATACAGCAGTGCACTGTTTGATTTTTAATTAATTATTGGTAACTTGAAATGATCTGAAATTTTTACTGGAGGTCGGAAACTTCATTAGGTATAACATATAAAATTTCCAGAATTTTTGGAGCTTCTGTTAGCCATTTAATAAACGAATTACAGAAACTATTGTGAAAACTGAATTTTCAGCTAATGTAATTAAAGTTGAGTGTTGGGTTAATATGCTATTGACCCAAGCAACTCAAATTGATCAATATGATCGACCACACACACACACAATAATTCTATGTCACTGATATGGACCAAAACCCTAAAATGATTAAAGTTGTATTAGTTTAAGGGATATCATTAGTGATGTAACCTTGAATACTAGTATCTCTGTAAAATAAAACCTTGAGATTTGTTCTATGCAAAGTAATCTGGTAGTGATAGTGATCTAGGGTTTTAAGGTAGTTAATCTGAATGGTACATGAACCACATGAAATGACTTAGAGAAAAGAGTAAAACATAAAATTTAAAATGTAACAATAAGAACAGTAGCATAGAAAGCGGAGTATTATCCGATATATGATCTGAAGATAGTTGATGTAGTTCATGTTTTTAAGACATGGCGTCACTATCTATATGACGTGACAATAGATTACCACCCTGGTAATGAGAATGTGATGAATGATGCTTTCATCAGAAAGTCAAGTTCAACAACTAATGCATTCTCTATGACAGGTTTCAATGGAGACCTGTTAGTAGAAATGTGGAAGTTAAACTTAGGCTTAGGGGTGACGACACAAGTGATTTGATTGTACAAGATGTAAGTTAAGCCTACTTCTTTTGATCAGATCAAGGAACTACAAGAGGGTGATAGTGAATTAAACCAGACCATGCATGACATGATAGGAGGAAAAGAGATCAGAATTTAAGTTTTAGATGATAAGGTGTTGTATTAGCATGATATGTTGTGTGTACCTTGAGATGGTGAATTGAAAGAAAAGATTCTTATGGAAGTGCATATATCGATGTATGCTATGCTTTTAGGAAACACTAAGATGTATATGAATCTCAAGTAGTTGAAACGAGTGGTCAGATATGCAGAAGGATGTAGCTAAGTATGTGGTTAAAAGTAGTGTGTATTAGTAGGTTAAGGCTGAACCCTAGAAATCTATAGCTACATGGTAATCTTTTTCTATGCCTGAATAGGAATGGGAATTTATCACAATGGATTTTGTGGTAAGATTACCCAGGACACCTAGAGGTTGTGATTTGATATGAATGATTGTGGATAGACTAATTTAGTCTGCTCACTTTCTTCATATTAAGTCAACCTTTGATGTCTCGAAACTTGACTAGGATATACATGGATAAAATAATTAAGTTGCCTGGTAATCCAGTTTCAATTATATCATATTGAGTTTAGAAATACACAACTGATAATGGTACGGTTTGGGTATAAACCCAGACAATACAGATTTAGTAAACCATTAGATGCATGATTTCAAGATAGTAAGATAGCATTAAAATATGCAAATAAATCTAGTTGCATGCTTCCTGTTATGTTAATGTGTGTGATTTAACATTTACATGAATTGGCACTTTTCTCTGAGATATCATTAGAAATTCTCAAGTACTAATAATTATTTGTGATATGATACGTAAATAACTCTTAATTGAGTTATGTGATGCATAAACCAGGATTTGGGGTTAATATGCACGTACTTCAAGAAATTTCAGATAATGGATAAGTATTACAGATGGTTTCTTATAAGTGGAGTAAATTACTCTTATTAGTGTAATAGGATGTTCAATTACATGAATTCAGTATGTATGTACCGAAATTGATTTGAGTTTGAGATATTTATGAATTTTTAATCTGCCTGCATGCATGATATAAAGATTACTCAGTAATTACAATGATTTTGAAATATACTGCTCTGCCAGTTTTAGAATGATACCGTATTGTGATTTGAATTGCAATCAAACAGATGAGATAATGGAAACCCTAAGAGTATGGTGTTGCCATGTGATTAGTGAATGAGATAACCCTAAGAGTAGGGTGTTGCCATATGATGAATGAACAAGGCAAATGAAACCCTAAGGATAGGGTGTACGATGAATCAAGTATTTTGATATCAATTCTCAGTATGATATGTAGTGATGTTTAACAGTTAAATTGCATGATTTTATTTTAGTACCAAATTGACATGCATTCTGTTTATTTAAAGAATTTTAGTTTGTCTGCATGTATACTATAATAATTTCTCGGTAATTACCATGAAGTGAGATACTGTTATAACAGTTCTGGAAAGACAATGTTTTGTGGGTCGATCTGGAATCAGATCAGATGTGTCCTAGGTTAAGGAACCTATACAGATGGTTGATCGGAGGATCAAGAAACTCACAAATTGTGAGATACCATTAGTGATAGTTTTGTGGAAAAATCTTAACCTAGAGGGTGCTACGTAGGAATACGAGTCAGAGATGAGTGACAAGTTTCCTTTCTCTTTTAGGAATTTCGGGACGAAATTCTTTTAAGGGGAAAAGGTTGTTATGACCCACTCCATGATTAACTAATAAATACCTCGAATTACGTGAAACACCTCAATTAGTGTTGAGTATCAAATTAAACATCATGGATAATCAAGATAAGCTAAGACGTGAATTAATAGCTGAGATTGAATCACGTGAGGCAATTAATGATGTCAATGCTGATTATTTAGTACATTAAGTTGAATCAAGTAATCACAGTTGTAATTAGAGCTTTGATCCAGTGAAATAGTCCTTTTAGCATGTTTTGTACTTTGAGGTTATAGAGAATTCCGTGCTTGAAATGTTGCAAGAAGAATCGTCCAAATCGGACCTACGAGCCATAAGTTGTGACCTTTTTAGTTTCTAGGGTTTAAGTTGCAATTTCTCCAAATCCGGGTTAATAAACCCCTTTTCCTTTTCTTTTATTTTTTCATTCTCTCGCTTATCTTCTCCTTCAGGCGGCCGATAGAACAGGACACCGCAAGCGGTGCCCAACCAGCCCGATAGAGCAGCAGCCAAGGAGTGAGGGCAGGGCGATTTTTGGGCGATATAGCAAGCGCTTGAGCTCCGTCCACCTCCGTCCTCCATTTCTCTACCCTTCTCCTTCCTCCTTCCTCGCCCAACCACCTACGCCCCAACCTCCTACTAGGGCGCCGACCTGCAGGGCCGCGGCCAGCAGCTGCAGCGCGGCCAGGAGCCGCCTTGGGCCCGAGGAGCAGCTCAAAACGCCGCCATCGACTTTGCCCAAGAGACCACAACACAAATCCGTAGCCAGTAGCCTTGCTTTAGGCACCTAGTCAAGTCCTTTCTTCAACCTGAGCGCGGGAAGCTGCTGCTTGATTGCAGCAGGTCCGAAGCAGGAGCCTTGGGCACGAAGAACAGCAAGAATTGCCGCCTTGAGCTCGGCCAAGAGGCCTAAACACGAATCCGCAGCTTCCAGTTCTCAATCAGTAACTACTGAGCTCCTTTTCCAACCTGTACGTGTGTGTGGCTTAATGCTCCATTGCAACAGGTTCGTTTTAGTTTCCAGTCAGTGCGTCGTTCGGCCGAGTTGCGTATGATTTGGCCGAATTTCTTTATTAAGGATGACAAACAGCGTTTTGATCAGCCGAATTGGGTGTGATTCGGCCGAGTTTCCCTTTATAGGAAAATCAATCAGGGTTTGGATCGGCCGAGTTGCGGGTGGATCGGCCGAGTTCCCAGCCAATCGGCCGAGTTCCCAGAGTGGTCGGCCGAGTTTCAAGAGTGAGTAGTAGTTCATTCAGTAATCATTATTTAACTCAATTTAAATGTTTAATTGCTTCTGTATCAGTTAGTATAACTTCTAAACAGTGTAGTACATATAATAGAGTATGTTAGTTTCATTGGAACTTGAAATACTTAATATGCTTAGTGAAAATGATGAAATTTCCTGTATTATAGTTGCAATGTATTTTCTGATTTAAAAATAGATGTTTAGCATCGAAAGTGGATAAATGATACTGAATCATGTTTAATGATGATAAAGGATATATATTTGCTTCATGTGTTATTCAGATTGTGCAATATGCATGAAATGTGATATTCCTATTTAAATGTTTATTTGTTAATCAGTTAATAGACTTAGGTGCCCTAACACCGTAGAACCCCTCGTGAGGTCTGCACCTTGGGGTGAAACGACCTACCTAGCGTGTGTCTAGATGGTCGGTGACTCATGTTCAACAATAATCCGTGCATGTGTCACGGTGGCACGAGGACAGAAAGGCAGTGTTCAACAATAATCCGTGCGTGTGTCACGGTGGCACTGGAGTATATAGGGGTTATTCAACAATAATCCATGCGTGTGTCACGGTGGTAACCCAGACTCTCCGCCTGTGTGCTCAGGTTAGAGGAGGAGTCTAGAGTATACTCTTTTGAGAGTGCAGTGAGGCCGTGTGAGCCTGAGAGTCCTGACGCAGACCAGGACAGCAGTCAGACTTAGCATTTCCCGGGTGTGTCGCTAAGTCTTATACGGTGAGTTAGTAGCATGAACTTGCTACGAATCTTTATATGCAGAGTACACTGCATATGATTAGGGCATAATAAAATAAGTATGTAATCATATAGGATCACAGTAAATTAAAGTATTCGAACTTGTGTGCTATTTCTTTATATCTGATTATCTGTTCAAATTATGTGCTATTGCATGGATATGTGACTATATCTTGCGAATCTGTTATGTTATTAGAACTGCCTTGCTTAGTTCTGCATTTATGTTTAGTTTCAATTTATAAACCTGATGAGTTGTTTAGTGATAGCTAAGTGAAATGCTATTCACTGAGCGAGTAGGCTCATACCTCTACTCAAAACATTTTCAGGTTATCATCAGCAGCAGGAAATCTGAAGGATCCTTTCATCCTATCGCTTAGTCTGTAGAAGGTATACATAGTTAGTGGTTAGAGGTCTCTTAGTCCTTTCCCCGCGATCTTTGGGACAAGGTGTGAGTGAGAGAGAGAATGTGTGTAAAGATGTAAATTAACTGTTATGCTTTATTTTATGTCAAACAATGTAAAATGTTGTAGACTCTGTTTATATTGCTAGTCAGTTAATAAAGATGCATCCGCAGTTTGTTTAGTTTCATTTTACAACATAAATCAGATTTTCCTATTAATGTCTTTAAAAAATGTTTTAAAAAGTGAAGAGTGGTTGGCTTATGTGTAAATCCCATCCTGTTGCGTCCTAATCTTGTGGTTTGTGGTTAATGTGAGATTGGGGCATGACAGCAATTGTTTCCATTTTTGCAGAAACTGACAACGACACATCGTGTCTTTTGTTGAACACGCCATGCCTTGTTGTTTGTGCTTGCTCAATGTTGTTGCTGCATTGAGGTACACATCACATTTGAATTAGACACACCGTGTTTCTGTCTTCAGGGAGTGAATCAAATGAGGGGCACACAACGTGTTTGAATAAACACACGTCATGTTCTTTGGCAGAAAGGTGCAGGCAGTCTTCATGTACCAGGAACACGCCCTGTCTGATGAAGGACACATTGTGTTACCTCTTTTCTCTGATCTGGACAAAACACTGATGGAGAATCACACGTCGTATGTTTAATAACACATGGCGTGCTGTAAGTGAACACACCATGTTCTTAATAGAACTCATAGTGTCTTCTACCGTTTATTAAAAATTTTCTTTGGGTCAGCAGTAAAACTTGGGGAAGTCCCATTGAGGTTGGACCTGAGTTAGGTTATCTCCAATTTGGCCCTTTTAATACATATCTACAATCAACATCATGTGATAAGCAAAGAAACTAAAAATTATGGCAAGATGGATATAAATAGAGGCTAATTTGGGACTCAATGAGCTGAAACTGTGTGAAGAAATGTAAAAAGTCGATATAAAACACACACAAAAAATCCCCTTAAGCTTGAACTGTTGCTTGTCCTCAAGCTAAAAGAACATAGAAAAGCACATGAAAGAATTTTCAAGCTCAATCATAGATTAATTGAAAGAAAGATATGCAATGTTCATCCAACAATGATCAATAGTTTATACTCATGGCCATCAACTCAACTTAAACATCACTGAAAAAGATTCTTAAGTTCAACAAGGGTGTTTTCAATTTAATGAATCAATCAACTCAACAACATTAAATAGAATTTGGATAACCAAGCCAAACAATTAGTGGATGCACAACACTATTTCTCTGCTATTAAGGATGCAAATGATGAAGTCTTAGCTAACATTAACATAATTAGTTGCACTCTCCTCTTTTCCCAAAAATGATATGGTAATGGATTATGGGTTTCAGCACTCGGATGCTAATGTAGGTTTATGCTCACATGGTGTGCTAGTTGGCATATTTTACCCTCTTTTTAAGACATACCACCTAACCATCGTGGCCAGATCAGACTTACAGTAGGTTAGCATGATATGTGGGTGAATAAGCCCTCTTTAATGGGGTGAGAAGGTGAAATGAGATAAAAGAGATTTTAAATATTTTCCACAACATGGGAGAGTCAACTAAATAGCAAAATTAGCTAGATTTCATCCATTTATTTTGAAAAAAAAAAACAGTGAAATAAAGGTTGAAAAATGCACTAAGAGTTTGACAAGGGTATCTTGTATTCCAAATGATGTTGTGATGTTAATTTACTCACAAAAATGAAACCATTACATGTTTTAGGAAATCAATGATGAAAAAGGTGAGTCTTCAAGCTACAAGTATAAATAAGAAATAAATGTGTGCTGAAGGCCAAAGGATTTCAACTAATCTATACATGCTTTTTAGAATTCTTTCAATGACAGACTAAGGTGCAAAAGGACAGGATGGTTCAGACTTGGCAGAAAACTCAGTTCATTACATCAAGATAGCCTCACATCATACATGATTTTGCAGCAAAAGGAAAGAAAAACAAAGAGCAACATGAAAGCAGAAAAGACATGACAACATGAAAAACAATAAAAGTAAACTACATTACCGACCAATTGCATCCCCCTAAGCTTGAAATTTGCAGTGTCCCCACTGCATCAATCAAACCTATGAAGGAACCAACTGGGTACTTGTCATGGGGTGGGACATCACTGGGATGGGATAGGGCCCATGTGACCAGAGGGTAAGAACTGGCTTATGAGATCATCACCATCTAGAATATCAACTGACATGGGCTGTGGAACAAACTCAAGCTGCGGCGGAGGATTAGGTTGGTGTTGTTGTGGCATGGAGTAGTGGCCTTGACAAAGGTGCCAAATATCCATGCAATGAACCATATCATTCATAGTAGAATATTATTGACCCATTAGGTCCATGCGGTTGTCTATGTGGTCAAACCGTTGCTGCACATAGCCATATAGATGCTTGACATCAGGCATGGCCCAGGAGTACTCTGTCTATGTGTTTGTAGAGGGAGGTGGTGGAGTAGTAGGGGGTGCACCAGTATCATCAGTAGCTCTAGCTGCATCAACTTCTTCTTTAGTGTTCAGAATGGATTTCCAGTTATCTTTGTTCTCCAATGTGATATGCTTAGGATATGGAATGTCAATGTATTGATTTTGTCAAAGAATTACTGAAATTTGGTATTACTGCTGGCAACCCTTGAGATCAATCCTCCAGAAAGTAGATACTGAATGTCTACTAGGTTTCTACCTGGTGCAGCCTCGAGACCTGTCAGATCAACATCTAACTTTTGTTCTATCAATGTGATCAAGATACCCCAATTATGTCTCCAGATTCCCTCTTCTTCACTCTCTTAATGTCTAGGAAACGTGTAAGGATATAATAAGTTGCATTGATCTGATAATCATACTTAATTCCCCACAAAAAGAAAAGATCCTATTTTCCAACGACCCCTTGAGTTTCTTTCTTAGCAAAGACTCATGTACTAAGAAGGCGGTGCATGTATCGAAAAATGGGGTTGTGAATAGTGGATGCCCTAGCTTTCTTGGCGTCATGGCGTTCCTCATCTGATATCTCAAACCAGAATTCATCAACTAATTGCCCCTTTGTAGTGGCAATCCAAAACTTCGTAGAAATGCCTGAAGGTAAGGTTAATACTACGACCCAAAAGGAAGAAACAAATAATACCATAAGGTTCCATATTCTTTTGTGGGTCTTTCTCTGTAGTGAGCATAATAAAAAACTCATAAACTAAATGGGGGTAAGTGTTTGATACCATGCAACATACGTAGCTTAGCCCCAAATCTTCCAGGCGCACGAAGATCTCATCCTTGAAGCTGAGGGTGGTGAGAGCTACTCATAAGAAAATCACGTAGGAAGCACCCTCCTTGCTATGAGGAACTGGTATGTCGGGTCTTCCTCAGGAGTGACCTAGAATTAGGTTGTGGAAATGTATGCTAGTGCGGAGGAGGAGCTAGCACCATGCTTGCGGTTGGATGTCTGCTTGAGAGGTGCTATTGCTGAAATGTTGAAAGACACATCATGTCTTTTGGTGAACACGGCGTGTCTTCGTATCTTATTGCTGCAGAACTTGCTGATGAGAAGAAAGGCATGTCATGTCTATTGAAAGACATGACATGTCTGTCAAAAGACACGTCGTGTACCTGGGCGACTGTGGCGGCTCGAACACGAAGAACACGTCTGATTTGTGGCTTTCACGGTGTGTCTCTAGTGTGGGAAAAGAACGAGGCAGTGGAGACGAGACAAATGGAGATTCTTGCTGTGATTTCATGCCCTAAAGGGCCAAACAACGGCGGAGATGAAGATTTTTCTTCTTAGAACTTGAGAAAAGAAGAACTAGTCTTGACGGTGCCAAAGAAGAAGATCGGTAGAGAAGAGGGAACCTCATGGCCTTGGTGCTGTCGATGGCGGCTTGGAGATGTGTTTTCTTGCTACAAATCGCACACGGTTGGTTGTCGGCGGAGGAGGCTCAGACACAGTTGGCAACACGTCTGGAATGAAGTGAGGAAGTAAGGAAGACAATGGCTGATTAGGGTTAAAAACCCCTATTCTCATCAAAAGACACGACGTGTTTCTTGATAGAACTTCCTTTGTGCGTTACAAGACACGTCGTGTGCTACTATGCATACATCGTGTTCGAGTCCAGAAGTTCAAATTGTGTCTGTTTCACTGATAATGACACGTCATGTTCAAATAAAGACACGTTGTGTTATTTTTCAGATAAGTTATGCTCCCCGTTGCTACTGAAGTACACACTGTGTCTGAATGAAGACACATCATGTTCTTTTCCAGATCGAGTATTACTTTGGTCTGTTGGACAGTGACACCGCGTGTCTTTTTCTGACACATCATGTGTTTTTGAGTTTCTGCTTGCTTTTTTCCTGCTGTAAGAAGCAACACGCCATGTCAAATAAAGACACATCATATCTCTTTGAGTTTATGTAGAATTTAGCTTCTTGCCAGCACCTACAGAAGTATAGTGATGCAAGTATAAGTGTTTAAGTTATTACATACACCCATGAAAAGCTTTTTTTCAGAAATTTAAAGATTGTTCTTGACTCAAACTACTAGAATAAATTCTAATCTAATGTGGGGTCAACTCCAACAAGTTCCTCAATTTAAAGTCCAGAGTAGGACTCTTTAGTCTTTTGATCAATTATCTTGGATGGAGCAAGTTTCTCCCTTATCAACTTCATCTCCTATGATGTAAAGCTTGCATTGTTGTCCATTGACCTAGAAGGAAGATTGTTTCCCTTATAGCTCTATATTTCCATACAGAAAGACTCGTAGGACTAAGAATGGTCCAGACCACTTGGATCTTAACTTTCTTGGAAACAATTTGAGTTTAGAATTGAAAAGTAAAACTTGGTCTCCTTCTTTGAAGTCTTTGAATTTGATTCTCTTATCATGCCATCTCTTTGTCTTCTCCTTGTAGATTTTGGCATTCTCATAAGCGTCCATTCGTAGCTCCTCTAGCTCTTGCAATTGTAGTAGCCTCTTCTCTCCTGCTTTCTTAAGATAATAATTTAGCAACTTTGATTGCCCATAATGCCTTGTGCTCCAATTCTAGTGGGTAAATGGCATGATTTTCCATAGACTAGCTTGAAAGGTGTTGTTCCAATGGCTATTTTGAAAGCTGTCCTATATGCCCATAATGCATCTTCCAACTTAAGTGCCCAATCCTTTGTTGAGCTGGAGACAATCTTTTCTAGAATAGCCTTTAGTTGCCTATTGGAGATCTCCATTTGGCCATATGTTTGAGGGTGATAGGGTGTGGATATCTTATGCTTTACCCCATATTTTCTAAGAAAGTTGTTGAAGTTTCTCTCCTGAAAATGGTTGCCACCATCTGAAATGATTGCTCTTGGAACTCCAAATCTTGGGAAGATGATCTTTTGAAAAAGTTTGATGATTGACTTTGCATCTGGAGCTTGAGTGGGAATGGCTTCGACCCATTTGGACACGTAATCACAGGCCACCAATATGAACTTGTAGCTGTATGAAGATAGGAAAGGGCCCACATAGTCTATACCCCAAAAATAAAAAACTTCTATATCTATAATTGAGTTTAATGACATTTCATCTCTCCTTGAAATTCCCCCACCTCTTTGACAGTTGTCACAAGCCTTAACAAATGTGTGCACATCACAGAATAAACTTGGCCAATAAAGGCCAGATTGTAGGATCTTTATTGCTATTTTGTGGGCTCCAAAGTGTCCTCCGCATGGAGAAGAATGACAATCTGACATCACATTACCAACTTCCTTGTTTGGGATACACCTCCTTATGAGTCCATCAACACATTGCTTAAACAATAACAGATCATCCTAGTAGTAGAAATTTTCATCGTGAAGAAACTTCTTTTTCTGTTGGTACGTCATGCCTGGAGGTAGTTGTCATGTAATAAGAAAATTTGCAAAGTTTACGAACCATGGTGCTTGTGTGGAAGACAAGGCATAGAGTTTCTCAATTGGCAATGAGTCCTCAATAGGCAATGAACTTTCAACACTTGTAGTCAACCTAGATAGGTGATCTACAACATTGTTCTCTATCCCTGTAACCTCCCAGGATTTGAGGCCTCAGATAAAATGATCTTATAAGGAATTATTGGACTACCCATATCACCAAGGTGCACCTCCTTTTCCGGGAGACCATCACTAAAGAACTCCATAGTTAAGCGTGCTCAATTTGGAGTAGTACTAGGATGGGTGACCAGTTGGGAAGTAGACCCCGGCTTGCACGCGAGTGAGGAAAAAGTACACAGTTAAGGCTAGTGGTGGTCTGTGGGGCCAGTCGTCATTTCTAAAACTCTACTAGATCCTTAGGCATTGGGCCCGGTTGTTATAGTCCCTTTTCTATCCTGGATTTCAAGATCAAGTTCTTGAAGGAGTAATTCCAGTAGATAAGATGGGGTTTAGCATCTTTCTTGTTAAGAAAGTACTTAATTGCAATATGATCTGTATGCAAAATGACTTTGGACCCTACCAAATACTATCTAAACTTGTTAAAAGCGTATACAATGGAAAGAATCTCCTTATCTATGGTTGTATAGTTGATTTGTGCCTCATCTAAGGTTTTTCTTGCATAGTGTATAACATGAAGTTTTTTATCTTTCCACTATCCAAGAACTGCTCCTACTGTGTAGTCACTTGAATCACACATTAATTCAAAAGGAGCACTCTAGTCTGGTGGTTGTATGATTGGGGCAGAGACAAGAGCTTCTTTGAGCTTGTTGAAGGCTGCATGGCAAGCATCATCGAATATGAACTCGACATGTTTCATAAGAAAGGAACACAATGGTTTTGCAATCTTGGAGATTCATCAAAACCCTACACATCCAAGGAAACTACATATGTCTTTGACTGAAGAAGGAGTACACATCTTCTGCATAGCTTCCACTTTAGCCCTATCAATTTCAATACCCTTATTAGAAACAATATGGCCTAATACTACACTAAATTGTACCATGAAATGACACTTTGCCCAGTTTAGTACTAGGTTAACCTTTTTGCAATGGGCTAAGACTTTAGATAAATTGCACAAGAAATGATCAAAGGAATCTCCATAAACACTAAAATAATCCATGAATATTTCCATTATATTTTCAATGAAATCGGAGAAAATAGCCATCATGCAATGTTGAAACATGGCTGGGGTGTTACAGAGACCAAAGGGCATGCGACAATAAGAATAGGTCCCATAGGTGCATGTAAATGTGGTTTTCTCTTGATTGGGAGGGTAGATTGGAATTTGGAAAAACCCGAAATACCCGTCCAAATGGCAAAAGTAAAAATGGTTTGCAAGTCGCTCAAGCATCAAATCGATAAAAGGCAAGGGAAAATGATCTTTGTGAGTTGCTTTATTCAAACGCTGGTAATCAATATACATATGCAAACTTGTAACTACATGTGTTTGTATTAATTCATCATTATCACCCATAATGACAGTTGCACCCCCCCCTTTTAGGTACCACATGAATGACACTAACCCAAGGGTTGTTACTTATAGGATAAATGATGCCATCATCTTTCAACTTAAAAATTTCCTTTTTAACCACTTCCAGCATGTTTTGATTTAAACGTCTAGGTGGTTCAATAGTGGGTTTAACATCATCTTCCATGTTTATTCGATGCATGCAAATGGAAGGGTGGATGCCCTTTAAATCATTAATAGAGTAACCAATGACATCTTTATATAAATGTAATTCAACAAGAAATTTATTTTCTTGTTCATCAGTTAACTCATCATTGATTATGACTAGAGAAGTGGAATTGGAGTCAAGAAATGCATACCTCATCCCAGGTGGAAGGGATTTGAGTTCTATCTTTCTCCCAGCTATGTTTTCTTCGGCTTTATCATCAAGAAATGAAGTATCTTCATTAATAGCATATGTTTGAGCAATAGAATATACTCCAAAATTTTTAGAGTTATCATTTGTAGTTTCATCATCATCACAATAGTTAAATATTAATTTAGCATCATTATGATATTCCTCCACAATAGAATCAATAGAATCGATCATACAGAGTTCTTCTACTTGCGAAGGTGCCTTCATGGCATTAAACACAGAAAACTCCATAGCTTTTTCATCGACCCGGAGTGTAAGCTTTCCTTCTCGAACATCAACAAGGCATCCTGTAACGCCCAGGCCCATTGCCCAAGGCTCTAGTAGAGTTTCAGGAATGACGACTATCCCCACAGACCACCACTAGCCTTAACTGCACACTTTGTCCTCACTCACACGCATGCCAGGATCTACTTCCTGACAGGTCACCCATCCCATTACTACTCCAAGCTGAGCACGCTTAACTATGGAGTTCTTAGTGATGGGCTCCCAGAAAAGGAGGTGCACCTTGGTGATATGGGTAGTACAATCATTCATTTTAAGAGTGTTTTATCTGAGGCCTCAAATCCTAGGATGTTACAATCTCCCCCACTTAGACTCTTGACGTCCTCGTCAAGGCTCAACTATAAGGCCTCATAATCTCTTCCCCATTTCAGTGCAGACCCACAATGGCCCATGGACACCCAGCTCCCGATCACGGAATACCAGCGCAAGGGTGGCTACATCAACCATGGACAACCGTTTCCTACATGCCTGGACCGCACGACTCAAGAATGGCATGCTATGCCCATGTGGGCCCCACCTACTAGAGGGGTTATGGCTCTGACACCATTTGTAACACCCAGGCCCACTGCCCAAGGCACCTTGGTGATATGGGTAGTCCAATCATTCCTTTTAAGAGTGTTTTATCTGAGGCCTCAAATCCTAGGATGCTACACATCCAGTAGTCCTCAAAAAAGGTCTCCCGAACAGAATGGGATTGGAAGGGATTTCAAGCATGTCTAACACAACAAAATCACAAGGAATGTAGAATTTACCAATTTGCACTCCTCCACAATACCTTTAGGATATTTGATTGAGTGATCGGATAACTAGATAGCCATCTGTGTAGGTTTCAAATCTCCAAGGTCTAGCTCCTGCCAAAAAGTAGACAAAATGAGACTAATGCTAGCTCCAAGGTCAACAAGACCTTTGTCAAATGTGGTGTTGCTAATCTTGCAAGGTAAGTGAATGCTCCTAAACCATATAGCTTCACGGGAAGTCTATTTTGAATGATTGAACTCAGTCTCTCAGAAAGCATGATGGTTTCAATTTGATCTATCCTCATCTTCTTGGTGACGATGTCTTTTAGAAATTTGGCATATGACGACATATCATCTATGACCTTAGCCAACGGAAGATTGATATGAAGTTTGTTTAGAATCTCCATAAAATTTCTGAACTTTGAATCCTCTTTCTTATTTGCAAGTCTTTATGGAAATGGTGCACTTGCTTTGTAAAAAGGTGGTACTTCAGATGTACCTTTTAGTTTGTCATCAACGGGAGTGTCCATCTTTTCTTCATAAACAACCTCAACGCTCTTCTCCTTGGGCGGAGAAGGTCTTTGGATTTCAGCTCCACTCCTTAAGGTGATAGCATTTACTTGCCCTCTTAGATTCACCTCTGGTTGGCTAGGAAGGGAACCATAGGATGTGTTCTTTTGCTGCACTAAATCTTGTTGGGCAATTTGATTCTCCAACATCCTTTTATGTGTGGAAATTCCATCCACTTTAGCTGAGAGTTTAGCAATTGCATCTTTTGACAGTTTGTCATTGCCTCGGAACTCTTCATTTTTCTGTTCTTGAGTAGAGATAAATTGCTCCATCATAGTCTCCAAAGAAGATTTCTGGGGTTGTTGCTGCTGTTGGCAACCCCTATTGTTATTGAAACCTGGTGTATTTCCATTTGATTATCGGTTGAAGAGTTTTTGTTGATGTGGTTGTTGTTGTCCTTGTTGATAGTTTTGCACGTTGCTAGTGTTCTGGTAAGAGAAATTAGGATGATCTCTCCATCCCAAATTGTAGGTGTTGGAATAGGGATTGTATTTCTTGTTCCCATGTATCCCAACGACATTCACTTGCTCTTGGTTCTCTTGATTCATATTAGGAGAGAAACAAGTTGAAGAAGTATGTCCAAAAAATCCGCAAGCTTCACAAGTTACCTCAACTGCTTGGATCTGCATTGTAGTCATCTTCTCAAACTTTTACAGAAGGACATCAAAGCTTAGATGCAATCAAATCAACTATATCAACACTATGCTTTCCTCCTTGCTTTCTGATTGGAGAACTTTGTGTAGAAGATAATTGTGCTTTTCTATCTGACCTCCATTGGTAGTGGTCGAGTGCTATATCTTCAATGATATCGTAAGCCTCCCTATAAGACTTATTCATTAAAGCTCCATTAGCTGCGGCATTCAATGTCATACGGGTGTTGTAGAATAGTCCATTATAAAATGTTTGAAGTAGCAACCAATTAGTCAATCCATGGTGAGGGCAAAGGCGTTGCAGGTCCTTGAACTGCTCCCATGTATCATATAAAATTTTTCCATCTAATTGAGAAAAGTTTGTGAGCTGGTTTCTCAGTTGAGCTGTATTGCTTGGTGAAAAATACTTTGTAAGGAAAGCATTTAATAGTTGATCCTAACTCTTGATGGACTTCTTAGGAAGAGATAAAAGCCACTCTTGGCTCTATCTCTCAAGGTGAAGGGAAACAGTCGAAGCCTTATTCCGTCGGAGAATATACCATTGATTTTAAAGGTGTTTATGTACTCCAGGAATTCATCTACATGAAGGTTTGGGTCTTCGGAGGTGGTACCCACAAAATAGGTTTGCTGGATCATCTGCATCATAGAAGGGATAATGGAGAAATTGTTTGCTTCTATCGCAAGTAGATCAATGGCTCCACAAATGTTCGCGATAGCCGGCATAGCAAAGTCTTTCAAAGGACGGTTGTCCTCCATGGTTGGTTCTTCTTGTATGACTTCTTTAAAGGATGAAGAATATGGTGGTGGTGATGATGGTTGTGATCCCTCCAAGTTTGAAGAGTTCTCACTCCTCCTTTCTCATCTACGACTACTAAATGTGTGTTCAATCTCTGAATCTAAGAAGATAGAGGTTTGTAGACCTCTCTTAGAACGACACATGCAACCTGAAAAGTAGGATTTGAGTGAGATTCACAAGGCTAAGAGATATCACAAGGTAAAATGCGATAGTGTGATTTAGCCTCAATTACTAGTTAACCTTTTACTCTAACTAAAAACTACTGTAGCTCCCCATCAACGGTGCCAAAAACTTATTGAGAGTTTTAAAAAGGGAAAGTGTAACATACTGAATTCTGGGCATCTTGCCTTTTGGTCCTCTTTTCCATCTTTTCCTTCTATTTCTATCATCTTTGGCCTTTTTGTTTAATTTGGGGAGAATATGATCGTTTAATGAGCATTTGTTCACCTTTTCTCTCAATATTTGAGTTTATGCACAAATACCTCAGTGAAGGCTTAGTAATGGGCTTAATATATAAAATGTCCACTTAAGTGATAAATAGAATAAATATATTCGTTCTATAACTTTCTAGTGCTTTTTAGAATATGAAAAAGAAAGAAAATCCCAAAATATACATAAAGGAGATGATAAATGTAATAAATGGAGATAATATGAGATATTTTGAATAAAAGAAGATAATGAGGAATATGTTGTCTCAAAAATCATAGATGGAAACTCACAAAGATAATTTGGATCACAATCTTGTTTTATTTACCTAAAAGAAACTTAAGGGCCAAGTATCATTTAATTTGGAAGATAAATGCATATATTAAAGTCTTTATTAAAAGAAAATAGGAGATAAGCCAATAAGGTGAAATAAAACATCAAATATTCTCAAATTAGAAAAATAACTCCAAATTCGTAATATATATATCAAAATGAGTATGTGTGTGAATTTGTATTTAATTTGGATAATGTTTAATATTTTATTTTATTTAGGAGAGAGAAAATGACTTAAAGACCAAAAATATTAAATATATGTTGAAAAAAATTATTTAATGCTAAAATCGTGTTCCAAACGTTTAGTATTTCTTATAAGCCATGGTTTACATTTTTAGAAAGTTTCTAGATGCCTCAAATAAATGAAATGGTTAAATAAGTGATAAAATTTAAATGAATTAAATAAAATTATACAATCTTTTAAAAAAATAAAATAATGCCAAATTCGTATTTTACATGTTAAAATAAATCTTTGGATGAATTTTGAGAAGATTATTTAGGAGAGAGAAAGTGTTCAAAAATTTCAACTCATTATTTAAAATAACAAACAACTTCAACAAATGGAAATAATACCAAATTCGTATTCAACATATTAATATGACTTATGGGTGAAATTTCATAATTTTTGGAAAATCCTAGAGTCATTAATGAGGGAGGAAAGAAAAAACGAATTTTGAATTATTTAACCTATAAAAAGTCCTCGAAATGCAAAAATAATTCCATATTCTGATTCTACACGTCAAAATAAGTCACAATATCAATTTTGGTTAATATTGGATAACGTTTGGGCCTCCAAAAGAAGAGAGAGACAGATATTTACATTAGATAATGCACTTTGGTCAAATTCTAATGTAAATAGAATTAAATATCACACCAGCCTTGGACTCCTCCGCGTGATCCAACGGCTCACGGCCCTCGGTGGAACCTGGTCTATAGATCCAACGACTCCAGAGTTTTCTTCTACCTCAGTCCAAGGTGAATAGGACTCTCGAAATTAAAATGTGAATATCTTGAGCTACAATTAACCAAATTCGATGATTTTTGGTTCTACAGATTCATCGCGAGATTACTCTTCTAATTATTCTAAGGTTTTTGTGTTTTCATGAACTTTTGAGAAACCCCCAAAACGACCGAGGTGTTTCTCTCACCTCACTTGGCTAAACCCTAACCTAGACTCCCTTGCCTATAAACAACACTACCCTAAGCTCCGCCGCCAACGTTGCAACTCACTCATACTTTCAATCCCTCAAAACACCGCCGTTTCGACCCCATGAGACACCGACGTTGCCCAAATTGCGGCATCTTTCTCTCTCTCCATGTTGCTCCTCCGGTGAAATACAAGGTATGGTTGAGTTCGTATTGTCTTTGGCTTTCGTTTTCATATCTAAACTTTATATTTGGTTGATTATATTGTTTTTGCTCAAATATTCAAGCCAGTGGCAGCAGCTACTTGCCGCTGTAGCTTGTGTGGGTTGGGAGAGAAGACCCCATGTCAATTTACCGCTCTGCCCTCGTCGGATTCTTCTCATCGCGTTTGTTTTCGCGAAGGGCGTCATGGTCTTTTTGCTCCGTTTTGACCGACTTTGACCGCATGCTCGTTAACAGCCAGCAAGCATGAGACTGCGCTCCCATTGGGCCAGGTCAGCATGGAGCGGGCCCACTCCTCTCTCTCTCCGCTCGTTTTAAATGACTCTACCTACGTGGCAAGTTCTAATTTGCTGATCTTTGAAAAATCGTATCTTTTTACTCGTTGCCCTGAAAATAAAAAATAAGTAGTGTTTTGAAATCAGGAGAACGAGATCTATCCATTAGAAATATTTTCGAGATTTGATTCTAATTTTTGCGAAAAAGTGTTTTTAGAATGATTTAAATTACTTAAAAATATGGAAAATAGCCTAAAAAGTCAGTATCTCGAAAATATACAAACTTATATGTTATTTTGATCAAAAGAATGTAACTAAGTTAGTAGTGTGGTTTTAAGAGTCTAAATCGATCATTTGTAGAAAAAGTTCATAGTTTTGAAGTTTGAATCTTGAATAATTAAACATAGTATTAATACATGTATGTAATGATGATATTAGGGAAAATGGATCTGATCTCGTGTAAAGATTATGAAAAGTGGTTCTAGGACTCTAAATATTAAAGGTATGTGCTTAATACACTTCAGTTGGGAATTATTTAATCCTTAACCTATGCTTTCCATAATGAGGCTTATTTGCACCTTATATTCTTTTCTCTTGAATCTATTGCTATACTTGCCTCATAATCATTTTAGAATATTGTTCTTAGGTCTTGGTACCCCTTTTCCATGTTCTATTTGGATGATTCTATTACTTGTGATAGTTTCTAGCATGTTGATTTTATTAGACTATTTAACTAGTGTAGTGGTACTTGTATGTACAACCACCCATAGTTGGGGAATGTGTTATTTCTCCCCTGGGGAACATGTTACTCTCCCCCACACACAAAATGTGTGTAGGTGATTAGGAATGTCTTATTCTCCCCTCATCCTTTGGTTGAAGGTCTGGTAGGTGCCTCAACCCTACTTAGTTAAGGTAGTTAATATTAATCATACATGCAATCCTTTTGTGATATGTTGTTTATGGCAAGCATCTATTGAAATATTATTTTATATATATACAACCTCATTCTCTTGATTGTCTTCATCTTATGATGAACCCTAGCCTATTTTATATGTTTTTCTCATCTTGTTATGTTAGAATAGCTTTGTGACACATACTTGTTTTTCCTTTCCCTCTTGCTGGGTGCCTTCCCAACCACCCAGGCGATGAGCAAGGTGATGGATGACATGAAAGCTTAGTTTTGGCTTGGACCTAGCCGATGGAGTTGTTGCTGTGGAGACAAAAGTGGAGTAGTCTAGACTTCCCTGTATCTAGATCCTAGTTGTGTATGATGATGTAACCCTAAAAGGGATATTTTTGATGTATTTTGTACAATCTTTTATGAAATTGAATGTAGTCAAAAAAATTTATTTAGCTGCTTTCCAATGTGTTTTGTTTACCATATTTAGTAGAGGGTTGGTTATTCCACCTCTTTACAACATGGTATCAGAGCCCATGGTAGTCAGAAATCTGACTATTTCAGTTTGTCTCCCTAATTAGAAACCTATATTTGCATAGTTTTCTTTAAGTAACAGGGGTTTCTCCGTTAGTGGGATTGAGAAGTGGGACTTTTACAGTAGGACATGCTATTCTTAAAGCTGCTTCAGCCAAAGTAGCCAAGCATGAGAAAGCATGTATTGAGAATCAACACGCCTTTATCCCGTTTGCTTTTGATGCTTTTAGATTCTTAGCACCAAGCTGTGGAGCTTCTGTAGAGGGTCCAAAAAGTTATGAATAGTAATGTAATGTCTCCTAAGTGTATGGATGTAGTGTTTCAAAGGATTGGCTTTGCCATCCAAAAAGGACTAGCGGTGTAGTTTGTTGCTCGCTTGTCTTCTGTTTCGATGTAATTGATCATTATTAAATTATATTACCATTCCAAAACGTTTCTCAGTCAAAACATTTTGATTGGAAATGTCTTTAAGTGACATGGTTACCGTAGATTTGATCTATGCTGATGATTGGTTGATTTAGGACCGTATAATTTCACCTTAGAGTCATGATGAATAAAACTCTAATATGCTCATAACTAAAACATGCATAACTTGATGTTGTTTAGATTTTCCTTTAGGAAAATATTAGGGCATGAAGTTGAAGCAAAGGTTTCTAGAAAGGATCAGGGTTTCAGGGGTTGGCAATATTTTCCTCCGCAGCACTAGCTTGGTCTACGAGGACTCCCGTGCCCATATGATACCAGCCTGGCCTGAGCTAATACAAATTGCCCAAAATAGTTTACTTTTAGGCAATAGTAACCTTAGACTTCTATGTTGTATATCTTTGGGAACCCTAATTTGATTTGTTTGAGGATGGATACCAAGATAGTTTCCTTATGTCCCTAGAACCTAGACCTTAGAGTTTGGGTGTTTGGAAAGATATCAGAGTGTGCAATGGAAGCATGATGGATCTTGAGAATGGTTTAGTTAGACTTATCCTTTAACCCTAATGTAGTTTGGCTTGATGGGTCAAACTCTTTAAGGGGTGCAATGCTTGAGTGGTTAGATTTTGTGGAAGAAATTCTCTTTAGGGGGATGGAACCCTGTGATATCTTGAAATATATCTACTCGATCTTTAGAAACCCTAACCCCATGAATAGGAGGATAGTATGCTTGGATCTATGGTCATGACCAAACATGTAATAGTGGTAACCTAACATGCTTGTTTACATATTAATGAACATGTAATGGTCATCTAAGGAATAACTCATATGCTTGAACCCTAATGAATATCCAATGCACATAATATGGATATCAATGCTAATTGTCAATATGTAAGATGTTGATCATTTCATGAATCTATAAATCCTAACGATATGAAAGATAATTGTAACCTAATGCATGCTAAGGATGGATAAGTGAAAATAAGGGTCAGGTTGACCTAAACCCTATCTTGCAATAACCTAACCCTAATGAATGCATCCTTAATGCCTTTAATGATACATTAATGATGTTAAGTGCTATAATCAGTTAACCTACATTGATACACATAAATGATATATATATATATAATCATTTAATCACATATTAATCAAGTCATCAATATAAAATGCAAGTTACCTTGTTATCTAATACACATGTGATTAGTCACTTAATGTGAATCAAATCATTAGTATGACATATGTCTTATCTTGATCATTAAAACACATGTAATGGCTTCAATATGAGTATGAAGTGATTGGATTCATATAAACGTGCAAAATGAATAATATAAATGAATAATGATTAATGGTGACATTAATGTGAGCAATAAAGATAATGTGACATGTGACATTGTTTAATATGAGTATAAGTAACTAATGTGACATTACTTGGAATAATTGTATGCTTAACCACAAATTGGATAGAATGTCTTACATTCACGTAAAATAATTTGTTATAATGAATAAAGTGATAAAATGAGGATAATGAAGTAAAAATCTGAATTATTAAGGACAATGATCAAATATAATAATGAATGTGGGGATAATTGAGTAACCTCTAATTGTGCATAATAATGAAATATAATTTTTTTGACAACAAAGTGAATGTGACATGACATAATTAAAATAATAATGATAATGTGTTATCATAATGAATATAATGTTAATGAGACAAAAATGTAAATAATGTTAAATCTCATAAAAATAATATCTTAATAGTGGAACCTTAGGTGATCCTTGAGAACCCAACCTACGATGAGCTATATGTGAAGTTTATGAACCCTTAGGTGTAGTTGAAGTATAAGTTTTTTTGGAAGTTGTATGGTTGGAGGAACAACCTGAAGTTTTGTGATATGAAGTTGCACACTCACCCTTCCCTAATTGCTAGTGATTTCGGGGACGAAATCCTCTTTAAGGGTGAAGTGCTGTAACATACTGAATTCTAGGCATCTTGCCTTTTGGTCCTCTTTTCCATCTTTTCCTTCAATTTCTATCCTCTTTGGCCTTTTTATTTAATTTGGGGAGAATATGATGGTTTAATGAGCATTTGTTCACATTTTCTCTCAATATTCGAGTTTATGCACAAATACCTCAGTGAAGGCTTAGTAATGGGCTTAATATATAAAATGTCCACTTAAGTGATAAATAGAATAAATAAATTCATCTTAGAACTTTCTAGTGCTTTTTAGAATATGAAAAAGAAAGAAAATCCCGAAATATACATAAAGGAGATGATAAATGTAATAAATGGAGATAATATGAGATATTTTGGATAAAAGAAGATAATGAGGAATATGTTGTCTCAAAAATCATAGATGAAAACCCAAGAAGATAATTTGGATCACAATCTCGTTTTTTTCACTTAAAAGAAACTTAAGGGCCAAGTATCATTTAATTTCGAAGATAAATGCATATATTAAAGTCTTTATTAAAAGAAAATAGGAGATAAGCCAATAAGGTGAAATAAAATATCTAATGTTCTCAAATTATAAAAATAACTCCACATATCAAAATGAGTCTATGTGTGAATTTGTATTTAATTTGGCTAATGTTTAATATTTTATTTTATCCAGGAGAGAGAAAATGACTTAAGACCAAAAATATTAAATATATGTTGAAAAAAATTAATTAATGCCAAAACCGTGTTCCAAACGTTTAGTATTGCTTATAGGACAAGGTTTACATTTTTAGAAAGTTTCTAGATGCCTCTAATAAATTAAAAGGTTAAATACATGATAAAATTTAAATGAATTAAATAAAATTATAATGTCTTTAAAAAAATAAAATAATGCCAAATTCGTATTTTACATGTTAAAATATATCTTTGAATGAATTTTGACTCAATTTGGAAAATATATGTAGAGAAGATAATTTAGGAGAGAGAAAGTGTGCAAAACTTTCAACTAATTATTTAAAATAACAAACAACTTCAACAAATGTAAACAATACCAAATTCGCATTCAACATACTTAATATGACTTATGGGTGAAATTTCATAATTTTTGGAGAATCATAGAGTCATTAATGAGGGAGGAAAGAGAAAATGACTTTTGAATTATTTAACCTATTAAAAGTCCTCAAAATGCAAAAATAATTTTATATTCTGATTCTACACGTCAAAATAATCCAGGGTGTCAATTTTGGTTAATTTTGTATAATGTTTGGGCCTCCAAAAGAAGAGAGAGAAAAATATTTAAATTGGATAATGCACTTTGGTCGAATTCTAATGTAAATAGAATTAAATATCACGCCCGCCTTGGACTCCTCCATGTGATCCAATGACTCATGACCCTCGGTGGAACCTGGTCCATAGATTTAATGGCTCTGGAGTTGTCTTCTACCTCAGTCCAAGGTGAATAGGACTCTCGAAATTAAAATGTGAATATCTTGAGCTACGATTAACCAAATTCGATGATTTTTGGTTCTACGTATTCATCGCGAGATTACTCTTCTAATTATTCTAAGGTTTTTGTATTTTGATGAACTTTTGAGAAACCCCCAAAATGGCCGAGGTGTTTCTCTCACCTCACTTGACTAAACCCTAACCTAGACTCCCTTGCCTATAAATAGCACTACCTTAAGCTCCGCCGCCAATGTTGCAACTCACTCATACTTCCAATCACTCAAAACATCTCCGTTTCAACCCCGTGAGATGCCGACGTCGTCCAGCTTGCGGCGCCTTTCTCTCTCTCCACGTTGCTCCTCCGGTGAAATACAAGGCATGGTTGAGTTCGTATTGTCTTTGGCTTTCGTTTTCATATCTAAACTTTGTATTTGGTTGATTATATTGTTTTCTCCCAAATATTCAAGCTTGTGGCAGCATCTACTCACTGTTGTAGCTCGTGCAGGTTGGGAAAGAAGAACCCATGGCAATTTACCACTCTACCCTCGTCAGATTCTTCTCATCGTGTTTGTTTTCGCGATGGGCGTCATTGTCTTTTTGCTCCATTTTGACCGAATTTGACCGCATGCTTGTTAGCAGCCAGCAAGCATGGGACTGCGCTCCCATTGGGCCAGGTCATCTTGGAGCGGGCCCACTCTCTCTCTCCGCTCATTTTAAATGACTCTGCCGATGTGGCAAGTTCTGATTGGCTGATCTTTAAAAAAGCGTATCTTTTTACTTATTGCTCTGAAAATTAAAAATAAGTAGTGTTTTGAAATCAGGAGAACGAGATCTATCTATTAAAAATATTTTTCAGATTTGATTCTGATGTTTGTGAAAAAGTGTTTTTAGAATGATTTAAATTACTTCAAAATATGGAAAATAGCCTAAAAAGTCAGTATCTCGAAAATATACAAACTTATATGTTATTTTGATCAAAAGAATGTAACTAAGTTAGTAGTGAGGTTTTAAGAGTCTAAATCAATCGTTTGTGGAAAAAGTTCATAGTTTCGGGGTTTGAATCTTTAATAATTAAACATAGTATTAATACATGTATCTAATGATGATATTAGGGAAAATGGATCTGATCTCTTGTAAAGATTATGAAAAGTGGTTCTAGGACTCTAAAGATAAATGGTATGTGCTTAATACACTTTAGTTGGGAATTATTTAATGCTTAACCTGTGCTTTCCATAATGAGGCTTATTTGCACCTTATATTCTTTTCTCTTGAATCTATTGCTATACTTGCCTCATAATCATTTTAGAATATTGTTCTTGGGTCTTGGTACCCCTTTTCCATGTTATATTTGGATGATTCTATTACTTGTCATAGTTTCTAGCATGTTGGTTTTATTAGACTATTTAACTAGTGTAGTGGTACTTGTATGTACAACCGCCCATAGTTGGGGAATGTGTTATTTCTCCCCTGGGGAACGTGTTACTCTCCCCCCCACACAAAATGTGTGTAGGTGACTGGGAATGTCTTATTATCCCCTCACCCTTTGGTTGAAGGTCTAGTAGGTGCCTCAACCCTACTTAGTTAAGGTAGTCAATATTAATCATACATGCAATCCTTTTGTGATATGTTGTTTATGACAAGCATCTATTGAAATATTCTTTTATATATATACAACCTCATTCTCTTGATTGTCTTCATCTTATGTTGAACCCTAGCCTGTTTTATATGCTTTGCTCATCTTGTTACATTAGAATAGCTTTGTGACACATACTTGTTTTTCCTTTCCCTCTTACTGGGTGCCTTCCCAACCACCCAGGCGATGATCAAGGTGATGGATGACATGAAAGCTAAGTTTTGGCTTGGACCTAGATGATGGAGTTGTTGTTATGGAGACAAAAGTGGAGTAGTCTAGACTTCCCTCTATCTAGATCCTAGTTGTGTATGATGATGTAACCCTAAAAGGGATATTTTTGATGTATTTTGTACAATCTTTTATGAAATTGAATATAGTCAAAAAAAATTATTCTGTTGCTTTCCAATGTGTTTTGTTTACCATAATTAGTAGAGGGTTGGTTATTCCACCTCTTTACAGAAAGATTTCAACTCACCAATTACCCGCAAGTATATGGAAATCAATGTAGTCGAGTGTCGAACATGAGGAGCTAGGCTAGTTAGGTGCAACATGTTAACTTTTACTAGTCTAAATCAGATTGCAAAATCTTGATTGTTTATTGAACTAAGAAAAGGAAAACAAGGCAAAGGTTAAACAACAAAATTGATTTAATGATTAGTAACTTGAGCATAAGGTTTCACTACCATTACCATTATATCACATGAACATAAGAAATAAGATCGTTGTTTAATAAGCAAGGAGGTTGTCATTGTCATGCATTTCCCAATGCCATGAGATGGTTCTCAACTTCACATAATGCTCACACATCTATGCTTAGCATCAAACACAACTGAAACCCTCGATAATCCCTAGCCACTCTCGTGGTTAAGAGAATATTGCCATAGATCCTATTTCATACTTCCTAATGCATTCTCCCAAAGCACAAGGCAAGAATAAAACATGTATAAAAGGTGGCCAACTTGGCATACAAGCAAGAATACACCATAAGCACCCATAGAAGAAAGCAATTAAACAACAATAAGTATAAAATTCGAGTTCACATGATCAATGACATGGGAGCTACTCTCCCATGCTCAAGAAAAGAGCTCTACTCGTCCATAGTGAAGATATGCAGATATATGACAGTAATTTTAGAGTTTTGCATGCTTAAGAGAAGGAAAAGCTGGAGGAACCACAAATCCAAGCTAAGGGGAGAGAACTCTAGATAGAGGACAAAGTTCCACCACTAGAAAGCTCCAACTCAGACCAACTTCCCTCCCAGAAAGATAGAATGAAGAGAGTAACTCTGATGCACCTTTAGAGAAGAAAAATAGAGAAGAAATGAAGTAGAATGAGGGTTCTCTTCCAAGAAGCTACCTTCTTTTACCCCGAAATTGCCTTCCTCTACTCTGGAACTTCTCTTGGGAGTAAAACACTTCAAAATGACTGAGCATAACTGCCTCATAGGCTCCCATTTGCTTTTAAAATGAAAGGAAGTCGTTTCCATTTTTGTAGAAACTGACAACGACATGACGTGTCTTTTGTTGAACACGCCGTGTCATATCATTTGTGCTTGCTCAGTGTTGTCGCTGCATTGAAGTACACAACGTGTTTGAATTAGACATGTCGTGTTTCTATCTTAAGGGAGTGAATCAAATGAAGGGAACACGACATGTTTGAATAAACACATGTTGTGTTTTTCGGCAAAAAGTTGCAGACGATCTTCATGTACCAGGACCATGCCGTGTCTGATGAAGGACACGTCATGTTGCCTCTTTTCTCTGATCTAGACAAAATGCTATTGGATAATCACACGCCATGTGTTTAATAACACACAACGTGTTCTTTGTCCTGAGAGATTGCCTGTAAGTGAACACATAGAACACGCCATGTCTTTTGCCATTTCTTAAGAAATTTTCTTTGGGTTAGCAACAAAACTTCGGGAAGTCCCATTGAGGTTGATCTAAGTTAGGTTATCTCCAATTTGGCCTTTTTAATACATATCTGCAATCAACATCATGTGATAAGAAAAGAAACTAAAAAATGTGGCAAAATGGATATAAATAAAGGCTAATTTGGGATAGAATAAGCTAAAATTGTGTGTGAAAAAGTGTAACAAGTTGATATAAAACACGCACCACATATCATGCGTTCAATCTCATCGAGAAAACTTGGCAAACTCATAAATTGATACATGTATTCATAAGAGTAACCATGTACCTTATGCCATTGCACAAACCATGAATCTCATGTACTTTAAGAGTGCATCCAAACATCCAAGCAATAAAGCATTTAACCAACATTATCTAAAACACACATACTACATAGGTGTCACCATGCATTCACATTATATTGATCATATCTAGATTCGATCCTAAACTAGTGATTAGGGCCTTCTCATGTTAGAATTAGGTATTAGGATCACAAACCCCTGATTCCATCTTGTCACAATTTCTAATATTACAAACCCAGTTATGCACATTAGGTAAAACCCTAATGATCATCTTGAGAACATTAGGTTATCCGTGATACCTAGATCATATTATTAGCATTAAGATCATCACAAGACATTCACAATGGTTTCAAAACCCTAAATATACATGTATAAGATTATTAATCTAGAAACACCAATTATTCACCATTATTAAGGATTTCCTCATTATACATGACACGATCAAGTATTACCTTAAAATAAATGGATCTACCTATTTAAGCATCATATTAAAGGAGTCTAGGTTTCTTTTATAGTAATCACTTCAAAACATGCATTGCATATACTTTTGGAACATGAAGCATAATTAGAATTTGACTATATTTTATTCAGATTCTACTCATTTTTCTGAGCAATTTCATATATACTTTTGCTTTCATCAGAGCTACCGCTAACTAACTACATTAGTTGCAAGTTAATCTAATTTGGACCAATCAGAAACGGCCAAGCCAGTAAAAGTTATCGTATTCACAATACCCATGTGGTAGTGTCTGGCCAATGGGCTCACACCCTACAAGCATCATACGCCCGCATGGATGAGTCAATAAAAGAAGTAAGGGGGTATGTAAAATACCATATTACCCCTTTGTAGTGATCAAGACTACTCATGCGGGTCGGGGTGCAGAGGTAAAAGACCCCAAAGGTCGTCCCCTTCCTCTCGTAGAATGCGTTGCTGCTCCAACCATGGTTGAGGTCAACCAGTTGGTTGACTCTCATCATCCTTTCCAAATGAAGATATATGAGACCTCCCCTACGTCCGACATGCTCCGGCAAACTTGAGGGGGTGCTGGGTGTAGCCGAGCAAGAATAGGAGATCGCTCCCGAGATCTAGTGCTCACGGATGGGACTAGGTGCTGATTGTGATAACGAGTTAGATAATTACCTCATTACTTTTTGTTCCAGGGTCGATGAAGTCCCTCTAGTGCCTGAAGATCATCCCAGTACCCTCACTATGGCTCAGGGGTGTTCCATGGACTTGTCTCACACTCCTATAGCTGAGGTAGATATCTCATGGAGAAGACGACTAGTCTAGGTAGGCTGAGGGGTATATGGGTGTGCTGAGAGTGGCGTGGGGATCAGGCGTCATTGTCAAAGCCATCAGGCCTTATATGAGTACCTAGGATTGTGAGAAGAGGTAACATTGTCCACGGAAGGTAGAGTTTGGTTAACAATGGAATTTGGGGATAATTTATAGACCCCACGATAACGCCAACCCAAGGGTTCGTTAGGTCCAGATCAAACTCCCGAAGATGATGGAAGTAGAATTGGGAGCTCATATAGGTCAGAGAGATGTCGAGAAGCCTGATGGATGTCAGGACTCTGTTCATCCCCTTATCACTACTCGGATCCAGGGTCCAGATCCGGCTGGACTCCCTGGTCCAGGGTTGCTCAAACTTTTCTTTTCTTTTAAATAAAAACCCTATTCCTTGTATTATTTGCATTGGCCATGTCATAGCCCTATTTAATCCCAAACTTTGGGACAATCTCTAGATAACCATTGCATAGACTTAGGCCAAGAATAAAATCTTGTAACATTGGTTTGCTCCACAAAACTTGGTCTCTAAGCATTAAGTGGATAATTCTTTAACTAATTATATAAGACACATGTTATCTTGGAACTTTCTAGAAATCCTCCCCTTATCTTATATTCTAATAATCTATCAAACAAAAATACCATGGATATATATTATGATCTCGAATATAAAAAATATCCAAATTCATATCTCAGGGACCCATAAGTAAACCCTAGTTAACCAGCTGGACTGACTCGAGTCCCTAAGGTCCATGAATCATATCTTGGGCCTTCCAAAGGTTCCATGAGCTTAATCAAATTCAAAATTACCAATTTAAGTCTTTGATATACATTTCATATTATATTAGCCTCATATGAACAAATATGCTCAAAAGCACATTATTTACTTAAATTAATCATTTAATACGAGTCTAGGGTTTGGAATCATCAACCAAGGTCCCTCAATTCACTTTCTTGTTATTTGTTCCATAATTTCATTTAGGCTTGAGATCTATGAATTTCAAGGATGCATAATGTTGCCCATACTGAGTGCCCTATAACATGTGAGGATAGAACTCATATGGACCTAGTTGTGAATATTGTGCAAGCCAATTATGTGTTGGTTGTGATGTCTTGATTGAGTTCTTATTCTTCCCTTTTTCCTTCGGTGCAATGTTTGTTGCATTCTCTGTAGAGAATTAAAGAGCTTCAATAGGGTTTGGAGCTAATTATTTGGTAACCAAAACATGTAAGGGCATCACTAATGGTTGTTGGACTGGTGGTGTGTTCGTGGGGGGTTGTGGATAGTTACCCATAAAGAGGGGTTCATGGAAAATTGAAGGGTACCCTATCCTTGGAGAGGTCGGTACATTGGTGGGATGCCATATGGATACATTTGAGGAGGGTATGTTGACAGTTGGTAGCACCCAGAGGAGATGTTAACTTGTTGACGACCCTAATTCTCTTGAGAACAAGTTGCATATTCAACATTTTCTTATTCATCAGAATTATCAGAGTTATCCTGTGTTGGAGCCATTAATTGTTTCTATTTATATTTCTACTTCTACTTCAGCTTCTACTTCTCAGTATCCAGAGATGTCATTGCAATCTAGTCATTGTTGGCAGTGTCATCTTGTTCTTGTGTTATCAAATAACCACATATTCGACCATAATTGACCTACATGCCCAAGTCTTCCTGGCATTGGTAACCATAGGCAAACTAGATACTAGGTTCATGAAGGTCATGCTGGTCAGTAGCAGTTGTATTCTTTTCCATCATAGATGAAGTTTGAGGTAGGCGTGCCCTAGATTTGAAAAGATAAGGACTACACCGATGGGGCATGGTTGCTGAGCTATGACAAAGGACTTGAAACACCTGTATGTAAATATTAGTGTTTACATGAATATTCTTGTATGTATGGCATTTCTACAAGTAGAATAAATAATGTCTTAATGCAATATGACATTGTGAAGGAGAAATTAGCCCCTTTCATGGAAAGGGGCATGGATGATCTTGGTGATGTATAGGGGCAACAATGCATGATTTTGATGAGTCATGTAAGATAAATTGGAAGGTGTAGTCAGGGTGATGATGAAAGTGAAAACTTTTGCCCCTTGTGTAGCAAGGGGAAAGCATGGTGCTTTTCATTCTTATATGAAGGTAGATAATGGTTGATGGATAAAAATCTGATATCTCTACTCATGTCAATGAGGAGAGAGAGAAAAAAAAGTTTGTTGAAGTGTTTGAGTCGTCAAGAGAAGAGACTTCATATAACTCAAGAAAGATACCCCAAGAAATGGTGTTCTATACAACCTCTAACCATCACAAGTGTAGAAGGGTAGGTTTCAATTTTGTTGGTGAAGGGATCCCATGAGAATATAAGGTATCTTCTTCTCAAGAAGAACAAACCTATAAGGGAGGTCCTCTATTGGAAAGTGATACACTATCTGACCGCTAGCTAGTTTAGGATAGAAGAGAAGATTGTGCTTCCCCAAGTATAAGGATCCTAGATGGACATTGATATGTTAAGAAAAATAAGGGAATATGTTTTGAAATGAATATGGTGGGTTGATGTCTATGATTTGTCAAATAGGAATGAACATCTAAAACAAGCCAAATGATATAGATGTGTGACAATTTTCTAGTTTCTGCATATATAGGAATAGAGGGTGAAGATGTAGTTGGTCTTTTAGACATGAGGAGGGTATGAAGACTTCCTCCTCCCTTTGCATCAAACATGATTGTGAGAATATGATTGATCTATGATGGAAAATTGTGCAACCTTTTTGCATCAAACATAATTGTGAGAAAATGGTTGGATGTTGATGGAAGATTGGGCAACCTTCCGACCTCAATCATAATTGTGAGAAATGGTTGAATGATGATGGAAAATTAGGCAACCATCTGACATCAAATATAATTTTGAGTAAATGATTGGATGTTAATGGAAAATTGGGTAGCCTTTCAGTGTCAAACATAATTGCAAGAAAATGGTTGAATGTTGATGGGAAATGGGGCAGCCTTCCAGTGTCAGACATGATTGTGAGAAAATGGTTGAATATTGATGGAAAATTGGGTAGCCTTCCGAAGTCAAACATAATTGTTAGAAAATAGTTGAATTTTTATGAAAAATTAGGTAGCCTTCCAGCATCAAACATAATTGTGAGAAAATGGTTGAATGTTGATGGAAAATTAGGTAGCCTTCTGACATCAAACATGATTGTGAAAAAATGGTTAGATGTTGATGGAAAATTGGGTAGCCTTCCGACATAAAATATGATTGTGAGAAATGGTTGAATTTTGATGGAAAATTGGATAGCCTTCCGACCTCAAACATAATTGTGAGAAAATGGTTGAATGTTGATGGAAAATCGGGTAGCCTTCCAACATTAAACATGATTGTGAGAAAATGGTTGGATGTTGCTGGAAAATTAGGAAGCTTTCTGAGTTGATGAAAAATTGGGAAGCCTTTTAGCGTCCAACATAATTGCAATTAGGACATATTCACTCTACTTCTAGAAATTCCATTAAATTATATAAGCACACAAGAATGCAATATAATTCCCCTAAATTAGCCATGTTTCACTTTGATGATTTGCGGTCTCACACATGAGAATCAAAAGCATATGTGTGATGGTTCTTATCTTCACTAGGGGTATCAAAATAAGCTCTCAAGTAGTTTGCAACTGGGGTCTGCTGGCTATAGGTACTGCTCCAATATACCTCACAACTACGGTGGCCGCAGTCAGTCTTTAGTACTAGGAGAGGGAGAAACATTTTTGGCCTTTGCACGTACCTAAAATTGTGGCGGCGGTACCCACACTAATTATCCCTAGGCCCTTTCAAGAGTGTCAATGTGTGGGCTAACAATCTACTACTCATGACCAAATAGGATGATAGGACATGTTCTTGTGCATACATAGTTTTTTTATGTTTTTCAAAATTTTCAACATAAGTAAATAAACATGCAATCATTTATTTCATCATACATGAAGAATATTGAAATGAGTGAAAGGGGGAGGGACCAAGTGCAAGATCCTAAAGGACCATCCAGCCTTGTGGCCATCCTCGCTTGGGGAGGACAACAACACGTCAACTCACATGAAAAACTCCCTTTTCAGACATATAATTCCCTCCCCAAAGAATGGACATCCAAATAGTCAATAGAAGAAAGACATATGACCATGGAGAGAATATATACAACAAACTATCATCATAGAGCAGGATTAAACTGAGAAAATATGCTTCTAAGACCATTATCAATCATAACACATTTTCACATGAGGGCAACAACTGCATGCTCCCAAGTGAAGGTATGCTGTCAGGATGACATGGCACAAAAACCAATATTTGAACCAAAAAAATTCTTTCATGAGACATTGTCCATCGTGAGAGCAACCTGAAGTAGAAACTCAAACCTGATGTGAAAAGGAACAGAAAAAATCTCATGATATAGGCTCTGTGGTGAGGATGAGTTGGCATACAGACCAAGATCTAAAAAAAACCAAAGCAAAAGAAAGAAAAAAATTCACGGGACATGGTCCATCGTGAGAATGATATGAAGCAACAACCCTGAAAGGAGAATAAAAAAAACAATTTCTTTTTTCTCATGAGACTGGCTTTGTCGTGAAACATTTAGCACAAAATTTCATATCTACAAGCAACAAAGATTGTTTTTTTCACGAGACAAGTTTCCTCGTGTGACAAATCTAGCATGAAAGTTAAAAAAATATTTTTTTTCCATGAGGCCGGTTTTGTTGTGAGAAAGATCTACTCTAAGGACAACATTCAATCATATTGAATTTTCACAAGAGTGGATGTCGCATGAAGAAAAGAACCTATAGAAAACATGTAAAATTGAATGACCTGCTGAGAGTAAATGTTCATGAAAGAAAATGTATCATGAGAAGAAACAAACTCTCACAACACTAGAAAAAAAGTGATAAAAAGAAAGAAAGAGAAATTCTCATGAGAGAAGGTCTGTCGTCAAGACCACCTAGTGTGAAAACTGAGCCCTGATGAAGGAAAAAAATCTCATGAGAGAAGGTCCATTTTAGAATGACCTGGAGTGAAAAACAAGACCCAACAAAAGATAAAATTCTTCTCAAGAGAAGGTCTGTCGTCTGGACGACCTACCGTGCAAAACAACTCTCAATGAAAAAAAATTTACACGAGAGAAGGTTTGTCATCAAGATTACCTGTCATGAAAACCAAGGCCCGATGAAAAAAAAACCATCATGAGAGAAGGCTTGTCGTCAGGATGACTTGCCATGAAAAACAAGTCCAAATGAAAAAAAAATCTTCACAAGAGAAGGTCTGTCGTCAGGATGACCTACCGTGAAAAACAAGTCTTGTTGGAGAAAAAAGTCTTACAAGTGAATAATGCTCGTGAAAAAAGGATCTAGTTCAAAACCACGATGCAACTTGAGCACGACTAATCCCCACCAGAGTCGCCATTTTATTTTCATCTTTCAAAATGGGATGTGGAAATAAAAGGATTCGATTTAGTCACCACTGTGTTTTTATGTTGTAAAACCCATAAAACCATATTGGGATAACTCTTTATGGATAAGGTGTTGATCGACTGATAGAAATCTAAGATCAGTGTGCTTGGTTATGGAATGGGAAAGGGATGTGAAGTCGATACCACAATCCGCCCATCAAAAAGTGTATTGTGGTGGTAGTTTTGAGCTAAAATCAAATGCAAAGGCCACTATAGAAGGGTGGTATTGTGGATACATTCGAGATTGATAAATAAAAAAAAGATTGAAACAACTTATTTTGTTGCTCTCACCTTGATGAGATTCTACATACGGGTTCACCACATATCTTTCTTGGTGAGAAAGGGTGAAAAGGGGGTGGTTTTTGGATGATAGAGGTTGAAGAAGACTCCCAGGGTTTCACGAGAGAGGTTTTCTCATGAACTTTAGTAGTAGTCTTGGCTCTGGGTTTCTCTCTTGGGTGCACTCTAGATCTCTCTCTCTCTCTCTCTTTCTCTACCTGACTTTGGCTCTGCCTCTCGGTTTTTCATGAGGGAACCTGTCTCATGACATATCAGGTGAGTTTTTGTTACTTCTCTCCTATGTGAGTGGGCAATGTGGAGATATTTGTTTTTACTCCCAATGCCCATGAGGGAGCATTCTTTGTGATCATGACTGAGTCATGGGCTGTTAAGCCTTGACTGACCTAGTCTGATTTTTCACGAGAGAGTATCTCTCTGGAAATGTGTCAATGATTTTTTTAAGATATTTTATTGGTTCACTCTTGTGAAGATATTTTCAAAACTCATGTTGTCTACAAGAGAGTCTCTTGTCATCGTGGGCCGAGTCATGGACAGTTAAGCCTCCATTTTCATGAGAGAGCTTGTCTCATGAAAACGTATACAACAAGATTAGGAGAGAAAGTGTTGACTAGAGCGTGAAGATGTTGTGAACAATATTAAATTAAATTTCTCAGGAGGGGAGATTTATGGTGAGTACAATTAATAATAAAATAATATTTTCATGGTGGGCTATTCTATTTATTGAAGGTAGAATAATATTAAATTAATATTCTTAAAATTGTTCAAGATAGACCTGGCATCATGACTAAATTAAAATAGTATCATTTCGATACCATATTAAAATATTAAAATAATGTTTAACATAGCTCAAGAAAGAATCATGTGGTAAGCTATAAAATATTAAATTAATATTTTAAATGGCCCATTTTGCATGTCGAAAAGGATTCCCTAGCGGATTGGATGTGTTTTTGGCAAAAAAGATAGACGATAAAGACAAGATGTATATTAGAATTAAATTGGTCAATTTGAAAAGGGTGTGAGTGACATTTTTTCAAATCCATTTGTAGTCAAAATTCCTCAGGAAGACATCAAGTGCCCAAAATGTATTCATCAACTTTTCTTCTGGATCTGATTTAATTGCCCTTGAGCCATATTCGTGTAACTTTGTTCAAAACATAAGTTTATGATTGAATCTTCTACATTAATCCAGTTTCTACATCTATTGATTTCAAGGTTCTTTTGTGAATTAGATATTTGATTCCAATTAAGGTTGTGATGTGATTGAAACATGGTGAGAGGTCACAAAGAAGATTTGGTGATTATTCAGACATTAGAATCTCATCTAATGGGTGGTGATAAGAATGGGTGTCAACAACATCATTACCACATATTATATTTCCATCTCATTACCTTACCTTTAGTTTCATTAGTTGCAAGCATCGACTCATGTTTTATGTGTATCGTTTGTATAGGTTATTAATAGCCACATATATTAAACAATATGGATATCACTCATCATTAGTGAATATGAAAAGAGCATAATGTTTCTTAAATCTTACTCCTCTACATAAATGAAAGAGATTATCATTTGGATTCCCTAACTTAACATTCATAATATGATCACATATATATTCTAGGAAAGTCAGAACATCACACATAGAATATCTAGCTCAAGTAATCCTAATCACTTACATAATCATGGAAAATTTATATTATAGAATACCAATATTTATCGAAATTCCCTTCTACTTGATTAGTAATATAACAAATAGGACTATTATTTCATGTCTCTCATCAAACAATCATAATCATGGCACAATAATAGACACACCATTCCATATTCCACGAGGAGCATCTTGTCGATAGAAATCCGATTTCTACTATACACTTTAGCACAATAACATGCAATGAGATATCCATAAAAATAAGCTTGCATAACTCATGAACTAGTCATTTAATCGATATATTCACATTCCCTCATCCCTTCCCAACACAATAAAAATAGTTTAAATTATCCATTCACATAGTTATTGTTGGCTTGTGCTCCTTTATGAGCACCAACAATAAGATACCTTAAGAAATCAACAACAACATGATCCTAGCCTCTCTTCCAATCGTAGGTTGCAAGAATGAATTATAGGAGGAAAGAAGAAGAAGAACTCTAGTTCAAACAAAGCTCAATGATGGAGATGATTTGTCTTCTCAATAATGTGGATGGATAACAAGAAGGGGAGAATAAGAAAAGAAGAAGAACTAACTGATTCTAAGCTTGTACATCATATTCAGAGATCCATGAATGGAGGATTTCATGTGGAACCCTAATTTCCCCCTTTCTTCTTGTTCTCTAGGCCATCATTTCATTTTTGTAGTTTATCACAACCCCACAATTTAATGCATGCTTATATATCATCATGCAAAATTACCAAAAGGCCCCATATTGAACTGTAAACATTGGATCTGGGAATATGGATAATTATAGAGAGTTTAGACCAACTTTTGGGAAGGTGTCTGACTTCTCATTGAGTCAACTACACTAGAGTCCTGACTTTTGGATATCCAATTGAGTTGTTGAAGGTTGGATCGATGCCTACCACTTATATATATATATATATATATATATATATATATATATATATATATATATATATATATATATATATATATATATATATATATATATGCAGATCAGGCCCCTTATTTGTTCTAGTAGACCAAGCTCTTTTATAAGATATGAAATCCCATTTTAAAGAATCCTTGCTCCATAAATATATCCACTAATTCCTAAGGCACTTCTAAAAATCTTTCTACAAATTTTGTATGGATGGAAACACAACACATGATCCTAGTCCTATTGGATGCTTCATATTCCTTTAAAGTTTATCTCTATTGGATAACCAACATATTCAGATAGTTATCATAATGTAAAAAGGTCTAGAGCAAAAATACTTTTTTGGAGTGAAAATCAACCAAATTGTTACAAAATATACAGTGCTCAAGGCTTTAATATTTAACTCATAATGTCAAACTATAAATTGGATATTCATATTCATATACTCTCTAAGGTATCCATTATATTCATTTTTACCTTAGTATATGTTGAGAAAACATATGGAAGAATACATAATACTATTCACCATTGGTAAATATACAAAAGTATCACAAAATAATTTATAGAAATGCATTTCAACATGTTGATCATTACTTATTTGATTCACCGTTCATCTTATCCCATCACATCCCATTTTCAAGAATATTACATTTTTCAACATGGTTAATCTGATGATCATATTTACTAGTTCTAACTTTAGAATTTTAATTGGTACATGTCAATTTAATTATTTCACATATCATTATATACTGTTGTCTAGAATTTTACACATTTACCTAACTAGGAAATAGTTTCAAAATATTACATACTTGACTATCAACAACTACTCACCAGATTATGTGTTACCTAAATGATTGGGGAATCCGTAATATTGAGCTAAACAATACACACTGAGTATTTTCCATCAAACATATCTCTTGTTTATTCATTATAAATTGTTTTTGATATTTTTCACAATAAGTGTTCCTATAGTTAAATAAACAAGGTGGATATATATATATATTAATAGGAAATGAGCACAATTTATTAAAGAGATATATAACTATTGTCAAAGTGATCTTGTCAACAATGATTTCAATTTTGGTGATTATCCATTGCTCGATGAGTACAATGGATCATTTTTTTTGGTGTGTACATGCAAAAATGAGATAATGGATTTATATATTTGGATATAAAAATGGTTAGCACATCAATAACATTTATTTCTCATCAACCATAGTAGTGGGGGTTAGGGGTGATCTAGAGTGCATAAATTTCTAAATAATTTCTTCCAGAATCATCATAATCAACTGTGTCTCCTTAGTTTTTCCTTAGTTTCTCTGCTTCCAAACCCTAAAAGGAACCATGTTCACAAAATTTAAAGACAAAATCAATTGTACTAAATACAACAATTCATGTTTCTAAATTTAAAATTGACATTGATAGAATTATCGGGATTTGATTTTTTTGTATTATTATAATGAAACATCCTCTTCGTTAACTCATAATAATATTTAACTAAAGTAGTAGGAAAAATAGGCAGGAGTAATAATAGGTATGTTCTAAGAGAAAAATTAATTCTATCAATTTACTAATGGTTGTGACATGACGTGAAGTTCTTTTGGATCTATAAGAGGAGAAGGTTTTTAAAGCTTCATAGAAGGAGAGAGTATTTGGAAGAAAAAATGTCATATTTCACATTTAGTCTGAAAGATTTCTAGAAATAGTATCTCAACATAGTGTTAAAAGCTGGTTCTAGCTAACTAGTATTAATAGTGTTACATAATGCTTATCTTAGTTTTTTTATTTTTCTGTTGATTTTTACAATTTTTGTTGAGTGTGTAGATGGTATTGCCAAGTTAGTATGCAACGTGCTGAATTCTTCTACTCGAGAGTTTATGGGCCACAAAAGGGACAACTCTATGGGGGACAATAAGAAAACCAATCCTACATCAACCAATGTCTTTGTAAGGTTGCAGATAGTCACTTTATCATAGTTGTGAAAGCCTTGTTCTCATCTGGAGTGGCTCTATACAATGTCGATAACATTAAGGCTTTGGAAGCTAAACACCCTTACAAGTCAGCTCCTTCCTTGCATATTTTTTTCTTTTTCTGGAGCCTCCTTTGTGGCAGATGTTGACACTGTTCTCTCATGTGTCAAATCATTTCCTAAGAGGACTTCATGTAGTGGATATTGTTTAGGGGACTAACACATCTTCAACGCTATGTGTGGAGAAGGGTTTCCTATGTCCATAGATCTCCTACATGCCATCACTTTGGTGGATAACTTATGACTAGGAGGGAGGTGTCTTTTGAGTTTGGCAGAGTTTGTCACTTCAACACCTCTTACACCACTACTAAAGTCTGACAATGGGATACATCTGATTGTAGTGGGCACTAACTAGAGGCGCCTGGTATTCAAAGTTTCCATGATAGGAGTGGACAAAGATATGGTCAAATATCTCAATGATTTTTAGTTTGGAGTTGACGTATCTGGCAACACAGAAGCAATTTTGCACATCGCTAATAGGGTCTTAAGTGAGCATCATGAAGACGTGATTCTTTCTATGCTTACAATTGATTTCTCTAATGCTTTTAATCTTATGGACAAATCAGCATTACTCCATCAGGTGAGGGAAAGATGCTCATCTGTTTCTCTATGGGTGGAGTTTTTGTATGGTCAAGAAGCAAGGTTGTACATTGGGGATGGACAAATCTAGTCAACTAATGGAGTGCAATAGGGAGACCCTATAGGGTCACTTCTTTTCACCCTTGTAATACATTCACTTATTCATGAGATTAGAGACAACTGTAATCTTCTCCTCCATGCTTGATATCTTGATTTTGGGACTATTATTGGAGACACAGAGGAGGTGCTCAAGGTCCTTGATATCATTCAACGGACTGGTCCATGTTTGGGTCTTGTCTGGAATATTTGTAAAATTAATTTTTTTTGGCCTACATGTGATGGTAGGAAGCTTCAAAAGAAGTTGTTCCTTGTTGACATTAGGAGACCTTTGTTGAGAGTGAAGCTTCTTGGAGGAGCAATGAGTAGTAATAGAGGATTTACTGAGGTGTTAGCCATGAGTAGGGCTAAAAGGCTATTGAGATGATGAATATTCTTTCGCAATTGGGTGATCCACATAGTGAACTCCTTTTGCTCCATTCTTGTATGGGTATTGTCAAGCTAATGCTCAGCTTACACACATGCCAAGCTGCATACATGAAGGGGGATGAAATATTAATTGACAAGGATTTGAAAAAGTCTATTGAATACATTGTACTTTGTAGAGGTTCTTTTTTTAGACTTTTAGTGACGAACCACTTCCTTCCCATTTGTGTCGACTGCGTTAGGCTTTACTAAAAAATAGAAGCTTCTTCATATCCTTTTCTTGCCTCCAGAATCTAATCTTGTGTCCTACATGATCATATTATATGAGGAAGTAGGATTTTCGGTATGGAATTTGGTTTTGATAGTGTGTTAGATTGTCTTTGTGTCACTATCCCAACTTTTGACCTTAGTAGTTTTGCTAACAAGGAAACTGTCCTCCATAGAGCCCAAAATGCTTTGACGAGTGCCCTTTTTAGTAAAATTATTACGAACATGAAAGTTAAGTTTGAAATGACCGTTAGAAAGAGCAGTTTTTGGGTGTCTACAAGTTGATCATGGTCAAGATTTTCACCTTGATATTCATATTTATGGATTAGGCTTGCATATGTCACCAGTAGAGTATCATACTATCGTCAGGTACCGTCTCATGATTCCTTCATTTTCAACATATGAGATCTGTCCAATTTGTCATAAAGAATGCTTGGACACTTTTGGGGAACATGAAGTTCATTGTAGAGAGTTGCCTGGCCTCAAGTATAGACACAATCTTATTCAGGATGTTGGCAATGATGTACTTTGATATGCAGGAATTGCTTCTGTGAAAGAGGCACCTATTAACTTTTTGATTGATCTACAGGAGGGGCGATCAACACTTAGACTGGCTCATATCTTAATTTTTGGATGGGTTGGAGGAAATTATGTGTCTGTGGATCTGACATGGGTTTTCCCAATTGTGAGTCCTAGTGGTGGAGCATTTACCATAGGACAAGATGCTCTCAAAGTTGTCTCAGTCAAAGTACCCAACCAGGAGAAAGTGTGCATAGACAATTAACTAGTTTTTATACCATTTGGGTTTGATACTTTATGTTTCTTAGCACTTGAGGTTGTGGAACTTCAAGAGGGTTCAAAACATTATTCATATTAAAATCATGACCGCCAAGTCTTCCTTCCATCTCGATGTAAAATTTCAAAGAATTAGTTTTTCTATTAAAAAAGGATCAACGGTGCAAATTTAGGGTTATATTATGAAAAGTTATCCTATGTATAGGAGGTATACTTGGTGGTTTGTAGAAGTAGAATTTGGAACTATTTTTCTACATATGGGTTTAAAAGCTATACTTAGATAAGTTCTAGGAATCTAACAAAGGTTAATGGAACTTCTCTACTTAACAATGAGTTTACATAATTTTTAGAAAATAGAAGAAAAGAATATGTCTGGTTCTATATTATTTTACCTATAAATACCTACATTCTTGATTTGATATTTCTAATGGTATTTTTGACATAACAAATTTAAAAATGTTGAATTGTTTATGCAACTTGAGAACAATGTTGTGCAAATATAATATAGTTCTAAGACAATAAAATATAGAAGAACCAGTATAGCTGAGTTTTACTTATTTTCATGGTAAGAAAATTTATCCCAAAGGTGTGGTCTAATCACTTGCTTACTTTTGGTAGCAAAAGATTGATAGAAATTTCTGATATTTGTATAATTTTTATGATCATTTTTTATTTTATGAAAATGAACAGTTCCAATACACATATAAATGACACAAATGAAATACAATTAGTTAAATACTAGAAGTACTTATTTTTTAATAATCAATATAATTAACAAAATTTTTAGACTATAGTTGTAACGAACACCATAAAATTGATCATAGAGTCACCTACCTTGGATTAAATGTGTAAACTAATTGAAACAATCCTTGATGATGTAGTTATAGCGTACATGTGGGATATGTCGTATTAAGCCCAGAGAAGACTATCACCTTATGGAAACTTTATACCCAAAAATAACTAGATGTTATGGTGGTATTTAGTTTATAAATAGTACAATACTTTATGTACTTCTTAGTTTGTCATCCCTTGTGGAACCACTTAAGTAAACAATATAGGCCCAATTCTTTGACTCTCTTCATATTCAACCTAGTTTGGAATACTCTATTTTATTCAACCATCTTATGTAGCTTCTGCGTACACAAGTGGCAAGCATATTGCAGTCAGGTAAGAAAGTTTAATATACTTAAAATCCCATATCGAATATGGATTTTGGATGGTGATATTATAGTATGATACAAAAATTTCAAATATTATGTAAACCTTATGTGGATCTGGGAAACACTAAGATTTATATGATATTAATTAAGTTGACTAATTTCATTTATTCATGTTGTTATTGAAATAACCTTCCATGCGAAAATATTTTTTGATTTTAGTTCTTCAATTCATTAGCAACTTCTAGACTTGTATTTAATGATATATGTAGATTATTGGATCAAATATATGTACAAATAATGGTGTCTATATATAATTATTCTAACATTTTCTCCTTAATAATACTATACAAAACAAATTGTGTACGCACATGTACTTATCAATATGAAGGCACATAAGCCAATTACTATAATGAACATGAGAGGTGAAGTCCTAGAGGGAGAAGTTTAGCATGCTTGGCAAGCCCTTATTATACCTATGCTCCTAAGAGTGAGTTTGATTATAAGAGAAGATTTTTAATCTTTTTATGGTATAGGTTAACCAAACTACTAGTGATGGTGTATAATTATGAGTTAGTTAATGTTCCACATGTATTTAAAACCAAGTTTTGATGTCACATGCCACTTGCAATGTTGATATGTTCGACACCTGAGAAATTGTAAGATTTATTTTAGTTGATATGGGAAAATGTTGAAAAAATTTTAGTTTCTAAAAAAAAGATTTCTTGGTTTAGGGTCACACATTACAAGCAATTTATCCCATTTTAGTGACCTGGGTCACATCAGATTTATTATCAAAGCATAGGTTTGTGGTATCAGTAATAAGAGTCCAAAAGGATTAGGATTTCTTTACTCTTTAGGATGGTTTTTTTGAAAGGATCTTTCTATTATGGGTATGCATATGGAAGGAGAGGATGATGTCAATAATAATATGAGAGCGATTATATAATTGATCCTCATCCAAAGACACATAGTGGATAAGATAGGAAAATGCAATCAATCAGAGTATGTGATATATATCTTTTGGGATATCAAAGAGAGGCTTAAGAAGGATAGGTGACTTCATCTACAAAGGATCTAATGGGATCATATAACTTGATGACTAAGTTAGGTGGGATGGATCTCTCTACAACTATTTATCTATCTATAAATGTTGAATGAATTCAATAGTTGGACAAGGAGCTAGTATTATCTATCTATCTTGTTTTAGAAGATACTAGCTTGTTCTGTATGGAATAGAAGACAATATGAGGGGTAGTGTGATGATGTGGAAGTATTTTTTTGCATAAGTAAACTTTATGTATTATCCCCAACTCTTGTGAGTAGTATGATCAGACGACTAGAGAGAAATAACTAAGGTAGCATGATATTTGGATAATATGAAGCACACTTACACAGTTGATGAAATTCTATTCGTAGATTGTACATGAAACTTATGGATAAGTATATAAAGTTCATGGTATTCCTTATCTGAAGGATTAAAATCATTGTTTTAGAGGGAAACAAGAGATAAAAAATTATTTGGAGATTGTAGAGTTGCATGATGGATTGAGGAATGCATCAATTCTACACGATAATATGAGATAAGATTTAAATTAGGTTATTTTTCTTGAGGAAAACAAAGAAATCTTAGACCTAGTGAAGATGTTGGATTCTATAACAAGATTGGTAAAGATCATAAAAATATTTTATTTGATAATGTTTTAGGTCAAGTAATGACATTTATTCTAACATTACTGGAAGGACTAACCCAAGTAATGGTCTTCTCCACAAAGATGTATGCTTCCAATTAGACCCTTAGATTCATTAATATTAGTGATGGTCCATATCGACATGAATCAACTCAGTGTAAAAACATATGGCAAATCATTCTCTAAATAGAGTTGGAGAACATACTTCTAGGGATGACATTGCTATGATCATACGATAAATTTCAAGAGTGGTCATGTTAGCTTTTTCAATATGCCACACTCATATTTTGAGGATGCAAATCTTTCCCATATATGTCTCTAATATGTGCGTCTAGTATTTCAGATAATCAAGAAACCAGACAAGATCCAACAATAAAGAAGATGTAGTTTTACATATATTTGGATGCTTGAAGGTCAAGTTGTGCCATGTATATGCTTTGTACAAGTACATTTTGTACAACTTGATAGGAATGATGCAAGAACGAGTGATGATCAGCCTAATATTATCCGAAACCCTTTCTGAGACTTATATCAAGTCTTTAGAATAGTTAGGTGTATTTAGAAAAATCTTTTTATATAGTTTCCAAAAAAATAATATTATCTTTGCAGGGAATATTTTGGTCGAACTATACTTTTTGAAAGAGTCATTTTAGAAATATAGATGTTACAAATCTAGGCAAGATATTGCCTCTCGGTCAAATTACACTTCAACCGAGATAGAATCCAGTCAAAATACAATTTCACCTAGATAGTCTATAGTCAAAATTTGCATTCATTTTTCTAGTCATTACAAACTTGTATTTAGATCTCTATTGACTAGTTTAGTATTTATATTTGTCAAAACAAACAACTATACTGACCATTACTAAGTATTTCCTATATGCATGAGTGACTATCAACACTTAGAACTCACACTTGAGCAATCTATTACATACTATCCTTCTCCAAGCTTAGAATTCTACATTGCAATCTTCAGATCTTAGGCATAGCTCAATACTAGTGTTCAAGTCCACCAACTGTAGTGTTGCCTATTTCTTATGGAGAGTTGATCATCACTTGTTTAGAGAGATATACAAATTGTATATATAGTGGGATTTATAATTTCTTCTTACTCTCTTTTTCTCTTTACTTGTTCTTATTTCTTCCAACTAATTCTTTGCAAGAAGGCTGCGGTGAAGCTTCCTGGAGCTACTTCTTGTGAGAAGGTTGTGATCAAGGTGGTAGACTGATTGCAATCTATTCCTCTATGTAAGGTATCCTTGAGGTAGAAAAAGTGGGTTGTCTTCAATAATAAAAGACACTAGTTATTTTTTGTATTTGGTATCAGTTAAGAAAAGGAATAAAATATAGGTTGAAAATCCTAGTTGGGAAGAAGCACGTAGTGTACTGACATGTTTTTACACAACCACTCCACATTTAGTGTTTTTGAGTGGTTGTTTTTATTTCCCAATAACTTGCTTTATATTTCTGTTCCATTATCATTTATGGATATTTCAATTAAAATTCCTTTGTGTTTGATATTGCATTAGTTTTAGACTAACTATATTCACTTCCACAATATCTATCAATTGTTATCAGAGAAGGTCTTCAAGGAGCCCCAACAAGTCTTGAAGGATGGGGGAAAACATGATTGGCAATCTCAATCTCGAAGGATGATATGTAAACTAACCTCTGGTGTTTGATGAGGAAAACTACAAATATTAGAAGAGAAGGATGTAATTCAACTTCTAGGTCATCAACTTCGACCTTTGTAATATGATTCCTTACCGTATGGACCTCCAACAATGGATATGAAGAAATGGAATCCGGATATGGTAAGAAAGGAAATTCTAAATGTCAGAGTAGTAAGTATGTTATAATCATATCTATATCCTAGTAAATGTTTTAGACTATCATATTATGAAACCGCATATCATATATGGAGAAAGCTTTCGGTTACACATGAATCAACTCAACAAGTTAAGAGTACAAAGATTAATATGTAAAAACATAAATTTGAATTATTTTACATGACTAAAACTAAAAGTATTACTAAAACATATGCTATATTTTCTACTATAATAAGTAGTTTGAGTACCTTAGGAAAGTAAATAACTATGGAAGAGAAAGTCTGTAAGATACTAGATTCTTGACTCCTAAGTTCAAAGATAAGATAATTATTATAGAAGAATCTACCATGCTTTATAAATTATTAATGGAGTAACTCATTGGAAACTTGGATACACATTAAGTGAAGCTTCAAAAAGAGGTCAAAATAAAGAACAAGAGAATCTTTCTGAGAAAAAGGGTGTGGCATTCAAACAAAAAATCTTCAAAGTCATCTATTTATAGTGACTCATCTAATAATGAGAAGAAGTACATCATAAAGATAAAAAAATATTTACATTCTTATTCTAACAAGAATATTAGATATTTTCTTTTAGATGTTCTATGGATAAGAATAATATTGGAAGGATGAATGTCCATAACTCAAGAAAAGAAGAAAAACTCCAAGGAAAATAAGAATAAAACATTTCATGATCTTGAAATGATTCCTCAAACTTGGAGGCAAGTGATGAAGAAATATGGCATCGTGTATTTGAATGCTTCATTGTTAAACATGAAGAAGGTGCACAAGGTAGTGACTGTAAGGAGGTGGGATCATCCCCTTACTAAAATTTTGAAGAATAAAACATCCATTTTGAACACATTCAAAGGTATGCTGGAATAGGTGTAAATTTTCAAACTTCAATAAATGGTATTCAAAACAACCAAAGTGTAGTAGTGGAATTAAACAAATGACTATATTCAATTTGCACAAAAGATTACAAAGGTACATCATACTATCCCATAAGGGTTTACATGTATAATACAACATAAGGATCTAAGTAGAGGGAAGTCCAAACTACTTCAAATCTGACTCCGAGCAACATCTCTAAGAGCTAGGTCCATGTTGGAATCTATGTTCTCCTCGATCATGTTCAACACCTCGATCTAAACCTTGGTGGTTGGAAAATCACCCAGAAAGAGAGAGAAAAACAAGGTATGTGTCAAATAATGAACAAGTACAAAAGATAAGGAAATAATATGAAAATAAAGGCTAATATTGCTTCATAATATGAAGAGAACAAGAGTATGAGGCATAATCAAAATAGATGCTTGCCATATCAAGAAAAATAATAAAAGATTTGCATGCATGATTAATATTGACAATATGAATTAAGTAGGGTTGAGGCACCTACATGACCTCAACCTATAGGTGAGGGGAAAATTAATGCATTCCTAGTCACCTACACATATTTTTATGGGGGGAGAATAAGACATTACCTAGGGCGAATTAATACATGCCCTATATATGGGTGGTTGTACATAAGTACCACTACATTAGCTTAATATTCTAATAAAGTCAACATGCTAAGAGAAAATATGGCAATTAGAAGCATCATATATTTCAAAGATGGTAGTGGGGTATAGGACCCAAGAAATAGAGTGTCAATACTATTTTTGAGGCAATTTTGCAAAAGGGTCATGAATAGAGAAAATAGGATTCATATAGTGCCTCATTAGGGAATATAGGGTTTGAAAATATCCCAAATTAGGGTGTAAGAATGCATATACATAAATAGAGATTTCACATACCTCTCTTTCTAATATCAATTACTAACTTTCACCACTTTAATTGAGTCCAAGTTCCTCTTTGCCTATTCTCAATGTATTAACATGTATTAGAGTACATAATGCACATTAATGTATAGAAACCCTAATTTTAGACCTTTTATGATAAAATCAGATTTAGACTCTAAAAATCTCACTAATGAACTTATTATATTCTCATCATCAAGAAAATATATTTTAATGTTAATTTTGGGGTTATGATGATTAAGATGGAATATTTATGGATTTTATGCATTAAATTTATTTTCCAAAAATCACTCTTCGTCAAACCATGAAATAAGACCTTGAAAGTATTCTCAATAGATAGAGATTAATTTTTTAATTCCAAAACATATTTATTTGTCACATTTGGATAAGCGGTTTAAAAGATATGAATCTTTCAATTTGAACCAATCAGGAAATGACATGTCAAAAATCTTCGAGAGAGAGGAAGAGTGAGAGAGAGGGAGAAAACACCATTCGACCCGAGATCAGGGTTGGATATGCACGTGTAACCAAATTATATATTATAGAGAAGGTAAAAAATAAAAAAACCAAAAACCTAGAAGAACATGGTAAATAGAGATGGAGATCATCGATTTTAAACATAGATGCATGAGTTCTAAGCATGTAGTAAGAAATATATGAGAAGTGGGTTAACAAAACTCACCTCTAGGAAAGGTGTAAAGTTCCAAGAAGAAATTTAACGAGATTAGAGAGGCTGGTTTCTCCAACAAAGCTCCTATCTCGAGAAAGAAGCACCTTCTCCACTTTAGAGGTGAAAAACCCTAGCAAAAGAACATGGAGATGAGGTGCTTAAGGGTTCTAGGTGGGGTTTCACCATGGAAGGCCATGGTTTTGATCTGGAAGAAGGTGGAAGGAAGACTAACAATATGAAAATAGGGAAGGAAAGGAGGAAACTTACTAGTTTTGGTCAAAATCACCAAGGAGGAGCGGTAGAAACCCTAAATAGAGCAAATTTGGAACCCTAGGAACCTTCATCACCAAGGCAGCACCTTCATGGACAAACAGAGTAGGAACAATGAACTAATCTTGGGGAAAGATAAGGAGAGGATTTATTCTTACATTGGAAGGTGGGAAGGGGTAAAAATGGCTTTATAAAGAAGGGGGCAAGCATAAGGTGTCTATGGCACTTTCCACGTGTTCTTAGGCTAGGGCTTCATGGCCATGCAAGAGGACAACTCATAGAGACTTCTTGTATATCAAATGTCTGTCCTAAAAGTCCATGGAGACTTCTAGGCCATCCCCATCATACTCTAACCAAAGAAATAACCCCATTGGTTGATAGCTTTTAAAGATAATCTCATTTATAAAGAGGGTAATCCCTAAAATGCCCTTGGAGAGAAACACCTTCAAATCAAGGTGAAAGTAGGTGCCCCATGGTTCAAAATCTCGAGAATGGTAAGGGAATATCTAAGTATTATTATGCACATGATAATTTGCATAGAAAACCTCCCAATTAAGTAAATTGCATAAAAGTCCAAAATGTACCGAAAATTGCATAACTTGTACTGACAATATTCAAATTGAACTAAATTTGGAACTTAGGCTCATTTTAAGATTTAAATACACATAAAAAAGTTACATTAAGGTTTATAAGACCTAACTAAGGTCCTTAAATAGACTTTCACTGAGGTATTTGTGCATAAACCCTTTTATTGGTACAAATAGTGAATAAATGTTCACCAAACCACTATAAATTCCACTAATTAAACATCAAGGACAAAAAGGATAGAAAGGAAAGTAAAAGCTTGGAAAAGGGACAAAAAAAGAATATGTCCAAGTTTTAGTATGTTACAACACTCCACCCCTTAAAGAAGATTTCATCCTCAAAATCACAAGCAAAGAGAGGAGGGTGAGTATGCAATGTCTTATCTTTAACTCCCAGGTTATTTCCTCACATTAGTACAGAACTGACCTTTAGTGTCAGTTAAATAAGCCTTTTGGCGTCGGTTTCAAAGAGACACCCAAGTGGGCGCCGCCAAAAGTAGAAACGTTCAACGTCAGTTTCAACATTGACGCCATAACCCTTCCCTCCACCAATAAAACATGCCAATAAGGGCACAATAGGCGTCGATTTTTACCTATAATCGACACTATATCCCTACTAAAAGACGTCAGCTTTATACTAATAACCGACGCCATAACTCTTCCGGCCACCAATAAAATGCACCAACAAGGGAACAATAGGCGTCAATTTTTACCGATAACCGACACAATATCCCTCTAAAAGATGTCAACTTTGTACTAATAACCGACGCCAGAAAGGAAAAAAACCAACCCCCAAAAAAGGGATAAAGACGTCAGTGTTATACTAATGACTGACGCAATAAGGTTTTGTTGTCGGTTTTATACTAATAACTGGCGCCTATGTTCTGATTTTTTTCTTATCAGTTTGCAGGCCTATTGTCCAGCTAGTCAGTAGGATGCAAAACCTGCAGTTCAGTTCTGAACTACAGGTTTATAATACCCTTTGATTTCAGCCAACAACATGCCACAAACTTGCAAAATTAACAAGGATAGACAACAATTTATGATCATGTGATTCACACACATGTATAAGTACATTTAATTCATATTATTTTTCATCACACACATGTAGAAACTAGTAGTTTCATTTCAAATTTCCTCCATTTTCACACACATTTAGCAACCCGCAGTTTCATTCATTTCATCTCTTTTCACATTCAGACACATGTAGAAACATTCATGTATTGATCATCTTCACATTCACACATATGATAATTCAAAAAAAATCATTCACATGTCATAAAATACAAAAATAATTATGAGAACAAAGTTTAGAAATATCATTCTTTATTATTATCATCATCAGTATCCCAATCATAACAAAAAAATTCCCACTATTTGTAAGGCTTTTGCCCATTGTTCTCTTACATCATCTAATTCTTCCATCGTATAGGGAGTATGTACATCTAATAATTTTTCACCTATAGTGAAGTCACTAGTTTTAAACACCTACAAAGAGAATGACATATATATAATTAATAATATATACTAAGATTGATATATTTCATATTATCTAATGAGACTATATATAATACATGTTGTATGGTATCGATTTCCATTACAACATGTTTGATAATTAGGTCCATATATCACATCACATAGTATGCACATGCCCAACCGTTGTCTTTTTTAGCACACTATAAATTGAAACATACAAAATGTTCAAAAATACAAACAAGCACAGTTCACATAAAAATATATACATTGGAGTCGAGAAATTACTTTAACATTCTCCCAATTTAGTAACTGTTTCTTTTTCTTGGAGATGTTGGAGATGTTTCCTCCAGCTTTTTTGAACTCTTAAAGCCCTACATGTTAATGTAACACATTAACTTGCATAATTAAATAGTAATATAATAACAGATGTTAACAGATATAAAAATATGAAATATTTCTCACGTGAATAATGGCCTTTTCATTGGGTGTCCAATTCCTTCCCCGTAGGATCTAGATAATAAACAGTGAACATCTTGGGGACAATAACCAGTAACTCCCAATGCCTACCACTAGAGGTAAGAAAGTTAAAAATTAATAACTCAAAATCCACAATAAAAATGTAATTTTCTTAAGTCCAAATTCTAAGCAAAGTTAACTTACTCAACATTAAATGGAGCTATTATCACCGTCTTATTTTTTTTACCAAAATATTTAAAAGAAGTAGAGCAGTATTAGGTAACTGATGAAGGGTCTTTATCTACAAGACTGATCAAAGATGGAACTAGAAATCCCACATAGGAAAATAAAAAATCTTTACAGATCGTATGTAAGTGGCTGCAAAACATGTATTACGTATGCATTAATATATAAGAAACTAGATCACCGTATATAAAACAAGGTATATGGATTATCAACAAGATCTCACCATATCCATAGCTCTATCATAGATGTATTCAGCCAATCATAACGAAACAACTCCAAAATATCTTGTATAAATAGATTGTTATCGTATGATTCACCTGCAACATCCTTCAGAATAGAAACATTGATAGGATAATTTGAGTTATGTTCGCCTATCCATACTGCCATACCCCTATAATTAGGACCTAATAAGGCGTATAGATCCCTTGGAAGCCAACTAGGTACACTAGGAGGTGGAGGTGGAGGCCGAGATGTAGCACGTGTCTTCCTTTTGACCTATATATAATTTTAGATCAATTGACTCATATATACACACTAAAAAATTAATGTAATGTAAATTTACCATACAATATTAGTATAGACGACATCCATTTTGGGCCAAAATATCACTCTGCCTTCTGCTTCACCAAGCGTTTCAAAATTTGGGTGGGCATATGGCAATGGAAGATCTCTCCAATTGGGGAGTATATGTATCAGGCTCACATGAACCACACCATATGGTACTGGAGTCCCATGAAACTTGTCCCCTGGAAGGGGTGGGTAAGCCTCAACCTATGCAATGATAAATTCTTGACTTTTTAGATGGCATGGCTTCAACCCTTACAAATTTATGTAAAGAATGTTATATACAAGCACTGCTATCGACATCCACTGATTTTAGGTTTGAAATCTCTCCATGCCAGTGACATTCTGTATAGCCTTGTATAATCCCATTGCATATGACATGACTTTTGATTTCGTCACCAGTGCTGACTTTCAAGTTGTTACCTCAATGCCTACATGGACAGTAGAGCCTATCTCCAAGTTGTTTCCTATGTTCCTCAGAAAATCTAACAAACTGACCAAGAACAGAAATAAACTCTGGGGGGCAGCGATTTGGAATGGACATCCATCATCTATCCATTCTATGATCAGAGAGAAAAACAAGTATATATTAGGGTTTAGGGTTAAAAGATTAGGGTCTAAGGTTAAAAGATTAGGGTTTATGGTTAAAATTTTAGGGTTTAAGGTCTTATATATAATAAATGTGTACCACCTATCCCATTCTTGAACACCTAATCTCACTAGTAAGTGTATAATGTGTAATGGGTTTTCAAGAAAATTTTGGCAGTATTTCCCCACTGTTCTCCAAGTACATATGTACTTAGAGAACAAACGGGGAAATGCTACTGAAATTTTCTTGAAAACCCAATACACATTATACACTTACATCCTAACTGAGATTAAGGTGTCCAAGAACAGTCCCAAACTGGGGACTATCCAAGATTTACTCCTAGTGAGTAAATCTTGGACAAGTTTCTAGGCCAACAAATACATGTATGTTGTCATTCTTATACCTACAATCCTAGTTTCATCATTAATATCCTAAGTTTTGTGTAACAATATTTAATCATGCTTGTCAGTAAATACTAAACAGTGAATAAACCATGATTCCATATATCAATGATTTGAATCAAAATGAAGCCTAATGGCACATTGGGAGAGTGAGAATATTATACCTCACTTGAAGGCTGAAGAAGAAATATATGCAAATCAATAGCAAGTCAACAACACCTGCAACAACACAAATGCACGATTCAATTATGTTATAATGTATTAATTAGGGATCAATATAGAAGTTTTAACAAAATCAGCCACCACGGCTGTGCTACCCAGCATAGCCGTGCTACCACCATGACCGTGTTGCCCAACACGGTCGTGCTACCTGCCTTCATTTTCATCCATCCAACCTATGATTTCACAACACCATCTCCACCCCTCTGGCCTGATCGGTCGCGTGCAGAGCAAATACCAGCGGGTGGTGCGACACCTACTCGGGTGTTGAGGGTGTAGACAGACTCGCCGTAGAGCTGGAGTTGGAACTGGGACATGGGCATGTTGAAGAGTGGAGGAAGAAGAGGAGAAGGCCGGTGTGGAAAAGAGTACCCATTGTGGCAGTGGCGGTGAGCTTAGATTCTGAGCGGCGGCGAGCAGTAGGGGGAGAAGTAGGGGCAGCAGTCCGGCAGAAGAGCAACAACGGCTGAGAAGAGTAGCGACAGAGAGGAGGACCAGCGACAGAGAAGAGCAGTAGCGGAGAAGAGCAGCGGCGGAGAGGAATCGCCAGACCCTAAACTTGAAATCGGGAATGAATGAAACAACGAAAGGGGAAGAGTCTGGTTCGCGCAGGTGCTATTAAGTTAACTATAGACGTCGGTTATTATAAAAAACCGACGCTTAAGACCATTAGGTGTCAGTCACCAAAAAAAAACTGAAACTTATGTTCAATCATAGTCGTCAGTTTCAACTAGACAACCAACGCCTATCTACATATGTCGACAAAAAAATGTTCTTGAATTACAACCATAGTCATCAGTTTCCATATAAAACTGATGCCAATTGGGTAATTTTAGGGGTAAACATTTTTGCAGGGATCACGCGCAAACACACATCTACGTCGGTTATTGCAAGAAAACTAACGACAAAATTGGGGCCGATTTTTGTCTCGCAAAAAATCTTTAGTCGTCAGTTACTTGGTCAACAACTGACACCGTATGTGAAATTTTGGAGGTAATTTTTTTGCACTGGAAAAATTGTATTTGGCGGGTGATTTTAGATGTTAGTTTCTTATTGCGCAACTGATGCTAAATAAAAAGTGATACCCATGCCATATGAAAATTGGCCGGTCTTCACATATAGATGTCAGTTTGTGTTTTCAGCCGACGTTTTAGGATTTAGGCGTCGGTTTTTGGAAAACAACCGACGCTTCTAAATGTGACGTTATACGTCATTTCTATAGTAGTGTCACCAAAACTTTCACTAACTCAAACTCCTTATTTTTTTTAACTTGGGAGTTCAAATTCTTCACAGGAAACTCCTCATAGGTCTGGTTGTCATGGATCAATAAAGGTTCAACTTTTATAATTTCTTTTTAACATTTTTGGATTATTAACATTATATTCATTATGACATTACATCATCCTCATTATTCTTTTAAGTGTGTCTCATTATTCATCATTATGCTTGAAACCATATATATTTCTTATTTACCTCATTATGAGTTTTAGTGCAATTAGAGTTTACTCAATTATCTCAATATGCATTATGATATTTGATCATTATAGTTAATAATTTGATTTTAGACTCCATCATCACCTTATTGAATTATAATAGATTATTTTGTATGAAATAAGAAACTTTATCCAATTTGTTACAATGAATCCAAATAATGTCACATTAATCACTAATATATATTAAACATTGTCACATTGCCAAGAACTTTTGCCGTCATTCAAAGCTTCTCGTGGTGTCCGCCAAGGAGATATGCTGTCTCCGTATTTATTTGTCTTATGCCTAGAACGTTTGAGCCAAGACATCTGCACTTTGGTGGACGACGGCAGCTGGAAACCGTTGCTGGTCACGAGGAGAGGCCCAAGATTGACCCATATATGTTTCGCAGATGACATTATCTTATTCAGCGAAGCATCAGTGGAGCAGGCTAGATCTATTATGAAATGCATAAAATGATTCGGGGAGGTATCTGGCCAAAGGTTATCTTCTGAGAAATCTTCGGTGTACTTCTCGAAGAACACAAATCGATCGCTGAGAAGAAGAGTCTGCAGAGCACTTCATATGCAGGAGACGGAGGATATGGGGAGACATCTCGGTGTTCCAATCCTATACAAGAGAGCCAACAAGGCTGTCTATCTGAGCCTTCTCAATTCTATAGATCAACGCATCAGTTCTTGGACGACGAGCACGTTATCTCTTGCAGGTAGAACCACCCTGGCGCGATCAGTTATCAACTCGATACCCACACATATTATGCAAACTACTCACCTTCCGATCTCCGTTTGTGACAATATTGACAAGAGCATCCGTAATTTCTTATGGGGAGGTCCTAATGCTAGCAAAAGCCTTAGTCTAATTGCCTGGAAAAAAGTTGTAGCACCGAAGCACCATGGAGGGTTAAATATTAAACCAACGAGGAAGCAGAATGAAGCTCTACTAGCCAGAAACATTTGGGATTTCACTACTGCGTCAAGATGCCTTTGGAAGGACGTTATGACCAGGAAGTATTTGCATCGCAGGGATGAAGGTAGAAGAACTGGATCTCATTTGTGGAAATACATGGTGGACAAAAAGGATACCGTGACGGTGAAACTGGCTAAAGCTGTTGTTAACGGAAAGACGACTTTGATGTGGTACGATAGATGGGTGGAGATGAGACAGAAACCTTCTGTTAAGCCACATCTCATCATTCCTGAAGACATAAAAGACCTACAGGTCAGTTCGTTGGCTTCCGAGGGGAGCTGGGATACAAACTTCATAAAATATTGGTTTCCAGAGGAAACAACAAACGCCATTCTACACATGCCGCCACCGATTCTGAACGGGAGTGAAGATGTTTGGTGTCATACTGATGACAACCATGGCCGTTTTAGAACCCAAAACTGTTATAAGGAGTTGATAAATACGACATGTATTCGCACACCTGGGAATTGGACAACAATATGGAAACTCGCAATACCGCAGCGCATGAAGACTTTCTTGTGGAAATCCCTGCATGAAGGATTGATGACTAATTTTAACAGATCCAGACGTGGGTTTACAGAGGACCAGCATTGCCCCAGGTGTAGGCTAAATGCAGAAACTACCATTCATGTTCTCAAAGACTGCCCATACGCACAACAGGTGTGGCGTAATGTAGCAAGCAGCCAGAAGATTACGTTTGATCCAGGAGATTCTATGAAGACTTGGTTTGTGCGGAACCTGAAGCAAAAACATGATGGCATGATTAGGTCGATTTGGTTTGCTACCACGGTGGAAACTCTGTGGATGTACATAAATGAACTGGTGTTCAATGGCAAGAATTGCCCCCCTAAGACGACTACAGGGATAATTGCTACAAAAGCAAGGAACATTGTGCATGCATTCCAAAAACCAATAGCTACTATTACGAGTCAGCCGGCCGCTGCTTGGGAGTCCCCACCGCCAAACATGATCACCATAAATGTTGATGGTTCTGTGCAGAAGAAGAGGAGCCGTGCAGCCACGAGCTACATAGCTAGAGACGCTGAACAAAGGTGGATCACAGCCGAAGCTCAAACTGTCAAGAGCTGTGATGTCTTAGTCACTGAGTTGGTGGCTATCTGCAGGGGTATTGAAGCTTTGATTCACAGACCGGAGGAGCTACGAGTAGAGTCGGACAGTAAGCTGGCATGTGACATTCATAATAACAAGATGAATAATATGCCTAAATACAAGATTTTCGGTGAAACTCTCGAAGCGCTCAAAGTTAGAAAGTCGAACATGCACATCATTTTCATCAAACAGGGTGCTAATGGTTTAGCTGACAGTCTTGTCAAATGGGCAGTCAGAAATGTTAATGATTCCATAGTGTGGTCACAATGTCTAGAGTTTGTTCCGGCTGAGCTGTGGAACGAACAAAGGATAAATACGACTTTATATGTACCTCCTATTTTGGCCTGCAACCCGAGAGCAGGGTGAATAAATTATCTCGGTGACAATTAAAAAAAAACATTGTCACATTGTCCCATTAACTTTCTTACTCACACTAATGTCATCATTAATCATTTTATCATATTTGTTCAGTTCTTATGATTGATTATACACTTTTATGTGAATCCAATTACTTCCTATCCATATCGAAGTCATTATATGTATTTTAGTGAACAAAGTGGAATATACTATATATTAAGGATTTGATTCACCTACCAAGTCTTAATTAGGTGATTAATTAGGTGTGTTTTAGAGAACAAGGTGATACACATTTCATATTGATGACTTGATATATATTAATCTAGGGTTAGGTGATTATATATCATTTATGTGTATGGAGGTATGTTATCTTCTTATGACACCTAATATCACTAATTTTCATGAATGTCATTATTGATGTATATTTTAAGGTTAGATGATTACAAGTTTGGTTTTAGGTCATTATGATCATTACTAATCACATATACATTGTTAGTATGCATTAAGTCCAATATTAGGTTACAATTATCTTGCTCATCATATGATTTGGGTTTATTGGTCCAAGACATGGTTAGCATCATGTGTACCCACGATTAGTATTAATATGTGAGTTACTCATATTATGTTCATTTGGTATTCATTAGGGTTCAAACTTATGAATTATTCATTAGATGGTCATTATATGTTCATTAGTATATATTCAAGCATGTCAGGTTATAAATGTGACTTGTTTGGTCAAAACTAAGGATCCAAGCAAATTATCCTCCTAATCATGGAGTTAAGGTTTCTACAGTTAGTATATCTATATTTTGATAGGTTACATGATTCCATCCCCTTAAAAAGAATTTCTTTCTTGAAATCTAACAGCCTAAACATCATCAAACCAATTACTTTTCACCCCTTAAAAGGTTTGACCTACAAATCCAAACTAATCTAGAGGTAAAAGGGTGAGTCTAACTAAACCATGTACAAGATCCATCACGCTTCCACTGCACACTCTGATTGCTTACTAAACACCAAAATTCAAAGTCTAGGTTATTAGGGATAGAATATCCAAACATGTGGTTCTAGGGGACATAAGGGAACTATATTGGGTATCCATCCTCAAACAAGTCATTACACCTGAAAGAAAAGGTCAACATATTAGTTTCTTAGGATTATCCAACTTTGGTGCCTAAGGCTACTACTATTTATATGTAAGAGATTGAATCTCAGGGTCCTTTTTGCAATTTACCCATTTCTAAGCTTTTCTTTTCCTTTAAGTCCTTTTGGACCTTTTTCCTAAAAAATCCTATCTTTTGTATCCTTTTGGCCTTAATGTTAAATTTGAGCATTATTTGATGATGTGATCTATATTTACCCACATTCGTGTCAATGAATGGGTTTTTGCACAAATGTCTCAACCAACGTGTTAATGGGAGTCTAATAATACAAAATGGCCATTAATGAGAGAGAATTAGTAGATAATTTTAATTTAGAGTTTTTATATCTTGATGGGATAAGAAATGAGAAGTAATATGTAATTGAGTTAATTATGAGAGTAATTAACCTCTTTTCTTTCTCTCTCCTCCAATAGGACAATAATGCATGAAAAGATAATAATTTGGTGAGATATTGCTCTAGAAATTAATAGGTGTTGTCTATCTCGAATTTCACTCAAACATTTCATTAAAAGAGTCTCTTCATATTAAGTCACTCATTTTATACATTAATATATGCGTTAATGGACAATATAGGATTTATGAGCCATATTATATATAAAAACGAAATCTAATTACATAACATTGTTGTAGACATCATTATTATCCCATGTTTAAATTTTGGGGTCATATGGACCATGCTTGTCCATCCAAATCAATTTTATGAATTTGGAGTAAAGTGTAACTATGGTTTAATGTCGATTTCATTAGTTTCTTGTGTAACACTATGGTCCATTTATTTTACCTGTCACGCGCCCCGATTCCACTATGGACCGCCATAGGATGTCTTTGGGCTAATCTCATTCTGATCCAATGGCCGAGGAGTCATCCCCTACCTCCAACTGTTCAGATGTTTTTGACCCGTGAACTCCTTGCCCTATTTGTCTCTCGTTCCTTAACCATTTCATGTGATTCTTCGTCCATCTATTTTGTTTTTACATGCCAACTCGATTGATCCCTTATTTGTCTATTGTAGTGGTCCCTAGATGAAACAACCAACTTGGGCTACCTACTCGTCTCCATCGAGATATGGTAGAGAGGGATAGAGGAATCCTTACACCTATTTAAGGCTAGGGAAAGTACCCTAGGTCCCTGAACTAACCTCCTCTTCCCCCAGTTGGTTCCCTACTATCCTGGAGCTGCCCCACCCTCTCCATCTCCATCTCTGGTGATGCCAGCCGCACCCCCTCATATCCCCGATCACCTCTGTTCAATCAAACTAGTTGTAAGCATTTATGGCCCTTGTTTTTCATTCCCCCTAGTCGTTTTGGCTCGTGGTGCCTCCAAACAATGGGTCCTATAGCTCGCCGTAAGGACCTCATCGACGCTTATGCATTCTTCTAGTTCTGAGATCTTTTACCCTCACCAACACTAGCGTTGACCTCACCTTGCATCTGCAGATGTTTTTCGACCCTCAGCTAATCGAGAAATGACTCCTGTACTTGCTTTAGTCCTTTATTTTGGTTGCTCTGTTCCAACCTCGATGAGGCTTCTTCTGCTGTTTTGGGCATGCGAGAACTGGCCTTGAAGTCCCCTGTGATAGTGGGAACATAGGGATCTTGCTCCCATTATAAGTCACCATCTCTACGCCTGGTTTTCCTCTTGTAGACTCTGTGATCTGCTGGCTCCTCGCCATGGGCTCGAGAGGAAGGAGTCTGGTCATGTAATGACCAAGGCATCCTTGCCTCTTCAATTAATCGATTAATCTGCCATGGGTATCCTAGTAATTCCACATTCTATTTTATTTTCTCAACATCAATTTATGTACCATATCTATATGACCTTGCTATCCTCACAGTTTTAATTAAATCATTTAACCTACAAGGGTATATTGGTCTTTTTTCTCTTCCCTCAGTCACAATTGACCGGAGCCACATGAGCGTGGACAAACAAACTTGGCCAAATGTGATTGGCCCAAGTCAGTTTGGGTCTAGCCTCCGTGTCCCGTGCATTTGCAAGTTTTTATTTCCTATGTGGCATTTTCTTGAATTCTGATTGGTCGATATGGTTTAATTCATAATAAATCAATGCCTTGTCTGAAAAATCCAAATAAATACTCATTGGAAAGAATTTTTTTGAGTAGAATCTGATTTTGTGATTTTCAAGTACTAATTGTCATTGCTCTTTTGAAGTTTATCGTGGATACCATTTTGATTATATAAAATGTTCTAAAAAGGATAACTAGTTCATTTTAACTCCAATTTGAGAAATAAAATATGTTTTCCTAATCAGTAAAGTCCAAGTAATATATTGGTCTAAGTTTTGAGTCCTAAATCGATGGTTTTTATAGGAAGTCCAAAATTAGGGTTTCTCACATCATATGATACATAAACCCTAATCCACGTGTACAAACTTGTATCTAGGACAAAAGTGAGGTTGGGCACATTTAACTGATGAAAAGTGTTCTTTAAGAATCTAAAGTGAGGTATGTATGTTCATTCTAAACCCCAAGTTGGGAAATTTTTTAAATCCAATTCCTATTTTCCCAATGAGGCATGAGCCTATTTTCGTTTATTTCTTATCACTGCATAAATTGTTCTAGGGTCTTGGACCCCACTTGCACTATTATTAAAATTCTTATATCTGCCATTGCAATACTTTAGCATGATGAACAAAATGACTAATTAACTAATATAGCATACATATGTACAACCACCCATAGTGGGCATGTGTAAATTCACCCAGGGGAACGTGATAATTTTCCCCACTTTATTAATATTTTGGGGTGCTTGGGAATGTATAAATTCTTCCTCACCTAGAGGTTGAGGTTAGGTAGGTGCATCAGCCCTATATTAGTTTAATGTAGTCACAATTAATTATGCATGCAACTTATTATTGTTTAACTTGGCATAAATTCTTATTTGTTTTACTAGCCTCATATTATTAACCCTGTTAGCATAGTGAACCTTTATTATTTCCTACTTTGATTTATAATTGTCCTTATTCTTTATTTGACACATACATTTTCTCTCCTCTTGTTCGGTGATCCCAACCACCCAGGTTAGGATTAGAGTGCGTAACAGGAGCATGGTGAACCAGTTTAAGACTAGGAGAAAGGAGTCCATCCTTCCCTCATGGATTTACTTATTAAGTTAATTACTTTTGGGAGACATTTTGATGTAGTAGAGTTTCCCTCTACTTAGATCCTCTTTTTGTATAAAGCATGTACCCCCTTTTGGGAAAACAATTATGTACACTTTATTGAAATTGAATATAGTAAAAAAATATCTTCTACTACTGTCCAAATTGGATTTTGTTTACCATTGTTATTAGTATTGAGGTGATTGATCTCACTTCTTTACACTATAGGCATGCTATTTTGGACAATCAGTATCAGCTCATGCCAGGTAGGTATCATATGGATCCGAGAGTCCTCATAAACCAAGATAGTGGCACGGAGAAAAATCTTTCCAGCCCCCGAAACTTGATCCTTTCTAGACACCTTTTGCTTTCAATATTCCCTAATAGCTACCTAATAGGCTCATCACATTGTAGTTAACTAAACATGTTTCTAGTGCGAAACTCTTATGATCGTAAATCAATCTTTCATCATCTCAAGTGTAGCATTGATGGATTATATGGCAAACATGTCACTTAAAGAGGAACTATATGAGGCAAAGGTTCTAATTAGGGAGACAAAGTTGAAAAAGTCAGATTCTGACTACCATGGGATCTGATACCATTCTGGAAGAAGGCGGGATCACCCCCTTACTAAAATTTTGAAGAATAAAACATCCATTCTGAACGCACTCAAAGGTATGTTGGAATAGGTGTAAAATTTTCAAACTTTAATAAATAGTATTAAAAACACCCAAAGTATAACAGTGGAATTAAGCAAATGACTATAATCAATTTTCACAAAAGATTACAAAGGTACATCATAATATCCCATAAGGGTTTACATGTATAATACAACATAATGATCTAAGTAGGGGGAAGTCAAAACTACTTCAAATCTGTCTCCTAGAAACATCTCAAAGAGCTAGGTCCATGTTGGAATCTATGTTCTCCTTGATCATGTTCAACACCTTGATCAAAACCTGGGTGGTTGGGAAAACAACCAGCAAGAGAGAGAAAAATAGGATATGTGTCAAATTATGAACAAGTACAAAAGATAAGGGAATAATATGAAAATAAAGGCTAAGATTTCATCATAAGATGAAGAGAACAAGAGTATGAGGCATAATCAAAATAGATGCTTTCCATCTCAAGAAAATTAATAAATGATTTCCATGCATGATTAATATTGACTACATTAACTAAGTAGGGTTGAGGCACCTACCGAACCTCAACCTATAGGTGAGGGAAGAATTAATACAATCCCAGTCACCTACACATATTTTTATGGGGGGAGAATAAGATATTCTCCAGGGCAAATTAATACATGCCCTATGTATGAGTGGTTGTACATAAGTACCACTACATTAGCTAAAATGTCTAATAAAATCAACATGCTAAGAGAAACTATGGCAAGTAGAAGCATCATATATTTGAAACATGGTAGTGGGGTACAAGACCCAAGAAATAGAGTATGAATACTAGTTTTTGAGACAATTTCGCAAAATAGTCATGAATAGAGAAAATAGGATTTATATAGTGCCTCATTAGGGAATATAGGGTTGGTTTGCAAATATCCCAACTTAGCATGTAAGAATGCACATACATTAATAGGGAATACACATACCTCTCTTACTGATATCAATTACTAACTTTTACCACTTTGATTGAGTCCAAGTTCCTCTTTGCCTATTTTCAATGTATTAACATGTATTAGAGTACATAATGCAAATTAATGTATCGAAACCCTAATTTTAGAACTTTTAAGAAAAACTTATATTTAGACTCTAAAAACATCACCAATGAACTTATTAGATTCTCATGATCAAGAAAATATATTTTAATGTTAATTTTGGAGTTATGATGATTAAGATGGAATTTTTATTGATTTTTTTGCATTAAATTCATTTTCCAAAAATCACCCTTCGTAAAACCATGAAATAAGACCTTGCAAATATTTTATTTAGATATAGATTAATTTTCAAATTCCAAAACATATTTATTTGTCAAATTTGGATAAGCGGTTCAAAAGATATGAATTTATCAATTTGAACCAATCAGAAAATGACATGTCAGAAATCTTTGAGAGAGAGGAAGAGTGAGAAAGAGGGAGAAAACACCATTCAACCCAAGATCAGGGTTGGATATGAACAAGTAACCAAAGTAGATCTTATAGAGAAGGTAAAACATCAAGAAACCAACAACCTAGAAGAACATGGTAAACAAAGATGAAGATAATCGATTTTAAACATAGAAGTATGAGTTTTAAGCATGTAGTAAGCAATATATGAGAAGAAGGTTAACAAAACTCACCTCTAGGAATGGTGTAAAGGTCCAAGAAGAAAGTTTAACTAGATTAGAGAGGCTGGTTTCTCCTATAAAGCTCCTATCTCGAACAAGAAGCACCTTCTCCACTTAAGAGGTAAAAACCCTAGCAAAAGAACCTGGAGATGAGGTGCTTAAGGGATCTAGGTAGGGTTTCACCATGGAAGGACATGGTTCTGACTTGTAAGAAGGTAGAAGGAAGACTAATATCATGAAAACAGGGAAGGAAAGGAGGAAATTTACTAGTTTTGGTCGAAATTACCAAGAAGGAGCATTAGAAACCCTAGGAGCCTTCTTCACCAAGGTAAGCACTCTCTTTTACCTTGGGACAGAAACTTTATGGACAAATAGAGTAGGAAAGATGATCTAAGCTGGGGGAAGAGAATGAGAGGATTTCTTCTTGGATTGGGAGGTGGGAAGGGGTAGACATGGCTTTATAAAGAAGGGGGCAAGCATGAGGTGTCTATGGGACTTTCCATGTGTCCTTATGCTAGGGCTTCATGGCCATGCAAGAGGCCAACTCATAGAGACTTCTTATATATCAAATGTCAGTCCTAAAAGCCCATGCATACTTATATGCCATCTCCACCATCCTCCAATCAAAGAAATAACCCCATTAGTTGATAGATTTTAAAGATAAACTCATTTATAAAGAGGGTAATCCCTAAAATGCCCTTGGAGATAAATACCTTCAAACCAAGATGCAACTAGGTGCCCCATGGTTCAAAATATCTAGAATGGTAAGAGAATATCTAAGGACTATAATTCACATGATAATTTGTAAAGAAAACCTCATAATTGGGTAAATTGCATAAAAGTCCAGAATGTACCTTAAATTGCATAACTTGCACAAACAACATCCAAATTGAGAAAAGTTTGAAACTTAGGCTCATTTTATGATTTCAAAACCCATAAACCTAAATAAGGTCCTTAAATAGACTTTCAATGATGTATTTGTGTATAAACCCTTTTATTGGTACAAATAGTGAATAAATGTTCACCAAACCACTATAAATTCCACTAATTAAACATCAAGAACAAAAAGGATAGAAAGGAAAGGAAAATCTTGGAAAAGGGACAAAAAGATAATATGTCCAAGTTTCAGTATGTTATAGTGAGGATGAGGTATCTCTCTCAATTTTCATTAAAGAAGAACTATTGAACTTGTTGAAGATACTTCACATAAAGTTGAAGAGTATAAGAAAATGAAAAATAAATTGCAAATATTATCGATTCTTTAAACTAAGATCTTAATGAGATAAATGATTAATATGCTAGTGAAAATAAAAGAATAGATGAGATTGTTTCTTATAATACTTCTTTGCAAACTCAAGTTCCTAATCCTTTAGATAAGTTGAGAAATATGGATAAATAACATATTTGTTGCTCTCATATTGATTATGATCTTATCCTTAAAAGACATGATATCTTTGGATAAATGTTCAAATATTAGGAACATGTTGGAAAATATTTTGTGTTCTCACAATAATTATGTCATCACTCATGGACTTGGTTATGTTCCAAGAGGTGTTTAAAGAAAGAAAAAAAGACATGTTTTTGTTAAACCAAAATCCAATTCTTACATTCCTATCAATCACGATACTTGCTATGGTTTTGGGAGATTTGGTCACTATGCTTTCTGATACCCTCTCAAGAGAAAAATGACAAAAACTTGGTTTTGATACGAAAAACCTCTCTCTAGAGAAGAAGTTATATGATCATAGGCTTCCTTGGGTGTTAATTTTTTATCATGACATATTTGTTGTCAATTGGATTATTTAAAAATGTTTCATTTTTGAATTGGTAAGATGTACATGTTTTTAATTGGTAGAGATGTATTTCTACATGATTAATTTTTCTAAAAAACTGTCAAATTATTATTTGGTTTCATTGTAGTTAGTATTTAGAATCAGTTTGCTACATGTTTATTTGGTCATTCAGATCTAAAATGATCTATTTTACATGTTATAAATGTAGTCTTTACTCTTAATTTGGATATCTTTATCTTGGTATTTAGTTTCTTTGTATGAGGTTAAATATTATGAACATGAGATTAACGAGGAGCTCAAATCATAACATTTATATTGCCATCTTTGTAAGATTATGCCTTTTATGACTTCTCTATATCAATTATGGGTTGAACATCCCTTACATCTGGTCTAGCGATTCTTTTTTCACCTCATATTGTTCTCAATGACAAGCTCTATATCATGGAGGACTTCACCTTGCTTGCATTGATATTGAGATATTTTTTTAAAAATTGATGTTACATGTCATCTCTATATCAATGGTGGACTTAACATTCCTTAACATTAAATTGGAGTATCTTTTTGATGTGTTGTGCTAAATGGGATCTTTTATTGTGAAGGAATTAACACTTCATTCATTGGTAATTAGACAATATTTTGTTCCTTGATTAAATATGACATTTGTCTATACAATGTATCCTCTTTCAATTAGTATATTTATATTAGTTTCTCAATTTAATTTTTACATTCTTATTTTTTGTTGGGTATATCTATCCCTCTTGTAAATTACTATCTTTTTGAGGGGTTGTGTAACAAACCCACTTTTCAGCATCCCCCATTTAAGGAAATACCCAAAAATTTTAGACCCATTACCTAAAATTCCCAAGGATCCAAAATTTTACCAAATAATAAATAATAGAAAATAATTTCCATTAATTTAAATATTGTTTGAAAAATTCTCTTCTAAGAAGTTACATGAATTTCTTACACAAGAATTGTACATATGAGTTGAAGTATCTATCTAACCCTCCTTACTTAGCTTAAATTCCTTCAGGTAATTGCATCTTGATATCTTCATTTTTAACATGTATCTAAATGGCATGAAACAAAAGCATTCATCAACATATCGAAATATGCTTTGTTTATGAGGTGCATGCAAAAGTATGCAAGTAAACTAACAATATATAATCAACCAATTACTTGTGAATAAGAACTAGCACTTTCATTACATATTCTTATCCCTTACCAGATATATTATCTTGGGTGTGATCACTATAACTTCCAGGGATCGCGTGCATCAACCCTTGATACTCATTGGCCTAGGGTTTGAAATATGATATATCACTTTATGTGATACTCATAGTGGCATTATAATTGAACATAATGTAAAAAATATTCAATATTTTAATTGTTCAATCCTTGAGAAAATCTCGACAAACACCAGCAAACTGTATTGTTGGTAGTCATAGGTGTAACCATGTACCTATTGTAGAACCATGTAGATCATCATGTAATATATACTTCAAGTATGTTCAAGCAATCCAATCAACATGTCCAAGCAATTCAACATTTATTCTACATGTATGTAAATCCTACTCAAGTCCTAATCTAGGGTTTAGGATTTGGGCAAGGAATAAGGGTATTAATCCTAATTCCACCGCTCAATACTAATTAAAGTTATTAATTCACATTTTACATCATGTATAACCATGATTATCAAGATATGTCTTTTATGTCATTAAGAGCACCTATGTTAAATTATGCAACCAAAGATCCTAAATGATAAAGAAGATTAGGTTCTAAATCCTAATTATTATATCCATCATATCCTTTCTTTAGAAACACTTAAATCACATAATGATCATTAAGATTATCACAAATTATCATTTGTAGCTTCAAAACCCTAATTCTTCATATGCATGGTTATTCACACTGGAAACCCTAATTCTAAATCATTATGATCATGGGCATGTTCAAACATCATTATATTCCACAATATCAGTTTACATCTGAAGGAAACATATTTAATATGGTTAACAACCTATGAATAAAAACTAGGGTTTGTGTGCATTAAGAACTACTTTATCACATGTTTACACTACTTTTAGAATGGGGATTATAATTAAGTTTTAAATATATTTTATTTATGTTCCTCTCTTTCTTCTGATCAATTTTCATATATTACTTGTCTCAATGAGAGTTACCAATTATTTATTACAAATATTACAAATTAGGTATTAATGGGACAGTTGGAGGAGGCCACATCATCAAGGTGGGTATTATCCATGCCAGTGGGGCCGGGACCGGATCCAAATGGGTCATACCAATGCAGCAAGCCATACCCACCTAGCTGGGTTTAAGGACAACAAGAAAAGGACAATAATGTCCTTACCTTTCTATACGCGATCCTAGGGGCATGTATGTCAATTCTGTGGACACCATCTTCAACCTTTGTTCTTCCCTGGTATGCTGCCAATGCCATGTGCTGGTCAACAAATGATTTGTCTCTCACTTCTAGGCTGTGGAACTCTCAGGCTATGGCTCCAGGAGTGTCTCCCACCTTGGTTGAACTCACATGGACCGTCACCATTGCCATCGAGGGTCAGGGTCGGCCACTCCATGAAATGACTGTCAGACCACAAGTAGAGGAATCGTAGGCTCGTGGGTGAAGGAGCAAGGATCCCCTTCCTATCTTCAAAGACTTTGTACTTCCTCACAGATTCGCCTCCATCCTTCAGGCATAATCTATTGGGTCATACTGCCCTGAGTTTCCAGGAGGAAACCATGGCCCCCGGAGAAGGTGGGGAAGGATGTGGGTTACAGAACACCTCTTGCATAATTGAAGGTTTTATCTTGCTATCTGTGGCTCAAAGCTCCTAGAATGCCTTTTATAGGCACAGGGTTTCTAGGATCCTTTCTCTCCCATGTAGTGTCCATTCCCTTGGTGGGTAGTGTTTTGGATACTCTTTCAAATAGACAAGATATCCTCTTTATTAGGGTTTTCTAGATTCATTTTTGTCTCATGAATCCAATGGATAAAGAAAAAGGGGAAATGGTGGTGTGTCAAAGGAGAAAGGGGTGAGGGAAAGTCTTGGTTCTTATTTCCTAAAGTTCCCTTTCTTTTCATGAGGTAGGAGATAAAGGGAAGGATACTGATTTTGGATCCAGAGGTCATTATGCATGTGGCATATCGGAAGGGGCTTGGGTTACATCCACTATATTTGGTTGTCATTTAATTACTTTTCAAATTGAATCACATTTGATTATTGCAATGAGGTCCCTTTTTCTTCACGAGTTTCTCTAGACCACTAGGAATATTCTTTTGATGCCAAATTGGGAGGAAAACTAATTAATGTATTTCTCGAACTTTATCCAATTTTTGGGGTCAATTAGAATAGGTTAAATAGGTAAAATGTACCTTCTAACAATATTCTTGAATGCTCTTCTTTTTATTATTATTTAGAAGTGTACCAAAGTATGACCAAAATATTCATCTTTGATGACCCAGACATTGTGTTTCTATTCTTGGCTAGATAATTGCTCTTTTAGTTATTTAAAACACCACATATCTTATTTTCCTTAGGAAACTTACATGTTATCCTATATTTTAGTTGTCCAATAATTAAAAAGTTACCATTCTTTATTTGTGCATGAAGTCTCTTGTTTTCTTAACTTGTTTGACAAGAACCTATTTGCAAAGAAAATAGTCTTATGGGCCTTTATACGGGCCATAGGTTGCACCCATGCCATAAAGGTGACTTTATTATTCCATAAATAATTCCATTAGGGAACTTATTGATTCATGAATTTATTTATATAATTCAATTTTACCAAAATTGAGGATATTACATGGAGTGTCTCCTTGAGGGGGGTCATTTATAAGTATAACCCCATTTTTGACTTTGAAAAAGGGGGAGAAAAGTCCATGAAGATAAATTTGGATACTTGCAACAATTGAAGGAATGATGCTCTAAATTGTATAGTTTCAACTTATATTACCAAAATATTTATCATCATAAAAAATGGGAGATTGTTGGTTTTTTTGATATGTCACACTCATATTTGATGATGAAAATATTTCTCATTTGTGTCACTAATATGTCCATTTAGTATTTCTCATTTGTGTCACTAATATATCCATATAGTGTTCCAAATAATCATGAAACTTATACAAGATTCAACAATACTGAACATGCAATTTTATATGTATTTAGGTTTTTGTAGGTCAAGTTGTATCATTTATAATCTTTGTACAAGTACATTTTTTACAAATTGATAGGAATGATGTATCAAGTGATTATCAACCTAATCCTATCCTACAACCTTTCCCAGACTTATATCAGATCTTTACGATAGTTAGATGTCATTAGAAAAATCTATTGATATGCTTTCTGAAATAAATAATGTCTTTTCAGGGAATATTTCGGTAAAACAATACTTCGACAGAGAGAGAACCATTGTAGAGAAAAACATTTTAGAAATATAGACTTTGCAAAATTAGGCAAGCGACTACCTCTTAGTCAAACTACCTTTTGACGAAGATGGAAATCTGGTCAAAATTGCAATTAGACCACATTCAAAATCTTTATTTATTTTTTAATTATTGTAAACTTGACTTTTGGTCTCTTACAACTAATTCAGCATTTATATTGGTTAATACACTCCCATCAGCTATATTGACCATTCTCAAGTTTTTTCTATATGTAGGAGTGCTTATAAACTCTTAGAACATACTTCTTCTTATATTGGTTGTGGGGAAGATTCTTGGAACTAGTTCTTGTGAGAAGGTATCTACCAAGATGGGAGGTTGATTAGGATATACTCCATTATACAAGTTCTCCTTGAGGTAGAAAAGGACAATTGCCTTCATCAATACACGACATCAGTTATTTTGTGTAATTTGTATTGGATAAGGAAAGGAATAAAATATAGGTTGAAAATCCTAGTTGAGAACAACTAGGTAGTGAACTTACATCTTTCAACGGAACAACTCTACATCTGGTATTTTTGTGGGGTAGCTCTTATTGTCCAATTACTTACTTTATAGTTTTACTACATTATCTATTAAGTAAGTTGCCATTAATCTTCCTTTGTAACTAAAGTTGCATAAGTTTAAATCAGATCTATTCAACCTCCTTCTATATCTGTCACGTCCTAATATTCAACAGATAATGGCTCAAATTTCACAGTTGCAATTCTACACACCATAGAGACAAATTTTAGTTGAAGAGTAATTTGTTGACTGGATTCTGATTATGTAATGGTGGTGCACTTACCAACTACCTTGGCCATTGTAGATAGAGTTAAAAAGGGTGAGTTGCATGAAATTTCTTTTATCTGACACGATCTAGAGAAGATACATATCTAGTGGTCATCAGAGGTCACATGCTTCTTTTCAACATTATAGTTTTGAGAGATCCTAGTGTGACACATTATTTCATACATAATTCAGTAATTGACTTGAATTTTGTTTTTTTATTGTTTATCAATTGATTTTTTCTCATAGTAATATTAGAAGAAGTAGTGATTTTGACAACGATATGTCTTGGTGTCTTTTGATATGTATATTATACACTACTATGTTTAATTTCATCAACATATACTAATTTTAAAATATTATATTGGGTATGAATTATCTTGAGACATACATGTCTAGATGAATTGATGGAACAAAGTACTACCATTCAGTATGAAGGGTTTCCTACATTTTTCTTACAGTTTGGTAACTCTTATTCACTGGTCTAGTATCGTGTCTAGTAGCTTATAAAATGATTAAAAAAGAAACTAAAAGCTCGTTATCCCATCTGGTAGAAGCAAATCTAGAGAAAGGTCAATACAAAATAATTGAGGAAAGGTCAATACATAAGAAGTGTTTGTGGTTCTAGGGTTTCTACATGTCTTTCTAGATCAGTTACCATGTAGTTTTGGGAATGAGTATTTGAGTTTAAGGTACAAGTCATACAGAGCAGTCATCATGTAACAGCTGCCTACAAGATGGTACTAATAGAAATTAAAGCATTGGACAATCAACTACAATAAGTGTTGCATTAAGGATTCAACCAGCCTAGTTTATTATATTGAGGTTCTCTAGTATAGTTTTGTTAAGAAGAAGGATGATGCTATCTATCCATGGATTGAATATATACAATTAAATGGATATAACATAAAATACAAGTATATTTTGTTGAGGAATGATGATCTATTTGATAACTTATGAGGAGAGACAATCTTGTTAAGACAAGCCTTAGACTTAGATAGCATTAGCTAATTTCAAGCATATGATGTGCCCATGTAATGACCCCTCCCCCTATTGTCTCCTATTCAAGCAGACCAAGACGGCAATGGTCATCACCATATTTATAGGATCGAGGCTTATCAAATAACTAGAAATAATTATCAAATTCCACTAAATGGAAAAGAGTTTAAACAATATAAATGATAGATTATCCTCTAAAGAGTAACATGGGAACTATGGTTTGCAATTAGAAATCAAAACTATCTATCTATATCCTCTAGGATTACATTAAATCTTTTCCTTTGGTGCCTTCATCTATGGTTCTCCATCTTTCATCATTAATTGCTGGTTACAAGCAATTTAAGCTAAATGCCATGAAACAAAAAACACAGTCAGTATAACAAGTTATACTAGTATGTGGGGGAAGCAAATATTCACATCTAGGTGTAACAACATACTCGATCAATTATTGTTATAGAATCAAAATTTACATTTTCATCATAACTATTCAACCCTTTTTTACTCAACCTATGGGATACCCTCTCATAGTCTTATGTCCCTATAGTGGAATTAGGCCACCATCTCAATCTAGGGCTTGGTTCCATGTTAGTTTTCCCAATATGGAGCTTGGCTTCATATAACCATCCCATTCTAGGGCTTGGTTCTCATATGACCATCAAAATCTGTGGCTTGGTTCTTATATCACCATCCCAATGTGGGGATTGGTCCTAGTCATCTCAAAGACTTTCTCTCTCTTATTCATTTCTCAAACTTCCAGAGTTGGCATGAGGGGTTCGAGCAAGTTATTCATATATCATGTGATATTCATATGGGCTTTAGAGGTTGATGGAAATGAAATAAACGTCCAACTATTTAATTTGCAATCAATTCGACAATCCTCATAAAAACTCAAAAATTGGTTGAGTCAGGTAGTCATAGGCATAACCACATACCTTTTTGATAAGTAACTTGATGTCCAAGAAAAAAAGGTAACAAGAGTAACCAATCAAGAAACTACCCTAAAAATTAGCATAGCTCCCAAGTATTACTAATTTGTACATAATTCAATATTAAGACTGACTTGGGTCTTAAGTTAGGGTTTTACGGTCAACTTTAGTTTTTCATTAGCATTTTGGTTTCCCAAACTCTATGTATCACTTTTCATGCCCTTTTGGTTTACAAACATCAATTATTATCATCATATGAATTTTTAACTCAAGAAAACCCTAGTTGGCCAACTTATGAGTTATTAATCTCAAATTAGATCCAAGATACCCTTTTTATGCAAAAAGTTCACTCTTTGATTATTAAGAACAATTAAACATATTGATATCATAAAACTCTTTCAATTAGAGTCTTTACATAGTAAACACATTAAAGATAGAAAATTGAAGCACTTTTTGAATTAGAGACAGAACATGGTCTAACTTATATTTTTATTGCATTTCTTGTATTTTTCTAAGCAAGATTCATGTATAACATGACTTTATCAACCTTCCTATAATTTACTATGATTTTTATAAAATTATTCCATTCTAACCAATGGGGGCTTGCCACCTAGGCAATGAACCTGGGGTCCCATCCTTCCAATGTGACTGGGCCGATCAGTCAGCTTTTGCCAATTAGGTTACCCACCCGCATGACACTCGCTTGTTCGAATGAGGAATAGGAAGAAAAGACCATCTTACCCTTACCTTTTCAATACATGGACGATGATAGATGAATATTTTCCTCCTCTATCTTCTTCTACCTCTCGAAGGCTCACGTATGTCCCTGGCTGAGTCAACCAGAAGTTGACTCTAGGAGTTAGGACCCTGGTGTGGTGAGCAAAGGTGTGATTCCCTCCATCTAGATCTGAAAAACTTGTGGGTGACCTTTGATTAATTGGAGAGGGCTTGGCAATAGTGGACTAGGACTCAATTCCTCATTAGAGTTCCACAGAAGAAAGAAGGGAAGAGCAGGGTGTGGCTAGGGAATTAGTGGTTGGGAGAGGGGCTATAGATCCAACAGTGGATTTTGAATGTCCTTGGGGTTTTTCAGAGAGGTATGTGCCCTATATATAGTACTGGGTGAGGTGTTTGTTATTGTTGTTCTGAGAAATTTGGGTGAATCCTTTAGAGTCCTCCAAAATAGGTAATATCTAGGTCAGGTAGATGCATCTTGTGCTCCTGAATTGAACCAATTTCTCAATTTGTTCATGTATTATAGAGTGAGAGAGAGGTGAACAAAATTTTGTCAGTTCCGGTATGAATTTCCCAAACCATCCGAGGTAGGAGACGATCCCCTGATCCTCAAATTTTTATCCAATGACTACAAATGCGTGTGCCAATAATCATGTCTACAAAAATCATTTTCCAAAAGGGAATGTGTTTGTGACATATAATATCCCCATCGATTAATACTTACACATTATGGTCTTCTGTGAAATCCATGTCTCTCATTCTACTAATCCTTTTAACCTCTAAGTTTAAGGGAAAGTCTGTAATGACTTTATCTATGCATAGAAAAAGTTTGAAATAAAAACTTGAAAAGGAGAGATAATTTTCTCAATATCCAAGTCTTCTTTTTATAACACACATTTTAGGCATTAAATATATTATTTTCTCTTTATAATTTTGACATATTATTTTTTTATAAACTTTCTTATTAGAAACCACGTGAAAATGAAAACCAACTATTAGTGGCCTTTTACACCACTTTTTTAAAGAATTCCACATGATTCTCAAAGGTACATTATTTATTATTCATTATGTTTTACATTTTTCTTACTGTTGGATTCCCTTTCTTCCTTTTTCCTTTATATCCATTATTGGGCCAATAAAATAGTAAGAACCACAAAATCATATCAAAGGGAAATTTGCAAGAGAAAACCATACTTTTAAAACAAAGAACACCAAATTTCCAACACGTCCTTTTTCTTGAAATAATTGCATTTCAAATAAGTAAAATAAAAGTAAAAACAAGTTATAACATCCTTCCCCTCTTATTAAAATATTATCCTCAAAACTCTACTAATCATTCAAATAGTTTAGGATGGGACTATTCCATGTCCATTTTTAGCTCCCGTCTGGCATCATCCTCTCCATGGTGCTTCCAAAGAACCTTTACCATATCTATCATTTTATTCCTGAGCTCTTTCACATTGGTATTCAATATACTCATAGGTGACTCAGGGTAAGTCAACCTCCCTTGGAGTTCAATAGGCTCAATGCTCAACACATGGCTAGGATCCTTCACATAACACTTCTGATTGGACACATGGAACACATCATGCATCATACTATAGTGTGGAGTAATGCTAAACGGTAAGCATCTTCACCATTCCATTCTAGGATCTCAAATGAACCCATGTATTAGGGACTCAATTGTCCTCTATTCTTAGATATGGCTTAGAGGGGTCAGTTTTTCAACAACTCATAATCAACTATAGTAAAGTGTAAATCTATCCACTTCGCATCGGCACACGATTGTTGTCATTCCTGGGCTCTCATTAGCCTTTGCTTGACCAAAGAGACTTTATTGGTATATAACTATAGTTCTTCTGACCTGGGAAAGGTCCTCTCACCGACATCATCCTAGTGAAGTGATGATTGACATGACCTCCCATTAAGAGATTCATACAGAGGTATCCTGATACTGGCTTGGAAGCTATTATTATAGGTAAACTCATATAAGGGCAAGTATTGCTCCGATGATCCACCCCAATCAAGCACACAATCCCTCAATAGATCTTACAAAATTTGGATTGTCCTTTCTGACTATCCATCAGTATCGGGCTAATAAGTCATGCTAAATTTTAACCATGTACCGAGTTATTCATGTACTTTATTCCATAACTTTGAAGTGAACTTAGGATCACAATTGGAAATAATTGAACTCGTAACACCATGCAAACAAACTATTTCATTGACATATAGTTCATGTAAGTTTGACACCTTGGAAATAGTCTTTGAGGCTAGTAAGTGTGCTGACCTGGTTAGGTGATCCACCACAACCCATATTGCATTGTGACCTTTCTTTGTCTTGGGGAGACCCACCACAAAATCCATAGTGTTTTGGTCCCATTTCCACTTAGGAATTTCAGTTGATTGCAGTAATATGCCAGGTCTCTGGTGTTCAACCTTCACCATATGGCATGTGAGACAATTGGCTACATATGAGGCTATGCCTCTCTTCATTCCCGACCACCAAAAGTATTATTGCAAGTCCATAAATATCTTAGTGGTACAAGGGTGCACTATATACTTAGAATCATGAGATTCTTACAAGATACGACTCTTTAAGGGTGAATCCTCAGGAACGAAAATACAACCCTTGTATTAGATTCCACCGTCCACACCCACTGAGAGGTGTGTTTGAGGCTTTCCATCAAACCCTTCATCTTTTCCAACTATGGGCTAGGTAACTGGGTTGCTACTAGATCAGACAATAGGTCAGGCTTGATCTGTATATTTCCAAGATGAAATCATATTTCCAATGGATATAGTGCCCACCGTCCAAAGCCTTGTAGTCTCTTCCACTGTCTAACCAAACTAGTTGCACAACTGAGATACTTTTTACTGAGGCCATCGACAACCACATTGGGCTTGTCAAGATGATAAGCTATAATGAAGTCAAAGTCTTTCAATTATTCCATCCAACATCTCTATCGCAAGTTTAGGTCCTTGTGAGACAACAAATACTTCAGGCACTTATGGTCAGCGAGTATGTCAAAGGTAGCCCCATACAGATAGTGTCACCAAATCTTCAAGGCATAGACAATAACTGTAAGTTCCAAATAGTGGGTTAGATAATTTAGTTCATTAGGTTGGAGCTTTCTAGAAGCAAAGGCAACCACATGCTTATTCTTCTCTAGTACACATCCTAAGCCCATCTTTGATGTGTCAGTGAAGATAATGAAACCTTCATTTCCCAAAGTTATGGTGAGAAGAGGGGTGGAGGTAATCTTTTTCTTCAACTATCCAAACCATGCAAACATAGATCAAACTAGGTGAAGTTTTTTTTCCTTTCGAGTGAGCTTGGTCAATGGTAAAATAGTCTTGAAGAAATTCTTGATGAATTGCCGCTAATACGAGGCCAATCCCAGGAAGTCGTGAATCTCAAAGGCATTCTTTGGCACCGACAATTCTTGAACGGATGCAACCCTAGTAGGGCCCACTAAAATAGTTTGTCTGGATATAATGTGCCTGACGAACATGACTCGGTCTATCCAAAACACATACTTTTAGAATTTCCCATAAATCTTCTTCTTCCTTAGGATATCAAGTACTTGGCTAGGTTGTCACGTTGTTGGTCTAGGTCATCGGAGTATACCAGGATATCATGAACATGATCACGAATGTATTAAGGAAGGGTTGACACACACTATTCATGAACATGCTTGGGGCATTGGATAACCCAAAAGGAATAAACAAAAACTCATAGTGACCATAGCGGGTGTGAAAAGTGGTTTTTGGGATATCCTCAATCTTGACTCGTGACTAGTGGTAACCAAATCTTAGGTAAATCTTTGATAAGAGTCGAGTAGTTTTGAGTAAGTCAAATAAGTAATCTATATGGGGTAGGGGATACTTGTTCTTAATGGTAGCCTAATTTATCATTCTATAGTCTATGCACATGTGGAGTGATCCATCCTTCTTCTTGACAAAGAGAATTTGTGCATGACATGGGGAAGTTCTAGGTCGGATGAAGCCCTTATCTAGAAAATCAGCTGGAGAAATCTCATAAGGTACCCTCGACACCTGATTAGTCCCGACAGCTAGCTCTATTGACAAGTCCACTTCTCTCTCCTAAGGTATGCCATGAAAATCATCCATGAATAAATTTGCATAGTCCCGACAGCTATCTCTATTGAGAAGTAACTATATCTAGGAATACTAGACAACCTTTGGCTACCATCCACTCACCTTTACAGTTGACACATACAAGCTAGTGGTAGCATCCTTCGTACCTCTAATATTAAAGGGTTGGTGACTTGGTATCTTTATTCTTATTTTCTTTTCCCTACAGTCTATTTTGGCATTATATTGATAATGCCAATCCATGTCCGTTATTACATCAAATTTGTACATATCTAACAGGATAAAATTAATAGGGAGTTCATTATTCATATATTCGACATGTATAAATGGGGTCTTTAAAAGAGACGAAAAGATTCGACCACTAGGGTTAGTGACTTCTAAAACATTCCTATATCCTTGAAGTCCAAACAAAGAATCATTGTGAGATTTCTCAAAATGAAAGTATTAGTAGAACCAGAGTCAAACAAGGCATTTACATTCTGTCCCATGATAACAAGCATGCCTACATTATTTTCATGATATTCAAACTAATATTGCATTTCATAATAAAGGATAGGAAAAGAAATCTAATGGTGGTTACCCTTTATCAGACAATTGGCATTAGCCTAAGCTTCTTCCTTATCAATGGCGAAGACTTGAGCCGGTCACTGCTCTCCAGTAGGTGGGGCTACTCCTTGAGGTCTTGTGACTACTGGTTGATCCGCCACTGGTTGGTCCACTACTGGGCCCTGACCTCTTAGGCCGGGGAGGAGATAGATGGCTTGAAAGTGTCCCTCTTGATGGAAAAGAAAGCACACCTTCTTCTCAAAAATGCCACTTGCCCGAGTGTGTCCTTCAATAGTTGTGGTACCATGAGGGTGCTCCATTCTAGTGGTTCTCATTATGGGGTTTTCCTTCTCCTTTATTCCTGACCTTTCCATTATTATGACCTTTACCTCTTATGTTCTCATTCCTTGGGAATGAAGTGCCTTCAGTGAATCTGAGATATCCTTTAGGTGGGTTCTGAGTAGGCATGACCATCTTCTCCAAGTCAAGGGAGAAGTTGAGGGCTTCAATGAAGTTTGTCGGTCTACTCCCCATCACATGAGGTTTGATCAAAGGATGCAGGCATTCCAAAAAAGGATCTACCCATATTTCCTCAGTCAAGATATAACCAAACCACACCAAGAGGTGAAACTTGTGAGCAATGTTTGGCAAAGACATGTTACCCTACAACAGGAAGGTGAACTGCTTTTCTTTATCTTTCTTGTTAGAGGTGAGTATGAATCTTACTGAGAATATAGTAAATAAGTCTACCCAAGTCATCAGTTCTATAATCAGGTCTCAACCCATGATGTGATTTTTCCACCATATCTTAGCTACTCCATCAAGAAGGTGTGTGGTGAAGAGGACCTTCTTGTTTGGCTGCACTTTTAGAATGTGAAATCCATTTTCAGATACTAAGAGTTAGATGTCTGCCGTATCAACCACCTCTGTTTGATCTTCACCCCAAAACTTTTCAATATTCGGCTTAACAAAGTTCACTGTGGTGGCTCCTAGACAAGGGTGGATAGGTAGAGGCTCATCGTTCTTATCTCTGGTGACATCATTGAGGGTCAGGGCACTAATACCCTCAGTCAACTTCTTCCAGTGAGCATCAAGTGTGTGGACCACTACTTGTCCTACTACCACTCTTAAGTCAGCTGCATGACCGGAATCTTCCTTAGGTTCATCTTCAATCATAGGTTCATCCTCATGGTTTGGCATGTTGAAGGGGATAGCCTCGGGTTCAGGGCCTTTCTCTATGGAGGCTCACCTCCCCTCTTTCTTTTCTTTGAGGATTCACCCTCCATGAACCTTCTCTTCTCTAAGGAGGGCCTCATCTTGTCAGAGGGTTTTGGTAAAAGGTATTCATAGAGGTTGATAGTGTCCTTACCTTAGGCCATGCTATTCCACATAAGTGAACTTTATTCACCTCGGTTTCATACTTAGGGTATTAAAGGATAAAGAAAAAAAATCATGTCCATGACATGTTGTTTACATGCAATTTATTATTTGGTAGAGGATGTCTTAATCCCTAATATCCCTAACCCTAGGATTCCGAAAGGAGTAAAGAGAGTAGTTATAGGTACCTAGGGTTTAGTGAGTGAATCAAGGGTTAAAGAAGGGATAAAAATAGATGAGAAATCCTAGAGGTATTTTTTCAGGTACAATCCTCTAACTTTGGCCAGGAATGATGTACAAGTCCGGGAGTCCTCGTAAGTTGACTAGCGGGGTGAACGAAATTTTTTCCAATGCCCGAGTTGTTGTCCCTTCTAGACACCATCATCTTTGGAAAGTATTCTAATTATTTTTCTAGGCTCTACATAACTCATAAAATTTAATAATTATTAAAGGTTAAATGGTAAACAAGGCTCTAATATCAAATGTAAATACCCCCTCCCCTTGTTATTCCCTATTTAGGTGAATCGAGAGGGAAAGGGCTATTAGCATATTTACATGATCGAGGTTTATCAATTAACCAGAAATAATTATCAAATTTCACTAAATGGAAAAGAGTTTAAACAATATAAATGATAGACTCTCCGCTAAAGAGTTACCTTGGAACTATTTTTTGCAAATGGAAAACTATATATCTATATCTTCTAGGATTATATTAAATCTTTTCCTTTGGTTCCTTCTTCTCTGGATGTCCATCTTTCATCATTAATTGCATGTTACTTATAGTTTAAACTAAAATGTCATGAAACAAAAACACAATCAATATACCAAGTTATACTAGTATGTGGGGGAAACAAAATATTTACATCTAGGTGTAACAACATACTCAATCAATTATTGTTACAGAATCAAAATTTATATTTTCATCATAACTCCTCAACCCTTTTTTACTCAACCTTTAGGATACCCTCTCATAGGATTATGTCACTACAGTGGACTTAGGCCACCATCCTAATCTGGGACTTGATGCCATGTTGGTCTTCCCAATTTGGGGCCTGACCTCATATGACCATCCCAATTTGGTGATTGGTTCTCATATGATCATCCCTATCTAGGGCTTGGTCCTAGTCATCTAACTGACCTTTTCTCTCTAATTCATTTCTCAAACTTCCAAAGTTGGTATGAGGGGTTCAAGCAAGTTACTCATATTCATAGGGGCTTTAGAGGCAACAGGAAATTAAATAAAAGTCCGGTTGTTTAATGTGCAATCAATCTGAAAAACCACAAAAAATCTCAAAAATTGTTTAAGTTGGGAGGTCATAGGTGTAACCACATACCTTTCTCAGAAGTAACCTGATGTCCAAGCAAAAAGGTAACAAGAGCAACCAATCAAGCAACTACCCTGAAAATAAGCATAACACCCAAGTATTACTAATTTTTCCATTATCCAATATTAAGATTGACTTGAGTCTCAAGTTAGGGTTTCAGGGTCAACTTTAGGGTTTCAATAGGGTTTTGGCTTTCCAAATGTATCACTTTTCATGCCCTTTTAGTTTATAAACCCTAATTATAAATGTATGCATTTTTAACTCAAGAAAACCCTAATTGGCCACCTTATGAATTATTAATATCAAACTATATCCAAGATACCCTTTTTATCCAAAAAGATAAATATTTTATTATTAAGAAATATTAAACATATTAATATCATCAATTTAACATCCTAGGATTTGAGGCCTCTTATATGATGAACTTAAAAGGAATGATTGGACTACCCGTATCCCCAAGGTGCACATCCTTTTCCGGGAGCCCATCACTAAAGAACTCCATAGTTAAGCATGCTCGGCTTGGAGTAGTACTAGGATGGGTGACCAGTCGGGAAGTTGATCCTAGCTTGCGCGTCAGTGTGGACAAAGTGTGCGGCTAAGGCTAGTGGTGGTTTGTGGGCCAATCATCATTCCTGAAACTCTACTAGAGTCTGATAACACCAAATTTTGTGATGTTTTTGGCCTTTATTCTGTTATCAAAACTGCCCTTTTCAGCCTTTTTCCTCTCTTTTATATGCATTTTCGCAATAATTAGCCAAGCAATGCTCTCAATCCAATATTTCTATATTTTGCAGAGTTTCCTCCTATTTTGGCCCATTTAGCACCAATAAGGCCGATCCGGCCCGCAAATAAGTCCAAGACTGTCCCGGCCCCCTGACGCCCGATACACACGCTGACCGGCGAGGCTGCACGATATGACGACGCGCGACGCAAGGATGCCGCGCGTGAAGGTACCGGTGGACGACACACCTCTTTACCCGATAGGGAGCCGAGCACGCCGCAACTACTCTAAGTGTCGCGCGATATCAGCCACCCACCGGCAGGCACCTCTCGCCTCGACGCCCGACAGCCGACCTCTTTGTGCCGAGCGATACCGGGTGATACCCGCGTCAGCCGACCACCAACTGAACGACGGAAAGCAGGACACGTGGCGTTTTGAGCACCATATCTTCTCACGACCAACTACCTATAAATAGAAGCTACAGGGAGCCGAAAAGACAGTTTTAGACAATTCGGACAAGCTTGGTCACTTCAAGTTTCAGAGAGTTGAGTGATCTTCGGAGGAGGCTGCGAGAGCAGGCGTATCGTGCTCCAGTGTTCATACCGGGCGACACTAGGTAAGCTCTTCCCCATCCCGAGAGGGAGGGGACTGGTTCACCTAGGACTGTACTGGGCGACACTGGGAGCCGATATCGGCCGATGTAGATACCCGACACGAATGCCTGACACCAGTGCCCGGCAATAGGATACACAGCTCCATACTCGACACGATACCGAACCCGATACGCTCCGCCCGTCAGGCGCGTCGCCCGAGAGGGTTTACCGCCCGACTTGAGCGTATCAGCCAGGTCCTTGAGCGATGCAGTCGCCCGTCGCAGTGTGCCGCTTGAGAGAGAGTGCCGCCCGACACGGCAGTATCAGGCTAGGTCCCTGTCCGATATCGAGCGGGATGGCTACTGTAGCCTGTCGTCCTTCTACATCAAGAAGGCGACACCTATATTTAATTCTGTTATTTAATTCCTTTACTTATGCATTGTAATTAAGACCTTTAATGCTCATAGAAATGGAAATGCTTAATTACTTGCTGCTCTATGCTTGGTGCAATATGTTGGATGACTGCTATGTTTGATATCCGAACTCTAGCTTGCATGTTTTGGATCGCGTTTCGCTTAGCTACCGAATCGTGTTTTCCCGTCGCAACAACTTCGAGAGTTGTGTTGTGGCTCTAGTGTTTGGACCGTTTCTGGAGTACGAGAGTGCCTAGAACGGAGTCGTTTCAGTGACATTCCACTCTAACTTTGAGCCCAGCAACCCAGAAAGGGGTGCCGAGGCTTGGTTAGAGGTACCCACTCTGAGAGGAGGGGTACAGGATGTTACCGGTGCCGCTTGTTTTGCTATAGTCTTATCCTTCGTACCTTGCTCTAGTTCTAGTTTTATCTTTCTATTTCTATCACATAAAACCCCTAAAAACTGCTAAATAGCTAAAACCTTAAATCTTTCTAGTAACTCCTCTTGGAGATAGTTTTCTTGTTTTGTTTGTGACATCTTTACTCTTCCCTTCTGGGGAATTTACAATCTCTTTTATCTGCCAGAGTGTAGCGTGTCGATTCTGGGTTCTCAACACTACCCCCCTTGTCCCTGTGTTCGACCCCGTAAACAAAGTTGTGGGGGCCTAGAAGGATTCAGGTTTATAAATGTAAAAGCTCGACTACCTCAAATCTGCCTAAAAATTTAGGACGCGCGATTTAGGCCGGTAAACTTTTTGGCACCGTTGCCGGGGACAAGGCAAAAACGGTATTGTAGACGAATCTGAATCCACTAACTACACTCCTATGCCTCAAGCTTGGAAACGAGCTTGATAGCACCCCTTTTCTTTATTCTTTCTCCTTACTATTATTCTTAGCCTAAGCTAAATAATTCAATTTTCTGACTTGATTTTTTGTGTCTTTCTCTCAGGAACCCTGAAAGAAAGATCCGTGTACCACCGAGATCCGACACCATTCAACCGATCGACTGGGCACAGTCAAGGGTTGAACAAGATGATCCCTCGCCGGTCGAGCTGGCGACGCAAACATCAGCGCTCCTCGGGAGGCAGCCCGAGGTTTTTTTTTATTTCTTTCATAGAGTAGGATGCATTTTTCCTATTCTTTGCAAAAACAAACTTTATGGCATGTAATAAGGTCTGAGTCGGTGCACGCGCCGAGCGCACCGACTCTCCTGTTTTATGGGCCACCACTGTAGTATTTCCTGAGGTCAAGGGCTTAACCCTTGGCCGATGATGTTTTACCCTTTAATCGCTGTTTCTGCTCTTAGGTTTTAGTTTTTCGCATGCCTGTTTTTCCCGTGTCGGGCAGCCGATCAGCCGGCGCGCAGGACCGCCCATACCGGGTCTTGGTCTCTCGGGCACCGCAAGGGCCGTGATGGTTGGCTTTCCCGGACGGCATGTACCCTATCGTGTAGGAGAATAAATGCCCTTAAGAGACTGATGTGACCATCGTCTCGGGAACCGCCTGACCCGTTGGCCGACGCGCGCCCCAGAGATGTCCGATTCGCCCCCGGCCGAGCTGGCTATAAATAAGAATGAAGGTTTTACCGTATCGAGCTGTCACTCTTTACTCATTTTAGCCACCTGTAATGCATGCAGTAGTCCGCCCTTTTGCTCCCGTGTCGGCCAGTTGAATTCATCGTGGTATCGGGCGATGGCTCCTATGAGCAAAGGTATCGCCCGACACGCTTATTGCCCGACACGCTTATCCCTCGACAGGCTTATCGCCCAACAGGCTTATCGCCCAACACGAGCTTTTCCTATCGCGCGCTGCCTATCAGGATTACGAGCCTTGTCGAATCTTGTATCGCCCGATGTGGTTTTGCACAACAAAACGACCGATGGTGTTTGCCCGATACGCCATATCGGGCGACACATTTTTCTCTTGTGATGCCCCATCAAGAAGTTGCTCTTTGACGACCTTATCGGCCGATATACCCATATCAGGCGCTATACTTTTCACGTCTTGCTATCAGGTTTTTGTTTCATGTGACCTTGTCGGCCGACATGCTCGTCGCCCGATACACCAGTGTCGCTCGGCAAGTTGTATCACGCGGCAACCTCATATCGACTGAACCTTTTGTTTTGATGGACGATACGCGGAGATTGTAATAAGTTTATCGAGTTTCTTTTTCCTATCTAACATTTTAAATGATTAATGAACTTGATGACAGGCAGAATGACGGCCGCAGCCGAAGCAGCAACTGTCGGACAGAAACGTCACAACGGGCCACCAACCACCAAAAAATGAGCAAGGGGAAATTTCCTTGATTAGGTAGCCTCGAAAGAGGCTCACTTCCTTATCATAGTTTGTCTTCTGTAGTAGCCTGGGGCCAACTACAGAGACAGTACGAGTACAACCCCGGTGACTTCCGGGACTGCACAAGAGCTCTCTGTCTACCAAGAGCCATTGCGCGTGTTCCGGCTGAGCTGGGAAATAAAAGGGAGGCTGGGCTTGGAAGAGCGCTTTGCCGACAACCTCCAGAAGGAACCTGTGCATCCCGGTTCCATCTACTTAATAAAGGGGAAGCAGCCACAAGTGCCCGCACTTGTCGAAGCTGTTTCCAAATGAAAAAGAAGGAGGCGACAGCAAAGAAGCATATTGCAGCCTCTACAAGGCACAAGCGAACCCCGCTAAATAACCTTCACTGGACTAACATGAACTCACCCTCTTATTCACTACTCTGGGACAGAGTATTGGATAAGTTTGGGGGGGGTACCCATGTACCAGTGGAGGAGGTATAAAATTTCTCTTGTGCCATTTTGCTTTTCCCCTATATAATGTACTTGCACCCTTGCTCATATAATTTTTTTTTGAAAATTTTGCTTATTTTGTTCCCATGCATATGTACAAAGTCGCTATATTAGTAAAAATCCTGATGCAACTGCTTGCCAAGTTTATTTTCTTTGTGCTAAATATGACGCAAGTCCTGTTATATCTTTTTGATAGTGCTGCTTCAAATGAACAAAAGAATACATTTTGCCATGCCAAAAATTTCGAAAAATATAATAATCTCACAAACAGTTAAGAGACGAGTATGGAGAAGTAAAAAGCTACCCAAATAGCAAGAATCTCTTTGTTTCCCCTTACCAGACAAAAATCCTAAAAAGAGAGAGAAGCCTTATGAGTGTGAATAAAAGCATGAGAGTTGTGCCCAATAAAAGAATTTTTTTTTACACACACTCGTTTCCCAAAAGTACCCATCTTTAGGCATGGTAGATCCGGGGCTGTGGTACGTAGGATGTGAAATCACTGCTCTAAAGCCAACTGGCTTGGACTGCAGGGACCACTTACCCGTTAACGGACCCTTACCTGGATGGACCGATGGGAAACAAGAAGAAAACCCAAAAAGCCTTAGCCTACCCTATACACAACTTTCTGCCCTAAAAATAAAGCTGTTTGGGGTGGAAGCTAACTTCGGAATCATACAACAACGTCTCGCCGAAACAGTAGAGATTAATCTTACTTAAACAATAAGGCAAGAGAGATGAAGTCTTTTGCTCGTAATGAGGCATCATTATCTCTAAAGGCATTACGATACTTGTTTTACATCTTGGCTTGAGAAGCATACTACGCAAGAAGAAGCATCGCTAAATAAAGTTTAAATATTGATTGAGGACAATCAAAACACTAAGTTTGGGGGAGTTGATAACTTCAAATTTTGTGATGTTTTTGGCCTTTATTCTGTTATCAAAACTGCCCTTTTCTGTCTTTTTCCTCTCTTTTATATGCATTTTCGCAATAATTAGCCAAGCAATGCTCTCAGTCCAATATTTTTATCTTTTGCAGAGTTTCCTCCTATTTTGGCCCATTTAGCACCAATAAGGCCGATCCGGCCCGCAAATAAGTCCAAGACTGTCCCGACCCCCTGACGCCCGATACACACGCTGACCGGCGAGGCTGCGCGATATGACGACGCGCGACACAAGGATGCCGCGCGAGAAGGTACCGGTGGACGACACGCCTCTTTACCCGACAGGGAGCCGAGCACGCCACAACTACTCTAAGTGCCGTGCGATATCAACCACCCACCGGCAGACACCTCTCGCCTCGACGCCCGACAACCGACCTCTTTGTGCCGAGCGATACCGGGCGATACCCGCGTCAGCCGACCACCAACTGAACGGCGGAAAGCAGGACACATGGCATTTCGAGCACCATATCTTCTCACGACCAGCTGCCTATAAATAGCAGCTACAGGGAGCCGAAAAGACAATTTTAGACAATTCAGACAAGCTTGGTCACTTCAGGTTTCGGAGAGTCGAGTGATCTTCGGAGGAGGCTGCGAGAGTAGGCGTATCGTGCTCCAGTGTTCGTACCGGGCGACACTAGGTGAGCTCTTCCCCATCCCGAAAGGGAGGGGACTGGTTCACCTAGGACTGTACCGGACGACACTGGGAGCCGATATCGGCCGATGTAGATACCCGACACGAGTGCCCGACACCAGTGCCTGACAATAGGATACGCAACTCCATACCCGACACGATACCGAACCCGATACGCTCCGCCCGTCAGGCACGTCGCCCGAGAGGGTTTACCACCCAACTTGAGCTTATCGGCCAGGTCCTTGAGCGATGCAGTCGCCCGTCGCAGTGTGCCGCTTGAGAGAGCGTGCCGCCCGACATGGCTGTATCGGGCTAGGTCCCTGTCCGATATCGGGCGGGATGGCTACTGCAGCTTGTCATCCTTCTACATCAAGAAGGCGACACCTATCTTTAATTATGTTATTTAATTCCTTTAATTATGCATTGTAATTAAGACCTTTAATGCTCATAGAAATGGAAATGCTTAATTACTTGTTGCTCTATGCTTGGTGCAATATGTTGGATGACTGCTATGTTTGATATCTGAACTCTAGCTTGCATGTTTTGGATCGCGTTTCTCTTAGCTACCGAATCATGTTTTCCCGTCGCAACAACTTCGAGAGTTGTGTTGTGGCTCTAGTGTTTGGACCGTTTCTGGAGTACGAGAGTGCCTGGAACGGAGTCGTTTCAGTGACATTCTACTCTAACTTTGAGCCCAGCAACCCAGAAAGGGGTGCCGAGGCTTGGTTAGAGGTACCCAATCTGAGAGGAGGGGTACAGGATGTTACTGGTGCTGCTTGTTTTGCTATAGTCTTATCCTTCATACCTTGCTCTAGTTCTAGTTTTATCTTTCTGTTTCTATCGCATAAAAACCCCTAAAAACTGCTAAATGGCTAAAACCTTAAATCTTTCTAGTAACTCCTCTTGGAGATAGTTTTCTTATTTTGTTTGTGACATCTTTACTCTTCCCTTCTGGGGAATTTACAATCTCTTTTACCTACCGGAGTGTAGCGTGTCGATTCTGGGTTCTCAACACTACCCCCCTTGTCCCTGTGTTCGACCCCGTATATCTACTTCGACCCCGTAAACAAATTTGCGGGGGCCTAGAAGGATTCGGGTTTATAAATGTAAAAGCTCGACTACCTCAAATCCGCCTAAAAATTTAGGACGTGCGATTTAGGCCGGTCAGAGTCGTGGACAGTGGGCCTGGGCATTACAAATGGTATCAGAGACGTAACCCCTCCAGTAGGTGGGGCCCACATGGGCATGTGGCATGTCAGTCTTGAGTCATGCGGTCCAGGCATGTATGAAAGGGGTGTCCACGGTTGACGTAGCCACCCTTGTGTTGGTATTTCGTGATCGGGAGCTGGGTGTCCATGGGCCATTGTGGGTCTGCACTAAAATGGGGTCAGATTATGAGGCCATATATTTGAGCCTTGACAAGGACGTCAAGAGTCTAAGTGGGTGAGATTGTAACATCCTAGGATTTGAGGCCTCAGATATGATGTTCTTAAAAGGAATGATTGGACTACCCATATCACCAAGGTGCACCTCCTTTTCTTGGAGCCCATCACTAAAGAACTTCATAGTTGAGTGTGCTCGGCTTGGAATAGTACTAGGATGGGTGATGAGTCGGGAAGTTGATCCTGGCTTGCGTGTCAGTCTGGACAAAGTGCGCAGTTAAGGATAGTGGTGGTTTGTGGGGCCAGTCGGCATTCCTGAAACTCTACTAGAGTCGTGGGCAGTGGGCCCGGGCGTTACAACCAACTTTTAGAAATTTGATTTTTTTACAAATTAAACACATTAAAGATAGAAACTTTAAGTACTTTTTAATTAGAGACAAAACTAGGTCTTGATTTATTTTTATTACATTTGTTGTATTGTTCTGAGCAAGATTCATTTATAACATGCCTTTATCGAACCTTCCTATAATATACTATGATTTTTGTAAAATCATTTCATTCTAACCAATGCGGGCTTGCCACCTAGGCAATTAGCCCCGAGTCCCATCCTACCAACATGGGTGGGCTGAGCGATTGACTTTCATCAATTAGGCTTCCCGTCCACCTCACACTTGCTGGTCAGAACAAGCAATAGGAAAAAAGACCATATTTCCCTTACCTTTTCAAGGCACGATCGAGGTTAGACAAGTATTTTCATCCTCTATCGTCTTCTATCTCTCAATGACTCACTTCTATCCCTGGTTGAGTCAACCGAAAGTTGACTACAAAAGCTAGGACCCTAGAGCAGAGAGAAAAGGTGTGATTCCCTCCTTTCAGCTCAGACAAACGCGTTGGTGACCTCTGATTGATCGAAGAGGGCTTGGTGGGAGTGGACTAGGTCTGGATTCCTTGGTAGAGTTCTAAAGAAGGAAGAAGGGAAGAGAATGGTGTGGCTATGAAATTGGTGGTTAGACGAGGGGCTAGAGGTCCAGTAGTGGATTGTGAATGACATTGGGGTTTTGCAGAGAGATCTCTATCCCTATATATAGGTATGGGTCAAGTGTTTTTTCGTATTGCTCTAAGCAATTTGGGTGAATCCTCTAGTGTCCTAAAAAATAGGTAATATCTAGGTTAGGCAGATGCATATTGTGCTCCCGAAGCCATTGGACCAGATCCCGATTTGTTCATGTATTGTAGAGAGAGATGAACGAAATATCCTCAGTTCTAGTACTCATTTCCCAAAATAGCCAAGGTAGGGGGATGATCCCCTAATCCTTGGATCTTCATCCAATGCCTACAAATGTGTGAATAAATAATAACTGTGAAGATCCTTTTTAAAAAAAAATTGTATTAGTGACATTAAATATTTCCACCCATTACTACTTACACTTTATGGACTTTTGTAAAACTAATTTCTCTCATTCTATTAATCCTTTTAACCCCAAATTTTAAGGGAAAGTCTATAATGACTGTATCTAAGCGTGGGAAAAGTTTGAGACAAAAACTCAAAAAGAAAAGATACTTATTTTAATATCCAAGTCTTCTCCTTATAAGGCACATTTTAAGCATTAAATCTATTCTTTTCTCTTTCCACTTTTCCCATATTCTTTATTTTGATTACCTTTCTGTTAGAAAATATGTGAAAATGAAAACCGACTACTACTGTCCTTTAATACCACTTTTCAAGAGAATTATGCACAATTCTCAAAAGTACATTATTTATGATTCATTATCTTTTCCATTTTTCTTATTATTAGATTTCCTTTCTTTATTTTTACTTTATAGCCATTATTGGGCTAATAAAACAGTAAGAACCATGAAATCCATAGCAAAGGGAAATTTTCAAAAAAAACCATACTTAAAAAAAACACAACATTTTCCAGTATGTCCATTTTATTGAAACAATTGCATTTCAACTAAGTAAAATACAAGTGAGAACTAGGTTATAACAGCCTGTGTCTGCAAGCATAACAAGGCATGTGCATGATGAGTTCCTGTTTATGCCCTTTTGTATATTGAAATGCCTATGCAACTTTCATGGATATGATGAATAGAGTCTCCAAGACATACTTATATTATCTCACGGTGGTCTTTATTGATATCATACTAGTGTATGCCAAAGATTCAGGTCAACATGACCAACTATTGAGAATAGACTTTAAATTGTTGAGACAACATAATATATGTACCAAACTTTAGAAAATGTGAGTTTTTCATTGACTAAAGTTTCTTTCCATGGATGATATCATGAATATGAATCAGTGTCGATACTAAGAATCTATAATCTATACTTCATTGGGAACTATATAAGACACCAACCAAGGTTATAAGATTTCCAGAGTTAGATAGGAATTACATATGTTTTATTATAAGTTTTAGTTTGATGGAGAAACCTCTTACATGCTTGATAAGAAAATATGTTCATTGGTTTGGTGAAAAATGTTGCTAGATGACTACAATACTTGTTTTGATTATTATAGAATGTCATAAAGGATATATATTGTTAAATTATCCATTTACAATAGATTGGGATTTGCAATTATGTTATGGAATTCTAGTATGATTTACATATGATCAAGAAGAGTGAAGAAAATTGGTCTTATGAGGGAAGTTACAATTAGTGGTGGATGTAGAAAATTGTACAAGTGGGGGGGGATAAGTCTACAATGTAGGGTAATTGTTGTGACAAGGGCGACTGAGTTAAAAAAAGTATGTTTGAAGTGTGATTGGAACCTATGTCTCTAGCTTAAAAACAAGGCAATTATACCAATCCAGCTTTCAATTTACTTTGCAAAATATCTAAAATGGACTTATATGCACTATATATACAATGTTTACTATGTATAAATCAACATTTGCATTGTGGGGGGGGGGTAGAGCCCCGATAGCCTCCCCTGGATCCGTTTCTGGTTACAGTGCATTTTTTTGGAATCCTAATGTTATTAACTTTTATTTTGAGACATGTTAGATCTATTACGAACACAAGAATAGATAATCTTGTCACACATGATGAATGATTCAACTATTGCTATTGGCTACCATCATTGCAAGGTCAATAATAGTAGCAGATGCTCTAAGAAAAAAGTCTTCATTGTTTGCTTAATTATTTTTTATGGCTGGTGAGGAATGATATTTACCTATAAAGACAACAAAAATGAGTCTTTAGTTGGGTGTATCTAAACATGGTTGGTTGATTTCACATATATAGGTTAGAAATACCATCTAAGATCATATTAAAGATCTATCAAACAATGAAAATGAACTAATATAGATTATACATTAGATTGTAGAAGGAAGAAGATCAAAATTTATTGATTATGCATGAAATTATACAAGGAGATCAAGTTGATGATGATCTAAAGAAGAAGATTTTATAGATGGAACACTCATCCATATATGCAAAGAAACCTCATATAACTATATTGGTGCCCATGTTTGAAGAGATATGTAGCAGAGAATGTGGCACTACAACAAACATACCTATTAGTGGCATTTGACAAATGTCGCTAGAAAAATATAAATGCCACTAAAAGTGTTTAGTGGCATTTGTTGACACTTAAATAAATGCCTCTAATACCAATGCCACTAGAGAGTTAGTGGCATAAGTTGTAAATGCCACGAAACATTTAGTTTTAATGGCTTTTAAAATGCCAAATAAATGCCACTACAATGTTATTTGGCTTTTACAAAAGGCCACTATTACATCAATTGGCTTTTATACAAATGCCACTATTGTGTATGACGATGTTGTATGAAAATTTTCTTATTGTGTATAGTGGAATATAAAAGATGCCACTAATTGCATACTTGTTTTGTATGATGGTATATTCATGGCTTTAAATGATAAAATATTCAATTCATTACTTGGATTTCTAAATGAATGCCCATTGCAATTTGAACTCGCATTATCGAAATTATAGATTCTGAATATCAATACTTTTTAATTTATAATCAAATAAAAATCACATGGGGAGGACATTTTACCTAGCCCCTTTTATCAATACAATGTCCATGAGACACTCTTTCATAAATAATTTACTAATTGATATAATACATTCTACGGTCTTTGATCATATCTTCCTTGATATAATAGAATGTCGTACCTAAACTGGAATGCTCTCAGATTCACTTATTGTTGATTTTTGACTTGAAAAAAATAATTTGTTTATGTTGGGAATAATCTTTACAAACCCTATATCAACATTCTTCAAGAACTTGGGCTCCTTCTTGAGAAAATTGGTACAAGACTAGACCATGCTCTTCATAGCATCTAACCTACTCATCGGTTGACTAAAACAATTGCTTGTGTGTAATATATTTCACATCTTCTAGTCTACAAAGAAAAAAAATGATATGATTAAGTCAATATGTGGCTAGCATAGAAAAAAAATAAGCTCATTTATACACTATGAGAAACACATACAAATATGGTTTAATCTTACATAATATTTTTTGGATAATAATGAGGTACATCTTCAAAAAAAAATCAACCTTGGCACCTTCAAGTTCCTGTGTTGTAGGGGGATCATGTATTAAAGATGCAAAAAACATCATAAATGCATTTGCAAATACACAATAAAAAAATATCAAAATCAACCAAGAAAGTTACTACGATAATTTTTTATGGTAAGTATAATTAATAATATCAATTTTCATATGGAAAACTATGTATGATCTGATTTTAGTAGGAAGTAGAAAGAGTAGCATGTACTACATCTTTAATAACAAGAATGTAAAAATATATAGGAGTGTCACTTTTCAAGACAAAAAATTCTTTTGGATGAAAAAACTTAACTTTATTCTCTAAAACCTAGCAATCAAAGTGGAAAAAAGGAAGAACATGTGAATAATCAAATTTAAGAAAAATCAGACTACAATAACTACTTATAACATAGAAAATCACAAACCCGCTCCCTCGTCACCTTTTCTGGAGAGTGATAGACGATTAGGGATCTACTCACCAAGGCATCCTATAGTTTTTTTGCCAGTGCTATTCATTGCGTGGGATGGAAGTTTTTGTGATTGCATACAAAATAAGGAGCATGTGTAAAGCTCTTCATTTTTAGTCTGATGAAGAAAATCAGGTAGACCTTATGGATTGAAGTGTAGAGGTGAGGGATGAATCCTTAGATCTGCATATTGTTTCTAGACTCTTACACATAGATTGTACAAGTTCCAATCCTTCCAAAGAACAATGGATTAGATCTAGAGACCATCACAAAAGTTGATCTAGAAACAAATCGAAGTGAACCTAATCATCCGGTTCACCAAAAGGACAAAGAGAAGGTCATTGAAGGGTCACCCTAGAATTTCGATAACTTGATCCTTCTTCTCAAAGAATTGGGTTGTGATGACCAACCCTCCACCATCAAAATAAAACATATTTCCTCTTTGGGTTTGCCTTTATAACATCTCTCTAGTTTATCACAAAGGTGACACAGTCTCAAAGATCATGAGTAATATAGACAAGGTGATGGAAGTGGAGAATGAATAGGAGGGTGGTCTTGATCTAGGATGGTTTGCATCGTCATTTTCATGGAGAAGTTGTTGACAAAAGTTCAAAAAATGAAAGGCATACGGGAGATATAGTTGAAGTGTAGATGAGATACAAAAGGCTCCCAAATTTTTTATGTATGGGTGCATTGGGCATATAGCCTGTGACTGACCTTGGAAGGAAGCAAAAAAGGAAGTATGTACAAGGGGGTAGTGGCTCAAAGCATCACCACGTCGGTCCCAAGCTGATAAGAACACTTGAGCTACAAGGGAGTCAGAAGGAATCAGTTCTTGGGCAAAGTTATAAGTAGAGATGGAGGTATTGAAGCCATGGATAGAGGTAAAGATAAATCGAGTACATCACCCACTATGAGGATTTGAGAAACAAAGGTGGGAACATTGATAATCTAAGGAGAAGTAAAAAAGTAGTTAATGAAGAAAATAAAAAAAAATTCAAGCACCTTTAACGATGACATATTGGAAGCCATTAAAGAATCAAATTTACTCAGAGGGTGAAAAGAGAGTTTGAAATGTGTACCAATACCTAAGGAGGAGAGAATGGGTCTTCCAAGGGATACCACAAATTAGTGTAATAAAAACACACATAGAGTGTGATAATTCCCAAAAAATCAATGATTATTTTGGACCCGATCATGGAAAATGTAAATAAAATGGGGCTCTATTGTGGGGGCAAAGTGATGATTATCCAAGATATATGTATGATATAAATCCCAAAAAAGCAAGCTATTAAAAATACAAGTAGCCACTTTCATGATATATAGATCCCAATCCTCTAAATCAAAAGTCTTTATGTTCTCATTTACTTTTATAGTTTACTTTAAAAAGTTCAAATGTTTTTTTCTAGGTATATTTTGTCTGTGCTAGTAAATCAAATGATAAATGTCTTCTATATTTACTGGAACATAATACCTAGATTGATACCTTAATGTATGCTAAAGAACTTTCCCTTGAAAGTCACAAGCAATGGTCCCTCGACAAGAAATTATCATGATAATTTAGAAGTTGAAGGGCCTCATGCTGCAAGAAGGCTGAAATGAATCTACAATTAAATCAATTGAATACAATGGTGCATCAAGTAACCAAATCTCATCAAAGGATTGTGCATTACTGTCATAGATAGGCTAACTTTTAGTTTAACATGGAAATAAGACAATTATAAGTGGACTCAATATAATACTTAACATAAATTTCACTTCCATATACAACTTAACATGTGTGTCTTAAATTTCCCCTATATTAACCTCTACCATGCATGTTTCAGAATACCATTCAACATCACCATACCTTGCCAGAGACTGCACTGCAAACAAGATCAATATGCTTCCTGATCAGTCTGTAATCTGAAGTGTAGATTAATCATTGTTGAGGGGTAAGGCTGTAGCTATATGACTAAGCATTAAACACAAAGATCTAATTTTTTCGATAGAAATATGAGTGTTTTTCTAGTGAATGTAGTTCATAGTTTTTATCAGAATATCTTTTTGTAAAGAAGAGTAGGTGTTGTATTAAGTAGAGGTTATATGTATTTCGGACAAAGAAATCTCATATTCAGTTATTTTGAAGAAAAGTTGGCGTCAAGATCAACTAATAATTTTTTCAAAAAAATTTACTAACTTCGTAGAAGATTGCTAACAAAGGATACAACAAAATTGTAGCTATATGACGAATGAAATTTCTAAAAACATTCTTAGTAATAGAATGTTAACAAATGATACACCAAAGACAACTGGAAGGGAATGTGTTAAAGTAAGGGTGAAATCCCATATCGTCGCATCTCAATTTCATTTATAACGGAATGTTACTACAAAAATGATAGTAGTGTACTATTAAGAAATCTTAGATTCTACTAATAACAGATTTTGAGGCATGATATGAACCTCACATGTAAGTCATGCACATGGATTAGCCAAATTTCTTAACAAGTGTACATGATAATGGAAGGGCATTATATTGACTTACTTTAGCTATATTAGCCATTTTCAGTGCACCTTGTATATCCTCCTTATTTGCAAATTGTAGTAATGAGGCACCTGATAAGTCTCAGCCAAACACAATAAATAATCTGAAATGAATTTTATGTTATAATTTTCAAAAATGGAAAAAATATATCAAACTAAAATTTAAGTTGAAAAAAAAACACTAGAGGGGGGGGGTGAATAGAGTTTTAAAGATATTTTAACAATTATTTAACTCAAGCAACCAACCACAAGAATATTGGACAAGGGGACAAGGATTTAGAGTGGTTCCTACCTTAGCAAATACTAAGGTAGTCAGTCCACTACCCGGTTGCTTACCCAACCGGGATTTGGAAAGAATTTAATTTTATTACCTCGCAAGGACTTTACATAAAATTACAATTCTCTCCCTAAACCCTTCAAGAAGCCTTCACCTTAAAGTAATTGCACCACCTTGAAGCAACCTTCACCTAGAAGTAATTGCACCAACTTTGAAGCAGCCTTCCTCCTGAAGTAGCTTCCCGTTGCAATAGCCTTCTTGAAGTAGCTTCCCGTTGCAATAGACTTCTTGAAGTAGCTTGAAGTCCACCTTCTCCTCCGAGACGAACCTTCTCCAATCCGCAGCCTCCAACCCTAGGAGTAGCAAGGAGAATACAAAGAATAAAAAGAACAAGAAGGAAAATAGAAAGTACAACTTATCCTTTGAAGCACAAGGCTTGATTTTTCTATATCAAGCGTATTGATCTCCTAACCAATGAGTGTAGAAGTGTAAGTTTTGTGGAAAGGAGATGCCAGCCTATAGGACACGAAATAGGAGCAATGGGAATGAATAGCCAATGTTGGAATTACTCTATTTCTCAAAACAGATTGCCAATGAGTATTCAATCCCAAGTGTAGCACAAGTGTAGCTTAGGTATATTTAGGTGTCCTAGGGCATGTCCTATTTATAGGAATGACCTACAAGTGCTTAAGGACGTTCTAGACACTTTCTATGGGGTTCTAAGTGCTTAACTAGCCGTTAGGTATAAGTTAGGTGCATTAGTAACGACTAGTTACTTTATTTTACAGTTGCTGTCAGAGTCCATCTCGGTCGACAATTTCTCGACCGTGATACCTACTCGGTCAAAGTTTTGTCGACCGACAGGCTCTCTGGATCAACGTTCATTTCCAACTGCTAACTACTTTGTCAGCTGTGTCTAACGGCTACTTGGGTCATTCTCGGTTGAGAAGTTTTTTGACCGATAGTGTCTCGGTCGAGGAGTTTGTCGACCGAGATTGACCCTATTTCAATCTTTCAATTTAAGGCACTAAGTGTGTGTATGAGTGTGCATATGTGACACTATTGAATGGGATGACCTATCTAAGTGTGGTGTTTAGCTAGGGAAGATCTAACACTTGATTTACATGAAGTCTAAGTACTTGTACATTATATATTTGTACAAGTTTACAATTGATTACATTTCATGACATTTACAATCATTCAAGCATATAGATTCCCTAGAGCTTTGTCATCCACCTTATTCCTGCAACTCTCAAGTAGCACGTTAGATCGACAAGAGTGAAATGTTTGTCATCATCGAAACAAAGGGATTTATCATAATGTCCAATTTATCCAACAATCTCCCCCTTTTTGAAGATGACAAACATTTCCTAAATATGAAATAAGGAAATATAAAGCATGTGAGTTTCATACCTGAAGATTATCTTTTGTAGCCATTCTTGTTTTACAAGTGAGTGCTGGCCATCAAGATGAAACTCATTTATATTTTTGATTTTAGATTTGTGATTTTATATTCTTTCTCCCCCTTTGTCATTTCAAAAAAATATCCAGGTTGAATATGTTATATTTCTTCTCCCCCTTAATTTTATACTATGCTCCCCCTTAAATAGATATTTTATTAGGAATATGGATTTAATATCATTTTTGTCTAATTTAGCCACAATTTGTTTCTCAATCATTTGCAAATGATGTTAAGCCTTGAAATGATATGAGATTCCCTTAAGCTTATGATGAATGTATATTGATTTCTCATCTATCAAGGGATGTTAAGCCCTGAAAATCAAATGAGAATCCTTTAATCTTAGAGTATATAAAAATGTCTCCATCCAAATGCAAGGGATGTTAAGCCCTGATTTGTTTAGAGAGTTCCTTTAAGTACAAGATATATCATTTTTATGAAATTCATAGATTTCTTCATAACCAAGGGTAAAAATACTAAGGTCGTAACAAGCTCCAAATGATGTTTACAATGTTTTTGTATGCTTCTTAATCAAATAATCAAATTTGTTTGTATGAGCTCCCCCTTAATCTTACCATTTAAAGCAATTTAAAGCTTCTAAGGTCACATATGATTTTAAATTTTGATTTTGACCTTTATCAAAAGTATACTAAGATGATGTCCAAATAAGCATTTTGTCAAAGCTTATTTTAGGTCGTCCTTGACTACGACCATAGAGCCCCTTGGTCAAATTTTATTTCAACCAAGAGGCAAAAATTACAGATTTCCAATTTAAGCACTCATGTGTTTAGTGATACTCAATATGAAAACATCTTCTTAAAAATGAAAGCACGATTAATATCTCAAGTCTTTTAAATATGCCAATTGAGAAATTTTTTATCTTATGTGTTGCAAGCATTTCTAAGAGACATATCATCATTGAATTATTTTGCTTGCCTATGTATCATCAAGGATCCATGCATAAAACAGAAATTTCCTTTTTATTAAGCTAAGCATAATTTCAGTTTTGACTTAAATCATTTAGAGAATAAACCAAATTAATCTCATATAAGTTTTCAGGGATGATTTCCAAAATATATACAGTCATTAATCACAAATAGGTAGCAATTTGATCAATTAAAAAAAATTCAGCAATTTTACAGCAGACTGGAAATCAGTGACATGCTCGGTCGACAATTTCTCGACCGAGGTTCACTCGGTCGACAGATTCTTGACCGACAAAGTTTCTGGAATATTTTCAGAACTGTTAATTTATTCCAAGCGAAATAAGATTATGCAAGTTAGAGCTCGATTGTGTTGAGATATGACATTTGTATATCAAAAACCAGTTTAGGTCAAATCTCAACTAGTTAATTTTAGGCTACTAAGTTTTAGGAATCCAAGCTAAATCATCATTCTTTTTCTTATATGGGCATGAAAATGAATAATGTCCAAGACGCATGCAATAATGACAACTACTAGAGTCAACTTCATTTCTCTTTCTAGGAATTGTGTTCCTTGGTACAAACATAATCTTAGTCTTGGATGCTTTAACTCTTTTGTGTTTATTTCTCCTTGGATCATATCCTAATCCTTTTCTTCCATTATAACTAGAGGAAATTTTCAGAATATTTTCAAGCATGACATTTCCTCTGAACTCATTTACATTTCTTTGTAACTTAGCAATATCATCCATCTTCTTGTTTATATCTTTCTTTTCTTGATCTAAATCAGATACTAGAGAGTTTCTTTCTTTGACAACCTCATCATAATCTAAATGTGAACATAGAACAGGTTGTTTCTGAAGATCATTCACTTGAGTTTGCAAGTTTAACTTTTCCAAGGAAAGAAGATTGCAATTAGCTTCTACCGATTTTAACTTAAGATCATAATCTTCATTTTCCTTTTTGAGATTTTCATTTTCGGATACAAGAGCAAGAAGTTTGACATTTAAATCATCATTTACTTTATTTGATTTCTTAAGTTTCTTCTTGCACTCAATATATTTCTCATGAGTATCTTGAAGACTGGCAATTAGATCTTCTTTTGGTAGATCATAAAGACTTACCTCTTCTTCGTCTTCATTTGTTGTAGCAATGAGGCATTCTACTTCTTCTTTTCCATCATCACTATCATCACTTGAATCATCCCATGCAGATTTATATGCTCTTTCTTTCTTTTTGTGAGATGATTTCTTCCCTTTCTTGAGTTTTGGACAATCACCTTTCATGTGTCCCTTTTTGCCACATTCAAAGCACCTGGAAGAAGAAACACTAGAAGTTTTATTAGTTTTAAAACTTTTATATTGCTTACCATTTACAATGAGAGTTTCTTCTTCACTATCATATTCACTTGTGTCATGAGTGTCCTTGGTTGATGCTTTGAATGCAATGTCCTTCTTTTTGCCTTGTTGACGTTCACGTTCTCTTCTTTCTTCCTCTTCTAAAGTTGCCTCATGAGCTTTTAGATTGCCAATGAGTTGCTCCATTTTCAGTTTAGTGAGATCATTAGCTTCTTCAATGGCTTTCACCTTGGGCTTGTATTTGGGAGGAAGTGATCGAAGTACCTTTGATACCTGGTCTTCTTCAAGAACGGTTTTTCCTAAGGCATTTAAACCATTAACAATAGAAGAGAATTTTGCAAACATTTCACTAATGGATTCATTTGGATCCATACGAAAGTGTTCAAACTTCTGTTTAAGCATACTAATCTTAGAATTCTTAACTTGAACTGTACCTTCATAAGTTATGGACAGTCTATGCCAAATGTCATAGGCTGTGTCACAGTTTGATATTCTATTAAATTCTCCTACTGAAATTGAACAATATAAAATGCTTACAGCTTTGGCATTCATTTGAGCCAACTTTACCGTATTTGCATCCCATTCTGCATATTGCGTTTGAGGAAGCTCGTATGGAGTTGACACCATCCTCCATAAGTCCCAACTGATGCCTTGGAAGTAGAACTACATCCTTCTCTTCCAATATGTGTAGTTTGTTCCATCAAACGCTGGAGGCCTAGCAACAAATGTCCCTTCAAGGTTAAGGTTGTTGAGCACCCCGTCACCCATTCTTCAAGACCTTGTTAGGGTTCCTTGAAGCCTGCTCTGATACCAATTGAAAAAAAAAACACTAGAGGGGGGGTGAATAGAGTTTTAAAGATATTTTAACAATTATTTAACTCAAGCAACCAACCACAAGAATATTGGACAAGGGGACAAGGATTTAGAGTGGTTCCTACCTTAGCAAATACTAAGGTAGTCAGTCCACTACCCGGTTGCTTACCCAATCGGGATTTGGAAAGAATTTAATTTTATTACCTCGCAAGGACTTTACATAAAATTACAATTCTCTCCCTAAACCCTTCAAGCAGCCTTCACCTTGAAGTAATTGCACCACCTTGAAGCAGCCTTCACCTAGAAGTAATTGCACCAACTTTGAAGCAGCCTTCCTCCTGAAGTAGCTTCCCATTGCAATAGCCTTCTTGAAGTAGCTTCCCGTTGCCATAGCCTTCTTGAAGTAGCTTGAAGTCCACCTTCTCCTCCGAGAAGAACCTTTTCCAATCCGCAGCCTCCAACCCTAGGAGTAGCAAGGAGAATACAAAGAATAAAAAGAACAAGAAGGAAAATAGAAAGTACAACTTATCCTTTGAAGCACAAGGCTTGATTTGCCTATATCAAGCGTATTGATCTCCTAACCAATGAGTGTAGAAGTGTAAGTGTTGTGGAAAGGAGATGCTAGCCTATAGGACATGAAATAGGAGCAATGGGAATGAATAGCCAATGTTGGAATTGCTCTATTGCTCAAAACAGATTGCCAATGAGTATTCAATCTCAAGTGTAGCACAAGTGTAGCTTAGGTATATTTAGGTGTCCTAAGGCATGTCCTATTTATAGGAATGACCTACAAGTGCTTAAGGACATTCTAGACACTTTCTAGGGGGTTCTAAGTGCTTAACTAGCCGTTAGGTATAAGTTAGGTGCATTAGTAACGTCTAGTTACTTTATTTTACAGTTGATGTCAGAGTCCATCTCGGTCGACAATTTCTCGACCGCGATACCTACTCGGTCGAAGTTTTGTCGACCGACATGCTCTCTGGATCAACGTTCATTTCCAACTGCCAACTACTTTGTCAGCTGTGTCTAACGGCTACTTGGGTCATTCTCGGTCGAGAAGTTTGTCGACCGAGAGTGTCTCGGTCGAGGAGTTTGTCGACCGAGATTGACCCTGTTTCAATCTTTCAATTTAAGGCACTAAGTGTGTGTATGAGTGTGCATATGTGACACTATTGAAGGGGATGACCTATCTAAGTGTGGTGTTTAGCTAGGGAAGATCTAACGCTTGATTTACATGAAGTCTAAGTACTTTTACATTATATATTTGTACAAGTTTACAATTGATTACATTTCATGACATTTACAATCATTCAAGCATATAGATTCCCTAGAGCTTTGTCATCCACCTTATTCCTGCAACACTCAAGTAGCACGTTAGATCAACAAGAGTGAAATGTTTGTCATCATCGAAACAAAGGGATTTATCATAATGTCCAATTTATCCAACATAAGTCAATGCTAAGAAATTGGTAGATAAATCTTAAATCCTAATCGGTTGAATATATCCTAATTGCAGGTGTACCACACACAAAACTATGCATCACTCTTTCAAATTGACCATCAACTTGTTGAGATCATCAAGAAAAGGGTACTTGATGCTTATCTTCAAGTACAGTGGAGAGAAAGAATAATGAACAAAAGTAGGAATAACAAAGCCTATGACAAACATATGAAGAGAATCGTAATATCTTACAGAATTCCAGTATAACTGTAGATTTTTTAGGAATCCCTTTTATCAAAGAAATTCAGAAGTTTAATACAAGCCAACAAGTATTTCTATGGATGGTAAACAACCATATATGTGGGAATGTGTAAGCCATTACAAAATTTGAATTTGCATACCTACTTTTCAAGGTTTGATGCATGATCGTATGATTTCATAATCTCATAGCAGAAAATTGAGAAGTTAAAAGAAATCCCGAACCTTGTGGGGTGAGTTGAAGTCAAGTCATCTAGAGCAATATCCTAGAAGCAAACATTTCCTAATAAGAAACCAACTACAATTTTAGATTGTTTTTATAGTGCTTCCTTTGTATACAAGTATCTCAATTGAGAAGACTTATGCTAGGAGACATAGGAAAATAAAAACATAATTCTCTCTCACTAGATAGTTTGCAATAGATACATGTCATTCTACATAGTGGAATATCTGAAAACATGATTGGTGTCCTACCTCATATGATAGGATTGATTTTTATATCTGAATACATTGTATCTAATTATTTCCCTTGGAGAAGTTAGTAAAGTAATAGATGATGACCATAGTGTTGAACATGATTTCCATCTTACAACATTAGTGAATGCTTGATTAGGTGATAAAAAGACCAAACCAACTCTATCTTGGCTATGTGGATATGAAAGCTTTCCAAAAGTAGAATCAAAATATTACCTTGTACGAACACTTCCCCATAAGTTTGTGTGGCGGTAAGATCAGGGTAGCCATGTAGTCATTCTTGTCAATGGGATACTCTCGTTAATTGGAATATGACAACAGGTGGAATGGATAATTTAATGTCGACTGCACTGCCAACTACTTAATGCCTTAAATGAGGCAGCCAAGCTGAGTCGCTTGGATTCCTTGACAGTTTAGATTTATGAACATCATATTCAGTTAACACAACATAATCAATATCTCTCTGACTAAGTCCTGAAAATTGAACTTCATACATATACCAAAAACATAAAAAGCTAAGTCAATCTAAGGTGCCACTACCAAATATCAATAGAAAAAAATGAGTCATGAAAAAAATAGTTGACGAGTCCATGATGAAACACGGTAGGTAGCATGTTCTTTAATTTGTAGATGAGCCATGCAAGGAAGATAGAAAGGAGAGGGGTGTGTATATGTTGTGTGATGGCTATATGTATGATAGTCATGAGAAAAAAGTATGACAAAGAATATGGTACTGGAAAGAGATTTCTTGTAGTTTCAACCTTGATTGTGGATGAGGAGAGCAAAGAATAGGGCCGATGTAGATCAAAGGTTGTTTTCTAGTTTAATTTATACCTTGGAGTAGCAAGACCAACATCAAAGGAAAATAAAATATTTCAGCGGAAAGGGCTCAAGTTGCAGGATGCAGATGGTCACTGTTCTCTCTTACCTCCTTGGTGGTCTATAAATAGTCCATTATAGAGTAATTTCAACTTACATTAAATCAACAATTCTGACAGTTGGGCACTTTCAATTTAGTAAATTAATTGGAAAATTATCTATGTTCACCCCACTACAATTCACTACAATTGCTTTATGCTCAAGGTATACATCCTGATAAACTAATTGCTTTGCTAATAATGTGGCATTATCATTGGTAGCAGAGATCGTTTGGGTTGGTACTTTAGAAAAGCTGGTGTAAATGCATGAGCAAAGGTCAGAGACATACCTTCTAAGTATTAGTTTCCTCTACTTTTATTTCATTGTGCTCCTCCTATAACATAGCACAAGGAATGTGCCATCCAGAACATGTGTCAAGTGTCCAAGGAATGTGCACTCTCTAGCTATCTTGTATCAATGGTCTATATTAGTCCATCAGCCAAATTGTTGATTTCCCTTGTAGTTAGTTTCTGAAGCTATATTGATGATTTATTTGTCATCATCCATTATTGTTGAAATGGTACTAAAACATGCTTTTCATTTTCTCAAATAGGCTTGGTTTAGGATGTGCTAAATTTAGACCTGCTGCACATCATGAAATATGAATTATGTTGATCAAAATCAAAGTTATATGTTAGTTACATAACACAAACGAGTTTCCATTTAGTATATTATTAAAAACAAACAAGGAAGATTAAAAACCCACAAATAAAGTAACAAATTTAAATGAATTCTACAACAAGACACATTTGAAAATAATAGTGTAACATTGTGATCAATTCAGAATTGGTAAGAGTGGCAACAACCCAAAACAAATAAAAAAATTAATGGAAATCATTATTGCCTTCAGACCGACCTAAAGGTGTGATGCCTGAATTTCACATAACCTTAATATCCACATATCAGAAATTCATAATTACAATAGGGGTAGGGCATGGGGAAAATACTTTAGAGCGTAATTGTCCCACCTGATCCTTAGAACACTAAGTATTCATGCATCCCGTCTGGAAAATAAGATAAATTTCATATTTGTACTTTGTGTGGCTAACGATGTCTTCAATTCTAGGAACACTAATATCGAATGATAAACAAAACACCAATTCACATCTACTGTGCATAAAAGTTAGGAGTGGTATACAATCATGGATTCATCTTTGTCTTTGTGGTTAGCTATCTATATGACAATGCATGATTGTTTTAAACTCATTCTACTAGAGGAATATCCATTTCTAGAATTATGAGATTCTTAAATGCAATCAATTGAAGAGATATAATAGTTATGAACTAACATAGTGTGCATGCAGATTCACAAGCAAACACTGCCTTGTAAAAACCATCTTCAGCCAAAACCTCAATAGTTAAGAACTAGAAGTTAAGATTTTGGAATACCTTGTCCAGAGGAAAATATTCATTCATAAGCATTTCATGGCATGTGATTTGAGTTTTGTTCAATACACTTTGAACCACACCACTACCACTGATATGGAAGCCACTCATGATCCTACCTCCTTTGAAAATGTTGTGTAGAAAACTTGTTGCACCCACTATGGCCACCATGATTTTGTTTGGATCCAGTATCATTGGGGTGTGTCTGCTCCAAAACAAGCAACACCATCCTATGCAATCCACTCAAACCAGTCGTTGCGGCCTTCTTCCCTAATCAACCAGCCCACCATCTTGTGTGATTCCTCCAATCCAGTCGTGTGAGGCCTTTTTCCCCAATCCACTAGTGTGTGGTGTACTTCTCCTTGATTGAATGCTTGGTCACCTATCTGTGTGCCTTCTTTCCAGTTTACGGGGTGCACTCCCATCCAATTCCAATAGGCATGGGACTAGGTATAATTTCCGTTATGTTTTGACCGAATTGAAGATGGAAATTTAGGCGGGGGGATTTTGATGAATTTTTGAAGTGCAAACTAAAGTAGGCACCGGCGGGAAATGAAAAAGAAAAATATAAGCAAAACCTAAGTAAGCAAATTTTAAAAAAGAGACTGGACATGAAAATATTATATAACTTTCTATATGGTAATTATAAAATGCTGCTCTTAAAATCAATATGAAATGCCCATAAATGTGAGCATTTAATGGCAATTTTAATAAATTCCAGTATATAAAATGCCACTAATGAACGTTTTTCCTGTAATGTGGCCAAGTGTGGTATGACAATAAGTCAAATCTAAGCACCATAAGCCAATAGGATTGTTGCAAACACTCTGTGGGACTTGGGGGATGTGATAACATATAGTAATCGAACTAGTAATAGGTCTACTCAGACCATTATATGATTCATACTCAACATGGATGATTGTGGACAAACTCACAAACTTCACTAATTTCTTTCCACTAATCAACATGGGATGCAATGAAACTAGGCAAAGTCTACCTAGTGATGTTGTTATCTTAAAATTAATCTCAATATTTACATTATCAGGAAGAGAACCTAAGTTGACATCCAAATTATTTAATCAAATACATGATGCCTTTGCATTAAGTCCAATGTTCAGTATAACATTCATCTATAGATAGTTGGGTAGTTTCTAAAGACTATATTGACACTTGAACATATGTTGTAAGCATGTGTTCTATATTTTACCAGTTATTGGAATTGACAATTATGTCCTATAGAGTTTGGATATACAACAACAACCATTCTACCTTAGGTATTGCCACATATGAAGCAATGTATGAAAATGTTTAGATATTCCATTTACACGTGTCAAGTTGGAGAGACATAGATTTTGAGTCTAGACATAGTAGAAATGACAACAAAGGAGTTACGAGTGACCATAAAATAATTAAAATAGAAAGAATATACTATGAAAAGCTAGAAGAAAATACTATAAAAGATATGTAGAGACAAGGCATAAAACATTGAAATTTAATACATTAGATGAAATTTATCAAAAAGTGTCACCTTTAAAGTGTGTACTGAAGTTAGGGATATGAGGTACTTTACAAGATAAATGGGACCTATACAATCAATTAGATAATTGGACCAGTCACGAAAAAACCTGAGTTACAACAAAGACAGCTAATCAACATCTTTTTTTCCATGTCTTTGTGGTAAAGAAATGTCACACAACAATAAAAAAGATCATAGATCATATACTAGTCATGAAAAAACCCCTAGTCAGGTGGTATTTTCATAGTTAGGTCAAAAATCTAGTACTGAGGGGCCATAATGCTTCTCAATAACAATTTTTGGGTCAATGATAATCATTAGATTAGTCAGTTGACTATTCACTAGTTGGATTGATTAATGTTAGCTTGTTAATCAACAACTAAAGACAATCAATGACATCCGACAGTCACATTTGGAATTAACTATCAATGTGACAACCTACCATTAGTATATAGACTAATGGGTAGTCAATCGAGTAGTTATCAGGCACCAAGCTTTTTTCCCAACAAACAAAAAAACTCATTTTTTGATACATAATAATATTTGAAGTATGAATACAAAAGCCTAAGTTTATTTATCAGTGTACACTAGAACAAACCCTTGGTTTTGAGCTCTAACAATCTCAGAGGTAATTTTTCTCAAGAAACTACAGAAATGAGTAGAATTGCTCAAAAATGATTAATTGTCTTAGAATCATTTTTTGTTCTTCTATCTACTTCATACAACCAAAAAATCAATGCACAGTTCTAAGCTTACAATATTATTCTTTTCTCATATGGATTTAGCATGTGTACTGAAGGTACAAAAATGGTCTATATAAGGGGAATTTTGAACTATTCACTCAACTTTGGGTTTAGCAAGTTTACCACTAGGGATAAGTGGTAAAAGTCCAACGAACGTGAGTGGAGCTTCTATAATTAATCAATAATTTGCAAAATATTAGCAAAAGTAGAAAAAATGTCATATGTCATGTTCTATCTTGTTTTACTGTACATTACCTAAATATGTGTATTGAATTCCAATGGTATGATTCACTAGAATGTTGTAAAATTGTGAATTATGGTTGTATTGATCTTGAGAACATTTTACATATTTTATGAAATTCAAAGATAGTGAAATACAAAGGCACCAATACATCCAGGTCTTGCTTGATTCTGTTATGCATGGGAAATGTGGTTATATTTCTTTTTTTTTGTTAGGATTTTAAATTTATGTTACATATAAATTTACATATTTCAAAGTTTTATACTAGCATTTCTAACTCTTATAAGTCTATCTACTATATATCCATAATGAGATGAACATATAGTATCAAGATAAGAAATGTTTTGTAGAATAGTAATTATCATAAATTACAAATTTGTCTGACTTTGGGTGTGCAAACACTATGAAATCAATCATGAAGGTTTACATTAGGAAGGATTACATGTGAATGTTGACTAACATAATACATGACAAATTCAATATAAGGAAAATTTACATATTATATTTTGAAATTCAATAAGAACTATAGATTCCTAATGACATCCAACTTACAGTTTCTATAATACTTTAGTTACTTCTCATTAACTTGTCCCTATTGGACACACTGATATAGAAATTGTAAGCCTATTACTTTATCTCTCCAACTATGTAAGAATGTTTAGAGGTAGAGTCCAATTTATCTAACATACTTATACATCCTCTGATGACAAATGTGATGGGTGTCATTATAGCCCAAGGAGCAATTTTTTGGAATTAGATTCTCGATTCTTCTTGAAGTCTTGTATAATGAAATTGATGATGGATGAGATACATTCACATGTTTTGATAAACTTCATGTCATTTCATGCATATAAAATGAAAAAGAAATCAATTATTTTGGTTCTATTGATTAACTTATTGTATTTACTAATAACATGCCATGCATACAATTGCTAGTATTTTTTGTTTAATTTTTTATGAAATTACCATGCGAGTATCTAATTTGCACTTAAATTACTCACTAAATTGCATGTTTAAATTATTACTGCTATTTAGAGAATTTCCATAGATTGATCTAGTAGCTCACACTTTATTCAATTAAATTATTAGGCACGTGACCCTATAAGTGGGAAGATCTAAAGGATAATCAGAAGTATATGAAAGAAAGCTAAGGTATTTTGAATGGAGTAGTCCAGATAGATATAAATCCTTTATTCTTCCTACGGTATAGGGAGTGAGTTTATGACTGAGAAATTTTTGTAATGTTTGTTTACAATTTCATGAAATTGACGTGACACACAATGTTGTAAGACTGCTAGTTTTTTTTCTTCTAGATGTATATTGTATGAACTAAGTTCATATGCCATATTCCAAGTCCCAATCAATTATGGTTAACATTAGAATAATAAAATACTCTACTTCAATTTTTATAAAGGAAAAAGGTAGGATGGGTTTTGATTTGAAATCAAAAATATGTTTAGTTAATCCTTCCATCGACATGGATCTAACCAAAGATTAGTGGTTTTGTGTCATATATCATAGTGTTAGTTTCTTAATGAAGAAAAAGGAATGTGTTACAAAACATGTGTTTTGGATCTCATTAATACGATCCATATGTTTACATATGTAACTCAATCTAAGATTTTACATCTATAATTCAATCTATTCTTTGGGAGAAACAAAAAGAACAAGGACCCTATCACCTTATATTATGTGAAAAGTATGCATGGATGGCACAAACTTAGGAATTTAAAACAAATGACTATCATCAAAAGTCAGTTATGTGTGGTGAAAGTTCAATGTTAATTGTCTTGCATATCCTCTCTATGTTCAACTTTTTTGCATGATTTCATCTTCCCTTCATGTTTCATGAATGGAGAAAATAAGATATACTTGGGAACAACATGGAACAAGTGATCTAACTCACAATATTTTGAAGTTATTTATATTAAGGGAATATTCACTTCCTACAAATTTACTAATATCACATAGAAGCCTAAGATTTTGATTCCCCTAAATTTACTTTAATGCCTCTTAGTATATTCGAATAAGATTGTATTGTTATTCAATATATAATAACCTCTCTAGGGAAATTTCCTTTTTCCCTCCATTGGGATGCATGACACATAGTAGGTATAAAATGAATGTTGGACTCCCTAAATATTCTAACTAGTGAATGATTGAGGAATAGGGTTATGAGGCACACAATCCATAATTGGAGGATATTCTCAAGTGTTTAAAATGAATTTGAATGATAACAATATCAAGCAACTTTTATAGGTGAATAAATTGGGGCCAAGTTATGTACTATGAGCCTCACTTGAACAACACATCTAAGAAGTCAAAGATGACGCAATCCTCCCATTTTTGAAATTTATTTCTTTATACCAAGATAATAATGGAAATTCAAATTTTGTTATTTCCATCAAAGTTACAATAGGATCTAGGCTCAAAAGTTGTATTAATTTATGCATTTTTATCTTCTTATCAGTCCATGAGTAATACCTCAAGAGAGCATTCCAAGTTTAAAGAAAGTCTATTTTCAATTTTTAACCATGAAATATATTTTTATCTATTTTTATTAAAATATATATTATAATATTGTTTTAGTTGGATAAAAAATAAAGAACTTGGTGCACAACTCATTATTTAGATGAAGATTTAGATTATGAGAATGATTAGGATTTATCGATTAGAAATAAAGCAATCATGTGTTCTTTTCCTACACTTGTAAGTTTGAAGATGGAATATTTTAAGAAAGAAAGATTGTTACAACCCCATTTTTTCCAGAGTAGGTAATTTAGGGTTTTTAAAAAATAATCTTAGTTTACCTTACTACAACTTTTCATGCATATTTCAAATTGGTCACAAGATTACATATTAATATCATTTATATATAGGCTTTGGGTTAGAACCCTAACTTACAATAATTGTATAATTATTACCCTAATTTGACATGGTTATGTTTAGATTTAAGTATATTATTATTTACTTGAATTAATAGAGGACGGTAAAACCATGATGAATTGAATAATGGCATAACTATGTATCTGATATATTAACAAACATGATTATGGAAAGTGTAGGAGATACCTCATAACATTTATAAACATATTTTCCTATGTTAAGTTGGTTTCAATCACACAAAGATGCAATTAAAGGCATTTAGTTTATGTTGGTTAAGGGTATATTTTGAATTTGCTTTGTTATATATTTGAACCAACTTTTGTGAATGACTGCCAAAAATAGACCAACATAAGTGTTGAGAGCAATTTGAAGTCCACCTAAGTAGTTGGTCTGACTAATTGAAGATGGTTTTTTGTAAATAAGAGCAAGTGGTCTGGGTAACTTGGCAGACTGTCTTGGAATAGTCCATCGACTATTTGTGCATGGCAAACAAAATGTTGATTCTAATATTCATTGAGTAATTGACCAAGTTAAAGATAAAAAACAAGTCTCAAATTTAATCGTAAATTCATTTCTAACTAGTACCCCTATTTAAAACTTTTAAGTCCATCTCAACATGATTCTGGGGCAATTTTTGAATATTATTTAAAAAGAGGGATTTATACAGGCTCAATCCTATTTTTATTTAGACTTAGGTCTAGGTTATTTGTAAGTCATTGGTTACGATCTATTGGCTTACGACTTACATTAACATTCCACCTAACATGTCTTCTATATTCTCATCTTTCTACACTTTATCTAGTTCTTGAGTATAGAAATCAAGAGCTTGTTCTTTTCTTGCTAAATGAGATATATTCCTAAGTTTGATCGACTAAATTCAAAGAATGGAGCTAGTTATCATATTTAAATAAGATACTAGAAAACCAATATGTGATAGGGTATTTCATTTTAGTAGTAAATTGCATACTAATAAAATAAATTCAATATCTTTATTCCCATATTATACGTTCATCTTGAATTTTGTATTAACAAATTGATGTTGAAACCCTTATTTTAGGTTGAACTGATGAACCCCAAAATTATGTGATTGGATATATATAAAATAGTTATCATCTTAGGGATTTATGTTAGTGATTCTAGGAATATACCAAAACTAGAGTTTTCAACCATGCTTAGTTGATACTATACACAACTAAAGTATGTCAATCAATTGATTCTTCCTAAGCAAAATTGATTGAGCTTAGTTGTGAAAGATTAGTCAAAATAATTATTTTGTTAAATAGGTTTTTCATTTGAAGATTTCAATGTTAATTGAAATGGTAAAAGTGTGAAGTGAAAAGCTAGTTCTATAATAAATGGTGAAGATGATAGTATTATTTAGTTGTAATAAGCTAATCAAAATTACTCTTTTATGAATGGGGGTTTCTATTTGAAGGTGTTTATATATCCAATAAATAAGGATCATGAATGAAGAAATAAAACTAATTCGTATTAATAAGTATATTTGAGTTGCTCAATGACTCGTTAACATATAAACAATCAAGTAATAAGTCGTGGAGAATTATATAACAAAAATTCCTTAGAAATATATGTGCTAAACACTATAGAACCTTCCCCTTGTGGAACGTATCAGAAATGGTGAATAGACTTTTGATTACTAGATATTAATTCTCAAAAAAGATACCCAACAATAAATAGCCAAGTATTGGTGGTGTAGGGGCAATCAAAATGCCAACCAATAATAACTAGAGATTTCCATGACACATATGGAAGATACAATTGTACTCAACAACCCTTGAGGATCCAATTTTTGGTTAGCACAATTTAATGCCTTTCATGCACCAACCCTTGTAGAACTTCTCCACATGGAGTTAATACTTTTTATCCTTGAGACAACCGACATTAGTAGGATACATGATAACAATCCATGAACTTCATTAAACTTCCATCAGGCTACACGTGAAACCATGTGTCTAGTATGTTGTCAAACTAGTTGGTTTTGACGATTAGTTATGAGAGTCAATTCAATTAGTTAGTACATTCATCAAGTAAAAACCAATATTAATGAAAGTATTGAGTAGTGTCACAAAGACAAATGTGAATGAGACCCTTAAAATATTATTGTTAGTCCACAATGCATATATATTCATATAATTTGCATAGTTCTTGATCTATCTTATTTTACTACTTTACTTCTTATTTCTATATTTAGTTGGTCAACAATATCTACTTTTTAATTAAAGTGCCTTTTGTTGTTACATAGAGATTTCTATCTACTTTGAAAGTGTCTCACCTCTCTACTTTCAAAACTTTTAGGTCAACTAGGGCTTATGGAGATTTACATGCAACGAGAGAAGTCTCACAACAAATTTGAACATTTAGAGAGTTCATATTAGTTGATTACTGTCATTCTTGGTAGAAGTGACATGTAAAGTGTATTGTATTTAATCAAGTGGTTTGATTATAATTATGTATATCAAAATGTTGTAATATTATTGTATGAGTTCTTGTGACAATATTACATAAAATTAGAGTGTGATTGTGATCATGCATTTTACCTGTATGGGACTATTTAAAAAAAAATATACTTTTTGTCTTCATGTGTTGTTAGTAAACTTGGCGATATACAAAATACTTCTTGAAAAGATAAAGATAAGTGTAAGAACTTGATGAACCCTTCATGTGTTGTACGTCATCCCCACCATATGAACCCTTCTAGACTATCCAAAGAACTTGATGACACCAACATTTAATACTCAACGAAACCTATCCAACAAGTACTTAGAAGATCGAGATATGGATCATAAGTTATGAGACTCGGAAAGGACCAACCCTACTAATACTTAGGCTTGTGTATACCAATGATATAGTTTCCTTTAGAAGATCCATTAGGTTGCTACAAGGTTAACCCAAGTGTCATTTGTCGCTATGGACGTAAGGGGTAAGAATTACAAAGCTCATATCTCTAACATCTATTCCATTATGTTACACTAGACACTTATATTGATAGTAATATATTCTCATAAGGTAGTCAATACATTCACCTTTCACATGAGTATAAGATGAGAACAAAACAAGGTTACAAGAGTTTTATTCATCATCAACAAATTGTATGAAAGTATCTTCAAAATATTAAGAGCAGTTCAATGCAACACCGTGAACATTATTCATTCGATTCATCATACCTTTCATCTCATGAAACCTATTGGTCAAGAATGTTACATTTTATCATCATGGCAAGTGGGTAGAATCAACATGTGTCAAACATATCTCAGTTTTATTCATCAGACATGGTTTCCAATATTTCTCACACATGAACTAGGGGGACGGTTCTGCTACTCGGCATGACTATTATTCAATTTAGTACATGCTTATTCAGCTAGCATCAGCGTAAGCTTGTGGACGAGGATTTCCAATTTTGTGATTCTCCCTTTCTCGACTACTACTAGACTTACGATGTGGTGATACAAATATCCTGTCCAGGACATAGCCAACAGTTACGGCTCTCATTTATGTGGTGTTGTGATTTTAGACAGGACTGGACCTATCTCCCCATGACATCAGATAAAAATTTTCATGAACAACACTGACTCCTTGTCAAGAGCAGCAGGTCGGCAGGCAAACCGGAGGTCATTTAATTTCTCCTCGGTTTCTCACAGGACCATCCTACTCCATTCAAAACTATGTTTCGAGACCGAACCTTTGCACAGACAACACGTGGTCTTAGTTTACATTGACTCAGTCTAGAGTCCATATCCGTGCATCCAATTGAAATATCCCTGTACAAGGTAAGCGCATATCGGTCAAATCAGTGGTCATGAAACCAAAGGGAATTCACAACCAGTTTCCCTGCATGTACAGTTATTTTTACCCTTCCTTTCATGTGAAATGCAAATTTCAGTGAGGAAATTTAGAACGCGAAGTCCATTACTCCAGTCAATGCCACAATTAGTGGACCCACACTTGACAAATTTTCAACCTGCTTGGACGAGGAACAAGTAAAAAGGGCCAGGCTACACCCTCGCCATTGTTGTGGTGGTGGACTGTGGAGGTTGTCGGTATAAATGAAAGAAAGCGGGACGATGGACTTTAGAAGCGTCCTTCTCCATAACCAAGTCAGGCAAGCGAGAGAGCCTGCCCGACGTTGGCTTTAACTTCAACAACACCACTTCCACGTTAAGGATCTGTTTAATAGCGAATGGTCCGTTTTCATGCATTTAGATGTGACTTTTAATCTGTTTAGTAAGGTGTATTCAGTATATGTCTGTGAGTATATAGGTAAAAAATAATTGGCAATGGGTAAAATGACCATACTATAAATACAAATTTTCCCAAACTTCGGCTGTGTAAGACTATTCTTACATCTTAAACTGCAACTATTATTCTTGTGTGCTTATATCTGTTATTTACGTAAGGCGTGGATCACCACACACTTATTTGTGGGTCAAGTATGAGACCATATTTGAGTATGTATATTCAACAAAAAATCATTGACAATGAGTAAAAGGATCATACAACCTATAAGCCCACAGATTCCATCAAACTTAGCGATGGTCCTCACACTTATTTCTGAAGCCATGTCTAAGTTTCTGAATATAACTCAAAATCAATTGACAATATCAAAGGAGCCCACACACCTTAATAAACTCTTTTGCGGAACCAGTACTATAAACATACTAAGCAATGGTTTTTGGTACAAATATAGGCAAGCTAGAGAATGGAGTTAGATATTGAGAGAGTACCTGCCCAGCACATGGACAAGACTGATTCCACGTGAACTGCAGCAGCCAACAGGGCGGGTCGGTAAGCGAACCGGATATGCCATCTAATTTCTCCTGGGTATTTGGTTGGATCATTCTGCTCTATACAAAACACTATTTTGAGAGTAGACCTTTGTGCTGGCAGCGCTTGGTCGTAGTTTACATTGACTCAATCTAGAGACAAGATACGGATTCAATAAAAGCTTTTGTACGGTCCACGTGCATCGGTCAAATGAGAGTATCATAACCATCAAACCCAAGGGATTTCACGGTCAAATAAGTAAGGGAAAATAAAACAAAATAGCACCCTTTGCATAGATAATACCTATTATAGCACATCAATCAAAATAATTCCAGTTATAGCCCGCTTTATAGTGAAATGTCATTTTATGTGGCAATTTTCATTAATACATTTCTGGCTTCTAATGTTATTTTTTCTGACGTCGATTACATTTAAAAGCCGACACTCGATACCATACAACGTCGGTTCTTTAGAACAAACATCACCATAGATGATGTCCGACCGATTAAGAAAAGACACGGGTACCTGAAAGGGATTTTACTGTACGTCCGACCGATTAAGAAAAGACACGGGTACCTGAAAGGGATTTTACAGTACGTCCTAAAATGTAAGTGCACACTATCAGAGTAATATAGGCCAATGAGGTCCGAATATCAAATACGGAAAAGCTTAAATCCAGAGACTTAGCTAGATCGAAAAAAACTTCATTGAATGGTTTAATTGTCTAAAGCAGAAAATAAATCTAAATTACATGTTGTTCAACTCGATTGGAGTGAATTCCTTAGGATTATAGTTTCACCATAGTTAACATTACAATTAATAATATTTCATTAATAAATATCTGTCCTAACTTTAGACGAAGAGCCCGTAGCAAGAGTTACCCGCTCTCACAGCGTAATTCACTACCTAATCTAATAACAATCCCACTCTCGTATTGATTGTCTTATTAGTTAGGTACCTTATCGAAAACTCTAGGTATTCTCTTCACTTTCTTAAGCCACCTTTCTCAAAACAGTTAAAGGTCTACCTAATTATCTATGGTGATCAAGCATGGATAGTTCATGACAATCTCATAGAAATAAATCCAGAACTTAAGAGAAATTGATATATTAATGTATAAAAGTCAATTACAATGCATAATTGGGCTACTCCTGGGTCCAAAGGAACACAGAGTTTAGCCCCACATAGTTTCCATTATCAAAGACATTGGAGAGAAGAACAAAAATATGAGAAATATTAGTAAAACTAAAGAAACCCTTGAAGAAGACGGTCGAAAAGATCCCCTCTCGCGCATGTGCCGATTTGCTACCTTCTGGCTACAAATCCTTCTGCTTGAAGTACCAGGATCATCTAGAACGTGGTATTCTTCTCCACTTTCTCCTCTCCTTGCTCTCGACTACCGCCCAACAAAATAGAACGAGAACAATAGGATTGGCCAAAATCCCTTTAAGTCGTATAAGTGACTTAGGGCGTAATTAATTATCAAATGTTGGATTAGTTTCTAATTTCATATTTGACTGATCCTGCCATGTTGGTACTACTGACGCCATCAATAAGTGTGGTCGCTTGGACACCTATCAGTACTACTAAACTTGAAATCAATAGTACCAATTTTTTTTGATTAACTGTGAATCCAAATATGTGATTTTGTCAGTAGTATCAACTTTTGGGTTGGTACAAAAGAGTGTTCTCAGTTTTTATCCACTCCAATATGAGCAAGTGTCAGTACCACCGACTCCAAAGTAGGTAGTACCGATCTTTGTAGATTCTTATAAATTATCTACAATACAGAAAAACCAAACATAAGTTCTTGAATTATATTAAATCATTCAGAAACATTAAAATTGCATTTATTTGATGAAAATGAGTATGACAAGCTGATGTTAGTAAATAATGCATAAACTAATATGAAAATGGACAAATAGTGCACAAAAAAATAATAAAAGCCTATAAAAATGACATTTATCCAGTGCATCAAACTCCCCTAAGATCAAATATTTCTCGTCTTCGAGCAACACAACCTCTGATCTGTTTGAGACAAGTAAGAAAAAGGACATAAAATATGAATTTCATTTCGCAACCATCCCCAACTAGCTGTCCCAAATTGGCCTTTGCTGACTACTGAACAATCAACTGCTATATAGTGACCAAAAATATCCATAAAAGTTTTCAATTAGATCAATGAATATTATCAAGAGAGTACTTAATATCATAGTCAATCAGGCATTCACTCGGTGCATCATGTGATTCCCATACTACATTACTCTTTCCTAACTACCAACTTTTTAGAAGTAGTTCTCCTTATAAGAATGAATGAGGAGAATAATTCTTTAAGTGGCCCACCGTTAAGAGCAATGAAAGGAACAAAATTGGTGGCTTTGAAGATTGAAAAGAAACATCTACATTATTTATGCAAAATTAAAATATAATTAACATATATGGTGAAGAGAATGAAAAATGCATGAATCTTAATGCGTAATATTATTGGGTATAATGATGCATGCATCAAAAATCTCATCAATTTGACAAGAATGAACTAAAGAAAAGAAATGCGTCATGTGAATGTTTCCATCTCTTTTGTGAAGAGTTTAGAGCATCCTTTCTTTCTACCTCTTTATTTCAAAGAATCAATAATAAAAATCTCTTTTTTTGTTGGCCCATTATTTTAGCATGATAGAACTTTATGCTTGGGATTTACTCACATACATCATTCATTTCATTTTCTTCTTTGAAGAAATGGATGTGTATCCCTACATTCTTATTTTAGAGGAAAATAATGTAATCACATGATATGAATATGAATGATAAAATGCATGCAATCTACATTTAATTGTTATGCAACAAAAATGATATGCATAGAAATTGTTTATGCATTTTTTTCATTTTGTAACTCAATACAATCAAAGATAAACTAACTATCATGTCACCTACTATGCCATGCAATGCAAACAAGAGGAAATAATTCAGATTACTTGATCATCTTAAGGAGGTGAGTCAAAATGAATGAGAAATGGATGGAATCACATAACTAAAAGGCAATGCCTTTCATGAACTATAATATGTCCTTTGTAATGACCTAAGAACATGGTACTTAAACTTTAGTCTAAGATTTCATTAACTATTTGATCAATTTAGGCTCAAACCCCGTCTTCAGCCATATTACATGAATAATTAAAATGTCCATTCATATCAAATGTCCTTATGCTAACTAGCCCATACACTTACTCTAGGTGGTGCAACTCAACAATTTTACAACTAAGCCAAATATTTTATCTCTTTTTTTCATTTTAATTTCCATTGCAAACACCGAAGCTACACTTTTACATTAGATAGATCGTGGATCCAACAAATTTGGAAAAATAAAAACTAAAAAGAAAAAAGTAAATAAAGACTAAAAGAAAAATAATTCTAAAGGATAGAGACTATTCCAACTACCCCCCCCCCCCGCACCAAGCTTGAACTTGACTATGTCTGCATAGTCAAAATTCTAACTTAAGAGGTGGAACAGTGGTACTGATCACATGGTTGGTGGTGGAGGATGTGGCATGGTAGGATCAAAGAGGTAGAATGTTCCCTAAAAACTCGGCAGCTGCTGTGGTATTGGTGGAGGTTGTCGATAACCACCAAAATAGCCTTGGCTCCAGTAATTGTCGAAGATCAGTTGTCAGTATCCCTCCATTCATTACAGGCACGTGTGCGTGTTCTATTGGTTGGCTAAGAGAAGTCACTCATTCTCAAATATCATTTGCTGATTGTGGTAGATCCGTCCTTGGACATCATGGATGCCCGCCAAAGTTAACATCTTCTATTATTTCCATTACTATATCTCTTGTAGCATTCCATACATTCCCGCCATAGAATATGGATCATCATTATGTGAAGGCGGTGGAGCAGAAGAGATGGAGGCTGCATATGGTCTCAGACGATTACGTGGAACCTATCTCCTTGTGCTAGGGATGGTGGGTTCCACCTCCACTTCTTCTTCTTCATACTGCAACTGCTCTTCCTCATTAGCATCTTCTTCTTCCTCCACTTGCTCTGAAGAGCTATCAATAGGCCACCTCATGAGGTGGAGTCCTTGCAAGTCGAAGACAACAACAAGGAGCACCATTTCCTTGCGTTGGGTACCCATTATACAAAATGCATATATAGTACCCTGGCATACGTTGAGCAAGCTTGATCTCTTGAAGTGATTTACATCTAGCTTTGGGGCTTCCTTTAATGATTTGGTGGTGGAAATATCTAGGTTGAGATGTAGCGCTATCGGGGTGATCAGTCTTCCAAAATGGATTGGAGGATTCCTCTGCATGAGTTGCTTTACACCTATCATATGCTGGAGGAAGAAGACACCAAAGTTCAAAGTCCTTCCTCCTAATTCTAGCAGCTTATAGATGAGGTAGAGGTCATCTCGTTGAATCTTCCCCTACCATTGGCTTGATTTGTTGAAGAGAATGTTGGTAAGGAGGCGATGAAGAATGTGAGCAATGGGGTGCTCGATTTCATTGATGGAGTTGTGTGCCACCTAATATGATGGCCTTCTGGAACCTCAAACAACAACTCCCATGCATCCTAGAAATCAAAGTTGTTGGGAACAAAGCACTTTCCATCCATTGGCCACTCATAGATGGCATTGATCTACCACAACGTCATGTGAAAGTCAATTTTGAATAGGTGAAAGTTGACGTGACCTTCTCTTCATCCATCCTCATGCTCAGGGATGATGCAGATCTCTAGTGACGAAAACAACTCACAGACAAGATCTGGGAAGGTAAGCCAGTCACTGAAGAAAGGATGGTCAGCCACAAACCCTTGATGCTCATATACTTTGGCGCATTCTGTCGGTGAAGCCCAAGGAGGAAAGGAAGGCGTAGTTGCCATACCATGTCACAACTATCTCCCTCTTCTGTAAGTCTTCATATATCTTTTTTATGTCAGCGTTGGGGTGGGTGATGCGACTCGGTTTTGGAATCAATGTAGGACTCCCCACTGATGAAGAAGCGCTCCTCCTAGATGCCATGACGATGGTACAAGAAGGATATAGGGGGAAAATATTCTCAGAGTAGCCTCTGAATGCCGGGGAATGCTTTCTTATACTTGTTCTAAGGAGATGTGAAAAAGGTGTGTAGCGAAAATGAAAACAACCCCTCCTTATATAAGCCCCATCCAGCCTGCTTCCCGAGTATTAGTAGTACTGACTTAAAGTCATTAGTAGAAGCTTTTACTCCATGATCTGTGTGACTCAGTACCATCGAAGGTCCTCACATGTCGAAGTCAGTTGATGCAAACCACCATGTGCCGGTAGTACTGATGGCAGGTCAATAGTACTGACTCGTGCCACGGGTAGGTGGTATCAACTGTGAGATTAGAACATTCTCGATCATCGATGGCCCTCCCATGGATTTCGTGTCACCTGGCATTGGTGCTACCAACTTTTATCTCGGTAGTACTGAGTCATTTAAATTTGTCAGTGCTTCCAAGTGTGAACTTGGTGTTTCAAACCTGGAGCTTTCATTGTCATCGGTACCATCGAATTTTGGTCGATAGTACCGAGTCCTTATCAGTTAAATCGGCCCATTCTCTGTAAAAAGTTGGTGCTACTGAACCTCGGGTCGGTAGTACTGAGTGACTTTGAAATATTTACTCGACTCCTTTGTAATGTCATTGGTACTACCGACATGATAGTCGGTAGAACCGAGTTGTTTGTGAAACTTGATCCTTTTCCATGTGACCTCGTCAGTAGTACCGACTTTACGGTCAGTAGTACCAACTGATACTCAGCCTGCACACCACAAAAAAATGATTGAGGTACCATTTTTACATTAAAACTAATAAAACAAAAAATAAAGCTATGGAACTATAAAACTAAATGTAAAGATCAAAAAATGATGGTTGGGTTGCCTCCCAACAAGTTCCCTTGTTTTACATCAGAGGCTTGACTATCAAAATTAACCCATTAGTGAATCTCAATGACCTTGAACTCCTCCTCTATCATGTTTAAGCCGCTAGACATTGACAAGGAATGGCTCAACCCCATTGCTAATTTCTACCACCCCATGGGGGGAAACCTTAACTGCATCAAAAGGTCCACTCCATATAGACCTCAACTTATCTGGATGTAATTTCAACCTAGAATTGAACAAAAGAACCTTCTATTCTAGAGTGAAAGTCTATGTAGGATGTGACGATCATGGAATTGCTTCATTTTTCCTTATAGATCCTTGAGCTTTTGTATGCATCAAACCTAAGCTCATATAGCTCATTCAATTCTAACATCCTTTTTCTCGATATTGCATTCAAATTATATTTCATTTTTCTTAGGGACCATTTAGCCTTGTGTTCTAACTCCATGGATAAGTGACAAGCTCTTCCATAGATCAACCTAAAAGGAATGGTTCCAATAGGTGTCTTATAGTTTATCCTATATGCCCATAGAGAATCGCTAAGAAACATGCTTCTGTTTGTCTTAATAGTTCAGACTATCTTTTTTAGGATTTTATTGATCTCTCTATTTACACCTCAACTTGTCCTTGGGTTTGGGGGTGATATAGAGTACCTACCCCGTGTTTTACTCCATATTTTCTCAAAAGTGCACCAAATTTCTTATTGGTGAAATGAGATCCACCATCAATAATTATCAACCTGGGCATCCCAAACCTACAAAAAATGTGTCATTCACAAACCCACATACAACTTGGGTGTCATTGGTGCGAGTTGGAATTACTTCCACCCACTTAGACACATAGTCAACAACACATAATATGTATAGATTATAATTAGAAGATACAAACGGACCCATGAAATCAATCCCCCATAAATACAACACCTCAATTTCCTGAAAAACATTCAAGGGCATTTTGGGTCTTTTTGATATATTACTTGCATGTTGACAAGCATCACAAAGAAGCACAGAGTTATATGCATCTTTAAAAAGCGTAAGACAATGAAAACCACATTCTAAGAACTTAGTCATAGTCCTAGAACTAACATGATGACCCCCTGTAGGTAAGGAATGAAAATGTGCCAAAATATTCTCAAACTCTCAATCCGACACACATTTCCTCATAATACCATCCTATATTGCTTGAGCAAAATGGTATTATCCCAAATGTAATACCCCAAAGTGGGGAATAATTTCTTCTTCTCTTTATATCCCCAATCCTTTGAAATCTCTCCACATGCCAAATAGTTCACAATATTTACAAACCAAGGATCTTTGCTCTTCATAGCAAAGAGATGCTCATCTCCGAACTCTTCCACTATAAGTATATCTATGTCCTTTTCATCCATCCTTTCAAGACTAGACAAGTGATCTGCCACTACATCCTAAGTACCTACTTTGTCTTTGATTTCAATATAAAGTTTATGTAGTAACAACATCCATCTAATCAACCTAGGCTTTTCATCCTTCTTTTGCAGAAAATATTTAATTGCTGCATGGTCTGTCCAAACAGTAACATTAGCCCCTATAAAATATTGATAGAATTTCTCAAAATCAGAAACAATCGACAATAGTTCTTTTTCTATAGTTGTGTAATTCAACTGGGCATCATTAAGAGTTTTAGATGTATAATAGATGACATCAGGAACCTTATCTTGGTGTTGGCCTAGAACAACCCCCATTGTGTAATCTGATGTGTCGCGCATCATCTCAAAGGGTTGGTTCCATCTGGAGCCTAGACAATAGGTGTGGAGATGGGTTTCTCCTTCAACACCTCAAACACCTCTAAACACCACTCATCAAAATTGAATTCAGAATACTTTTCTAATAACTTAATGTCTGCAACAGACCATTTGAATGTTACATGGTGGTTTTTCAAAACCACAAGGAGTTACTCCTCTTCTTGAATTCTCAATGAAGCTGATATGATGATCGGAAGCTTCTCCTCTGCTACTAAGAAATTGTACTTCAAATGCGATGGTAGTGGCTTTAGATTTCAATTTGGGGGACTTATCAAAGATGGAACCATTGGTGGAGGAGGTGGTCCTAGATTTTCAAGGTGTCTAGTGTAGTAACATGGTAAGCCTTGAGAAATAAGACACACTCCTCCAAAGAACTGATCGAATGTAGTCATATGCCAGGTTCATGTGACACGCCTCCAAAGGCATTTGTGGATATGCTTGCATTAGAGTTGAAGAAGTTGCCTCCTCAATTGTTGTTGGGAAATACTCCTCCTCATCAGGAAATACTCCTATTTGTTAATGAGATCCCCTTTGTGTTCTCCAAGAATAGGGATTTTACTCTATGATGCAAGTGCACACTATCAGAGTAATATAGGCCCATGAGAAATGGATATCGAACATGGGAAAACATAAATCTAGAGAATATTACTAAATGCAATACGATCAGCTACATCGAAAAAATTTGATTGAATGGTTTAATTTTCTAAAGTTGAAATAAATCTAAATTACTGGTGGTTAATCTCAATTGGAGTGAATTTCTTAGGATTACAATTTCACCACGGTTAATATTGAAATTAACAACATGTCAATAATAAATCTCTCCAAACCCCGGACTAAAAGCATGTAGCAAGAATTACTTGCTCTCATGGTGTAACTCACTACCTAATCTAATATCAATCCCACTCTCATATTGATGGTGTTATTAGTTTGGTGATTTATAAAAAACTGTGGATAATCTCTTCACGTTCTTAAGCCACCTTTCTCAAAGGGCGATATAAAACATATATTTCTATGAATTTTCTAACTATTAATTTATTTTCTCAAAGAAATTAAAGGTTTAATTAACTACCTTTGGTGATCAAGCATAGATAGTTCATGACAATCTCATAGAAATAAGTCCAAAAGTTAAGAGAAATTCATATATCAATGCATAAAAGTCAATTACAATGCATAACTGGGCTACTTTCGGGTCCTAAGAAACAAGGGGTTTAGCCCCATGTGGTTTGCATTGTCAAAAATATGGGAGAGGAGAAGAAAAACGTGGGAAACATTAGTAAAACTACAGAAACCCCTGAAGAAGGCAGTCCAAAAGATCCCCTCTCGCGCACGTGATGATTTACTACCTTCCAGCTGGAAATTTGTCTGTTGGAAGTGCCTGGATCGTCCAGAACTTGGTCTTGTTCTACTCTTTCTCCTCTCCTTGCTCTTGGCTGCCACACAAAAGTATAGAAAGAGAATAGTAGGTTGAATGAAATCCTTCTAAGTCATATAAGTGACTTAGGGTGTAATTAATTACCAACTGCTGCATTAGATTCTAATTTTAGATATGCCTGATTCTGTCGTGTCAATACTACCGACGCCTTTGATAAGTGTGGTCGCCTAGGCTCTATTGGTATGATTGAGCATGAAGTTGATGGTATCGAGTTTCCTCGATTAATTGTGAATCCAATGTTGTGATGATGTCAGTAGTGTCAATTTCTGGGTCGGTACTATTGAGTCTTCTTGATTTTTTTTCTATTCCAAACTGAGCAAGTGTCTATACCACTGACTCTGAAGTCAGTAGTACCAAGTTGTGTAGATTCTTGTAAATTAACACAATACACAAAAACCATACATAACCTCTTAAAATATATTAAATCATTCAAAAACATTAAAATTGCATTTATATAATGCAAATGAGTATCACAGACTGATGGTCGTAAATCATGCACAAATTAATATGAAAATGAATAAATAGTGTACAAAAATCAATAATAAAAAGTCTATGAAAATGAAAAATTTCTAGTGCATTAGACTCTTAAATGTTGCTGATCCTCAAGAAACACACCCTCAGATCTGTTTGAGACAAGTCAACAAAAGTACATAAAATATGAATTTCATTTCTCTACCATCGCCACCTGGCGGTCACAAACCATCCTTTACCGACAATTGAATAATCAACAGCTCTATAGAGACCAAAAATATCCATAAAAGTGGTCCATCCTTAGATCAATGAACACTATAAATAGAAAATTTAATAGCATAGTCAATCAAGCATTTTCTTGGTGCATCATGTGATTACTTATTCTACATGGCTCTTCCCTAACTACCAACTACTTGGAAGTAGTTCTCCTTATAAGAATGAATGAGTAGAATAAACATTTAAGTGGCCTACCGATAGGAGCAATGAATGGAATGAAATGGGAGACTGTGAAGATTCACAAGAAACATCTAAAATATTTATACAAAAACAAAGCATGATGAACCAATTTGGTGAAGAGAATGAAAAATGCAAGAATTCTAATGCCTAATATTATAGGGTATAATGATGCATGTATCAAAAATCTAATCAATTTGACGATAATGAAGTAAAGAAAAGAAATGTCTCACATGAATGTTTCCATCTTTTTGTGAAGAGTTTAGGGCACCCTTTCTCTCTCTTTATTTCAAAACATCAATAATAAAAAATTTCTCTCCTTTTTTCATTGCCCTATTATTTTAGAATGATGGAATATATGCTTCGGGTTTACTCAAATATAACATTCATTTCAAATTTTTTTTCTCAGAAGGTATGGATGTATATCCCTACATTCTTTTTTAGAGGAAAATAGTGTAATCACGTGAATGATGAAATGCATGCAATTTACATGTAATTGTTATAAAACTAAAATGATATGAATAGAAATTGTTTATGCATATTTCTTTCATTTTTTTACTCAAAGCAATCAAAGAGAAACTAATTATCATATCACCTACTATGACATGCAATGCAAACAAGAGGATTTGGATTACTTGATCATCTTAAGGTGATGAGTAAAAATGAATGTAAAATGGATGGAATCACATAACTCAGAGACAATGCCTTTCACAAACTATGATATGTCCCTCTCTAATGACTTGTGAATAGGGTAACCTTAGAGTTTCTTTCTTAAACTTCAATTTAAGATCTCATTAATTGTTTGCTGAATTTTTGCTCAAACCCCTCCTTCATCACATTACATGAATAATTAAGATGTCCATTCATATCCACTATCCTTAAGTTGACTAGCCCATACACTCCTCTAGGTGGTGCAACTCAAGAATTTTACAATTAAGCCAAAGATTTTATCTCTTTTTTCCATTTAGTTCCATTGGAAACACCAAAAAACACATGACATTGACATGAACCATGAATTAAGCTCCACTTTTACACTAGATAGATTGTGGATCCTACAAGGAGTTTCTCCTCTTCTTGAATGCTCAATGCAGCCGAGATGATGACAGGAAGCTTCTTATTTGCTGTCAAGAAAGTGTACTTCAAATGTGGTGGCAGTGATTTAGCTCTAAATTTGGGGGACTCGGCAAAATGAGACCAATGGTGGAGGAGGTGGCCCCAAATCTTCAAAGTGTCTGGTATAGTAACATGGTAGTGCCTTTAGAAATAAGACACACTCCTCTAAAGAACAAGATCAAATGCAGTCATCCATCAGGTTCATAAGACACGCCTCCAAAGGAAATTTTGGATATGTTTGCATTATATTTGAAGAAGACACCTCCTCAATGGTTTCTAAGAAATACTCCTCCTCTTCATTATCAAGATATTGAATTGCCTTTGTCAATGATATCTCTTTTGTGTTCTCTAAGATGTCAATAGCCAAGCTTCCTTTTTGGACATGTGTCATAACATGAGACATATCTAAAAATGGCCTTCCTAGATATAGAGACATATTTCCTTAAACCTACTGTAGCATACGACGTTGTTCCTTCTATTAAGTTGTTTGTGTAGATTCAGTCATCTTGATTTCAATGTGGTATTGTTTGATCTAAAGTGTCAACCTTCCTCTTCTTATCTATAAAATCATAACATCAGTGACTTGAAATAATCTCCCAAGTAATAACTCATTCCCTTGATCATCTTGCATCTCCATGACCACAAGTCTGTCAAAAATACAAACCTATTCACTTTGACGAGAACATCCTCACAGATACCATATGGCCTGACTACTGAGTTTTCTACAAGCTGTATGGTCATATTTCTTTTTCTTGACTTCTAAAGACCCAACTTATTGAAGGTGGTCAAGGTCATGAGATGAATTCTCACCCTTGAATCAGATAAGTCCTCTCCAAATTTTGTCTTCCTGATAGTAACATGAGATGTTGAACCAGCATGGACGTTGCCTTTTTGGTGGCAATGTTCCCAATATAAATGCACTAACCTACTTTTTCAATACCACTACGTCTGTGTTAGCTATTATCCTCTTCTTATTAATGATGTCCTTCAAGAAATTTTAGTAGGAAGCAATCTATTCAATTACATCTACAAGGGGAATGTTGACTTGCAATTTTATGAAACTGTCTAGGAATTTTTAAAATTGCTACTCAACCTTGGTTGACTTCAAGCTATTTGGAAAGGGAACCAACTTCTCCCGCTTCCTTTGATGTGGTGGAATATATGCTTCCTTCCTTGTCTCCTTTGGTTTCTCAATTTCTTCATCAACTTCTTTGTCATGTGCCACAATATCAGTCTCAACTGGATCAACTACAGTAGTGGTCACCTGTAATCATGTGTCTTCCTCTTTGTCCTTTACCTCTGGAACTATTTTCTACTCGTTCAACCACTTTTTCCCACTGTGCAACAACACAACCTTCACATGTTGGTTCTCAGTTCGTATATTAGTGTTTCCTGGGAATCCTTGTTGACCTTGCTTTTTTAGGGCATAAACCACTTGTGCAATATGAGAAATCTGAGTTTCTATATTGTGAATTTGTGCTCCTTGATTATGTAGTTCCCTCTGAGTCTTTCCAATGATAGCCTCATTCTGGCTAACCAATTTACCAAGCATGTCCTCAATGCAGTCAATCTTACTGGGACCCCTATCTTGTTAGTATTCTTGTTGTGCACCAACATGATGTTTTTTTTCCTACTGTGCTTGTGATGGATCCTATTGAAAATTATTAGGGTCCTTCCAGGAGAACTTGGGGTCTTTCCTCGAGGAATAGTCATTGCCCAAGTAATTTTGCTGACGTACAAACATGCTCTCCTCTTCCTCTCCTCCAGAAGAGCCTCCATCCTTGGCACACAATTTCTTAGCAATCATGTCCAACTTCTCATTCAATGCAGATATCACCTTGGACTCTTAGGCACTTGTAACATATTTTGGACGTCCCTTTCTTCTCCCCAAGACTGGTTCTTCACCATATTATTCAATATTTCATGACACGTGGATGTCTTACTATTGAGAAAGAATCTTGTTCCTGCACTGTCCAAAGTAGTCCTTTCCCCTTGATGCAGTCCATAGTAAAAAATCTTTGTATGACCATACAAATCGATCCCATGACGAGGGACCTTCTTCATCATATTCTAGTACCTCTCCCAAGCTTCAAAGTATGATTCTTCTGCCTACTGCTTGAAGTTATAAAAAAATTTCACTAGCTTGTTTGTATTCTTACGTGGGAAGTAACACTCAAAGAAAGCATCTATCATTTGTCACTAGGTTTCAATTGTCTCGGGCTCAAGGTTGTAGAACTAAGATTTGGCATTATCTTCCATTGATGATGGGAAAAGCTTTAGATAAATGACAGTAGCTGGTACCATGTCTATCTTGACTATGTCACAACTCTCCACAAAATTGTTTATGTGTATTATTGGATCTTTAACACTACACTACAACAAACATACTCATTAGCGGCCTTTCAGAAAATCCACTAAAAACAAAATAAAATCCAGTAAATAGGTTTAGCGGCATTTGTTGACATTTTAAAAAAATGCCTCTAGCGCCAATGCCACTAGGAAGATAGCGGCTTAAGTTGTAAAAGCCACTAAAGGTTTGTCTTTAGTGGCTTCGAATAATTGCCACATAAAGGCCACTAAACCATTATTTGGCATTTATAAAAAAGCCACTATTCATCAATTGGCTTTTATACAAATGCCACTATTTTGGATTATGTTGGTGTATGAAAATGTTCTTATTGAGTTTAATGGCGTATAAAAAAAGCCACTAATGACTACTAGATCTGTATTACTACATTTTCATGGCTTTTAGTCATTCAATTTTCAACTCATTATCAAGTTTTCTAATTGAATGCCAATTGCAACCAAACTCAATTTTTTTAAATTATGAATATTTTTTATTTATAAACAAATGACAATTACATGGGGAGGACATTTTACCTTGCCCCTTATATTGAATACAACACCAATGACATACTTTCTTTTTTGGGGAACCCTAGAGCTTATCATTTATTCATCCTGTGCTCTAGAATAGGCCAAAAAGCAGAGAAATTCACATCTAGTTCATACTCTAGCCAAGCCATCTTATTACAGAAAGAAGAAAAGGAAGTGTGAGTGGATAAGGTTGTTTTTGCAATTTTATCAGCTGCCTTATTGAGGTCCCTAGGGACATACATAACCATTAAAATGTCTAGGCTAGCTTTGTTGACAAGGAATTTCCTCCAAAGGTTTTGGAGACTCAGTGAGTTGCAGACTGTCTGGCTTGCTAGCTTCACCGAAGAGATAGAGTCAGTAAGAATGATGGCCATCTTGATATTGCTGTGTGTACATATATTGGATGCAGTGACCACAACCATGAACTCAGCTTGTAGAGGTGAGGTGGCATGCACAGGAACACCTTCAAGTCTACATAATGCATAGTTGATTCAGTAGCCCATTCAGCAGCCTATTCAACACCCCATTCAGCAACCCATTCAGCAAGCACCTTCTCGTTCTAGATTTGGTAGACCTACCAAAGGACTGAATCAAGTTTCTCAATGGCCTCCCTTCATAATGCACCTCTACAAAATACAAAGCGAGCATTAACAAAAAGAAGTATCAACCACTTCATTTTACCATCAAAATAACGCCATACATGCTATGGTGCCTATGATAAGCACACTGAAGCCCATGACCAACTTTCCTTCAGGATCTATCCGGCTAAAGGTCACTGAAGAGTGGAAATTATAAGCATCAGCTGGAACATTCAAATCTGAATAACAAATTGATCGATGTATAACCACTTGACTTAGAAAAAGAAATAACAAATCAGCTGTAAACCGGCATCTAGAATAACAAATCAGCTGGAAACCAACATATAAAATAACAAATAAACTGGAAAACCAACAACTAGAAATGTAGCAAAAAAGAAGGGATCTAGCACATGAAGATACCTCTGCTGATTGGAATGACTTTTGCTTATCAGGGAGCTCAATAGTAGTTAGCCCCCTAGATTTCATTCTTACATGGCAGCAAAGGGTAGATTACAGATAAACAAGCAGCCATTCTCAAGAACTAGCTCATTTTCATCCTACAAATCCATTAGAGCTTACAACATCAAACCGCCACTATCAATTTCAAGATTATCACATTTAGCACCATGTATAGGAAATAAATAAAAAAAATCCATACCTATAGATCAAACTATTGGGCTCGGCCATTTTCCATGAATCTCATTCTTGAGCTTCATTCACATCATCAAGAGGTATTTGCACTCGCTACAACCATCCTTGAACAGTACAAATCTGTTGATAATCACACCACTAACAAAGAAATATACCACATATGCTCAATTAATAGATGTGTAGAAACAAATGTGGTGATCCTTGTACAAGCAAATAATTTACCTGTTGACTCATCTCAACAATGCCACCTGCATTATCAACAATAGGTCCAATCATATCCATAGTCAATACATATGCAGCAATACTCAACATCCAGGTTGAATCCACCAAGTGGCCTAGCTAATACAGAGCAACTGCAACATCCATGTCGAATCCACCAACAGACTAACTGACAGTACATTCATTCATCAAATTAAAAAGAAATTTGCATTCCATCTCTATCAAACCAATGTTCATGTTTTCTTATTCATCAAATTAAAAATAAATTTACATTCCATCTCTATCAAAGCAATAAGATAACTAACTTCAATAATTATGAGTGATGTTTGCTTATTCAACAGAGAGCAATATAAAAACTCCCCAATAGATGAAATTCAGAACTGCAGAACTGTAGGGCTTTTGGCTGTATTTGGCTTAAAGTATATGCAAAACAGAGCATGCACAATTCATATTATATACAGAGGAAGCCTTGTCACCCCTAATGGTGCAAGCCTCATAGACAGATGGACCTCCAACAAAATCTAGCATATGCAAAAACACATGCGATTGTTCAACTATCACAACAGCTCGAGTGGTCACTTGAAGGCAATTTATAAAAAATTACAATTACACTTACAAAGTGACATGTTGAATAACCTTCCCTCTTCAGCTCATCCTTCTCTTCTAATTGAGCACTCAACACATTTTTCTCCACTCTAAGATTCTCCAATGGAAACTGAAATGATATGTAAATAAGTTTGGTATCTTTAAAAATCAAATGATGGGTATAGAAGCACTAAAGCATGGGCAGAAATAATGATGGTAACTTCTGGTTCACTTGTATGATATGTATCATTATAAGTTAGTAGCATACCATCTTTGTGCACACTTAGCATCAATAGAATGTCTGTCATGCCCATGGAAAGCTTCAGACATGCATTCAACAAAAGGAGTCTTTGAAATTAAATGCAACTCGATCTTCACAAAAATGTACATGTATACATGTCCCTTTCCAGCATCAAGATAGAACCTGTAACCCAAAGGGGTAAGGATCAGCCTCCAATTCCAAATTGGATTACATAAAAACAACTATAGCTCTCCTCTCTTTAGATAGTATCCAAGAATGCATACTATAGCATGATGATTTCGTGTTAGCTTAATGACACTGAAGGACACCAAAATAAAATAACTTCATGGATGACAAAGGAAAAAGTGAAAAATGTACCTAACTCTTAAATTATGGTTAGGTTTTAGTTAACTTGTATCTCTTAAGCATTCAAAAACCCATACATATGCTAAGTAGTCAAAATTAAAAACTTACACCAGCTATTGATGGCTTGTCCGACTGCCCAGGGCTACCATGGGACGCATCCATTCCTAGTATAATAGTTGGCTCTTAGGAGATCTTTGGCATGGATGGAGGATGCTCAGCTGTGGTGAACTTCTCTGCAGGCTTATTCAGGATCTCATTCGTTGTGGAAACATTAAGTGCGTTGTCAGTAATTTTTTTTATGTATTTCGTTTAACTAACTTAAACGAAATACATTAAAAGATTTTACTTACAACGCCCTTCATGTTTCCACAGCGAATGAGATCCTGAATATGCCTACGGGTGTCACATTGTGCAGAGAAGTTCACCACAGCTGAGCATCCTCCATCCATGCCAAAGATCTCCAAAGTGCCAACTATTATATTAGGAATAGATGTGTCCCATGGGAGCCCTGGGCAGTCGAACAAGACATCAATACAGAGGTTGTCAGCTCTCGAGATTGGCCTTTAATTAATCTCCAAGTACAGAGCTGCAGTTAGCAGAGGATCATTACCATAGTATAAGTAATATACAAAGGAAAAAATTAAGGGAACAAGGAGGAACCCACATTACCAGAGCAGACCTCTGAAATGTTGACAATGACTTAGTGTGCCTCTACAAAATGCAAAAACACCAGGCTATATTATACTTAGTACCAAAAACAAAACATTCAAAAACAACGCAGTGAGAAAACAGAACAACACTCGTATAAGTAACACACCTCATCTGTACCCACAAAGAAGAATCTAAAACACTGCTCATAGCTAAAAACACAAACCAATCATAATGCGTGTATCATCCATAATACTAAGATTCTCCATAACAACATTAAAAGTAGGACAAAACAAAATAGGATTGTTATTTGGCAACATTATCTACGACAATGGACATGAAACACCATTACTTTGGATCAGCATGTACAAATAACAAAGTGGATTACATAAAAACAACTATAGCTCTCCTCTCTTTAGATAGTATCCAAGAATGCAATTAAATTTAAACTTCATGTCCTGCAACAAATGGAAACGACTTTAGATACTACTTTTGTTTTCAATTATGTAACAGTATAAGAAATACTTTATGCTCACCTTGGAAACATATGTGTTTTTGGCCATGCTATGACGTTGCCAACAACATCATCAATAGATTGATATTGATCATAAGGTCTAACTAGAGGATTGTTACCCAACAAAGCAACCTCTACATAAACAGCAACCATTTGGACAAACATGAATCTTCACATTATCTAAGCCCAACCCCGTAATCGTCTTTTTTAGCTCATAAAATGAATTAGGTAACTGTTCTCCTTCTGGTAGCATCTTCTTAAAGAACGTAAGAAACATAGATGATGCTTTCTTACTCAAGCCATTAAGACAAACCAGGTGATAGAATTCTAGGATGCAAGCAAGTTTGCTATATTTCTTACACCCTGGATATAATTCTGTCTCAGAATCCTTTAAAAAGATATAAAATTTGTCAGTATTGAAATGTTGATCACTAGATGGCTCCACTCCTTCTGTATTTCCATCTTCACTGAAACTCGGAAAAGTATCATGCAACATATCTTGTAAATTTTCAGCATTAAGGAAATCTCCCTGATTAGTAGGAGCATCCATTTGAACATTGGCATCTTCACCATGAAAAGTCCAAGAAATATAGCTTGGTAAGAAGCCATGCCACAGTAGATGGCGCAATGCAGTCTTTCTGGTGACCTGGTATACATTAGCACACTTTCTACATGGGCATACAATCTTGTCTCCAATCGATGAATGTTTAAAAGCAAAATCCAAAAATTTAGATACTCCACATAAGTATTTACTGCTGGTTCGATCATCCTCTGCTATCCAAGACTCATCCATTCTATAAAAATAGTAAAACATATACCATATGAGTAAGTATGTCATATTAAAATAGACTATACAATATGAGATAATACTAGTGTAATCATGCAAGTGGGAACATTCATGGGAACACACACTTCAGTTATAAGCATTCATGTAGCAACTTTCAGTTCCATTCATTAATCTCTTTTTACATCCACACACAGGGGTATACCCCTAAATAGTAACTAAACAAAGGGGTTGGTGTACCCCTAAACATGCGCATAATTAAAAAAAATATTAATACAGACAAGTCTAGATAGATAGACAACTAAATACTACACCAACATGGTCCCACATCAGTAACTTCGAGGACTTATCATTGTGGAAATCTTCTCCTAAAGTTCAGAATAGAAAGTAGCTATGAGTATTGATTGCTTTCAGACAAAAAGTGTAAACACAAATTTTTTGTCTTGGCAATTATATTTGTTAATTGGACTTACCGTGGTCTTTTTGATGATGAAGCTGTGTCATGAAGCTCCGCACTGTATTTAGATGAATCTGAACTGACAGGGGCCTTAGATTCAGATTCCTCATAGATGATATCCGACGCCGTGCGCTCATACCACAATAGATGATCGGGGGTCTCGCAGTTGTTGTTGGTTATCCAAACTTTGATGGAATTATGGCCAACTGGACGGAGAAAAAGCATGTTGCCACGGACCACATGCATCTCTCCAATCCAATCACGCCAACTGGATTTTGATACAAGATTTCCCGCCAAATCATACTCAACCTTGATAACATGTGAATAATTGCCAAAAGTTAGGGTCACTTTACCAGGCATGTAGTGTCTTCCTTTTAGAAAACACCAATGTTTAGGTATGACCAATTGGTTTAAGGAACGAACATCTAGGATGATGTCCAATTGTTCTTCAATAGGGAACGTTAACATTGACATAGAGGCCCAGTTCATAGTGACTGTTATGGGTGGACAGAGACTGCATCATATTAGTATTAACAAAGTGTAAGTACATATAAAGATGTTATATATTTTCAGAAAAAGTTGTATAACATCAGTTAACCTTTTATTGCTTTTCATAACCAACTTTATTGTGGTAGACATGATAGCTTGAAAAGAAGTCTAATAGAGGAGATCATGTCCTATATCTTTGCAATCGGTCCAATGTTCACTAATCCTTCTTTGAGAATTTCAAGGAAGTAACTAGTATTTTCTATAATTTGATGTATCTTTTTTTTTGCTAAACCATGCGTGCCTCCTCCTTTATTAAAAACAACACCAAAACAGAGTTTAACTCTTTACAAGCTAAGAAGCTAACAACTGTACATAAAGGAAAACTATAACTATCTATTTATGCTATTGACATCATGTATACATAGGGTCCAAACTCCTTTGGGATCACAGACATGAAGGAGCACGACCGTACTTAAGCTTGAAGAAGGACCAAAGCTCAGTGCAATAGAAACAGTCAAAGAAGAGGTGTTGTCCATCTTCTTCATGCTTCCAACATAGATAGCAAACAGAAGGGAGCTAGAAGTTAAAATTCTATAAAGTGTCCTGAGAAGGTAAGTGTTGAAGGTAACATTTCCTAAAGAAAACAGAGATATTCCTAGGAATCAAGGACGCCCACACATCAGCAGTCCAGTTCAGAACTTGAGCCTTGGACCTGCATAAGTTGCAGCACTCTTTCAGCGACAAGGACACCTTACCATTAACAAGAATACAATCTTCAATATTTGCATTGGGAACAGCCAGATTTTGAAGGATCCAGAGAACATCATCTCCTCCACGAATATAACCAGGGATTGCCCAATTACCATTACTCCAACCTAAGTTAATGATTCTAGAAACTCATGATAACTAGTGAATCAAATGATTTATTGAACATGTAGGCTATAGACAAATGAAAACAAAAGATGGATATAGACATAATGGGGAATAATGAGGAAACAAAACAAAATTGTAGTCGCGAGGTACTGAATCTTATTGTAGGCCTCATCTTCACTCTACATGGTGGTGATGGTGGCAAGGAAGGCTAATACAACTTTCCTTGTCACAATGACATGATTTAAGGAATCACACCAGTGGATTTGGACTGTTATCATCACAACTGGTGAAGAGTGATGATGAGTTTGACAACACTTCTTGGAAGAAGATGGGCCCTTTTTTGAAGGCTTGGGGTCCCTATTTATAGGAATTGGTGTGTGATCAAGGCACATGAGCATATGAGAATTTTTCTTGCACTCCAAGAATCATGAGAGGTTCCTTGGGCAAACACTTAACTAATTAGGTAGGCATAGGGGTTAAAAGGATCTTTGTCACTGGATGAGAGCTTGTTATGTCTCCATTGATAACTGGAGTTTGTCCTCCACTACTGGATGTGTTTCTTCATTTGGTAATGAATACAATGTTCTCATTAGTGGGAGATAGAAAGAATTACATAGGTAGGTGAGGTCTGTGATCCCATCAATGGACTCTTGTCTACAAGTATGTAGGAGGATTAAGGAATCTTTTTCATTATTTGGTGACCTACTCTTGTCATCGGTCTATGGATACTTATGAAAATGCATAGTCTTTGAAGTCTAAGGTTTCTAGAGCATGAGGACCATCAATTTATGGATACCAATGAAAATGTAAATAATACATCATTAGTTGGTTAATGAATAAAGTTCCAAGTCTTCAAGTTGGTCACCCACCTGACCATCAGTTGATGTGCTTAGCACTTTTTGTAGATTTCTATAGATGAGAAAGGATTGAGGTTTTCCATCGATTGATGAACCAATGGTTGTTATAATATTGATTATGAGTGTCCTTTTATCGACTAAGAGGTCATTGGTTGAAGAATAATCTCAACTAATGAAATTTCTTCTGCTCCAAAACTCAGTAATTTTCTACAAAATGATTTAAAGTTATTACTAAATGGTGGAAATATCATTTAATGCAGGTAAATACAATACTTATTTTTTAAAGAATAGAATAAAAAGGGAAATACAGGGTAAAATATGCATATAACACCAAAATTGGATTTTATCCAACCTTACATGTGGTATGACCTATGTGTTACCAAAATATTAAGTGTTTGTCTATGTATGTACATTGTGTTCATGCACCACCCAAAATACTGTCTATTAACTATGAAGCCCCTAAAACAAAGAGTGTCACTCTCAAATACACACACAAAATCTATCCCTCAAGTGTATGAGTTCGGACACATTCTAAATATTTCAGTCATACATAGGACACTCCACCTTCCACTTTATCCACCTCGTGCTTGAATAATATGAACCAAATTGGGCTTGTTTGTCGTGGCCGTCTTTGGTGATCTAGACTGGAGGTTGGCTTCTCCTAGAGGGGACGAGATGGGGGTGGGAGGCGGAGAAGATGGTGAGAGTGTCACCAAATTGGGAGGCAGAGAAGAGGTGAGAATAGGGTGTGAGAAACAGAGTTTGACCATGGGTGGGATTTGTGGGGGTGCAGGGGGCTAGAGGAGTGAACGAGGGAAAATGATAGAAACCTGACGAGCTCATTGAGTTATTGCATGCGTGGAGGAGAGGGGAAGCGCCAACATACCTCTTCAGAAAGTTGCAAAGCTTGGGATGATTGGAGTCCCTCGAGCTCACCGGCGCCTGAGGCAGTGCTTTAGGTTGGCTAGGTCCAAATCCCGTTGACGCACACGGCCGACAACTCTCCTCGACGCACCGGTTCTAGGGACTCACCGTCGGCACTGGACGGTAGCTTCTCTGGAGCTTCTCTGCGGCCGGCAGCTTGTCTGCGCTGGCTTCCTTCTAGGGCTCATCGCAAAGGAGAGAGTGGAGAAGGAGAGGAATTCGATCGCAAGCTTGCGAGAGAGCACGCGACACAAGCTGTATTAGGGAGAGTCAGGGAAATTTGGAGCGCGAGTGAGTGAAATTTGGAGCGGGAAAGGCAACATTGCCTTAGCAAATTTGGGTATGGCAATTTAGGATTGGCGCTAATTAAAAATATAAATGCCGTTAATGTTAAGTGCTTTTTAGAAACTCTATAATAGGAGGTTTAGTGGCATTTTAATTAAAAATGCTTGTATATTAAAAAGATAGTGGATTTTTTTTATAAATGCCACTAGAATAAATGCCGCTAATGGGCAATTTTTCCGTAGTTCTATGAGCATGGAAATATTGTGATTTGATCAACACCACCAGCCCTAGATCAATCATGTAGCTGCCCACATTTATAACTTGTCTTTTGGTTGGGCCAAGTTGCATTGTAGCAGATGGTGCCTTAATTTCACCCAAATGATCTGTTCTTCTGCTACATTACCCATCTTTTCTAGTTCTACTGGTTCCTCATGTGCTAGAGTACATGTATTTGGTGATGGAATTGAATCAACCTAGGCGTAGAGTCGTTAAACTCACTTCCTTGACGTAAGAGATTTTCTTGTCTAAAGCCTTATGGAGATGACACTTCGTAGTCCTCAGCTCTAGTATGCACTATGCACTAGTACCTGAAATTCTTTAAATCAATGTGAGGATGGGTACTAATAATTGAATAATAGATATTTACAATTCAACTTTAAGGGAAAACAAAGTGTGGCCCAGAGTGGCAGATTATAGCACTCGCGTAGTGCTCGACTTGTCGTTTTCCCGGAAACGGTGCCAAAAACTTGATAGTGATTTTATTATACACCCTAAAATACAAGTACACACTATCATAGTAATATAGTCCAATGAGGCCCGAATATCAAACGTGGGGAAATATAAATGTAGAGACTATTACTAACTACAATATAATCAACTAGATTAAAGAAAACTTGATTGAATGGTTTAATTATCTAAAGAAAAAAATAAATCTAAATTACTGGTGGTTTATATCGATTGGATTGAATTCCTTAGGATTATAATTTTACCACGGTTAACATTACAATTAACAAAATATAATTAACAATTACCTCTCCTAACTATGGACTAAGAGCCTGTAGCAAGAAGCTCCCACTTTCATAGCGTAATTCACTACCTAATCTAATACTAATCCACTCTCGTATTGATTGTGTTATTAGTTAGGTGCTTTATCAAAAACTCTGGGTAATATCTTCACATTCTTAAGTCACAATTCTCAAAGCAATTAAAGGTATAACTAATTATCTATGGCAATAAAAAATGGATATCCATGACAATCTTAGAAATAGGTCCTGAAATTAAGAGATTCATATATTAATGCATAAAAGTCAATTACAAAGCATAATCGGGCTACTCCCGGGTCCTAAGGAATAAGGGGTTTAGCCCCCCATGGGTTCCATTGTCAAAAACATGGGAGAGAAGAAGAAAAATGTGGTAAACATTAGTAAAACTAAAGAAACCCATAAACAAGACGATCCAAAAGATTCCCTCTCATGCACATGATGACTTGCTACCTTCTGGATGCAAATCTGTCCGCTGGAAGTACCCAAATTATCCAAAACATGGTCTTCTTATCCATTTTCTCCTCTCCTTGCTTTTGGTTCCCGCCTAATGGAATAAAATGAGAATAATAGGATTGTTCAAAATCCGTCTAAGTCATATAAGTGACTTAGGGCGTGATTAATTGTCAACTATTGGATTAGATTCTACTTTTAGATAAGTCTGATCCTATCGTGTTGGTACTATCGATAGGGTGTCGGTACTACTGATGCCTTCGATAAGTGTGGTTACCTGGGCATCTGTCAGTACTATCAAGCTTGAAGATGATAGTACCGAGTTTTCTCCATTAATTGTGAATCCAACGTTATGATGTTGTTAATAGTATCGATCACTACTACAGAAATGGCTTATAAAGTCACTTTTCAAGGTGTCGGTTGTATACATAAACCGACACCTAAACTCTACAGTGTCAGTTGATAACATAAACCGACATCCAATCTATGAAGGGCGACCAGACACGGGTACCGCTTTTATTAAGTGTCGGTTACTTATTAAAAAACCGACACCTAAAAGTAACCGCCAAAAATAAAATTTCCAGAGAAAAAAATTGCCTCCAAAAATTGACATACAACGTCGGTTTTTAATGGAGGAACCGACAACTAAAGATTTTCTGTGAGACAGAAATTTGTACAATTTTAGTCGTCGGTTTTGTGACAATAACCGACGTCGTTGTGTTTTTGCACTATTAACTGCGAAAATTTTCACCTCCCTTTAGTGTCGGTGTTTTGTTGTAAACCGACAATAAAAACATTCAGTGTCGGTTTTTAAAAAACCGACACCTAATGTTAACTTAAATCGCGCAAAAGAGCCTGACTCTTCCCCTTTCTCTGTTTCATTCATTCTCATGCTCAGGGTTTGGTCCTCTGACGATTTCTCTTCTGCCCGGTGCCGCTTCTCGCGTGCTGCTCTCCCTTCCGCCGACGCTCCTCGTCGGCGCCGCTCGCCGCCTGCTGCTACAGTTTCTCACCACCGCCTGCTGCTGCAGTTCCTCGCCGGCGCCGCTTGCCGCCTGCTGTTGTAGTTTCTCACCGCCGCTCCTCGTCACCGCCCTCTCCTTCTCTGCTCTGCCGACGCCCTCTCCTTCTCTGCTCGACGTCGGCGCCTCTCCTTCTCCACGCTGCTACCAACAGTAGGCCTCCTTTCTTCTTCTTCTTCTTCTTCCTTCTCCCTCTCCTTACCAACAGCAACCACGACCGTGTGGGCTGGCACGGCCGTGGCTGTGTTGGCCGACCACATGGCCGTGCTACCCAACATGGCCGTGTGGTTGGCCAACACAGCCACGGCCGTGCCAGCCCACACGACCGTGGTTGCTGTTGGTTATTTATGTACTGATTTTGTTATGATTTAATCATCTACTTAATGTTCTAATCATGTTCTATGATAAGTCTTAGTTAATTTAATATGCATACTTTGTATGTAAGACATAGTAATCGGAAACTGCTGTATATCCAAGTAAATTACATGTAAATTACATGTAACTAATCATGACATATGCATACTTTGTTTGTAAGACATAGTAAGTCTGCTGTAATGTGATGTAAAATAGTTATTGTATCATGCATATCTTAATACTTTTTTGTTTTATAGCTGTATAGGGTGTTTTATGTGTGACAAGTCTATTGTTTAATAGTTTAGCTATAATCATTGTTTTATAGTTGTGTTATAAAGTATTTGGGTGTTTAGTATGGTTATTTAGGGTGTTCAGATATGTATAAAGGTTCCAAAAAGTATAGTATATATATGCATACATGTGCATTTTTTTATAAAATTATATAGAAAATCAAAACCCGTTCTTGGTGAGAATCCTAATCACCCTTCTTGCTTAATGATGAACTGTAATGCACACATGTGACATGCTTGGAATGTAAATGATGAACTTTTCCCTAAATTGCCAATTATGCTTTTAAAGACATCGATAATCACCCTAACTTGAAGAACTAGGATTTTAGGTATAAGAATGACAACACATTATTTGTTGGCCTAGAAATCCGTCCAAGATTTACTCATTAGGAGTAAATCTTGGATAGTCCCCGGTTTGGGACTGTTCTTGAACACCTAATCTCGCTTAGGATGTAAGTGTATAATGTGTATTGGGTTTTCAAGAAAATTTCGGCAGCATTTCCCCGTTTGTTCTCTAAGTACATATGTACTTGGAGAATAGCGGGGAAATGCTGCTGAAATTTTCTTGAAAACCCAATACACATTATACACTTACTAGTGAGATTAGGTGTTCAAGGATGGGACAGGTCGTACATGTACATTTATTATATATAAGAATGACATCACATGTATTTGTTAACCCTAGACCGTAATCTTGTTGTAATATATACTTGTTTTCTCTTTGATCATAGAGCTTTACAATTTTGTTGTGATATATACTTTGTTGTAATAATGTGAACTTTACAATGTGAGCTTTACACTTTGAATTACTACTTTACAATGCGAACTTTACAATTTGAATGTGAATTTGCAGATGGCTTACCATTCTCCTGATGACCGTGCTGATGACTACCGTGAGGGTGAGGACATCAATGCACCGCCTCACAATGTAAGTTTTAAAAATATATCATATATTTATATCTATATGTCCATTTATAGTTATATCTTGTAAATGTGAATTATTTTGTCAAATTTTAGGTTGATGATGCACAGGTACCATCTGAAGCACTTGATTCACTTGATCAACAACACCAAAAAGTTGACAAGAGAAGGGGCATCACTATGATGAAGAAGTTAATTGCACAAAAGGGTAATGGACCCAAACTTGTTGTGGATTTCGATAATGCAGGAAATGCATGTGGTGTGAATCGCAATTCATTTATTTCATATCTTGGGTTTGTTACTCGTAGCCATTGCGGTTGTCTCTTAGATTCTTGGCATAAAGTTTCTAAGGATAAGAAAAAATTAATATGGAGGGATTTATGTGTGAGTTATTATTAATTTGCAATTCTATTTTGTAGATTACTAAATTTTTGGATACTAGTTAATAGCAATTCTATTTTGCAGAGTATATTTGAATTGGATGAAAAGATGCATCGTAAATGCGTGATGCAACGCTGTGGGAGAGTCCTAAGGAACTATAGGACAAATCTCACCAGAGAATACATAAAAGAAGCCGACAAGAGGAAGAAGACAGCCACTGAACAGTGGAACTTCCTGGACAAAGAAGAATGGGACGCGTTTGTCACTTCAAGACAAACTGATGAATTCAAGGTATTAAGCATCAGTCTCAATCTCATTAATTAATATATGTTGTATTCACTTATTCAAGATTAACATTTAGTGTTACTAACCAAATCATTAATTTGCATACTAACTAGGCCCTCGGTGTGGCACAAAGATCAAGGCGTGCACTGAATGTGCATGACCACAGAATGGGTCCAAAGGGGTATGTAGGCGTTTGCCAAAGACTACAGGCTGAGGCTACTGCTGCTCAGTCTGTTGCTACTCAGGAGTCCTCTACCATAGGTACCACACCTCTGCCTCGCCATGATGTCTGGATAGCTGGGAGGCAAAATAAGAAGGGAGAAATAACTAAGGCCGCAACTGCTGAGGCGGTTGCAAAAATGGTAAAATACAACTCTTATAGCAATCATTCGAATATTGATTATTTGTGTTGTTTACTTAAGTACAAATTTTTGTTTTGGCGATTAGCGGGAGCTGCACGAGCTGAGGAAACAAGGAAAGTTCATCCCTGGGGGAACAAAGGATGAATTGACAGTTGCTCTGGGTAACCCAGAGCATCCTGGACGTGTTAGGGCTGCAGGCGCTGGTGTGGGCATCAAATCTTTTTTTGGGTCATCCCAGCGCAAACATGTCCCAAAAGCGGGACTTTCACAAGAAGAGGTAACATATTCTTTCTTTATAATGTTACTGTAAAAGAGAATTAAAAAATTAGAATTTGACGTTTCTTTTATCCATGTATAGGTGGATAAGCTATTTGACAGGAAACTCGAAGAAGCAATGAAAAAGTGGCAGGCATCTCAGACTGCCACTTACCAAACAATACCTACTGCAGACTCTACTCCTACTCCTACTGTAGAGGTTGGGAGTAATCCTGTAGAACCACCACCTAGCACATCCACTGTAAGTATTTTTATGACATAGTAACTAGTTTTTTAATTCAAGATGATACGTATATATGAAATTGTAGTCGTTTCAAAAAAAGATGATATGTATATATGTATATAACATTCTTTACACAAAAATTTGTAGGGGTGGAATCCATGCCGTCTAAAAAGTAAAGAATATGTCGTGGCAGAGGCGTCGACTTACCCATCTCTACCAGGGGAAACGTGTCACGGGTCTCCAGTACCAGCTGGTTGGATTCGGGTGAGCCCGATACATATATTCCCCTAGTGGATGGATCTTCCACTGTCATATGCCCACCCAGATTGTGAAACGCTTGGTGAGGCAGTAGGCAGAGTGATATTGTGGCTAAAAGCAGATGTCTTCTTTACTTATAAGGTATGGTAATTTTACATTACGTTCAATTGTTAGTGTGTGTATATGCTGGCAGTTGATCTGAAATTATATATATATACAGGTTAAAAAGAAGACACCCACAGCGTCTAGGCCTCCACTTCCACCTCCTGCATTGCCTAGTTGGGTTCCACATGACCTACCTGTCCCGTTAGGTCCTAACTGTAGGGGTATGGCAGTATGGTTAGGGGAACATGATATAAACTCCCCTATAACTGTTTCTTCTGATTCAGATTCTACAGGTCAGTCATACGAAACAAAACTATTTATACAAGATATATTGGAGTTGTTTCGATATGATTGGCTAAATACATCTGTGATAGAGCTATGGATAAGGTGAGATATTCTTTATACATCCATATACCTTGTGTATGATCTGGTGATATGGTTTCTTATTTATTAATGCATGCGTAATTAATACATATTTTGCAGCTACTTAGACAACATATGTGCAGATTTTGGATTCGAACATGTAGGGTTTTTGATTCCATCCTTGATTAGTCTAGTAGCTAAAGACCCTACATCAGTTCAACAATACTATTGTGAGTCTTTTTCAGATTTTGCTGTAAAAAAGAAGACGGTGATAATGGCTCCATTCAATGTAGAGTAAGTTTACTTTTCTTATTATAATTTGGACTTAAGAAAATTACATTTTATTGTGGATTTTGAGTTATTAATTTTTAACTTTTTTCCTCTAGGGGTAGGCGTTGGGAGTTATTGGTTATTGCCCCCGAGACGTTCACTATGTATTATCTAGATCCTAAGGGGGGTAAATTGAATACAAGATTTGGACACATAATGAAAATGGCAATATTTCGGTGAGAAATATTTCATTTTTCATATCCGTTAACATATGTTATTACATTACTATTTAATTGCAATGTTCTGTGTTACATTAACATGTAAGGGTTTTGAGGAGTACAAAAAGGCTGGAGGAAAGGTCCCCACGAAAAAGAACCAGCCAATAATTTGGAAGAACGTGCAAGTATGTTCCCGACTGCAATATATGTATATATTATTTATGTGAACAATGCTTAATTAGTTGTATTTTTTAATATTTTGTATGTTTGAATTTATATGTGCTACACAAGACAACGGATGGGCATGTGGATACTATGTCATGCGATATATGCACATGATTATCAAACATGCCGTACTGGATATCGAATGTATTGCTCAGGTATTATATAGTCTCATTAGATAATATGATCGAAATATATCAATCTTATTTATAGCTCATTAATTATATATATACACCATTCTCTTTACAGGTGTTTAAAGATGACCCCATTATAGGAAAGGACTTACCAAATGTTAATGCTCCCTATACAATGGGAGAATTAAATGAAGTAAGAGAAGAATGGGCAACAACCATACAATTAGTGGGGGCTTTAAAATATAATTGGGATCCTGATAGCGAATAATGACTAAACAATGATACTTTGTAAATGAATTTCTGAATTATAATATATGTGTGAATGTTTCTACATGTCTGGATGTTTCTACATGTGTCTGAGTGAAAATGAATGAAAGTGTTGGTTGATATATGAATGTTTCTACATGTGTGAATGTGAATGAATGGAACTACAAATTGCTAGCATGTGTGAATGTTTATAAATGTGTGAAAATAAAATGGAACTGCAGGTTGCATTGCTAAATGCATGTGCTACTTTTTTATTGTTAATTTTGCAGGTTTGCGGCCTGTTGTCGGCTGATATCAATGGATGTCGTAAAACCTACAGTTCATAACTGAACTAAACAGGTTTCTCATCCTGCGACCAGCCACAGCAGGTCTGCAGACTGACAGGAAAAAAAAACCAATAGGCGTCGGTTATTTCTAAATAACCGACACATAATGATATAGTGTCGGTGTTCCTACAATAAACCGACGTCTATGTCCTTAACACCACGACCGTGCTGGACAGCACGGCCGTGGGGCGAAGATATATGGTGTCGGTTTTTTACTTATAACCGACACTGATAGTTCCCAAGATGGCGCCCTTTCTGTGGCGCGAAGGGTTTGGGCGTCGGTTTTTAACTAATAACCGACGCTTATAGTCCCATGATGGTGCATTTTCGGTGGCGCACGAAGAGTTTGGGTGTCGGTTTTGGAACCGACGCCTGATAGGTGGACTTTTAGTGTCGCCCACATAGGTGTCGCTTAGAAACCGACACTAAAGGCTTTAAATAACTGACACTAAAGGTAGGTTCTGTAGTAGTGGATGTAAAGAAGTGAAACCACTCCTTTACTAGAAAGAAAAGACGTCATCCCTTGAACCAAACACCACATAAAAAAAAATTCACCAAAGGGATGGATATCAATTCATTCAGCATTAAAGTATCATAACACAAAGAGTAGCAGCGGAAAAAAAATATTATCTAACAATTTACAAAGCTTGATACAACACTTCACCACATAAGGTATCTAAAGGAAAACTAAACATAAAAGCCAATGACCAAGCCGAGGGTCATCTAACCACCCCTTCAAGCCTCCCAAAGATCAACTACAAGGTTGATGTTGAAGTTCACTCTCCTCGATCTAACCTCGGGTTGGAAGCATACCCCACAAAAGAGAAGAAGAAAAAAAATACAATAGAAAAGAGCTGGTATGTGTATGGTAAAAGAAACTTTGAGAAATATAAGGATATGAAGGACATCAAATGTAAAGGCTTCCCATGCAAGAGATAAGGACTACCCAAATGAGCATAAAAGAGAACCAACATTATAATATGATAAAAGAGGATACTTGCCATGAACAAATAATAAAATTTGTGCAACAAAAGCACATAGATGGGTAGTAGGGCACACACCCCACAACCATCATCAACCTGCATGCATGTGAGATAAACATAGTCCTAGAAAAATATAAACACAAAGGTGGCCAAGGCTTCACATCCTTGAAAACCTGATAGAGAATGACTCACCACCAAACTCCCAATATATATAAAAATTGAGCCAAGGCTTCACATCCTTGAAACTCGGGTATGGGGCACCACCACCACCATCCCATTAACAAAAAGGGCACACACCCAAAAACCAAAGTAATTTACATTATTCTAGTGCTACTGATTCACATTGCATGTAAATATAGAGGCAAGTAAATAGTTTAGTCAGAAGATGATACAATGGTTGCCATCACACAATGGACAACACAAACATATAACAACCACTTCAAAGTGGCACATAACAATAAAAGAGACCAACATGCACCAAGGCACAAGATAGATATCAAGAGAATATCCAAGTCCATAACACGCAAGATAGTTCACACAAACCATGATATCAAGAGAATAAACATATGTGTAGGTCAAAGTCAAAAGAATAATAAGATAGGTGAATTGCTCAACATAGAGGAATAGGGGATACAACATACCTCAACTTCAGAGTCAAATGATCCAAAGTCACATCTAGGTCCAAGCCTAGGCATCCAAAGAACCTATTAAGCTTATATGTGGAATTAGGGTTAGGTTTCCATTACTTATTCAAAACCCTAAAAACCACCTTTTTACTTATATGTGAATTAGTTTTCCAAAACCATCCCATATTTTAGTTCATGTTATTAGGAGTCCAGAACATATTTTATTATATTTTTATGGCTTATAAATATTTAGTTATGAATTATACAAATTATTAGCTTATTAATTAGATCCATTAAAATCATCCCTTTAAAACATGCGATTCAGGTGACAAAACCAATACCGTTAGAAAGCTTGCATTTTTCCGAATCCAACGAGTATTTATTTGTAATTTTCTAATCAGTGGGTTATTAGTTATTGATTTTACAAAACAAACCAATCAGAAATCCAGGAAAAGCCAATTCATCAATTGTCCAACAAGAAATGAGAGAGAGAGAGCGGGCCCGGCCTGACATGGCCCAATGAACGTTGGCCAAGTCAGCGGGTCAAGGTTCGATTGACTCGCTCCCAAACAACAGATTTGAAGGGAAAAATATGGAAACACCCCTGGGCAAACAAAACAGCTAAAGGAGGAAAATGAAGGGCAAAACGGTAAATCCAAAAGAGGCCTTCTTCTTCTTCCTTTCACTCGCACGTACGACGACAACAGGCTAGGGGTGAGATTGGGTGATTTCACAAAACTTGACCAAACTCCGAGTTATTGGTACCGAAAGAAAGCCCAAGCAACAAGGAAATTGACCATACCTTCAATTTGATTGGGGAGGCTCCAAGGTGGGCGAGAGAGTCGCCGCAAGGTCAAGGCAGAAATTCACTTATCGACAACAAAACTTACGAGAAATAGAGCAATTGACTTGAGAGAAGAGTTGACTAAGGGCCAGTGGAGACCCATGTAGGGTTATATATAGGTGGGTTAGGGTTTTAAGACCCCTACGTGCACGACTTGGGGTTGCTTGAACTCCAAGTTTGGGTGTTTCCAGGAAACTCAACAAAATTGGGTAAATAAGGGCTCTTTGGGTGTGGCTAAACCCAACGAATACATAAGAGAAGAAATTTCATGGAATGATCAAGTATATAGAGAGAAATTGATTCCCGAAAAACACACAGCAAGCAACGCTAGTTTGCAAATCCATCACGAGCTGGTAGACAACCCGCAGACCACTAGATTAAGATCGAATGGTCGAGATCACGTCGATCAAACATAACATGCGTGTGACAAAATAAAATAGGAAAAACCTTATTCAAAAGGAATTAGAATAAACTCTTTCTTTCCCTAACAAATTGGGGGTCCAAACATTATTCAATTAATGTAAAATTTGACATAGAGGTCAATTAAGGTATGTAGATTATGATTATGCAATTAGTTTTGCCTTTTGGAAACTTTTAATTTGTTAAAGATATCAAATCATATTTTCTCATTCCTCCTTCATTAATGGCTTTGGGATTATCCAAATTTTATGAAACTAGACCCACAAGTCTCCCTAAGTAACTTGGATACGATTTTATCATTAATTTTCTAGGTTGAGAATATTTCTTTATTTATTTAATAAATAGAAGATTTTACACACTTTCTCTCTCCTATGTCTACTCATTAATCAAACATTATCCAAATTAATTGCAAATTTACCCAAAGGCTTAATTTTATATTTAGATTACGAATTTGGAGTTATTTTTCCAATTTGAGGGCATTAAATATTTTATTTCACTTTATTGGCTTATTTCCCATTATCTTGTAATAAAGGCTTTTATATATTTATTTATTATCCAAATTAGACGATACTTGGCCATTAAGTTTCTTTTAGATCAAGAAAACGAATTTGCATATCAAATTATCTCATGGTTTCCTATATGTGATTTTTGAAACAACATATTCCTCATTATCCTCTTTTAATCCATTATATCCCATATTATCTCCAATTATCATCACCTTTATATATAATATGCATTTTCTCTTCTTTTTCCTATTTTAAAAAGTACTAGAAAGTTCTAGGACGAAATATATTATTATTTTTATTGCTTAGTGTATAATTTGCGCTTCAAGCCCATTATTAAAAACCCAACTGAAGTATTTGCGCATATAACCCTATATTAAGAATATATGGGAAATATTTATCCGATTAAGTTCTTTAATTTCTTATTATCATCCAAATGAGTCATTATTAAGTACAAAGTAATTTAGATTATCTGAATTACAGATATTAGCTTATCCTTGTTTGGCTAAGTCAAAAGGGTAAAACTATTAGGGTAGGATTCTATTTCAGGTATGATACAATCGACTTCTGGTGGGTGCTACTAAGTCTTATCGATTATTCTCTGTTCCAATATGAGCAAGTGTCGGTACCACAAACTCCAAAGTCAGTAGTACTGAGCTGTGTAAATTCTTATAAATTACCTGCAATACACAAAAACTAAACATAAGCTCTTGAAATAATCATTTAGAAACATTAAAATTGTATTTATTTGATGAAAATGAGTATCACAAGATGATTATAGTAAATCATGCACAAATTATTATGAAAATGAACAAATAGTGCACAAAAAGTCACTAAAAAAGCATGTGAAAATGAAATTTATCCAGTGCATCAGTATCACTTTTCCATTAACATGGGTTACATTCCAAGAAAATTGACGTCTAAAGTAAACTACAAAATACAATTTGTGGGGGAAAATATTTGCCTCCAAAAACTTTAAGATGGGAATCAGTTTTGATAGAACCGATGACAAACATCATCAAGTGAAATAAATTTTGCATCCAAAATACTACTGGTTTCGGTCTCCTCTCCAGAATACAGACATTAATTCACAAACAAAGCGTGAAAAATTGTACAATCTGTGTTGATTTTACTTAAACAAAATCAACATCTCAGTGTTTGCACCATGTCCCTACAAAAAATTGTCCCACCCCCAAATTGCACTATAGTGTCGATTTACTTTCTAGAAACCAATGCCTCAGTCCCTACTAAAGTTGATTTTGTTTCATCCAAATTATGTTCTTTTGCATTGGTCCTTTAGGTGAAACCAACATTTAACACACTAAGTCTGGTGTTGGTTGTTTTTAATGTAACCGATGACAGTGGCCATTACTGAAGCAGATTTTTTCATTTGGTAAAGGCATCTTGCTTCAATTTTTTAGAATAAACTGACATTTAAGCCACTATTTGTGGTATCCATTTTCTGAATGTAACTGAGGACCGTCACCATTACTTAGGCCAGTTTGTTCCATTCGGGTAAAGGCTTCTTGCATCTGTTTTTTGGAATAAATTGACGTTTAGGTCACTATGTGTGATGTCAATTTTACTCATCCAACTAACAATTAACGGCTTAGCTATTGGGTTTTCAATATAACTGACAACTGGGTCCCACTTAAGACCCACAAAATTTCTTTCCCCTTCCCCCATTCTTTGTTTCATTGCTTACTACTCGTGCTCTCCACTATCGCCACTGCGCTATCTGCTCCTTCTCTCTACTATTGTGGTCGTTCTCTCTACTCCTTCTCTCTGTCGCCTCCTTCATCATCTTCCTCCATAGTTGTTGTCGGCGTCCTCCATCCTCCATCTCTGCTTTTGTTCTTGGGCGATCACTACTGGTACTTCTTGGGCCACTGTGCTCAAGCACCTATAGCCACTACTGGTACTGTTTGGACCACCGTCTACCTACAACCAACCGCCTCCAACCAATCACCCATTTATTCTCTTCATTTCAACTTATTCCCTAAGGTAGTTTTCTCTTTTTTACAAGTATTATGATTTTCTATGAAAATGCATTATTATGTATTTTGCTAGGTCACTAAATTCCAATTTTATATCTAATTAAATATATAATTATGTTTAGAAAAATGAATGATTAATGGTATTTTACATTTGATTGATTTTGAAAATGCCTAATGATAAATCAGTGGGTGCATTGATTTAACTTAAATTAACGTGATTCAAAATCTTCTTAAGTTAATTTGATTATTGCATAAATCAATAATTTATTAATTGGGTGTCTTGATTTTACTTAGTTCAATAATTGCTTTCTTTCTCTCTTGTTAGTGATTAACTTAACCTAGTTCAATAATTGTTCAAGATTTTTTAGTTGATTAATTTTGATGTTACATAAAACTTAGGATAGGATCGTAGGTATAGGAATTGACAACATATGTACATGTATTTTTTGTCTTAGAAACCCGTATGAGATTTACTCATTAGGAGTAAATCTTGGATAGTGCTCGATTTGAGACAGTTCTTGTATAGTTAATCTCACTTAGGATATAAGTGTATGATGTACATTCAGTTATTGAGATGTTTTGTCAGCTCTTCCCAATTTGTTCTCTAAGTACATATGTTGGTGGACATTTGCCCATCTACATCAGTGTACTAGGAGAACTGTGGGGAAATGTTGCAAAAATATTCTTGAAAACAGAATACACATGATGCGCTCACTAGTAAGATTAGGTATTCAAAAATGGGATAGGTGGTACACCCATTCATTACTGAACTCTAAACCCTAATATATAAACCATAAACCCCAATATGTAAACCATAAACCCTAATCTAGCTGACCCTTATCCCTAAATGCAAAATAGTAAACCCTAATCTATCTGTAAATCCTAAACCCTAATCATGTAAACCATATATCCTAATACCTGTTTTGTCTTTGATCATTGAATGGATAGATCATGGATGACCGTTCCAAACCACTACAGCCCAGAGTTTATTTTTGGTCTTGACCAGTGTATAAGATTTGCGGTGGAACATAGTAAACCACATGGAGATTGGTTCAACTATCCATGTAGGCATTGCGGTAACAACTCTAAAGTCAACATTGTTGACAAAATCAAAAGTCATGTCATGTACAAAGGAAATATACTGGGATATACATTATAATACTGGAATAGAGAGAATTCAATGGTAAGATCACTAGATGTGGATAACAGTACTTGTGTTGAAGAAGAAATTGTCATCGATGATGTAAATGTGAACGAACGAATTCCAATAATCATGGTTGATGTGATGGTAGATAGTTGTGGGGTAGAGCACACCGATCCACCTTCTTTATTTAGAAACATTGTGCATGATCCTGAGAGACCATTATACTTATCTTGTACTAAGTTTATGAAGTTGAGCGATGTGTTGAGATTGTATACTCTGAAGCATAACAATAGATGGAGGGATAAAAGCTTCACGCCATTGTTGTCTTTGTTGAAAGAAATTCTTTCTGAAGGCAACGAGCTTCCAATCTCTACATACAAATTATATAAAATGTTTTGCCCAATGGGAATGAAGGATAAGAAGATACATGCATGACCAAATGAATGTGTGTTATTTCAAATGGACTATGTCGATTTGAAAGATTGTCCGAAATGTGGGGTGTCAAGGTACAAAATGATGTCTTCAGCAAAGTCTAAATCTGGCTCTCCTACTAAGGTGATGTAGTATCTATCTATAATAACACGGTCGTTGCAAATGCTTGTTTGCCAATCACATGGATGTAAAGTATTTGAGGTGACATGCAAAGGTAAAGAAAAATAATGATGGGATCCTATGACACACATATGATTCTCCATAGTGAAGAAGATTGATTTATTGTACCCCAGATTTGATCAAGAAGTCAGGAATCTAAGACTTGAGCTTTTTACTAACAGGATGAATCCATACGACACATTGAGAAGCCAACATAGCACTTGGCCAGTTATGATTGGTACATACAATCTTCCTCCCTGGTTGTGTATGAAAAAGAAGTATTTCATGTTGTCATTGTTGATATCAGACCCTAAACAACCTGACAGTGATATCGATGTTTATCTTGAACCTATGATTGCCGACTTAAAGGAACTTTGGAGAGAAGGTGTGATGACATATGATGCTTCACGTAGAGAGACAATTCATTTGCATTCTATGTTGTTTTTCACTGTTAATGACTTTCCCGCATATGAAAATTCGTCTGGATGCAATGTAAAAGGATCCATAGCATGCCCTATATGTGAAGATAATGTTGATTCAATATGACTAAAATATGGCGGCAAGACTATATATCTCGATCATCGAAGGTTTCTTACAAAAGTTAATCCTTACTGAAGGTTGCACAAGGTGTTTAATGGATCGAATGAGGAACCACTAGTACAGGAATGGTCTATAGCATCGGTTTTTATAAGCCTGTAGTGTCACTTTATAACCAACCCATAAGTGGCCGTTGCTATAGAATTATCTCTATAGCGTCAATTTTCTTGACCAAAGAAAACTGATCTTACAGAGTAAACACCGACCCAAGAGGTTGTAAAAAATATGACCTAAGCGAGAAAGAAGAGCATGTAAGGTCAATTATTCCAAAAAAGCCGACCCTATAAACTGTCTCAGTCGAGAAATATTTCGAGCGAGATTATTTCAAATGAGGAAAAAGAGTCTGTAAGGTCAGTTATTCCCAAAAAGTTGACATTGTAAACTGACTCGGTCGAGAAATATTTCGATCGAGATTATTTCATTCGAGAAAATTATTGACCAAAAACTACTGTCTGAAACATCAGAGATTTATTCGGTCGATAAATTTATCGACCAAGAAACTTTCGGTCGAGAAAATTGTCGACCGAGATGTTTTCGGTCGACAAAAATATCGACCGAGGGAGTGTCTGCAGTCGGTTATTCAATCTTTAGGGTCAATTTTTTATAAATAACCAACCTTAGAGGGTCTGGAGCTCAATCGAAGCGTCGGGTTTTCTAAAAAACCGACCTTATAGAGGATCTATTAGGTCGGTTATTTAATTAAACCGATGCTAGAAGGTCTACAGATTGATCTTGATAACCAGGCCCAACACGCCCGTGCTACCTTATCCCAACACGGTCGTGCTACGCAGCACAACCGTTCTACCATATCCCAACACAGTCGTGCTACGCGGTACGACCATTCTATGTGAAAAAATGGCCGTGGTACACGGAACAGTTGAAATACCTACAAGGTTGGTTTTCTAAAATAACTGACGCTAGAAGTTGCAATTTTTTTTTTAAATTCTGTAGAAATAGAAAAAGAACAGAAGAACTAGGATACGGGAGAGGGGAGCATTGATGCTCAACCATCACCATTCTAAACCACACATTCATAACAAAAATGATTCATATATTCAGTTGAGTTACACATAATGACATCATAATTTACAAAATGATAGATTGCAGGTCTGAGATAATATTAAATGTCAGATATGAAAGTAAATATGAAAGAGTACTAAAACAACATACATAAATAGAGCTGACATATTTAATCCAATGCTATATTGACTTCATTTAGAAAAGAATCTGACCACTCTTCTCAGAATTCATTTAAGTCCTCACGTGTGTAAGGCTGAGTTGTAAATATCTGTAATAGAAAATGCACATGCTAATATTTTATAAAATGACTACAATCACTTGTAAATTTATTATGTTATTCTTTATTACCTGATCTATAGTCTGAATGTCATGTGATGCTTGTTTGACAATAGCTTGCATATATTTCATTACATAGTAGCCACAAGCCCAGTCATTATTTTGCATAGGATACTACAAATAACGAATTATACTTAATGTTAGTAAACTACTATAAACAGGAGTTGATATAAGACTATAAGAGTTGACATATAAGAGTTGAAAAATAATACATATAAGACTAAGCCATTGTCAAAGTAGCTACCTTGACATTTTTAAAATTCATTGTCTTTAATTTTGTGGGTATTTTTCCTCTAGCTTCACGAAAAGCCTTTATACCCCTATCAATTAAATGATAGTTGGTAAAATAGAAATTCTAAATAGAAATATCATGTTGGAGCATTGACTAAATTTATGCTTACTCCATAACTGGCAATTTCAATTTGTGAGCCCTTGTTGTTTTACCCATTGGTTCAAGATAATAAAGAGTCATTAATTTTGGGACAATCACCACTAATTCCCAATGTTTAGCTCTGAGTAAGAATAAAACAAACATTAAAACAAATAATTTTGTTCATTATTAAAATTATATTGAATAATAATACTTACTGGACGTTAAAAGGAATTAGGATAATTTCCTTCCCCTTACTAGAAAAATATTTGAATGCAGTAGAGAAGTACTCATTCACATCCTCAATATGTGTCTCCACTTGACTAGTGATTAAAGGAACTAAGAATCCAACATTTCTTATATCAAAGTTTGTGGTCTCAGTATATAAATGGCTGTAAAACATTTGTAATTATTTCCATATATAGAAATAAGCTAAAAATGTGTATTGGAATTTTCTATATTGATAGATCCTTACCTTATCCATACTTCTATTATCAAAGTATTCAGCCAATCATATTGGAACAACTCTATAATATCATCAAGAAAAATATAACTGTCAAATTCCCTCCCAGTTGCATCTTCTGTTAAATTGATCAACATTTGTAATCTAGAGCTTTGGTTGGCTAAGTATTGACACAAACATTTACATTTACTTTCCAACTCATCGAATGTGGATTCTAGAATAAAATATGGCTTGGGCATAGGAGGATGAATAGTAGAATTTTTACTTTTTGGTTTGCAAACATGTTAATTAAATTACATACTTATATTACATGAGTTCATATATGCAGTCAAATATGAAAAATATGGTAGAATTAAGGTATACCTTGTCATTGATAACCAAGTGTCTAGGCCAACCCACCATAGCACGCTCATCTTCTTCAACAATACTATATTCAGGATTAGGTATGAGTAGTGGTTTGTCCCCCATTCTGTCATACACAAGATGGATGGACACACCACAAATGTCATCAATAATTTGTTGGCAATGCAATGTACCACCAAGGTTGTATACCTTGCCCACTGCCACAACATTATATTTTGGAATCTCCACTGCAAGTTTATAGTTCATACCAACCTAGAATTTAAATAATGTAAGTTATATACGAAGCGATAAACCAGATACCTATTACAACTATATATATATCATACTAATAACACAACATATAGAACAAAAACTTACTGTAGATTGTTGTGGTGGGTCATTGGGAGTGCTCCCATGACCTTCTACAACTGGAGCATGGGCTTGTACCTCATCACTTGAGAGACACACAGTATTAAAAGGTTGATAAGATTGAGTATGATGAAATGAAGACATTATTTCTTTTACTTTTTGTGCTACTAATGTTTGAACCTCCTCTTGTGTAAGATCTCATGCACGACCTCTTTTAGATTGTGAAGGGCCAAAATAAGACTTGAATCCTATGCCAGCTCCTAATCCCCTCACACGGCCAGGATGCTCCTTCATACCAAGAGCAACTGATAGTTCACCCATGTAGCCAGTTGGGATGAACTTTCCTTCTTTCCTTTGCTCGTGGAGATCAATCTATTCATAGTTTATAAAAATATTAAATCAAAATATTAATTAGATATAAATGAATCTAAGTTTATGGGAGTTACTCTTTAGTTAGTTGGGTAAAACCTACCATCTTTTGTGCCACCTTCTTAGTTACAGGGTTGACAATTTCACCTACTCGATTATTTCTAGCATCAATCCACTACAAGTGTCGGGGTAGACGCTCAGCTTGAGTTGTACTAGACTCTTCTCCAGAAGAGAGTTGCTTCTCTTGTAGTTGGCGGAAGAAGGCATAATCACTGGGCCCCAAGCAATGGTCATGCACATTTTTGGCCCGTCTTTCCTTTTGGGCCTCATTAATAGCCTGATCATTTAAAATGAGGTATTGCAATTTATACTTGGCAAACATGTATAAAAAGATTCACCTCCTTAATTGTATAAAATTAAAGATTCATACAATACATCACAATCTTTATTACCTGAAACTATTCCATGTACCTAGCTACAAAAAATCTTTCCCACTCCTCGGGATCTATAAAAATATACATATCTATTGTTTTCTTCTTTTGTTTAGGATTATCTATAAATTCCCTTTTGAGATATGTCTTAAAAGCCCCCCCATCGTACACCACAATGTTGTAGCACTTTTTCTTGTGATCTTTTTCATTTAGATGAAAAACACCCTATACATGCAAAAGAAGAAATAATGTTATCATAAAAAGGATATGTCTTTCCAAGAAAACTAAATTAGAATCAATAAATAAAAAAATTAAAATAATATCACTTCCACTCACATATATGTCTTTCCATAGGAGGTCCTTTTTGGCATTAGAAACATCATGCCAATTTTCTATATCTATTGGCACCTTACTACGCACGGTCGCCCCTATGTAATGCTTGAAAGCACTAGCATGTTCCCCAATAGGTGCTCCTGTGACATCAAACTGGATTGGCAATTTCTCCCCTTTGGCCCTGAGCTCCTGCAGCCTACGCACCAGTGTGGGACCTCTACTTTTCTTAGCATCACCACTACCATCCTCATGGTGCTCATGCTTAGAATGTTCATCTTCACTTGCCATTTTAGAACATGCAAGTATACATAATAAAAGAAACATAAGTGATAATAAAAGCAAAAGTGGTTGAATGATATATGATGTATATTTAAAAGATTATATGCTTGAATGATAAAATAAATAATTCAAAGAATACATGACTCTAGTATTGGTTGTGTTGTTAGTCAAGTAAAATTCCTTCAGCATGTACTTGACGTTTATAGTATTCATCGGTGTTATCTTCAACATTTACACTTGGCAAACCAACGAAGAATGGGCTGGAATCATCATACTTTTCATAGTATTCTTCTTCATTTATAGGATCTACAGTAAACTATCTTTTTCAATGAAGAACGACAGACCATTTTTTATTTGCCGGGTCATCAATATAGAATACTTGTTTTGCTTGGTCTGCCATGATGAATGGCTCATATTTCTCACCAATCTTTTTAAAATTCACCAATTTAAAACCCAACTCATCCACTAAAAATCCTTTTTTGTTGTCAACCCAATTACACCTAAAGATAGGAACTCTGAAATTTGTATAGTCCAATTCCCATATGTCCTCAATGATGCCATAATATGACATCTCAGCTTCGCATGGTCTTTTATCTTTAGCACTAGAAAAATACAACGAACAAGCTTGAACAGTGACCCCACTATTTTGAACTACACTACTTTCATCTTGACGCTTTGTGTAGTATGAAATTTTTTTATGTCATAACCTTCATATGACATGACTTCCATTTTTGGCTTAAAGGTGAGCCATTTTATGTTCTCAACAACATTATTTGGTGATTTAGATAGTTGATTAAAGAATTTCTCTTCAAACCACCTAATAAATGTTTGATTATGCTCTCTTGCAAGCCACATTGAACTGGATCACAAATGATTTCTCTTGATAAGGTCATTGTGTTCTATGATGTAGCTACTAACTTCATCGATGTTGTATGAAATATACAAATGTGCTTGTTCCCACAACTCATGACTGATTCCATCCACTTGTCCTCCCAGAGTTCCTTTTCCACAATAAGATTTAGTGTCATGGGAATTTTTTAGATCACTAGAAGTTTCATTGCAATTCAAAAAATCATTGCAAAAGTCCATCACCTCCCTAGCCACATAACCCTCAATAATACTCCCTTCCGGACAATAATGATTCCGGACATCACCTTTAAAAACACTCATGTGGCATTCAAATGGATACATCCAGTGTAAGAAAATTGGATCCAACATCTTCACCTCCCTTGTAATATGTACTACAAGATGAACCATGCTATCAATAAATGAAGGAGGAAAGTACATTTCAAGCTGACACATGGTAACAATTACATCTTTCTATAATTAATCGAGAGTATCGGGATGTATCACTTTGTTGCATATTTCATTAAAGAAGAAACAAAGTCTTATGATTGCAAACCTTACATGCTTCAGTAATATAGATTGAATAGACATAGGTAAAATTTGTTGCATTAAGGTGTGACAATCGTGAGATTTGAGACCTATCAACTTCAGATCCTTCTTTGATACCAATCTTTGAATATTAGAAGAGTATCTTTGTGGAACCTTAATATTATACAAGCACTCACAGAAAGTCTTTTTCTCCTGCTATAACAAAGTGTAACAAGCTGATGGTAAATATGTGCGGTGACCCCTGATCTCCACTGATAATTCTTTTCTTATACCCATTAATTCTAAATCTTTTCTACATTTGATGTCGTCTTTAGTCGTTCCTGGTATGTTCAATAGCATACTAATGATGCTATCACAAACATTTTTTTCAACATGCATGACGTCAATGCAATGTCTAATTGCCAAAGATCTCCAATAAGGAAGATTCCAGAATATTGACCTCTTCTTGTATAGAGATTTGTCACATGCGAAAGTATGACTACTTGAACTATTTCCAAATTCATTAACAATATGTTTCACCTGATCATATACAACATTTCGTGGTATAGGTTTAGGAGCACTTCGTTCCTCAGTTGACCCATTAAAGGTTTTGTGTTGCCTTCGATAAGGATGCACTGGTGGGAGAAATCTCTGATGACCAAGATATATGACTTTACCACCATGTTTCATTTGGATTGAATCAGTATTTTCCTCACAAATAGGACATGCTTTGTATCCTTTTATGCTATATCCAGACAAATTTCCATAAGCTGGAAAGTCATTAATCGTGCAAAACAACATAGCACGCAAACTAAAGATCTCTTTACGTGAAGCATCATATGTCATAACACCTTCTTCCCATAGTTTCATTAGGTCATCAATTAGAGGTTGAAGGTAAACATCAATATCATTTCCAGGTTGCTTGGGCCCTGATATCAATATTGACAACATCACATACTTATTTTTCATACACAACCAAGCAGGAAGATTGTATATAAAAATAATAACATGCCATGTGATATGTTGGCTACTTAATGTACCATAAGGATTCATTCCATCTGTACAAAGTCCAAGTCTTAAGTTTCTTGGTTCTTTACCAAAGTGAGGTTATAATAAATCAATTTTCTTCCATTGTGGTGAATCAGATGCATGTCGTAGGACGCCATCATCATTGGCCTTTAACTCCCCATGCCAAGAAAAATTTTGTGCATCTTCTGTATTAGCAAATGAGTGTTGAAATCATAGTATTATTGGTAGATACCACATCACCTTGGCAGGAGAGCCATTTTTGGCCTTAGTTGAATTTGTGGTCCTATACCTTGATGCACCACATTTTGGACAATTTATCAAATTACTATAGTCCTTCTAAAATAACACACAATCATTTGGACATGCATGAATCTTCTTAGCCTCCATTCCCATTGGGCACATTATTTTCTTTGCTTGATATGTTGAAATTGGAAGCTCGTTTCCTTCAGTAAGAATTTCCTTTAACAAAGACAACAGTGAAGTGAAACTCTTATCGCTCCACAAGTTTTGAGCTTTAAGAGTATATAATCGCATCACAACACTCAACCTCATGAACTTAGTACAACCCTTATATAATGGTTTTTCAACATCATGGACAATGTTTGCAAATAAAGAAGGTGGATCAATGACATTGTCCAGACAACTACGTAGTATCTCATCAACCATATCATCCTGAATCGGGTCATCCTGAATCGGTTGATCATTGAAATTATCATCATTATCTATATCTTCTATGACACAACTATTAGTATCAAAGTTTTTTGATCCATAATTAAATTTCTCTCCATGCCAATACCATTCATTATAACCTTGTATGATCCCATTGCATATTACATGATTCTTAATTTCCTCAGTAGTATCAACTTTCAAATTGTTACAACAATTTCTACATGGACAATATAGCCTATCTGTAGGTAGTTTCCTATGTTCCTCAGCAAATCTGATAAATTCATCAAGACCTTTGGCAAACTCTGGACTGCAACGGTTCTTGATAGACATACAACTTCAATCCATTTTATATATCACATTTAAATTAATTATAAAACTTAGCATTTAATATTGATACTGTAAGCTATAAGTTTTTATTGATAGGAAGTTAATTACTTTTATACTAAAGTGTACCACCTATCCCATTTTTGAATATTTAATCTCACTAGTAACTGTATAATGTATGTTTAGTTTTGAAGTAAATTTCAGCAGCATTTCCCCTAAGTTCTCCAAGTACATCGATGTAAATGGAAAATAACCACCCACATATGTACCCAGCGAACAAATGAGGAAATACTACTAAAATTTTCTTCAAAACTAAACATACATTATACAGTTACATCCTAAGTGAGATTAAATATCCAAAAATAGTCCCAGACCGGGGACTATCCAAAATTTACTCCTAATGAGTAAATTTTGAACGAGTTTCTTATTTGATACATGCATACATGTATTATTGTCATATTTATATATTAAGTTAAACATCATGCATCTATGATCTCATCTATAAACCCTAAAGTGTCAATCTGAGACTACACAATGCCTACACTCATATTTCTAGAATGTATATAATGATTACATATGTGATTGACAACAAAATGTAGATATGAAAGAATACATATTTTTATTATTGGTTTATTTACTAGTAAAACAAAATGGCACATAGAGTGAGAATATTATACCTCACTTGTAGGCTGAAGAAGAAATATATACAAGTCAACAACAAGTCAATAACACCTGCAACAACACACATGCACAATTCAATTCAATTATAATGTATTAATTAGGGGTCAATATATATCAATTTTAGAGGAGTAGTAAAAATTTTGAAGTTTCTGCAACTCATCCATCACGGACGTTCCATCATCACGGCCATGCTGCCCAGCACATCCATGCAACCTGGTCAGTTGCATGACAATAAGAAGAAAACAGAGGAGTGAGGCGGCAGAGACAACTGTGCTACCTTGAGAAGAACCGCGCGGTGGGGGAGCTGGTGTGGGAGAAGAACTAGAGATAGAAGGCACGTGGCCGTAGGCATCGACGTTGTTCAAGGAAGAAAGTAGTGGCTGGGCGTCATCATCCAAAGAAATCGGCACCGGATAGGTGGTCGATCTGGAGGCATCGTCGTCGTCCAAAGAAGAAAATGGTGGATGGGCGTCGTCATCCAAGGAAAGCGGCGCTGATTTGCCTCTCTTCACGCATAGAGATGGTTGGGGAGTTGACCTTTGCAGCGGCGGCAATTTGCTTCTATTCGGGCACAGGAGCGGAAATGGGGAGTAGCAGTAGCAGCAAATGGCAACCTAAGCTTTTGATCATGCTGGTATATGCTAAGATAAGGACTTTTAGCGTCAGTTTTTGGTAAATAACCGACCCTAGAAGTCTGGTTATCAAATGGTGCCTGAAACTTACCTATAGCATTAGTTTTTGGGAAATAACCGACCCTAAAAGTCGACCTAGGAAACCTTAGTCGAGAAATTCATTGACTGAGGGGACCTCTGGTTCCAAAACCTAACACTCAAACTGGAACTCGGTTGAGAATTTCATCGACCGAGAAAACCTTGATTGAGGAATTCGTCGACCAAGGGGACCTCTAGGGTCGGTTAAAAGGAAAAAACCGACCCTAGAGGTGCTTATACACGCAGGAAATCTGGATCCAAAACCCTAAACACCCAAACTGAAACTCGGTCAAGAATTTCGTCGATCGAGAAAACCTCCATCGAGGAATTCGTCGATCGAGGGGACCTCTAGGGTCGGTTAAAAGTAAATAACCGACCCTAGAGGTGCTTGTACACGCACAAAATCTAGATCCAAAACCCTAAACACCCAAACTCAAACTCGGTCGATAATTTCACCGACCGACAAAACCTCGGTCAAGAAATTCGTCGACCGAAGGGACCTCTAGGGCCTGTTAAAAGGAAAAAACTGACCCTAGAGGTGTTTATACACGCACAAAATCTGGATCCAAAACCCTAAACACCCAAACTCAAACTCGGTCGACAATTTCGTCGACCGAGAAAACCTCGGCTGAGAAATTTTTTGACTGAAGGGACCTCTAGGGTCGGTTAAAAGGAAAAAACTGACCCTAGAGGTTCTTATACACGCACGAAATCTGGATACAAAACCCTAAACACCCAAACTCAAACTCGGTCGACAATTTTGTCGACGAAGAAAACCTCGGTCGAGAAATTTGTCGACTGGGGGACCTCTAGGCTTGGTTATAAGTAAAAAACCGACCCTAGAGGTGCTTATACACGCATGAAATCTGGATCCAAAACCCTAAACACCCAAACTCAAACTCAATCGATAATTTCATCTACTGAGAAAACCTTGGTCAAGAAATTTGTCAACCGGGGAGACCTCTAGGGTCGGTTAAAAGGAAAAAACTGACCCTAGAGGTACTTGTGCACGCACGAAGGAAAAACTGGATCCAAAACTCAAACCGGTCGACAATTTTTTTGACCGAGGAGATCTACAAGGTTGGTTAAAAGGAAAACACTGACCCTAGAGGTACTTATACATGCACAAAAAGAAAATAGATTCAAAATTCAACTCGGTTGAGAATTTTTTCGATCGAGACTCCCTACAAGGTCGGTGATAAGGAAAAAATTGACCCTATAGATCGAGAAAGTACTCTCAGAGGTCTTGTAAAGTCAGTTTTTTAAGAAAACCGACCCAAGAGGTCTTAAATGGTGCCCACATTTTTTGAAGACATATAAAGTCAGTTATTTGGAAAAAACGACCCTATAGATCGAGGCGCGAAGCCAAAATCGAACAAATTTTTGCCGTGGGAAACTGTAATGAGCTTTTTAATCCCAGTCTATAAGGTCGCTTATTTTATAAAAATCGACCCTATAGAGATACACTACAAGGTCGGTTATTTTAAGAAAACTGACCCACGTGGTCCTAAATGGTGCCCACATTTTTTATAGACATATAATGTCAGTTATTTAGAAAATCGACCCTATAGAGTTACACTACAAGGTCGGTTATTTTAAGAAAACTGACCCAAGAGGTCTTAAGTGGTGTCCGCATTTTTATAGACATATAAGGTCAGTTATTTGAAAAAACGGACCCTACAGGTAGTGACATTATAGGCCAAAAATGTAGTAGTGAATGGAGTGCCCATAAACCTATATCAGGGGAGGATGTTTATGAAAGAGTAAAAGACTTTACCAATGCATTCGGTAAGAGATCACAATGTACCATTCCTACACAGAGTGACAAATTTTTATACAAGGAGAGGTCAAGATTCTGGGATCTTGGTTATTGGAGTTCTTTGGCAGTTAGGTACTATATTGATGTCATGCATGTTGAGAAAAATGGCTATTATAGTTTCATTGGTACTCTGTTGAATATACTAGGTAAGACTAAAGATAGTATTAAATCTAGAATGGACCTACGTGAAATGGGAATAAGGAAAAAAAATAACAGAACTAGTTCACAGTGTTGAAAACATATTTACCTCTTGCTTGTTACACATTGTGTAGAAAGGAGAAGAAATTTTTTTGTGAGTGATTGCTTAATATTAAGGTATCACAAGAATACTCTTCCAATATCTATAGAATGACAATGAAAGATCTAAAATTGATAGGTCTTAAATCTCATTATTGTCACACTCTAATGCAACAAATATTACCCATGACAAATTGATCTATATTGCCAAAGCATGTAAGGTTTGCAATCGCCAAAGTTTGTTTCTTCTTCAACATTCTATGTAGCAAAGCTATTGATCCTGAGAATCTTGATAAATTACAAAGAGAAGTAGTTGTTACCCTATGCCATCTTGAGATGTATTTTCCTCCTTAATTCTTTGATATCATGGCACATCTTGTTGTCCATTTGACTAGGGAAGTGAAAAGATTGGGACCAGTTTTCTTGCATTGAATGTATCTTTTTAAACGTTCCATGAGTGTTTTTAAAGGTGATGTTTGAAACTATTATCAGCCTGAAGGGAGTATTATTGAGGGTTATGTGTCCAGGGAGGTTCTGGACTTTTGTAGTGATTTTCTAAGTTGTAATGAATCTCCTATAAATCACATAAATATTGAGGACTATTATGGAAAAGGGATTTTAGGAGCACAAGTGAAAGTAATCAGTCGTGAGCTGTGGGAACAAGCTCACTTGTTTATTTTACACAACATCGATAAAGTTAGTGTTTATATCACCAAATATACCAATTTGATCAAGAATCAATATCCTCGAGCCAATTCAATGTGGCTTGCTAGAGAGCATAACAAGACATTTATTAGGTGGTTTGAAGATAAAGTCTTATGTTAGCTCTCTCAAATACCAAATAATGTTACTAAAAATATCAAATGCCTCTCCTTTAAACCAAAAATGAATGTTATGTCTTATGAAGGGTTTGACATAAATGGGTTTTCACATTACACAAAGTATCAAGAGGATAAACTTTCATCCAAAACAGTGGGGTAACCCTTCTAACATCTTAATTGTTTTTTCTTATAGTGCAAAGGATAAGAGTCCATCTGAAGCTAAAATGTCATATTGCAGTGTCATTGAAGATATATGGGAGTTTGATTATGTAGATTTCAAACTTTCAGTCTGTAAGTGTATTTGGGTTGATAACACGAAAGGAGTTGTAGTGGATGAATTGGGTTTCATATTAGTGAATTCTAAAAAGATTGGTGAGAAGGGTGAACCATTCACAATGGCATCATAGGAGAAGCAAGTATTTAGTATCGATATTCTACAAATGAAAAATGGTTGGTTTTCCTTCATGGTAAAAGACAGTTCATTGAAGATCCTATGGATGAAGGAAAGTATTATGACAAATATGATGACTCAAGTCCATTCTCAGATGTCTTGCCAACAACAAATATTGAATCTGACACTGGCTTATATGTGCATCGAGATCACATTGGAAAAATGTTAATTGATAAAAGATCTCATTATCATAGGCATGCTTTTTTTAAGAAAATGTTTGATGTGCATTTTATAGTCTTATATTTCATTGTTTGACTATATTTTATATGATTTTTTTAGGGTGGCATCTGACCATGAGTACTATGATGATCGTGATGATGATTACTCCAAGGATGAGAAGCATAACGATGTGCACCTTGACACTGGTGTAAGTTGTGTATTATTTTATTACAAATATGTGCATTTAACAATTTGTCTATCTTGTTGTATTTTTGTACTATTTTATCACATATATAAGTTATATCTTTTTATGACATATATGTGATTTTTTTTCAATTTTAGGTTGAGGGTATACGCCCTGAGGATATTACTCAACCTGAAGATCATTGTAGTAAAAAGGAAAAAAATATAGGGCATCACCATGATGAACAAGCTGATGCAACATATAATAGACCAAAGTTGGTCGTTGAGTTTGATCATGCAGGAAATCATTTTGGAAAGAATTGTAACTATTTTTTAGCATATCTAGGACTTCTTACTCATAGCCATTCTAGTGTATTAGTTGAATCTTGGTACAAAATTGATAAAAGAAAGAAAGACTTCATATGGAAAGAACTATGTGTGAGATATTATCATTTAAAATTCTATTTTTAAATATATTTACAATTCTATTTTAAGTATATTTCATCAAGTATATGAACTTTTGAAGAGCATATATGACCTAGATGAAAATATGCATTGTAAAAAGGTGATGCAACGTTGAGGGAGGGTCCTGGGGAATTATAGGACAACTCTAACAAGATTATACATAGGGGATGCTGGGAAGAGGAAGAAGTCAGTCACTAAGCAATGGAGCTATCTTGACCCAGAGACGTGGGGGTGTTTGTTGTTATGAAAAATATCAATGAATTCAAGGTATTAAGCCTCACTCCCCATTATGACTACATTCTTATGAATTCATTGTTTTACCTTGACCTTGATTGTTATGTTTTACTTACCAGTTACTATTGAATGTTGTTACCAACTAGACTGCAAGCGATGCCCAAAGAGAAAGGCGTGCAAGGAATGTGTACAACCACACGATGGGTCCAACTGACTATGCACATCTTTGCCAAAAGCTACTAGAGGCGTCTTCTTTATGGTAGCCTACTACTTGTACTGTTGAGTCTTCGACTACTATTGAACCTCTACATGGCCATGATCTATGGATAGATGGAGGGTAAAACAAATCTGGAGACATACCCAACCCCACAACTATTGAGGCAACTATAAAAATGGTAAAATTCAACTCTCAAAGAAATTAGTATTGATGATTGTTATGTTTTACTTACCAATTACTATTGATGATGATTAGAGAGAGCTTTACGAGCAAAGGAACCAAGGCAAGTTCATCCCTGAGGATACAAGGGATGAAATAGTTGCTCTAGGTAACCCAGAGAATCTTGGGTGTGTTAGGGTTGTAGGCGTTGGTATCAGTATAAATGCATTCATTGGGTCATTAGAGTATAAGCGCACATCTATTAAGAAAGGGTGATTCTTAAAAGAGGAGGTAAAAGAGTTAATTGCAAAGGGATTTCAGAAAGCAATGATCATGTATCATGCTTCTCAATCATCTACCCTGACAGTGACACACACAAAGTACATGTTAAATGCAAATATAATTATCAATCTGAAATAGGCCAAAGAGGCCTGGATGTCAAACTCAAGGAAAGGTTCTATAGAGACTACTACTAAATGTGATTTGGTCAGATCATCAGATGAAAACCTTGAGAGAATGTTTAATTAATTAAGCTATAGTAAATAAATCTAAGATTACTAGTTTTTGATCTCAAATGGAATGAATTCCTTACGATTGTAGTTTCACTGTAATTAACATTGAAATTAACATCATAACATTAATAATTATCTCTCCTAACCCTGGACTAAGTGAGCTATAGCAAGAATTACCCACTTTCGTGGCATAATTCACTATCTAATGTAATACCAATTTCACTCTCGTAGTAATTGAGTTATTAGTTAGGTGATTTACTAAAAACTCTAGGTAATATCTTCACATTCATAAGACCCCTTTCTCAAGGTGAGATATAAATATGTGTTTCTATGATTTTCCAGCCCCTAATCCCTCTTTCGAGATAATCAATGGTCTAATTAACTACCTTTTTTTGAGATAATCAATGGTCTAATTAACTACCTTTGGTGATCAAGCATAAATAGTAATTATATTTTCTAACCGAGCCACTCTCAGATCCTAAAGAACAAGGGGTTTAGCCCTGTATGATTTCCATTGTCAAATACATATGAGAGAAGAAGAAAAATGTGGGGAACATTAGATAACTAAATGAACCCCTAAAGAAGATTATCTGATTGAATCCTTTACAAGAATGTGTCGATTTGCTAACCATGGGCTGCATCCGTCTGCCAGACATATCTAAATCACCCAGATGGTGGCTTTCTTCTCCGCTTTCTCCTCTCCTTGCTCCTGAATGCCATCCAAAAAAATAAGATGAGATAATTAGGTTTGGTCAAAATCCTCCTAAGTCATAGAAGTGAAATAGGGCGTCATTATTTGCCAACCTTCAGATTAAATGTGATTTTCAGATCTTCATGATCCCTCTGTATCGGAACTACCAACTGGGTGTTGGTACTACTGATGCTTTCAATAGTTGGGTATTCCTGCACAGTCGTCACTACTACCGAGATGATGTTAGTAGTATAGAGATTTCTCACAAAATTTTGAATCTTCCTTGTGATGTTGTCGATAGTATCAACTTCTTCCAATCGGTACTATCGAGTCTTCTCAATTTAACATGTCCCTATCTGAGCAAGTGTTGGTACCACCGAGAATAAATTTGATAATATCGCGATGTAAAGTTTCTTGTAGAATTACCTAAAATACACAAAAATTAACATAAGTTCCCAAAAAATGATGAATCTCATAGGACCATTAAAATACATTTATTTGATGCCATTAGTGTCACCGGCTAATGATAACAAATAATGCATAAATTAATATGAAAATGAACAATATGTGCACCAAAATCAATAAGAAATAGCTTGTGAAAATGAAAATTATTCAGTGCATCAAAATCCCATCAATTATTCAGTGCATCAAACTCTGCTAAGCTTAAATGTTGCTCTTCCTCCAGTGACTCACTCTCCAATCTGTTTGAGACAAGTCAGTAAAAGGACATAAAATATGAATTTACTTTCTAAACTATTCCTACCTGGCAGTCAAAAACTTACTTTTACTGACCACTAAAAAATAAAATGCTCTAAAGCAACCAAAAATATCCAAAAAAGATGTCCACCTTTAGATCAATGAAACACTATCAGTAGATAAGTTAATATCATAATCACTTAGGCATTCACTTGGTGTATTATGTGATTTCCTATCTACATTTCTCTTTCCTAACTAGCTACTACTTGGAAGCAATTCTCCTTATAATCATGAATGAGGAGAATAATCATTTAAGTGGCCTACCTATAAGAGTAATGGATGGAACAAATTAGGTGGCTAATGAAGAATCACAAGTAGCATCCGAATTATTTATGCCAAAAATAAAACATGACGAACCTATATGGTGAAGATAATGAGAAATGCATGAATGATAATGCCTAATATTATGGGTGGAATGATACATGTATTGAAAATCTCATCAAATGGATAAGAACGAAGTAAAGATGAGAATACATCATGTGATTTTTTCCATCTCTTTGTGAAGAATTTAGAGCATCCTTCCTCCCTCTTTATTGCATAACATTGAACTTTTTTTCATTTTTTTTATTGGTCCACTATTTAGCATGATGGAAAGTTATGCTTGGGATTTAATAGCATGTCACATTCATTTCAAAATTTTCTTGATTTTTTCTGAGGGTATGGATGTGTATCCCTGCACTCTATTTTCAGAGGAAAAAGAATATAACCACATGATGTGAAAAAAAATGATGCAAAATGCATGCTATCTACATGTAATTGTTATGCAACAAGATGGTATGCACAAAAATTGTTTATACATTTTATTTTTCATTTTGTAACTAATGCAATAAACAAGAAACTAACTATCATGTCACCTATTATGTCATGCCATGTAATGCAAACAAGAGGACATGATTCAGATTACTTTATCATCTTAAGGTGGTGGGTCAAATGAGTGGAAAATGGATGGAATCACATAATTGAGAGGTAATGCCTTTCATGAACTATGATATGTCCCTCTCTGATGACATGTGTACATGGTAACCTTAGGATTTCTCTCTTAAATTTCAATTTAAGATCCCATTATTTTTTTGATCAATTTAGGCTAACATCCAATTTTCATCGACATTACATGACTAATTGAGATTTTCGTTTATATCATATGTCTTTAAGCTCACTAGATGCACTTCCTCTAGGTGGTACAACTCAAGAAATTTTCATCTAAGACAAAACAAAGTAAAATTTTAATTTCCATTGGTAACACCCAAAAGAACATGACAATGATAGGAATCATCAATGAAGATCAACTATTACACTACATAGATCGTGGATCCTGCAACTTGGAAAAATAAAAGCTAAAAAGCAAAAAAAGACTAATAAGAAAAATAAAAAATAAAGGATAGAGTTGTCCCAACACCCCCCTAAGCTTGATCTTGACTACGTCTTCATAGTCAAAATCTCACTTAAGAGGAAAATCTCACTTAAGAGGTGGAACAGTGGTACCGATAACACGGGCGGTGGCAATAGATGATTAGCGACTCATTGGATCAAGTTATGCTAGCATATATCCCTCTTGTTGGTGCGAAGACATGACATGCTCTTTCCTTCCTTGAGCTTGATGAGGCAGAGCCAATGAAATGTGTGTTTATGGTATCTACAACCTTTTTCTGAGGCTATGTCATTTTTTTCTTAGAAAAGTTCATAGTACCGACTCTTCAAAATTTCTCAATATTTCTGAGCATTATCTGGGTATGTCAAACTTGGAGCATCATTGAGCGTCGGTACTATTGAGCTGGATGTCAGTAGTGTTGAGTCCTTATCAGTTGACTTGGCTTCTTTTCTACAAAAAGTCAGTGCTACTGAGCTAGTTGTCGATAGTACCGAGTTCCTTAGAATTTTTATTCACCCCTCTATGATATCATTGGTATTACCAACTCTGCGGTCAATAGTATGTTCTGACTTACTGTCAGCCTGCACACCCCACAAAAATGATCTAGGCACCTTTATTATATAAAAACTAATGGATTGCAACTAAAGCTAGAAAACTAAAAGTTTGAATGTAAAGAACTAAAAGATGGTTGGGTTGCCTCCTAACAAGCACCCTTATTTAGTGTCCTAGGCTCGACAAGATGTGTTTTCTTCATCCTGGTTATCATGGGATGTTTTGGAAGATTTATTTGAAAGTTTGAACTCCACCCTATCGTTGTCTATCATGAGTGTCAAGTAACCTCTACCAATGGCAGTGATCACATCTGTCATATCTTTGAATGACCTTCCTAACAACATCTCTGATCCTCAAATATTGGACATATCTATAACAAAAAAATCAGCAGGAAAGATAAATTTGAAAACTTTAACTAGAAGATCTTACATATCCCATACATCCTTACAATTGATCTGTCTGCCAACTTGATTGTCATAGATGCTTTTGTCGGCTTCTACAATCCCAACTTTAAAAAGGTAGCAAGAGGCATGATATTTATGCTCTCTCCAGAATCACACAGTGCTTGTTGTAAATGTTGGTTGCCTATAGAAGAAGGGATGTAGAAACATCCTGGGTCTTTTCTCTTCCGTGGAAGCCTTCCTTAGATTATGGAACTCACTTCATCAACACTTAAGATAATTGTATCTTTAATCTGTCTTTTCTTATTGATGATATCCTTCAAGAGTCATCCATATGTAGGAATTTGTTCTATCACCTCCACAAGTGGGATGTTGATGTGAGCTTTCAGAAGATGTCTAGGAACTTTTTAAATTCCTTTCTTCTTTTGTCGGCTTCATACTATCCAAGAATGGGATATGTGGCTTCTCTGCATACTTGCGTGGGGGAATATATGGAACACTTGGGATCTCCTCCCCTAAGCTTGCTTCAATGCCACCTTCTAGGACAGAATGTGGAATGTCTCCCATGAGTGGAATGACCTGTGGATCCTTCTGAATTATGGATTCCTCCTTATTAATTGTGACTGCTCCACTACTGAGTAGAACCTTCACATGTTCTTCTTGCACATGCACCTTTTCTGGAAATATAGGTGAGAACATTACATTGGTGGAATGTTGAAGTTGATCTCCCTACAACGTCAATGAAGATGTGGTCTCCTTCTCACTTTTCACTGACCTTGTATCAATTGAGGTGCATGCGTGAGCATACTGCACTGGCATGTTGCATCCCCCTGGGTTTCCATATAAACTGTGGGGATATGGAACTCTTTGCACATATGCCCAATCTGGCTCTGAAATGTGCTTCTTGGGTGTCTCCTTAGTATGATGTTGTGCCTCTTTAACAGTAGATATAAACTTCACTTGATGATGTTTATGAGTTGTCTCTGTACTTCCATGAAATCCCTATTGAATAGGCTTTTTAAGGAAGCTAGTTCTACTGCTATTCGAAAATTTTGATTTTCAATGCTATGGATTTGTACTCCTTGGTTCCGTAGTTCCCTCTGGGTTTGGCCAATGATCATTTCATTCTGACTGGTCAGCTTCCCTACCATGTCTTCCATGCTGTCTATTTTATTGGGGCCCTATCCTATTGATATTTTTGTGCATTGCCTTGGTATTGTTTGTCCTATTGTGCTTGAGACCGATCTTGCTCAAAATTATTGGGATCCTTCCCAGGAAGGTTAGGATCCTGCCTCCAAGAGTAGTCATTGTCCATATAGTTTTGTTGTCACACAAATATGCATTCTTCCTCCTCTCCTCCAAAGGATTTCCATCCTTCTCACATAGCTTCTTGGCTATGAGGTCAAGCTTTTCATTCAATGTTGTGATGACCTTAGACTATCCAACACTTTTAATGGTTTTTGGATATTCTCTTTCTTCTCCCCAGGATTGATTCTTAGCCATATTATTTAGGATTTTGTGACACATAGGTGGCTTGTTGTTGAGGAAGAATCTCATTCCTGCACTATCCAGTATGGTCCTCTCTCCTTGATGTAGCCCATAATAGAAAATCTTTTCTTGGCTGTAAAGATCAATGCCATGGTGAGGGATCTTCCTCAGCATGTTATGAACCTCTCCCATGCTTCATAATAAGAATCTTCTTCCTAATTTTTGAAATTTTAAATTTTCTTGACCAACTTGTTTGTCTTATGTGGTAGGAAGTAATGCTCAAAGAACACATCTATCATTCCCTCCCATGTTTCTATTGACTCAGGCAGGAGGTTAAGGAACCAAGACTTTGCATTATCTTCCAATGAATACAAAAACAATTTCTAATAGATGACTATTGTTGGCAATCTGTCTATCTTCACCATGTCCCAACTCTCAACAAAATTGTTGATATGCGTCATCGGGTCCTCAATGATGTGGCCATGAAATGCCTATGATTTAACCAGTTCCACCAAGCCTGGATCTATCTTGTAGTTGCCCACATTTATATCCTGCCTCTTTATCGGTCCCAATTGAGAAGTTGTGGATGAAGTCTTGATCTTTTCCCAGATGGTCTGCTCTTCAACTTCTGCATTACCCATCTCTGCTTGCTCTGGTTGTGTTGGGATGAACTTCTCAGTTGAAGCTCCTAACTCTCACTCCCTAGGAAAAAAAATCCTCCTGATCTGCAATGGTGGAGTAGACTCTCTATAATATGTGGTTCGAGTGTGAACCATGCGCTAGTATTAGAAACTTAACAATGATGTGAGAAGATAGAATACTAGTGAATTGACAACAAAAAAAATTCAATTATGCTCTTGAACAAAGAAAAGATGGAAAATAAAAAATGGCCTAGAGTGGTCGATCATAGCACTCGTAGTATTGAAGTTGTTGTATCCCATGAAATGGTGCCGAAAACTTGACACGTGTGAAATACACATTAAACACAAGTATATGTATCAATGTAATGTAGGTCAAAGAGGCCAAAATGTCAAACTCAGGGAAACGTTCTCCAGAGACTGCTACTAACTGTGATGCGATTAGCTAAGCCGATGAAAACTTTGAGTGAATGTTTAATTAACTAAGAAGTAGAAAACAAATCTAAGATTATTGGTTGTTGGTCTCAAATGGAGTGAGTTTCTTAGAATTATGGTTTCACCTCAATTAAAAATGCAATTCATATTATTAATAATTATCTCTCCTAATCCTAGACAAAGAGACCTATATAAAGAATTACCCATTTTGTGGCGTAATTCACTACCTAATCTAACACCAATTCCACTCTTATAGTAATTAAGTTATTAGTTAGGTGTTTTACTAAAAACTCTGGGTAATCTCATCACACTGGTAAGCCTCCTTTCTCAAGTTGCGATATAAAGATGTTATTCTATGATTTTTTCCAACCCCTAATCCTTATTTCGAGATAAATAATAGTCTAATGATTCCTATGGTGATCAAACATGGATAGTATGTTATATTATCATAAAATTATAACTAGAAATTAATAAAAATATGTGTATTGATGCACAAATGTCAATTACAATGCATAACTGGGCTACTCCTTGGTCCTAAGGAATCAATGGTTTAGCCCCACAAGATTTCCATCGTCGAATACATAAGAGAGAATAAGAAAAGTGTGGGGAACATTAGAGAAATAAAAGAACCCCTATGGAAGATGACCAGTTTGACTCCCTCATGCGAACGTGCTGATTAGCGAACCTCGGGCTACGAATCCGTCCACCGGAGCTGCCTGAGTCTCTCAAGATTTGGATATTTCTTCTCCACTTTCTTCTCCCTTGCTCCAGACCGCCGTCCAATAGAATAAGACGAGATAATTATGTTTGGCCAAAATCCCCCTAAGTCATATAAGTTACTTAGGTCTTCATTAATTTCCAACTGATGGATTTCAGATCTTCCTCATCCCGCCGTATCAGTACTATCGACATCTTCGATAGTTGTGGTCACCTATGCAGTTGTTGGTACTACTAAGATGATATCGGTAGTACGAGATTTCTTACAGAATTCTGAATCTTTCCTGTGATGTTGTTGGTAGTATGGACTTCTTTCAGTTGGTATTGTCGAGTATTTTTTATTTAACATGACCCTATCTGAGAAAGTGTCAGTACCACTGACAATAAAGTCGGTAATACCGAGCTGTGAATTTTCTTGTAGGTTTATCTGAACACAAAAATGAACATAAGCTCCTAAATAATGACAAATCTAAGAGGAACATCAAAAATATATTTATTAGATGTTATTAGTGTGACATGCTAATGATAACAAATAATGCAAAAATTAATATGAAAGTGTATGATAAGTGCAAAAAATCAATAATAAATAGCCTGTGAAAATGACAATTATTCGGTGCATCAGAAAGTACCTATGCTGCCCCGCTCTTCATATGAGGTGGACCCCCCTATAGAGTGGGTTGGGGGTAATTATGTGGACCCGCCACCTAGTACGTCTGGTGTACATATGTTTATAACATAGTACTCTTTTAAAATGATTTGTATAATATATATAACACTCTATGTAAATTTGTAGAGGTTGAGACCATGCCATCTTAAATTACAAGAATATGTCGTTGTGTGGGGACAACTTTCCCACACCTTGATGGTGATACGATTTATGGTTCATCGTTGCTCGCCGATGTTGTTTGTGTGATGTCGAACCTTGTCTACGCCCCTTAGAAGCATACACCATTTCATATGCGCACCCTGAGCATGACATAATAGGTGATGCAGAAGGTGGTGTGCTCACGTGGCCCAAAGCTACAATTATCTATATATATGTATTGTAAATTTGCATGGTGTTTGTATCTTTATATACAAGATACCTTTTATATAAGATTATATATGTATTGGGCATAGTGCCTAAGAAACCCCTTACAACTCATCCTCCACCTTCACCTCCACCTCCTTCTGAATTACCTGGTTGGCTTAAAAAGGACCAATGCAAATCGATAGGTCCTCAATGCAGGGGTATGACACTATGGATAGGCAAACATGATGAATGGTCGCCTATGATCATTTCTATTAAGGAGGACATTGTAGGTCAACCTCATGATACTAGCAAGATATTTTGGAGTTGTTTGATTGTGCTTGGGTGAATACATCTATGATAAAACATTGGATATAGTGAGATTTTATATAACTTTCTACCTCAATTTATATAAGTTGATATGTTTTCTTATGTATTAATGCATACATTATATATGTTTTGCAGCCATTTACGTAGTATCTGTGAGAGTTTTCACTGCCCCATGTGGTATTCCTTGTTCCATACTTGATTAATCGTGTACTTAAAGACCCAACATTTGTTATCCAATACTACTCTACCACATTTAAATATTTTGGTAAAAATAAAAACAGCGTGATGTTAGCTTCATATAATGTTGAGTAAGTTTACTTACTCTGCTTATAGTTTTCACTAAATAAAGTACATTTCATTGTGGATTTTGAGTTATATTTTGTTTGCCTTCTATTACTCAGGAGTAATAATTGAGTGTTATTAGTTATAGTCCCCGCGACACTAACTATGTATTATCTAGATCCTAACGGTGACAAAATAGATCGTGGGAGATATGAATTGAAAAATACATTATTCACGTGAGTAAATTTTTATATTTATATATGTTACCATATATTTTACATGACTATTTACTAATACAATTCAATGTATTACTTTAACATATAGGGCTATATAAGAATTCAAAAAAGATGGAGTAGAGGTGGACAAGAAAAAGAAAGCGCTAGTTTAGGAGAATATTGAGGTAGTTTTCTGACTCTGATGCATATTTATGCCAACTATGCATACTTTTGAAATTTATAGTGGTCTGTACAAGACAACAGATGGGCATGCAGATACTACATGATGCGGTATATGGACATGTCTATTAGATATGCGGCAGTAGACATCGACGAGATACAAAATGTAATCCACATATATATAGTCTTGACCATGATAAGTATATAAACTCATTAAATAATATGAAAATATCAAACTTATTAATTATATATGCCATTATCTTTACTGGTGTTTAAAAGTAAAGACTTAAATACACAAGAAAAGCTAGAGGACATATAAATACCCTATACGATAGAACAACTAGATGAGAAACGAGAACGATGGGCAATAGCCTTCAAAAGGGAAGTGAACTTTGAATTTGATTGGGATAAGGAATGGTTTTTTCTAAAGTTTGATGCCATTATTTCTATCTCAAACATGTGGTGCTTATATTGCAACTTTAAATTTGATGCAAGTAATTATTAGTGCATATGTAAATGATGATCTATATACATGTGTGTGAATGTGAAGATGAATGAAACAATTGTGTCTCTACATGTCATGAGAATGGAATTGGTGTATATATAAATGAAGTATCATGTGTGTGAAGATTTATATTTGCACATGTGATTGAAATAGAATTGGAGAATGAATAGTATTATATGTATATATTATGTTTGTTATTGCAGGATTGGTGGCTTGTTGTTAAGCTGAACTCACAGGATGTTAACTTGTTCTGAACTACAACAATAGTATCGTGTTGACTATCTAGACAGTAGGTCTGTAGGCCTGTTATTTTAAAAAAACCTTAGTCATTAGTTGTAACAAAAAGATTGACACTATAGGCCTGAGTCGTCGGTTTTGGTAGAATAACCAACATTAAAGGAAAAAATCAAAACGGCCTACTAGACAGCACAACCTCGCTGGGTAGCATGTCATAGTGGTTGATTTTGTAGATTTAACTGTCACTATACATCATAGTCATTGGTTATTTGATTCATAACTGATACTGAAAACCATAATAGGTGTCGGTTGTTACCAAACCGACGATGTAGGGTCATTTACCAGATACAAATGTGACCTAGTATGGCTCTTGCTACGTCAGTTGTTGGACTTCAACTGAAATCTAAGACTCCTATCTGTGTGAGTTTCTTTTATCTACACAATTGAGGCTAGATCTCTGGCGTCGATTTTCATGTCCTCAAAGAATCGACTCCTAAGACTTATGGCTGTAGTGTCTCTCACTTAAGTGTCCATCTATAACAGACGTTAAATGGTTGTTTTAACCGATGCTAGAGATAATTTCTGTACTAGTGTTTCTAATCTAAATTCAGAAAGCGATAGTGTATTTGACATTTTTAATTAAAAAATGAAAGAAAAGTAAGAAAGCACCAACCGAGTCGGTGTTTTCACCTTGAACATTCAGGATGAGAACGCACGAATTGGCACTGCGTCATTTTTTTAATTTTTTTATGGAAAACCTAAAGTAGACCAGGACCTTCTAAACTTTGATCGGAAAATGCCAAATGAAACGACGTTTTCACTACAAAGTGGCTATATATGAAATAATTTTCACTAAAGTGTGATAGCGGGTATTATTTTAAAAAAAGTATGCTATTTTTTTTCTTCCAATAAGTAATGATCAACCATACTGATGCTCGGGGTGAGATATCCGTGGTTAATTTAGGTGTCTTTTGTTTAGGTAGCCAACACATTTCGTTAAGCGAGTATATGATGAGCAACTAAAGAAGGATATAATATCCTTATCCAACATCAGCAAGTATATGAAAGCACCTTTCAGGCGATTGCAAGGTAGAACATCCTTGTTCATCATCAACGTATATATATGAAATGCTCCCGAAAAATTTCATACAAATATATTCAATTCAGCACGGTGATCATTACTTAGGACATGTTTGGTAAGATAACCCTTAATTGATTCATCTATTATCTCATCGTGTCACATCTTAGGGTCAAGAATATTACGTATTAACATAACGTGTTCATAACATAAACTGACGAGTTTTAATTTTATATTACTTTTAAATGGTGCATATAAATTTCGTTGTTCATATATTATTAGATACGACGTAGGCCACAATGTTTCATATTTATTTAGTTCGGAAATGGTTTTGGTATGATGCACACTTGACGTTCAACGACTACTCACAAGATCAGCGTTTTGATTGGGGAATCACTAGTATATAATTCAGCAGTCGACATTAAGTGTTCCTCAGTCAAACTTCTCTCATGTCTATTCATCAGACATTGCTTTCAATATTTGACATATATCCCATCTAACGCGTGGTCTTATGTTTAAACTGACTCGATCTAGAAACCAGCTCACGTGTATCCAACCAGAGACTTCTATACAAGGTAAGCGCATACCTTAAAAACTAAATACAAGGTAATTTCGGAATTATTTTCAGGACCAGCTTCCCTGTATTTGCGGCTAATTTCTCCCCCTCCCTTTATGCGAGATGCAAATTCCAGTAGGGGCCGTCTGCGTTTCGCTTTTCCGACTACCGGCATTTAATGCACAAATTATGTGCTGGTAATATTTCAGCCCCTCGGTTAAACAATATGAACAATATTGTATTTATGATCACCACTTAATAAATATCCTACAGCTAGACTGCCGCATTTTAAAAGTTTTCTCCCAAATTAGGCCGTATGGAATTTTGAACTTATGCCGCAGCTAGAGAACCCACGCACTTGACAAATTTGAGCAGGTTGATAAAAGACTTGATGTTGAATGAGCAGCCTGTTCGGCACATGAACATGACTGATCCCGCGTCCACGCGCAGCTGGGCGGGTCAGTAGGCGAAAAAGAGTGTACTCAATTTATCCTCGGTATCTCGTAGGATCATCCTACTCTACTCAAATTTCAAAACTACATTTTGAGACCGACCCCTTGCATGCACAAGCGCGTGGCCTTAACTTACATTGATTCGAACCGGAGACCAGCTCCCTGCCCAATTGGAAGACTTTTGTAGAAAGTCAGCACATATCGACCAGATTAGGCTATGACATCCATGTGCAGTTGTTTTTTGGGATATATGATGTATTATATGGACTCAGATTAAGACCTAAATGGGAACCAATTTGTGCTTTTTTTTAAACGAGCGGAAGACACGTGCGTATACTTAGTTTAAAACCTAAAATGGGAAGCAATTTGTGTTTTCTTTTAAAATGAGCGGAAGACATGAGCTGCGCACGTGTTAATAAGTTGAATCAATATAATATGTGACCATATAATAATTATGGCATAATAAGTTGGTCGACATTTATTCTTATTTGCTACAACAGATCTGTTAGATAAGCTTTTCATGTGAGTTTCAATTATCATTTTTGTTTATGTTGATGATTAATATGTAGTTATTCAAAATAAGATACATACAACCCGCTCAAAGAGATATCAATTTGTAAATCCAAAAAATAATCAAGAAAATTGCATTCAGTCCCTCCAGGGACTTTCTCATGTATTAGAGATGAGTCTTCTGACACAATATAAATTTTTTAAAAGAGAAGACAAAAGTGTAGTGTACACGCATAGGGACCGCTTTGTAATTCCAAAAATTAATGAAAAAATTACATTTAGCCCCCTGTGTGGGTTTTCTTATATAGTATAGATGAGTCTCCTTATACAATATAAAATTTTGAAAAGAAAAGACAAAAGTATAGTGCACACACATAATGACCAATTTGTAATTCAGAAAAATAATGGGGAGAATAGCCACCAGTCCATCCATGTATATTTTTATATAGTATAGATGAGTCATCTTCTACAATATATAATTTATTTTAAAAATAGACAAAAGTGTGGTGTACACACACAAGGATTTGTTTGTAATTATAAAAAACAATGGAAAAACTACATTCACTACCCTCTACAAGCTTTTTTATATAGTTAGATAAGTCTCCTTACAAAATATAAATTTTAAAAAGATCAGACAAAATTGTAAAGTAACATACATGAACCGATATGTAAATCCAAAAATATAATGGAGAAAATTGCATTTAGCCTCCTCCATGTGCTTCTTATATAGTGTAGATGAGCTTTCTTATACAATATAAAATTTTAAAAAGAAAAGACAAAGCCCACGACCTTTCTCATATAGTATTTATGAGTCTCATTAAACAATATAAAATTTTAAAAAGAAAAGATAAAAGGATAGTATACAAACACATGGAGCAATTTGTAATTTTAAAAAATAATAAAAATTCTTAGATAATATATATGGTGACACATAATATTTAAGATGTGGCATACTCAATTATCTGTCAAATAATGCCGCCCAGCCTACTATTTTTTAATAAACAATTTAAAATAACAAAATAGGTGATAATTATTGGATAGAGTAGAAATATAAAATGAAAAAACAATTGAACAATGTGCCATGAAGGCACCCTAGTTGTTGAAAATGCAAACACACATACATGTCAGTTATCTTATGAGAAATATCAAAAGAAAAAATACACATTTTTGATACAGTTGAATCAATATAATATGTAACCATACAATAAGTATGACATAATTAATTGGCCGACATCTATTCTTGTTTTCTACAACAAATTTGTTAGATAAGCTTTTCGTGTGAGTTTGAATTATCAATTTTGGGTATGTTGATGACTAATATCTAAATCGTATTCAAAATGATATACATACTACCCTCTAAAAGAGGGTCCGGTTTGTAATTCTAAAAAATATGAAGAAAATTGCATTCAACCGCCTCTAGGATTGTCTCATATAGTGTAGATGAGTCCCCTTACACAATATAAAAATTTGAAAAGAGAAGCCAAAAGTATAATGCACACACATAGGGACTGGTTTGTAATTCCAAAATACAATAGAAAAAAATGCATTCAACCCAGTCTTTGGCCTTTCTTATATGGTATAGATGAGTCTCCTTGTATAATATAAACTTTTGAAAAGAAAAGACAAAAGTGTAGTGTACACATACAAGGACCAATTTGTAATTTTGAAAAACAATGAAGAGAATTGCATTCAATCCATCAGTGTGCTTTTTTGTATAGTATAGAAGAGTCATCTTATACAATATATAATTTTAAAAAGAAAAGACAAAAGTGTAGTATACACACACAAGGACTTGTTTGAAATTACAAAAAATATTGGAGAAAATTGCATTTAGCGCCTCTGCAATCTTTCTTATATAGTATAGATGAGTCTCGTTACAAATATAAAATTTTAAAAAGAAAAGACAAAAGTGTAGTGTACATATATATGGACATATTTGTAACTCCAAAAAAATAATAGAGAAAATTACATTTAACCTCCTTCCTGGCTTCTTATATGCCGTAGATGAGCATCCTTATACAATATAATATTTTAAAAAGAAAATACAACATTGTATTGTACCCACAGACCGACTTGTAATTTAAAAAAAATTGAAAAAATTTCATTCAACCCTACGATATTTCTTATCATATTAGTGATTCTCATTATACAATATAAATTTTTAATAGAAAAAAGTATCATGCACAAACACAGGAATCGATTTATAATTAAAAAAATGGTTTTTTTTATATAATATATGGTGGCACTTCATATTTAAAAAGTGACACAATTGTCCGTCAAATAATACCCTCTCAGCTTAATATTTCTTAATAAACAATTAAAAATAATGTATTACGGCTACTGGAAAAGCAAGTAGATAGGAACGTGAAATGTAAGCACAGATTCACGTCACATATCTTTATTTATATACGAGCGGAAGACACGTGCTATGCACGTGTTATACAGTTGAATCAATATAATAATTCTAACATAATGAGTTGGTCGACATATATTCTTGTTTGCTACATCAAAGTCATTAGATAAGCTCTATTTGTGAATTTGAATTATCATTTTTGTGTATGTTTATAAATAATTTGTAGTTAGTATTCAAAATAAGATACATTCTACCCGCTAAATGAGGGACAAATTTATAATTCTAGAAAAATAATGAAGAAAATTACATTTAACATCCTTCAAGGGCTTTCTCATATAGTGTAAGATAAGTCTCCTTATATAATACACCATTTTAAAAAGAAAAGACAAAAATGTAGTGTAAACAGATAGGAATCAGTTTGTAATTCCAAAAACAATTAAAAAAATTACATTCTCTGTGGATTTTCTTTTATAATATACATGACTCTCCTTATACAATAAAGTTTTGAAAAGAAAAGACAAAAGTATTGTGTACACACATAAGAACCACTTTGTAATTTCAAAAAACAATAGAGAAAATTGCATTCTACCCCTCCCATGTGCTTTTTTGTATAGTATAAACGAGTCATCTTATACAATATATAATTTTAGAAAGAAAGGACAAAAGTATAGTGGACATACAGGGACTTATTTTTAATTATAAAAAATAATGGACAAAATTACATTCAACACCCTCTATAGGATTTCTTATATAGTAAAGATGAGTCTTCTTATATATATATACTACTACTATAAAAAGAGGGAGTTTTTTCAATTAATTACAAGCATATGCCATTCTAACCTCCTCAGCCAATCAGAACACATGATTTCAAAATGCTGTCTTCTCCTCTACTCTCTCTCCTCTGACATTTTTTCACACCTTTTCTACGATTTTTATTTCTTTTTCGATAACTGTTCCCACCCTCTCAACCCACACTCTCTCGACTCCCTCTTCCGTAACCACTCTAGCAATCTCCAATAACCACTCCAACAAAATTTGTTTTACTCTCTCTGTGATAATGAAAATGTGTTCAACCCATTCGTCTACACCTCTGCCCTCTCCTGCGTACTCAACATTGCCAAGACAATGCTGACTGTTTCCAGAAGATCGTCTCTCACAGTCCCACGGCCACCTCTACGGCTAGGTGGACATTGTGGTAGTGACCGATGCCAGGTGGTTTTCCAGGGTCATTGACGCAGTCTACAAATGCCCCAATCTCAACAATGAAGTTGCAATCATGTCCACGTCGCTCCAAATCTATGAGGATTGTCTATTGCAACAAACAATCTCTACCTCGACAACAAGAACACCGTCAACTAGACGACCACCAAGGCCTCCCTTATACTGACACTGGCCATCGTGTTCCTCGTCATGGAGGGTGGCTCATCCACTATCTCCATCCATCACATATCGTAGCTGAGTCATGGAGCCTAAGCTGACAGGTGAGAAGCCCATAGGACCTGCGAATCTCAACACGATTCGATCCGTACAGGGCGGGTACTCCATCAGGGAAGGGGAACCATAGGCGTTGGAGTCCACTGTTGTTGAGACCACCAACCCTACAAACTGGGAGATCAGCACGTACATGATGGCATTAGAAGGGAAGAAAGGAGAAAGGGGTGAAGGCTTGGAGGTCCAGATCAGCAACTAGCTCAAGCATGATGCTTTTTTGGTGTTCATGACACTGTGCAAGCTCTCAATAAAGTCACCTCCTATGGAAGCAATGGTTGATCCTGCACAGACGAAGAAGATCATTGCACTGGAGCTACTTAAGATTCTGTTAGAGAATGATGGACCGGTGTTTAGGACAAGTGATAGATACTTAGTTCGTCATCTAATCATGATTTTGTAGATAGTATATCATGGTCTAATACTCATGTTCTTATCTTAAACTTTGATTTTGTTACCAATGATATCCGATCATTTTCTTTTTCTGATTTGCGCACTTCGCGTGATAACTATTAACCAACTGCTAAACTAAGTTCTAAAACATCAAATTACTAATTTGTTTCCTTTCTACAAAAACCATTACTTAGGACCAATTATAGTGTTCAAAACAAAAATGTCTATGAGACATTTCTAGAGTCATGGATTTTCAATTAGAACAAAAAAAACGTATGTTATAGCTATTTCAATTTTGTGGTCCATCATATCCTCATGCCAGCCTAATAGGAGTAGGAAGTCTAAATTTTGTAAGACGAATGTGTGTGGTACTATGATTAACCAAAAGTTCTATAATTAATAAAGTTGTCATGAAGAACATAGAAGATAAAACTACCAGTAGGAAGTATGAAGTTTGTAAGATGAATGTGTGTGATATTGTGATTAATCAGACAATTTTATCACAAATAAAATTGTGATGAAGAACTTAGAAGATAAAACTATCAATACTTGCACATCGAGGAAGAGGCTTGATGGAGGATACTGTGTTAGAGAAAAAGTGAGTATCAAATATCTACCTATTGTACATTGACCAGTATATGCATGTGTGAGGGGTAGCAATATAACTAGGATCCTGATATTTGGAGAAATACATATGATTCCAAATTGAAGTAATGTGATGGAATAAATGAAATGAGATTTGATAGTGTGTCGCTAGAAAAAACATTGAGTAAGTTAAAACGTAATAAAAAAAATGGAGTGACTAAAAGTGGTTTACCTTTATTTGGGAACATATCTAGACAATGAGGTCAGGCTCAAAATAGATGGGGCTTACCAATTTAATACAACCAGATTTATGATAATTAAGGTTCCATCTCACACAAAATTGTCACTAGTAACTTTATATTTCATGTGAATGTGTTTCTTCTTTTAATTAATACAAATACATCATCATATTCTTAGTGTAAAAAAATTCTTCATATTTTTTTCATTCCTAAAATTGAATCCATAAGATTTTACACCATCCAAAAATTATCAATAATTATCTTTTTTCTAATTGTGTTTTTACGTGCGTGGCACATGTGTTGACTAGTATATATATATATATATATATATATATATATATATATATATATATATATATATATATATATATATATATATATATATATATATATATATATATATATATATATATATATATATATATATATGGCTGTTTATACAATGCTCGTGCAAGTACAGAACTGTCGCTACCCGCTCAAATGACACGGTGGTATCTACTCGTAATTACTTGCAATTTTAACCCTACAAGAGTTAACGAGAAAAAAAAAACCAAAGTAGCGGATTCCGCGTTTCAGCCACCTTCTCCACGTGCACTGCTCCGCCGCTGGCCTGCTCGATCACATTTATCTGCCTATCCACCGTTGGATGTCCTGCTACCATCCATCCGTCGTGGATTCCGCGTTCCACGATGATTTTTTTATGTGCATTTATAGTTCTTGGTCATCAATCCCTATCTGCATCTCCATACCCGAACAGCAAGAACGACTTTCCCAGTTCTCAGTTTTTGTAGAGGAGAATGACAAAGGTATATTTGCATAGATTTCAACCTTCTTTGACGTTCGTCGGAGTATCCAGTGAAGATATCGATCTTCACCAGGTCAAATCCACGATCCAGACCTGATGTTGTGAAACTCACGCCGTTGAGGAGGAGGGAGGGGTGGGAGAATTCCCTAATTTACCTGTATTTTAGGAGTATCAGTTTGTCCAAGCTACAACCAGGTAGTTTTGTATTCTCTTCATCACTTCAATCAGTTATACTCATTTTTTCACTTTTTCATCATCACAATGTGTATTCATCTCTCTGTGTTTTGTGTGGGAAAGAAACCCAATTTTGTGTCTGCATTTTTCATTTTTGAAGTAGTAACTGTCATACATGTTTTTATGTTTCACATAGTTACTCTTTTGTTATACGTGGTTACCCTTCGGACTGACAGAGTTACTCTTTGGTGTTTCAGGGTTACTCTTCTGTCTTACAGAGTTACTCCCACCTGCTATCATGGATCCCAACCTTGATATAGATGTTCCTAATGCAAGTGTCGGCTGCGATAATGATAATCCTCATTCTTCTCCTTATGTTGGGGCTTCCACTCTGACCTGAGGGGTAGTCCCTAGAATTGGTCTCCAGTTTGGAAGTTTAGATGAAGGTATCTCCTTCTATTCTAGCTACGTTGGCATGATTGGTTTTAACATTAGGAAAGACAAAAATAGGTATGAACGGGGAACTAAGATTCTGGTTGCCAAAGATCTGGTTTGTGACAAGCAGGGTAAAATCGGCCGTTCTAAGAGGTCAAGAGGGCTTCTGAGCCTCGTTTGTGTTGAAGTGGGTAACTTGCAGGATAATTTATCCAAGAAGAATAGGCATTCTGTGAAGCGGTGTGGTTGTGGAGCCATGATCCGGTTCACACTGGATAAGTCCTCATCCATGTGGGTTGTGACTGCCTTTGTTGAGGAACACAACCACGATCTTGTTGACGATGCTCATCTCCGTTACCTGAAGTGTAACTCATCTCTTGATGAAACTAAAAAAGAGATCCTTTCTTCCATGAGACAAGCTAACATACCTGTATCGAGACAAATTGCATTAATAGCATCTGAGTCTAGCGGCTATGAAAATCTAACATTTACCGACATACAAGCTCATGAACACATCAGTAGCAAGAGGAAAGAGTCGGTCAAATATGACATTGACATGGTTGAGATGACCCAATACTAGATCAGACTGTCACAGTGTAATCAATTGTGGAAGCGATCATTTGTAGTGGAATTACTGAAAATCACTAAAAATTAAAACTATTTTCAAAGAAATCCAAACACAGGAAAGCTCTTATATCAAGAACCAATGTATTTCATTTACATCCCGGTTCATAAGTACATATCATGTACCGTCTCTTCTTGAGGATTACAAGCATCAACTGCCTTATTAAACTATACATAGATAGCATAAATACCTCGAGGCATTAAAGATAAAAATCTCAAATTGATTCATTAAAAGTACTAACTACTAACTCTGAGGACCTAAGAGTACAGAGACGACACATAGGACTCTACATACAAACATGACAGTCAGTGTCTCCACCTGGGTGTCACTGTTGTCCCTGTTGTTGCTGTTGTTGCTGCTGTTCTACCCCTGCTGTAGGGTTTCTGCTTCTTCTTCTTCTGCGTCTACCTAAAAAGTTGGATCCCACGGGGGTGAGACAGTTGAAATTGTCCCAGCGAGAGATATAACTCTCCTCCAGAAATATTATTATTACAGTTTAATAGAATAAAACTGAGCAGAAGAATCATAAGTATTCAACAGTAGATAAATCAATATCTAAACAAATTAGAGCATTATTCTTTATTCAAGTCATTTCAGCTATATCTTGATTAAGTAGCATGTCACTTATCCAATAAGGAACTGAAGAATATGTATAACATTTATCCATCTAGGATATGCTAAACAAAGCAACATCAACCATTGATTCTCGTATTTCAACCTTAAGGAAATATGCTACACGACTGATTACATTTTACAATCATACTTAAGCCCTAAGGAGACGAGGTATACCACTCATACTCCAACCAACCATTGCAAAATCGAAATTGGTACCATACATAGGTCAAGGAAGAGCCAGATTCCCATGACCTCATCCTCCTCAATCAGTATGAGGACAAAATGCAGGACATCTTGTATCTCTGCTAAGTAGCTTTCCAGGGTATCCTGGAAACTTCTCTATAGAGTTACAGTGGCAGATGTACTCTCTTTGCAATCGAGAAATATCATGTTTATCTCACATCGATCCAGTATTAAAATTATCGGGAGATTCATGATACATCCATCCTGGCATTCGGGAGATTAGTGATACATCCATCCCGGTATATATAATGAATGATTGAGAGATTTAATGTTTATCTCACATCAATTCCTCCATTAGGTCATAAGGATATTCGTGCTCATAACCCCCACATACTCAACAGTATGCCCTCGAGGAGTTCCCGTAGGAAAACCTGTTTCACCATCATCAACTACTGACGATGATGGATCTATGGTTAGGGCTCTACATGAGAATATTTCACTTGATTAATTAAGTACATTATTATATTTGTTTATCATCAGTCAAGTTTTCAAACATAAATCATTATAAAAAATGCTACAAATAATGAGTAATACTTCTATCAAGTATTTTTCAAAGCTTTATAAAACATTGGGATCTCAATCCCTTGCCACATCAGGGGCATTCTCATCCCTTAACATCTCATCATCATGATTATGGAATATGGGTATTCAAACCCTCAATTCATCAAGAACACTTGTTACCACTTATCAGGTAGCTAATACCTTCAGGTCATCTGACCAAGGTAAACATGATACTTGCAATACAGGTATCTCACATGGCTCTTAAAGCCCATTAATCTCTTATTTCCTCTCACTAGGCAACACATCATATTATGGCTTACAAGGCCCATAAACAATTTCATTAATAAAACATCATAGCTCATACCTGGCTATGTCCAACATCTGATGATACCTGCATGATTAGTGCACATGATAACCGTTATATCAATTAAATATCAGCACTATGCAATGTAAGAGTAACATAACTATTTCCTAATTAGAGTTAGGATTTCCCAATTCATGTCAAATAGGAATACTCATCCCATTCCCCAAATTAAGGTTATGGTTTATCATCATATTGCCCAAGATTGGGGTTTCATACACTATAACCCAAGATTAGGACTTCACATACCTTTACCCTATATCAGGGTTAGGATTTCATATCAAGGTTTCACATATCATTACATAGCATCACCTTGGGTTAGAGTTTCACATCACGTTATCACATTAGGGTTTCATTTGACATCACTCTTGATTAGGGTTTCACATAACATCTTTGTATTAGGGTTTCATATGACATCACCCATGATTAGGGTTTTACATGACATCACCCTTAATTAGGGTTTCATATGACTTCACCCTTGATTAGGGTTTCACATGACATCACCCTTAATTAGGGTTTCACATGTCATCACCCTTGATTAGGGTTTCACATAACATCACCCTTAATTAGGGATTATTATAGCTTTTCCCCAAATTAGGGTTTCATGAAGCATCCTCTTAAATGAGGGCTTTTCATTATATTACCCTAAATTGGGATTTCTCATATCATCACTCTAGATTAAGGTTACATCATTACCCTAGATTAGGGTTTCACCTATCATTTCCCTCAATTAGGGTTAGGGCTCATCAACCTTCTCAATTAGGGTTTCATGATCTCTTTATCAAGGATCATACCCTAATTACATATTTTATTCATGTTGAAAGTGTTGAAGCTTATCCACTACATGATTATTATATATGTAGGAATTCCTCTCTCTTTCATCCTCTATAGGATGTTGATTTACTTCAAATTTGATTAGATTAGGTCAACCCCTCAATCAAGTGCATACATCTATGGTTATCATAGTGTATTGAGTTACTACTTTCATAAATATTAAATGTTAACCACTCAAAAGGTACTAATCACTTAAGTACCTTAAAGGTACAACCATTGTAATTATCTTTGATAAACATTATCAACAATCATGGGGTTGACTGTACTTACATGGTTTGAATCAATTAGATCTTCAAACTGTCTTGAGGTATTAAACCTTCAATCGGTCTTAAAGTACTTTGACCTTCAAACGGTCTTAAAGTACTTTGACCTTCAAACGGTCTTGAATACTGTTAGACCTTAAATGGTCTTGGTCCCAAAACCTTCAATCGGTATTAAGACCGTTAGACCATCAAACGGTCTTGACCTCAAAGTCTCTAAACGGTTTGAGACTGTTTGAATAAAATATAATTATCTCCAAATGGTTTGAAACCACATGAGCAACATCATTATTGGAACAAATTGAACATCAAACGGTTTGAGATTGTTTGCTCTCCAAACGGTTTGAAGACCGTTTGATCCCAAATGGTCTCAAGATTGTTTGGACTCAAACGGTCTCAAGATTGTTTGGTCCAAATCATCTTGAAACCGAATGGTCCAATTAGGGTTTCCTCCAATCAATCAATCGATTTTAGGGTTTGCTTTATTGAATAACACATCAATTGGACCATTGAAAGTACATCAAATCACAACCCTTAGATCTCCAACCATCCATCACAACCCTTGATCTCCAAACGGTCTTGGACCGTTTGGTCTCAAACGGTCTTGAGACCGTTTGAGCCAATCAACTTAGAAATTGACTCAATCAATTTAGGGTTTCAACCATTCAATCCAATTTAGGGTTAGTAATAAATGGATCACCCATCCTTGAATCTATTAAAATTAAATCAATTTGAGCCATTGGATCTTCATCATTCACATCAGCAAATAACCTCAAACGGTTTTGAAGTTCAATTTACCCATTCGATCTTGAGATCCATTACCCATTCAGTTTTGAACTCAATTACCCATTCGATCTTGAAGTTATTTACTCATTTGGTTTTGAACTCAATTACCCATTCGGTTTGAAGTAAATTACCCATTCAGTCTTAGGTTCAATTACCCATTTGGTCTTGGGTTCAATTGCCCATTCGGTCTAGAAACTGAATCAGCTCAATCGGTTTTGAAACCGAATCAACTCAATCAGTTTTGAAAACTATTTGCCCATTACTTTATTGAGGTGTGTGCTTAAGATGACATCATCATCTTCAAGCTTCAAACCTTCGGAATCAGTTGTGATTATTATGGTGATTTCAACAACTAATCAAAAGGAAATCGAGAAAGAAGAAAGGTTCAACACATGATGAACAAATTGCAAGCAATAATGACATTTAAGGGTTCAAGTTAGATTAACCTCCTTCAAAGTTGAATCCAAGCTTCAAGATTCACGTCCTCAATGGTGAATGAAGCTTTCTCAACTACCCAAGGTCCATTCTCAAGTCTTTGAGTGAAAGGATTGGCTAGAGTTGAAGATTGAATGAAGAAAAGAAGAAATTAAGCATTGAATTTCGATTTCCACCATGAAATCAAGGTTGAGGATGACTATGGAGATTACCTATAGGTTGGGGCACTTCATCCTATTTCTCCTAAGCTCCCTTGTGTTCAACCAAAGAAAGGAAAGAAAAAGGGATCGAAAAAGCCTTTCATGTTGGTTGAAAATGGGATGTATATAAGGGAATTTCAATGAGAGAGAAAGTGTTATAAAAATCCTTTAATTTCCAAAATTGGTGCCACATACTCCCCTCCATCCCTTTCATACGAAGCCATCTCCCCCACCTTGTAATTACTCTTCATTATCCATGAATTAAAAGAAAACAAATTAAGCACATTTATCAATATAATAATAATATCCAAAATTGAGTGGATATTACTTTTCCTTTAACTAATGTGAGTGGGTTCTCCACTCACTTTAGATATTTCGTTGCCTTTGCAAGGAACAAGGACGTCCATAATTATGTAATTTCAACCATCACATTTTTGGTTGAAGGTCAATTCAATTAATATATTTATTTTTGCATTAAATTGAATTAGGGTTTCAATTATGTTTAAATCTTGATTATTTTAATATTAATATTCTCTCTCCTCCAAAGAGATTCAAATGAGACGCCCCTTTGATTTTCTTGTCTCCAATTAATACCAAAAAACATTAGGGACTCTCAAGAAGTGGTATTTTCCATATTGAACCCTAGGTTTTGGGTAATTTGCACATTACACCAAAACTAGGTTTTAATGCACAAACATTGCTTAATAAACTCTTTCTTGGTGCTCAGGCTGTCACAAGCTATACCTCTGCATCATTTTCATTTTTATGATGCTTCAACACTTGAGGAACATTTATCATGTAACATTTGCAAGTTAACCCCTCAACTTGGGTAATTTGCACATTAGTCCAAAACATGCAAACCATTGATTTCAACATTATTCAAAAAGGACTAAAATGAAACATAAGTTCCTCTTGAGCCTTAATTACTTTTCAAAAGATAAGAGAAAGCATATAATTATCTTTCTCAAACAAAACATCTAGGGTTAAGGCATAACCCAGGTCAGGGATGTTACAAATTATCCACCCCTAACAGGGATTTCGTCCCCGAAATCATCAAGAGAAAAGAGAAGGGTACTTCCTCCTCATCTCTTCTTCTAGCTCTCACGTAGCTTCTTCAATCCCACGATGATACCAGAGAACTTTCACAAGACATATGTCTTTCTTTTTCAGCTTCTTAATTCTTTTATCAAGGATCATCACATGTCTTTCAACATATGATTTATCATCATTTAATTCTACCACCACAAGTTGCAAAACTAACTCTGTATCAGGGTGACACTTTCTTAGCATGGATATATGGAACACTAGATGCAACTTATGCAACTCAGGTGGTAACTCCAGCTTATAGGCTACCTTTCCAATCCGTTCAATGATTGGATAAGACCCCAAAAATCTAGGAGCTAACTTTCCATTCCTTCCAAATCTAAGGATACCTTTCCAAGGTGAGACCTTGAGATATACTCTATCTCCAACCTAGAATTATAAAGGTCTTCGTCATTTGTCGGCGTACGACTTCTGTCTATCCTGTGCAGTCTTTAATTGTTGTTTTATTACTTTAATCTTCTCAATTGTCTACTGCACAAGCTCAGGACCCAAAAGTTGATATTCTCCTATTTCATACCAACATAAAGGAGATCTACAACGTCTACCATATAATGCTTCATATGGTGCCATATCAATACTGTGCTGATAGCTATTATTGTAAGAAAATTCTATCAAGCTCAGGTGTAGATCCCAACTTCCTACAAACTGAAGGACACATACCCTAAGAAAATCCTCCAAAGTTTGTATGGTCCTCTCAGATTGTCCATCTGTCTATGGGTGAAAAATGTACTAAACCTTAACTTTATACCCAAAGCTTTGTGTAGTCGTTCCCAAAAATGACTCGTAAACTGGGGACCTCTATAAAAAACAATGGTAGTTGGAACCCCGTGTAACCTCACTATCTCATCTACGTATATCTGTGCAAGCTTCTCAGCAATGTAGGTTGTTTTGACAGGAAGGAAATGTGATGTCTTACTCAACCTATCAACTATCACCCATATGGAATCATGACCTTTGGTTGTTCTAGGCAAACCAACCACAAAGTCCATGGTCACTTGATCCCATTTCCACTGCGGTATAGGTAAATGTTGCATTGTTCCTACGGGCTTTTGATGTTCAGCTTTAACCTGCTGACACAACAGACACCGCATAACAAACTCAGCTACATCCTTCTTCAATCCTGGCCACCAATACATATCCTTCAAGTTATGATAGATTTTGGTGCTCCCTGGATGCATTGCATACATCGAAGAATGAGCTTCCTCCAAGACTAACTTCCTTAAGTCATTGGCATCAGGTACTGCCATCCTACCATGGTAACAGACTACTTGATCCTCTGTCTCATGAAAGCCATCCCGTTTCTCACTATCATACTCTGACCTAATCTGCTGAACCACAATATCAGCTTGTTATGCTTCTTTAATCTGTTGTCTCAGAGTAGATTTTATGTGCATCTCAGCTAACAACCCAACTAACAATGATACTTTAAGTTGTACATTATTTTGCCTCAAGGAGATAAGCATATCTCTTTTAAATCACACTAAGGAGTTCAATTGTGCTTTATCTAAGGCTGGTGATGATTATTTCCTACTTAGTGCATCAGCCACTACATTATCCTTCCCTAGATGATAATCAATTGTACAATCGTGGTCCTTGATTAACTCCATCCAGTGGCGTTGTCTCATGTTCAACTCATGTTGTGAGAAGATATATTTTAGATTCTTATGGTCTATGAAAATCTAGAATGTTTCCCCATAGAGATAATGTCTCCAGATCTTCAAAGCATGGACCACAATAGCTAGCTCTAGATCATGTGTTAGATAATTCTCCTCGTGTTTCTTAAGCTGTCGAGAGGCAAAAGAAATCACTTGATTATCCTGCATCAACACACATCCTAGTCCATTCTTAGATGCATCACAGAAAACTATGTACCCCTTCCCTTGCTCAGGTAACACCAGCACAGGTGCACTTGTTAATCTTTCTTTCAACATCTGGAAAGAATGTTGACACTTGTCATTCCAGACAAAAGGAACCTCCTTCCTGGTCAACTTGGTTAGGGGTAAAGCTATAGAACTGAAGTTCTTAATGAACCTCCTATAATAGCCTGCCAGTCCTAGGAAACTACGTATCTCTGTCGGTGTCTTTGGTTGTTCCCATTGCAGGACAAATTCTACCTTCTTAGGATCAACATGGATACCTGAGGAAGATATTATGTGTCCTAGAAAAGAAACTTTTGGTAACCAGAACTCGCATTTTCTAAACTTAGCATACAACTTATGCTCTCTTAGCAAAGTTAAAGCTTGGCAGAGATGCTTCTCATGCTTTTGAACATCTCTACTGTATACTAAGATGTCATCTATGAAGACTACTATGAACTGATTAAGGAAAGGTCGAAAGACTCTGTTCATGAGTTCCATGAATGCAGTTGGTGTATTAGTTAGTCCAAATGACATAACTATGAACTCATAGTGACCATACCTTGTCCTAAAGACATACTTAGGTATGTCACTCTCCTTGATACACAACTGATGATATACCGACCTCAGATCTATCTTAGAGAAGATAGTTGCGCCACGCAACTGATCAAATAGATCATCGATCCTTGGCAGAATATACTTGTTCTTTATGGTTACTTTATTCAACTGTAGGTAATCAATGCATAACTTCATCGATCCGTCCTTCTTCTTAACAAAGAGAACCGGAGCACCCCATGGTGAAGTACTCGGTCGGACAAAACCTTTCTCAAGCAACTCCTACAACTGTTTCTTGAGCTCTGCCATCTCAGCAGGTGCCATTCTATACGGTGTTTGTGCTATTGGTTGCGTGCCCAGGATCAGATTAATCTCAAAATCACTCTAGACTATGGTATAGTTACTCTTTATGTTCCTACAGTTACTCTACTAATTCACACAATTACTCTAGACTATCGTATAGTTACTCTTCTATATCAAACATTTACTCTACTATATCAAATAGTTACTCAAGTACTGATACTTGAAAGGAGATGCAAACTTACCTTTTACTCCCTCCTTTTCTTTACGTTCTTCTCTATGATCCCTATTATGTGTTGTTCCAACTTCTTCCTCTTTGTCAACCTTTTTCTGGGCTCCTCCCTCTACACTTCTTCTTCTTCGATTATTTTCTCTGGTTGTTCTCTTATTTGTTCTTGGCTCTTTTCTTCTGCATCTCGTGCAGAATTTCTTTGGTCAGAATATCAGCTGCTTTTTCTTTCCTCTTCTCCGCTTCATCACCAGTTTTCTTATCATCATTCTCATCCTCTAATTCCTTCTCTTCTAAATACTTTCTTCTCAGGCTCAACCTGCCTCGTTTCCTTGGTGTGCCATCCTTCTCCACACATTCCTTCTCTACTTTGTCCACCGTATCGACATCCTTCTTATAGAGAACATATGACCTGTCTTTGGGTTCATCAACATTCATTGAGGCAAACCCCTCTGCAAATTATTCGAACCCACTAGTATGTGATTGTGTTTTGTCACCTTCATCTCCCCACTTTCTCTCTAGATTTTTATTTTCCTCTTCTAGCTCATCTATCCTTTTTTCTATCTGTTTCTTCTCCCTCTGTAGGTCGGTGAATGCCTCAATAGCTATTTTTATGAATATCTCTTTCTCTATCTTTAGCTCCTCCTCCAATATGTGGATTCTTCTCTCTTGGGTGGAGTTCTCAGCAGTCACTCCTTTTTTGATGATCGGCTTTGCTGGCGCCTTATCTACAGTTGGCTTACTTTTTTCCCTTTTTTCCGCAAGGTAGTAGGGCATGTCCTTCATTGTTCTTGCAACTCGCCAATCATCTCCCTAGTCTAGCTTCATCCTTTGACAAACCTATCCAAAAAAACAAAAATAATGTGTCACAATGCAAACATGTAGGATTATGTTTTATATTAGCTTTTATAACAAAGAAGAAATATTCTTACATCCTTAGGGTTCACAGACCCTAAATCCATCAATTTCTCAACCAGCGCAGCCCACTTCTTTATCCTTGGCTTGGCGTCAAGGAAGGTTGGCTTTGCCATCTTTGTCATCTCATATTCCCAAACCTGCATGTAACAGAGAGAAAATATAATGCATATGTAACTGCCTTCCAGTCATTATTGTAACAATGTAGATGAAAATAATTTTGTTCACTTACGCATAGGCACATCACACACCCTGTTGTGTAGAGGGTGGTTTTCCCTTTCTCCCCTTTCCTCTTCAGCTGGACATTCTCCTTCAACATCTTCATATTCTTGAAGATACTCCCATGCACCAGCTTTGCCCAATTCATCTACCTAGTGGCAGTAACATCATCTAGGTAGTGCATTATGTAGATTGGTATGCAATAGCTAGTGTCTGGGAGTAGGAATGTTTCCTGTAGGTCCACACACGACACATGTTCTGATAGTCCACTGGATCATCGATCTTGGCATATTCTCACCAAAGCTTTGATAAGTTGTCCTTATTCAGGGCATCCTTTTCCCTTAACCTCTTCAAGGTCTCACCTTCATTGCCCTATTTATGTGTCGCCCTGGCAAACTGTTGCCATATTGAGCTCACTATCTCAGAATTTTTCCTAGGTATTATATCCATACCTTTGCTGGGGATACCTAGAATTACCCCCACATCCTCAACGGTCATCCTTCTTTCCACCCCTTTGGCCAGCAAAAATCTATCATCATCCACATATCTATCTATTAAATCCTCCAAAAGGCCTATGTCAACTGTAAGATTCAGCATCTTTATCATGTTTGCAAAGGTCGTCGACCTCATCATTCTAAGTTGATTACTTGTAAACACCACGTTGTTGCTAGTGGTGATGTAGCTCTTTATGTAACACCTGTGGTACATCCTTTTGATTCCCACTACAAACATATCAAAACTTACTCTTAGGTTTTTTTTCTTGCTTATTACTTCTTAGTCAGTCAAGTTACTCTTAAATTTTCCACAATTCATTATACGTGGTAGGTTGATCACATTTTTAAAGCTAATAGTTTATTTGGTAACAACCATTTAATAAACTGCAAGTAAGTGTCCTATGAGAGTAACAACAAATTAACACAATTATAAATCCATACAAGCTTACCTTCATCTTCCTTTTCATTTCCCCTTTTATGTCCTCTTCATTCTTTCCTCTTTTCCTCCCTCATCGGTAGCCTTTTCTTTTCCCTTCTCTTTCCTCCTCCTTTTTTCCTCTTCTCCTCTCTCATCAGCAACCTTCACTTTCTCCTTAGTTGCTTTGGCCTTCCCTTTCCCCTTCTTTTTCATTTTACTTTTTTTCACCTCTCCTTCATCCACAGTAGCCTTTTCTGTCTCATTCTTTTGCTGATTTTCATCTGTACTATCATCATCCCCTTTCCTTTCTTCTCCAGCATACGAACACAATTACTCAAAAAGTGTAGTCTTTAGCTTAACAATATGGTTTTCCTAGTTTAACTGCTATATCTAGTATGTGAGATACTCTTTGCTCTGTAATAGTTACTCCATCATTACTTCAGTTACTTTAGACTATCGTATAGTTATTCTAATGTTTTTTTGTAGTTACTCTAGGCATCATGTAGTTACTTTACTTCTTATAACAGTTACTCTTTCAACATGCATTGTTACTTTTTAGTCAAAATCTTTTTATTTATGTTTTTCATTTGTAATGTACATGCAAACACAAATTACCTCGCCGTTCTTCATTCTCCGCTTTGTCACACAGAGGTTCTTTAGTCTCGGTAGCTCCATTGCCTCCATTACCAGCGGTAGCCATCTTACTGCGTTTTGCTCTTTTCGCTGAAGGCTTACTCGTTAGGGGATCTGCAACCCCTCTTTTGTTCCCTTTCCGTCTTGTCTGAGGAGTCTCAGCAGCACCTCCCTTCTCCCCTTCTACAACCTCTTCTTGTCCCACTTCATCCTCTTCTTTGTCCATCACATCCCCACTTTTGTTCCCTTTTTGTTTCATCGAAGTAGTCTTTGTAGAACCTTCCTTCTCCCTTTCCACACCTTCTTCTTTTCCCGCTTCATCCGCTTCTTTGGCCATCATAGCCCCTTCCTTATCCCCTTTTGGAGTACTTGGTGGTGTTCTATCCCGTTCTATCTCCCCTTCCGCAGTCGCGGCTTTTGCCGCTTCCTCTGGTTCTTTGGCCATCTTCTCGTCGGCTTGATAGTGGTGCAATTCGAAGTCATTATCTTCTTCAATCGCGTTCCTTAGATTCCTTCTCCATGGCGGCATTGTCGAGGTCTTCCTTGATGACTTCTTCGTCCTAATCATCTCTGAAGAGGGTAGCTACTCCGTAATTGAGATGCAGCGAGAGAGAGGAGGTGGAATCGAAGATGATGGAGATAGAATTTGCAGTCAGAGCGACTGGAGACAGAGGAGGTGAGATGGAGGGGTTGCAGGATGTGGTCGCCGGTGCTTTTACGCGAGAATGGCAGTTATCACAGGGCAGAGCGAGGGTTCGAACGGAGGTTTTGGGGTTTTTTTTGCTCATTGTCTTTCCGCCCATTTTCTTTTTGAAATATTTACGTCCTTATGCCACCACACTCTATTGCCGGATAGCTTCCCCTTTGTTACCCACGTTGGCAACAAAGACAAACTCTCTATATATACATATATATAAGAAAAGACAAGTGTGGTGTACACTCACATGAACCTATTTGTAACTCTAAAAAATAATAGAGAGAATTGCATTCACCCTCCTCTTTGGGCTTCTTATATACTATAGTTGAGCCTCCTTATATAATATACAATTTTAAAAAGAAAAAATAGAAGTGTGGTGTACACACACAGATCAATTTGTAATTCTAAAAAAGAATGAAGAAAATTTTAATCAGCCCCTGCAACCTTTCTTATATTGTATTGATGAGATTCATTATACAATATAAAATTTTAAAATGTAAAGATAAAAGTGTAGTGTACCATCATGAGGATCGATTTGTAATTTTTAAAAATAATGAAGAATACCTTATATAATATATATGATGACACATCATATTTAAGATGTGCACACACAATTTTCCATCAAATAATACCCCCACAACCACCTATATCTTAATAAACAATAAAAAATAATAAAATAGTTGACAATTATTACATAGATTAGAAATGTAAAAAGAAAAAAAAATATGTCTATCAAATAGACTCCCTTGCTTTTGAAAAAGCAAACAGACAAGCATGTTAGTTGCCTTATTAGAAATGTCAAAAGAAAAAAAATCTAAATTGTAAGCCAAGTAGACACCCTAACTACTGGAGAAGCAAGCACACATGCACTGAAAAGCAAGCACACAAATAAACCACTATTACAAAAACTGATGGAGAAAATTGAATGTGACACCCTTGACTTTCTTATTAATATAGATGAGTGTTCTTACATAATATAAAATTTTAAAAAGAAAAGGAAAAAGTAGTGTACACACATATGGACCTATTTGCAACTCCAAAAAAAAACTGAGAAAATTGCATTCAGCCTCCTCCTTGGGCTTCTTATATTCTTTAGATGATCCTCCTTATAAAATATACAATTAAAAAAAAAGATAAAAGTATAGTGTACATGCAAAGACCAATTTGTAATTCTACAAAGTAATAGAGAAAATTTCATTTAGTCCTAGCGACCTTCCTTATATAGTATTGATGAGTCTAATTATATAATATAAAATTTTAAAAAGAAAAGATAAAAGTGAGTGTACCATCACAGACCGATTTGTAATTTCTTAATAAACAATAAAAAAGAAACAAGTGAAATTTATTACATTGATTAGAAATGTAAAATGAAAAAGAATCTGACCTGTGTGCCAAGCAAACACCCTAGCTGCTTAAAAAGCAAGTCCATAGACATGTCAGCTGCTTTGATAAAAAAATTAAAACTACGTGCCAAGAAGATACACATGCACATGAAAAATTAGCACACAGACACGTCACCTACCTTAAAGATCAAAAGAAAAAATCTAAACTTCTTGCCAAACAGACATCCCAGATGTTGGAGAAGTAAACACATAAGCACGTAAAAAGAAGACACACGGATACATCACCTACATTTATTTATAGAAGTTTTTCCAAAACGCCCCCTCACTTATCTCAAAATTACACATAACCCCCTCCCTTATACAAAATTCTAAGCAGCCCCCTATAAGTCTCTCTCTTCCTCCACCTTTACAAGCAAAAGACGTTGCTACCCCCTCATAACTTTATCCTATCAATCCATCTTTTTTTTATGCATCTCATTAATATATTGTATCGTGATCTTGCTCCTGTATGTGTAGCATTTGTGTTGAGATGCATACATACTGCGTCAAGCACTAACATATGCATATACATATAAGATTCTTGTTGGGTATCCATCTAAGCCTAATTCTTCATTTTAGTGGTAAGAAACTAATCATATATATTTCTCATATTTATACAATAGGGAAGGAGGAGGGTCAGGTTATTGTGAACCTGGTCCCAACAAGATCAGTTCTAGCTAAACGACACCCACCCAAATTCATAAAAAATGATCCTAACCGAAATTAACCGAGTAGAAATTTGCCTAAACCAGCTCAAACATATACTACAACATATGTCGACTTTCTAAGCACAATAAAAATGTGTATTTTAATTATTTGGCATTTTCCTTAAATAAGTTGAAATAATAACATAGAAAAACATGTGTAAAAGTTTTTCATCACAATTAAATTTGTCGTTAAATTGTTTTGAATATGGAGTTATGTCCTAGTCTTGAATGCATAGGATGTGTCAGAAAATGATATCAAAATCATCATTTTAAAATATGTAAAATAGATGAAAAATACCAGCTATGGATGGGACCTTGCACTTTTCTATGATATTTTTTGCTATTTATTGAGAAGTGTCAGGAAATAGTACATGAAATGTGTAGATATTTATGAAATTTATAGACTTATATATTATGTTGTGAAAGTTAAGATTTGTGGTAGTACACACCTCTAGATTGGTTCAGGCCTGTTCTAGCTTAGTATATTTTGGTTCAATTTTAATAAGTTTGGATGGATTTGGTTTAGCTGGAGTTGACCTCGTTTGATTCAAATTAATAAAACCTGGTCTACTTCCTTCCCTAGGTCTATGCAAACATGCAAAAATGTACTCCCATAGTTTCACACCTCCAAATGAAGAAGTAAACTTAGCTGGATACCCGACAAGAATCAATATAAATGTGCACGCGAGATGTGTTTGACGCAGCTACATATGTTGCACAATTGCTATACCCTCAACGTAGAGATAAAAATAGATCACGACACCGTGTACATATAGGTGAATAGAAAAATGTTGAAGTGAAGGTAAATGGTACGTGAGGGTAGGAACGTCTTTTGAATCTAAGAATAGATGAGGAGAGAGAATTGTAGGGGGTTGCTTAGGATTTTATAAAAGAGAGGGGTTATTGAGAATTTTAGGATAAGTGAGGCATGTTTTTAGAAAAACACTTATTTATAAGTATAAAGAAATAAGTGGCAATTATTACATAGATAAGAAATATGTAAAAGGAAAAAAGAATCTGAACTGTGCGAAGTAGGCACCCTAGCTACTGAAAAAGCAAGTATATAGAAATGTCAACAACCACTGTAAAAAAAATCCAAACTGTGTGCCAAGCAGGCACATAGGCACGTGAAAAGCAAGCACACAAGCACGTCACCTACCTTAAAAGGTATAAAGATCAAAACAAAACAAATCTAAAGTGCTTGTCAAGTAGGAACCCTAGATGCTGGAGAAGAATACAACCAAATACATGAAAAGAAGGCACACCAAAATAAGTATAAAGATATAAAGACAAAATAGGAGACAAACAAAAAAATTAACATTATTTTGATTATGCCATTATTTAGTATCGAAATAACAAAATACGTATCATTTTGAGTTCCAAAACTGATTACATGTAACATCTTATTTGTTTTTCCCCTCCCTTCAAGTGAGATGTGAATTCCAGTCAAAAATTTAGAACGCAGAGTCCATCACTCCAGTCACTTTCACAACTAGAGGACTGACAGACTTACTTTCATCCAGTGTGGACGTAGAACAAGAAATAAGGGTACACGATGTCCTTACTATTGTTAGGGATTCAAACTGTGGATGACAGTGGGTGGCATCATTAATCGGATAATAATAGTCATGACCTCTACAATCTGCTCAACGCTTATCGACAACATTTTCTAACCAGGGCCTACTGCCCCTTGGTCGACAATTGGTGGTGTTTCTCTTTTTTTGGGGAGTTTCATTTTGAAAAAGAGTGAAAAGAAGATAATGTATTTGATGGGTTAAAATTTGGGGACCTTCACGCTCCCTCACGTGGTGCACACCAAAATTACTAAACCAAACCAACCATCTCGTACCTATCCCACCTGTCATCTCTACCATCCCTGCTATCTTGTCTCCTACATATCGCACCTGTCCTGCCACCAACAATCTTGATGCATTTTTTTTAGAGAGAGAAAAAGAAAAGAGGGGGAAAGTGAGGAGAGAGAAGGGAAGTGAGGAAAAAAGTTGAGAATAAATATTGTGTGCCGAATTGTAAAGGTGGGAGTCACAAGAGCAAATACAAGCGCCAAAAGACCAACATTGGGAAAAAGCACTACTAACTTATTTTTTGTCAATTATATATGTTTGGGCGTACTTACCAATTATTGGGCATCACTTCATGTGCCACTGGGTGTGGATTAATTTTTTTAAGTTGTGAGCACCATTATCTTATTTTAGGTGCCAATTAACCAATTTTGGGCACACTTACTCATTAACTGTGTAAGTTGATTAAGTTTATCATGTTTTGGGTGTCATTAACTTATTTTTGAGTTTAATAGCCCCCAAAACATGATGAACTTAATAAATTTCCCATTAACACATAAAATGACACCTACTGAATAAGTAAGTGTGCCTAAAAATGAGTAATTGTCACCCAAAACAAGATAACAATACATATAACTTAAAGAAGTAATCAACGCCCAGTGGCACATGAAGTGACACCCAGTAATGAGTAAGTGTACCTAAACATGAATAATTGACACCTAAAACAATTTAATGGTCCAAGTGAGGACAGCCAGTTGGATAAGACCCTAGGTGTGTTAGCAAGAGGTCTCAAGTTCGACCCCTGGCCACGGGATGAATAGAATGCAACTTTTAAAAAAATTAATGGCACCCAAAATAGGATGAGTTTAATCAACGCCCAATAACACATGAAATGACGCAAAATGAATGAATAAATGCGCCCAAAACTGATAATTGACACCCATAATAACATAATTGCGCATAAAAGTTAAATAAGTTAATCAACTTCCAATAGCACATGAAATGAGAGAATAAATGAGTAAGTGCGCCCAAACATGAGCAATTGATATTCAAAATAAGTTAATGATACCCAACACATGTTGAACTTAATTAGCACCCAGTATCACATGAAATGATGCCCAAGGACTGGGCAATGTGTCCAAAAATAGGTATTGACACCTAAAATAAGAAAATAATGCCCAAAACTTAATGAACTTAATCAACACCCAGTAGCACATGAAAAGACACAAATGAATGAATAAGTATATCGAAACATGAGTAATTGACACCCAAAACTATATATTGGCGTTCAAAACATAATGAACAAATCAACACCCACTACCACATGAAATGACGCCTTATGAATGAGTAAGTAGGCCCAACCATGAGTAATTGACACCCAAAATAAGATAATGACATCAAATTTAATAAACTTAATTGACACCCAATGGCACATTAAATGACACCCAGTGAATGGGAAAATGAGTCCAGTGAATGGATAAGTGTGTCCAAACATGGGTAAGTGACACCCATAAAAGTTAACATCACCCAAAACATAATGATCTTAATCAACTTTGTTTAACCAGTGATGGGTACGTGGCATACAATCACTTCTCTCCTCTCTTCTTTTTACTTCCCTCCTAAAGTATATTGATGTTAATCTTGCTAGAATATATTTTTTGTAAAGAATCTAATGACTTATATTTCACCAAAAAAATTCATCATGAATAAATATCAAGATAAATATTATGCACAATATACAAAATTCATTTTATATTGAGTGTCATTTTTCTCAAAAGTATTGAATTAAAATGTACGACTTCCACATTGAGGGCTCTCTCTCTCTCTCTCTCTCTCTCTATATATATATATATATATATATATATATATATATATATATATATATATATATATATAAAAGAAAAGACAAGTGTGGTGTACACACATGAATCTATTTGTAACTCCAAAAAATAATAGAGAGAATTACATTCAGCCTCCTCCTTGGGCTTCTTATATACTATAGATGAGTCTCCTTATATAATATATAATTTTAAAAAGAAAAAATAGAAGTGTAGTGTACATGCACAGATCAGTTTGTAATTCTAAAAATAATGAAGAAAATTTTAGTCAACCCCTGCAACCTTTCTTATATTGTATTGATGAGATTCATTATACAATATAAAATTTTAAAATGTAAAGATAAAAGTATAGTGTACCATCACGAGGATCAATTTGTAATTTTTAAAAATAATGAAGAATGTCTTCTATAATATATATGATGACACGTCGTATTTAAGATGTGGCAGACACAATTTCCCATCAAATAATACCCCCACAGCCACCTATATCTTAATAAACAATAAAAAAATAAAATATGTGACAATTATTACATAGATTAGAAACGTAAAAAGGAAATAAATACGTCTACCATACTGACACCCTTGCTTTTGAAAAAGCAAACATACAGGCATTCTAGTTGCCTTATTAGAAATGTCAAAAGAAAAAAAAATCTAAACTACAAGCCAAGCAGACACCATAGCTGCTGGAGAAGCAAGTACATATGAACGTGAAAAACAAGCACACAAATAAACCATTATTACAAAAAATGATGGAGAAAATTGAATGTGGCACCCTTGACTTTCTTATTAATATAGATGAGTGTTCATACAAAATATAAAATTTTAAAAAGAAAAGATAAAAGTGTAGTGTACACACATATGGACCTATTTGAAACTCCAAAAAAAAACTGAGAAAATTGCATTCAGCCTCCTCCTTGGGCTTCTTATATTCTTTAGATGATCCTCCTTATAAAATATACAATTTTAAAAAAGGATAAAAGTATAGTGTACACGGAAAGACCAGTTTGTAATTCTACAAAGTAATAGAGAAAATTTCATTTAGTCCTAGCAACCTTTCTTATATAGTATTGATGAGTCTAATTATATAAAATAAAATTTTAAAAAGAAAAGATAAAAGTGTAGTGTACCATCACATAGACCGATTTGTAATTTCTTAATAAACAATAAAAAAGAAACAAATGACATTTATTACATTGATTAGAAATGTAAAAAGAAAAAAGAATATGACCTACGTGCCAAACAAACACCCTAGCTGCTTAAAAAGTAAGTACACAGACATGTCAGCTGCTTTAATATAAAATTCAAACTACGTGCCAAGAAGATACACATGCACATGAAAAATAAGCACACAGACATGTCACCCACCTTAAAGATCAGAAGAAAAAATCTAATCTGCTTGCCAAACAGGCACCCCAGATGTTGGAGAAGTAAACACATAAGCACGTAAAAAGCAGACACACAGATACATCACCTACCTTTATTTATAGAATTTTTTTCAAAACTCCCCCTCACTTATCTCAAAATTCCACATAACCCCCTCCCTTATACAAAATTCTAAGCATCCCCCTATAAGTCTCTCTCCTCCTCCACCCTTACAAGCAAAAGATGCTACTACCCCCTCGTATCTTTATCCTATCAATCCATCTTTTTTTATTCATCTCATTAATATATTGTATCGTGATCTTGCTCCTGTATGTGTAGTATTTGTGCTGAGATGCATACGTAGCTGCGTCAAGCACTAACATATGTATATATGTATAATATTCTTGTCGGGTATCCATCTAAGCCTAATTCTTCATTTTAGTGGTAAGAAACTAATCAGATATATTTCTCATGTTTGTACAATAGGGAAGGAGGTGGGTCAGATTTTTGTGAACCTGGTCCCAACAAGAACAATTCGAGCTAAACGACACTCACCCAAATTCATAAAAAATGATCCTAACCGAAATTAACCGAGTAGAAATTTTCCTAAACCAGCTCAAACATATACTACAACAAATGTCGACTTTCTAAGCACAATAAAAACATGTATTTTAATTATTTGGCATTTTGCTTAAATAAGTTGGAAAAATAACATAGAAAAGTATGTGTAAAAGTTTTTCGTCACAATTAAATTTGTCGTTAAATTGTTTTGAATATGGAGTTATTTCCTTGTCCTGAATGCATAGGGTGTGTTAGAAAATTATATCAAAATCATCATTTTAAAATATAAAAAATAGATGAAAAATACCAGCTACGGATGGGACCTTGTACTTTTCTATGATATTTTTTCCTATTATTAGGAAGTGTCGGGAAATAATACATGAAATGTGTAGATGTTTATGAAATTTATAGACTTATATATTATGTTGTAAAAGTTAAAATTTGTGGTAGTACACACGTCTAGATTGGTTCGGGCCTGTTTTAGCTCAGTATATTTTGGTTCAATTCTAATAAGTTCGGATGGATTTGGTTTAATAGGAGTTGACCTTGTTTGAATCAGATTAATAAAACCGGGTCTACTTCCTTCCCTAGGTCTGTGCAAACATGCAAAAATGGACTCTCACAGTTTCACAACTCCAAATGAAGAAGTAAACTTAGCTGGATACACGACAAGAATTAATATAAATGTGCACATGAGATGTGTTTGACGCAGCTATGTATGTTGCACAATTGCTATACCCACAAATTAGAGATAAAAATAGATCAAGACACCGTGTAAAAGATACTGAAAAAGCAAGTATATAGAAATGTCAGCAGCCACCGTAAAAAAAATCCAAACTGTGTGCCAAGCAGGCACATAGGCACGTGAAAAGCAAGCACACAAGCACGTCACCTACCTTAAAAGATATAAAGATCAGAACAAAACAAATCTAAAGTGCTTGTCAAGTAGGCACCGTAGATGTTGGAGAAATAAACACCCAGATACGTGAAAAGCAGGCACAAAAATAAGTATAAAGATATAAAGACAAAACATGAGTCAAACAAAAAAATTAATATTATTTTGATTATGCCATTATTTAGTATAGAAATAACAAAATACGTATCATTTTGAGTTCTAAAATTGACTACATGTAACATCTTATTTGTTTTACCCTTCCCTTCAAGTGAGATGCGAATAGTCAGAAATTTAGAATGCATAGTCCATCACTCCAATCACTTTCACAACTACAGGACTGACAAACTTACTTTCAGCCAGTGTGGATGTAGAACAACAAACAAGGGTACGCGATGCCCTTACTATTGTTAGGGATTCAAACTGTGGACGACAGAGGGTTGCGTCGTTAATCGGACAATCTGCCCAACGCTTATCGACAACATTTTCTAACCAGGGCCTATTGTCCCTTGGTCGACAATTGGTGGTGTTTTTTTTAGGGAGTTTCATTTTGAAAAAGAGTGAAAAGAAGATAATGTATTTGATGGGTTAAAATTTGGGGACCTTCACGCTCCCTCATGTGTAGTGGCACACACCAAAATTACTGAACCAAACCAACCATCTTGTACCTATCCCACCTATCATCCCTACCATCTGTGCTATCTTGTCTCCTACCTATCGCACCTGTCCCACCACCAACAATCTTGATGCATTTTTTTGACAGAGAGAAAAAGAAAAGAGGGGGAAAGTGAGGAGAGAGAAGGGAAGTGAGGTACAAAGTTGAGAATAAATATTGTGTGCCGAATGGTAAAGGTGGGCGTCACAAGAGCAAATACAAGCGCCAAAAGACCAACAGTGGGAAAAAGCACTGATAACTTGTTTTTTGTCAATTATCTATGTTTGGGCTTACTTACCAATTATTGGGCGTCACTTCATGTGCCACTGGGTGTTGATTAATTTTTTTAAGTTGTGAGCATCATTATCTTATTTTAGGTATCAATTAACTATTTTAGGGCGCACTTACTCATTAACTGAGTAAGTTGATTAAGTTTATTATGTTTCAAGTGTCATTAACTTATTTTTGAGTTTAATAGCCCCAAAAATATGATGAACTTAATAAACTGCCCATTAACACATAAAATGACGCCTATTGAATAAGTGCGCCTAAAAATGAGTAATTGTCACCCAAAATAAGATAACAATGCCTATAACATAAAGAAGTAATCAACGCCCAGTGGCACATGAAGTGACACCTACTAATGAGTAAGTGCACCTAAACATGAATAATTGACACCTAAAACAATTTAATGGTCCAAGTGAGGACAACCAGTTGGATAAGACCCTAGGTGTGTTAGTAAGAGGTCTCAAGTTCGACCCCTGGCCATGGGATGAATAGAATGCAACTTTAAAAAAATTAATGGCACCCAAAATAGGATGAGTTTAATCAACGCCCAATAACACATGAAATGACGCACAATGAATAATTAAATCTCCCCAACAACAAATAATTGGCACACAGAATAACATAATGGCGCCTAAAAATTAAATAAATTAATCAACTTCCAATAGCACATAAATGAGCCAATGAATGAGCAAGTACGCCCAAACATGAGTAATTGATATTCAAAACAAGTTAATGACGCCCAACACCTGTTGAACTTAATTAACACCCAGTATCACATGAAATGATGCTCAAGGACTGGGCAATGTGTCCAAAAATAGGTATTGACACCCAAAATAAGAAAATAATGCCCAGAACTTAATGAACTTAATCAACACCCAATCGCACATGAAAAGACACAAGTGAATGAATAAGTATGTCGAAACATGAGTAATTGACACCCAAAACTATTTATTGATGTTCAAAACTTAATGAACAAATCAACACCCACTACCACATGAAATGCCGCCTTGGGAATGAGTAAGTGTGCCCAACCATGAGTAATTGACACTCAAAATAAGATAATGACGTCAAATTTAATAAACTTAATTGACACCTAATGGAACATTAAATGACGTCCAGTGAACGGACAAGTGCGTCCAGTGAATGGATAAGTGTGTCCAACCCAAAAAAGTTAACATCGCCCAAAACTTAATGATTTTAATCAACTTTGTTTAACTAGTGATGGGTACGTGTCATACAATCACTTCTCTCATCTCTTCTTTTTACTCCCCTCCTCAAGTATATTGATGTTAATCTTGTTGGAATATATTTTTCTGTAAAGAATCTAATGACTTTATTTCACCAAAAAAATTCATCATGAATAAATATCAAGATAAATATTATTAGTCTCTCTGTTAATTTTCTTTCATTTAATGTTAGCTTTGTTAGAAGACAAGGTAATGGGGTAGCTCATGCCTTGGCTTCAAATGCCTGTCAGCTCGAAGGTTCTCGTAGTATTCTAAAGAACTTTGATGATGATGTTGTAAGACTATCTTTGAAAGATATCAATATATAAGAGTGACAGGCGCCTTTTATAAAAAAAAAAAGATAAATATTATGCATAATGTACAAAATTCATTTTATATTGAGTATCATTTTTCTCAAAAGTATTGAATTTAAACACACGACTTCCACATTGAGGGCTCTGTTTAGTACGGAGTCGTTAATTTTCATGAATTTAAACGTGAGCTTTTAGGTGATATTGTTGTTTGATAGGCGATGTTAAGTATGTGAGTGTGACTGTTAAATTCAAAATCAATTGCGATGAGTGAAGTAACAGCCATCTTTTAAGTCTAAAGATCACTCCTAAACTTTGACGGTGTAGGATTATTCTCATTTCTTAAAGTGCAATTACTTTTCTTGAATACTTCTACTTGTGATTTTAGATAGAGTGCGCTTCATACATTTATTTTGTGTTTAATATCATATGTGAGTGTGGGTATTCATGTCAAAATGAATTGACAATAAATGGACCACCCATTTTGTAAACCGGCAGAATCCTCCAAACTTAGCGGTAAATGATTATTCTCACGTCTTATTTGTCGATGTGTTTTTTCTTGTTATTTTAAATAAGGTATGCTTCTAGCACTTGCTTTGTGAAATACGTTCTAGTATAATATGAAGTTTGTATATTCAACTCAAAACTAATTGACAAGGAATAAAAAATAAAAAACACATATTATAAGCCTAATGCTCACCCTCAAACTTTGCTGTGGGAGACGATTCTCACGTTGCGGAGTAGTTGGTTGATTCCTAACTTCAAAGTTGGTTAGTAATTTCTGGACATTGTATTGCACCTAATCACGACGCGGTCCCATCTTGGCGATTCTTCCTTGCTGGACTAGTACTGTGCACTTACTACGCGATGGTTCTTGACACAAATATAAGAGAAGCTGCCAACAAGACGGGTCTGTAGGCGAACCGGATTTCATTTAAAATGTCTGATAGGATCCTTCTACTATATACAGAACACTGTTTTAAGACCGGACCCTGGCGCTGTCAACGCGTGGTCTTAGTTTACATAGACCCGATTTAGATACCAGCTCCCGAGCAAACATAAAGACTTTTGAAGATAAACGCGTAAGGTCAAATTAGAATATCATAACCATCGAATCAAAGGGATTTCATGAGTAACTTCCGCGCATGTAAAATGTAAATTCTAGTGAGAAATTCAGAATGCAGAGTTTGTCGCTCCAGACGGTTCGACAGCACCGTTGCTGCGGCAGTAACAATCAGCACCGTTCGATGAATAGAATGCAAGTCAATTGTTAATAGGTCATATTGAAGAAATATTGAACTTGCCGATTTATATATAGCAATCTGCTTGTACGATGATATGAATAAAAAAGATTATGAAAATTATATTATCTTAATTAAATTAGAAATTATCAGTAAAGATGTGTATGTGTTTTATCATTATTACAGAAATAGCTTATAACGTCACATTTAGAGACGTCGGTTATTACCTAAAACTGATGCCTAAATCCTACAACGTCGGCTAATTACAGAGACCAACATTTATATTTGAAGACCGGCCAGACATGGGTATCACTTTTTATTAAGAGTCGGCTCTCTAAGACGAACCGACGCCTAAAATAGCCCGCCAAATCCAAATTTTCGAGCGAAAAAAAATTACCCTCAAAGTTTCACATACGACGTCGATTTTGTACCTAATAACCGACGCCTAAAGACGAGAAAAATTACCTCCAAAAGTTGTCAGTTTTTGTGGAAAAACCGACGCTAATAAGTTTTCCCGCGCCATCCCCGCGAAAATTTTTAGGGTTAAGATTGTCCAATGGACGTCAGTTTTTTTCTGCCAACCGACACTGATGTATATTAGGTGTCGGTTTCTTAGATAACTGACGCCTTTGTCAACTTAATAGGCCCCGCGAGAAACAGACTCTTCCCCATTCGTCTTTGTTTCATCGTGAGAAATAGACCCTTCCGCCGCTCCCGACGCCGGCGGTCATCCAGCCTGCTCCCTCCTCCTTGTGTGCCGCCGCCGCCCTTCTCCCTACTCGCCACCGTCGGCCGCCGTTCTCCCTGCTGCCGCCGCCGGTTCAGGAGCTCGTCGGCCTTCTGCCTACTCCAGAGCTCACCGCCCGCTCCAGAGCTCGCTGGCCTTCTACCTGCCCTAGAGATCGCCACTCATTGGCTTCCTGCTCCAGAGCTCACCACCTACTGCCTGCTCACCGCCACCCTTCTCCCTCCTCCTTGCTCGCTCGCTGGTTGCCTGCTCACCACTCTTCCATGCTCGCTGCCCGCTCGGCCTGCCCATTCGGCTTCTACATGCACCCATCTGTCTCGCCCTCTCTCCCTGCTCCAAAGCAAGACGCCCGACTGGGCTCAAACAGAGGTAAACATCCCCAAAAACCCTCTGTCTCGCCCTCTCTCCCAGCTCTAGAGTAAGACACTCTGATTTGTATTTACTTAAATATTGATTTGTATTTACTTATCTACTCATTCGTTCATCTAATGATTTTTTATTAATCACATTATTTAAATTTAGGGTTTTATATTTATTCATCTACTTTTTAAAATTATTTAATCATCTCTTGATTTATATTTGTTTATCAACTGAGATGTACTTTTTTATCTATTGCTTTGTATTTGTTTATCTACTGATTATATTTATTTATCTAATGTTTTGAGTTTACTTATTTAGATGTTGTTATTGTAAATCAACCAAGGATATGAATAAATCTTGTGCTTGCATATATTTGTGCTTCTAATCCTCATGCTTGACCTAATTCAGTAAACCCTAGGAATTGATAGTATAAATGCATCTAAACATTCATAAGCTATTAATGTGTCATGGTCTCTCTTCCTAATACATTGATAAATTTAGGAAGCATTGATATGTTGTTATGGCTGTCCACAAGTGTTTTTATAAGAAAATTATGTGTTGAATGGGGTTGTGAACAAGGAACTGGTGTTGTATTTGTTGGCCTAGAAACCCGTCCAAGATTTACTCATTAGGAGTAAATCTTGGATAGTCCCCAGTTTGGGACTATTCTTGAAAACCTAATATCACTTAGGATGTAAGTGTATAATGTGTATTGGGTTTTCAAGAAAATTTCGACAGCATTTCTCCGTTTGTTCTCTAAGTACATATGTACTTGGAGAACAGCGGGAAAATGCTGCCGAAATTTTCTTGAAAACCCAATACACATTATACACTTACTAGTAAGATTAGGTGTTCAAGAATGGGATAGGTGGTACACATTTATTATATATAAGAATGACATCACATGTATAAACCCTAAAGTTTTAACCATAAACTCTAATCTGTTTACCCTAGACCCTAATCTTGTTGTAATATATACTTATTTTCTTTTTGATCATAGAATGGATAGATCATGGATGTCCATTCGCAATCGCTGCACCCCAAAGTTTATTTCTGGTCTTGATCAGTTTATTAGATTTGCCGAGGAACATAGGAAACAACCTGGAGATAGGTTCTACTGTCCATGTAGGCATTGTGGTAACAACTTGAAAGTCAGTACTGGTGACGAAATCAGAAGTCATGTCATGTGCAACGGGATTGTACAAGGCTATACATAATGACACTAGCATGGAGAGATTTCAAACCTGAAACCAGTGGATGTCGATAGCAGTGCTTGTGTGGAAGAAGAAATTGCCTCCGATGACGTAGATGTGAATGAACCAGTTCCAGTAGACATCGTTGATGCGATGCTGGATAGTTGTGGGGTAGAGCACTATGATCCACCTCCCATGTTTAGAAACATTGTGCATGATGTTGAGATACCGTTATACACGGGTTGTAAGTTTACGAAGCTTAGCGCTGTGTTGAGATTGTATAAACTGAAAGCTAACAATCGATGGAGCGACAAAAGCTTCACGTCATTGTTGTTTTTGTTGAAAGAAATTCTTCCTGAAGGAAATGAGCTGCCGATCTCAACATACCAGTTAAAGAAATTGTTGTGCCCAATGGAAATGGAGGCCAAGAAGATACACACATGCAAGAATGATTGTGTATTATTTCAAAAGGATTATGTGGATTTTAAAGATTGTCTGAAATGTGGTGCATCAAGGTATAAATTGACGACTTCGGGGGAGTCCAAAACTGGTTCTCCCGCCAAGGTGATGTGGTATCTACATATAATACCACAGTTTCAACGCTTGTTTGCCAATCCTATAGATGCGAAGAATTTGAGGTGGCATGCAGATATTAAGAAAAATAATTATGGGATCCTACGACATGCGTCTGATTCCCCACAGTGGAAGAAGATTGATTTATTGTACCCTGAATTCGGTGAAGAGGACAGGAATCTAAGACTTGGGCTTTGTATAGATGGGATGAATCCGTACGGGACATTGAGCAGCCAACATAGCACTTGGGCAGTTATGCTTTGTTATATACAATCTTCCTCCCTAGTTGTGTATGAAAAATAAGTATGTTATGTTGTCGTCTTTGATATCGGGCCCTAAACAACCTGGAAATGATATCGACGTTTATCGTGAACCTATTATTGATGACTTGAAGAAGCTCTGGGGTGAAGGTTTGAAGACCTATGATGCTTCATGAAGAGAGACATTTTGTTTGCACGCTATGTTGTTTTGCACTGTGAATGACTTTCCAGCATATGGGAATTTGTTTGGATATAGTGTCAAAGGATCTAAAGTGTGTCCTATATGTGAAGAGAACACTGATTCAATACGACTAAAACACGGCGGAAAGACTGTATATCTTGCTCATCGAAGGTTTCTTCCAAAATTTCATCTCTATCGTAGGTTGCGCAAAGCATTCAATGGATGGAATGAGGAACATAGTGCACCTAAACCTATATCAAGGGAGGATGTTTATGAAAGAATGAAAGACATCGCCAATGAATTTGGTAAGAGATCACAATGTATGATGGCCAAAAGGAGTGACAAGTCTTTATTCAAGAAGAAGTCGATATTTTGAGATCTTCCTTATTGGAGTTCTTTGACAGTCAGGCATTGTATCGATGTCATGCACGTTGAGAAAAATGTATGTGATAGCGTCATCGGTACTCTGTTGAATATATCAGGTAAGACTAAAGATGGGATAAAATCCAGAATGGACCTACGTGAAATGGGAATAAGGACAAAATTAACAGAAGTAGTTAGTAGTGATCGGAGAACATACTTACCTCCCGCTTGTTACACATTATCTAGAAAGGAGAAGAAAGCATTTTGTGAATGCTTGGAAAATGTTAAGGTGCCACAGGGTTACTCATCCAACATCCGTGCATTGGTATCAATGAAAGATATGAAGTTGATAGGTCTTAAATCTCATGATTGTCACACTCTAATGCAACAAATATTGTCTGTGGCAATTAGATCTATATTGCCGAAGCATGTAAGGTTTGCAATCACCAGACTTTGTTTCTTTTTCTACAGTCTGTGCAGCAAAGTTATTGACTTTGATACTCTCGATAATTTGCAAAGAGAAGTGGTTGTTACCCTATGTCATCTTGAGATGTATTTTCCTCCGTCGTTCTTTGATGTCATGGTACATCTTGTTGTCCACTTGACTAGGGAAGTGAAAATGTTGGAATAGTTTTCTTGCATTGGATGTATCCCTTTGAACGATACATGAGCATTTTTAAAGGTGATTCGAAACTGTTATCGGCCTGAAGGGAGTATTGTTGAGGGTTATGTGGTGAGAGAGGTTATGGATTTTTGCAATGACTTTCTGAGTGGTAATGATGCTCCCGTGAATGACAAGAATATTGAGGAGCATTTTGGCAAAGGAGTTTTGGGATCACGAGATAAAGTAATCAGCCGTGAGCAGTTGGAGCAAGGTCACTTGTATATTTTACACAACATCGACGAAGTGAGTGTTTATATTGAGGAACATACCAATTTCATCAAGAGACAATATCCTCGATCCAATTCAATATGGCTTGCTAGAGAGCATAACAAGACATTTATTAAGTGGTTTGAAGATAAATTCTTACATCAACTATCTCAAACACCAGATAATCTTACTGAAACCATCAAATGCCTCGCCTTTAAACCAAAATTGAATGTTATGTCTTATGAAGGGTTTGACATAAATGGTTTCTCATATTACACAAAGCGTCAAGATGATAAGAGTGTCGTCCAAAACAGCGGGGTCACCCTTCAAGCATCTTCATTGTTTTTTGCAAGTGCAAAGGATAAAAGTCCACGTGAAGCTAAAATGTCATATTACGGTGTCATTGAAGACATATGGGAGTTTGACTATGTAGATTTCAAAATTCCGCTCTTTAAATGTAATTGGGTTGACAACAACAAGGGAGTTATAGTGGATGAACTGGGTTTCACGTTATTGAACTTTGAAAAGATTGGCGAGAAGGGTGAACCATTCATATTGCATCACAGGCAAAACAAGTATTTTATATCGATGATCCTGTAAATGATAAATGGTCGGTTGTTCTTCATGGTAAAAGACAGTTCATTGAAGATCCTATAGATGAAGAAGAGTACTATGATAAGTATGATGACTCCAATCCATTCTCAGTTGGGTTGCCAACACCACCAAACATTGAAGCTGGGGATCACAATGACTTGTATGTTCGCGGGGATCATAATGAAGGATTGTTAATTGATAAAAGATCACAATATTAGAGGCATGGATGTTTATATTTTTATTATGTTCCCATTATGACCGTGTTGATGATCACTGTGAGGGTGAGGACGTGCTTGCACCGCCTGACAATGTAAGTTTTAAGAATATATCCCTGAGGTTTCTATCTATATGTTCATTTATAATTATATTATGTAACTGTGATTTTTATCAAATATTTAGGATACTAGTTAATAGCAATTCTATTTAATTTGCAGATCATATTTGATCTGGATGAAAAGTTGCATCGTAAATGTGTGATGCAATGTTGTGGGAGGGTCCTAAGGAACTATAGGACCAATCTCACCCGAGATTACATACGCGATGCTGAGAATAGGTTCTTGATTGATTCCAATTCTAGACATTTATCAGTATTTCTCTATATCTACACTAATAATTTTTGTTTGTATTCTCTTTGAAAAATAAATATAGGAAGAAGGAAGCCACACAACAATGGAACTACTTGGACCCCAAAGACTGGGAGGAGTTTGTTACCCAAAGAAAAATAGATGAATTCAAGGTATTAAGCGCCACTCCCAATTTAATTAATATACATTTTTATGTATTCACCTATTCAAGATTAACCTTTAGTGTTACTAACCAAATCAATGTGCTAACTAACTAGGCTATCAGCGATACTCAATGAGCAAGGCGTGCACTGAATGTGCATGACCACACAATGGGTCCAAGAGGATATGCAGGCGTTCGTCAAAGACTACAGGCTATGCAGGAAGGCCATGACATAGCTATGTAGGCCATCGACATTGCTTTGTAAATCCAAAGTGCAACAGTCGGAGAGAAAGCAAGCATCCCACACTAAGGTTATATAGATATATAGTGGGACTAAGGTGACGATCCCACCTGCTAAAATAGGTTACCGACAACTACATGTTACGACTGGGAGGTCGTGATTCAACAATCGTATGCATTTGTAGGAGGACAAACAGATTTCACCCCGAGTTAGCATTGAAGAAGGTCTACTAACCTACACTGAGCTAAACAAGTTTATCAGTACTAGCCTAAGGCACAAGTACCGTTTGTTGGGACAATGACGGTCGTGGTAGCTTAGTGGCCACCAGCTTAGTGGCCACTACATGTTCAACTGGCCAGTGGCCACTAAGCTTCCACGACTGTCATTGTCCCGACGAACGGTACTTGTGCCTTAGGCTAGTACTGATAAACTTGTTTAGCTCAGTGTAGGTTAGTAGACCTTCTTCAATGTTAATTTGTGGTGAAATCTATTTGTCCTCCTGCTAATGCATACGGTTGCTGAATCACGACCTCCCAGTCATAACATGTAGTTGTCAGTAACCTGTTTTAGCAGGTGGGATCGTCACCTTAGTCCCACTATATATGTACTAAGCTAGTGTTGTATGTAAATTTGGTGTTGCTGTTGTTATGCACTATATATGTGTTAGTCTATCATGTTGTTATATGAATCTGAAACACTTGTGTGTGCTGCACTTTATGTATTGTATATGTATCATGCTTCTCTTCATTGTGGCTTCTTTTGCTGTTTCATGGCTCTTCAATATGATTTTGTTGACAATTATGGAAATGATGACAATGATGAATAAAGAATAACTTTGTTCTCATAATTAAGTTTGTGTGAACGTGAATGAATTTTTATGAATTGTCATATGTGTGTGAAAATCATCAATACATGAATGTTTCTACATGTGTTTGAATGTGAAAAGAGATGAAATAAATGGAACTGCAGGTTGCTACCGGTTTCTACATGCGTGTGATGAAAAAATAATATGAATTAAATATTCTTATACATGAGTGTGAATCACATATATATAATATTGTCCATCATGCTAATTTTTTAGGTTTGTGACCTGTTGTTGGATGATATCAATGGATGTCGTAAAACTTGTAGTTCATAACTAAACTGCAGGTTTCTCATCCTGTGATGAGCCATAGCAGGTCTGCCGACTGACAGAACAAAACATAAAATAGGTGTCGGTTATTTGAACAAAACCGACACCTAAGACATACGGCGGTGATTTTTGACCTAAAACGGACGTCTATGTGACCAGGTACCACGACCGTGCTGGGAACCAGGGCCGTGGTGGCAGGCAGGGGATATGGCGTTGGTTATTATCACAAAACTGATGTCGTTCAGATGATATGGCGTCGGTTACTGTTAAAAACCGATGCTTATAATCCCTTTTCTGGCATGTTTTTGGTGGCGGGAAGAGTTTTGGCGTCGGTTGTTGAGAAAACAACTGACGCCTATAGTCCCTTTGCTGGTGCGTTTTCGGTGGCAGGAAGAGTTTGGGTGTCGGTTTTTACTAAACAACCGACGCCGATAGTCCCTTTGTTGGCGCGTTTTCAGTGGCGGAAAACATTTTGGCGTCGGTTGGAATCTGACGCCGAAGGTGTCCCCCTTTAGCGGCGCCCAATTGGGTGTCACTTTGAAACCGACACTAAAGAGCTTAAATAACCGACGCTAAAAGGCTTTTATGTAGTAGTGTATCTTGTATAAGAAATTTCACTAGGTGATAGATATGGTTGTCTCAATTTGGATGCCCAATGCTAAATTTCAAAATGAACCACCCAAAGAATTAGGAAAAAAACACAAACTACAATGTAATAACTATCATCTCTCTTCAAATTTCATTTCGATTATTATTTACAATATAATAAAAAAATTATCATATGTGATATTAAGGGTGCCTATTTGAGATCGATTAAACTCTTCAATTCTTTTTCTCTCTATTACGCATTTCAAATTTCAAATGATATCTTTTAGTCTCAGGAAACATGATTTAGATAAGTTATCACAAAATGGAAAAGATAAACAAAGTAAGATTACTTTTTTTTGCAAAATGGCATATAATTGTTTTGATAAATATGAAAATTGGGCGCAAATTATGATTAATAAAAAAGTTAACTAATAATTGAATTTTGGAGATAAACAATATGTTCAAGTGGGTTTTGATTCGAGGAAGTTGTGTGGAGGGATAACTGTAGAGCCTGTGTCGCGTGGCAATGACGACTACAGACCGGAGGTAACATCTATGTGATTAGAAAATTGACGGTGCTCCAGAAGCCTATACTGAATAAATTCAACGCTCTGACAACACCTCAAGAGAGAGTTGAAAGGTTTATGAAGTATGAACTAAGAATTTAAGCTCAAATTGAGAAGATCACGTCCTACACAAGGGGTGAAGCTTCTTGGTAGTCCAGTTTTCTATGATCTAAGCTATGCCTTGGATTTGTTGAGGAAGCGTGTGGACAAATCTCTAGCTATGATGGACCTTCTAGCTTTGCTAAAAGATCCAAAGTGTGAACTTTTTTTCTCAAGTCATGCTTTGGAATGCCAAAGTTGTTATTTTCCCTTCAAATAACACCACCAAATTCTACTAATTCGTCCATGGATGACTTTGATTTTGGACTCCAGCATTGCTCGACACACATCATAGTTGGTGACTACCAAGGTTTTGGTTATCTATAGTGGCGTATGGCCACTCTTCCTATGCATTTTGGAGGGTTGGGCATTTTGATTGCTAAAGATGTTGGAATATATGCATATGTTGCTTCATGATTATATTCTATGAATGGTTGGATATATTCCTAATGGTGCCCCGTTTGACAATGCTTATGCTACCTTACATGATCTGTTACCATCTTTTTACTGATCCAAGCTTTCATGTACTCTTTTTGATGCCCCAAAGACAGTCTCTTTAGGAAGACGCCTACCACAACATGGTCTTCTAGTGCTTCAAGACTTCTGAATTGTCCCATCGACAATGAGTACGTCTCAATTCTCTACAAGCAGACCATGCACACACTTTTCTTCTTGCTATTCCTATTGATGGTCTTGGTTTGTCCATGACACCTATTGAATATTTTTCTATTCTCACTATTATAGAAATGACTTATAACGTCACATTTATAGGCGTCGATTGTATCTAATAAATCGACGCTTAAACCCTACAATGTCGATTGAATACACAAACCGACATCTATATGTGAAGAATTGCCATACATGGGTATCACTTTTTATTTAGCGTCAGTTGTGAAATAAGAAACCGACACCTAAAATCACCGCCAAATCTAATTTTTTTCCAGTGCAAAAAAATTACCTCCAAAATTTCACATACGACATCGGTTGTTGACCAAGAAACCTACGACGAAAAGTTTTTCGCAAGACAGAAATCAGGCAAATTTTTATCGTTGATTTTCTTGCAATAACTGACGCCGAAGTATTTTTGCATGTTGTCCCCGCAAAATTTTTTACCCCATTTGGTGTCGGTTTTCTATGGCAACCGATGACTATGGTCATAATTTGAAAACATTTTTTTTGTCGGCATATGTAGATAGACGTCGATTTTTCTAGTTGAAACTGACGACTATCATTGAACATAGGTGTTGGTTTTTTTGTGGTGACCGACGCCTGTTGTTTTAAGCGTTGGTTTTTTATAATAACCGACGTGTATAATTAATTTAATATCACCCACGTGAACCAGAATCTTCCCCTTTTACTATTTCCTTCCCAACATTCTTAGGTTTGGCGATTCTTCCACTGATCTCTCTACTGCTCACCTAGTGCTCCGCCGCCGTGGCTCGCCTAGTGCTCCGCCACCTTGCTCGCCTTCCACACCGCCACCACCACCGCCACCGCCACACCTTCTGCCGCCGCCACTCGCATTCCACCGCCGATCTCTCTGCTGCTCGCCTAGTGCTCTGCCGCCTGCTCACCTGTCGTATGTCGTGCGCCTTGCTCACCTTCCACACCACTGCCGCCATGCCTACCTCTGCCACCATCAATCGACAGACACCCTTCTTCCTCCTCCTCTTCCTCTAGGGTATTCCTACATATGGCAGTAGTAGCACCTACTACTAGGCTTGGCTTCTCTTTGCTGGTTGTTTGATTTTTTTCTTTTGCTAATGCTCCCCACTCACTCGATGAGTGATGGTCGAGTCTTTTCTGGGATTGCTTCTTGGCTGGTTCTCTACAAGGTTACATGCCTATTTGCTTCTTTGAAAAGGAGGCGTTATTCTTTACCTCTCCATTCTTCTCAAAGATACTCCCAAGATCTAACATATCAATCATTTTTTGTTAAACCCTTGATGACAACTTCAGATAGGTTCCTTATGAGGCAGTCTATGTATGATCTCTAGGTAATGCGATAGCAAGCTTAGAGTGATGTCTATCTATGTTTTAACCCTATCACCAAAAGTGGATTAACCCGACCTCAACATATATGTCCATGCTTAATATGATGCAGTAAGACATTGAATGATAGGTAGCGATGGTGAAATTCATTCCACCCTGTGTTACTTTCATATGATAATCAATATTTAGTTCAACCCTTTTATTACTCACAACCTTAGAATAATTAATATTTAATTCAACCCTTTTATTAATCGCAACATTAGAATAATCAATCAATCTAGCTTTTGTTTTAAATATTAGTTATTGTTTTTTTACCTTGATTAGTCGATTCTTAGATGCATTGTCCTTTGGGATTGATTTTGAACTATAAGATCCATCCACTTTTAGGTAGTGATTATTGTACGTTAGTTAAGGTAAACTCTAGTGATTTCACCCCTAGTAATTTTGCATGTGCAATATCACACATGTGACTATTATATGACTACATATTATTGCATAACTATATGGGAAATTACATGTGAATCCTCTTTGTTAACCTAATTGAGACATATTACCCTACAAACCCTATCTTATTTAATTTGTTGACTTATTTGAGTGTTACATCCTAAACTTGATCTGATGACAACACATGTATTAATATTTTGATTTAAATGGCGATTCGAAACCCAGGCCATGGTTACTGGGAAGCTTATGGGTGATAGGTTATGGATATAGTGGGGGGATGCAACGCAGGGCTGTAGAAAGAACCAAAGGGGATAGGAAAGATTTCGGTTTGTCCCCTTGTCAAATCACATCCAGACTTGCACAAAGATTAGGCCAATATTTTAAACCATCGCTCATCCATCTGTCCTCGTCCGTCATGGAGTTTGTGAAATCTAAAGAAGAGAATGAAGCCTACCAAAGTTTCCTCCACTACATATGTTGTTATGAATAACCTCTTCTCATGCTAGTCATAGGTTTGGATAAGGGTAGATGTTGATAAGGCTATTACAATGGAAAAATGTTAAGAGTTGTTATCGTTATAACAATTAGGAAAAGTTGTGCTTTTGTTATATATTGGGCATGCTACTTAATTTTCTATGGTATAGCTACCACGAGTTTTGTTACAAATATCTGTATATTAGGTTAAGGACATGTTTCTATTGTGACATGTTGAGTTTTTTGCTATGTTATACCCACCATTATTTGTGTTATAAAATAATACATTGATTAATTTAGGAAGCATTAATATGTTGTTATGGCTCTCCACAAGTGTTTTTATAAGAAAATTGTTTGTTGAATGGGGTTGTGAACAAGGGACTGGTTTTATATTATGTTGACCTAGAAACCCATCCAAGATTTACTCATGAGGAGTAAATCTTGGATAGTCCTCGATTCGAGACTGTTCTTGAACACTTAATCCCACTTAGGATGTAAGTGTATAATGTGTATTGGGTTTTCAAGAAAATTTCGGCAGCATTTCCCCATTTGTTCTCTAAGTACATATGTACTTGGAGAACAACGGGGAAATGCTGCCGAAATTTTCTTGAAAACTCAATACACATTATACACTTACTCGTGATATTAGGTGTTTAAGAATGGGATAGGTGGTACACATTTATTATAGATAAGACCTTAAACCCTAAACTTTTAACCATAAACCCTAATCTTTTAACCCTAGATGCTAATCTTGTTCTAATATATACTTGGTTTCTCTTTGATCATAGAATGGATAGATCATGGATGTCCATTCCGAATCACTGCACCCCCGAGTTTATTTCTGGTCTTGATCAATTTATCAGATTTGCTGAGGAACATAGGAAACATCCTGGAGATAGGTTCTACTGTTCATACAGGCATTACGGTAACAACTTGAAATTCAACACTGGTAAAAAAATCAAAAGTCATGTCATGTGCAACGGGATTGTACAAGGCTATACAAAATAGCACTGGCATGGAGAGATTTCAAACTTGAAATCAATGGATGTCGATAGTAGTTCTTGTGTGGAAGAAGAAATTGCCTCCGATGATGTAGATGTGAACGAATCAGTTGTAGTAGACATCGTTGATGTGATGCTGGATAGTTGTGGGGTAGAGCATACCGATCCACCTCCCATGTTTAGAAACATTGTGCATGATGCTGAGATACCGTTATGCATAGGTTGTAAGTTTACAAAGCTTAGCGTTGTGTTGAGATTGTATAAACTAAAAGCTAACAATCGATGGAGCGACAAAAGTTTCACGTCATTATTGTCTTTGTTGAAAGAAATTCTTCCTGAAGGAAATGAGCTACCAATCTCAACATACCGGTTAAAGAAATTGTTGTGACCAATGGGAATGGAGGTCAAGAAGGAACATGCATGCCCAAATGATTGTGTATTATTTCAAAAGAACTATGAGTATTTGAAAGATTTTCTGAAATGTGGTGCATCAAGGTATAAATTGATGACTTCGGGGGAGTCCAAAACTGGTTCTCCTGCAAGGTGATGTGGTATCTACCTATAATACCATGGTTTCAATGCTTGTTTTCCAATCCTATATATGTGAAGAATTTGAGGTGGCATGCAGATGTTAAGAAAAATAATGATGGGATCCTATGACATGCATCAGATTCCCCACAATGGATGAAGATTGATTTATTGTACCCTAAATTCAGTGAAGAGGATAGGAATCCAAGACTTGGGCTTTATACAGATGGGATGAATCTGTACAGGACATTGAGCAGCCAACATAGCACTTGACCAGTTATGCTTGTTATATACAATCTTCCTCCCTGGTTGCGTATGAAAATAAGTATGTTATGCTGTCGTTGTTGATATCGGGCCCTAAATGACCTAGAAATGATATTGACGTTTATCTTGAACCTATGATTGATGACTTGAAGAAAATCTAGGGTGAAGGTGTGATGACCTATGATGCTTCACGAAGAGAGACATTTCATTTGCATGCTATGTTATTTTTCACTGTGAATGACTTTCTAGTGTATGGGAATTTGTCTTTATATAGTGTCAAAGGATCTAAAGTGTGTCCTATATGTGAAGAGAACACTGATTCAATATGACTAAAACACGGTGGAAAGACTGTATATCATGGTCATCAAAGGTTTCTTCCAAAATTTCATCCATATTGTAGGTTGTGCAAAGCATTCAATGGAAGGAATGAGGAACGGAGTGCACCTAAACCTATATCAGGGGAGGATGTTTATGAAAGAGTAAAAGACATCGCCAATGAATTTGGTAAGAGATCCCAATGTACGATGGCCACACGGAGTGAAAAGTCTTTATTCAAGAAGAAGTCAATATTTTGGGATCTTCCTTATTGGAGTTCTTTGACAGTCAGGCATTGTATCGATGTCATGTACGTTGAGAAAAATGTATGTGATAGCATCATCGGTACTTTGTTGAATATACCAGGTAAGACTAAAGATGGGATAAAATCCTGAATGGACCTATGTGAAATGGGAATAAGGACAAAATTAATAGAAGTAGTTAGTAGCAATTGAAGAACATACTTGCCTCCCGCTTGTTACATGTTTTCTAGAAAGGAGAAGAAATCTTTTAGTGAATGCTTGGTAAATGTTAAGGTGCCACAGGGTTACTCATCCAACATCCGTACATTGGTATCAATGAAAGATCTGAAGTTGATAGGTCTTAAATCTCATGATTGTCACACTCTAATGCAACAAATATTGCTCGTGGCAATTCGATCTATATTGCTGAAGCATGTACAGTTTGCAATCACCAGACTTTGTTTCTTTTTCAATAGTCTGTGCAGCAAAGTTATTGACCCTGATACTCTCAATAAATTGTAAAGAGAAGTGGTTGTTACCCTATGTCATCTTGAGATGTATTTTCCTCCTTCGTTATTTGATATCATGGTACATCTTGTTGTCTACTTGACTAGGGAAGTGAAAATGTTGGGACCAATTTTCCCTTTGAACGATACATGATCATATTTAAAGGTGATGTTCGAAACCTTATCAGCCTGAATGGAGTATTATTGAGGGTTATGTGGTGAGAGAGGTTATGGATTTTTGCAATGACTTTCTGAGTGGTAATGATGCTCCTGTGAATGACAAGAATATTGAGGAGCATTTTGGCAAAGCAATTTTGGGATCACGGGTGAAAGTAATCAGCCGTGAGCAGTTGGAGCAAGGTCACTTGTATATTTTACACAACATCGACGAAGTGAGTGTTTATATTAAGGAACATACCAATTTCATCAAGAGATAATATCCTTGATCCAATTCAATGTGGCTTTCTAGAGAGCATAAAAAGACATTTATTAAGTTGTTTGAAGATAAAGTGTTACAACAAATATCTCAAACACCAGATAATCTTACTAAAACCATCAAATGCCTTGCCTTTAAACCAGAATTGAATGTTATGTCTTATGAAGGGTTTGACATAAATGGATTCTCATATTACACAAAGCGTTAAGATGATAAGAGTGTCGTTCAAAATAGTGGGGTCACCCTTCAAGTGTCTTCATTATTTTTTGCAAGTTCAAAGGATAAGAGTCCACGTGAAGCTAAAATGTCATATTACGGTGTCATTGAAGGCATATGGGAGTTTGACTACGTAGATTTTAGAATGCTGCTCTTTAAATGTAATTGGGTTGACAACAACAAATGAGTTATAGTGGATGAATTGGGTTTTAGATTAGTGAACTTTGAAAAGATTGGCGAGAAGGGTTAACCATTCATATTGGCATCACAGGCGAAACAAGTATTTTATATCGATGATCCTGCAAATGATAAATGATCTATTGTTCTTCATGGTAAAAGATAGTTCATTGAAGGTCCTATGGATGAAGAAGAGTACTATGATAAGTATAATGACTCCAGTCCATTCTCAGTTGGGTTGCCAACGCCACCAAACATTGAAGCTGGGGATCACAATGACTTGTATGTTCGTGGTGATCATAATGTAGGATTGTTAATTGATAAAAGATCACAATATTAGAGGCATGTATGTTTATATTTTTTATATGTTTTATTTTTCTGAATGTGAACTTTACAATGTGAACTTCACAATGTGAATGTGGACTTTACAATGAAAATTACTTTACAATGTGAATGTGATCTTTACAATGTGAATTACTTTACAATGTGAATGAGTACTTTACAATGTGAATTACTTTACAATGTGAAATTTATAATTTGAATGTGAACTTTTAGATGGCTGAGCATTCCCATGATGACCGTGCTGATGATCACTATGAGGGTGAGGACGTGCCTACACCGCCTAACAATGTAAGTTTTAAGAATATATCCTTGAGGTTTCTATCTATATGTTCATTGATAATTATATCATGTAAGTGTGTTTTTTTTATCAAATTTTAGGTTGGTGATGTACCCCCTAAAGAAATTACAACACTGGATGAGAAGGAAAAGAAAATTGAGAAAGTGAGGGGCATCACAATGATGAAAAAGTTACTACAACAAAGGGGCAATGGACCCAAATTGGATGTGGATTTCGATCATGCAGGAAATCCATATGGAGTGAAACACAACTCATTTATTTCATATCTTGGGGTTCTTACTCACAACCATTGCAGTCCTAACCTAGAATCCTAACACAAAATTCGTAAGGGGAAGAAAGACCTAGTATGAAAGGAACTATGCGTGAGTTATTATTATTTGTAATTCTATTAGTGTAGATTACTAATTTTTAGGATACTAGTTAATAGCAATTCTATTTAATTTGCAGAGCATATTTGATATGGATGAAAAGTTGCATCGTAAATGTGTGATGTGATGCTGTGGGAGGGTCCTAAGGAACTATAGGATGAATCTCACCAGAGATTACATATGCGATGCTGAGAAGAGGTTCTTGATTGATTTCTAAATGTAGACATTGATTACTATTTGAGTAACTCTACACTAATAATTTTTTTAGTATTCTCTTTACAAAATAAATTTAGGTAGAAGGCATCCACAGAGCAATGGAACTACCTAGACCCCAAAGACTGGGAGGATTTTGTTACCCAAAGAAAAATGGATGAATTCAAGGTATTAAGTGCCACTCCCAATTTAATTCATATATGTTCTTATGTATTCACCTATTCAAGATTAATCTTTAATGTTACTAACCAAATCAATGTGCTTACTAACTAGGCTATCAGTGATGCTTAATGAACAAGGCGTGCAATGAATGTGCATGAACACACAATGGGTCAAAGAGGATATGCAGGCATTCGCCAAAGGCTATAGGCTGAGTCTGCTCAGCCTGCTTCTACTAAGGAGACTATAGAGTCCTCTACTACTACTCCCACACCTCTGCTTCACCAAGCTATGTGGATAGATGGGAGGCAAAACAAGAAGGGAGACATACTGAAGCCCACAAATGCTAAGGTGGGTGCAAAAATGGTAAAAATCAACTCTTTGAGCAATCGATCGATATTGATTATTGTTATATTTACTTACTAATTTTTGATGATGGTGATTAGCGGGAGCTGTACGAGTAGAGGAAGGAAGGAAAGTTCATCTCTCAGGGAACTAGGGATGAACTGACAGTTACTTTGGGGAACCTAGATCATCCTGGACGTGTTAGGGGTGTAGGCGCTAGTGTGGGCATCAAAGCATTCTTTGGGCCATCCCAGTGAAAACCTGTCCCAAAAGTGGGACTTTCACAAGCTGAGGTAACCCATTTATATTTTAGAATTTTATTGTGAAAGGGAATTCAATAATCATAAGCTAGCATTTCTTTTATCCATGTATAGGTAAATGCATTCATTGATAGGAGAGTCAAGGAAGCACTTGATAAGAGACTCCATGAAACAATTAGCAAGTGCCATGTGTCTCAGACGACCACTCAGACAATACATGTGACGTTCCGCGCTTCTCCTACTACTCCTACTGCAGAGGTTGGGAGTAATATGGTAGACCCACCACCTAGCACGTCCTCTGTAAGTATTTTTATGACATAGTAGCTAGTCTTTTCAAGATGATATGTTTGTGTATATATGCATATAAAATTCTGTATGTAAATTTGTAGAGGTAGAAGCCATGCCGATTAAAAAGTCAAGAATATGTCATTGCATAGGCACATGCTTACCCACCCCTTCTAGGGTGCATGTTTCATGGGCATCCAGTACCAGATGGTGTGGTATGTGTGAGCCTGATACATGTACTCCCCCACTAGAGGGACCTTTCACTGCCTCATGCACACCCAGATGCTGAAACACTTGGTGAGGTAGAAGGAGGAGTGATACTGTGGCCCAAAGTGGATGTCATCTATACTAATATTGTATGATAAATTTCCATTACTTTACCATTTGTTGGTGTGTATATATGAGTCAATTGATCTGAATAATATATACAAGTGAAAAAAATGAGACCCACTACATCTCAACCTCCACCTCCTTGACTACGAAGTTGGCTTCCAAGGGACCTACACGCCTCGATATGTCCTAATTGTAGGGGTGTGGTAGTATGGATCGACAAACATGATCCATATTTCCCTATAAATGTTACTATTCCAGAGGATGATGTATGTAAATCATACGATAATAATCTATTTATACAAGTTTAGCATATGTATTAATGCATACGTAATACAAGTTTTACATACGTATTAATGCATAGGTATTAATGTAGGTCAATCATACAAAAACAACATATTTATACAAGATGTTTTGGAGTTGTTTCGTTATGATTGGCTGAACACATCTATGATAGAGCTGTGGATATGGTGAGATCTTGTTTATACATCCATATACCTTGTTTTATATATGGTGATCTAGTTTCTTATATATTAATGCATACGTAATACATGTTTTGCAACCACTTACACACGATATGTATAGATTTTGGGTTTTCGCATATGGGATTTTTGGTTCCATCTTTTATTAGTCTTGTAGATGCAAACCCTTCTTCAATTACTTCATACTGCTGTGATGCTTTTCAATATTTTGGTAAAAATAAGAAGACGGTGATAATAGCTCCATTCAATGTCGAGTAAGTTTACTTTTCTTATAATTTAGACTTAAACAAATTAAATTTTTATTGTGGATTTTGAGTTATGAATTTTCTACTTTCTTACCTATAGTGGTAAGAATTGGGAGTTACTAGTTATTGTCCCCAAGACATTCACTGTCTATTATCTAGATCTTGTGGGGAATGAGTTGAATACATTATATGGACATGCAATTAAAAGGACATTATTCTCGTGAGAAATATTTCATGTTTTATATCTTTTAACATATGTTACTACATTACTATTTAATTATTCAATTTAATGTGGTATATTAACATATGTAGGGCTTTACAAGAATTCAAATAAGCTGGAGAAAAGGTCCCCAAGAAAAAGAATCTGTCACTAATTTGGGAGAATGTGAAAGTAATTTCCTGACTCCAATGTATATATTATTTATGTGAACTGTGCTTATTTGTATTTTTGAATATTTTGTATGTTTAAATTTATAGTGTGCTACACAAGACAACGGTTGGGCATGTGCCTACTATGTGATGTAATTTATGGACCTAATCATCAAACGTGTCGTAATGGAAATCGATACGATACATCATGTATTATACATAGTCTCATTAGATAATATGAAATATATCGATCTTATTATATATTATTAATTATATATATATATATATATATATATATATATATATATATATATATATATATATATATATATACGTCATTCGCTTTGCAGATCTTTAAAACTGCTGACTTCAGCACAGGTGGAAAGCTATTAGATGTACATATTCCCTATATGAGGGAGGAATTAAATGCTGTAAGAGAAGAATGGGCAAAAGCCCTACAAAGAGTGGGACTTTTTAAATATAATTTTATTGACAATGATGACAATGATGACGATGATGAATAAAGAATAACTTTATTCTCATAATTATTTTTGTGTGAATGTGAATGACTTTTTATGAATTGGCATATGTGTGAATGTGAATGTGAAAGACTTTTTCTAATCAATACATGAATGTTTCTACATGTGTCTGAATGTGAAAAAGATGAAATGTATGGAACTGAATGTGTATGTAAATAACTTTGCAGGTTGCTACATGTATCTGATCAATGCATGTGTCTGAATATGAATTACTTTGTAGGTTTGTGGCTTGTTGTATGGTTGATATCAATGGATGTTGTAAACTTGTAGTTCAGAACTGAACTGTAGGTTCTGCATCCTGCTGACCAGCCATACAGCAGGCCTACAAACTGATAAGAAAAAAAAATCAGCACATAGGCGTCGGTTGTTTATAAAAAACCGACACCAAAAACATACGACGTTGGTTATTAGTAAAAAACTGACGTATTTATCCCGTCCTAGTGTCAGTTGTCGGTAAAAATCGATGCCTATTACCACGGTCGTGTTGGGAAGCACGGCCGTGCTGGTAGTGATATGGCGTCAGTTATTTGCATAAAACTGACGACTTTATCCAGATATAGTGTCAAATATATATAAGAACTGACGTCAATAGTGCCCTTGTTGGCGCTTTATTAATGGGAGGAAGGGTAATGGCGTCGGTTCTTTTAATAACCGACATCTTTAACCATTCTATAGTACAAGTTTTATTAAATAACCGATGTCTATAGTCCCTTTGCTGACGCATTTTCGGCGGTGGGAAGCGTTTTGGTGTCTGTTAGGGAACCGAATATGAAGGGGTCCACCTTTAGCGGCTCCCACTTGGATGTCGCTTGGAAACTGACACTAAAGGCCTTAATTAACCAATGCTAAAGGCATGTTCTATAGTAGTGTCTACATTATCAACGCATGATCCGCACTATATCCTAGAAATGAGCGATGTCCCATTTGTCATTCTGTAGAGCTTGATTTGTATGTTGATCATGTTGTACATTATCACACCCTCCCTGGATTCAAATTTTATCATGATGTTGTTTGAGATTCTGTAACATCCCAGGATTTGAGGCCTCGGATAGCATGATCTTAAAAGGAATGATTGGACTACCCATATCACCAAGGTGCACCTCCTTTTTCGGGAGCCCATCTCTAAAGAACTCCATAGTTAAGCGTGCTCAACTAGAGCCTTGGGCAGTGGGCCCAGGCATTACAAATGGTATCAGAGCCTGAACAATAGCTACACCTAGCAATTTCTCACCATGAAACATAAAACATAATTTCACCCTTCACATTAAACCCTAGAAACTTAGTAAGTTGTTCTATAGGAATAAGGTTTGACTTAGCCTCTAAGTTAGAACCTAGATGTTCGAGAACTAGGTTTAGATAAGTGTGAGAAATCCTTTCCATATAGAGCTCATATGTATTGGGTAGCTACACTAATCTACACCATGTTCTCACCATTTCACTAGATGACATGACACTGGACTATCTACTGTGTGTGGGACACTCGATTTTTGCTGATTTGGTTTTGTTTTCCAATCGGCTCGAGCCTCGACAACTTTCTCTGACGCCTTCTTTCTCAGAGAAAAACTATATAATATTTTATTAGATATATGTAAATATAAAAATGTGTCCCTCACACAGGAGAGTAGTGGGTGTTCATGCAATCTAAGTGAAAGGGAGTGACATCAGTCTAGAAGAGAGAACAGATCTAGATTAGATGTCTAGAGCCTCATAAGGTTATGTGATAGATATATAGACAAAAGAAAGATGAAGGAAATCAGCATATAAAATCGTATCTAACTATGATCTATGATGGTATAAGTTTCCTTATTAAGATTTGAGTTGTATATGAGCTGAATCCACTCTTAGAGGATCTATGCTAAGTCGTGATGATGAAAGTACATTCCCTTTTCCTATTTAAGATAAGCTAAGTTAAGATAGAGATGAGTGTGCATGAGCCTCAAGCTCTTATACACGGAGGATGTCTAGTGGTAGGATGAGATATGTGGTGAACTCTAGAGAGAGTAAGACCCACAAGGAGAAGGTTATAGGATCTAGCCTCCAATATATGAGATATGTGTTAAAAAAAATGTCCTACACTAGATTACTCTTAAGTGTTGAGTTGAGTCCTTATGCATGATTCAAATCTATATGTGAGAATTGGGTAAAAGAAAAGGATGGGTAGATGACCCATATGATAAAGTAAATCCTTTGGCTGAGTTAGGTCCTAGCTGGAGTGACATATTTTTTGAATCTCATCATTAGTTGCAAGTGAGGTAATATATGAACCCCAGTTGTGAGAGTATGATGCTTTGTGCAAAAGATACTCAAAATACATGTTCTCCCTTCTTCTTCTCTTTCTTAATATATGATGATAGAAGCCTCACTTGAGCTATATACATGATTTATTTATGAAGAGTCACTCGTGTAAGCGTGGCCTAATATTGTCTATATTTCCTCCCTATATCATACATGTGATATCCAAGTTTGAAAGCATGATAAAATTTGCTTAGTATATTCTCTTTACCTCTATATCATGCATGAATGGTATAAGTTTGAAATCATGAGCAAAAAAAAGAAGATATCTTTGGCTCATAGATTAATAATATAGTGCCTAGAATCAATCCTTCTAAATTTAAGCTTCTTCTTGAGGATAACTCGCTGAATAGGGTGAAACCCTAATAATTAAGTATGATATGCAAGCCTTTCTCCAATGATGAAATCATGGTGTGATGTTAATCATAAACCACATTAATGATGTAAACATGATAATTCTAGTGACTGAAGATGTGATGTCTCGACATCATCTTACATAGGCAAGTATAATGAAAGATGAAAACTTTAGTAATACCTCCTTAACTTCTTACGAGCAAATAAAACCCTTATCCTTAAGGGACTATGAGGATGTAAATCATAAAATATAAGAGTGTCATGTTTTGACTAGGACACTAAGTGATAATTAAATCTTTATTTTGTAAGGGTGGGTACACCCAAGATGCTTAAAATCCTAAGATGACGACTTAGGGTGTATGAAAAACTATGATAACCTTGACACCTTAAAGTGGTGACCTAGAGAATCTAGAAACTCCTTGAGATCACATTAAGTATAAAACTAGTTGAATTTCGAGGATCAAATTCCATATAAGATGGGGTGAATGTGATGAACTGGAATTTGGATACTTATAGAATTTAGTTATGTTGGACCTAACAAGAGTACTTTGATCTTATTTGAAGTTTTCTTACATGGTAAGATTAATCAAAGGAAGTTAGATGGAGCAAATTAATGTTTAGGTAAGTGATATTTGAACACTTATGAGGTCAGGGCCAATTTATTAGTCTCCACAAACTCAAGTGATAAATTCATGATCATTGAGGTTTATGATGAATAGCTTGGTTATTGTATTGACCATAGTACTCTTATGAAAAAATTGACTTGGAGGACATTAGCGATGTCATATGATCAGACTTTGGCCCTTTGAATATATATATATAGTACTTAGGTATAGATTTTATGTAATGCAATCTTTACTCTCTTGGCTGTGCGGCACGTTGGAAGCCACCAGCCACAGACCCAGGACCAGGTCTTTCTCAACCTCCGAAAGTGGAGGAGCAGTACCAGATTGGTTTCATGGAGATCCGAAGAGGGTGGGTGATCATAGGGAATTCAGTTCCCCTAATCATAATCTACGCAACCTCCAAAGCTATCGACCCATTCCTACCCCTAGTCCCTCCACCTGGACTTTCATGACATGCCTTAGGCAGGATCTCGACTCATCCTTGTCGCGTCTACATGAGCCCAGCTAGACTTGCCGACTACATCATCATCATGGAGCAGTAGGCTCTTCCTGGCCATAATAGCAAACCAGACCGATCAACCCACCACCCGCAGCGGTTGTCTCCCTCAGACGATCATGAGAAGACATAGAGCCATGATGCCCTTGCCGGTGCCTTCTGTCATAGTGGCGGTTTCCGGTTATGGAGACGAAGTGTTGAGCCTAAGTTCTAGCTGCCATCCTGTCTGCTACCACCACGACATGGAACTCTGGAAGGAGATATCTTCGAGGCGATAAGCTAACATGATGATGCCACCGTCAAGCAAGAAGAGGGTAGGGATGTTGGTGGGTTTCTAGCTGCTTGTTTTCCTCCGCAATGTTGTTTCCCTCTTGAGCAGAGGGTGTGATCTTCTGAACCAAATCCAAAGGACCCGTCACCGGAATCCATGTTCTCACAATGATGCTCCTACAACCTAGCAGGCGGGGACGAGTATTGGCCCCTGGGAACCCTGCATCAGAGGCATTCACGGCCGCTGCAAGATGGAGTGGAAACTACCATCTAAGCAGCCGCGAGGAGGAGGCGGCACCTGCTGCTCCCACGCCGGAATAGAACCTCTCCCTGCGGCGGCGGCTTCCCGGAGTCCCAACCTGCCTTCCAAGTCACTGAAGGAGGATAAGGCTGAGGCCGCAACAATCGAGTTCCTGACAGTGGAGAGCCGTGACCATAGCGGTGGCTCCTGCCCAGAAGAACAGATCTTAGAGGAGGACCTACAGTTGAGGAAACCAGGAGGATCCTGTGGCGGGCTGGCGGCGATCTTGAGAGCACGGAGGCCTGCGGGCGGTGCCAGCGCAACTATTACTCGTTGAAGGTGAGCTGCACGATGGAGGCGTTGGGCAGAAGCTCATGCCCAGGCATCGAGCGGAGGTCGCGAGGAAAGTAGGAAGAGGAACGAGACTGGTGTCTGAGTCACGAGGATGGACCCTGGTCGAGCCGGCTCCTATGCTTTCTAGACCGGGTCTTGCTAGGGTTAACTAATGGGCTAGACCAGAACCTCGCTGACCCCAAAAGCTGGTATGGCTAGAGGAGGTCTGACCAGCGTGGCCATTCCTGGAGTGCCACCTCAGACGGTGGGCCCATCATACAAGGTAAATCATTTACTTATTTACAGAAAATAACCAAAGCTTAGAAATGTGATTAAAAATAGCTCTCTTGGCCTATAAATTCTAGAAAAATACCCACAGACTCAGAAAAACATTACCTTTAATCATAGACTCCTAGATTAGACCTTGAACCATTATGAATGATGATATTTAATTTAGAGTATGATGCTCCTTTTTAGGGTTCATTAAATTAAATAAATAGTATGCAGTTGATATTAATTCTCAAAAAATTGTCCTAGAACCTTAATGATGATATACATCCATATTTAGACTTTGATCTGAGTAATATATCTACATAATAGTCATTTTCTATTAATGACTTTTTAGATGCTTTTAATCCCATTTTAATTCTAGGAAATAGATTAAGCACCAGAAAATTATGAAATTTGAACCAGACCATAGTTATGACCTATAGACCAGTATAAAAATATTAGAGGCAAGCTTAGGTCAGTTTAAACCTAGGTTTGACCTAATACCTAACTTAGACCTAAAATATCAATGACATAATAGACCATGTATTAATGATGATTAATTTGTTATTAACCATGTGAAGACCAGATATGTAGATGATCCAGAATGTAAATAGGAATATCTGAACTCAGGTACGTGGGTTTTATTAGGTATAAGACTAGTTTTCATGAATGCATAATGATATGATGTACTTTGGATGCTTGTGTTTGCATATAAATTCTTGGATGTGTATTAGTAGTACATGCTCCACAAAACATTACAGAACATAAAAGAATATGGATGGTTTGTAGCTACTGAGTGGATATATGTTCTCTCTCTCTCCCTCAATCCTCTCTCTCTCTCTCTCTCTTCCTCTAAATATAAGGTCGGCACTCGGTCCCCATATTCCAAGGGGCGGGGAAAAATGAAGTGTGACATCTCTCTCTCCCCCCTGAATATAAGGTCGACACTCGGTCCCCATAGCCCAAGGGGCGGGGAAAAATGAAGTGTGACACCACTTAGTAGTACAAACGCATCAAAAGGCATCTAAAAATGTGTTTACCTGATTATCGCTCTAAATAATGTTTTCCTTTACTCTTTCTTTCTCAAGATTATTTCAATTATGCAAGCATATTAGTATGTATCTTTCTACCCACGTGCAAAACACCTTGTGTGTTGATTCGTTGTTTCACGTATGTTTTAGGTTCAGAGCTAGCTTGGGATAAAAGATGGGAAGTGAGCAGTTGTCCATGTTGTACCTATTGTGTAGATCCTAGTTTAGCATACATGTTCTTAGACTGTAGAAACTTTCATTCAATATGTAATTGTAAACCATTGTGTAATAAATTCATGTTGTATAAATTTACATGTTGAATGTTGAGAATGTTATGGTTGTATGTTCATGTATGCGTATTATGCTTCCGCATCGCTTTCTGATATTATTGGATGATGTTTTCAGATTCGGACATCTCATTCCCAATAGGGTTTGGAGAAATCAAAATCCGGGGACGTCACAGTTGGTATTAGAGCCATAACCCCTCCAGTAGGTGGGGCCCACATGGGCATGTGGCATGCTAGTCTTGAGTCGTGCGGTCCAGGCAAGTTGGAAAGGGCTATCTGTAGAGACGAGATGGAGTCGCCCTTGCGCTGGTAGCCGTGGACGGGAGCTGGGTGTCCATGGGCCATTGTGGGTCTGCACTGAAATGGGGTCAGATTATGGGGCCATATAGTTGAGCCTTGACGAGGACGTCAAGAGTCTAAGTGGGGGAGATTGTAACATCCCAGGATTTGAGGCCTCGGATAACATGATCTTCAAAGGAATGATTGGACTACCCATATCACCAAGGTGCACCTCCTTTTTCGGGAGCCCATCTCTAAAGAACTCCATAGTTAAGCGTGCTCAACTGGGAGTAGTACTAGGATGGGTGACCAGTCAGGAAGTTGATCCTGGCTTGCGCGTCAGTGTGGACAAAGTGTGTAGTTAACGCTAGTGGTGGTTTGTGGGGCCAGTCATCATTCCTGAAACTCTACTAGAGCCTTGGGCAGTGGGCCCGGGCGTTACAGATTCTCTCTTCCACATTATTTCTCGTACGAGGATAAAAGCTCTTAAAGAAGCTATTGTTGTTTTTCTTGGAACCCAAAAAGATGCTTTCAACTTCCAATGACCCGTAGACATCTTGTTATTTGATTGGATTGATGGAAAACACACATGTGTAGATTGACATATTTTATAAACCTTAAACCAAAACCCTAACCCCTATTTAGGATTTAGGGTTTAGGGTTTTAGGATTTAAGTGCATTGTTTCTTTCACTTTTCACGATCTCGCCTTTCACTGGAATTATTTATGATAACTTCATGGTATGTCAGTATGCCTTAATTATAGCCACCAAATTTTATTTTAAGCATAGTGCATCATGGGAGGAAAACCATCAGCATTTCCATTTTCACTTGATCCCATTGGGGTGCCAACTGATGATTCTATCTCTCTCCTACAATATAGTCAACATATCACCAATAGATATATGAAGTTTCCTTCATCATCCTCCTCTAATTTTTCCTTTAGATCTATGGGTTTTTCCTAGAAAAAGGATTGGTAGCCCAATTTGTCTCTCACGCCTCTATGAAGGCATTTATGTAGGTGTTGTCTTCTATTTATCAAAAGAAAGAAGACATTCAAAAATTGAAAAATTCATAATTGAGAAGAAGAAGATATGAAGATGGAATGTTTATGGGGGATAATTGTGATGTTTATAAACTAAAATAAGTTGAATGGTTACCTTTTTTGGCTAACATATATATTTTTTGAAAAATAGAATCAACTATCTACATTTAGATAGAAGTTTAAATGAATGAATTTCAGGCATGACAAATAGAGGGTCAATAAGAGAAGTCACAAAAACCATTCAATGGTAATAACTACCACAAATTCATTTGATGTTTGAATGTATTGATTCTAGATAGAAGTTTGAATGCATAGTTAGGCACGCTTTACTAGATCAAATTTTTTTTCTGGTAAAAACATGCTTTTATTTTCGGTCCCTTCAAATTAGGGCCCCTGTGTTGTTGCATTGATGGCACTTGTAAGGAGCTAGGCCTAGTAACCAATAAAAATATTATCATGCATGTATAAAACTATAAGAATAAAAAAGTTGATGACACATATGAACTTACTTTTTATTTTTCTATGAAAGATGAAATGTAAATACATGATAAAAGAGTTGTTATATATTCTATAATGTTTCATATTTTAGTTTTTAAAAATAAATGAGATAGATCAATAACAACTAATATTTATACAAATAAAGAATATAAGGTTTCTAAAGTTTATTTAATAAAATTAAAGACCAAAATTCATTTAAGTTGTATGAATTTATGTAGCATAGGTTTTTTAGTGAAACAAATAAGAGTATTGGGTCTCCTATATATAGGAGTCAAGGAGTACATGGAATAAATATGATAAAAAAAATACAATGGCCCTAATCCAACTAATCAGATATATCAACACGGCCCTCAAGTTGGAGAGTAAACATTGTGAAGTCCCAATTTGGTGCATGTATACTTGAATAAAGTAGGACGAAGAGGTTTGGCATGGATGTTCAGAACTTGATCATCTATAGGGGATAGAGAAGTGATGATTTGCTTGGCTATGACCACGTCCCACACAAAATGGCAGTCAACTTCAATGCATTTTGTGCACTCATGGAAAACTGGATTATTAGCTTTTTGTGTACCCACCTAATTGTCACAATATAAAGTAGCTAGAGTTTGAAAAGGAATTCCAAACTCAATCAAGATGGAAGTTACACACTATAGATGCATGATTCATAGCCTAATACTCTTCCTCTATTCTAGAGTGAGCTACCATTTCCTGTTTTATATTCCTCTAGGAAACTAAGTGAGTGACAAGCAGGACTGAATAGCCAGAAGTTGATCATCAAATTAGAATTACCAACCCAATCTGCATCTACATATCTAGAGATAGAGATCATCATGTACTCTAACCTTTATAGAACAATCATCACCCTAGAGCACTATTGAGATAGTGAAGTATGCTCTGAATACTGGTCCAATGGGCCTAGAGTGGTCTACACATGTGTTGGATGACTACCCCAACAACACATGTAATATTTAGACAAATAATAGTCAAGTAAATCTGTTTCCTGACTATACAATGATACTTTTCCAGATTATCAAAGAGTTACCCTTCATGTATATGCTTCGTATGATAGTCCATTGGGGTAGAGACTAATTTGGCTTCTTCCATGTTGGCCTCTTGAAGTAGGTCGGGACATAGAATTGTTGTGACAGGTTAGTCCCTAAGGATGAGCAGAGGAATTCAATCTCTAGGAAGTATCTCAAGATGCCCAAGTCTTTTGTATGGGAATGTTCATACAGAGGCTGCTTGAACTAGAATTCCCCATGATATGATCGCCAATGATGATAATTTCAACAACATAGACATCAATAAGAACATGGCCTTTGGCAGACTTGGAGAAGAATAAGGAGTGGTCTTTAGATGATCTTCAAAAGTTAAGTTGTGTAAGGACATCACTTAACTTGTTGAACCAGACCATTGGAGATTGTTTAAGGCCATAGAGAGATTGGAGGAGATGACATACATTGTGAGAATACACCCCTCAACAACAAACATGAGAGGTTTTTGCATGTAGACTTCTTACAGGAGATCTCCATGAAGAAATGCATTCTTGATGTCGAGATGGAAAAGAGGCTGGTCAAGGTGAGTTGCAACTGAGGTAAAGGTGCAGATGGAGGCAATTCTTATCACTAGAAAAAATGTCTCAAAGTAATCCATGCCAAAAGTTTGGGTGAATTCTTTAGCAACCACACGCGTCTTGGGTCATTCAACATAGCCATCTGACTTATTCTTTACAAAGAAAACCCATAGATAGACTATGATATATTTTCCTATTAGTGGGGTCACAAGATCTCATGTCTTGTTGTGATGGAGAGACCGCATTTCTTCCATCATGGAAGCTTTCTGTCTAGGACGACACATGGCATCTTTTGGACACTTAGGGATATGTGTTGTGTACATGGCAATACCAAAGGATGAGGTAAAACAAGAAAGACTTGCTAGACAACAAATGTTATAAATGGGATGCTTGATAGTGTAAGAGTGCATATCTCTGCATAGTTCCAAAAGTCGATTGGATTGGTGCAGAACTAGCAATGGTGATGCATATGTAGCTGCTAACTCATGTTCCATATGTCGGTTTGGTGTTGTTAATGATGGAGGTGGTTATGGTGTCCATGGTATGAATTGATCAGACAACGAAACCATAGCAGAAGTATGATGTATGGAGGGTGAGGATGATAAAATAACATGTCATCCTCATGAAAGGTGACATCCACAGATATATAGATTTTTCCAAAGCTAGATTCAAGATATTTGTATCCTTTTTTGAGAAAAAGGAACACTGAGAAACATCATTTGAATATCTCCAGGGGAAAGCTTGTCATCCTTGGATCAAAATTACGAATGAAGGTTACATAAACAAAAACTTGAGGCGGTAGAGGGAACAATATGTATTGAGGGTAAATCATGGGAAAAGGAGTGTACTTCCTAAGTATAGAGGAGGGTTGGAGATTGATAAGAATGCAAGCGATGAGAACTGTGTCAAACCAAAACATCATAGGTGAGTTGGCATAAATTAGAAGAGAGTTTGTAATGCCAAGTAAATAATGATTTTTATGTCGAAGATGTCATTTTGTTGTGGAGAGTATGGACACAAGTGTTGATGAATCATCCCTACATCATGACAAAAAGAGGAAACAACCTTTTGGGTATATTCCAAATCATTTTCCATTTGAAGAATATTAATATACGTCAAAAATTAAATCAAAAATAACATGTATAACTCATGAATTAATGTAGAAACTTCATCACGACTTCAGAGTAAGTAATGTCATTTCATTCTAGGAATATGGACCGCACACATCTATGTGAACTAAAAAACATACAAGATCATTGTTAATAGATATGGTATGGGATGGAGACACGATGGCGTTACCCTACATAAGATGCATTATAAGGAATGTAAGAACATGAATATATAGAACTATCTAATAATATACGCTTGTCTAATGGTAAATAGCCATGACGTAGATGCAGATTAAGTGGCGTGGAGGAAAGAAAGGCTTGGGTAGGATAAAGGGTAGGGTGGATAAGTACTAGAGGTACTCCCTGCCCAATCATCATCAGATTCCTCCAATCCACATAAATACCAAAATGGTAAAACTTGATAACTAATAAAAAACATACCTTTGGCATTGTCTTTTAGGTAACATCAATGAGAAACACATTTCTAAACTCCATAAAATTTGATATCTAGACTCTTTTGATTTCAAATCAATATAGACATGAACATCTGGTTTGTTGGGTAGGATCACAAAGGCTCTTTCCATCAGCAACAGTGAGAGAGTGAGTGATATATTGGGACTCATACATACTAATGTGTGTGAACCTTTTAGAACAAATGATAGAGGTGGTTACCAGTACTTCATTACCTCTACTAATGATGTTCAGTAGGTATGGCTATTTATACTTGATGAAACATAAGTTAGAAACCCATTATAAGTTCAATGATTTCATCAATGAAGTACAAAACCAAATTGGTAAAAATATTAGACCACTCTTTTTATTGAGGTGGAGAGTACTTAAGACAAGAGTTTGACGACACCGTGAAAGCATATCACAAAGGACTCCATCTAGAACACCACCACATAACAATGTATCAGAAAGAAGGAACCGTGCGTTAAACATGGTGTGGTCAATGATGAGCATTTCACATCTTTCATATTCCTTTTAAGAACATGCTCTAGAAATTGAAGAATTTACGCTAAACCGCGTACCATCTAACTAAGTTCACATACCATCTAACTAAGTTCAAAAGACACTGTAACATCCTTGACCTGTGTTATAAACTAACCCTAGTGCCTAAATATGTAATTAAACCCTGGTGATTATCTTTTGACATGTAATTAAGTTCCTCAGGAACATATACTTTCAATTTTGTCCTTTTTAATCAAAGTTGTAGTATTATTTTGGTAATGCAGGGGCTTATGTGCAAATTACCCAGTTAAGGGGTTAACTTGCAATTGCACATGTTAAGATGTTCTTTTGATAATGAGACATCATATGAGTGAATATGATGAGACATGATGGATTTCCCAAGCTTGGGCATCTAGATGCAGCTTGTGGAATAATCCTTATACTTAAAAACCCTAATTTGGAGTAAAATACAGTTTAACCAATTTGAGGGGTGCAACTTGTAAAATACACCATCTAGAACATCTTTTATGACTCTTGTAATCATTTAGAGTAGAAATGATGAAAGGGACACATCAATGAATAATCAGATAAGAAAAATGACCTTTGTACATAAAATTCACTAAGTTTGAGTAAGGAAACCTTTCATGTATGTACCCTAGTTGAAAGTTGGCTTTATTTACCCCTAGATCTTGAGATTTCATGAGCTTTGCATAAGTTTAGATGAGATTGGACGTTTCCTTAAATAAGAAAGGACTTGGATGAGAATTTCAAAGTTGTAGAGGTCTTTATGGTGTAAATCAGCCTAAACTATATAAGCACCTTTCTTTCCAAACCAAGCAAACGTTTTCCTTCACTTCCTCACTTCTTATCTTTCTCAACCGGCCAAAGCAAAGCTTAGGAGCTCAAGGGGACTACCAACCTGTTCTAGGTAAGAGAACACCACCTTCTAGCTTGGATTCATGGAGGAAATCGTATTACAAGGTTGAATTGCTAGTTTTCTTACTTAGGTTCCTTGTTCTAGCCGACCATCCCCATCTTTTTCTTGAAGAATTGACCTTGGCCGACCTGTAGAGATCAAGAAGCCATTAAAGGCTTGAATCTTGGAGGCTTGGAAGCTCTAGGAACCACGTTTGAGGCGCGTTTTATAACTCTAACCCTTAGCTTTGTTATGCATATCTTTGTTCTTGTTTTCTATGATTAGTTCTTCTTCTACCTCCCTTCTTCCTTGCTCTTTTGCAAGCAAAATGGTGGACGAACCGACCTGAAAAGAGGTTGAGGATGATGGGCGTGGATTCCTAGGCCACTTTATGAAATGACCTTGGACCCTTTTGGTCCAAACGAGTGCAACTCATTTAAGGTCAAACGGGTTCAACCCGTTTGATCCCAAACGATCCTCCAAGATCGTTTGGATCAAAACGACCCCAAGACCGTTTCATAGGGTTGACCAAGCATGGACCGTTTGGGTTTTCTGTTCACCATTATGTAGGATAATGACACACCAAATGTGAGGGGTTAACTCCAAAGGAATCGTAGGTTGAAGGCCAATTAATTAGGCAATAGAATTGAATTAAATACTGATTTTTCCAAACTAATTAACTTGAACTTTTGGGCAAGCGGGTTCCAACCCATTTGAGTGAGTTGACCAAGCATTTGACCGTTTGGGATACCTGTTCATAATATATTAAATATCATTCCTACAAATAAGTGTAATATAATTCCTAACCAATTGAGAGTTGAAGGCACTTCAACACCCAAACCCTAATCGGGTTAAAATTGCTGAATTAAAATATAGATCTTGTTGAGTTTTGGGTTGAAGGACCCAAACGGGTTCAAACCCATTTGGGGTTCACCCAAACGGTTTCACACTCGTTTAGTGACACCCCAAGACCGTTTGGAGGTCTAGGGTTAAGGAAAATGGATCAATTGAAGGTCCAATTACAATAAGTTGATGAATGAATAAAATTGCTGATTTTAGACCTAATTATGGTTCAACCCTTATCCAACCGACTTGGTTTTTGGTCAAACTTTGGGCAAATGGTCTCAAGACCATTTGGAGGTCATCCAAACGATCTCAAGACCGTTTGGGCCAAGTTTGGGCCCAATTGGAGTTCAAGTGATGGGTTCAATTACACTTTGTTTCACATTGTTGAAAATTGGTGATTAGCCGATTGGAAACCCTAATAGAGTTAGACTTAATCCTAATTAGCTTTCAATTGAGGGTAAAATTGGAGTCCAATTGATTTAGTCTCATCCTAATTGACTCAATTTTTAAGTGGTTAAAATGGCCTTGGCCAATTAAAGGCTTCAACATAGGAAACCCTATTCAATCATAACCTATGTGTCACCTTTTATGTTTATGCAGTTTGAAACCAAGTTGGTCCACACTCGTTTGAGTCCAAATGAGTCCACACTCGTTTGAGTCCAAATGAGTCCACACTCATTTAAGCCCAAATGAGTCCACACTCGTTTGACCTCAAACGGGTTCACACTCGTTTGACCTCAAACGGGTTCACACTCGTTTGACCTCAAACGGGTTCACACCCGTTTAGACTCCATTGGGTTCACACCCGTTTAGACTCAAGTGGGTCCACACCCATTTAAGATTAAGTGGGTCCACACTCTTTTAAGGCTCAAATGGGTTCTAGGTCGTTTGAGGTTAAACGAGTTCAAGGTCATCTAAGAATCAAATGGGTTGAAGGTTGAAGGTCAAACCCTAAACCAGTTAGAGATTTTCAAGGTTGATTATACTTAATCACTTGAAGGTGTAAATGGTCCAATGATGATCTTATTTAAACCATAATGGTAACTCAAGATATTAAGGGACCAAGTGATTAATGAATTGACCCATGATGATGATCAATGGGTAATTTACCAAAATGCCCCTAAGAGGTTCAATTGAGTGATACCTTGTTTTAATCAAACCCTAATCACATGATAGTGATGAGTTGACTTGTGTTAATCAATGAGGACTTAACCCAACCTAATCTAGAGTGGTGTAATCACTATCTACTAGTTAGAGGAGAGAGAAAGTACCAATTATAATGGAAACTCAAGTAAAATACCTTCAATATACATGAATGTGCAAGTTTAGGTATGATCCACTTATGTGAGATCATGGAAACCCTAATTATGATAATTGATGAATCTTAATCTTATCTGAGGTCTTTAATGATGATGTTTCTCATACATGAGGATGTTATGAGATCATTTCACCATGAGGTGAATAGTAAACCCTAATTCTAGGGTGATGACATGTAATGTGAATAGTAAACCCTAATTGATGAAAACCAGGGAAACCTAGCTCTTGTATGAGTAGGGAGATACAACTTCTTTAAATGAGTTATTTACTGTTATCAGTTGATTCAACCATGCAGGTTCCTTTATGAGGATGATCATATACAGGTATGGATGATGATACTATATTCATTGAAAGCATGTTGTTAGCTTTATGAATAGTGATAAATCCTGATGCCTTGTTAATAGCATCTTATGAGATTGATAGGCTGTGAGAGCCATGAATACCATCAAGTTCATGCTTTAAGAGATGACTTGTGATGAGAATATTGAGAAATGATAATTGATGAGAGTTAGGCTTGTTACATTTAGTATTCTTCCTTCATAGCTGCTATGCTAATGATTAATGTTTGAAAACATGTATGATGCTAAAAGAATACTGAAATGTACCTAACTAATCAAGTATAATCATACCATGTAGAGCCCTGATCATAGATCCATCATTGTCAGGAGTTAAATGATGGTGAAACAGGTTTCCTAAGGGGATTCCTGGAGCACATATTTTTGAATATGTGGGGTAATATGGATGTGAATTTCCTTACATCCTAGTGTAGGAATTGATGTAGATGTATCTTAATCTATCAATCCTTCACTATACTTTATGCCGGGGTGATGTAACACTAATCTCTCGAGGAAATCTTTTATACCGCATCGATGAGAGATAAACAAGAAATCTTTCGGTAACGAAGAGAGTACAGAATGCCACTGTGACTCTAATAGAGAAGTACCAGAATACCCTGGTAAGCTATAGTAGTAGAGACACTAGATGTTCTGCATGTTGATCCTCTTACTGACTGAGGAAGATGAGGTCATAAGAATCCGGCTCTTTTGATGACCTATGTATGATACCGATACAACTTAATAGTGATCGGTTGGAGTATGAGTGGTATACCTCATCTCCGCATGGCATAATGATGTTTGTAAAACATAATCAACCGCGTATCATATCTGCTTAGGTTGAACTACGAGATACATTGGTTGAAGATACATTACTTAGTATACATGTTCTTCACATTCCTTAAATGTTGTAGTTCTAATTGATAACAATCTGCTGCTGATTACCTTAAAGCTTTTATTGCCTATGTTATTCTTGGTTGCTATAATAAAGCTTCTGGTGAAGAGTTATAACTCTCGCTGGGAAAATTATTTAAAATTGTCTCACCCCGTAGATTTCAACTTTTTAGGTGGTCGTTGAGGGCGAAGGAATCAATCTTCAGGTGACCAATATCAGCAGCAGCAACATCAGGAGTAGCAGTAAATCTCAGGTGGAGATTCAAACTGCTGAGTTGTTTAGTTAGGTAGTCAGTCCTATGTGTTCTCTGTACTCTCAGGTCCTTGGAGTCTTTTGGTCTGAGATTTTGGTTTTGAGTTCTTGAGATTTTGTATCATGTTGTATATAATTACTCAAGAAGTAATTATCTGAGATGTAAACAGTTTATCTCCTTTTATGAAAGAAGTTTTTATAGATTTAAGCTCTTATCTCGTAAAGTTTTAATTTCCCATGATTTTTGACTTCCGTTGTTAATCGAATCGCTTCCGCTAAGTTTATATCATGGTTTTGGAGATCAGAGCCCACAATTAGTGGTATCAGAGCTCTAGGTTTGTTGAGTCTACAGAGACATAGGACTTAGGATGTCGAGTCTATCCTTAGTATTTCTTTCTTATCTAATAGAGTCTTCTGCTCCTCAGGAGAAGAAGATAATTAAGGATGTCTGAACAACATGAGGAGTATGTGCCAGAAAGTAGTGTTGCTGCACCCCAAGGAGGTGCAAGGAACACGGAGATAGAACAACCTGTACCTGAGCCACCCAGAGAACCACCTCAGTTTGACCCAGCTGACATGGGAAACCCAGCTGTTCAAACTATGTTCGGGTAGTTTATGACTGCTATGACACACATCACCGACAGGATGCCCATGCCTGCACCTAGGGCACCTGCCCAACCTGAAGGACAAGGTATCAGTAAGACGTTCGAGCGACTTCGTCGTGTCAGAGCAACCGAATACTTTGGAACAGCTGATCCTGCAGATGCCGATCTGTGGTTAACTGAGTTGGAGAAAGCTTTTAGAATCCTCAACATCCCAGAAGCTCAGAAAGTTAGACATGTTGTCTATCTTCTCAAGGGAAGTGCTGGTCACTGGTGGACCATGGAAGAGCAGAAGAGGCCTGGAGTGGAGATCTCGTGGGAAGATTTTCGACAGGAATTTATCAATAGATATTTTCCAAAGACCTTCCTAGACGAGAAGATCTCTCAGTTTGAGAGATTGAGGCAAGGCATGATGAACATTAGCGAGTATGAGGCTAAGTTCATGGAGTTATTGTGGTTTTGTCCGCACATGGCTGCCACAGAAGAAGAAAGAATCAGAAGGTTCGATAAGGGTTTAAACGCCGACTTGACTACTCCCGTGTCTGTCCTAGAGAATCGGGAGAGGTTTGCTACCTTGGTTGAGTCAGTCCGAAGGATAGAGAAATCCGTAGTCGAGAAGAGACAAACTCATAAAAGATATCCGCAGTTCCAGGGTTCTTCATCTAGAGACTTTAAGAAGCCTAGATTCTCTGCACCTACACCTCCACCACCCAGAACTAGTGCTCAGACACAGTGGACACCGAGTAGAGGCAGGGGACAAAGCCTACCACTATAAGAGACTCACAGTTCAGCATCAATGTCAGTTACAGGACCACCCAGACCACAACAACTGGAGAAGAGCTGTTATAACTGTGGGAAGGTGGGACATTTGATGAAGGACTGCCGATCTAGGCCTGTCAGTGTGACACAGCCTCCGAGACAGAGTCAATAGGGATCACAGAGAAGGAAATCTCAAGGAGAAGCTCGAGGACGTGGACAAGCGTCTCAAGCTGGATCATCAGCACCACCTCAACACCAGGCGACAACGAGGTTCTATGCTATGAACCCACCAGATGCAGTGGTCAATCTACGGGTAGTGGCATGTCAGATGGAACTTTTATATTCTGATATGTCTAAATCCTGTGTTGTATCTGTTCTGATTGACCCGGGTGCTACGCACTCCTTTGTCACTCGGAGAGTGATTCATAACTGCAATATGACAATTAGTCATAGGACAGATAGCTTGTTTTTGGAGACTCCATTGAGTGGGTTTGCCGTTTTGCAGGAGGTATGCTCTCCCTGCATCCTCTTCTTTTCTGATCATCGCATTCAAGTGGACCTTATACCACTTGATATGCAAGGATTTGATATAATCCTCGGGATGGATACCTTAGAAAGGTATCGAGTTGTCTTGGATTGTGAATCCAAACAGGCTGTGTTTGCTGATGATAGTAGCACATGGATCTTTCAAGGAGAGAGAAAGATTCTGCCCACCTGTCTTGTATCAACTATGGTTGGTAACAAGCTGATGATGCAAGGATGTTATGCATTCCTGGCACATGTAGTAGATGTTACCAAAGAAGGTCCCAACCCTGCTGAAGTTCCTATAGTCAGGGAATTCAAGGACGTGTTTCCTAAAGAACTTCCAGGTATACCACCGCCTCGGGAAATTGATTTTGAAATCAATTTGATCCCAGATACAAAACCTATAGCCCAGACACCGTATAGGATGGCGCCTGCTGAGATGGCAGAACTCAAGAAACAACTTCAAGAGTTGCTTGAGAAAGGTTTTATCCGACCAAGCATTTCACCGTGGGGTGCTCCGGTTTTGTTTGTTAAAAAGAAAGATGGGTCAATGCGGTTGTGCATTGATTATAGACAACTCAATAAAGTAACAATAAAGAATAAGTACTCGTTGCCGAGGATTGATGATCTTTTTGACCAGTTGCGTGGTGCAACAGTCTTCTCAAAGATAGACTTGAGGTCTGGATATCATCAACTCCGTATTAAGGACAGTGACATATCCAAGTCTGCCTTTAGGACACTATATGGTCACTATGAGTTCATGGTTATGTCGTTTGGACTAACCAATGCACCGGCTGCATTCATGGAACTCATGAATAGAGTTTTTCAACCTTTCCTTGATCAGTGTGTTGGCGTATTCATAGATGACATTCTGATTTATAGTAAGGATGCTCAGCAGCATGAACAACATCTCCGACAGGCTCTAACTCTGCTAAGAAAACATAAGCTATATGCTAAGTTTAGCAAGTGTGAGTTCTGGTTTCCAGAAGTATCTTTTCTTGGACATGTGATATCTGCCTCGGGTATTCGTGTTGACCCTACAAAGGTAGAATCTGTTCTACAGTGGGAACAACCGAAGACACCAACGGAGATTCGAAGTTTCTTGGGATTAGCTGGTTATTATCAAAGGTTTATTAAGAATTTCAGTTCTATAGCCTTACCCTTAACCAAGTTAATCCGAAAAGATGTTCCTTTTACCTGGAGTGATAAGTGTCAATAGTCTTTTCAGCTATTGAAGGAGAGGTTGACAAGTGCACCTGTGCTTGTGTTACCTGAGCAAGGAAAAGGATACATAGTTTTCTGTGATGCCTCCAAGAATGGACTCGGATGCGTGTTGATGCAGGACAAGCAAGTGATTTCTTTTGTTTCACGACAGCTTAAGAAACACGAAGAGAATTATCCGACACACGATCTGGAGTTAGCTGCTGTGGTTCATGCCCTGAAGATCTAGAGACATTATCTCTACGGAGAGACATTCCAGATTTTTACAGATCACAAAAAATCTTAGGTATATCTTCTCTCAGCATGAGCTTAACATGAGGCAACATCGCTGGATGGAATTAATCAAGGACTACGATTGTACAATTGATTACCATCCAGGAAAGGCCAATGTGGTTGCAGATGCCTTGAGTAGGAAATCAGCAACATCAACCATGGATAGAGCACAATTAAACTCTTTAGTATGCCCTAGGAGAGATATGCTTATCTCCTTAAGGCAAGACAATGTACAGATGAAGGTGTCATGGATTGCCGGGTTGTTGGCTGAGATGCATATCAAACCCACCCTAAGAGAACAGATTAGGGAGGCACAACAAGTTGATGTTGCAGTTCAGCAGATTAAATCTGAGTATGGTGATGAGAAGCGAGAAGGTTTTCATGAATCATATGATCAAGTAGCATGCTATCATGGGAGGATGATAGTACCAGATGTAGATAACCTGAGGAAGTTAGTCCTGGAGGAAGCTCATTCTTCAATGTATGCTATGCATCCAGGAAGCACCAAAATGTATCGAAACTTGAAAGATATGTATTGGTGGCCTGGGATGAAGAAGGACATAGCTGAGTTTGTTCTGAGGTGTCCAGTGTGTCAGCAAGTTAAAGTTGAACACCAGAAGCGTGCAGGAACAATGCAACCTTTACCCATACCACAGTGGAAGTGGGATCATGTAACCATGGACTTTGTTGTTAGCCTACCCAAGACAAGCAAAGGACATGATTTCATTTGGGTAGTTGTTGATAGGTTGACTAAGACAACGCATTTCTTACCTGTCAAAACAACCTTTTCTACTGAAAGGTTATCACAGTTGTATGTTCAAGAGATAGTGCGTTTGCACGGAGTTCCTGTCACCATAGTTTCTGACAGAGGTCCCCAGTTTACAAGTCGCTTTTGGGAGCAACTACACAGAGCCTTAGGCACCAAGCTAAGGTTTAGTATGACTTTTCATCCACAGACTGATGGACAGTCAGAAAGAACCATACAGACCTTGGAAGACCTGTTGAGAGCATGTGTTCTCCAGTTTACCGGAAGTTGGGATCTACACCTAAGCTTGATAGAGTTTGCCTATAACAATAGCTATCAGCATAGTATTGATATGGCACCTTATGAAGCCTTGTATGGTAGACGTTGTAGATCCTCTTTGTGTTGGTATGAGACTGGTGAACATCAGTTGTTAGGTCCTGATCTTATGCAACAAACTACAGAGAAGATCAAAGTTATACTACAACAGCTTAAGACTGCACAGGATAGACAGAAGTCTTATGCTGATAAGCGCCGTAGACCATTAGATTTCCAGGTTGGCGACAGAGTGTACCTCAAGGTCTCGCCTTGGAAAGGAGTCCTTCGCTTTGGAAGGAAAGGAAAGTTAGCACCTAGATTTATGGGACCTTATCCAATCATTGAACGGGTTGGAAAGGTAGCCTATAGACTAGAGTTACCACTAGAGTTGCAGAGGTTACACCCTGTGTTTGACATTTCTATGCTGAGGAAATGTCACCCCGACACTGAGTCAGTTCTACAACCTATGGAAGTAGAATTGAATGATGAATATCTTACGAGGAAGGGCCAGTGTCAATCCTTGATAGCAGAACTAAAAAGTTAAATAAGAAAGATTTAAGCCTTGTGAAAGTCCTCTGGAACCACCGTGGTGTTGAAGAAGCCACTTGGGAACTAGAGGATGAGATGAGAAGGAAATACCCTTCTCTTTTCTCCTAATACGTTTTGTTGATTTTGAGGTCGAAATCCTTGTAAGGGGTGGATAATTTGTAACATCCCTGACCTGGGTTATAAACTAACCCTAGGTGTTTTGCCTAAATATGTAATTAAACCCTAGTGATTATCTTTTGACATGTAATTAAGTTCCTCAAGAACATATACTTTCAATTTTGTCCTTTTTAATCAAAGTTGTAGTATCATTTTGGTAATGCAGGGCTTATGTGAAAATTACCCAGTTAAGGGGTTAACTTGCAATTGCACATGTTAAGATGTTCTTTTGATAATGAGACATCATATGAGTGAATATGATGAGACATGATGGATTTCCCAAGCTTGGGCATCTAGATGCAGCTTGTGGAATAATCCTTATACTTAAAAACCCTAATTTGGAGTCAAATGTAGTTTACCCAATTTGAGGGGTGCAACTTGTAAAATACACCATTAGAACATCTTTTATGACTCTTGTCATCATTTAGAGTATAAATGGTGAAAGGGACACATCAATGAATAATCAGATAAGAAAAATGACCTTTGTACATAAAATTCACTAAGTTTGAGTAAGGAAACCTTCCATGTATGTACCCTAGTTGAAAGTTGGCTTTATTTACCCCTAGATCTTGAGATTTCATGAGATTTGCATAAGTTTAGATGAGATTGGACGTTCCCTTAAATAATAAAGGACTTGGATGAGAATTTCAAAGTTCTAGAGGTCTTTATGGTGTAAATCAGCCTAAACTATATAAGCACCTTTCTTTCCAAACCAAGCAAACGTTTTCCTTCACTTCCTCACTTATTATCTTTCTCAACCAGCCAAAGCAAAGCTCATGAGCTCAAGGGGACTACCAACCTGTTCTAGGTAAGAGAACACCACCTTCTAGCTTGGATTCATGGAGGAAATCGTATTACAAGGTTGAATTGCTAGTTTTCTTACTTAGGTTCCTTGTTCTAGCCGACCATCCCCATCTTTTTCTTGAAGAATTGACCTTGGCCGACCTGTGGAGCTCAAGACTCCATTAAAGGCTTGAAGCTTGGAAGCTTGGAAGCTCTAGGAACCACATTTGAGGCGGGTTTTATAACTCTAACCCTTAGCTTTGTTATGCATATCATTGTTCTTGTTTTCTATGATTAGTTCTTCTTCTACCTCCCTTCTTCCTTGCTCTTTTGCAAGCAAAACGGTGGAGGAACCGACCTGAACAGAGGTTGAGGATGATGGGCGTGGATTCCTAGGCCACTTTATGAAACGACCTTGGACCCTTTTGGTCCAAACGAGTGCAACTCGTTTAAGGTCAAACGGGTTCAACCCGTTTGATCTCAAACGATCCTGCAAGATCATTTGGATCAAAACGACCCCAAAACCGTTTCATAGGGTTGACCAAGCGTGGACCGTTTGGGTTTTCTGTTCACAATTATGTAGGCTAATGACCCACCAAATTTGAGGGGTTAACTCTAAAGGAATCGTAGGTTGAAGGCCAATTAATTAGGCAATAGAATTGAATTAAGTACTGATTTTTCCAAACTAATTAACTTGAACTTTTGGGCAAACGGGTTCCAACCCGTTTGAGTGAGTTGACCAAGCATTGACCATTTGGGATACCTGTTCATAATATATTGAATTTCATTCCTACAAATAATTGTAATCTAATTCCTAACCAATTGAGAGTTGAAGGCACTTCAACACCCTAACCCTAATCGGGTTAAAATTGCTGAATTAAAATATAGATCTTGTTGAGTTTTGGGTTGAAGGACCCAAACGGGTTTAAACCCGTTTGGGGTTCACCCAAACGGTTTCACACTCGTTTAGTGACACCCCAAGACCGTTTGGAGGTCTAGGGTTAAGGAAAATGGATCAATTGAAGGTCCAATTACAATAAGTTGATGAATTAATAAAATTGCTGATTTTAGACCTAATTAGGGTTCAACCCTTATCCAACCGACTTGGTTTTTGGTCAAACTTTGGGCAAACGGTCTCAAGACCATTTGGAGGTCATCCAAACGATCTCAAGACCGTTTGGGCCATGTTTGGGCCCAATTGGAGTTCAAGTGATGGGTTCAATTACACTTTGTTTCACATTGTTGAAAATTGGTGATTAGCCGATTGGAAACCCTAATTGAGTTAGACTTAATCCTAATTAGATTTCAATTGAGGGTCAAATTGGAGTCCAATTGATGAGGCTCATCCTAATTGACTCAATTTGTAAGTGGTTAACATGGCCTTGGCCAATTAAAGGCTTCAACATAGGAAACTCTATTCAATCATAACATATGTGTCACCTTTTATGTTTATGCGGTTTGAAACCAAGTTGGTCCACACTCGTTTGAGTCCAAACGAGTCCACACTCATTTGAGTCCAAACGAGTCCACACTCTTTTAAGCCCAAACGAGTCCACACTCGTTTGACCTCAAACGGGTTCACACTCGTTTGACCTCAAACAGGTTCACACTCGTTTGACCTCAAACGGGTTCACACCCGTTTAGAATCCATTGGGTTCACACCCGTTTAGACTCAAGTGGGTCCACACCCATTTAAGATTAAGTGGGTCCACACTCGTTTAAGGCTCAAATGGGTTCTAGGTCGTTTCAGGTTAAACGAGTTCAAGGTCATCTAAGAATCAAATGGGTTGAAGGTTGAAGGTCAAACCCTAAACCAGTTAGAGATTTTCAAGGTTGATTATACTTAATCACTTGAAGGTGTAAATGGTCCAATGATGATCTTATTTAAACCATAATGGTAACTCAAGATATTAAGGGACCAAGTGATTAATGAATTGACCCATGATGTTGATCAATGGGTAATTTACCAAAATGCCCCTAAGAGGTTCAATTGAGTGATACCTTGTTTTAATCAAACCCTAATCACATGATAGTGATGAGTTGACTTGTGTTAATCAATGAGGACTTAACCCAACCTAATCTAGAGTGGTGTAATCACTATCTACTAGTTAGAGGAGAGAGAAAGTACCAATTATAATGGAAACTCAAGTAAAATACCTTCAATATACATGAATGTGCAAGTTTAGGTATGATCCACTTATGTGAGATCATGGAAACCCTAATTATGATAATTGATGAATCTTAATCTTATTTAAGGTCTTTAATGCTGATGTTTCTCATACATGAGGATGTTATGAGATCATTTCACCATGAGGTGAATAGTAAACCCTAATTCTAGGGTGATGACATGTAATGTGAATAGTAAACCCTAATTGATGAAAACCAGGGAAACCTAGCTCTTGTATGAGTAGGGAGATACAACTTCTTTAAATGAGTTATTTACTGTTATCAGTTGATTCAACCATGCAGGTTCCTTTATGAGGATGATCATATCCAGGTATGGATGATGATACTATATTCATTGAAAGCATGTTGTTAGCTTTATGAATAGTGATATATCATGATGCCTTGTTAATAGCATCTTATGAGATTGATAGGCTGTGAGAGCCATGAATACCATCAAGGTCATGCTTTAAGAGATAACTTGTGATGAGAATATTGAGAAATGATAATTGATGAGAGTTAGGCTTGTTACATTTAGTATTCTTCCTTCATATCTGCTATGCTAATGATTAATGTTTTAAAACATGTATGATGATAAAAGAATATTGAAATGTACCTAACTAATCAAGTATAATCATACCATGTAGAGCCCTGATCATAGATCCATCATTGTCAGGAGTTAAATGATGGTGAAACAGGTTTCCTAAGGGGATTCCTGGAGCACATATTTTTGAATATGTGGGGTAATATGGATGTGAATTTCCTTACATCCTAGTGTAGGAATTGATGTAGATGTATCTTAATCTATCAATCCTTCACTATGTTTTATGTCGGGGTGATGTAAAACTAATCTCCCGAGGAAATCTTTTATACCGCATCGATGAGAGATAAACAAGAAATCTTTCGGTAACGAAGAGAGTACAGAATGCCACTGTGACTCTAATAGCGAAGTACCAGAATACCCTGGTAAGCTATAGTAGTAGAGACACTAGATGTCCTGCATGTTGATCCTCTTACTGACTGAGGAAGATGAGGTCATAAGAATCCGGCTCTTTTGATGACCTATGTATGATACCGATGCGACTTAATAGTGATCGGTTGGAGTATGAGCGGTATACCTCATCTCTGCAGGGCATAATGATGTTTGTAAAACATAATCAACCGCGTAGCATATCTGCTTAGGTTGAACTACGAGATACATTGGTTGAAGATACATTACTTAGTATACATGTTCTTCATATTCCTTAAATGTTGTAGTTCTAATTGATAACAATCTGCTGCTGATTACCTTAAAGCTTTTATTGCCTATGTTATTCTTGGTTGCTATAATAAATCTTCTGGCGAAGAGTTATAACTCTCGCTGGGACAATTATTTAAAATTGTCTCACCCCATAGATTTCAACTTTTTAGGTGGTCGTCGAGGGTGAAGGAATCAATCTTCAGGTGACCAATATCAACAGCAGCAGCATCAGGAGTAGCAGTAAATCTCAGGTGGAGATTCAGACTGCTGAGTTGTTTAGTTAGATAGTCAGTCCTATGTGTTCTCTGTACTCTCAGGTGATTGGAGTCTTTTGGTCTGAGATTTTGGTTTTGAGTTCTTGAGATTTTGTATCATGTTGTATATAATTACTCAAGAAGTAATTATCTGAGATGTAAACAGTTTATCTCCTTTTATGAAAGAAGTTTTTATAGATTTAAGCTCTTATCTCGAAAAGTTTTAATTTCCCGTGATTTTTGTCTTCCTCTATTAATCGAATCGCTTCCGCTAAGTTTATATCGTGGTTTTGGAGATCAGAGCCCACAGACACCATATGAGATTTGGTATCAGAATTGTCCCAATGTGTCTTTAATGAAGATTTGGAAATGTGAAGCTTATGTGAGAAAGTAGTTTCCCAACAAGCTTGGTCCCAAATTGGATAAATATTATTTTGTTGGATATCCTAGGGAAACCAAAGGATACTACTTTTATACTCCATCTGACAACAAAGTGCTTGTTTCTAAGGATGTTGTATTCCTAGAAAATGAATTTATTTACAAATCAATTAGTGGGAGGAAAGTCAAAATTAAAGAGGTTCAAGGCCAACAAGAAAACATTGAACCTATAGAGGTATAAGAGGAACATAGATAGTCACAAACTATTGTGGAATCTCAAATTCCTCAAGTAACACTGGAATCTTCCACATCTAGTAGGACATGCCTTGAACCTGAAAGATTTGATTGTCTTGTGACTCAAGAAGGAGATGAATTAGTCATTGATGATGATCTTAAAATCTATTTAGAAGTTGTTAAGGGACCAAAGTCTAAGAAGTGGCTTGAGGCCATGAGATTTGAGATTGAATCAATGTACACCAACAAGGCATGGACCATGGTGGATCCAACTTAAGGGGTAAAATCCATAGGGTGCAAGTGGGTCTTCAGTAAGAAAACTGACATGGATGGTAATGTACAAACCTATAAAGGCATATTGGTTACAAAGGGTTTCATACGAGTTCAAGGTGTTGACTATGACAAAACCTTTTCTCCAGTATCCATGGTTAAGTCCATCAGAATCATACTTGCCATTGCAGCTTATTATGACTATTAGATTTGGTAGATAAATGTTAAAATTGTATTCCTTAATGGAAATTTTCTTGAGGATGTGTACATTACACAACCTGAGGGTTTTATAAATCCAAAGGATGCAAACAAAGTTTGTAATATACAAAGGTCAATCTATGGATTGAAGTAAGCACTCAAAGCTGGAATCCTCAATTTGACATAATAGTCAAAGAGTTTGGATTTAGACAAAATGAATATGAACCATGTGTTTACAAGAAGGTTAGTGGAAGCCTGATTGTACTCCTCATATTATATGTATATGACATACTATTCATAGGGGAATGACATACCTACTTTACAAATGGTATAAACTAGGCTAGGAATCTATGAAGGACTTGGGAAATGAATCCTATATCTTAGGAATCTAGATCTATAGAGATAGATCTAGAAGGCTTCTTGGCATAAGATACAGAACATGCATTGACAAAGTGTTGAAAAGGTTCAACAAGGAGAACTCGAAGAGAGGAAAATTTCTCCATTAGCAAACTTACCCATGGATCATGGTGTTAGTATCTCTAGAGCCCAATATCCCAGTTCTTTAAAGAATGAGAACACATGAGTAAGATTCCATATGCATCTGCTATTGGATCTATCGTGTATGAAATATTCTATACTCATCCTGATGTCTCATATGCCTTGAGTATGACTAGAAGGTATTAGTCAGATTCTAGTGAAGAGTTGGATATGATTGTAAAGAACATCCTTAAGTATTTGAGAATAACTAAGGATCATTTCCTTATCTACGGTGATGATGAAGAGTTGGTGGTAAAGGGTTACACTGATGCAATCCTCCAATCTGACAAAGATGACTTTAAATCGCAAAATGGATTTCTATTTTTCCACATAAATAGAGTTGTAAGTTGGAATAGTTAGCAAGATATAGTTGTTGATTCTACAATAGAGACTGTATATTGCAGCCTTCAATGCAGCAAAGGAAGTTGTTTGGATCAATAAGTTCATCACTGGACTTGGGGTGGTTCGGAGCATTAGTGATCCAGTAGAGTTGTATTGTGAAAATAATGAAACTATTGCACAAACTAAAGAACCCATATCACATTAGAGTTCAAAGAACATACTTTTTTTAGTTCCCTTTCATACAAGAGATCGTACAATGAGGAGATGTGAAGATTTGCAGAGTACCAACTGAAACCAATGTTGTTGACCCCTTAACAAAAGCACTTTTGTAGTAGAAGCATGAAAGTAATGTTTGATGAATTGGGATTAAATTGATGGGTGATTGGATCTAAGTGAAATTGAGAGTTTTTCGGTATGTATGCCTTGAGAGCCAATCATATGATGACTATAATGGCATATGTTGTAAATCCATTGATTTATAATGAAGGCAATATTTCTCTATATGATCATTCAATTATGAGATAACGGTATAGCATGATAGATGTCTAAAGAATGATGCTACTCGATTTATGTCTTTAGGTTGAGGACCTAAATAGTGAGATCATATGTATGATAAGAGTACATACATTCTTGTAATGACCCTAGTTGGATATGATTGTAGAAGCTAATAGAAAATAATAATACATAAGACTAGAGTGTGTGTAGGTTGATTACATAATCTCATTAGTCATGGTATGTGACATAAAGCCAAACATATAGGAACTTGTTAGAGAACAATGTATCAGACATACCCACTTTGATAGTGATACATGGTAACCATTAAATGGTGGTTAGAATCAACTCTCATAGTGAAAGTGGTGATTGTATTTCTTAGACCTAAAGTCACTACACTTATGACATATCATTTGATATATTTGTACACCATCCAACGTAACCTTGAATAAGGGTTTCTATAAAGGTGATGCTCAGACACATTGTAACACATGGGGAATCATTGTGAGTGGTGTAGATGGGATTCGTTCCTCCTACTAGAGTTGATATCATGGCCACTTGATAAGTAAGACTAGAAAATGTGTGGCCATACTCATGGGAATCAATATATGATATGTGGGCTCACATGCATCTCAGATGGTCTTCTTTAGTTCAAGGAACATGGATTGAATGTTGAGAGGATGACGTTTCTATGCCTCAAGTTCAATCTGGATATCAGAGACAACTAAACTATATGATCATTGCAACACAAATAAAAAGCCATAGGTTGAAGTTGTTTTCCAACTTTCCAATTACTTGGGTAGCAATGATGCATTTCTAGATACCACACATTGTTTGTTATGTCATAAATTAGTTATTCTCATTCATTTCCAATGTAACTTGGGACCTATAGGGTCACACACAAAGGATACAACTGGAATAGGATTTTACTCATGAATAAGGTTTAATTTGATTATTAAAGTGTTTAGGTATTCAATCTAGACAAGATTGGATGAAAATTTGCTGAACTAGAAAATAAATCGACTAGTTCAGAATATGAACCGACTGATTCATATTCTGAATTGACCGGGTTAGATTCTGAATCGCCCGATTTAATGATCAATACGATAGGATCAAGGATTGATGATGATGCCATGTTGTGCACTAATCATCACATTAAAGACAATATATTTGTAACTAGGAAATAATGTGAACATAGCGACTCAAGTGTTGAATTGACCATTTAACATGTGGAACAAATAGTTTAGTAGTGAATCAACCAGTTTGTGGTTTGCAAATTCCAAAAAAATCATGAAATTCCATCTCTTCAACTCCTAGTTGATATGGAAACCCTGACCCTAGCCCTCCTATAAATAGAGGGATAGTCAAGTTTTCAGGAGACAAAACAATAAAATCTAACAATAATTTTCCTCTCATAGTTGTGGTAACATGAAATCTCGAGCAGGTATTACCCATAAAAGGGAGAGACAACAAGGGAGAGATAAAAAGGGAGAGAAGTCAATGCTAGCACATTGACATCAAAGGGACATCTCCTTCCTGTCAGTTCCAAAAGAACAATAGGAGTTCGCAGTGGTCTAAGTGAACTAAGAAGAGGCGTGGAGGTCGTTGCCCCCAACTAAGAGGGCATCCTCAACCTCCATCTATGGTTCTACTCTAAGAGGCAGTAGATGACAACTGTCTGGGTACTGCTTGCAAAAGAAGCATGTTGTTGAAAGGGTAGTCATTGGATTTTCTATAGGACTAGGTATATGCCTTTCAACCTTCTTGCAATCCATAGTTGTTGATGTGATCTACTTGTCATCGGAGATATGGCAAGAAATGTTTTTGTTTTATCTGCCATCTTTGTCACCATATTTCCCTATAGTGGATCTTGGGAACACTCTGGCCATCCGTTAAATGCCTTCCTCCATAATTGAGAAGGAGATACAAGGCCTGCTCAAGTGTCTTTATTACATCAATTTCTTCATCACCAAACTAACACCTATATGCGAGCCAATCATCAAGTTGTTAAAGAATAACTCCAACTCTGGGTGGAACCAACAATGTGTGGACACACTCCAGAAGCTCAAAGATAACCTGACCAATCCCCTATTTCTAAGGCTAGCCATTCTCAACTATCCTCTCATCCTTTGCCTATTTTTTAGTGAGATGCCAATGGGTGAGGTATTAAAACAAGAAACAATCAATGGAGAGAATGATATCTACTACCAACCCAAGAAGTTCAATGACACAAAGGCTTGCTACACTAAAATTGGAAAATAATGTCTAGCTCGATTCCACACGATGATAAAGCTACTACACTATCTAATGATGTATCCTCTACTTCTAATCACCAAACAAAATCCACTCCACTATTTATCTAATTGCACGACTATGTACAAACAATAAACTAAATGGTATATAATGTGGTTACAATTAAACATCACCTACCTCCTGATGAAGATAGTAAAATCACAATCTCTTACAGATCAACCAACATATTCCTATCTACCAAAAGAAGCTACTCATGAGTATGAGTTCCCAAATGTATATGTAGGGATGGCTTACCCACCAGATTTGGGGATCACCCTAGATACTGACACGTAGACAATCTTCTTTGTGTGATGCATAAACTGAAAGGGGGTCATAATGGGTGTAATTATTCAAAACCACCATGGAGATCATCTATATATATCAAGAAAGCTAGCATTCGATGCTACTAACAACATAGATGAATATGAAGCCTACACTTTGGGATTCCAACTTACCAGATGACTAGGGGCATGGTGCCTCCAGGTCTAAGGGGACTTCCTCCTTGTTATATCTCAAGCCCAAAACAACTAGAGAACACGCCATGAAAACTTGGTACCCTGCTAGGAGGATATGTTTAACACCCTGGCCAACTGCCTATGGTTCTAGTAGAGTTTCTCGAATGATGACTAGCTCCACCGACCACCACTAGCCTTAATTACATGCTTTGTCCTCACTCACACGCAAGGTAGGATAAGCTTCCCGACTAATCACCCATCCTAGTACTACTCTAGGCTGAGCACAATTAACAACAAAGTTCTTTAGTGATGATCTTCTGAAAAGGAGGTTCACCTTGGTGATATGGGTAGTCCAATCATTCCTTTTAAGATCATTTTATCCAAAGCCTCAATCTTAGGATGTTGCAATCTCCCCCACTTAGACTCTTGATTTCCTTGTTAAGGCTCAACTATATTGCCTCATAATATTTCCCCATTTTAGTGCAGACCCTTCATTGTCATGTACACCCAGCTCCCAATCAATGCTACCAATGCAAGGGTGGCTCCATCACCATGGATATCCCTTTCCCGCATGTATGGATTACATGACTCAAAGACTAGCATGCCAAAGGCCCATGTGGCCCCCACCTACTAGAGGGGTTATGGCTCTGATACCACTTTGTAACACTTGGGCCCACTTCCCAAGGCTCTAGAAGAGTTTTAGGTATGATGACTGGCCCCATAGATTACCACTAGCCTTAATTGTGCGCTTTGTCCTCACTCACATGCAAGTCAGGATAAACTTCCCGACTGGTCACTTATCTGAGTACTACTCTGGGTTGAGCATGCTTAACTACATAGTTCTTTAGTGATGGGCTCCCTAAAAAGGAGGCGGACCTTGGTGATATGGGTATTCCAATCATTCCTTTTAAGAATTTTGTACCCTACCAGGAGCATATGTGTACTCTGTCTTGAGGCTTCGAGCATATATCCATAAACTTCATAAACAAATAGTAAATTTCATTTGTTGACACTCTAGCAACCCTCCCTTCATGGATGGACATCCAGGAGGGTCAGACATTTTCTGTCTATGTAGAGGCACTTACTCAACACCTTTATTGCATGGTCATTGACAATGCACCTGGCGACAAAGAAAGGGCTTGATTTCAAGATAAAAAGATGTATATATCAAACCAAGTCATTCCCAAGAGTTGTTCTTGTGGAGAGAAATCCACACTAAAATGATGAGCTGCACAATTTGTTCTAGGGGAAGAACAACTATACCACATATCTTTAAATCAGACTCTTCTTCGATTTGTCAACAGATAAACGTTGAAGCTCTAATGAATGAGGTACATTCAGGATCATGGGGCACACTCATGAACAGAATCATGCTAGCTAAGAAAATATAGCTCTTGGGGTACTAACGGAACACCATCAAAATAGAGTATTGTCAATTTCTATGTAAATGTCAAGCTTGTCAAATCCATGGGGACTACATCCATTCACCCACAAATTAAATTTACAACATGACCATGACTTGTCCATTGTCAACTTGGGGAATTGACATGATCAACAAGACTAATATCATGGACAATGAATGCTAATTGCTTCATTTTTGTCGCAATTGACTACTTTACTAAGTGGGTGGAAGCAGTTTCTATCACCAACACTTCAGTCCATCAAGTCACCAAGTTCCTCAAATACTCTATCATAGGCCATTATGGGGTACCATAGAAGATTGTTTCAAATAATGATACAAACTTCATCACCAAGACTATTAAGGAGTACCAAGCTCATTGGTAATCAAACATCATCGAATGTATCTATCAAACCCGGAAGAATAGAGTTGTAGAAGTTGCAAAAAAACTCTAATCAAGATTCTAAAGGAAACTACCAGCTCTCATGCCAACTAGCAAGAATACCTTCCAATGTCTTTGTGGGACTACCTCACTTCCATCAACACTTCCTCTGAGGCCACTCTACACTCCCTAGTACATGGAATGCATGGATTCTTGCCAATGAAAATACATATCCCTTCACTTCACATATTATGAGAAGTATATATTGTGGAGACTGAATGGCTTCAAAACCATGTCTACTTCCTCAACACTCTTAAAGAATGGTGGGAAAATGCACTGCAACATGCACAATGTTATCAAACAAGTACAACTCAAGCATTCAACATGAAGGTTTGACCACACATCTTTTAGAAGGGCGGCATGGTATTATGGTTCATCTAGATTGTTGGTTCTAGGGGCAAGTTTAGCCCCAAATGGGAAGGAACCTACATCTTTCGTGACATCTATGACTGGGGCAGCCTATGCCTAAAATACACTGATGGAGATGTTTGTCTCATCATCATAAAAATTCCATCCTTGTCAAACAATACTTCTAGTGACTAGACAGAAATGTCGTGCAAAAAACAATGTCAATGAGTCAAATACTCCCACCCTTACAAAAAAACTACATAAAATATATTGAAATACTTGTGTATCCCCATACAACATGATGCAAAAAGGTTAAACTGGAACATAGGGCATAGGAAGGAAGGAGCACGATCATTATCCTGAGGCTCCAACTGTTCACCAACCTAGGCATATCTCCTTAAAAAATCCTTAAAATAGTCACATCCTAGAGTTTTTTCCTTGCAGTGGACATGGGCCACCTTCCCAATTTGGGGATTTGTGTCATTTTGGTCTTCCCAATCTAGGGCTTTACTTCATATGACCTTCCCAATCTGGGACTTGGTCCTAGTCATCTCAATGACTCTCTCAATTTTTCTATTTTTAGACTTCCAAAGTTGGTATGAGGGGTTTGAGTAAGTTATTAATATCCCATGTGATACTTATAGGGGTCTTATACATTGTAGGAAAGTAGATCAACATCAAAAAGTTCAATTTGCAATCTTTTAAGAAATATCAAAAAACATGATAGTTGTAAAGGAGAGTAGTCATAGGTGTAACCACTTACCTTTCTCAGAAGTGACTTAAAGTCCAAGTAAATGGGTGTAGTTGAAATCAAGCAAGTAATCACCCTAAAACTAATACATAACACCCAAGTATTACTATTTTGTTCATAATCTAACATTAAGACTAACTTGGGGTCCATGTTATTAGGGTTTTATCTTTCCAAACCCTAATCATCACATTTAATGCCTTTTTAATTTACAAACCCTAATTTGGATATTATATGTTTTCTTAATCTCAATCTAATTCCAAGATGTCCTATTTATCAAAAAGACAACTTTATACATCAAAGTCATTTAAGCAAGTTCTAATTATTAAACTAAGTAATTATGGTTTCCAAGATTTTTATACATTAAAGTTATTAACATTAGGCACTTTTAGATTTCGGGATAGAATTAAGACTTGAATCTAATTTAATGGATTCCCTATATTTTCCTGAACCATTTTTATATATCACTTTTCTCCATCTGATTTACTAATTAGTTATTGTAATTATTCAAAGATTTACCTTAACTAGTCAATCACATGTCGCCACCTCAACAGCTGACTAGATAATGCTAACACGATGTGGGACCATGACTGATCCACTCCGCTCAGGCCAGGTTAAGACTTGCACCTTCATTTCTAAGACAAGGGGCAAGCGAGGAGGGGGTCATCTTCCTCCTCACTGCTTCCTCCTTCACAAGCAAGTAGTAACTCGAGGGTTGACTTTGATCCTCAGACCTTTCTAGCAGAAATTGAAGGTACCACTACTTTCTTCACACCTTGCTAGACTCGTAGATGGTGTTTGATATCTCAAAGGAGACCTCTACTTAGAGGTTGGTAAGATGGGTTCTCTAGTTTCATAGACAATTCAGGGGAAAGCGAGTAGGGGATTGAAGGGAAATTGAAGATGGGGAGATATCCTTCTGATGTGGTAGAGTTTCACAGAGACGTTTGTGGTCTTGTAGAGAAATCATAGCCATATATATATATATATATATATATATATATATATATATATAGTTGTCTATGGGGGTCGGGCACCCACTGAGATGGTGATTTGGGGAAAGATGTAATTTCCTTCCACAGTAGGCAAATTTTAGTATGATAGGCACATTTCCTCTTGCTAATCTACTTCAAAGATTTCTAGTTTTACACATGCACTAGGTCGAGAGGAAATCAGGAAGGAAAGATATCAATGTTGAGTTCCTATTTAGTTTTCCTATTCAAGGTAGATGACGATCTAAGCATCATTAGATTTTCATCCAAAGACCGTCACGACACATGGAAAATAGAAGGAGCGGGTTTTATTCCCTTTAATAAAATTGTGACACTTAATGGGTAAATCTATTAACTCTTCCACTTTAGGAAAACTAGTTTAATTTGTATTTTACTCTCATTTTATCCTTTTAAAGATAAATTTTAAACTCTGGGGAAAATGGCACCGCCTAGGGTTTCTCCGTAGGTGAATGGAGGTGGAGTTCCTGACGAAGAAGGAGACGGTGATCCAGGGAGGCCGGGTTCCATCCCCCTGGGCACGACAGACATCATGTTGAACTACTCGACCAGCAGGAACAATCCGCCGCAACAACGTGTTGGACATGCTAACATGGATATCGATGAAGGTGTTGCACCGTCCACCGACTTTCCTAGTTTGTCCACACCACCGCATGTTGCAGACCCCCCGTGGGAGGAACAACAGAACCGCCCATCCTATAAGGATTCCATGGGCATGGGGAACAATCTATTTAATAAGAAAGGATTCATCAATATCTATGTTGATCAAACAGACATCACCTTGAGGCCTGAAGATATTATCTTCTCGACGAAGGATGGTTTCCCTTCCTTCGACGTACGGAAAGAAGTCCTGGAAGACCTTCTGAAACCATGGAAGTTCACAGTCATTGTCAAGATTCTGGCCCGGGAGATCAGTTTCCTCACGCTGCGAGACAAAATCAAGTCCTTATGGAAACTGGTGGGAGGCTTCAATCTTATTGATGTGGACAATGATTACTTCATTGTACAACTTCAAATGGAGGACGACTTCATCAATGCCCTTACTGGAGGCCCCTGGCCCATATTTGGTTCCTATCTGACAGTTCAGAGATGGTATCCCGCCTTCTCCCCGGAACTGGCTTCCCCACCCAAGCTGGTCGCTTGGGTACGTATTCCAAACCTCCCCATATATCTATACCAGGAGAACTTCTTGACAGAGATCGGAGATAGGTTAGGGAAGACAATAAAGATAGATCCAAACACCAAACTCCAACGGAGGGGTAGATTCACACGGCTGGCTGTCAAATTGGACATGGCGAAGCCGCTGGTCCCGATGGTCTCCATTGTAGGCACCCGATACATGATAGAGTATGAATACATACCTTTTATATGTCTACATTGTGGACGAGCCGACTACTTAGAGAAGGACTGCAGAACAAGGATAGACGAAGAGAATAAAGCCAGGGCAACAACATTGGAAGCGGGCTTGCTAGTACCTACACCGTCATCGCAGAGGAGGGAAGGGTTTGCATAATCTATTCACGCCCAACCGATCTTTAGGAAACCAAGGAAGCAAGGTAACCCCAATACTCAGAAAGGATCCCAGAACACGTCCAATAGGTTCCTCAATCTGGAAGACCAAGATGATGAGGAAGACGACCATGAAACCACTACGGTCGAGGAGATTGTTGAACATGTTTCTGGCATTGACTGGAGCAAATAGAAGAATCAACATCGCGGCCAAAAGAAACAAGGAGATTCTTCCAGGGACAAGTAGGCGGAGGAGACAAGCAAGGAACAACCCCCCGCTCGGCAACACCAAGCGGCGCAACCCTCCAACACTGACCACACTGTGGTCGTCTCGTCCGGCGACATGGTGTTGCAAGGAAGGGACCAACAGACCCACCATTTCCTCTCTACGAACTTCTCGGTAGGAAGAACAGACAAGGAGGCACCATCCTATATCGCCTATAGGAGCCCAAGCAAGAACTCAGTAGGAATTCACCTCTGTAACAGGAAGGTGATTCACGCGGGAGACCCGGGAAGGGCTACCACCAGAAAAAGGGGGAAACAGTCCCTGTTCTAGGACTTAGAAGAAGAAGCGAGAGGGATGGGCTCATCCACCCTGGAGGAAACCTCTAAATGATAGTAATCACCTGGAACACTCAGGGTATCTGCGACGAAGATACCCAAAATGCAGTAAGGGAATTGAAAAGAAAGTCTAAAGTATATGTGATGGCGCTCTTTGAAACAAGATGCAGCGGTAAGAAGGTTGATCGCATCATCAGGATGCTGGGTTTCTCTTCCTCTCACAGAGTGGAGGCGGTCGGTTATGCAGGCAGTATTTGGATCCTGTGGAATGAGAACATTTCCATGGAGATCCTCCTCTCACACAAACAATTCGTTCACTATAAAGTAGATGATCGCCTCTATACCTTTGTTTATGCAGGCACGACAAGGAACAGTAGGAACCTTCTTTGGAACCATCTTATCCATCTGGTCCCTACAACATGCATACCATGGATGGTTATAGGAGATTTCAATGTGGTCATGTATTCTTCTGAGAAATTTGGGAGCTCCTCCTTTGACAGAGCTAATAGCAATGACTTTATCAAGGCTATGGAGGATTGCCAACTACTGGATGTTGGTGCACAAGGAGCTCGCACCACCTTCAGGCTTGGCCTTCTTCACGAATGCCTGGACTGTGCTTTAGGCAACCAAGCATGGTTAGACACGTCGGACATCAATTCGATCCAGGTCCTGGAAAGGAACCACTCCGACCATGCACCCCTGTTAATCTCATCAGTTGCCGCTAAAGTCGCCAAAAGCTCCCACTTCCGAACGTCGGCTAGGTGGGAGACGAACGCTGATTTCCAACCCTTCATGGAAACAAATTGGGACACATCTGCCCCTCTTTAGGATGCCACAACACGCTTCCTTGCAGTGGCGTCTAGATGGGATGCCAAGAGAAGCAAAGAAGCATGGCGACTGAAGAATCGAATCCGTGACAAGATCAAATACAAGAAGACCTGCTTAGCAATAAGTTTTGACATGTACACATCAAGGGAGACGATCGACTTGCAAACCAAATTAGATACTATCCTACGTCGAGAGGAGGAGGACTGGCAACAACGGACACACTGTGATTGGGTTACTCTCGGTGATAATAACACAAAAATTTTCCAGAATCTAGTCAAGACGAGAAGGCAGGTGAATAAGATTGTCCGTTTGCAGGACAAAGATGGCACATGGGTGGACGAGGAGCACCAAGTTCAACAACTCATCCTATCTTTCTTTTCAGACGTCTATACTGACCTGACCTCGGAGGAGAGGAAAGAAGCCAGCAAAAGATTCCTTGGAGTCTTCCCTTCATGCCTGGAGACGCTCACAACCAGCCTGGGAGCGCCACCTCTCCAACAAGAAATCTTTGAAGCCCTGCAATCTATGGATCCATTGAAAGCGTCGGGCCCAGACGGGGTAGATGCTCGTTTTCTTCAACAACACTAGATGCTGCTCAAGACTCAGATTATAGAATTTTTATCTAACCCCTTTGCAGGAAGGTGTTTGCCCCCCGACGCTACTGACTCCTCTCTGGTGTTGATTCCCAAGACTCCTCATCCCTGCTCTTGTTCCCAGTTGAGGCCTATCTCTCTCAATAATGTGTGAACTAAGCTCATCTCAAAGATAATAGTTGGACAAATCAAATCATTCCTTAACAACTGGATATCCCCTTTCCAATCCAGTTTTGTTCCATATAGGCACATTGGTGATAACACGATGCTCGTTCAGGAGATAGTCCACTCCATGGAGGCAAAACATTCCCGCAAGCACTGCATGGCGATTAAGCTTGATCTAGTCAAGGCTTTTGATAGAATGAGCTAGGCATTCATTGAAGACACCCTCAATCGCACACCTCTGCCAAGAAATATGATCTCAATTATCATGGACATCATCACATCAGGAACCACCTCCATTCTCTGGAACAGCAAGAACATTGGCTCCTTCAAGCCCTCTTGCGGGGTCAAGCAACGAGATCCCCTCTCCCCTTATATATTTGTTCTATGCCTTGAGAGATTCAGCCAATTGATTGAATCCGAGATAGCAAAGAATGAATGGAAACCCATCAAACTCATGCGGAAGAAGATTCCTATCTCTCACGTGAGTTTTGCTGATGATATTGTTCTTTTTGGAGAAGCTACCCTCCTCCAGGACAAGGTGATCCAACGTTGCCTCAAATCCTTCAATAGAGCTTCAGGCCAGTTTCTCTCACATGAGAAATCGACAGTTTTCTTCTCGACCAACACACCAAGGAACATCCGTAATCAGATCTGTAGGAAGCTAAACATTAATGAAACTCTTGATCTGGGAAGGCATCTTGGGATACCCATCATTCACAGAAGGAAAGGCAAACACCATTACCAACATTTACTGGAGAAACTTCAATCACACATCTGCTCTTGGAAAAATCACTTCCTATCCCTGGATGGCCGGGTTACATTGGTTAAGTCAGTTCTTATTTCTCAACCATGCTATACAATGCAATCGGCCCTTCTTCCTATGTTCTGCTGTGATAAGATCGACCAAATAGTTCGGAATTTCCTTTGGAATGGTCTGGGGAACAATAGTCTCATGAACCTGGTGTCCTGGAAACACGTCACCAAGCCTCTCCACTGTGGGGGTTTAGGAATATGTAACTCTAGGGATTACAACAAGTCCCTCTTTATGAAGATGGCATGGAAGTTCCTTCAAGACAACGATCTCCCTTGGATTCATATCATGAAGGCCAAGTACACAAGTCAAGGCACCAGCAAGCCCTCAGGATCTCATGTTCGGAGAGGCATCAGATCATCCCTTCCCTTCCCTCTAAGAAACTCGTGCCGCCTTGTTCTCTCTAGTTCAAACACAAATTTATGGGGTGATGCATGGGTTGGCAATGGCATCATTCTGGCCTTGCAGGTCAATAGAACCATACCGAATGACATAAGAGACCTCAAAGTGTTGAGTCTAGTCATGGACGACGGGACTTGGGACATTGGCTTCCTTGCGTACTGGTTTACAACCAACACAGTACAGGAGATTGTTCAAATGCCTCCTCCTCAGGCTCAATATGGTAACAATAGGTGGGCTTGGGCACCCTCGTAGAACGGCAACTACACAGTCAATTCTGCTTACTGAATCCTCAGTGCCAGTGGGAACCATACCTCGCTTGATCACTATACATCCATTTGGGCGCTACAGGCTCCACACCGAGTCAAGACACATATCTGGATGATGAATATGCAACACATGTTAACAAATGTTCTGCGCCACAAGAAGAAACTTGCAGACAATGCCACCTGCACCAGATGTAATGAAGATGATGAAGACATCCTACATGCTCTTAGGGATTGTACGGACTCAAGGAATACATGGAGTCTCATTCTTCCCCCTAGAACATCACAGTTCTTCACATGTAACACTGTGGTGGAATGGATTGGATATAACTTGAAATCCATCCAAACACCACAGGGATGGGGAGTGACCTTCTGCATCACGTGCTGGATAATTTGGAAAAATAGAAATGCCACCATCTTTGAAAACAATACTAAACCTCCGACGGTATTAGCGACGATCTATAGAGGATAGGCAATGTCCATAGCCAGAGCATTTGGTAACCGAATCAACCAAACCCAAAGCTTGAAACAAGGCATACCTCAGAAGATTAACATCAAACTAGGGACCACCATGGTCAATGTTGACACTGCGGTGGATAGGAAGAATTACACGATGTCTACAGCTATGATCGTACGTGACAGCACTGGTAGATGGAAGGGAGGTTTGTCTGAACTCTTCAGGGGATCTGACCCGATGAGGGGTGAGTTGTTTGCACTATCCAAAGCGCTGTCCTACCTGAAGTCGCAAGGAATCTCGAATGCAACCATTCTGAGTGACTCAAAACTTGTAGTTGAATGGTCCCTTGGCAATGTAGATCCGCCTGAAGCCTATAAGCTGCAAGTCCGTTCGATCCAAGCCCTGAAATTGATGGTGATGGTAGACAAGCTGATCCATTTCAGAAGAGCAAGAAACAACTTAGCGGATATCTTAGCCAAACGCTGCCTCAAACAACCTGATGACCTCTCTTCTCTTGAAGAATGCCCTCCAGTCCTCAAGGAGTCTTATCTGGAGGAATTAGATAGCTTTTCTTCTGTTTTTGATTTACCTGTAGTTTCAAATTCTTTGGCTAGGTGACCAACATGTGTTGGATGCCCCCCCCCCAAAAAAAAAGATAAATTTTAAAGGAAAATCTTAATTACCTATATTTAGGTGTGGGCATGATTTGAGACCAAAATACACAAGTTAAGGAACTTTTCTTTGTCTCTAAGTCTCCTTTTTGTTTCATTTATTTAAATCATGAAATTGATTCTTTTCTATTTCCATCTTTGCTATATTTCTTATTTTGATAAATTTTCTCACTAAAATAATATTGGATCGAAACACCAAACAATTAGTTGACTTCAACATCACTTTTCTAAAAAAATCCACTTAATTCCATATGGAAGGCATTAATTATCCATTACCTTTACTAATGCACTTATTATTGGATTTTCTCTCTTTATTTTCCCATTACTTATTATGAGATTTTTGAAGATAATAAAATCCACGAAACCATTGCAAAGGAGAAATTGCATTTTAAATTCATGCTTTCAAAACAAGGCATACCAAGTTTCTAATATATCCTTATTATTTAAATATTTTGATTTCAAATATGTAAGTAAATGTGAAAAATCACTGATGAATCCAGATTCATCATGATTTTCAGTCGCCTTTTTGGGACCAATTCGATCTAATACTTTCGATTTCATCCCCTAAATCTCACAAAATGCAAGATTCCTCAATCGATCCAATTATTAATAATATTAACTAGATTTACATTGATTTTGTGTAGGTCTTGAAAAGGTTCAACCATTGCATGGAATTCACTCAAGATCCTTTCAACTTTGGTCTTGACCAATTGGTTTACCCTAACGGTATGCCCATACAGTTTTGACCCCTCGGTCTTGGACATTCACCTACACGGTCCTACTCTCACTAGCTACTCTACCTAAACGGTTTCAAGACAGTTTGGATGCTGAAGACCAATCAGATCCCATCGTTCCTCAAGATAGTTTGGACTCAAGACCGTTTGGACACTCAAGCGAAGACCGATTAAGAGCAAAGACCGTTTGGAGCAGAGACCGTTTTGGACAACGAGACCGTTTGGACAATGAAGACCAGTTGAAGCCAAGACCGATCAGAATCTGAAGACTGTTTGCAGTCAAGACCGTTTGGATCTATTTGGTCCTCAAGACCATTTGGATCGAAGACTGTTTTCATCTGTTCAGTCCACAACATCGTTCGATCAATGGATACTTGCATGACCATTTGGACGACGATCGATTGTTGAAGACCGTATGGTCATAGTTTCACAAGACTGATTGGACAAAGACTCCAGACCATTTGGATAACGAGACCGTTTAGATATGAAGACCGGTTCGAGTGGAAGACCCATAGGCTGAAGACCGTATGAACACAATCACACAAAACCGTTTGGCCATCAAACAATCTCCAAGACCATTTGGCTATCAAATGATCTCCAAAACCATTTGGAACCCCTCGGTTTCCAAATCGTTCAAGACGATCATTTATTGAAGATTGTATGATCATAGATTTGCAAGTCCGCTTGGCCACCTAACAGTCTCCAAGACCGTTTGGCCACTAAATGGTTTCCAAGACTGTTAGGATCCTCGTGGTCTCCAGAACATTCAAGAAAACCATTCGGAGCAGGTTCACACCCAAAACGTGAGGACCGATCCCAAGCCTATAAATAGGACCACAAGGCTCCTCATTTTAGCATCGATCCATGGATGCCGACAGGCTGTCCAAGCACAAGGTTCGATCCATCTACTTCCACCTATTCCTCTTGTTGTGAGAAAGGAGGTCGAGTAGAGAAGGAAGGTGGAGAAGAAGGCCCGCTCGGTCTGCCTTGGTGGTTCTTCCTCCTCGTCCAAGATCTGCCCCGATACGACGTAGAAGACCGCATCATCTTCACCGAGCTGCGACTACCTTCAGCATCATGCTCATGGTGAAATCTTCCCTCTCTCTTATTCTTCTTGTTTCTCATGTCATGAGTGAGTACTTCCTTTTCGTTGGGGTGCGGGGACTAGCCCCACTTCCCATGCAAGCATGTTCCTTTATTAAACATTCCATGGCAATGTATATAACTTTTCATTTCGTTGTTAATCGTTAATGTTCATAGTTTGATTATCTGCTTGTTTTCATCTTGTTCTTCCCTATGTTGTGAGAACTTCTATATGTAGGGTAGAATGTCAATTAATGAGGTTGATCTCAAACTAGAAGTAGAATTAGATTCCTTGAGGTCGTAAGTGTATGATCTATGAGGGGATGAGCCATCTAGCCTACGGTGATGCTTCTGTGATCTAAACATCACTTAGGGAGGACCACACCCTTAGTTGGATTTTGTATCTTCTTTGTTAATCGTCGATGTTTGCTTGTAGATTAATCACCTACTTTCTTGTCGATTAGCACAGTTGACTCCTTGATGAGAACTTCTGATATGATTCCTTGAGGTCGTAAGTGTGTGATCCGTAAGGGGATGAGCCATCTAGCCTACAGTGACACTTCTGTGGTCTAAACATCCCTTAGGGAGGACCACAGCCTTAGTTGGATTTTGTATCTTTGGAACGGTAAGTAGATGATCCAGATGGAGATGAGACATCTGATGCCTAAGGGGATGCTTACACGGACCTAAACATCCCTTAGGGAGGGTTCACAACAGTTCTATTTGGATAGTTATATCTTGCCTAGATGTTTGATATTTGGATGTGTTTGCATGTGTAGTGGTGGTGAAACCCGAGACCATCCCAGCGATTCCATATCATTAATCTAGAACAAACTTTAATTTTGCTCTTTACTTTCTTCACTTAGTTTAATCAACCACAAACCAATCAATCGTTCTAAATATTAGTCTTACTTGAGCTAGATTCGACTAACAAAGATTCTTTAAAATGTTGTCTCTTGGGATTCGATCCTTAACTATACTGTGATAAGACCCGTCCACTTGCGGTTGGTATTATTGCATAAGATTTTGGTAAAAGCTTGGGGATCTCAACCCCAAGTGAGTTTGTTAGTGTGATAATATTCCACGTCAAATTCTGGCACCGTTTCCGGGGATAACGGAATCAGTTAGTCAAATCTAGTTCTTTTAAGGCTAATCTAGGATTTTGTTTTTCTTTTGATACAATCGATCATCTATTTGAATTTCATTCCACTCCATCAATCTTACTTCAGATCTTTTCATCTCAGGTACCATCAAGGACTAGTGCATGCACTGTTTGAATAGTCCCAGACTCACTTCCAGCTTTGATTCTGAGATAGACAGAACCTTTCATCGTCAAAACAGAGAAAACCAAGCAAGAATGGCTCAAGAAGATGAAATAGCCTGAAGGGTAGCTCAAGCCCTTAATGTACAGAGAGAAAGATTCATGCAATAAGCTAGAGTTGTGGTTCAAGAAGAAATTCAAGCAGCACAAGTAGCAATACAAGAAGTAGTACTACAAAAGGATCTTAGAGAGTTCTCATTCCCCAAAGCTGCTAATGTTCATCATCCAGTACAACCTCCTCCCATCAATGATGTCAATTTTGAGATTAGGGCACATTGGATCACATTGCTTCAAAACATCCCATTCTATGGCAAACAAGGAGAGGATAGTCAGGAACATCTTTTGAGGTTTATTTATCTATGTGCTATGACAAAGAAAAATGGAGTATTCGATGATGCCATCAAATTCCGTCTCTTCAAGTATTCACTTGTTGATAGAGCAATAAGTTGGTACAATTCATTGCAAATTGAACCCATCACCACTTGGGAACAACTTCAAAATGTCTTTTTGGAAAAAATTTACCCTCCCTCTCTCACTTATGAAATTAGGGGCCGAATAACAAATTTCACTCAAGTCCTTGGAGAAACCCTTGTTGAAGCATGGTAAAGATACAAAGAGCTTCTACGCAAGTATCCACTCCATGGAATTCCTAAGACTCAACTTATCAAAATCTTCTATAGGGGTGTGGATGATGATATCAAGAGATTTTTAGATTCCTCATCTGGAGGAAATTTTAGGCGTCAAAGTTATGATAGCGCATGGAGAGTTATCACCCTTGGAGCTAAAAATCAAGCTAATTGGGGTAGATTGGTAGGTAAAGGTGTATTGAAAGTAGATATGGATGAAACTATTGTGTACAAGTCTATCGCTGAAACCCTAAAACTCTTAGTTGCCAAGAAAGACTATATTGAATCATCCCTTGTTGCATTTGGAAGAGGGCATTCACCCCCTCAACCACAAGAACAGATCAAGTCTGTCTCACTGTTTTGTGAAGCATGTAAAGGTATTGATCATTCCACTTTATCATGCAATGTTCTGTACGATGTTGTTCTAAGAAACGTTTGTAGTCAAGGTGATAATAGTCAAGTTGAAAACCTCAATGTTGTCAACACCATTCCTGGTCAAGGATATTACAATATGAATCAGAATAGAAATCATCCCAGTTTTCAATATGGAAATCCTTCAGGAGCAGAAAACTCACGTCAATTTGGTTTGAAAAATCAACAACGAGGCCCACCAAGATTCCAGTATAATCAACAAAAGAATTTTGGGAATCAAGGAAATTTTAGGGGTAATTTTCAGAATAGGAACTTCAACAATTCTCAGAACAATTCTCAGTTCCAAAATCCCAACCAAGTCTCTTATCAACAACAAGGGCAACAAGTTGGTCCCGCCTCTCCAGATGACAAACTAACGACAATTGAGAAGATGCTGCAATCAGAGCAGACTATGATAGCTAACCAGCAAGCCCACCAGAAAGCTATTGAAACTCAACTAGCTTAGCTTGCAGCTAGCATGAAGCCACCTACTGGAGCCTTTGTTGGCCAACCCAAGAACAATCCTAAGCACCCAGAACAACTGAAGGTTGTCACAACCAGGTCAGGAAAAGATTATTCCAATCCTCCCATCAAGACACCTGTGGTTATTACAGATGAGGATGACTCTGTGATTGTACAAGACTCAACAACACCCAAGTCTCAACCAAAAGTACCAGTGATTACTGATAAGACAGCCAAGCAAAATTCTGAAAAACCTGCTGTCGAAGAAACAGAAACACCAGAGCCAGAGGTGCCTGTATACAAGCCTCGTATACCCTTTCCAGCTCATTTGAAGCAAACCAATCTTGACACTCATTTCAATAAGTTCAAGGAAGCTATGAAAAATCTTCATGTTGATATACCTATCTGGATGCACTAGTTGAGATACCAGCCTGGATGAAGTATTTCAAATCATTTCTCACCAAAAAATATATTACTGAAGAATATGAGATAGTCATGATAGCGACAACCACTTCCGACATCATTTAGAGTAAGATTCCCAAGAAGTAGAAAGATCCAGGATCTTTCAGGATTTCTTACCATATCGGTGATTCTTCATGCAAGAAAGGGCTGAAAGATCTTGGTGCTAGTATCTCCATCATGCCACTCAGCCTTTGCAAAAGGCTAGGGTTCGCTGAACTTCTCCCAACTGGCATGACCATACAACTTGCAAACAATTCGATAATACGTCCTTTAGGAATTATTGAGGATGTACATGTCAAGGTGGGAAAAGATTCCTATGTTCCGTGTGACTTTGTCATCATGGACATAAAAGAAGATGCCAGATATCCTCTCATTTTTGGATGTCTGTTCCTCACCACTGCAAGAGTTCTAATTGATGTTGAAGTAGGAACCTTTCTTCTCAGACTTGGTAAAGAAACTCTCGAATTCAAAGTTTTTGAAAGTATGGAAAAACCAAGCATGCAAGAAGAAGTATATCTTATCGATTGCATAGAGTATATGTCACTTCTTACTCAAGAGAATCATGAATCAGACGATACTTTAGAAGTGTCTCTAACGGACCCATCAGTTGATGAACCTATTGACGTACATGTAAAGGATCACATTGAATCTCTCGACTCTGAAGAAGAAGATGTTGAAGCTACTTTTGAAGAACTGAAAGTTGTAGAAGTTACTGAAGAAACATGTGGGAAACCACAAGCTCCTGAAATGAAGCCCCTACTTGAAGGATTGAAGTACTCATTTCTAGATGACCTCAAGGTCCATCCAGTAATCATTAATTCATATCTAACGGTGGAATAAGAAGATAAACTCTTGATGGAATTAAAGGAAAGATGAAAAACCATCGGCTACAAGATGAGTGATCTCACCGGGGTAAGTCAAGCACTATGCATGCACAAAATCCCCATGATGGAAGACCACAAATCGACTGTTGAACACCAAAGAAAGCTTAATCCGAACATGAAATAAGTCATTCATCTTGAAGTTGTTAAATTACTCACTTCAGGAATCATTTACCCGATCTCCGATTCACCATGGGTCAGTCTGGTGCATGTTGTTCCAAAGAAAGGTGGAACTACGGTGATATACAATGAAGACAATTAACTCATCCCCACTCAGATAGTTACCGGGTGGAGAATGTGTATTGATTACAGGAAGTTGAACAAAGCACCACGAAAGGATCTTTTCCCAATGTCTTTCCTTGATCAAGTCTTAGAAAGATTGGCTCACCAAGAATATTTTTTTTATCTCGATGGCTACTCTAGATTCTATCAAATTCCTATACATCCAGATGACCAAGAGAAAATGACTTTTACATGTCCTTTTGGAACATATGCCTTTAGAAGGATGCCATTCAGACTCTGTAATGCTACTACAACTTTCCAACGCTGCATGGCAGCTATATTTGCTTGTCTCACTGAAACTATCATGGAAGTATTTATGGATGATTTTTCTATATATAGAGATTCATACGACTCGTTCCTGACGCACCTCTCCCTTATCCTAAAATTGTGTGAAGATGCACATCTGGTGTTAAATTGGGAGAAGTGTCACTTTATGGTAAAAGAAGGCATTGTCCTTGGTCATAGAGTCAGCAATCGAGGAATTGCAGTAGACAGAGCAAAAATTGAAGTGATTTCCAAACTCACCATCCCAATGAATGTAAGAGAGATTCACAAGTTCCTAGGTCATGCAGGCTTTTACAAACAGTTTATTAAGGATTTCTCCAAGATAACCAAGCTGATAATGAACTTATTGTTAAAGGACGTTGAGTTCCATTTTAACAAAGTATGTGTGAAGAGTTTCAATAACTTGAAACAAGCCATTACAACAACACCCATCATTAGAGCTCCTGATTGGGATCATCCATTTGAAATTATGTGTGATGCCATTGATTAGGCTATGAGTGTTATTCTAGGGAAATATATAGAGAAGAAATATTACATGATCTACTATGCATCGAAAACCCTCGATGAAGCACATAGGAATTATGCAACTACCGAGAAAGAACTTCTTGCAGTAGTGTATGCCTTTGACAAATTCAGATCCTACCTCATTGGTTTAAAAGTCATTGTCTACACAGATCATGCAGCTATCTGTTACCTCCTGGCGAAGAAAGATGCAAAACCCAGGTTGATAAGATGGATTTTTCTACTATAAGAATTTGATTTGGAGATAAAAGATAAAAAGGGTACAAAGAATGTTGTAATAGACCACCTCAGTCGCATCCACACTCTGGATACCAAGAAGATTCCGATTAACGATTCTCTTCCAGATGACCAACTGATGAAAATTATACTCGGACTATGTGAACTACCTCGCCACTGGTGTCATTTATCCTAAATGGACCAAAAATGCACTGAAAAAATTCATGCATCATGTGAAACAGTATCACTGGGATGAACCATACCTATTCAAGCTCTGTGTTGATGGTCTATGTAGATGTTGTATCGCTGAGGAAGAAGCTCAACTTATTTTAGAGAAATGTCACTCAGGCCCAGTTGGAGGCCATATGAGTTCCAATAAAACTACCTTGAAGGTTTTGTAATGCAGATTCTTTTGGCCAACCATATCCAAAGACTCCTATAACTTTGTTCTTTCATGTGAAAAATGTCAAATAATAGGTAACATAACAAAGAGAGATGAGATGCCACTAAAGTTGTGGCAAGAAGTCAAGATATTTGGTGTTTGGGGTGTGGACTACATTGGTCCATTCCCATCTTCTCATGGATTTTCCTACATCTAGTAGCGGTGGATTACGTCTCAAAATGGGTTGAAGCCATACCAACTATCACTAGCAATTCCAAACCCATAATCAAGATGTTCAAATATATTATCTTTCCACGATCTGGTGTCCCACAAACTGTGATATCTGACGGAGGTTCTCATTTTCTTGAAAGAAGCTTTGAAGCATTGCTGAGGAAATATGGTGTAACTCACAAGGTAGCCTCACCCTACCACCCACAAACAAGTGGATAGGTAGAGGTTTCTAATCATCAACTCAAGAATATTTTAGAAAAGACAGTAGGCCGCAACCGAAAAGATTGGTCAGTAAAAATCAATGATGCATTGTGGGCCTACTGAACTACTTTTAAAACTCCTCTTGATACTACACCATTTCGGCTGATCTATGGGAAGTCATGCCACCTGCCTATAGAACTGGAACACAAATCATGGTGGGCAATAAAACATTTGAATTTTGACATGAAAAAAGCAGGCCAAGCCAGGATTCTGCAACTCCAGGAGATGGAAGAACTCCAAATGACAGCTTATGAGAATGCATGTATCTATAAAGAACGCACAAAGCTTTGGCACGATTGTCATTTGAAAAGAAAGGACATTTAAGTCGGAGACCAAGTTCTTCTATTCAACTCAATACTGAGGTTATTCCCAGGAAAACTCCGTTCACACTAGTCCAGACCTTACATTGTCAATAACATCTACCCACATGGTGCTTTCTCTTTATGAAGTGAAGAGTCAGGTGAATTAGTGGAAAGTGGTCAACGTCTAAAGAGATATCTCACCCCAGCTGACACAAGCCCTGAAACAATGTTGGAACTCACCAATCCAACATATCCACCATAAAAGTTGAAGAAACCAATTCGAGCAATCGACATAAAACAAAGGCGCTTGTCGGGAGGCAACCCGATCAATAAATCCATTTATACTTTTAATTAGAATGTTTCTTTTATTTTTTTTACTTATTAGATAATTTTGCACTAAAATAAAAATTGCATCGTGAGATGCTATCTTGAGTCATTATTGGTCTTTATTTTTGATATTTTCAGATGGAGGACGCACGTTGATTTGAACGTAACCACATCTGGTGGTTCAACCGACATGAATTTTGCCCTCCATCTCGGATTTAAAGTTTGCTCGAGATGAGAAAATTTCTAAGTTCAGGGTGGAGGGTGGGTGGTACGTATTTCACTTTCCACCTTCACCCATCTAATTTAGACTTATAATTTCATCGTTGCATTTTTTGACCAAAATTTTCATTTTGACCAAAAATTTTCAAAATTTTCAAAACTTTAAAGTTTTTCAAAGAAATTTGAACAGATATCGGATGAAGTTTTGACACTTTTCGTTTCAATCTCTATGCATTTTGAATCATCATACCCTCCTTATTCAAAGCAAATCCTCAAAAGGACAACTTTTTGAGAAGCCTTTTGATTGAAATCATCATGTGAAGCTTATGAATACTAGCATCATGATATGCAAAATGGAAAGTGTCTGTCGAACTGATAGGGATCAAACACGTTGTGCTTCCTAACTGACTAGTGGAACAATAACATGGAATCCCCACCGGATCCTCATCAAGTCATTATTTGAAAAGAGTAATATAAAGAGAACAACTCGGTGCACTGAATTGTAAATAAAGTTGCATTCTGATCTGCACTCTCTTCTACACTTCTTCTATCATCTTCGTACCCCTCCATCCATAAAAAAGAAACAAAAAATATCTAAAATTGTGCCAAACCCTAAGTTTAGGGTGGCACGCCACTTCCCTCTATATCTGCTTCTTCCATACCCCTCGCAAATTAATAGGGGCGTACCACCAAGAAAAGATGCCAAAGCACACACAAAAAAATGATGAAATCTCGAGTCGAATAGAGGAGAGATTCACACACAAAAAATGCAATAAATGAAATTGCAACTAATATAATAAAAATCTCGAGTCAAATAGAGGACAGAATTATTTCTTCCTTCCATACCACCCTTCACTCCCTTTTCTACCTAAAGGAACAATAAATGCCTCTACTACCCTAAAATACACCAGTGTCAGATCAGATGCACACTTGTTGTTCTACGGGTATCTCTGGACTCTTACAAAACTGTTTGACATGCTTGTTGTTGGAAAAAGTGAGGAGGAAGTGAAGTTGTAAAGAAAACTCAGGAATGAAGATATGGTAAGATGTGTTCAGTAGTCTCAAGAAGTTGAGATGCTTAGTCATACTGAGCAAGAAGGAAAACAATTGTGATGTGAAGAGGAGGCAATCACATGATCAGAAAGTATTCATTTGGCGACTATTTCAGATTTTATGTTACTCGAGGACGAGCAACGTTTAAGTTCGGGGTATTCTGATGAATCCATATTCATCATGATTTTCAGTCACCTTTTTGGGACAAATTCGATTCAATACTTTCGATTTCATCCCCTAAATCTCACAAAATGCAAGATTCCTCAATTAATCCAATTATTAAGAATATTAACTAGATTTACATTGATTTTGTGCAGGTCTTGATAAGGTTCAACCATTGCATGGAATTTACTCAAGATCCTCTCAACTTTGGTCTTGACCATTCGGTCTTGATCAAACGGTTTGCCCTAACAGTCTGTCCATACGGTTTTGACCTCTCAGTCTTGGACATTCACCTACACAGTCCTCCTCTCACTACTATACCTAAATGGTTTCAAGACTATTTGGATGCTGAAGGCCAATTGGATCCCATCGATCCTCAAGACCATTTGGACTCAAGACCGTTTGGACACTCAAGCGAAGACCGATCAAGAGCAAAGACCATTTAAAGCATAGACCGTTTTGAACAATGAGACTGTTTGGACAATGAAGACCAGTTGAAGCCAACAGCGATCAGAAGCCGAAGAGCATTTGCACTCAAGATTGTTTGGATCTTTTCGGTCCTCAAGACCGTTTGGATCCAAGATCATTTGCATCTGTTTGGTCTGCAAGATCATTCGGTCAAAGGATACTCACAAGACCATTTGGACGATGATCGATTGTTGAAGACCGTAAGGTCAGAGTTTCACAAGACTGTTCGGACAAAGACTCCAGACCGTTTGAATAATGAGACCATTTGGATATGAAGACCGGTTGGAGTGGAAGATCGATAGGTTGAAGACCGTATGAATGCAATCACACAAAACCGTTTGTCCATCAAACGGTCTCCAAGACCGTTTGCTGTTAAACGGTCTCCAAAACCATTTGGAACCCCTTTATTTACAAACCGTTCAAGACGATCATTTGCTGAAGATCGTATATCATAGATTTGCAAGTACGCTTGGCCACCTAACGGTCTCCAAGACCGTTTGGCCACTAAACGGTTTCCAAGACCGTTAGGAGACTCACAGTCTCCAGACCGTTCAAGCAAACTATTCATAGTAGGTTAATGCCAAAAATGTGAGGACCGAACCCAAGCCTATAAATATGACCACAATGCTCCTCATTTTGGCATCGATCCAGGGACATTGATAGGCTACCCAAGCACAAGGTTCAATGCAGCTCCTTCCACATACTCCTCTTGCTGTGAGCAAGGAGGTCGAGTAGAGAAGGAACATGGAGAAGAAGGTCCGCCCGATCTTCCTTGGTGGTTCTTCCTCCTCATCCAAGATCTGCCCCGACATGACGTATAAGAGTGAGTAGTTCCTTGGTGTTTCTCACGTCATGAGTGAGTAGTTCCTTTTTGCTAGGGTGCGGGGACTAGCCCTGTTGCCCATGCAAGCATGTTCCTTTGTTAAACATTCTATGGAAATGTATATAACTTTCCATTTCGTTGTTAATCGTTAATGTTTGTAGTTTGATTATCTACTTATTTTCATCTTGTTCTTCCCTATGTTGTGAGAACTTCTACATGTAGGGTAGATTTTCGATTAACAAGGTTGACTCTCAAACTAGAAATAGAATCAGATTCCTTGAGGTCGTAAGTGTATGATCTGTGAGGGGATGAGCCATCTAGCCTACGATGATGCTTCTGTGGTCTAAACATCCCTTAGGGAGGACCACAGCCTTAGTTAGATTTTCTATCTTCTTTGTTAATCATCAATGTTTTCTTGTAGATTAATCACTTGCTTGCTTGTCGATTAGTGCAATTGACTCCTTGACGAGAACTTCTGATAGGATTCCTTGAGTTCATAAGTGTGTGATCCGTGAGGGGACGAGCCATCTAGCCTACGGTGACACTTCTGTGGTCAAAACATCCCTTAGGGAGGCCCACCGCCTTAGTTGGATTTTGTATCTTCAGAATGGTAAGTAGATGATCCAGATGGCGAAGAGACATATGATTCCTAAGGGGATGCTTACGCAGACCTAAACATCCCTTAGGGAGGGTTCGCAACAGTTCTATTTGGATAGTTATATCTTGACTGGATGTTTGATGTTTGGATGTGTTTGCATGTGTAGTGGTGGTGAAACTCGAGACCATCCCAGTGATTCCATATCATTAATCTAGAACAAACTTTAATTATGCCATTTACTTTCTTGCACTTAGTTTAATCAACCACAAACCAATCAATCATTCTAAATATTAGTCTTACTTTAACTAGATTCGACTATCAAAGATTCTTAAAAATTTTGTCTCTTGGGATTCAATCCTTAACTATACTGCGATAAGACCCGACGGCTTGCGGGTGGTATTATTGCACAAGGTTTTAGTAAAAGCACGGGGATCTCAACCCCGAGTGAGTTTGTTAGTGTGATAATATTCCACGTCAATCACATTATAACATCTTTTCTCTCTTATAGTAGTTTTTCCCTCAAAATTCAACTAATCATACAAAATGTTCAGGATGAGAGTATTCCTTATCCGTCTTTATCTCCCATGTGGCTTCATCCTCACCATGGTGTTCCCAAAAGAACCTTCCCCATCTCTATCTTTTTATTCCTAAGCTCCTTCACCTTGTTATCCAATATCCTCACATGTGACTAAGGGTAGGTCAACCTCCTTTGGAGTTCTATTGGTTCAATGTTCAACACATGGGTAAGATCCTTCGCATAGCACTTCAGATTGGACACATGGAATACATCATGCATCATGTTATACTGTGGTAGTAAATATAGATGACAAGTGGTCTTGCCAATCCTTTCTAGAATCTTAAATAGACCCACATATTTGTGACTTAGTTTTCCTCTATTTTTAGATATAGCTCGGAGGGGTCAGATTTTCAAAAACACATGTTCACCTACGGTAGAGTTAAAATTTATCCTCTTTGTGTCAACATACGGCATATGTCGATCAAGGGCTCTCTTCATCCTATGCTTGATCAAAGAGACCTTGTCAACATAAAATTGTAGTTCTTCTTACCCATGCAATGTCCTCTATCCGACTTCATCCCAATGAAGCAGCAACAACATGACCTTCCATAAAGAGCTTCATATAGAGGCATCCGGATACTGTCTCGGTACCTGTTGTTATAGGAAAACTCAACTAAGGGTATGTATTGTTCCCATGATCCATTCAATCGAGCACATATTCTCTCAATAGATCTTCTAAGGTCTAGATCATTCTTTCTGATTATCCATCAGTCTATGAGTGATAAGTTGTGCTAAATTCTAGCCTCGTACTGAGTACCTATCGAAATCGTTTCCATAACTTTGAAGTGAAATTCAGGCCATTATCAGAGATAATTGAATTGGGAAAACCATGCAAACAAACTAACTCTCTAATGTAAAGCTCAGCTAAGTCTAACACCTTGGGAGTGACCTTCAAGACAAGGAAGTTTGTTGAATTGGTTAGGCGGTCCACCACAACCCATATTGCATCATGACCTTTTCTTATCTTCGGAAGACCCACCACAAAATCCATGGTGATTTGGTCCCATTTCCAATCAAGAATATCAATTGGTTGCAGTAACCCACCAAGTTGCTGGTGCATAGCCTTCACCATCTAGCATGTGGGACATCTAGCGACATATAAATATATGTCTCTCTTCATTCCTCACCACCAAAAGTATCACTATAATTCCTTAAACATCTTAGTGGTGTCGGGGTGTACCATATACTTTGATTTATGAGCCTATTGCAATATATGAGTCTTCAAAGGGGAATTCTCAGCAACCCAAATACAATTCTTATATCAGATTCTACCATCCTCACCCACTGTGAGGTGTGTTTGAGGCTTTTCCATCAAACCCTTCATCTTTTCTAACTCTGGGTTGACTAATTAGGTCGTTGCAAACTTAGCCAATAGGTCAGGCTTGATCAGAATATTGGCAAGACAAATCATATTTGCCAAAGTCTGTGGAGCCCACCGAGTGAAGCCTTCTAGTTTCTTCTACTACACTAGTACATAAATGTCCTTTAGTGTCGGTTATATAAGCCTTTTGGTGTCGGTTTCCAAGCGACACCCAAGTGGGAGACGCTAAACGTTACAGTTTCACTGTCACATTCATATTTGATGCCATAACCCTTCCCGCCACCAATAAAACGCACCAGCAAGGGCACCATAAGCGTCAGTTTATATTGATAACTAAAAGTATACCCTGCTAAAAGGCTTCGACTTTATACTAATAATCGACGCCATACCCCATCCTGAATAAAAAAAATCAGCCCCCATAAAGGGGCAAAGATGTCGGTGTTATACTAATAATCGACACAGTAAGGTTTTGTTGTCGGTTTTATACTAATAACCGACGCCTATGTTCTGGTTTTTTCCCTTATCAGTTTGTAGGCCTGTTGTCTAGCTAGTCAGCAGGATGTAGAACCTCCAGTTCAGTTCTGAACTACAGGTTTACAACACCCTTTGATTTCAGCAAACAACAAGCCACAAACCTGCAAAATTAACAAGGATAGACAACAATTTAAGATCATGTGATTCACACACATGTATAAGAACATTTAATTCATATTATTTTTTATCACACACATATAGAAACTAGTCGTTCCATTTCAAATTTCCTCCATTTTCACACACATTTAGCAACCTGTAGTTCCATTCATTTCATCTCTTTTCACATTCAGACACATGTAGAAACATTCATGTATTCATCTTCACATTCACACATGACAATTCAAAAAATTTCATTCAAACATGTATATATAAAAGTTTCACATGTCATCAAATACAAAAAATAATTATGAGAACAAAGTTTAGAAATATCATTCTTTATTATTATCATCATCGTCATTATCATCATCAATATTCCAATCATAATAAAGTTTTGATAACCACCTCTAGCATTTGTTCGAAAAGGGCCACATATATCAGTATGTATGAGACATGATTCCTTCTTTATGGTACACCATTGTTTTGTGGTGTTCTGGGTGGAGTCCATTGTGATACGATACAACGGACTCATAGAAGGTCCTCAAACACTTGGCTTAAGTATTCTCCACCTCAATTAAAACAAAGTTCTTTAATACTTTTACATAGATGGTTTTGTACTTCTTTCATGAAATTCTTGAACTTTTCAACATTTTTTCACTTATGTTTCTATCACGGAACCAGAATCCCAGTCCCATGAACCAAACAAATACCAAAGGCGACATGCGGAAGCGTAAAGCTTAGTAAACATGAACTAGTAACAAGAGAAAGGCACCAACATAGTCTCCACATTCAACAAGTATAAATTATACAAAATGCATTATATTCATGAATTCAATTTCCATAGTCAAGGTACAAGTCATTCATGTGCACTAAATCTAGATCTAACAACAAGTACACCTAGCAAAGCTCACCAAGCCCTTCATATTTCTAGCCATCTCTGAACCGAAAAACAACATACGAGAAATGGGTCAACACACGGGGTGTTGAGTATGGGGCAGAAAGATACATATATGTATAAGCTTTGCATAATTTTGAAAAGATTTCAAGACTAAATGAACAAGAATAAACATATTAATTGTTTAAAAAATGTGAAACCATATTTTATGTCATTTCACTCCATTATACCAACAATATCAAGGATGTTTAAGGCCTTTGACCATCTTCCCGTCGGAAGGGTCCGTAAGGGTGCTCAAGATTAGCTAACCCTTTTACACAAGAGGGACCTCAAGGACGTAACCAAGAGTTAACCCTTTATCAACAATATTATAATGGAGTTCTATATATATGTGTGTTCAAGTTATAAAACTAACGAGGCAAACATCGAGTAAGACATAGCAATACTACATGGCAATATTTGAGCAAATAGACAAACAAGCATACAATATATGTCTTTTCAAGAAAGAAAGCGGTAGTCATATAACTAGATAAGGCCCATACCTGATTTAGAGATTTCATAACCTAACATATCCTTCACCATCTAGCCACAAGCTAAACCTGATCAAGAACAAGATTGCATATATACATTAGATTCTCATCATTAACCCTAATTAGGTGCATTTTAGAGTTCTGAACAAGTTAGGTTTAATGTTGGTTAATTACATGTTTAATGATATCTTAATGATTTAGCGATCATCATAAGAGTGTGGTTCAAGTTTCATATCATTTCGAGGTTTCATGCAGACATTATGAGATTTACGACACTTATGCTCAAATTATGCCACGAGAATCATAATAGAGTAACCAAGGTCATGATCATCAAGACATGATATTCAGACAAGATGCAAGATTACATCAGAAAGATATAGATACATGAATCGTATTCAAGAGATATAGCAACTTTGATCAAGATCATACATTAAAGTCCAAGGATAAGTCACATAGTACAAAAGGGAGTAATTCTTAAGCAATAGTGGTGATAAGGACCCTCCTATAGATCAAAGATGTACTAAAGATTCTGATTTCATGATTAGGCAAATAGATGATCATTAAAGGTTCAAGTTTTATCACCTAGATGCATTGAATGTACTGAACATGGCTAAAGTTATCATTTTCCATAATCAAGGGAGTAAACATTAGAATTAGGACCTGGAACCATGCCCAATTGGTAGGTCTCATCGAGATGATCAATTTAGTATATAATATGGCCATAATTGGATTAGGGAGCTAGGAGTTACGATTTTTGTAACATTTACATCAAGAACTTTGGAGAAGTGAGGAGGGTTGTTACCATGTCATTCACTGATGGATCTTGGCCATCCCTACTGGATCTGATGTTCTCAGGCGCCTGTACTGGCATGTGTGACAGTCGTGCACTACCAAGCCCCTTCACGATTGGCCGTCGTTGGGTCCAACTGGTGAGGTCACGCGCTGCTAGCTAGGTGGATCTTCCGGATCCGGCTACATGCTCGCCCGACACACCTTCCCAGCTCGCACGCCAGGCGTTGTTGCATAAAGACGCTCATCGTCCATGGCGGCGATGGCAGTCCGCTGCTCCGAACCAGTCCCAAAGGCCGAAAGGCCGCCGTTTGCCCTCGCCCCAACCTCACGGAGGTGATGGATGGGTAGAAAAAGCCCTAGGAGGGGCTGAGGGAAGACACCTCATGAGAAGTGTGGCGGCACCCAAAGGGGTCCAAGGCGGCGCTAGGGTTGCTAGAGGTTAGAGACAAAGTGAAGGGAGGTGCTATGGTTCATGAAAACACAAGAAAATAGAATAAAAACTCTTGGCGAGAGATTTTATAGACAACACTAGGGTTTGATTTTCAAAATGGGTCACGCAAGGTGCCATCAATCGGCCTTGGGCAAGATAGGTGGCGACCGACAGTTTCGGCGCTGGTGGTGTGAACAAAGGAAGGGGCGAGATTTATGGCCATTGGATCAAAGGACGCGATCTGTGGGACTCAAAATGACGGCTACGAGGGGTGTGAGACAGAGGGCTATCCAAAAAAAAGGGGCACCCACCCTCAAATGGGCCTCACAGATAAAGAGCCCAATAAGGGGCAGAAATCCAATTAATCAAGGTAAAATCTGATTTTAAGAAGCAACACTCATATGATCATAACTTGGGCTACGGTGCTCTGATTTGGGTGATTTTTATTCTATTGGATTCATAATTTAATCGCGTACGACATGACACATGTTACTAAGCCAAAAGGTTATGGTCATGATCTTCAAAATATCTAACAAATATGGTGATATGAACTAAATGGTATTTAGTTCATAAGTACAAATTGATGTCACATTTAATAAAATTGAATATTGATGTGACTAATATGGAGTCTCCCAACCATCGAACCATGAAATTCATATTGAATTGAGTAAGAGGTCAAATGATTAAGGATAAGGGTACAATATAGAATTGAGAAAAGTCAGGTTGTCACATCCTTCCCTCCTTCAAAGGAATTTCGTCCTCGAAATTCGCCCAAGATCATTGTTAGGAGTCAAAGTAAAAAAACCATCGAGTCCAAGTATCCCACCATGGTTGTGAAGGTACTATACCCACAATGGGGTATATACTTAGATTATCATCTGCAGTTTGAATCTCATCTTTATTCTAGATTTCATGCATGTTTTTGCTTTCCCCAAAATTTCTACCAATTCTAATCAATTATGTTCATTATCTTTCATTTCAAAATTAAAATTAAACAATTTATTCACCATGTGCATTCGATTTATGACCCCGAGAGCATTGACATATCCAATTAATCATTTTTTTGGGTACGAGATTAGGCATGTTACCCCTGACTAAGATCTTATGACATCATCATATCTAGATCATAATTTCAAATCTATATCTTTTATGTATGGTATGATTTCATACTAGGTATATCTCATGAGAGTGGCTCATTGCACATATATCAAGATTTTAACTTAAGTGAGATTCTTTCATGTATCGAGCATCATTCGAGGAACAATATTATCATCAACATCGAGGTTTTGAAACTTTCTCACTTGTATCAAGAAAGAGTTCCACAAGCTCAAGCCACTCAAGCTAAGACATATATATGTCCAACAAGACCTACTAACCATAACTTCTACCCCCAACAAAAAAAATTTACCCATCCTATGAGAAAGAAGGGTAACTACTAGATTCCTTTATAAACAATTACTAACCCGAGTATGAGACTCGTCATGGATATCACACATCATGTATATCATCATAGGGTCTTGGGACATATCCCTCACCCATATAGCAAACATCAAATTTTTAATTGCCTCTTTCTCTAGGGTTAGATCTTTCAATAGGAAATCTAGGGCTCAAAATTTTCAAGGAAACCACACACTAGGTCACTCAACTCATATACGTAGAAGTACTCTAGCCAGGGGCTCATCATCAAGTATTTCATCATTCATATTTTTCAACATTTCAGATATTTTGGAGTTTAGGTACTCTAACCTTCTCCCGAGGCGGGTCGAATCATATCAAAAGGTCATAGTTTATGTATGTCGCATGCTAGAGATCCTTCTTTGTGAAGAGATTGAGGCCCATGTTGACCCCAAACCATATATCATATATCATATCTCAATATATACAAGACTAGGTACAAGCAAGCATGCCAACCCACCAGCTATGTTCAGCACATCAATTAAGTCACATGTATCAACAAGGTGCTAGGTCTAGCTAGGGATGCATGGTCAAACTCATTTCATATCATCAAACTACATGGCCCTCTCAAGGACAAACTTGGGTCTTATCAACATCAACACCATCAACATCAACATCAACATCAACATCAACATCAACATCAACATCAACATCAACATCGAGATCGACATTAACATCATTATCATTGTCTTAGGTTATCTATGATACTTACTATCCTCGCCTATATCATGGCTCTAGACAACTCTAGAGACTATCACTGTCATCTAAACTATCTCATCTAGAATTGATGTTACATCTCTTTCTCCTAGGTTTCATGGAAGCTCACTGCCTTTCTGTGGGTGGTAACATTTTTCATATGTACATATAATAATACTTGAAATATGTTTTATCCAACATTTAAACAGACGATGAAAACCACCCTACTCCATCCGAATAAAACCAAAACCCAAAATGAGTTACCACACTCATTAGGCAGTCTAGTATCATGACACCTAGAGAACTAGCAAGAACATGGTGCACACTTGTGTAGACATCCTAAGCACATGTCATGAATCATGTCTATGGAGGTAATTTACACAAGTCTACACCTAGTTCTAGAACATCTAGGTTCAAACCTAGAGGCTAAGTTTACCTAATCCACCAAGGAAATCTTATTAAGTTTCTAGGGTTGACATATAAAGTGAGTTTAGTTTGTATTTCATGTGAGCAATGTTTGGTGTAGTTATTGTTCATGCTCTGATACCATCTGTAACGGAACTGGAATCCCAGTCCCATGAACCAAACGAATACCAAAGGTGACATGCGGAAGCGTAAAGATTAGTACACGTGAACAAGTAATAAGAGAAAGGCACCAACATAGTCTCAACATTCAACAAGTATAAATTTTACAAAATACATTATATTCATGAATTCAATTTCCATAGTCAAGGTACAAGTCATTCATGTGCACTAAATCTGGATCTTACAAAAAGTACACCTAGAAAAGCTCACCAAGCCCTTCATCTTTCTAGCCATCTCTGAACCTAAAAACAACATACGAGAAATGGGTCAACACATGAGGTGTTGAGTATGGGGCAGAAAGATACATATATGTATAAGCTTTGCATAATTTTGAAAAGATTTCAAGACTAAACGAACAAGAATAAACATGTTAATTGTTTCACAAATGTGAAACCATATTTTATGTTATTTCACTCCATTATACCAACAATATCAAGCATGTTTAAGGCCTTTGACCATCTTCCCGTTGGAAGGGTCCGTAAGGGTGCTCAAGATTAGCTAACCCTTTTACACAAGAGGGACCTCAAGGACATAACCAAGAGTTAACCCTTTATCAACAATATTATAATAGAGTTCTATATATATATATATATATATATATATATATATATATATATATATATATATATATCTGTGTGTGTGTGTGTGTGTTCAAGTTATAAAACTAGCGAGGCAAACATCGAGTAAGACATCGCAATACTACATGGCAATATTTGAGCAAATAGACAAACAAGAATACAATATATGTCTTTTCAAGCAAGAAAGCGGTAGTCATATAACTAGATAAGGCACATACCTGATTTAGAGATTTCATAACCTAACATATCCTTCACCATCTAGCCAAAAGCCAAACCTGATTAAGAACAAGATTGCATATATACATTAGATTCTCATCATTAACCCTAATTAGGTGCATTTTAGAGTTTCGGCCAAGTTAGGTTCAATGTTGGTTAATTGCATGATTAGTGATCTCTTAATGATTTAGCGATCATCATAAGAGTGTGGTTCAAGTTTCATACCATTTTGAGGTTTCATGCGGACATTATGAGATTTAGGACACTTATGCTCAAATTATGCCATGAGACTCATAATAGAGTAACCAAGGTCATGATCATCAAGACATGAGATTCAGGCAAGATGCAAGATTAGATCAGAAAGATATAGATACATGAATCGTATTCAAGAGATATAGCAACTTTGATCAAGATCATACATTAAAGTCCAAGGATAAGTCACATAGTACAAAGGGAGTAATTCTTAAGAAATAGGGGTGATAAGGACCCTCCTATAGATCAAAGATGTACTAAAGATTCTGATTTCATGATTAGGCAGATAGATGATCATTAAAGGTTCAAGTTATATCACCTAGATGCATTGAATGTACTGAACCTGGCTAAAGTTATCATTTTCCAGAAATAAAGGGAGTAAACATTAGAATTAGTACCTGGAACCATTCCCAATTGGTAGGTCTCGTCGAGCTGATCAATTTGGTATATAATATGGCCATAATTGGATTAGGGGGCTAGGAGTTACGATTTTTGTAACATTAACATCAAGAACTTTAGAGAAGTGAGGACGGTCGTTACCATGTCATTCACTGATGGATCTTGGCCATCCCTACTGGATTCGACGCTCTCAGGCTCATGTACTGGCATGTGTGACAGTCGTGCACTACCAAGCCCCTTCGCGACTGGCTGTCGTTGGGTCCAACTGGTGAGGTCACGCGCTGCTAGCTGGGTGGATCTTCCAGATTCGGCTCCATGCTCGCCCGACACACCCGCCCAGCTCGCACGCCAGGCGCTGCTACGTAAAGATGCTCATCAGCCATGGCAGCGCTGGCAGTCCGCTGCTCTGGACCAATCCTAAAGGCTGAAAGGCCACCATTTGCCCTCGCCCCAACCTCATAGAGGTGATGGATGGGTAGAACAAGTCCTAGGAGGGGCTGAGGGAAGATGCCTCATGAGAAGTGTGGCGGCGCCTAGGGTTACTGGAGGTTAGAGACGAAGTGAAGGGAGGTGTTATGGTTCATGAAAACACAAGAAAATAGAATAAAAACTCTTGGCGAGAGATTTTATAGACAACACTAGGGTTTGATTTTCAAAATGGGTCATTAAAGATGCCATCAATCAGCCCTGGGCGAGATAGGTGGCGGATGACGGTTTCGGCACTGGTGGTGTGCACAAAGGAAGGGGTGAGATTTCTGGCCATTGGATCAAAGGACGCGATCCATGGGACTCAATCTGACGGCTACTAGGGGTGTGAGACATAGGGCTATCCAAAAAAGGGGCACCCACCCTCAAATGAGCCGCACAGATAAAGAGCCCAATAAGGGGCAGAAATCCAATTAATCAAGGTAAAATCTAATTTTAAGAAGCAACACTCATATGATCATAACTTGGGCTACGATGCTCTGATTTGGGTGATTTTTATTCCATTGGATTCGTAATTAAATCACGTACAACATGACTCATGTTACTAAGACAAAAGTTTATGGTCATGATATTCAAAATATCGAACAAATATGGTGATATGAACTAAATGGTAGTTAGTTCAAAAGTACAAATTGTTGTCACATTTAATAATATTCAATACTGATGTGACTAATATGGAGTCTCCCAACCATCGAACCATGAAATTCACATTGAATTGAGTAAGAGGTCAAATGATGAAGGAGAAGGGTACAATATATGATTGAGAAAAGTCAGGTTGTCACAATTTCATCAAGTAAACATAATCATACCTACTAAATTCGTCAGTGGATGGTGTAATCAATGATGAGATTTGCTAAGTTTTTTATTTCCTTATGGGGTTATACTATAGAAACTTCCACATTTACACTAAACCATGTAGCATCTAAATCAGTTCAAATGACACCATCTAAGATATGGTCCGAGAAACATCCCAAAATGTCTTTTATGAGGATTTGGGAGTGTGAAGCTTATGTCAAGAAAATGTTTCCTAAAAAGCTTGGCCATAGATCAGATAAATGTTATTTTGTTGGATATCCAAAGGAAACCAAAGGATACTACTTGTATAACCAATTTAAAATAAAGTTTTATTTTTTCAGGGATGATGCATTCTTAGAAAAGGAATTTATTTCTAAAGGAATCCGTGGGAGCAAAGTAGAACTTGAAGAAGTTTGAGACCAACAAGAAAGCATTGTACCTGTAGAGGTACAAGAGGAACATGGAGATTCGCAAACTCTTGTGGAATCTCAAATTCCTCAAGTAACACAAAAACATCACAGATCTAGTAGGAGACACCTTGAACCAAAAATATTTGGTTATATTGTGACTCAAGAAGGCAATGACTTGGTCATTGATGATGAGCCAATTACCTACCTAACATCTATTCAGGGAGTAGAATCTAAGAAGTGGCTAGAATCTATGATATCTGAGATGGAATCCATGTACACCAACAAGGTACAGACCTTGGTGGATCCACCTGAAGGGGTAAAACCCATAGGGTGCAAGTGGGTCTTCAAGAAGAAGACTAACATGGATGGTAATGTACAAACTTACAAAGTTTGATTGGTTGCAAAGGGTTTCCAAAAATTTCAAGCTGTTGACTATGATGAAACCTTTCTCCAATTTCCATGGTTAAGTCCATCATGATCATGCTTACCATTGTAGCTTATCATGACTATGAGATTTGGAAGATGGATGTTAAAACCACATTCCTTAATGGAAATCTTCTAGAGGATGTGTATATAACACAACCTGAGGTTTTTATAAATTCTAAGGATGAAAATAAAGTTTGTAAGCTACAAAGGTCAATCTCAGAGATGGAATCTTCAATTTGACAAAATAGTCAAAGAGTTTGGCTATAGTCAAACTGAAGATGAACCATGTGTTTACAAGAAGGTTAGTGGGAGCATGATCATATTCCTCATATTGTATGTGTCTAACATAGTATTGATGGGGAATAACATGCCTACTTTACAGATGGTAAATTCTTTGCTTGGAAATACATTCTCTATGAAGGACTTGGGAAAAGCATCCTATATTTTAGGAATCAAGATCTATAGAGATAGACCTAGAAGGCTTCTTGGACTAAGTCAGAGCACATACATTAACAAAGTGTTGAAGTGGTTCAACATGGAGGACTCAAAGAGAGGAAACCTTCCCATGTCTCATGGCATTTCTATCTCTAGAGATAAATGTCCCAAATTTTGTGAAGAATGGGAACGCATGAATCTGACTCCATATGCATCTGCAGTTGGATCTTTCATGTCCACACTGTTATGTACTCACCCCAATGTCTCATATACCTTGAGCATGATAAGAAGATATCAGCCAAATATCAGTGATGCCCACTGGACTATCATGAAGAACATCCTGAAGTACTTGAGAAGAACTAAGGATCCGTTCCTTATCAACGTGGTGAGGAAGAGTTAATGGTAAAGGATTACACTGATGTGAGCTTCCAAACTGTCAACAATGATTATCAATCACAGTCAGGATTTGTGTTTTGCCTCAACAACAGTGATGTAAGCTTGAAGAGTTCCAAGCAAGAGACACTTGCAGATTCTATAATAGAGGCCAAGTATATTGTTGCATGCAATACAACAGAGGAAGTTGTATGGATCAAGAAGTTTATTTCTAAACCTGGGGTGGTTCCAAGTAACATTGATGCAGTTGAGCTATATGTGACAATAATGGAGATATTACACAAGCTAAGGAACCCAGATTGATCAGTGTTCCAAGAATATAGAATGACAGTTCCGTCTCATAGAAGAGATCATACAATGAGGAGATGTAAAGATTGATAGTGTGCCAACTGAAATCAATATTGCTGACCCCTTGAAAAAAGCACTTTCACAGCAGAAGCATGTTGGTCATGGTTGATCACTTGAGATTAAGTTCATGGGTCATTGGCTTGAAGTGCAATTGGGAGTCTATTAGTATGTATGCCTAGAGAGACAATCATATGATGATTGTAATGGCATAACTTTTAAATGATTTGATTAATAATAAAGACAATCTTCCAATTTATTCTGTTTTTTTAGTTATGAGATTATGATGTTACCTAATAAATGTCTAAAGAATGATATTACTAAATAACATATGTCTTCATGTTGAGGATCTGAGAAGTGAGATCATAAGGATGTCAGGAGTAAATATATTCTTGTTATGTCCCTAGTCAGCTTTTATTATGGAAGGCTAATTGATAACAATAACACTTAAAACTAGAATGTGTGTTGGTTGATGATAATAATCTCATTAGTTATAATATTATATCACAACAAACACATAAATACTTGTTAGAGAATAGTGTATCGGAGAACCACCTTGAGAGTGATGCATGGAAACCATGTAATGATAATTAGAATCAACTCCCACAGTAATGGTGGTGATTGTAGTTCTTAGACCCGAAATCACTGCACACATTACAAGTTGTTCAATGTACTTTGTCATCATCAAATGCGGCCTTGGATAAGGGTTTCCATAAAGGTGATGCTCAAATACATTAGGACACATGGGAAATGGCTATGAGTGATGTAGATGGGATTTGTCCCTCCTACAGGAGTTTGATATCCATGCCACTTGATAAACGAGACTGAGAAAATCATGGCAATGTGCATGTGAATCAATATATGATGTTGAGTGCTTGTATATCGCATACAGTCTACTTAAGTTCAAGGAACAAGGATTGAATGTTGAAGAGGATGATGATTCCATGCCTCAAGTTCAGTCTCAATATCTGAGACAACACCAATCACGTATTGTAGGTTGAAGTTGTTCTCCAACTTTCTGAATTACTTGGGTAGCAATGACGTCTTGCTAGATACCAATCATCGCTTATGATGTCATAAATTAGTTACGGATATTCACTACCAACATAACTTGCAACCTATAGGGTTACACATATAGTAATGCACTTGGAATAGGAATTTTATTCATTAATGATGTTTAACAATGATTACTAAGTGTTAGGTATTCAAGACTATTCATCCTTGGGCCTTTGTCTTGCCCTAATTTCTTAAACAACATTGGAAATTTGCACTCTAAAATGATCGTTCGAAAAGTGAACCCATCGGCTCAGGAGCATGAACCAATTGGCTTAGATTGTGAACCAATCGTTTGGTAGATCAATGAGATTGGATCAAGGATTGATGCTGACATCATGTTGAGCATTAATCGAATATTAACTGCCAAAGAAATTGCAAATAGGAAAAATAGTGAAATGACTAATTCAAGTGTTGAACTGTCTCATGAGTGAGATGACCAATTTGATGTTCACAGGTTCTGGAAAATTCATGAAATTTTGTCTTTTGGACTCCCAGACCGATTGGAAACCCTGACCCTAACCCTCCTATAAATAGTGGGGTATTGGGGGCTTCCCTAACACAACAATAAGCCGTGACAATTGTTGTCTTCTCTAGTTTTGGCAACCAAAAGAGCCTGAGCAAGTTCTACTTGTCAAAGTGAGGAACAACAAGGGAGAGATAATTGTGGGAGAGCAAGTCGATCTAGCACGTTAACTAGAAGAGACAAATCCTTCCTATCCATTCATCTAGAATGACATGAGTTCCAATGGTTCACATGGACTACTCTAGAGGCGAGGAGGCATTTTCCCTGCTAGAAGGATGTTGTCAACCACTTTCCATGGTGTCCAACCAGGATGCCAACAATGACAACTGCCCATGGACGACTTGAACAAAGGTGCACGCTACTGTAAGGGAATTGTTGCTGGACTTGATCCAGGACAAGGTATAATCTGGCAACCCTCTTTCCATCTCAGAGTTGTTGATGCGATCTACAGTTTATGGGGAATATGGAAAGTAATTCTTTGTTTTTACTGCCATATCTGATGCCATATTTCCCCTAGAAAATATCAATAGTCCTTATAAAAGGAACCAATGAAAGGAATATTCTCAATATTATTTCCCATTTTGTGTTAGATACTAGAAATCTAGGAGGATAGCCTCAAATTGCATTTATTTTAACACCAACTATGAAAGTTTGGCCCTAAAAAATGTTACATTAAGGTCAACCTATAAGTAAAGATAAATGTATCCAACCTTAACTAGTTCATATTAAGTGATAGAGTAACATGTTTCCTCAAATTGGTATCCATGCAATTAGCAATTGCAGAGTCAAGATCGACTTCTGAGTGAACTATCTAAAAGTAAGTTATGTGACTGTGTTTTATTATAAGATATCACATCACTCTGTGTTGTAGGTATAAACACATCCTCAATAAATTGTAATGCTCTAAGTATCGTTCTCTACTCTAGTTGCATTTGATGTTCTAGAAATTGTATGCATCTATTATCGATTAACTCACGTTAAACCTAGATTTCATCAACCATGCATCATTAAAATTTGGTATGCATTTAAAAGGAAGTGCCTCCTTTGGGGACTCTACTATGGCATTGAGGGTGGTCTGAAAAATATTCTATATATTCAACCTGCAATAATGATATGATATTAAAGATGACTTGTTCATTTTTATCAAAAAGAATGCAAGAGAATCCTCTTCAAGGCAACAAAGTAATTGAACAGTGCAGATTCCATAGTTATTGTTCCAAAGAGGAGGGAGATGAGCTATTTGTTGGGTGATGCATGATGGCTAAAATAATTATAATTCTACATTGGCCAACTATATTTTGAACATGACTTTGCTTGTAACCATTTAAGATGGTGACGAATGTGGGGGAGGCAATTATGAGGACTGGGTTGTGGATTTGCAATTTTTTCTCACAGCTTTCAAATGTTGTGGTAATTGAGAGTAATTTGTAGGCTTCTGGAGTGCTTCTTGACAAAGAATTTTCTATCAATATGGAGTTGGGAGTGGCTAGAATTTTAGATGTTCTTTTCCACAAAGATGCTACATGTTCAAGTACAAGACTGGAAAAAAAGTTTAGACATTCTATAGGTAAATAGCTACAAGACTGTGAATGAATGATTTATTGCACAAGAACTGTCATCATTTAAGATGAGCTAATAAGAATTTATCTCCAGATCACTGCACTAAAATAAGGAATATTAAAAAATTGAACGCTTCATCTTCCTAGAGAATATATAGAAACTTTGAATAAAAAACAATAAGGGAAAAAGAACTTTCACTGTGCACAAATTAATAAATATATAATAGATAATGTATTAAACAAGTAGTGGTTTATACCATCTCTAGTTGAAGATAAATTTTGAGATTCCCGCATGAATGTATCACACTATAAGAGGGTTTTCATATCCAAAGATAAGAAAATGAAGACCTTAATTCATCACATGAGGATGTATACCAGCTTGATTCCTTGATCTCTTTACTTCATATGATATTTACCATTGACGATGAGTTTCATCACTACTATTGCATTCATTGGCATTTGAGTTTATATAAAAATTATGATTAAGAAATTCAAGTGTGATCTCTTTACAACCTTCGATGGTAGCAGATTCAATATACGTCCATGGGTTCTTTCATGTCTTCTAAGACATGAATGGACCTTTCTTAGCTTGAAATCTGCAACAAGACGCACATACATAGCATTCATGAGTCCAGTTTGTTATAGGGAAAACAAAAATAAAACGTCAACATTGAATAGAAAGGGAGCGTTGTTATAAAATATGGGACATGAGTAATGAGTACACATAACCATTCTAAGATGGATTGTAACCCATGGATAGAGTAGTGAATGGCAATAGAGTGAATTACATAAGTGACTTTTGCAAAAATAGTAAGGTAAAAATAAATGGATGCTATAAAGTCAAGAGTTCTTACTCATTGGGAACTCAAAGCCACACATTACTTGGACTGCCATGAATACATTTGATAGTGTGTAATGTAGTCCCATGTTGGATTCTACCCTACAATGGTGTGATGTAAGTTATCTGTTTGGCTTTTCCTTTTCTCTAAATGGGTCTTCTTAGGTGTTTTTTGTGACAAACTCCTTGTTAACCCAAGTCTAGATTGATACAGAATAATGTTCTTATTAAAATAGGTATGAGTGTACTTTGTCAATTGACTTTACCAGTAACACATTAGGTGTTGAGGTACAGCTAGATTTTGGTATCCCTATCATAGATTGACTGAGGCACAATTCTAATATCATGAACACTTAACAATCTAGTAGTAGAAGACCGTGCAAGTGAAGGTCATTTAGTTTATAGGAACCTCCTGTGGCTCCTCAGAATTACACTCGAACCAAAATAGAGCCATATGGTTAGCATATGGGTACAAATTGCAGAAATTTTTAAAAGAACAACAAAAGACCTAAGCCACTGATTCAAAACCTCAAGAAGGTAGCACATATCACATCTAAAGATAGAAATCCTTTAAAAGAGGATGCAAAAGTAACACAGATTAAATCAAAAGTACATACCTCCATTAACCAATAAAAACATCAATACGATCTCGAGCTAGAAAAAAAGTCAAGACCAAGTCATCAAATATCCAAAAACAAAGAAAAATGAGAACCTTTGTCTAGCAACAAATAAGTAGTCAATATAAGAAACTCGTGCAATTGGCCAGTAAAGGCAAAGAACCAGGATCTCATAATAGAGATCATGAGCATATCCAAAAGCTCACCTTCATCAAAATTGAGGAATTATACCAAATAAAATTCTAGAATCCCGCTATCTAGTTTCAGATCATAATCTAACATCTTCAACTTCGTTACCAATTCTTCCATACATAGTCACCTTTTGATGGGTCTTTGCATTTTGGGTCCTTTGGTTATGTGGAATGTAGACTTGAATTTGATAATCTATTTACAACTAAAACCCATAATTTCCCATGTAAAATAGCTACTTATCATGTACCTCAGATAGAGGTTGAAGGTCAAATTTGAGATACTCATGCAACTAGAAGGGTACCATATTTTTTCTTTTGATGGTAGGGAATTGAGTTAGAAAGCGTTAGATCAAGGTCAATTTAATGATAAATATAACTGAGATCTATATGTAAGAATAGTATGTCCACTCTGAAAGGATGTCAAATATGTAATAACAGTATGGATATAACTGAGATCTATGTCAAAAAACGAAGCAAAGACACTTTGTGGTCAAAAAATCCTGAATGTCAGTTCAATGACTAACCTTTTTCCTATAGTTTTGGAATATATAATAGATGTCTACACTTGGTTTGTATAATTATTTCTATTTTATATTTACATTGGTCAATGCATATATGCAATGTGAAGTAGTGCCATTCATCGGTCATGACAATACATGGTCCAATGCTTCATATATGTGAAGTGCCCCTGATGACTTTTGAGTACTTGAGCTCAAACCTAGAAATAGAGGTGAAAACACAAATGTCAGGAATATGGAATAAAATATCAAAAGGATACATCTTGAATTGGATACATCCCAGGCGATTCACCATATTTGTTCCTTGCATACATCCTGAATAGGATACCATTGTGAGAAATGTGAGAAAACATGTCACACAACATATTAACTAGCCCCTTGAATAAGATATAAAGTGAAAATTGCGAGTTGAATTATCACTATTATTAGAAAATATACAATATCCTTATAACCATAATTATATTTTTTGAATTATATAAGCATATAAACCTATTAAATTTCGTCTAGCATGTGAGATATGCTAATTGGGAAATGAAAAAATGTCTATAAATTAGATGAGGAGGTGTTAACCGATGCCAAATGATGGTCACTTATGCCATTGGCATTAGTTTTCTCCTAGTGAGTGGTGGAAAAGCATGAGGAGGGTAGAGGAAGAGGCATATAGAGGAGAAAGATAATCATATCTTTCATGTGCATGACAAAATATATATTACTAATACATAATGTTTTTTTTTTTATGAGGAGTTGATGTTCACTCATCTTCAAGATAGTTTGTAGATCACCTATTTTATTCCTATATGATTCCATTTATAGATCATATGAGATTGATAAGATTTGGGGATGATACCAAGAGCTAATGATGTCCAAGACAAGGTTTGAGTGGATAATATTTGTTCTTTTTGCTGATGAGTAGTTTATGTTCGCTCATCCTTAAGGTAGTTTGTAAATTGTTTTTCTTCCCCTGATTCTATTTTCTATAGCCTATGATATTGATGGGTTATGGGTTTGCGGTCATGTATCAATGATGTCGAGTGCAAGGCCTGAATTTCAAGGTGTTGTACTGATGTAGCTTTTATGGAATGAGTGCAAATTGTTTTGGAGCTCACCGAACATCTGCTGGTAGTCCAAATTGGGTTGCTGAAAAAACAAATAGTGTGAGTTAATATACTGACTATCAAACCCACAAGTATATGTGTGAAATGATACACTTTTTATATGTTGATGGATGTAACTTCTCTTTTGAACATAGCAAGAAAAACTCATGTGCATGATGACACAAACAAATTCAAACTCTTGCTGGTCATGATGACACAAACAAATCCAAACTCTTGTTGATCATCTTATTTTGTGGGAGTAATTTAAGTTGAATGTTGCCAACTAAGCAGTGAAGTTTGTAGCTACCCTATTAAGAAAAATGGGGTGGACACAGTGGATAGTGTCATTAGGAATAGAAGAGGTTTATTTGTCTAACTTATCTGGACTATGCATGTAGGTTTAACAGTCAACTAAAAAATGAGCTCAGACATCAATAGGAAATGTGTCGTGGGCTTTGCAAAAATGTAGCTCAGGTTGAGGAACTTCCTCATTTATAGCTCAAACCACGTGAATCTTTCATCTAGCATTAGTTTACTGTGTTGTCATTGAACTTCACATTTCATGTCTCACATTGATTACTTTCTTCTTGGATTTAGGCATAGTGCTCAAGTCTAAAGTTTGCTACATTTTTTGATCTAGACCACCACCCTAACGAACAAATATATGTTCATATATTCTTTAAAGAGTTTGTGTGTAATAAAAATACAGACCATAAATTCTAAAACCATAAGTAAAGTATCACTTATATGGTAAATGGACACTAAGTAGAAGTAAATTCATACCTGGAATACCAAACCTTTAGTAGTGTTTTCCATACCAAACTCATCCAAATTTGTGTCTCCAACTACAATGTCCCCCCTTATCCTTTATAAACATGAGGACAATAACATCAATTGTGGCTTGTACTTTCCAATATCTTGGGACCGCCTCTAGATGACAATGGATATCCTTCCTATCCCACTTTAAAGTAATATTAGCATCACATAACATCTCTTAGGAACTGTAAACAACTGTGACTAGGATAAGGAGTTGTAGTGGAATTGTTAGTCAGCTCAAATTTATAATAGCTAGAACAAATAGGGACAGTCACAAAGATTAAATTTCCTCTTCTTGAGACCAAATTGTGGAGAAGAAAATTTTGTGAATCATTGATAATATCTGGCCCAACTATAACTAGAATGTTACTCTTAACTATCATCACATAGGGTGTATCATTATTCTTGTAAATCTTCTATTCTAGATGATAAATACATTGAAGAGATTGAACAAATTATGCATTGTGAAACTTTGCAATGTATTCTCTTCTCTAGATTCTATTATATATGGCTTTCATTATGATACTAAACTATGGAATTCTCTATCTCACATTGTTTCTAATATTGATGATCCATGGTTCATGAGTGGGGATCTTTCAAATAAACTTATCTATTTTGGAAGTCTTAAAAATAGAATTACCTGGGTTGAAGTGGCAGATTGTCATACATTACACTTTTAAAGTTTATTCCTAACCAAACATTTATAAATTAGTGTTGTATAATGGTGTAGAACCATGCACATCAATGTGATTTGTGCAATTAGAACTAGAGCCCCACTATGAGTTAAAAAAGAGCCAATAATTTAGTTTTCTTTACTAGGAATCTAGGTTTTGTGCCAAGTACAATTGGTATGACCAACAAACTTTCCCTTGTGACCATATTTCATATTAAAAAATCAAAACATATCATAAAAATTTCAAGTGAATCCAATGCTTACAAATGTTAACCCAACATGAAATGGATAATGATAGATTATTGACCCATGTACTACATTATTAACAATCCTTTATTTTAGCTGCAAAATAAACATTATCTAGAAAAAAGACCAATTACCTTTAGTATATATAATGTTGGAAACAATTTGGAGTATATAATGCTAAAAAAGTCCAATTACAATGCAATAATTTGATTATAAAATATTAAAATTGTCATATAGTGTTGGAAAATCTTGGACCAACAATAAATGATCTATGAAAGAACGTAGAAAAATGAAACCATTTAGTAGACGATCACATACTCATAATTGTGATAAAAATACATAAAAGAGCAAAGAACTTGAGTAATATGTACAATGTTGTATCTTAGAACTTCATCAAAAATAAATAAAAATCTAACGAAAGAAAAAGAAAACAAATTGTATGTGATTGGAATTGACCATACAACTGGACTTGAACTTTGATATCTAGACTGAGGTAAGGAATCAAGCTTAACTATCATCACTCCTCTAAGAAATAGTTATAATAACTAGAAGCCACATTACATGGTTATATCTCAACACATAATATACACCTTAGCCACCCATTACATTTATTATATGAAAAGACAAGCTTTAGATGGTCAAGAGTCAGTATCACTCATCCACATACATAGTTGATTCACATGTATCTTAAAACCAACAAAGAAAGTGCAAAAGAGACCTTAATCTACAAGCCAAAAATCCATATTGACATCACCTCCTCATCCAGGGAAGCATTCATCAAAAGTGAGAGAATCCATTTGTAGCTTCAAGACATAATTTAGAATATCCTAATTTCCAATGGGTAATATCTAGCTATAACATTAGGTTACAAATACCAAAAGAATGATAAAAATCATTATGCATCAGGAAGATAGAAATATTCCATCTTGTTACAACATTAGAAACTGAATCAACTTGTTTGTCCAATCTGTAGAGAAAAATGGAAGGATCAAAATTAGATCATCAACTCTTACAAATTGTAAGAATGCATGTTTCCTCAAATCAGATTCAAAAGAATGATATTCATAACATCAAAAAACAATGGACAACTTCTAGACAAAACCAAAATTCACATTAAAAGAACTTCAAGAAGATCTAGAATAATTCAGTGCCTACAGAATTGAGTGAAACCGCCTCTCAAAAAATTTACTTGAAATAGAGCCAAAAATAGAAAGAAATTCAAGAAAAGGATGGCAACCATCTAAATATTTAAACCTCATGCACAAGGCCCTCTCACTATTGCCAGTTAAAGGAGTTTTGGTCATCTTGCCTAACAAACAAGACTCACTTGTATCTATTGATTCAAAATCAAAAGAGTCTAGATATGTGATGCTCATTGATGTCCCCTAGATGGAAATGCCAAAGATATGTTTTGTTTGAGTTATCAAGTTTTAACCTATTGGTATTTACTTTATAAACATTTGTCTTAATATTTAATAAACAAAGACAATTGGATATCGGGGTACTTCCATAAAAGATCTCATCTCTTCAAATAGAACAATTACCATTCTTTATATGAAACTCATATCCATCCTAGTCCATACATGATACATATATATTATTTCTATTTATGATAGGTACAAAATAGCAGTTCTTTGACTATATTGCAATCCCCATGGGAAGAGATAAACTAGAGGTTCCAATTGTAGTAGCATAAACTCTTACTCCTTCATTTTTACCTCGCCCTTTTGTAAACTCTTACTTCTTGTCGGATCCTGCATATTCAAACATATGTGAGATCCATATCTGGTATCTAGGATCCAAGATGAATCAGTGGATATATTTATCTTAATAACATATATATACCTAAAGTGGAGGTATTTATCCCCTTCTTCTTCTTCATCAATTCCTCCAGATAGAGAGGGAAATTTCTCTTCCAATGTCCAAGCTGGTGATAGTGGTGACAATTGCCTTCCTTATTCACCCCTCCCTTTTCTTTGAGTGTAGAAGACTTAGGATTTTGTCCAGTTTTAGAATTCTTCTTAGCTCTGCCTTTTCCCTTGGACTTCTCCTTTCCTTTGTTGATCATCATCATGGATTTGGGTTTGTCCTTCTTCATTTGTTCTTCAGCAGTCCTCAACATGCCCAACAATTCTGACAACGGCTTGTCAAAATTGTTCATATTATAATTCATGACAAACTGGCTATACGACTCTGGTAGTGACTGTAGAATCATATTTTTAGCCAACTCTTGACCCAAGGGAAATCATAGACTAGAAAGGTTATCTACATACCCAATAATCTTGAGCACATGGGGACCTATTGGATTTCCTTCTTCCATGTTACACTTGAACAACACTTGGAGACATCATATCTCTCATGTCTTGCCTGATCTTGGTATATGTTCTTAAGATGTGTGACCATCTTAATAACATCCAATTTATCATGTTGTCTCTGCAACTCATAGTTTATAGAGCATAGCATCGGGCACTTGCCATCTACGTCATCATCAAAGTGCTTCTTGTAAGCATCCCTGTCAACCTTAGGCAGAGTGGGAGCAGGTTCATCTGGCTCTAGTGTTTCCATGACATAAATCTTGAACTCTTATGTGAGAACAATTCTTGGTGTCCTGAACCAATATGAAAATTGATCCTTTTAATGTCCTTCTCTAGGGCCAATGTCAAGGAAAGCGTGTTGTTTTTCATCATTTGATACTACAAGAGAAAATTTTAATTTAATTAATAAAATTTGACAATGTTTAATTAGGCATTTAATTAACTATTGCTCCCATTATTTCCTTCAAATTGATAACCCTCACTAATCAATTCATAAGTATGTATTGTACAATCTTCTAAAGAGCCAAGACCCATATTTCATCAAATCATGAGTCAGGTTTGGTTGATCACCCCCAACTTGACTATTTAGGTAGGCAACTTTTTCCACTTGCATCTATACGCAATTATTGGATAGATGGTGTGCGCAACTCTTTGTCACAGTCCATCTTTATGATTCTAGGTACTTAATCTCATTAAGATCACCTAATAGTCTGTAATCTCATTAAGATCACTTAGTTGAGTCTAAACCAAAAGCCAACACGGTGGAATATGCACCCTGCTTTGGCATATCTACATATCTATGATCACATTTCCACATGATGGATAGTGCACCATGCTTTGGCGTAATGTACACTTAGTTGATCAATTTTTTCATGTGTGTTTCTTATGGAAAGCATCTAAAACTTAATATTTATATTGAGGGATTTTATATAAATATATACATGTCCAATCACCATATATTTATAGTATGTATCATATATATGCTATAACCACAATGAGAGCATGCAATAATAAACATAACCAATGGTTATGTCCATCCTATTGTAATTCCATAGAGCCACAAGGAATTACTACCACCTAAGGTCCACATCATATGTAATAACTTGTTCTTGATGACAATGTGTGTTGGATCCATCCCGGGTTGATCAGTTCAACCCTTGTACCTATTATCTAGACTCCTGATCAGTCGGTTGGTTTCATAGATCGATCATCTAGACTTTGGTCCTTGTGATGTTTGGACTTCTCCAACAGATCGATTGGGACACCATCTAGTCATTTGGCTTCTCCTATCATTGGCCATCTCAGTCCTCTATTTGATTGGTACATCTCTTGAATCAGTTGCTTCACCTAGTGTAGAACATCCTCTTTGCCATAATAGGAATTAAAATCTATCCTAATCCTATTTAACAAGTTACATTGTAAATGAGAAACCTCAAGTTACATTCAAGGGAGCATAGAAAGTTAAAAACTAATACTTCTACATATGAAAAAGAAGAGAAAGGCTCGGTATGCAAACTGAGATATAAACAAGAATAAATAACCATCCAACCAAGAAAAAAAGGTCTAGGGGTATAGGCCATAACCATGCTTCCAATCACCATCAAAATTATTTGAAGGTGGTGCATATATATATATATATATATATATATATATATATATATATATATATATATATATATATATATATATATATATATATATATATATATATATATATATATATATATATATATATATATATATATATATATATATATATGTGTGTGTGTGTGTGTGTGTGTGTGTGTGTGTTTAGATGGTTAATGTGCATATCTAATTAAATAGCACACACGATCTCTCTCTCTCTCTCTCTCTCTCTCTCTCTCTCTCTATATATATATATATATATATATATATATATATATATATATATATATATATATATATATATTTATATATATATATATGTATGTATATATACATATATACATATATATAGAAAGAGAGAGAGATCGTATGTGGTAGTTAATTAGATATTCACATTAACCATCTAAATATTTGCACCGCATGTAATAAATACATGATAAAACCAAAATCTGATCATATGGATTAAATTTCAAACATAGTAAATTGATGTGGATGTGATACCATTGTATGGAAATATGGCATTAGTTATGACAGTGGAAACAAAAGAATTACTTGCCATATTCTTTATAATTAGAAGATTTTGTCAACAATTATGATCTGGAAATAAGGTTGCAAACTTATACCTGATCTTGGAGATAGTCTAGCAGCAATTCCCTTGCAGTAGTGTGCGCCTTTGTTTGAGTCACACCTAGACAACTATTGTTATTGACCTCCTGGTCAGACACCACAGACAGCGGTTGACGGTGTTCTCCTATCAGGGCAAAGATATAAAGGTAGAGGGTCTACTTGAGGTAAGTGACTACTCATTACTCTAAAATGAGTCATCTATGTGAATAAAAATACAATATTGTTTCATTTATTTTCCATTTGCAAATCAAAATGAGTCTTTTGTGTGAATCATCTCTCAAGTTATATCTACATGTTTGGTGATGAAGAGTAGTATTAGACATGTCATCATCATCATTTTCCATTCCCACGCTCTTGTCCAAGCATATTGACTCCTTCCTTCTAGTAGAAGTAACAAGGGAATTTTGCATAAGTTTGTTGATACAATCCTCAGTATCAAATTGAATAGGTGTACCTTTAGCAGGAGCATGGATTCAAGGTCCATAACTACCCATCTCTTCCAGGTAATCATCATTAGCTGTTGTGATAATAATGTGGCCTTTACAAAATGTGTCATCATCATTCCATATGTAATCGTCATTTAGGTCCCCATTGATCATTTACAATCAATTATAAAATGACCTTCTAAGTAAATCATATCAGTGTTTCAAATAAAACTCCAGCAAACTAAACTATTTTAATTTGTGATACCATCACGTAGGGTACTACAAATTTGGAGTCCACTCAAATCATTAAAGGTATCACAATCATTTAGTTCGCCATGGTATCAACTTTGATTCTTGTGAAAATGTTGTGCACTTGCATTACAAAATTGATGGATGCTCTTATGGGAACTTTGATTTATAGTTTAGGAATACTCTAGTGTAGTCCCATGAAATGTAGTCTTGAAATCTGATCAATATTGATATGATGGTTCTTTCGAAAGTGGTAGCTAGATAGATGGATGAGTGGTGTATTTATGATTCAGGGAGGACGTGGAGCTTGCCATTAACATATTGGGTAATCGACCAAGGTAAATTTCAAGATTCAACATGGTGGTCATTTTTTTATCTTCTCTTGATTGTACAGGTTTATATGTCATTCTTTATACTAGTATGTTTCAAGTGTAGATGCTTTCATTTATTTGTTAGTAAGCAGTTTGTGACTAAATGTGTAACCATCTATTTGAACTCTATCAAATATATGCCAATATGTTATGGGATAGAATGCTTCACAACAAACATATCAAATCCAAGCATCAATATGTCCTTCAAAAGATGAGGCCCAAGTTTTGTCTAGTGCAATGATAATTGATCTATTATACCATCAAGATTGTCTTGTTTGTAATTTTTGATCCACACATGCTCTTATTCATGATGGTGCAACAACAACAAGAACCCAGGCTATCGCCAACTCACTTATGTGGGTTTTATCACACAAGCAAAATCACTAGTAATGTAATTCCTAGAGTTTACCAAAACTAATGTGCAATAATGCCACCCACAAGAGGATGGATCATATCACATTATAGTTGAGGATCAAATCGCAAAGGACAACTTGTCTAAGAATTATCTGGTCAAAGTAAGTTATAAAGAACTAGATTCGTCACAAAAGTTGAGTTTTGGTTGATTAACTAAGGTTTAAAGAATGACAAGGATAGATTAAGGTTCTAGTTATCAATTGATGGAAAGACTAGGGTGGAACTAGGTTTCATCGCCACTACTCGAATTTGTGCATTCATTCAATTCCAAACATGTATGAATATATAATTGTATTTATGCAAGTTTCCCCTTTTGATGTTAGAAACTTGCATGAGTAGATATCCTTGTAATCTCGATGTCTCATTACTTACAAATCCTATATCCACTACTCCATAGTCTTCTCATCAGAATTTCTCGTCAGGGTATCAACCAAATCTAATCAATATAAAAAAACTTAAAATTTAAAGTTCTCATGGAATAATACTATAATAAATCACGTAAAGCGGGTGACCAATCCAAAAAAATGTGATAAATGATTATCTATGAATTAAAAGAGTCCATACAAGTATTGAAATATGAATGAAATTGCAAGAAACGGGTAGTGGGGATAGTTCCCACACCCCAATGAAAGGACTACTCCCTCAACATGGCAAGATTAATATCACTATGAGAGGAAAGGGACACAATCATGGTCATGACTAGAGCGGAAGTAACCCAGCATGGTGTACAATGACAGACTCGTTTCCATCTTTCACCTTAAGGTTTTAACCCTGACTTACAGCTGAAGTAGGTGAATGGACAATGGACAAAGATAATGATCACCTTGTATAAGGGGTTGATAGCTTATGATCTATGGAGGTTGATGGAGGTAGACAAATCTGAAGGTTGATGGCCAAGCTAGGTCGATGGATCTAGTCTTCACCTCTGATCTTAGTGTTAGCCTTTCACCGTGTTCTATCTCCAAAATTTTTGAGATGATTTGAAGTGTTGTGTTGGGGGCCTATTTATAGGGTCGTGGTAGTCAGCCACTTGTGCTTCCCATCAATGTCGATCATTGGTTTTTGGCCGATGGGTCTTGTCACTTGCACTTCCAATCGTCGATCTTAAAGGTCGATGGGTCATCGACCTTGGTCATCGATGGGATGGTATGTCGACCTCCTAAATCTCAAACAGGTGGTTCGATGGGCTATCAACCTAGAAGGTCAATGGGGATCTCGATCCTTGATGATTCTTGAAGGTCGATTGGTAGGTTGAGTGATGGGTTGGATTTGTCCACGAACACAAAAATTGTTAATCGATCTACCTTTTAGAAGTGCCCAAAATCCATTTCAGTCTAGGGCACTGCCCCACACCCCGTGAGAGGATTCCTAGGCAAACTTGTTGTAGAGTGATAGAATTAAAAACATGTAAAGGGAGTCAAGAAAAGTATCAAATTCCTACAAATTAGCATAAAAAAACTAAGTAGATAAAAAAAGATATTCCAGTGAAAACTAGGCTATATGAATACTAAATTAGACTAATAATGCAACTAAAACTGGGATGAATATGCATTCATCACTCATCGAACAAAATAAGTAGACTATAGGATGATAAAAATAGTCAATAAAGATACATACTCTTTTGCCAAGATGTGTGTAGACCTCACTAAATCATTAATATACATATATCTTTTTCTTTGTACACATTGTGTAATAGGGGTAATGTATATGTCCTCCCCATGTATATTCGATGCTTCAATATAATTGAATGTAAGATTGTTGGCATAATGAGCATAACTTGGTCTAACTACTATAATTTTATTATTAAAAGAGCTTGTGTACTGATAAATTACATAATATATGCATAATACTCCAACTTAATATATATATGTAATAAATGGCACTGTAAATGTAGCTAGATGTATAATCTAACTACATATATATATGTAGAAATTTTTGCTTTTCCCTACACATTAACTACACCTAAAATGTGTAGGGAAAAGCAACAATTTAATTACATATTTGAAGTTAATACATTTTATGTGTAGTTAATGTGTAGGGAAAAGCAACAATTTAATTACATATTTGAAAAATGCAGTTCACGCCTTTAGCTATACGAGCATATATCATAATTTGTATATGTAAAGAAAAATCTATCTAAAACCTTTAGCTACAAAATATGAACTTTTCACTACATTTTTTTGTAGTTAAAGACCATTTTTATAGTGTAATTTAAGAGTCCACAAAATATTTTTATATTGTGGGTATGGTTTTATCGTATATATTGGTGCATGTTTCCAAATATGTCTCTACTTGAGTCTCCTAGGCAATGTAGTTATATCGGGATTCCATTGGTTTCAGAAAAAGCTCAAGAGTTAGCTAATGTGTTTTCAGCCAAGCATCATTAACTACTTCCTTACTATTAAGAACTAAGGGTTTGGGACCAACCTTAGCATAAATATATCAATTTTTTCTTTGATGGTTATGATTCTTCTGCCTAATCTCATATCCTAAGTGTCTTTCCCATTTTTGAATCCCATTCTATCCATTTTCTAGATAACTTATGTACACGTCTAACTAATACAATCATATAAACAACAGATCTAGTAATTATTAATGATGACTCAACCCACAACTATTGACATTTACTTGTTATTTTGTACATTACAAATGTACGTAGTTGTAAAATGAGATGATGAATGCTTTTGTATGACTATCATAAGTGGAGGAGTGTACAATAATTTGTGAGGATTTGTGTTCCATGTAGGCAATGCTTTGTATATAGATTTTATATGAATCAAATGATGTAAGTCAATATCTGATTCTTTATTTGTGAACAAAGCAAAAAAAATTCTTTCCCATGCAATTCACATTTGTTTGATACAATTTTATATGCTTAAAAAGGAACAAGATATTTTTGTATGCTATGAGTTTGGCATGAAAAACTTTGAATGTGTTGGAAAGTGAATATATAAATATATGGCTTACTTTTGGAAACTGGTGTGTACTTTTGTGTAAACTTAATTATTATACATTTATAATATTAAATATAAATATAATAAATACATATATCAAAAAATAATTTACCTCGAGGGCCTTATCCTTGAGTAAAGATTATCCCTAAGGCCATAGTCATGTATCTTTTGAGTTAAAGACTCAAGGCTTATATATCTTTCAACACATGAATGGTCCTAATAAGAAATTTCTCCTCACCAATCCTTCAAACAGGAGACAAAGGTTAGGGCCAAGCCCTGACTAACACATTGTTGTCAAGGATTCAAATGTCTATGTTCATGGATATAGTTCAGGCCATTATCATGTTTTATTTTAGTATCTAATGATATTCATAGTGTTTACATAGGTGTAGAGGCTGAGGAGATGTGTATGAAATGCAACCTTGGGTTTTTTGTAAGACTAATCATCATGTTATCATTCTTAATTATATATTTCTCCAAGGGCTCTTACAAGACATAGATCTTCCTTTAAGAATAGAGTTTTTTAATAAATTATGTATGTTTTGTTAATTTTTTAGACCATTACTTTAAGGGTTTATTTATTAACATGAGTTTGGCATTCTATGTATCTTTTAATTTTAGTGGATTATATAATAGTTTATGTTGTGACAACAATATTTGAGAATAAATCTTATTGATAGGAACAAGGTCTTCCTATGTATGTAGTTCTAGATCCCCCAACTTATTTATTTTAACTTGAAGATCCTATAGTCTTAGCTTTCTACAATTTTGAAAACTAACATATGCTTGTTCCTAGTACCTTAACATGATGACATTATTCCGTGATACATTATTGTACACATAATAAGGGGTTTTTCAACAATTATATTGGATATTGAGGTTATTTGTGGACATATGTGTAAATATATGTATCAAAACTTCAAATAGCTAGAATTCATGGGAACATTTTTCTCTACTTTGAAGTTCACTTCAAAATACCCCCACCATTATACATCGAAATGTCAAATGTTGTGATCATCTGGATGAGGTGTAAAGCATACATTGTAAGACATGAAATGCTTTAATTATATAAATAGGCATAAACTATGTAAGGAGCTTTCCTTGAAAGTGAAAAAGAAAATATGAATGTCTTTTGCTTGGGATATAATTCTACTTATAAAGAAATATGAAGGGAAAATGCATCTAGTGCTTCGGAATCCATGACTTGAACCCATGAGTTCATGTTTGGGTTAGGGTACCCACCCCCTCTGGTGCACAATTTTGAGATATTGAGCCCACAACTTCTGCACAATTTCACTCCAATATTTGTTCATTATTCCATACTCCCAACCACCAAGGTTACGCTAGAATAGAGACCAAAGAGTAGTTGGTCTATAATTATTTTGAACTTTGGTCTTAGAATTTGAGGTATCAGATAAAATATCTATAAATGAATCATCATATTACTCATATCAATAAAGTGCACCTCAATAGATAAACACTCTTGCCAAAGCCCTTTTTAGAACAAGCTCCTTGTATTCTAGAAAAGGAACCCTTGCTTGTTCTGAGACCTTAGGTTGAGGTCACGGTGTTGTGAGATATGTTGCTCTACAAATAGTAAGATGTTTGTAAGTAGTTGAGTTTGGCTTTATGGTTATGTATATGGACATCAGTGTAATATATATTCATCAAAGGTTAAAATAGTAGGCATACATGGGATATTTTCTCTAATGTCAGCTTCACTTCAAATTACACCTACCACTGTATTAAGAGTGGGGTTGGGAATACACACGTTGATAAAGTCAAATGATATGATCGCTAGGTTTAGGTATCACACATATATTATAAGGTTTCCATAACTTAAACTAATATACGTGAACTATTGATAACATCCCATTTTATGCACTTTTTGCATATGTTTTATGCTTCTCCTAACATACCTTTTATAGACTTTTTCCACTTATTTTAGTACTTTATAACAAAAATCTCAATTGCACACCTCTTCCACCTTTACAGGGGCATACCAAGACATTGTCGTGGCTAGCACCTCGACCCACACCGTGGTTGAAGCCCTCATAATTACCTCTACACCCTACGACCACAGTGCTTCATTTCGGTCGCGGCCTATAACTCGCACACTACGATCATGGTGGGAGCCTCGACCGAGATCAGGCCTCAACTGAGATCTGGCCTCAACCAAGATCATGCCTCAGACATGGCATTACACCCCAGTCATGACTATGGCCCTACCTCGACCGAGATCCTACCGTGACCGTAGCCCAGATGGTTAAGCTAGTGGGAAGCACCTATAAATAGGCCACCCACTCAACTTGTCACATCATCAGATCATCAAGGACCACGAAGACCTGCCAAATTTCATAACCACTCACATCCATATGATGAGTCTCGGATCTCTGAAGGATGAAGTTGGAGGAGAGAGAAAACTAACTGCCCTCTTCCTCAAAAGAAGGAGAGCCTCCACATCGCCCATTCTAGATCTAGATTCGAAGGAGTATATTGGTGTATCACCATCTTCTCTCTCCATCTAGATCTATCATCTCCATTACGTTGTACCTCCCCCCCTCTTCATGGTTGTGATGTATCTATCATTTTGTAACGTCGTTATGTTGCCCTTTAACATGTGTGGCTAAACATTTAACTTGGGTTGGGAGTAGCCACTAAGGCTCTCCCAGCATGTACATTCTTGCTTCCCTTTGAATATACATATGCTCTTATCAAGATTATCTCTATACGCTTGTTCTTAATGCTTCACTTGTATTCTTAGCTACCATGTTGTGATGTTTGATCGTTGATACCTCGGAAGAGTAGTATCTTCTTTATCTAGTGGTATGGAGTAGTATGAATTCATGAGTATGTTGGAATGCTAAAGCTTACAGTCATATGGTTTGTTTTGTGGTTGTATGGTGGTTATCTCGAGAGAGTGGACACCTTAGATCTTAGATCTATCCTTATCTCGAGTGAGAAGGGAATATAATTTTTTATGACTGCTTGTAATCTTGATAGGAGTATACGAAGGGGCATGCGTTTTGCATGTTGGTGAGAGACCTTAGTAGGTGAAACCCAATCTAAGTTTCCTTCCATATCTTTATTTCCTACAGTTTGTAATCATTTTTCTCTTGTTGTTATTTTCTTACCTTTAACTTTCTTTGTTTTGACTTGAGTACCATAGTTCCATAGGGACAACCTTTTTAAAACCATTTGTTCATCCAGAGTGTATGAGTGTGAGACCTTAAGTACTTAACAACTTCCAATCTTATCCATGTGGTTCGACCTAAATTACTACATCAAACCCCGTATAATAGTTGTGGGGGCTTGAGTGTCCGGTTATAATCTTAAAAGTCTGATTACTCTGGATCCGCTCCTATTTGGATTAACAATTTGGGCCGATCAAATTTTTGGCATCGTTGTCGGGGACAAAGCAAAACGACACTGTTAAGAACTTGATTCCACTCACTATACTCCCATGCCTTAGGCTTATTGATAAGCTTGACTATACGGAAAGCTTAAATTTGCTACCCAACAATTACGTAGAATAGTTCATTTTAACACGTCCAATCTCCTAACTCGACTGTGCAAAACTCAGAGGGAAGCAGATTTATTCAATTTTTCACCTTAACCTCAAGTCACCCTACCACCTCGTGTAGAAGAAAGTCTTACTGGGGATGATTGGAATGCAAGAGTTCAACTTGACTCCCCACCGCATGAGACGGGTGAAGATAGAGATGATTGTCAGTCAGATGGTTGTCACCGTGAGGAAGAACAACTCAAGGGAGAACGACTTCACCATCATTGTAGAAGGCACCATCAGAATCACTTTGAGGATGAACGTGAGTGTGATGACTGGAACAACGAAAGAGAAGATGATGAAGAAGGAAAAACTCTTAGAGAGTTGGCCACAACTAGAGCTAACGAATCCAGATGCCCAATTGTCATCTTGCACTTCAACACAATGAACTTTGAAATGATTCCATCTGTAATCCCAATGATCCAAAACAAACATTTCCGTGGAAATTCAAGGAGAAAAAATCTATACCATCACCTTGATGCCTTCAAAAACATCTATGATACTATTAAGATGAGGGGAGTCCCTCAAGAAGTGATATATTGTAAGGGATTCAATATCTCCCTTGAAGATAAGGCTTTATCCTGGACCCGTGTAGAAAATAGAAGTAGTGATGGTGAGCTAGTCTTTCTAGGACCTGGTCAATAAATGGCAGAGGGAAGTTGTAATGACCCTGCCTCCTGGTAACCCCCAATTAAGGAAGACCAAAAGGTCAGAGTCGTTATCCCAATTAACTGGATTAATGGTTCGACAACTAATCAATAATAATTATAACATTCTACCAAAACTATGTTGAAGGATGGAATAAAATAAAATTGTGCATACCTTTCTAAAACTTGGATATCTAACTTCTATCCACATATGGAATCTATTATAACTAATCCTCCTTGCAATTTATTTCTTATTTTCACAATATGCCATTTTACTGTTTGTCCTTTTCAATGTTGTACCTAAAATGCCAACAAACAAAACATCGGTCAGCATAAATGAATATGCCGGTATGTGGGGGAAACAATAATCGTGCAATTAATTGTAACAAAATATTGCAAGCAATTATGGTTTAGCAAGCAGACTTTACATCTTAAAAATAACTACTCAATCCATACATATCCTAACCTTTGTGTTTTCCCTACAGTGGACCTAGATACTACCTCTCATATGGTAGATCCCAATTAACCCCCATGATCCTACCTAGCAGGTAGATCAATACCTAGGGTTGATGAGTTGCATGGCACCACCCATAGGTAGCCCAATTCCTAACTCATGATATGCTAAAGGGTCGCATGGCACTACACATACGTAGCACAATTCCTAACTCATGATTACCTAATGGTCCTACCTAACAGGTAGACCATGTACTAGGTTACCCTTTTCATCATTAGCAAAGCCACAGGGGAGGACTAGGATCTGAGCTAGTCATGTATACATATTTAAGGTGATAATCATAGTCACTTTATAGTTGCATAAAATAAAAGTCATCCAAGCAGCTATCTTCAGGCAACCGATAAAACATCTGGGAATCTCTATGAAACAAAAGTGATTAACCATAAGTGTAGCCACATACCTTTTCCATGCAGAATATATAGTTATACTTCAAATAGATTCAATCAACCAATCAATAGATCTGAGTAAACAAACCAAGCAATTGATTGTTTAATCTGCATGTATGTAAATCCTAAATTATCATCATCACATATTATTCCAAGTAAACCTTACTCAGTCCTAATCTAGGGTATTAGGGTTTGGTTAAGGAATAGAGGTACAAATCCTAATTCCATCACATAATTGTTTATTAGAGTTATTAGTCCAAATTAGACATCATGTGTAACCCTAATTAATATATCCAGCAAATATGTTTGTTATGATCACTTAGATCCAATTTATGTTCACTAACCATATCTTAGTTTTAAAACCCTAATTCTCATAAGCATGATTATACACATTGGAATCCCTATCATTATCACAATCACCTTTATTTCTCATCTTGTTAAACAATATCAGATAAGAGCATAAAGCAAGGGCTTTTAAGGTATTCAACATGTTAATTCCCAATATCTAGGGTTTAACTACATTAATCACCACTTTATCACATATGTTACCCTATTTTTAGAACAAAAGGCCCAATTATATCTCAATTATATTTTCTTTGGATTCTACATGATATGCTGATCAATTTTCATATATTACTTGTCAAATTCTTAGTTAAGTACAATTAGTTATGATTTTGGAAAAAATAAAGATAATCTGGCCAATCAAGGATGGCCACATCAACATTTAACTTATTTCTATTTATTTTGGCTAGTTAAAGATTATGAGGCAGAAAGTTACCTCTTTACCCCCGTGGGCGACGTACAGACCCAAGGGCATCTGGGTCCTTTGGCAATGGCCATCCCCTTCCTCGCGTCGGGGCACGTCCAGTCTGACGCAGTTGCACGTGAGGGAGGCACAATACCTCCTCCCTTCGCTCTAGGGTGTTGGGAAGCTGGCTTGTGGTGCAATTGTCTTCATCGGATCTTCTTGGACTACGCCATGCTCTCTGCATAGCCGGAATCTCCGGGACTCCTTCCTCTACCGGCGTCAAGATCTGCTCATGCGCTAGGTGGCTGAACATCACCCGATGCAGGCAGGTCAATGGTGGCTCACCCCGAGACCTTATGGCTCCTCACCCTTGGGTGTCAGATGGTTAGACGATGTTCCATGTACCTTCTTCAGGTCCTAGGCTTCATTGGCGGCTGCCAAAGCTGGGGGACAAGGTCCCTGGTCACATGATCGATCGAGAAGAGAGAAAGATGGCCATCTCACGACACAGTTGGTGTGGAGACCATAGGAGTCGAACGCTAAGGATCTCTGTAGGTCCATGTTGCAGACGAGGGTTGCCCTAGCTACCCGTCCAAAGCTTCATGGCATGACACGGGGTGGTGTTTCCAGGTGATATGGCTTTAGCATCACTTCTCCCAAGTCATGGTGATCATTGTCATCTCCGTTGTCTAAGGACATGACTACCACTGCCTTTTGGTGTCATGTGATCTAACATGGACCTTGAGGAGAAGTCAGGGTGATCAAGTAGTGAGATATCTAGCGAGAGGGGTGAGGGACGAAGGGTCTACAACACATGCTAACCAAAAAGTCTGGTACTTGACTCTTCGATCCTTCTTGCGAATAAGAGGGTTGGGTGCCTCCTATGAGATGGAGGCTGAGGGATTTGATGTATATCCATATATATACATTACTTAAGAGAACCCTATTGGTCTCTATGATAAGACAAAAAGGAAGGGGATAAGGAGAGACCCTACGGCCAAAAGATACAATTCTTTCCTCTTATATTCCAAACCGTAGGTCATAGGCTACTAGTTTGGAAGAGGTTTCCATATTCATACAATGCCATAAAAGGAATACGTAATCCTCAAGACATGATTAGATATCCTATTGGAAAAAATCATTAATGCATGGTTATTCCTTTCCCTAATGTTTTACTCATTTCTTCTATCCTTTCTTTCTCCATTGGGACTCCTTGGATCCCAAGAAATCCTAAGAATTCGAAATTCCTCATGAAGGACAATTCTCATCCTTTTAGACGCATCTACCTCCTTCATTTCTCATTATCTTATTTATTCTTTTTATTAAAAGATTTCTTTTCAAGGATTTCTCTTTATCTTTATTTCCTTTTTCCTCTTTTTCTATTTCTTCCATTAGAACTCACATATAAATGAAATTTATTCTTGTGGCCATTAATGCCACTTTCTAGATATTTCCAAATATTCTTCATAAATATTTTGCTTAATATCCATTATCTTGTATCTTTCTCCATTATTTGGATTTTTCTTTTTTTCTTCTCTTTTATATTCATGATTGGATTAATCTAATAATAGGAATCACAAAATTCCTATCAAAAGGGATATTTGCAAAGAAATCCATCCTTTGAAGCAAAGCATACAACCTTTTCGATTAAGTCCATATTCATACAATCATTACATTTCACTTATGAAAACATATGCAAAATCAAGGTTGTAATAGAAGTGATCCTTTTTGGTGGTAGTATTTAGCTTGCGATAGTCAATGCACATACACCAACCTATTACCATCCTCATTTCCACTTCATCTCCGTCTTCTCCGTGTATACTGTCATTCCACCCTTCTTAGGCACCACATAGTTGGGGCTAACCCAGTTGCTGTCACTTATCGGGTAGATGATCCCAACATCTTGCAGATTTATAAATTCATTCTTTACGACTTCCTTTAGCATTTGGTTTAGCTTTCTTTGTGGTTGAGCTAAAGGCTTAGCTGTTTCTTCGAGACAAATTCTGTGCATGCATAGGGCCGGGTTAAGGCCTCTGATGTCTTCTATAGAATACCCTATAGCCTTTCTATGCATCCTAAGCTCCTTTAGAAACTTCTCCAGCTGGTCATATGCTATGTTGGCATTAATGATCACTGGATTCCTCTCTTCTTTGTCTAGGAATTCATATTTCAGCCCCTCTGGAAGTGGTTTGAATTTTGGTTTTGGCTTTGGTGCTTTCTTCTCCTCAGGTGTTTGCTCTAGGGAAGCGTACTTCATGGTCTCAAATATCTCTCCATCATTGTTGAATTCCTCTTTAGGTTGATTTAGGTAGTCTAAGATCTCTACAACCTCTCGTCCTTCCATTGTAGAGTCCTGACTATCCAAAGATTGCATGAGGGGATCAAAAATTGTCTTGTCCTCTTATACCTCTTCACAATATTGATTGTAGCTATCCATGAAGTAGACTGACTCAGAGAGATAAGGTCCCCTCATGGAGTCTTGTACCTGAAAATTGAGGTGATCATCCCCCACTTGCAAGGTGATGACTCCTTTTGCTACATCTATTATGGCTCTCCTAGTTGCGAGGAAAGGCCTCCCAAATATCATTTGGCTTTTAGAGTCCTCAACTTTGTCTATCACTACTATATCGCACGGTATGAAGAATCGCCCGACCCATATCTGAACATCTTCAACTATTCCTATAGGTCTTGTAAAGGTGTGGTCGGCCAACTCGATTCTCATCCCCATCTTCACCATGTCCGTCAGCCCAAGCCTTTTTGCTAGAGTCAAGGGCATTAGACTAATGCTCACTCCCAAGTCAGCTAACCCCTTTCTCTCCACATTGTCTCCGACATAGAAGGGTATATTGAATGCTCCGGGGTCCCTCTTCTTGGCTGGTAACTCATCTTGAACAAAGGCGCTTGACATTTTCACCAATTTAACAATCTCTATGTGGTCTCCTCTCCTTCTCTTCATGATCAAGTCTGTAAAGAATTTTGCATATGTCGGCATTTCTTTGATTGCATCAAGATAGGGTACATCCAAGTGTAGCTTCTTTACAGCTTCCATAAACTTTTCGTACCTCTTCTTCAAGTGTGCCTTGATCAATTTGTATGGGAGAGGAACTCTTGGGGCATAGGGGTTTTTCTTTGAAATAAATTCTCCTATAGGATCTGAGTTCTTTTCCTCTTCTTCCTTCTTCTTTTCATGGTTCCCTTCTTCTTTGCCACTTACAGCTTGTTCTTTCCCTTTGGATTCTTCTGTTGCTTTCTCATTCTCAGATTGATGATTACTATGACTTCCTCCTTCTTTGGTGTTGTTAGTGTTAGGATCTTCCAACATTATCCCTATGAGAACCCATTACACTAAATGAGATTACTCAAAATATAAAACACAATCAATCACCAACTAATCACATACCTAAAAATATGGGTAAATTAAAACTGATTTCAACGTCAGTACCTGCTCAGAAATATTTGCATAAGAGCCCAACATATTTCTTTTATCCATATTATGCCAAGAATTTGATACAAATAGTTCTATAACCTCAGCCACAACATATAAATACATGAGAACAATATTTGTATATGCCACACAAATAAGCATTAATATGCTAACACAAGTCTGATTCATTTGAAACACCGTATATAAACTTTTCCTACCCAGACCTGAGAGTACGGGGACGACTCTAGGACACACTAGACATATAATCAACTTTCTCAAAGATTCATTATGGTAGTTCCTCTTTACTTCCACGATTATGTTGTCGTCATTGTCGATTACCTAAAAATATGTGGCAAAACACAAGGGTGAGACCCATGTCCCAACAAGAGATATAACCTCCAACAACGTTTATTGATTACAACATTTTAAATAGTAGATAACTAAGTAGTTGGAGTATTTAATAATCAGTTGAACAGATTGAACAGTTCAAGTATACTAATAGATTAAGTAAATCATCTTAGCAATAATTATGATCATCAATGCATGTATAGATAACAAATAAATCCATTTCTCTATATAGATATCTACTCAAATATCATCAAATTGCATCTAATAACATTCATTATCATTAATCTGACTATCATCATATTCCTTGCTAATAGTACAAGCAATTATCAAGTACCAATTCATCTCGATGATCAAGAAAAGACAACTTTTACCTACATCTATGACACTTATGCCTTTTGAAGGATTCCATTCGGTTTGTGTAATGCACCAGTGACTTTCCAATGATGTATGATATCTATGTTTTCAGACTTTTTGGAATACATAGTATAAGTCTTCATGGATGACTTCTCTGTATATGGAATAGATTTTGAAGCATGCCTAAGAAACCTATCTTTAGTGTTGAAGTGTTGTGAAGAAAAACACCTTGTCCTAAACTGGGAGAAATGCCATTTCATGGTACATGATGGTATCGTCCTAGGCCACAAAGTTTCCAAGAAAGGAATTGAATTAGAATTAAGTAAGCTTGAAGCAATATCCAAGATCCTGCCACCAAAGTCAGTCATAGGAGTACAAAGTTTCTTAGGGAATGCAGGATATTATAGAGGATTCATAAAAGATTTCTCTAAGATTGCCAAACCATGTTCAAATATCCCGATTAAAGATGTTGAGTTTGAATTCACCAGTGAATGTCTAGATGCCTTCAATACCCTTAAAAGTGCACTAACTACAACACCAATTATACAAGAACAGATTGGGAGCTACCTTTTGAAATCATGTGTGATTCCAGCAATTTTTCCATTGGGGTAGTCCTTGGACAAAATAAAGATAAGAGACATCCTGTGATTGCTATGCAAGCAGAACCTTAGACGAATCCCAAGTAAAATACACTACAACTGAAAAAGAAATGGTGGCTATCGTGTTTGCTTTTGATAATTTTAGATCATACCTAGTAGGATCAAAGGTAAAAGTATACACTGATCATAGGACAATAAAATACCTTATACAGAAAAAGGACACGAAGTTGAGACTTTTGCTATTGGCCTTGTTACTGTAAGAATTTGACCATGAGATCCTTGAAAAAAAGGGAAACAAAAATTTGGTTGCAGACCATCTATTGAGGATAATTTTTTATGAAGAAAACCAATTTCCAGTGAATGAAAACTATGCCGATGAAGCTCTTTTGATGGCTCAATCAGAAGAGCAGAGCCTGCCTTGGTTCACAGACATTTATAATTATCTAGCATGTGGACAACTTCCACTAGAGATAATGTATAATCAGAAGAAGAATTTATTCTCCGAGATGAAAAATTACTATTGGGATGACCCGCTGTTGTTCAAGAGGTGCTCTGACAACTTATATCGTCGATGCATACCAGAAGAAGAAGTATCTTTAATCCTCAAGGAATTCCACTCCTCGCCTTACGGGGGACACCACAGAGGAGAAAGGATAGCTGCAAAAGTTTTACAATCAAGATTTTATTGGCCAACTCTCTTCAAGGATGTTAGGTCATTTGTCAAAATATGCAAGGAATGTCATCTTACAGGAAACATCAGTAGAAGGAATGAGATGCCAATAGTAAATTGGGTGGAAGTCGAAATCTTCAATGTATGGGGGATCGATTATATGAGACCTTTTCTCTCATCAAAACGGAACCAATATATACTTGTTGCTATCAATTACGTCTCCAAATGGGTTAAGGTTGTTGCCACCCAAACCTGTGACTCCAAGGCAGTCATTAAGCTTTTGAGAAAACTATCTTCCCACTCTTCAGAGTACCACACACTATTATAAGAGATGGAGGGTTGCACTTTGGTGAAAAGTATTTTGAAGCTCTATTGAGAAAGTATGGAGTGAAACATAAGGTTGCAACACCATATCACCCCCAAATGTCGGGGCAGGTCAAAGTATCAAACAGACAAATTAAATAGATATTAGAGAAAATTGTTAGTCATATGAGGAAGGACTGGTGCATGACACTTGATGATGCACTTTGGGCTTACCACACAACATATAAAACACCTATAGGTGCGACACCCTACATGTTAATTTATGGGAAGTCATGTCATCTACTTGTCAAACTCGAGCACAAAATCATGTGGGCTATCAAGTTTTTGAACATGGACCTCGATAAGGCTGGATAGAAAAGATTCCTTCAACTCGATGAGCTTGAAGAGTTGAGACTACACACTTATGAGATCACAAGGATTTATAAGCAAAGAACAAAGGTTTGTCATGATGCCTGTTTGAAGAACAAAGATGTTCATAAAGGAGACAAGGTCCTTTTATTCAACTCAAGTATCAGGTTATTTCTTGTAAAGTTGAGAATAAGGTGGTCAGGCCCTTTTTCTGTCGTAAAAATATACCCATCAGGGGTGATGGAGATAGCTGGAGACAAGATAGGAACCTTTAAGGTTAGCGGGAAGAGGGTGAAAAGATATTATGAAGACGAAGCTTTTGTAAGAAGGACAAAACTCAGTATGGGGGAAACCAGCCCAGTAACAGGTGGAACAAATGAGGAAGTGACGTCACCAGCTGAAGGAAAATGAAGATAGATGATAGTGAGGGTCAAGCTAAAGACTTCAAAAAAGAGTTTCTTTGGAGGAAACCAACATTATTTAATAAATGTTTTTCTTATCTCGTACTTTAGTTTATGAGCTGTGTACCTCTCATCTTTCAATATTTCAGATTTCTGTACCTGGTAGGGGTATAATTGTAATATGTATATTAATCTCTCTCTACCAAAAAGGCTTTGTTGGGGAGTACAAGTTCTTGCTTTAGTTGATTTTTGTTAACTTGGTTTGGACGAACTGTGGTCGCGGTATGAGCCGCAGTCGTGGGGTCTTTTTGACCAGATAACATCTCGTTTGAATAGATTTATGAACTTTGTCATATATAAAGCTATGAACATAGGTCGCGGGGTCTTTTTATATATAGATAAACGAACGTAAGAGGTACAATTTTATCCCAAAATTTCAAAAATATACTTGTATATATTCTCATTCCCGCCAAGTTGATTTAGCTAAAATTTTGTTATAAGGAAATTTTGTGATAAGTCACATTTTTGCTTATCAGCCTCTCAGATTTGTCAGTTCCCTTGCTAAATGTTGTAGTGCTACTATTTCAGGAGAGGAATAAATGAGAAACTAACACATATAACAGTAAAATGAGAAGCATAACAATACAATTTTATCTCATTCTTGTAGTGAAACGTTGTGTGTGTAAAAATCCTACGCTTATGAAACCCTTGGAAACTGGAGGACTTCACCGAGCCATACTCCCGACCAACCACCCTAACCTGATGGTTCTAGTCAGAAAATCCTCACCTCCCTAAAGAAAGAAACATCTATCCCTTTTGAGTTTAATTATCCCCGCTTTGGGATGAAAAGAGGCTTGCTGCTCAGAAGACCGTATAAAAACCCCCTCACACAAACTTGAGAGGAGATATGAAAATCCAAAAAAGAAAGAAAAAAAATATATATATATAATGAGAGTTGTGCCCAAAAGATGTTGAAGGGTCCCACTCGACCGATGTATTGTTGTACTCACGAATGCAGATATGTCGTGCCTGTAAGTGGAATCTTGAAGCGAAATTCATCCACCTACAATCCTAAACGACCCTCACACAACCACCTGACTAAATGTCAGGAGCCCTTGGGGAAACACTGTCCTTACGACAACCTGTGGGTGAGGGAAATTTAGAATAATAGAAAAACACTTAAAGCCTGAAGTCTACCCGAGCACACTGGCATAGGGCCAACTAAAAATAAAGGAAGGGTGTGAAAGCTACCCCTCAAGGAGATGTTGTACTAGTATGGATAGCAATGTAACACAGAAAGGGATAAGTCGTTGAAACAGAGAGACCTTTACTATCAAAAGGCAGTGGCAAGAATTCAAAGTCGTAAAAACTCTATTATGAAGGAGGAGAAATGGGATTTTAGGATTGAACGAGCATACCACAAGAGTTTTTCTATAAGAATGAGATAACTCAGTAGTGTTAATTTTTTTTACAAAATTTTGTCACACTTTGCTCATCTCTCTATGATTTCGAGCCTACCATTAGCCTGAGCACTGGCTCGATCTTAAGTTTGGGGGAGTTGATAACATCCCTCTTTATGCACTTTTTGCATATGTTTTATGCTTCTCCTAACATACCTTTTATAGACATTGTCCACTTATTTTAGTATTTTATAACAAAAATCTCAATTGCACACCTCTTCCACCTTTACAGGATCATACCAAGACATGGTCGTGTCTAGCACCTCGACTGCAGCTTCATCGACCACTAAGGACCTCACACCACAGTCAAAGCCCTCATAGTCATCTCTACGCCCTGCGACCGCGGTGCTTCCTTTCAGTCACAGACTACAAATCGCACACCATGATCGCGGCGGGAGCCTCGACCAAGATCAGGCCTCGATCGAGATCATGCCTCAGCCATGGCATTACACCCCAGTTGCGACCGTGGCCCTACCTTGACCGAGATCCTACCGTGACCGTGGCCCAGATGGTTAAGTCAGTGGGCAACACCTATAAATAGGCCACCCACCTCAACTTGTCACATCATGAAATCATCAAGGATGACGAAATGCTGCCAAATTCCATAGCCACTCACATCCATATGATCAGTCTGAGATCTCTAAAGGCACAAGATGGAGGAGAGAGAAGATTGATCGCCCTCTTCCTCAAAAGAAGGAGAGCCTCCTCATCGCCCATTATGGATCTAGATTCGAAGGAGTATATTAGTGTATCGCCATCTTATCTCTTCATATAGATTTGTCATCTCCATTACATTGCACTCCCCCCCTCGTGGTTGTGATGTATCTATCATTTTGTAACGTCGTTATGTTGCCCGTTAATATGTGTGGTTAAACATTTAACTTAGGTTGGGAGTAGCCACTAAGACTCTCCTAACATGCACATTCTTTCTTTCCTTTGAATATACATATGCTCTTATCAAGATTATCTGCATATAGGCTTGTTCTTAATGCTTCACTTATATGCTTGGCTACCATCTTGTGATGTTTGATCGTTGGTACCTCGAAAGAGTAGTATCTTCTTTATCTAGTGTTATGTAGTATGAATGCATGAGAATGTTGGAATGCTAAAGCTTAGGGTCATATGATTTGTTTTGTGGTTGTAGGGTGGTTATCTTGAGAGAGGCCACCTTAAATCTTAGATATATCTTTATCTCGAGAGAGAAGGGAATAAATTTTTTTATGACTGCTTGTAATCTTGATAGGAGTATACAAAGGGGCGTGAGTTTTTCATGTTGGTGAGAGACCTTAGTAGGTGAAACTAGATCCGAGTTTCCTTCCATGTCTTTGTTTCCTAACGTTCGTAATCATTTTTCTCTTGTTGTTATTTTCTTTCCTTTAACTTTCTTTGTTTTGACTTGAGTACCATAGTTCCTTAGGGAACAACCTTTTTAAAATCATTTGTTCGTCCGGAGTGTATGAGTATGAGACCATGTGTACTTAACACATGTCGACCTTGTCACTGTGGTTCGACCCCGATTATTATATCACACCCCGTATAATAGTTGTGGGAGCTCTGCGGGGGCTCGAGTGTCGGGTTATAATTTTAAAAGTCTGATTACTCTGGATCCACACCATTTTGGACGCGCGATTTGGGCCGATCAAGTATGTAAGGAACTTTCGATCAAAGGAAAAAGAAACTATGATTTTTTTGGCAAAGAAAGATGGATATAAATTAATAGTAGGTCAACTTGTAAACAAATATGAAGCCAAGAACACTATCTAAGCGAAACGGTGACCATGACTTGGTCTCCCGACTGCACAAACTGAGTCCACAACCTCGGTACAATTTAACTCCAATACTTGCTCGCCGTTTCGTACTCCCAACCTCCAATGTGACGTATGCAGCAGCAGAGAGCAGTTGCTGAATAATTGCTGCGAAACTGGTCAGCACTTCTTACCACGGTGCTCCTTTTTGCTTAGACTAGTGGTTGCCGTCGCCCTCATCTTTCACTATAAATACCCACTCAAACCAGCCAATACTCCACACCTCAGCTCAAGCTCACCGGTGATCAGCATCTAAGCAAGACAGCAACGTGCTTCTCGGGCTTCTCTTTCAATCTAGTCGGAGATTTCAGTCTGCCGGACTAGCTAACCGTTCGATTACCCCATCTACCAACAAGACCATCCATGGCTTCCTCCGACCAGAAGCTGGTTTTCACCGTCCGCCGGAGTGCGCCAGTCCTTGTAACCCCCGCCGTGCAGACCCCTCACGAATTCAAGCCAATGTCCGACATCGATGACCAGGAGGGACTCCGATTCCAGATCCCCGTCATTCAGTTCTACCGCCACAACCCCTCACTTTCAGGCCGAGACCCTGCCATGGTCATCCGTGAAGCCTTATCCAAAGCCCTGGTCCCTTACTACCCGTTCGCCGGCAGACTCCGCGAGGTCGGGGATAACCGGAAGCTAGTGGTTGAGTGCACGGGAGAAGGCGTGCTGTTCGTGGAGGCCGACGCCGACGTCCGGCTGTCCCAGTTCGGGGATCTTCTTCAGCCTCCCTTCCCGTGCCTGGAGGAGCTCCTCTACGACGTGGAGGGCTCTGGAGGCGTGCTGGGTTGCCCGCTCTTGCTGATCCAAGTCACTCGCCTTGCCTGCGGCGGTTTCATCTTCGCCCTCCGGCTCAACCACACCATGAGTGACGCCGCCGGTCTCGTCCAGTTCATGTCCGCCGTCGCAGAGTTCGCGCGTGGTGAGCCAAATGCTCCAACGCTTGCCCCCGTCTGGGAACGTCACCTCCTTGACGCCCGCGACCCGCCGCGTGTCACGTGCACGCACCGCGAGTACGACGAGGTTCCCGACACCAAGGGCACCATCATTCCGCTCGACGACATGGCGCACCGCTCCTTCTTCTTCGGACCCCGGGAGGTCGCGGCGCTCCGTGCACGCGTCCCGCCACGGCTCCGGAACCGGTCGGCGTTCGAGATTCTCACCGGCTGCCTCTGGCGCTGCCGCACCATCGCCCTAGGCCCCGACCCAGAAGAGGAGGTACGCGTGCTCTGCATCGTCAACGCCAGGGCGCGCATGCAACCGCCGCTTCCGGAGGGGTACTACGGCAACGCCTTTGCGTTCCCCGTGGCTGTCACTACGGCCGGGGAGCTTTGTGGGAACCCGCTCGAGTACGCCGTGGATCTCGTCGGGAAGGCCAAGGGCGACGTCACGGACGAGTACATGCGGTCTCTTGCGGACCTCATGGTGATCAGGGGCCGGCCGCACTTCACCGTAGTGAGGAGCTACCTCGTGTCCGATGTAACGCGTGCCGGGTTCGGGGACGTCGACTTCGGGTGGGGGAAGCCGGCGTACGGCGGTCCGGCGAAGGGCGGCGTAGGGGCCATTCCAGGAGTGGCAAGTTTCTATATCCCTTTCCGTAATGCCAAGGGCGAGGACGGCCTCGTCATTCCGGTCTGCCTCCCGGGACCGGCCATGGATATATTCGTGGCCGAGATGGAGAAGATGACGAAGGAGCCCATGCCTCGTAGCAAGCCCGTATTCCTTCCTTCGGCCCTGTAGGGAGATTAGAGCACTAACTGAAACCCCGATTACAGTTTCTACTGTTTGAACAACTGGTTGATTGTGACTGGTTACTTTCTGTGGCTTATAGACATGTATAATGTAAGCGAAAAAAAACCGATATAGCATACTTTTTCAAAAAGAATTACTATTATAGCAATTTTAAGAAAATATTTCTCAAAATAATCTATGGTCAAAAGCGCATAGGCCTTTTTCTTATTTTAATAAAAAAAGTAAAAATGCTACTTCGACTAGTGCTTTCAACTTGAAAGGTCAATTTTTTTTATTAAAAAAAAAACTTAGAGGTATGTGGTGCGTTTGACCCCAAGTATATAGCATCATTTAGAGTGGTGAAATCCGGACAAAGTGTGTTATTCAGAGAAATATTTTACAAATAGTGCTACAATAGTAATTATTTTTTGTAAAAGTTTGCGACGTTGGTATACTCTCCTAATGTAAATTACTATATAAATTTACCATTTAAAGAGGGGGGCAAATCTTCTGTTCCAGAATTGGTATTTGTCTATGTCCTAATTCATCTCAGCCGCCCACTCTATTAACAGTAATACATCCACCGTTCATTCTTGTACGAGTACACAACTGAGATGCAATGGCACAGAGGTTGAAACAAAAGGCAATGAGAGAAGATGTAGTCCGTTTAACATTTGATAGGAAATCACTCTTTCATGTCAAATACTAATCTTCATTTGACGTGAGTGGGCCTTAGGCTCAACTCATGATTGAGTCCATTTATAGTTTAATTTATAGTTTGTAAGCCTTTTGCCATGTTCAAGATATCGAATATGTAACTAATTGTCAACTCAGAAACCTTAAAAAATACTAATTAAGGAAAAAGACAACGTACAAACTGTGATAATGGAATTTCAAGTTCCATCTACTGCTAAATATCTGATAGAGGGGTGGCATCTCCATGAGATATTTGCACATCCCTTTTACGAGTGGGCGTGGGAAAGGAGCTGACTTTGTAGAATTTGTTGACAATATTAGAGAGGTTGTTGATAGATGATTTGTGAATAGTTATTTTGTGGCTGGAATGACTGTCCTATGAGCAATCTCACTTACAAATAGTAGTTTTGGTGCATGCATGCGCAACTCTCGTGGTTTGTTCTTACCGGATTAAATTTATGTGATAGTTGGGTTCTAATGTGGTGAAAAAGGCAAAGTTATTTCATGGAACAAAGTGACCAAACATTCCATGGAAGTTGTCTTAATGTCAAGGATCATGAAGATGTAGTTGCTACAACTACCACTAGAAGAATGGAATAATTTATGAGGAAGACTAACCGTCTTTGGAGTAACTATAGTAACTAGATTAGAGCTCAGTATGGCAGTTCCTAGTTAAAGAAAAATCCTACAAGATCTAACATCATGACACAATCTTACTATTTATAGGAGGGTCAGCGTCTGGGTTTTCAGATTAATTGTGAGTCAAAGAAACACAATTTTATAATTTTTTTGGAACCTGCAAGCCATGAACCGGTCGGTAATGAGTATATTTATACCCATCTTTACATATAGTTTTATCCGCCTTTTATGGAATGTTGTGTCTTTATTCCTTACTTTTAGTCTTAGATTTACTTAAATGCAATTATCTTCCCTTGTCTAGACTTCAATGCATTTTATATACTTTTCATACAGAAATAGCCAAATATACACTTCATTATCTAGAAGGACGATCAAGCCCTCAAGATGTCATTCGTTAAGGGAAGGAAGGTCCTAGAAGCTTTCTAGTGGTCACCTTCCAACCACCCAGTTAGGAAATTGGCATTGCCAGTCATTCGACTCAAGTCACTCTCTACCCTGACACTTTTTCGAAAGACATGTATAATGTAAGGGGAAAAACGAATATAGCTGGAAAGAGTGAGACCCAAAAGGGGATCCACTCAAAACGATATAATACAAGAGCCATGTAATAATAAAGTAGAGGAAACAAAACTATTACACAGTTACAAAATTTTCTTTGTACAATTATTCCCCACCATATAAGGTGGAACGAAAAATAAAGTAAAAGGTATACACCTAAGAATACATAAGGACGATTGCATAGGACAAACCAACTATCCCAAGCTATCCTCAATGTCTAAGTCCATATATTCAATCCTTAAGTATCTTGTCTTCCAATGTACCTAGACCTGGGTTGAAGGGAACATCACCCAGAATATAGGAAACAACATAGAGGTCAGCAAAGACTGAGTATGTACAAATAGTAAACACTTTGGCCATTATATTGGTTTATAAGTACAAAAAGAGATGTTCCCACAAGAAGGGAGCTATTTGCAATTAGGTAAGTTTCAAAAGGAATATAGCAAAAGAAATGAGGCATATTAAAATTTAGAATACAAGCATCAGATGAGAATATCTTGCCATATCATTTAACCAAATCTCAATTGAAACAATAAACATTTTCATGTATAACAATGTAGACTAAATATACCTAAAATAGGGCCATAACATCATAGGATCATGGCCTAAAAGAAATAAGGGTGGAAACGCACACCCTGGGTGGAATACACATGCCCTTTATAAGTATGATTGTACATAAGTACCACTATTCTAGATATTCTAGTCAAACACGTAGCATGCATAAATAGAGTGGCAAGACTAATATTTTAGTCAATTTCATATAAAATGATATCATAACCAGAGGGGTCCAGAGACCCATTATAAAAGGATATTTCAGCAGTGTATGAATGTTCAATAATTGAATTGCAAATAAAATTGATAGTTCAAGAGATACCTCATTAAATAGATGTAGGTACAGTCAAATAATACCAAAAATAAAATAGAGGATGTACATACCTTATCGTCACGACTAGTGGTTAACTCAATTGATATACGTGGTCCCCCAAGGTCGAATATCCAACCTAGGAACATACAGTGTATGTTAGTCAAACCAAAGAGAACATGTGTATCCACTCCTATTATAGCTATACATAACCCTTACGTAAACTATTATCACCTAATGGCATCCTAGGGTTTTTAATCTTCTTATGTGAACATATGATTTATCATATTTCTATGCTAGTAATAATATTCCTATTTAATCATATAATTCTAATTATACCTAGTTCACAAATATAAGGGTAATGAGGTTCATATTTCTATTTTAGGTTTTGCAATGACTTTTTCTCTCTAACACCATATGATTCCATATTATTCCTAAAATAATAGTTAATATGCATATTAGTGTGGTACACATCGTATCATATACTATTTAATACATAGACCACTAGAAGTGGATTTTGGTGTAGACTAAATGATCATGTTACTCAAATCATGTTTTTTTTATGATACACCCTTATACCTAGCACATGCCCCTTTTATACAAAAATGATCAAACAATTTAGATTATCTTCATCACCCTATGTTTTGTACTACCTATTGATTATTCTCTAATATCTTGGATAATTGATATTGAATAACTTGATGAATTCAATAACTACAAGAATAGTCATTATCAATACCAATTAACCAATGTATGTTTATAAGGATACTATAGCATTAAAATCTAGTTATCTATTTAGTTGCTTTATCATCTTAAGTATTATCTAGATTACCCTCACTACTATGATTGCTTTCTACTTATCATAATTATAAAGTTTAGGAAAATGATACCGTCAACGTACAGAAGGCCAGATATATGATGATAATCCTTGTTGAATGAGGTAGATAGCAAATTTGTCTTATCTTATTGGGACCTTGGCACAGACGCATGCTCTTCCCTCATTGAAGGTCAATAAGATGTCGTATAGGTCAATAAGATGTCGTATGTTCACCATTGAGGAGAAGGTAGTAGGTCGTGAAGCAGTCTCGATTATCATTTGCAATGGCCTTAGTTGGTGATCTACTCCCCATGCTGCTACGAGGACACAGTAGATCGGATGACGAAGTGCTGCCAAATTCCATATCCACTCACATCCATACGATCAGTCTGAGATCTCTGAAGGCAGAAGCTGAAGGAGAGAGAAGATTGATCGTCCTCTTCCTTGAAAGAAGGAGACATGTATAATGTAAGCGAAAAAAAATCAATATAGCATACTTTTTCAAAAAGAATTACCATTATAGCAATTCTAAGAAAATATTTCTCAAAATAGTCTATGGTTAAAAGCGCATATGCGTTGTTCTTATTTTAATAAAAAAAAGGTAAAAATGCTACTTCGACTAGTGCTTTCAACTTGAAAGGTCAATTTTTTTATTTAAAAAAAAAACTTTGAGGTATGTGGTGCGTTTGACCCCAAGTATATAACGTCATTTAGAGTGGTGAAATCTGGACAAAATGTGTTATTTAGAGAAATATTTTACAAATAGTGCTACAATAGTAATTATTTTTTGTAAAAAGTTTGCTACGTTGGTATACTCTCCTAATGTAAATTACTATATAAATTTACCATTTAAAGAGTGGGGCAAATCTTCTGTTCCCGAATTGGTATTTGTTTATGTCCTAATTCATCTCAGCCGCCCACTCTACTCAAAGTAATACATCCACCGTCCATTCTTGCACGAGTACACAACTGAGATGCAATGGCACAGAGGTTGAAACAAAAGGCAGTGAGAGAAGATGTAGTCCGTTTTGATAGAAAATCACTCTTTCATGTCAAGTACTAATCTTCATTTGACGTGAGTGGGCCTTGGGCTCAACTCACGATTGAGTCCATTTATAGTTTAGTTTATAGTCTATAAGCCATTTGCCATGTTCAAGATATCGAATATGTAACTAATTGTCAACTCAGAAACCTTAAAAAAAATACTAATTAAGGAAAAAGACAACGTACAAACTGTGATAAAGGAATTTCAAGTTCCATCTACTGCTAAATATCTGATAGAGGGGTGGCATCTCCATGAGATACTTGTGCATCCCTTTTACGAGTGGGCGTGGGAAAGGAGCTGACTTTGTAGAATTTGTTGACAATATTAGAGAGGTTGTTGATAGAGGATTTGTGAATAGTCATTTTGTGGCTGGAATGACTGTCCTATGAGCAATCTCACTTACAAATAGTAGTTTTGGTGCATGCATGCGCAACTGTCATGGTTTGTTCTTAGCGGGCCGGATTAAATTTATGTGATAGTTGGATTCCAATGTGGTGAAAAAGGCAAAGTTATTTCATGGAACACAGTGACCAAACATTCCATGGAAGTTGTCTGAATGTCAAGGATCTTGAAGATGTAGTTGCTACAACTACCACTAGAAGAATGAATTAATTTGCGAGGAAGATTAACTGTCTTTGGAGTAACTAGATTAGAGTTTAGTATGGCAGTTCCTAGTTAAAGCAAAATCCTACAAGATATAACATCATGACACGATGTTACTATTTATAGGAGGGTCAACGTCTGAGTTTCCAGATCAATTGTGAGTCGAAGAGACATAATTTTATAAATTTTTTGAAACCTGCAAACCATGAACCGGTCGGTAATGAGTATATTTATACCCATCTTTACATACAATTTTATCCGCTTTTTATGGAATGTTGTGTATTTATACCTTACTTTTAGTCCTAGATTTACTTAAATGTAATTATCTTTTCTTTTCTAGACTTCAATGCATTTTATATACTTCATACAAAAATAGCCAAATATACACTTCATTGTCTAGAAGGACGAGCAAGCCCTCAAGATGTCATTCGTCAAGGGAAGGAAGGTCCCAGAAGCTTTCCAGTGTTCACCTTCCAACCACCCATTCAGGAAATTGGCATTTCTAGTCATTCGATTCGAGTCACTCTCTACCCTGACACTTTTTCGAAAGATATGTATAATGTAAGGGCAAAAAACTAATATAGCACACTTTTTTGAAAAAAGTTACCACTAAAGCACTTTTTAGAAAATATTTCTTAAAATAGTATACTTTGGTGTACCACTTAATGTGGTGTTTTAACACATCTGCGGTCAGAAGTGCCACATATGTACCTTTTTTCTTATTTTAATAAAAAATAAAAAATGAATAAATACCACTTTGAGTGTTGTCATTATCAAATTCTTTTTCATTTTTTTGTTTTTTATTAAATTAAGAAAATATTGACGTATGTGGTATTTTTAATTCCGAGCATTATAAAACATCATTTAGAATTGTGAGTTCCAGACAAAGTGTGTCATTTAGAGAAATATTTTGCAAATAGTGCTATAATGGTCATTATTTCTGGTAAAAGTGTGCTATATTGGTATTTTTTGCTAATGTAAATCAATATAGAATTTTACCACATAAAGAGGGGAGCAAATCCACCATCGCAGAATTGATCTTTGTTCCAATCCTAATTCATGCTAGCTGCCCACTCTACTAACAGTTATACATTCACCATCTAGTCTTGTACAAGTACACAACTAAGATACAATAGAACAGAGATTGAGACATCAGAAGGCAGTGATAGAAGATGTAGTCCATTTATAGAGAGTATCATTTGATAGGGAATCACTCTTTTGAGTCCTGCACGACTCATCGAGACAAATCAACAATTCAAATACATGAAGTGAGTGGGCTTTGGGCTCAACTCACGATTCAATCCATTTATAGTTTAGTTTATAATCTATAGGCCTTTTTCCATGTTTAAGATGTCGAATATGTAACTAACCGTCAATTCAAAATCCCCAAGAAAAATTACCAATTAAAAAAAAGACAACGTACAAATTATGATAGTGGAATTTCACATTGCACCTACTACTAGATATCTCATAGAGGGTGGCTTCCCCATGAGACACTTAGGCATCCCTCTTATGAGTAGGCGTGGGAAAGGAGCTGACTTTGTAGAATTTGTTGACAATATTAAAGAGGTTGTGTATATATGATTTGTGAATAATTCTCTGGGTGGAAGGACTGTCCTGCGAGCAATATCGCAAAAAGTAGTAGTTTAGGTGTATGCTGATGAATGCATATTCATCATGGAATTCAATTTCCATCTTGGGCTTTTTTTTGAATTAACATTACCACTTTCACTCATTAAATATCAAAATGCATCATAATATGCAAAATTACTCGATTAATTTGATTATCAAGGTTTTGATCGAATTTATGTTGATTTAATGCATGCCTTGATAAAGCTGAACAAGTAGTTGGGGGCCACCTTCACTCACCCTTGGCTCTGATCAAACGATCCAACCAAGCAATTCCATCCACTCGGTCTCAAGACCGTTTGAGCCCATTCGGTCTCAAGACCGTTTGAGCCGATTCGGTCTCAAGACTGTTTGACCAGCAGCTACCGATTGGAGGCATAACCCGGCCGCGAGGGATCGAGCAGTACATGAATTCAAGACCTCGAAGCCGAGTCTTGACCACGACCATGGTGGTTCAAAATGACCGTAGTCTACTATCATCACCACGACCGTGTGGTGAGGCCACAGCCATGGTAGATCATCCCCAATGCCTGAGCTCTCACTCGCCACGACCGTGATCGCCGAGCCACGGATGTGGCACCCCACCAACATCGACCCTCTCTCACCCGCCACGCCCGTGTGAGGCAGCATGGTCGTGGGGCGGTAGCATCACCACGACCGTGGTGCCTCACCACGGCCGTGGCACGTCGTCTTCTACCTCCGACCAACACTCACTGTAGCCCCCACCGCAAGACCGAATGGAGACAGATTGCATGCTAAATGAAGTCACCCCGAGGTTGTTTGCACCTGCAGATGAAGACCGAATGAAGGTCGAAGATCATTTGATTTGACAAACAGATCGGAAATCTATTGCAATTGAAGATCATTTGACCCAACAGACCATTTGCTGCTGCCCAACTCAAGATCGAATGGAGTATACCATTTTACAAGCAAAAACCGTTGATAGGCAGACGATCTGTGAGACCGTTTGGTCTCATTCGGTTTCCAAACTGAAAGGAGCCAAAACCGTTTGGCTATTAACGGTTTACAGGCTGTTTGGCAAAGTCTGTAAGACCGTTTGGCTGAGGCGTTGACTGAATTGAAGATCGTTTGATATAAAATGGTTTGCAAACCGTTTGCCTCTGACTTGAAGATCGTTTTCCCATTTTTGCACAAGACCGTTTGATAGGCAACTCATTAGGTTTCCAAACCGAAAGGAGCCAAAACTATTTGGTTTCTAACGTTTTACAGACCGTTTGCCCAAGATGTGCAAGACCATTTGAGCAAAAATATATGCTAAACCGTTTCGACTAGAAACACACCAAAAATGTGAAGTCCAACCCCGTACCTATAAATAGGACCAGTAGGGTCCCCTTTTGGGGTATCAGTTTCAGGACGCCGACAGGCTGCCTCCACACAGGTCCAATCTAAATCCAGTTCCATCCACGCCAATTTCATTCTACCTACTGCCCGTGTTGCAACCAAGGAGGCTGAGGGGAGAAGGAAGACGGAGCAAGGGAGACTGTCCGGTCTGTCTTGGCAACTCCCATTCGCGTTCAGATCTGCTCCGACACGACGTAGAAGGCTGTATCTTCTTCACCGAGTTGTGACTACCTTCTGTACCGAGTTCATGGTGGATTTCTCACTCTTTCTCATTCTTCTTGATTCTCGCATCATGAGGGAGTAGTACCTTTTCACTGGGGTGCGGGGACTAGCCTCGCTGCCCATGCAAATCATGTTCTTTTGTTAAAATCTCCATGGCAATGTATATAACTCTCCATTTCATCGTTTATTGATATGTTTGTAGTTGTTTATCTTCTTGCTTTCAACTTGTTCTTTCCTTCATTGTGAAATCTTCTATATGTGGGATGGAATGGCGGTTTACAAAGTTCGAATCTTTGACGAGAACTTCTGATAAGATTCCTTGAGGTCGTAAGTGTATGATCTGTTAGGGGATGAGACATCTAGCCTACGGTGATGCTTCTGTGGTCTAAACATCCCTCAGGGAGGACCACAACCTTAGTTGGATTTTGTATCGTCTTTGTTTATCTTCGATGTTAGTTTGTAGATGTATCACCTGTTTTCTTATCGATTAATGTGATTGACTCCCAAACTAGAAATAGAATGGGATTTCTTCGAGGTCGTAAGTGTATGATCCACGAGGGGACGAACCATCTAGCCTTCGGTGACGCTTCTGTGTGCCTAACGCCTGTATAGGGGTCCCACAACCTTCGTTGGATTTCTGTATCTTCAGAGCCATAAGCAAGTGATCCGGATGGTGACGAGACATCTAATGCCCAAGGAGATGCTTACGCAAACCTAATGCCCATATGGGGGGTTTTGCAGCAGCTCTATTTGGATTGTTATATCTTGCTTGGGTTGTTTGCGATTGAATGTGTTTGTATGAGTAGTAGTGGTGAAACCCGATACCATCCCAGTGATTCCATATCATTGATCTAAATCCAACTTTAATTCAGCCTTTACTTCCTTGCCATTAGTTTAATTAACCTAAAATCAACCAATCGTTTTAAATATTAGCCTTAACTCGAGCTAGATTCGATTAACAAAGATTCTTAAAAACGTTGTCCTTTGGGTTCGATCCTTAACTATACTGCGATAAGACTCGTCCTTTTGCGGGTGATATTATTGCACTTTGGTTTTAGTAAAAACTCGGGGATTTCAACCCCGAGTGAGTCTGTTAGTGCAATAAAATCCCACATCAAATTCTGGCACCGTTGCCGGGGACAATGGAATCAGTTTGTCAAATCTAGTTCTTTTAAGACTCATTTAGGATTTTGCTTTTTCTTCTGAAGCAATCGATCATCTACTTGCATTTGACTCTACTCTGTGGTTCTCACTCTCGAAATCTTTCTATTTTCAGGTACAATCCAAGGCGTAGTGCATGCACCGTTCGGATATCCCCGGACTAACAGCGAGCTTTGATCCCGAGATAGACAGAACCTTTCATCGTCAGATCAGAGAAAATTAAGCAAGGATGGCTCAAGAAGAAGAGGTAGCCTGAAGGGTGGCTCAAGCCATCAATGCACAAAGAGAGAGGCTCATGCAAGAAGCCAGGGCTACAGTTCAACAGGAAATCCTAACAGCACAAGCAGCAGCGCAAGCAGCTGAACTACAAAAGGATCTTATAGAGTTCTCAATCCCGAAAGCTACAAATGTTCATCATCCAGTGTAACCTCCTCCCATCAACACTCCTAATTTTGAGATAAGAGCGCATTGGATCAACCTACTTCAGAACTGCCCATTCTACGGAAAACAAGGTGAAGATAGTCAAGAACATCTTCTAAGGTTTATTGATCTTTGTGCTATGACAAAGCAAAATGGAGTGTCTGATGATGCCATTAGACTCTACCTCTTCAAGTATTCCCTTGTTGATAGAGCCATAAGTTGGTACAATTCGCTGCAAAGTGAAATACCCATCACCACCTGGGAACAACTCCAAAATGTGTTTCTAGAGAAGTTCTATCCCCCATCCATCACATATGAAATCAGAGGGTGAATAACAAATTTCACTCAATTTCCTAGAGAAACCCTTGCTAAAGCTTGGGATAGATACAAAGAGCTTCTACGCAAGTGTCCACACCACGGAATTCCCAAGAATCAACTCATCGAGATTTTCTATAGAGAGCCAGGTTAGAATCAAATATAGATGGTGGAGATATCACAGAGGAAGAAGGGAAGCTAACTACTATATTGGTTGTTTAGGGTGCAAGGACATCTCTCCTTGGTTTGTATGGGGTGTGGATGATGATATTAAGAGATTCCTAGATTCCTCGTCTATAGGAAACTTCATGCGTCAAAGTTATGACAACACATGGAGAGTCGTGACCCTGGGAGCATAAAATCAAGCAAATTGGGGAAGATCTGTAGGTAAAGGAGTTTTGAAAGTAGCTATGGCCGAAGCTACTCCCGAGTATAAATCCATCGCTGAAACCTTGAAACTCTTAATTGCCAAGCAAGACCATATTGAATAATCTCTTGCTGCCATTGGAAGAGGACGTTCACCCACTCGACAACCAGAACAAGTCAAGTCCACTTCCCTATTCTGTGAAGCATGTAAAGGAATTGATCATTCCACCTTATCATGCAATGTTCTTTACGATGTCGTCCTGAGCAACGTATGTGGCCAAGGAGATAATGGCCAAATGAAAAATCTTAACACTGTTAATACCATCCCTGGTCAAAGTTATTACAATCCGAATCAGAATAGGAATCATCCAGGTTTTCAATACGGAAACCCCTCTGGAGCAGTAAACTCGCATCAATTTGGTTCAAACAATCAATCAAGAGGCCCACTAGGATTTGATTATAATAAACAACATAATTCTGGGAATCAAGGAAATTTCAAGGGGAACTTTCAGAATAGGAACTACAATAATTATCAAAACAACTCTCAATACCAGAATCTTAATCAACAACAAGGACAGCAAGCAGGACCTGTGTCTTATGAGGACAAGTTAACAACAATTGAAAAGATATTGCAAACTCATCAAACTATGATAGCGAACCAGCAAGACCAACAGAAGGCTATTGAATCTCAACTAGCTCAACTCGCAGCTAGCATAAAGCCACATGTTGGAGTCTTTTCCGGCCAACCAGAGAATAATCCCAAGCATCTGGAATAGTTGAAGGCAGTCACCACCAGGTCAGGAAAAGACTATTCATATCCCCTTGTAAAGACGCCTTTGGTTATTACAAATGAGGATGAACCTGTAATTGCCCAAGACTCAACAACACTAGAACCTCAAGATGATAAGACAGATAAGGGAAATCCTGAGAAACCTACTGATAAATAAAGTGAAACACCGGAACATGATATTCCTGTATATAAGCCTCGTATGCCTTTCCCTGCTCATCTAAGGAAAACCAAGTTGGATACTCGTTTCAATAAGTTCAAAGAAGCTATGAAGAAGATTCATGTTGATATCCCTTTTCTCGATGCTCTAGCTGAGATACCAACCTGGACTAAGTACTTAAAGTCACTTCTCACAAGGAAGTATATAACTGAAGAGTATGAGACAGTAAAACTGGCGACAACTACATCTGATATCATTTTGAACAAGATGCCCAAGAAACAAAAAGACCCAGGATCCTTTGGAATTTCATGTCACATTGGTGACTCATCATGCAAGAAAGGATTGGCAGATCTCGGCGCAAGCATCTCTATTATGCCACTTAGCCTGTGAAAAAGACTAGGGTTTGCAGAATTGCTTCCAACGAGCATGACCATACAGCTTGTAGATAATTTAGTAACTCTTCCCATGGGAATCATCGAAGATGTCCCAGTCAAAGTGGGAAAGGACACTTATGTCCCGTGTGATTTTGTCATCATGGACATTAAAGAAGATGCCAGATATCCTCTCATATTTGGTCGTCCATTCCTCATCACTACAAGAGCCCTAATTGATGTTGAAGTTGGTACCTTACTGCTCAGATTAGGCAAAGAAACTCTTGAATTTAAAGTTTTTAAAAGTATGAGAAAACCAAGTATGCAAGAAGAAGTCTATCTGATTGACTGCATTGAGAAAATGTCACTTCTGACTCAAGAGCATCATGAATCAGACGATCCTTTAGAAGTTGCTCTAACGAACCCATCAGTTGATGTACCAATTGACGAACAAATAAAGGATTGCATCGAATGCCTCGACTCTGCTAAAGAAGATGTTGAAGCCACTAGTGAAGAACTCAAAGCTATGGAAGCTACAGAAGAAACATGCGAAAAACCAGAGGCTCCCGAAATGAAGCCCCTGCCCGAGGGACTAAAGTATGTGTTTTTGGATGATCTCAAGGTTTGTCCTATAATAATAAATTTCGATCTTACAACCGAACAAGAAGATAAACTCCTAAAAGAATTGAAGGAAAGAAAGAAAGCCATCAGTTATAAAATGAGTGACCTCACTGGGGTCAGTCAAGTGTTGTGTATGCATAAGATCCCTATGATGGAAGATCACAAGCCTACTATTGAGAATCAATGGAAATTGAATTCAAATATGAAGGAAGTGGTCCGCCGCGAGATCATTAAACTGCTCACAACTGGAATAATCTATCCGATATCAGATTCGCCATGGGTGGGCCCAGTGCACATAGTACGAAGAAAGGGGGAGCAATTGTTATACGAAATGAAAACAATGAACTCATCCCCACTCGAACAGTCATAGGGTGGAGGATGTGCATAGATTATAGAAAATTAAACAAGGCAACTCGTAAAGATCATTTTCCAATGCCTTTCCTTGATCAAGTCCTAGAAAGATCGGCTCATCAAGAATATTTTTGTTATCTTCACGGTTACTCTGGATTCTATCAAATACCCATACATCCAGATGACCAAGAGAAAACAACTTTTACCTACCCATTCAGAACATACGCATTTAAAAGAATGTCGTTTGGTCTTTGTAATGCACCCGCAACTTTCCAACGTTGAATGACTGCCATATTCACTAGTCTTACTGAAATGATTATGGAGGTTTTCATAGATGATTTTTCTGTATACGGAGATTCATTCGATTCATGTCTAAAGCACCTCTCCCTGGTCCTCAAATGTTGTGAAGAAGCACATCATGTGCTAAATTGGGAAAAGTGCCATTTTATGGTAAAGGAAGGCATTGTCCTCGGTCATAGGGTCAACAATAGAGGAATTGAAGTAGATAAAGACAAGATTGAAGTGATTTCTAAATTGGCTATTCCATAAAATGTAAAAGAAGTCCATGCTTTCCTAGGGCATGCAGGATTTTACAGAAGATTCATAAAAGACTTTTCCAAGATAACAAAGCCAATTTCGAATCTATTACTAAAGGATACTGATTTCAATTTCAACAAAGAATGTGTCAAAAGCTTCAACACTCTGAAACAAGCCCTTACAACCACCCCCATCATTAGAGCTCCCGACTGGGACCACCCTTTTGAAATTATGTGTGATGCCAATGACTATGTTGTGGGTGCTGTTTTAGGGCAATGTATAGAGAAGAAACATTATGTGATCTATTATGCATCAAAAACTCTCGATGAAGCCCAGACAAATTATGCAACCACTGAGAAAGAACTCCTAGCTGTTGTGTATGCCTTTGACAAATTCAGATCCTACCTCATTGGTTCGAAGGTCATTGTCTACACATACCATGTTGTCATTCGTTACCTTCTGGCAAAGAAAGATGCAAAATCCAAGTTGATCAGATGGATCCTCCTTTTACAAGAATTTGATTTAGAGATAAAAGATAAAAAGAGTACAAATAATTTTGTAGCAGACCACCTCAGTCGCATCCACGCTCTGGATACTGAGAAAATTCCGATCAATGATTCCCTACAAGATGATCAACTAATGAAGGTCTCAGAAGCTGTACCGTGGTACTCAGATTTTGTGAACTACCTTACTTCTGGGGTTATCCATCCTCAATGCACCGGGAATGTATTGAAGAAATTCATGCATGATGTGAAACGGTACTACTGGGATGAGTCGTACCTTTTCAAACTATGTGCTGATGGTCTGTATAGACGATGTATCGCCGAAGAAGAAGCCCAACTTATTTTAGAACAATGTCACTCAAGACCAGTGGGAGGACATATGAGCTCTAAAAAGACTGCCTTAAAGGTTTTGCAATGTGGATTCTTCTAGACAACCATATCCCAAGATTCCTATGACTTTGTCCTATCATGTGGCAAATGTCAAAGATCAGGCAATATAACAAAGAGAGATGAGATGTCGCTGAATCTATGGCAAGAAGTAGACATATTCGATGTTTAGGGGGTGGAATACATGGATCCATTCCCATCTTCTCATGAATTTTCATACATCCTAGTGGCGGTGAACTACATTTCAAAATGGGTTGAAGCCATACCAACTGTCACTAATGATTCCAAACTAGTCATCAAATTATTCAAGAAAGTATCGTGTTACTCACAAGGTAGCCTCACCTTACCATCCACAAACAAGTGGATAGGTGGAGGTTTCAAATCGTCAACTCAAGAGTATCTTAGAAAAGACAGTAGGCCGCAATCGGAAAGATTGGTCGGTAAAAATCAACGACGCATTATGGGCCTATCGAACTACTTATAAAACTCCCCTCGAGACTACACCTTTTCGATTAATATATGGAAAGGCTTTCCACTTTCCAGTTGAACTGGAACACAAGGCATGGTGGGCAATTAAACAACTGAACTTTGATATGAAAGAAGCAGGCCAAGCCAGGATTCTTCAACTCCAAGAGCTCGATGAACTCAGAATGACAGCTTATGAGAATGCACGAATCTACAAAGAACACACAAAACTCTAGCACGATGGACATCTGAAAAGAAAAGACATACAAGTGGGAGACCAAGTCCTGCTATTCAACTCAAGGTTTAAGTTATTCCCAGGAAAACTCCGCTCACGCTGGTCTGGACCATACATCGTCAAGAGCATCTCCCCACAAGGTTCCTTCTCATTATGGAGTGAAAAGTCAGGTGAATTTGTAACAAATGGTCACCGCTTAAAGATATATTTTACCTCAACTGACATAGGCACTGGAGCAATGCTGGAACTCACCAATCCAAAGGATCCACTGTGAAGCGGTAGGATTCAGTCGAGCCATCAACATCAAAAAAGGTGCTTGTCGGGAGGCAACCCGATCAATAAATTTGTTTTACTTTTCTTTTCAAATTAGAATATTTCTTCAATTTTGATTTTACCTTCTAGTTTATATTTCATTAAATAAAATTCACATCACAAGATTATATTTTAAGATCTAATTTCTCTTTACCTCTGAGATTTTTAGATAAGAGGATGCGCGGTGATTGGAACACAACCACATCTGGTGGTCATTCTGGCATGAATTGTCCCCTCCATCTTGGATTTAGGGTTTTCTCAGGACGAGAAAAATCTCTAAGTTCGGGGTGGAGGGTGGGTGGTACGTACCTCACTTTCCACCTACACCCATCCTTTTCATACTCAAGTTTTCTATGTCACATTCTTGATAATTTTATTTTTAATTTTCAAAATTTTTAAAGTTTTCTGAAGAAATTGAACAAATACTTGATGAATTTTTGACACTTCTTGTTTCATTAAAAGTCACTAACTAACCTGCTATGCAGTTTGAATCATTATATCCTCCTTATTCGAAGTAAATCCTCAAAAGGACCACTTTTTTGAAACAGGCCTTTTGATTGAAATCATCTTGTGAAGCTTATTATTCCTAACATCATGATACTTATGCAAAAATGACAAGCGTCTGTCAAACTGATAGGGATCAAACACGTCTTGCTTCCTAACTGACTAGTGGAACAATAGCACGGAATCTCCACTGGACCCTCATCAAGTCATTATTTGAGCAGAGTACGATAAAGAGAACAACCCAGTGCACTGAATTATAAATCAAGTTGCATTCTGATCTGAACTCTCTTCTACACTTCTTCTATCATCTTCGTACCTCTCCTTCTATAAAAATGAAACAAAAATAGCCAAAATGATGCCAAACTATAAGTTCGGGGTGGCACACCACTTCCCTCTATATCCGCTTCTTCCATACCCCTCACAAATAAATAGGGGCGTACCACCAAAAATGCAATCTCGAGTCAAATAGAGGCAAGATTTGCAAACAAAAAGATGCCAAAGCGAACACAAAAAGAAATGCAATCTCGAGTCGAATAGAGGAGAGATTCGCACAAAAAAAATGCAATAAATGCAATTGCAAAGCAAATAAAAAAAATCTCGAGTCGAATAGAGGAGAGATTTACTTATTCCTTTCATACTACCATTCACTCCATTTTCTACCTAATGGCACAAAGCATGCCCCCTCTATCCTGAAAAACACCGGTCTCTGATCAGATGCACACTTGTTGTTCTGTGGCTATTTCTAGACTCTTACAAAACTCTTTGACATGCTTGTTGTTGGAAAAAGTGAGGAGGAAGTGATATTGGAAAATGAACTTAGGAACGAAGATATGGTAAGATGTGTTCAGTGCTCTCAGGAAGTTGAGATGTTGAGTCATTCTAAGTAGAAAGAAAACAATCATGATGTAAAGATGAAGCAATCACATGAGTCGAAAGTATTCATTTGGCGACAGTTTCAGATTTTGTGTTACTCGAGGACGAGCAACATTTAAGTTCGGGGTATTTTGATGAATGCATATTCATCATGGAATTCAATTTCCATATTGGGATTTTTTTTGACTTAACATTACCACTTTCACTCATTAAATATCAAAATGCATCATAATATGCAAAATTACTCGATTAGTTCGATTATCAAGGTTTTGATCAAATTTATGTTGATTTAATGTAGGCCTTGATAAAGCTGAACAAGCAGTTGGGGGCCACCTTCACTCACCCTTGGCTCTGATCAAGTGATCCAATGAAGAAATTCCATCCACTTGGTCTCAAGACCGTTTGAGCCCATTCGATCTCAAGACCGAATGAGCCCATTCGGTCTCAAGACCATTTGAGCCCATTCAGTCTCAAGACCGTTTGAGCCCATTCGGTCTCAAGATCGTTTGAGCCCATTCGGTCTTAAGACCGTTTGACCAACAGATACCGATTGGATGCATAACCCAGCCGCGAGGGATCGAGCATTACATGAATTCAAGACCTCGAAGCCGAGTCTTGACCACGACCATGGTGGTTCAAAATGATCGTGGTCTATTGTCATCACCACGACCGTGTGGTGAGGCCACGGCCGTGGTAGATCATCCCCAATGCCTGAGCTCTCACTCACCATGATCGTGATCGCCGAGCCACGACTGTGGCACCCCACCAGCATCGACCCTCTCTCACCCGCCAGGCCCGTGTGAGGTAGCACGGTCGTGGGGTGGTAGCACCACCACGACCGTGGTGCCTCACCGCGGCTATGGCATGTCATCTTCTACCTCTGACCAGCACTCACTGCAGCCCCCACTAAAAGACCGAATGGAGGCAGATTGCATGCCAAATGAAGTCGCCCCGAGGCCGTTTGCACCTGCAGATGAAGACCAAATGAAGGTCGAAGATCGTTTGATTTTACAAACAGATCAGAAAGCTACTCAATTGAAGATCGTTTGACCCAGCAGACCGTTTGCTGCTGCCCAACTCAAGATCGAATGGAGTAGACCGTTTGACAAGCAAAAACCATTGATAGGCAAACGATCTGTGAGACTATTTGGTCTCATTCAGTTTCCAAACTGAAAGGAGTCATAACCGTTTGGCTATTAACAGTTTATAGACCGTTTGGCAAAGTCTGCAAGACCATTTGGCTAAGGCGTTGATCGAATCGAAGAGCGTTTGATATAAAATGGTTTGCAAACCGTTCGCCTCTGACTCGAAGACCGTTTGCCCATTTTTGTACAAGACCATTTGATAGGCAAACGGTCTGTGAGACTGTTAGGTCTCATTTGGTTTCCAAACCGAAAGGAACCAAAACTGTTTGGTTTCTAACAGTTTAATGACCGTTTGCCCAAGTCGTGCAAGTCCGTTTGAGCAAAAATATCTACTAAACTGTTTGGACTGGAAAGACACCAAAAATGTGAAGACCAGTCCCGTGCCTATAAATAGCACCAGTAGGGTCCCCTTTTGGGGTATCAGTTCTGGGACGCTGACAGGCTGCCTGCACATAGGTCTGATCCAAATCTAGTGCCATATGCTCCAGTTTCATTCCACCTACTGCCCGTGTTGCAACCAAGGAGGCTGAGGAGAGAAGGAAGACAGAGCAAGGGAGACTGTCCAGTCTATCTTGGCAACTCCCGTTCACGTCCAGATCTGCTCCGACACGACGTAGAAGGTTGTATCTTCTTCACTGAGTTGGGACTACCTTCTGCACTAAGTTCATTGCAGATTTCTCTCTCTTTCTCATTCTTCTTGATGCTCGCATCCTGAGCGAGTAGTACCTTTTCGCTGGGGTGCGGGGACTAGCCTCACTTCCCATGCAAATCATGTTCTTTTGTTAAAATCTCCATGGCAATGTATATAACTCTCCATTTCGTCATTTATTGGTATGTTTGTAGTTGATTATCTTCTTGCTTTCATCTTGTTCTTTCCTTCATTGCAAAATCTTCTATATGTGGGATGGAATGGTGGTTTACAAAGTTCGACTCTTTGACGAGAACTTCTGATAAGATTCCTTGAGGTCGTAAGTGTATGATCCATTAGGGGATGAGACATCTAGCCTACGGTGATGCTTCTGTGGTCTAAACATCCCTCAGTGAGGACCACAACCTTAGTTGGATTTTGTATCGTCTTTGTTTATCGTTGATGTTAGTTTGTAGATGTATCACCTGCTTGCTTATCGATTAATGCAGTTGACTCCCAAACTAGAAATAGAATGGGATTTCTTTGAGGTCGAAAGTGTATGATCTGTGAGGGGATGAGCCATCTAGCCTTTGGTGACGCTTCTGTGTGCCTAACACCTGTATAGGGGGCCCACGACCTTCGTTGGATTTTTGTATCTTCAGAGCCATAAGTAAGTGATCCAGATGGTGACGAGACTTCTGATGCCTAAGGAGATGCTTACGCAAACCTAACACCCTTATGGGGGGTTTTGTAGAAGCTCTATTTGGATCGTTATATCTTTCTTGGGTTGTTTGCGATTGAATGTGTTTGCATGATTAGTGGTGGTGAAACCCGGTACCATCCCAACGATTCCATATCATTTATCTAAATCCAACTTTAATTAAGCCTTTACTTCCTTTCCATTTGTTTAATTAATGTCAAATCAATCAATTGTTTTAAATATTAGCCTTAACTCAAGCTAGATTTGATTATCAAAGATTCTTAAAAACGTTGTCCTTTGGGTTCGATCCTTAACTATACTGCGATAAGACTCATCCACTTGCGGGTGGTATAATTGCACTTTGGTTTTGGTAAAAGCTCGAGGATTTCAACCCCGAGTGAGTTTGTTAGTGCGATAAAATCCCACATCATAGGCATGCACAACTCTCATGGTTTGTTCTTAGCGCGATTAAATTTGTGATGATTGAGTTCCATTTCGATGAAAAGGGCCAAGCAATTTCATGGAATACAGTAGCCAAACCATTCCAATGAAGTTGATTGAATGTCAAGGATCTTGAAGATGTAGTTGCTACAACTACCACTGAGAGGATGGATTTGCGAGGAAGACTAACTCTCTTTGGAGTAACTGGATTAGAGCTCAGTATGGTAGTTTCTAGATAAAGCATAATCCTAGTAGATTTGGTATCTCTCGGACTTGGAGAGCTATGGTGATTATTGATGGAGCTAGAACTTACACCAAAAGAATACTCTTTCAATGGAAATCCTAATATGCACCAAAAACCCTAGGGAGTTGATGTTCTCTCTAGGTTTACCTACAACTGGTGCTAGATAAATGCTCCAACCCCACAAGAGTGTGGAAGCCTTATCATAGTACATATTTTGGATCGAACCCAAAGAACAACGTTAAGAATCTAAGTGTCTTTTTCTCATTTCGTACCGATCTAAGTCAATCATCTAGACCAAAAGTTTGATTTGAGTTATTTAACCTAAAACATGCAAAAGTAAAGGCAAGAATAAAAACTAGTTTAAGGATTAAAATCTAAGATTAGCAAATGATGATGGATCACTGGGGTGATGCGGGTATTTGCCACCACTACAAATGAATTGTACTTGTACCAAACATAGTGAGACTTGTAAGCAAGATACATGGATGTTGTACAAAACTGATGTCTTATAGGACAAGAGTAATGCACACATCCTTCGCGGGTTGAGTAACTCTCATCCGGTACATATCTACGTGTCAATGAAGATATGTAGTCTCCGAAGAGAAAATCTTACTCAACCTCGTGAAACGTGCATCAGAAAACTAACAAGCGAGCGATAATTACCAAATCGATTAGTATCCTTATAGACTATCCCTCTTTCGAGGATATAGCTATGAGAAATGTGAGAGTGTTGCAATGTCAGCCATTCCCAAATGAATGGTCAAGTACTTTACACCACTCTCTCCTCAGAGTGTGTTCCTCGACCTGTCAAGGTTGTACTTTTGTACGTCAACTGATTCCATTTCATAGTACAAAAGTACAACGATGGATGTGAGTTTACTCCACTCCTTAGAAAGCGTTCCTAGATACCGAAACGGATGCGCGGTGGATACACACACCAGAAACCAACACTAAATCGGTATTCGAGTCTCAAGAGTGGTCGTAGACAAACCACAATGAAAGACAATAAATGCATACAAGAACGCAGCCAACATTCAAGCATGTATGAAACGATTTAGTATTTAATCGGAATGATAACATCTTTTTAGTACAAGATACAAAAAACGGGCAGCGGGGCTAGTCCCCGCACCCTAGTGGATGGAACTACTCGCTCCTCATAGAGGGAGCAACAAAGAAAGAGAAGAGAGAGAAAGAAAGCATCGTCGGAGCAGAAGAGTAGATCTGTGACAGCCCGGTGCAGATCGTCGCAGTCTCTGGGACTGCTCCGTTGTGGTTGATGACGCCTGTCTCTCTGCCTCGATCGTCGTGTCTACCTCCAGGATTGCACGGGTAGAATGAGGTAGAACAATGGTAGAAGTGAGATGGTAGAGGTGAGATGGTGATGGAACAACCTTCTAGATCTGTCCCCAGTCTGGCAGCACACCGTATCTGGACTCAGGCCGGGATTCTGAGGCTGTGGGTGAAGTTTGGTCGGAAACGGTGCTCGGGCATTCTGGCGGCGTTCCAGCACTGGTCCCGGTCCGGCAGCCTTGGGCCGTAGTGAGATGGTGTATCCCAAATGAGGACCCATGGGTCCTATTTATAAGCACAAATCTTGATAAATATCTTGCTCATGCGGTTTGGCTTTGCACTTGCTTTTCCATGCGGTTTGGCTACTTGCTACTTACCATGCGGTTTGCATGCATTGACGCTAAACGGTCTTCGCAATATAAATCAAACGATCTTCGTTGCTTTTCCAAACGGTCTTGCATGCGCTTGATGATTCCAGCAGATGGAGCAAACGGTTTGCGTATTCAGTAGTTCAAACGGTTTTATCAATTTGGCCATTAGGTCCTGTGCTTTAAGTCTTCACATGGGTAGTTTTCACGGTTTGCATGTGAAATATCAAACGGTTTCGGCTCCCAACTCTATTCCAAACAGTTTCAAGGAAAGCTACTTTTCCCAAACTGATTGCTGTTGGTAAAGCTTCATGCGGTCACGTAGCTGCTGCCCACACGGTTTGGTATTTCATTTTATCACTCAAACGGTTTGATGGCTGTATTGCATACGGTCTCTGTTTGCTGATTTAGCAAACGGTCTTCAGGTTACTCATTCGGTCTTCTCTCTGCATGAGCAAACGGTCTCGTACTTATCTTTTCCAAAATAATTTCTCTCCGATCAAACGATCTATGCAAACGATCTATCATTCATGCGCTACTGCATGCGCCCAGCTGCTCTCATGTTCTTCACGTTAACAGCTAGTTCCATTTTTATTTGCCAAAGCAAACGGTCTTCATGAGTTCTTCTCGTGGGCACAAAACTGCTGGTTGTTTGGTTTGCAGTGCTTCAAGTTAGCTTGTTAAGTCACGTGGACTCTAGTGACCCTTGCCATGCATTCTCATGCGTTCTCATCTTCAGCCTCACGTTCACGTGGTCTTCACTTATAGTGCTTCATGCGGTTTTGGCTTAATAACTCATGCGGTTTCGGATCAATTGCTCCATGCGATCTCAGCTCAATTGCTCATGCGGTTTGCCTTAGTTGCTAATCCATTCGATCATGCCTTATTGTCATACGCATGCATTCTGCACTTGGTTCTTCATGGGGCAAGTGCAGCAAACAAACGGTCTACCTTAATTGCAAATAGCAAACGGTCTGCATGATGTGCATGTATTCAATCGATCACTTCGACCTCACGTGGACTTAAACGATCTCGGTGCTTGCAAGCACTCTTGTGCTCCAAACGGTTTGGTGTTTAGCAGCAGCAAACGATCTCTCACCAAGGTTCTAAACGGTTTGTATGCATGTGCCTGATGCAAACAGTCTTGCATGCGTGGTTTGCGAGGGAGGCATGGCTGCTGTGATGGCGGAGACGGTGGTGGCGCTGCTTCGTGCACGTGCGATGGCGGCGGAGCAAGGTTGGTGAAGACGACGATTCCAGCGGTCGCGGACAGCAGTGGTGTCGACGGGTAGGCTGCAGGTGTTGTTTGCATGAGATGCGGAACGTGGATGTCGACGGCGTAGGTTGCAAGTGCTGCGGGTGCCGTCGTTGCTGCTTCTGACGATGCGGGCACCGTCGTTGCTGCTGCTGACGACTCTGGCGCTTGTGGCAAGAAGGTCAAGATCGCATGCGGGTCGAGACCGCATGGAGGTCAAGACCGCATGAAGGTCGAGACCGCAAGGAGGTCAAGACCGCATGAAGGTCCAGACCGCTTGTTGGATGAAAAGGAACCATTGGATCTCGTCACCTCTCCAAACGGTCTTGTATTTGATTGTCCATTCTGTCTTTACAATCATAGCAAACGGTCTTGAGACCGCATGGGTTCAAACGGTCTTGAGACCGCATGGGTTCAAACGGTCTTGATACCGCATGGACTCAAACGGTCTTGAGACCGCATGGGCTCAAACGGTCTCGAGACCGCATGGCATGGGCTCAAACGGTCTCGAGACCGCATGGACTCAAACGGTCTTGAGACCGCATGGGCTCAAATGGTCTTGAGACCGCATGGGCTCAAACGGTCTTGAGACCCCTAGGGTCAGTGTTGTAGGGGTCATGACCATTGGTGATAGTTGAGTATGATCTGCAGAGGAGAGAGAATGTGAGTAGGGAAATGAAATCAAATAAGCTGGAAACTAGGGTTATTTGAGCTAGTAATGCATTATTTACACGAGACTGAAAAGATACTTAAAGTGAACCCAAAGTGAGTAAACCAGTCGATATGCACCACAAAATCCTTAGAATTGGCGACTGGGAGGGTGATTATGGAGGATTCATCACCACACCGAACTTAAGCGTTGCTCGTCCCGAGGAATGAAAAAGCCCAAGACAGTCGCAAAAACGCATGCAAGTTGATCTCGTAATTACCTCACCTTCGTTCCAAGTGTCAAAATTTTCACAAAAAAGAGAAAAGGAAAATAAGGTGAAACAAAATTAGGGTAAAAATGTCAGAAATCCTTTGAATTGGTGACTGAGGATGAGTCTGGAGAATTCATCGCCACACCGAACTTAAGCATTGCTCGTCCCGAGAAATGAAAAACTTAACACAGTCGCCAATGAAATCGGTCATCTCGTGATTGCCTCATCCTATTGTCATATCGTAATTTTGTTCATGGCTCAGATCGATACAACATCAAAGCTTTCTTAGATCACAGAATACATCATATGATATCCTTATTTCCGAGTTCACTGCATTGAAGTATTTCCTTCTCACTTTCTATTCTATCGGTCATGTTTAAAAGTTTTATGAGACTTTGAAAAGACCCACAGAATCAACAAAATGCATATGATCTGTCACTGGTGTTGAAAAAGGAGGGAATGGGGGTGTGATCAAGAGATAAGAGTCTCTCCTCTGATTGAATCATGACTCTTATTATTAGTTGACTCATCGAGATACTTTGAATGATTTATGCACAACTCTGGTTGACTTAGCCTTACACCCGATTTTTTTCTAAAGGTAACTCAAAAGTGTGTATAGGTTGGCTTAAGGCTTTTGGGCTATTTTACCTCTTCGATAGGAGGTAAGGGGTTATTTTTGGATCCTTAGGATCTCACTACCGGTCACGACACATCTGCCTTTATGAGGGCAGCTAATGTACCGGCCGGGCGAGACCTTGATCGGTTATCCTTATTCAGGGCACAACTCTCATGTTTTTATTCACACTCTGGCTTTTATTCATTCTCACTTGGCTTAGGAGAAAGGGTATTTTTGGATTTTTGCATATTTGGGCTGCCAGGTCTCTTTTAGGAATCAGTGTAGATTTTTCACCAACCTCGGTATGTGCACAATCATCATTGTATACTCTATGAAGCAAAAAGAGGAGGTGGTACACCCCTGTTATGTATTGAGGGGTATGGAAGAAGCGGTAGTGGAAAAAGAGGTGTGGTGTACCACACCGAACTTAGAGTTTTGCAGAGGTGTGGTTTACCACACCGAACTTAAAGTTCGGCAATATTCTAGTTTTCACTAGAAAGGAGTGTGGCGTGCCACACCGAACTTAAAACGTTGGCATGATTAGTGAACAGAGGGGTATGAAAATGAAGGAAGAAGTGTAGAAGAGAGTTCAGATCATGATGCAGTTTGCTTAGCGATTCCATGCGACGGGTCTCTTTTCTCCATCACACTCTGCTAAAAAAGAGACATGATGAAACATCAAATGAGAAATCCATACAACAGATCCATTAATCAGATAAAGGCGTGATGTATTTGATCTATCTCAGCCTTATTGAAGTGTATCATCTTTTCCTATTTGAGGGTATGACATTAGGATTCATAGACTATTCAAGATGAAAGACACACATTGGCTAGTTTTAAGCATTCTTTTCTTGGAAATTTGCAACGAAAAGAGGTGATGATCACAGATTCGGAAAACAAAGCCGACTAGATAAAGGATTTATTATTCGAAGGCTATAGAAAGGCAGAAAAAGAAACTAGAATGGAAAAATAGGAAGCAATAAAGATAGAGGGTGGAGTGAAAGTCATACCACCCGTCCTCCACCTTGAACTCATGAATTTTCTCTTTTCTGAACAAAAATTAGGTTCGAGGTGGAGGGGAAGGGTTGCACAATGTTAACCAGGCGGTCCTCGTAGTTGGAAGAAAGTGCGACAAAGATGTCTTGCGATAGCTGGTGCTGAGAACGAGGAAGTGGTCCGAACAACCTATTGACTGGGTGGTTGTGGAAACTCAAATGAGTCTTCTGGATGGCTTGGATGCACATTTCGTTCACCTCGTTGTCCGTCTAAAAGAATCCAGAGACCTTCCCCCGTCAGCGAGGTAGGTGAAATATAAGCAGTCGAAACTGGAGGACTATGCGAGAAATCAAGGTTATGCCCACTTGTGCCCTCCAGTTGTGGCTCACCCTTGAAGTTCAAAGTAAAACTGCTTTCTTCAAAATCTAGGGCAGTTGATTGAGGGTCGACCACTTGAACTTCCTCCTATCCAGGATCAGGTGGTGGATCCGGTTCCAGCTTCATTTCGTCACCTGGATTTTCTTATGTGGGATATGGTAGCCAGGATGACTTTTCTTCATCAGAGGAGTTATTTTGCGAAGTATCATCATCTTTATCAATGTTGAAATTGGTAAGAGCGTCGTTCTTCTTTTCAAAGTTTTGTTCAGGATTTTCCTCGTAGAACATCCTTAGTTCAACCAAGTAACTAGAATAGGATTTGACTGGTAAAACGAACTCTTGCTCGGGTAAGGAAATCATGGGGTCCTGAGATAGAGGTTCCAATGATGAATCTTCATGGGAGGGATTAGTCCATGACATATCGTTTTGAGGGCTATAATCCCCTGATGAACCCATTTCTTCGATATTGGGACTAATGTAAACCATTTTTGAGTCATGTTGTTGTTCCAGTTCTTCTTCATAACACTCCTCCGGTTCTATTGAGTGCTCAGGAAGAGTTTCTATGGGAGGAATGGAACCTAGCTCAGGTAATGGACATATCTTAGTTTCTTGAATATCAGGAGGGGCTTCTTCATTGGGATGAGTGACTATAGAGGGATAGGTTTGTGACTTGGTATCTTCCCAAGGGTCCTTTTTGTCATTATAAGAGTTTACGGTAATATCGTAATCCTTTCCAAAGTCAAGAGATGACTCATGTTTCTCTTCATAGTGCACTATCAACTCGTTCAAGTGACTAGAAGGGGATTCAATAGAAAGATCATGCTCTTGTTCGAGGAATGGCTTTGTCTGGACTTCTTGTGGTGATGGTAACTCAGGTAACATCATCTCATGGAAAGGATTGGTCATGTATTCATCATCATGAGATCCATCATCTCCCCATGATTTTTCTTCATCACTATCCGGTTCAGCGAGAGTGGTATAGTCCATCCCTGGATCAGGGTCTTGGTCAGCCCCATCCTCAAAATTTGTTTCTAGATCAACTGAATGATCAGAAATTTCTTCATAAGGACAAATCGGATCCTGCTCCAGTAATGAAGTCATTTGAGTCTCTTGCATAAAAGACGCCTCCTCATCTGAATCAGTCTCGTATTCATATATGTCTGACTGTGAAGGAGTGTAGAGTTCACATAACGTAGATCCTTCTTCATTGGGATTCTGCGACAAGACAGTTGTAGTTGAAGAATATTTGTTGTATAAGGAGTCAATCATTGATAATTGCCCCTCAATATGTATGGTTGGATCTGGGTCTATGGAGTCAGAAGGTGGGTAGGTATTGAAGTTTATCCCCCATTGATCTTCTGACTGTAGACAATCCTCATATCGGTTACTCAATCTTTCACCTTGCACTGATGCATGAAGATCATTGGAAGGCATATCCCACATGATTTCATAATCATCATCGTAATTGATTTCAACATGTGGACTAGGGATGTGCTTAGTTGAAATAGGTGGTTGTTCTACATGTTTCTCAGGAGTGTCGATATGTCGATCAAGATCGGCTATCAACTTCTTGATCGTGGCTGTCTGATCAGCTAGTTGTTGAGCCACCAATGTCTGTAGAGCATGTAGTTTTTCCATCAATGTGTGTTGATCTTCATGCACTTCATCGTCTTCCATGTTCCCTTCTACATTGTAGTCCACGCCTTGAAATACACCATAGTTAGGTTTTTCGTAGTAGCCTCCAGGGTGATACGGATTATAACTTGCGTTATATCCATAGTTGTACGAAGTGGCCGCTTTGAGGTTCCCAACTATACGATTCACGATCACCTGACGCAGAGCCATCACGTAGAGAGGAGGGACAGTGAAGCAGTAAATTGATGCGTGAGAATAGTCACCACATAGTTGACATCTAACGGTTGGTGGTGTCGACTGCTTCATTTTGAAGAGAGTTGGTACCTGAAATCAAGGAAAGAGTGTATCAAGCTTGACCAACCACTTCAAATCCAAGAAGATATGCGAGATTAAGCCCTTCACTTTTTAAGTTTTTGAAAAGAAAATAAAAAACCCTAGAGAAACCTAAATTGACACGGAATTCAAAAAAGACAATTCTTATACCGTTGTCCCCGACAACGGCGCCATTTTTTGATGGAGCTAGAACTTACACCAAAAGATTACTCTTTCAATGGAAATCCTAATATGCACCAAAAACCCTAGGGAGTTGATGTTCTCTCTAGGTTTACCTACAACTGGTGCTAGATAAACGCTCCAACCCCACAAGAGTGTGTAAGCCTTATCATAGTACAAATTTAGGATCGAACCCAAAGGACAACGTTAAGAATCTGAGTGTCTTTTTCTCATTTCGTACCGATCTAAGTCAATCATCTAGACCAAAAGTTTGATTTGAGTTATTTAACCTAAAGCATGCAAAAGTAAAGGCAAGAATAAAAACTAGTTTAAGGATTAAAATCTAAAATTAGCAAATGATGATGAATCACTGGGGTGATGCGGGTATTTGCCACCACTACACATGAATTGTACTTGTACCAAACATAGCGAGACTTGTAAGCAAGATACATGGATGTTGTACAAAACCGATGTCTTATAGGACAAGAGTAATGCACACATCCTTCGCGGGTTGAGTAACTCTGATCCGGTACATATCTACGTGTCAATGAAGATATGTAGTCTCCTAAGAGAAAATCTTACTCAACCTCGTGAAACGTGCATCAGAAAACTAACAAGCGAGCGATAATTACCAAATCGATTAGTATCCTTATAGACTATCCCTCTTTCGAGGATATACCTACGAGAAACGTGAGAGTGTTACAACGTCAGCCATTCCCGAACGAATGGTCAAGTACTTTGCACCACTCTCTCCTCAGAGTGTGTTCCTCGACCTGTCAAGGTTGTACTTTTGTACGTCAACTGATTCAATTTCATAGTACAAAAGTACAACGATGGAGGTGAGTTTACTCCACTCCTTAGAAAGCGTTCCTAGATACCGAAACGGATGTGCGGTGGATACACACACCAGAAACCAACACTAAATCGGTATTCGAGTCTCAAGAGCGATCGTAGACAAACCACAATGAAAGACAATAAATGCATACAAGAACGCGGCCAACATTCAAGCATGTATGAAACGATTTAGTATTGAATCAGAATGATAACATCTTTTTAGTACAAGATAAAAAACACAGGCAGTGGGGCTAGTCCCCGCACCCCAGTGGATGGAACTACTCGCTCCTCATAGAGGGAGCAACAAAGAAAGAGAAGAGAGAGAAAGAAAGCATCGTCGGAGCAGAAGAGTAGATCTGTGACAGCCCGGTGCAGATCGTCGCAGTCTCCGGGACTGCTCCGTTGTGGTCGATGACGCCTGTCTCTCCGCCTCGATCGTCGTGTCTACCTCCAGGATTGCACGGGTAGAATGAGGTATAACAATGGTAGAAGTGAGATGGTAGAGGTGAGATGGTGATGGAACAGCCTTCTAGATCTGTCCCCAGTCTGGCAGCACATCGGATCTGGACTCAGACTGGGATTCTGAGACTGTGGGTGATGTTTGGTCGGAAACGGTGCTCGGGCATTCTGGCGGCGTTCCGGCACTGGTCCCGGTCCGGAAGCCTTGGGCCGTAGTGAGATGGTATATCCCAAATGAGGACCCATGGGTCCTATTTATAAGCACAAATCTTGATAAATATCTTGCTCATGCGGTTTGGCTTTGCACTTGCTTTTCCATGCGGTTTGGCTACTTGCTACTTACCATGCGGTTTGCATGCATGGACGCTAAACGGTCTTCGCAATATAAATCAAACGATCTTAGTTGCTTTTCCAAACGGTCTTGCATGCGCTTGATGATTCCAGCAGATGGAGCAAACGCTTTGCGTATTCAGCAGTTCAAACGGTTTTATCAATTTGGCCATTAGGTCCTGTGCTTTAAGTCTTCACGTGGGTAGTTTTCACGGTTTGCATGTGAAATATCAAACGGTTTCGGCTCCCAACTCTATTCCAAACAGTTTCAAGGAAAGCTACTTTTCCCAAACTGATTGTTGTTGGTAAAGCTTCATGCGGTCTCGTAGTTTCTGCCCACACGGTTTGGTATTTCATTTTATCACTCAAACGGTTTGATGGCTGTATTGCATACGGTCTGTGTTTGCTGCTTTAGCAAACGGTCTTCAGGTTACTCATTCAGTCTTCGCTCTGCATGAGCAAACAGTCTCGTACTTATCTTTTCCAAATGGTTTCTTGTGATCGTTCAGCTAATTTCTCTCCGATCAAACGATCTATGCAAACGATCTATCATTCATGCGCTACTGCATGCGCCCATCTGCTCTCACGTTCTTCACGTGAATAGCTAGTTCCATTTTTATTTTCCAAAGCAAACGGTCTTCATGAGTTCTTCTCGTGGGCGCAAAAACTGCTGGTTGTTTGGTTTGCAGCGCTTCAAGTTAGCTTGTTAAGTCACATGGACTCTAGTGACCCTTGCCATGCATTCTCATGCGTTCTCATCTTCAGCCTCACGTTCACGTGGTCTTCACTTCTAGTGCTTCATGCGGTTTTGTCTTAATAGCTCATGCGGTTTCAGATCAATTGCTCCATGCGATCTCAGCTCAAATGCTCATGCGGTTTGCCTTAGTTGCTAATCCATTCGATCATGCCTTATTGTCATACGCATGCATTGTGCACTTGGTTCTTCATGGGGCAAGTGCAGCAAACAAACGGTCTACCTTAATTGCAAATAGCAAACGGTCTTCATGATGTGCATGTATTCAATTGATCACTTCGACCTCACATGGACTTAAACGATCTCGGTGCTTGCAAGCACTCTTGTGCTCCAAACGGTTTGGTGTTTAGCAGCAGCAAATGATCTCTCACCAAGGTTCTAAACAGTTTGTATGCATGTGCCTGATGCAAACGGTCTTGCATGCGTGGTTTGCGAGGGCGACATGGCTGCTGTGATGGCGGAAATGGTGGTGGCGCTGTTTCGTGCACGTGCGATGGCGGCGGAGCAAGGTTGGTGAAGACGACGACGCCGGCGGTCGTGGACAGCAGTGGTGTCGACGGGTAGGCTGCATGTGTTGTTTGCGTGAGCTGCGGAACGTGGATGTCAACGACGTAGGTTGCAAGTGCTGCGGGTGCCGTCGTTGCTGCTTCTGACGACGCGGGCGCCGTTGTTGCTGCTGCTGACGACTCTGGCGCTTGTGGCAAGAAGGTCAAGATCGCATGCGGGTCGAGACCGCATGGAGGTCAAGACCGCATGAAGGTCGAGACTGCAAGGAGGTCAAGACCGCATGAAGGTTCAGACCGCTGGTTGGATGAAAAGGAACCATTGGATCTCGTCACCTCTCCAAACGGTCTTGTATTTGACTGTCCATTCTGTCTTTACAATCACAGCAAACGGTCTTGAGACCGCATGGGTTCAAACGGTCTTGAGACCACATGGGTTCAAACGGTCTTGAGACCGCATGGACTCAAACGGTCTTGAGACCGCATGGACTCAAACGGTCTTGAGACCGCATGGGCTCAAACGGTCTCGAGACCGCATGGCATGGGCTCAAATGGTCTTGAGACCGCATGGACTCAAACGGTCTTGAGACCGCATGGGCTCAAATGGTCTTGAGACTGCATGGGCTCAAACGGTCTTGAGACCCCTAGGGTCAGTGTTGTAGGGGTCATGACCGTTGGTGATAGTTGAGGATGATCTGCAGAGGAGAGAGAATGTGAGTAGGGAAATGAAATCAAATAAGCTGGAAACTAGGGTTATTTGAGCTAGTAATGCATTATTTACACGAGACTGAAAAGATACTTAAAGTGAACCCAAAGCGAGTAAATCAGTCGATATGCGCCACAAAATCCTTAGAATTGGCGACTGGGAGGGTGATTCTGGAGGATTCATCAATTATGTGAAGCTAAAAAGGTATGAATATTACTTTTAAGGGAAATCGATGGAAGCTGGTGAATGAGAAACTTCTTCCTTGTCATAAAAACTATAACTACCCACAAGTCCCATGGTATCCCTCCTATAGAACAAGCACCACATTCTTAAATGGAGTTTTTTTACCTATCATTGTTGGTATGTATGTCTAGAGAGACAATCACATGATGATTGTAATGACATATCATGTAAATTATTTGATTATTAATAAAGACAACTTTCTAATTTATTCAATTGTATTTAGTTATGAGATAATGATATGATACAATAAATGTCTAAAGAATGATATTATTGAATTGCGTATGTCTTCGGGTTGAGGACCTGAACAATAAGATCATACATATGTTAAGTGTTCCTATCTGGTTGTTATTGTGGAAGCGTATAGATAGCAATAACACATAAGACTAGAGTGTGTGTTGGTTGACGATAAAATCTCATTAAGTCATGATATGTGATATCAAACCAAATACTAAGATACTTGTTAGAGAACAGTCTATCAGACAGACTCACCTTAAGAGTGATACATAGAAACCATGATTGGTAGTCAGAATCATCCCTTATAGTGATGATGGTGATTGTGATTCTTAGATAAAAAACATTGCACTCATCACATGTTTTTGGGTGTACTTTGATATCATCCACCGTGACCTTGAATAAGGGTTTCCATAAAAATGGTGCTCAATGTATTATGACACGTGGGGATGATTGTGAGTGATGTAGATGGGATTTGTCACTCCTACATGATTATGATATCCAGGCCACTTGATAAGAGAGACTGAAAAAAAACATGAACATGCTCATGTGAGTCAATATGTGATATTGAGCTTACATATATATCAGACAGTCTTCTCTAGTTCAAGGAAAATTGATTAAACGTTAAATAGGATGAAGATTCCATGCCTCGAGTTATATCAGGATATCAATGACAAAAGAACTATACAAACACTATACCACCAATCACAGATTGTAAGTTGAAGTTGTTCTCCAACTTTCTGATTGCTTGAATAGCAATAATGTCTTTATAGATAGTGATCATTGCTTGTGATGTCATAAATCAATTATATATATTTACTACCAACATAAGTTGGAATCGGTAGGGTCACACACATAGGATACATGTGGAATATAAATTTATTTATTAATGTAGTTCAAACTTGATTACTAAAGAGTTGGGTATTCAATTTAAACAACAATGGTTGAGAGTTGACTGACTGGATTGTGAAAAGACTGATTCAAGTGTTGAACCGATTGATTCAAGTTTCAGGTTAATGGAACCAAGATTAATCAGAACCATGGTATGACTGGTTTAGCAAGTAAGCTAATCGGCTTGGGCATGTGAACCAACCGATTCAGGTTTTGAACGGATTAGTTGGTTGATCAATTCTATTGGATCAATGATTAGTGTTGATGTCATATTATGCATTTATCAAATATTAATTGTTAATACAATTGTGATCAGGAAACTTAGTGAAATGATTGGTTCACGAGTTGAACCGATTGTCTCACATGTCGAACAATTCATCATTTGCATACAAAAATTCATAAAATTTTATCCCCATTGACTCCCTCTCAGATCAGAACTCCTGACCTTGACTCTCCTATGAATAGAGGGGTAGTCGAGGCTTTGTAGAGACTTAATAATAAGTTCTGACAATTGTTGTCTTCTCTAATTGTGGTAACCAAGATAACCCGAATAAGTCCTACATGTCAAAGAGAGGGATGACAAGGGAGAGACAATTAGGATAGAAAGTCAGTGCTAGCACACTTACTAGAAGGGACAACTCCTTGTGTGTTCTACTAGAATGACAAGAGTTTCTAGTGGTATGTATGGACTACTATAGAAGTGAGGAGGTTGTTGTTTTCCACTCAGAGAATAAATTCAATTTCTATCATGGTAATTAACTACGAGGTTGACACTGACGTTGTCTAGGTACAACTTGAAGAAAGGTGCAGGCTACTGCAACATAATTGTCAATGGACTTGCTCCAAGACCAAGCATAACATTGCAATCATCATTCATATTACATATTTGTTGACGTGATCTACTATTCAAAGAAGAATATGGCAGTTAAATTTTTTGTTTCCACTGCCTGTTCTATAGCCATATTTCCCAATTGTGGTATCAAATCCACGTCAGCTTACTATGTTTTGAGATTTAATCAATATGATCCAAATTTAGTTTTCTTCATTCATTTATTATATACAATGTGAATACTTAAAAGTATTAATTTGCATATCTGATTAAATACCACATACAAACCCAACTAATATATCTGATATGATACATATGTGAAATTTACAGATTTCATCCTAAAAGTTGGTCTTGATGGTGGATGTGAAGCATGGTTATGTCCAATAACTCTATATCTGTGTACTTAATTGTGTTGTTGTTTATTCCTATTTATATCTCATTTTGCATACCAAGCTTCTATCTTCTCTTTCATATGTAAAAGTATTATTCTCTCCTTCCTATGCTCCCCTCAAATGTAACGTGAGGTTTTTCTTTTTACCATGTGACATTTTAAATAGGGTTAGGAGAGTTTTAATTCTTATAATGATGAAGAAGACTTTCAGCACCATGCGAACTGCCTGTTTCAGAAGATGAATCGATGGGGTAGAAAATTGAGGAGTCTAGACAATAGGAGGAGCTGAACCGATTGACTGGTGGCCCAAGTGAGAAAATGAAGGTGTCCATAAGTCTTTTGGATCAGAGGCCAGACAATCAACCCGACCGACCAACTGACTGACCATGAGGCAAGCTGATCGGTTCAAGAGTTGAACCTATCAACTTGGATTGGTTCGAGCAGAGATCTTCATAAACAACAGATTGTTGCATGTGATGTAGACCTTAGGTGGTAGTAATTCCTTTTTGGCTCCAAGGAATTACAATATTACGCCCACAATCATCATTTATGTTTTAATTGCATATTTTCTCATTTGTGAGATATAACATGTATATGATATAAACTATAAGTATGTGGTGGTATTGGATATGTATACATATTTATAAATATAAAATCCTTGAATATAATATTAAGTCTTAGATGCTTTTCATTAGCAACACACATCACAAAACTTGATCGACTAAGCGTGGGAATGCCAAGCATGGTGTGTTGTCCATCTTGTGGAAGTGTGATGGTAGTTATGTGGGCCAGCCAAGAAGGGTGAATTACTTTGTGTTGGCTTTTGGGTCAGATTTAACTAGGCAATCTTAATGAGATTAAGCACCTAGAAGCATGCAGATGACTATGGAAAAGAGTTGCGCATACCATCTATCTAAGAATTGTATAAGATGCATTTGACAAAAGTTGCCTACCTTAATGACTGATTATGGACGCTGGCATTAGCAGGTAATAGCTCAATTGTTTTGGGTCTTGACTCACTAGAAGATTGTACCCTGCAATCTTCTGAATTGATATGTGAGGTCTATCAAATTGAACAAAATAGTGGGAGAAATAATTAATTAAAGTCCTAACTAAACATCATCAAATTTTGTTTTAATGAAATCAAATCAAAAGTTTTTTAACAAATTACAATTTTTTCTTGTAGAAACAAATGGAAAATAGATCATCGTTGCAATCAATGCTTATGGAGGATAAAATAAATGGGACAAATTTGCACGACTAGTTCTAGACTTTGAGAAGGGTTCTCAATGATGAGCATAAGCTCTATGTCCTAGATAAAGCAGTGCCAGAAGAACACACTTATGGCTAAAGTGGATGCTTATTATCATACCAACGGCGCCTTAGACATAAGCAACTTATGTTATGCTTCATGAACTATGAGTTGTAAGAGCAATGTGAATACATGGGGATTCTTGAGATGGTAACACATCTTAAGAATGTGAACCACAATCACACAAAACAAGAAAGGTACAATGTCACAAAGTCATTTTTTGAGTGCAAGATGAAAAAGGGAGTTCTAGGAGAGAACCATGTGCTCAATATGATTGGACATGTGGAACATCTAGAACAACTGGGTTTCTCTTTGAGCCAAGAGTTGGCCACGAATATGATTCTACAATTGTTACATGAATCATATAGCAAGTTTATCGAGTGTTACCACTTGAATAACATGGCAAGAACACTATCAAAATTGCTTGGAATGCTGATAAATGATAAAGCACAAATGAAGAAGGGAAAACATGTGATAAAGATCAGTGGAATGGAGTCCAAGGATGAAAGGAAGGCCAAGAAGAGTTCTGAGGCTAGGCATAAATCCAAATCTTCTGCACTCAAGATAAGGAGAAAGAAAAGTACAAGAAGAATATGTTCCTTGTACTTGAAGGGATTTAGAAAGATGAAGCCAAGGATAGGGATCTCCACTTCAGGTATATACATTATTGATATATATTTGTCTACTTCTTCATCATGGATACTAGATACTAGATGTGGATCCCACATAGGTTCAAATATGTTGGATCTGAAAGAAGTAAGCCTTTAAGAAAGGATGAGGTCCAACTACGAGTCAGAAATGGAGCAAGAGTTGTTGCCACTACAGTTGGAACGTATAATTTATCTCTACCCACATGGCTTGTAATAGAGTTAATTAATTTCTGTTATGTACCTTCCATAAATAGATTTATAGACAAGGATGAATATAAATTTCATATAAAGAATAGTCAATATTTTTGAAAAGATGAGATCTTTTATGGCACTGCCCCAATGTCTTATGGTCTTTATTTTATGGATCTAAAGACACATATTTATAACGTAAATACCAAAATATTAAAACTTGATAATTCAAAAAAAACATATCTTTGGCATTTACGTCTAGGGCACATCAATGAGAATTGCATATCTAGACTCCATGACGATGGTTATCTAGACTCTCTTGATTTTGAATCAATAGAGACATGTGGGTCTTATATGTTGCATAAGATAATAAAGACTCCTTTTACTAGAAACAATGAGAGGGCTAGGTGATCTATTAGGCTCATACATACTGATGTATGCGACCCTTTTAGAACAAATGCTAGAGGTGGTTATCAATACTTCATTACCTTTACCGACAATTTCAGTAGGTATGGTTATGTTTACCTGATGAAATATAAGTTAGAAACCCTTGAAACGTTCATGGATTTCATGAATGAAGTACATAACCAACTTGGAAAAAGTATTAAGGCACTTTGTACAGATCGAGTAGAGAATACTTAAGCCAAGAGTCTGATGACCTTCTACGAGACTGTGGTACTATATCACAATGACTCCACTAAGAACACCACAAAATAATAGTGTGTCAGATAAAAGGAATCACACATTGCTAGATATGGTGCGACCAATTAGTTGATCTTCTGACTTTCTTCTATTTTTATGCTCTAGAAAGCACAGTGTTTACACTCAATCGTGTACCATCTAAATTGGTTTAAAAGACACTATATGAGACGTGGTATGGGAAGCATCCCAATGTGTCTTTTGTGAAGATTTGAGGTTGTGAAGCGTATGTGAGAAAGAAGTTTCCCGAAAAGCTTAGACCCAAATCAAATAAATGTCATTTTGTTGGATATCCTAGGGAAACCACAAGATATTACTTTTATATTCCATTTGACAATAAAGTGTTTGTTGTCAGGGATGTTCCATTCCTAGAAAAGGAATTCATTCCCAAAGGAATCAGTGGGAGAAAAGTAGAATTTGAAGAAGTTTAAGACCAACAAGAACATAATTGAACCATTAGAGGTACACGAGGAACATTAAGAGTCACAAACTATTGTGGAATCTCAAAATCCTCAAGTAACACACATCATAGATCTAGTAGGACATGCCTTGATCTAGATAGATTTGGTTATCTATTGACTCAAGAAGGCGAAGAGTCAGTCATTGATGATGATCCAACTACCTATCTAGAAGTTGTTAAGGGTCCAAAGTCTGATTAATGGCTTTAGGTCATGAGATCTAAGATGGAATCCATGTACACCAACAAGGTATTGACCTTGGTGGATCCACATGAAGGGGTAAAACACATAGGATGCAAGTGGGTCTTTAAGAAGAAGACCTATATGGATGGTAATGTACAAACCTATAAAGACATATTGGTTGCAAAAGGTTTCAAAGACATTCAAGGTGTTGACTGCGATGAAACTTTTTCACCAGTTGCCATGGATAATTCCATCAACATCATGCTTGGCATTACAACTGATCATGACTATGATATTTGGAGATGGATGTTAAAACCACATTCCTTAATGGAGATCATCTTGAGGATGTATACATGACACAACTTGAGGTATCATAAATACATAGGATGAAAATAATGTCTGTAAGCTACAAAGGTCAATCTATAGATTAAAACAAGCATCTCAGAGTTAGAAACTTTGATTTGACAAAACATTCAAAGAGTTTGGATTTAGTCAAAATGAATATGAACCTTGTGTTTATAAGAATGTTAGTGGGAGCATGATTGTATTCCTCATATTGTAGTTGGATGACATACTATTAATGGGAAATGACATCCCTACTTTATATATGGTAAATACATGTCTAGGAAATACCTTCTCCTTGAAGGACTTCAGAGAATAATCCCGTATCTTAGGAACCAATATCTATAGCGATAGATCTAGAAGGATTCTTGGCCTAAGATAGAGTACATATATTGATAAAGTCTTGATAAGGTTCAACATAGAGGACTCAAAGGGAGAAAACATTCCCATGTCTCATGGTGTTACTATCTCTAGAGCTAACTGTCTCAATTTTTGAAAAGAAAGGGAACACATGAGTAGGAATTCATGAGATGGTTGTGGGTTCTACAAAAGAGGCTGAGTATATTGCTTCATCCAAAGAAGAAAAGGAGGTTGTTTGGATCAAGAAGTTCATTTCTGAACTTGGGGTGGTTCCAAGCGCCAATCATGCAATTGAGCTATACTGTGTTCCAAGCATCAACAATGCAATTGACAACAATGGAGCTATTGCACAAGCTAAGGAACCCATATCGAATAAGCATTCCAAGAACATACAAAGACAGTTTCATCTCATACAGGAGATCAAACAATGAGGAGATGTGAAGATTTATAGAGTACCAACTGAAAGAAATGTGGTTGACTCCTTAAAAAAAGCACTTTTGTTGCAGAAGCATGAAGGTCATGTTAGATCAATTGGGACTAAGTTCATGGGTGATTGGCTCTAATTGTAGTGGGATTTTGTTGATATTTATACCTAGAGAGCTAATCATATGATGATTGTATTGGAATATATTCTAAACGATATGTTTAAGAATAAAGACAACCTTCCAATCTATATTGTTTTATTTAGTTACGAGATAATGATGTAACATAATAAATGTAAAGAATGATATTACTGAATGATGTATGTCTTACATTGAGGACCTAAACAATAAGATCATATATATGTTAAGAGTATACACATTCTTGATATGTCCTTAGTCGGTTGTTATTGTGGAAGCTAATAGAAATCAATAACACGTAAGACTAGAGTGTGTATTGGTTGATGACAGAATCCCATTAAGTCATGATATGTGATATCAAACCAAACACATAGATACTTGGTAGAGACTAGTGTATCAAACATATCCACATTAAGAATGATACATGGAGACCATGATTTCTAGTTAGAATCATCTCTTATAGTGATGGTGGTGATTGTGGCTCATATGCATTGTGACATATGTAGAAGACTGTGAGTGATGTAGATGGGATTTTTCCTCCTACAGGAGTATGATATCTTGGCCACTTGATAAGAGAGACTGAGAAATGCATGACCATGATCATGTGAGTCAATATGTGATATCGAGCTTATATATATCTCAAACAGTCTGCTCTAGTTCAAGGAACATGGATTGAACATTCAAGAAGATGACGATTGCATGCCTCAAGTTCAATCTGGATATCAGTGACAAAGGAACTATACAAACAATGTAACACCAATCACAAATTGTAGGTTGAAGTTATTCTCAACCTTTTTGATTACTTGGGTAACAATGATATCTTGCTAAATACCAATCATTGCTTGTGATGTCTTAAATCGATTATAGACATTCACTGCCAATGTAATTTGGAACCTATAGGGTCACACACATAGTATACACTTAGAATATGATTTTATTCATGAATGTAGTTTAAAATTGATTAATAAAGAGTTAGGTATTCAATTGAAACAATAATGGTTCAAAGTTGACTGATTGGACTGTAATCTGACTGATTCAAGTGTTAAACCAATCAATTCAAGTGTCAGGTCAATTAAAGGATTGACAATCAGAACAATGAGAAGACCAATTCAAGATCAGCTCATGTATGTGAACTGACCGGTTCAGGTTGTGAACCAACTGGTTGGTTGATCAATTTTATTGGATCAAGGATTGGTGTTGATGTCAGGTTATGTGAACCACATATTAATTACCAATACAATTGTGATTGAAAAACATAGTGAAACAAATGGTTCAAGGGTTGAACCAATCAGCTCACATGCTAACTAATCAGTTAACTGGTCAATGACCATTTTTCATTTGTTAGTATTAAAATTTATAAAATTTCAACCCCTTCAACTCTGCTCAGATTAGAACTCCTAAACCTGACCCTCCTATAAATAGAGCGGTAGCCAAGGTTTTATAGAGACACAACAATAAACTCTTACAATTTTGTCTTATCTGGTTGTGGTAATCAAGAGAACTCGAGTAAGTCCTACAACCAAAGAGAGGGATAGTGAGGGAGAGACAATAAGGAGAGCAAGTCGGTGCTAGTACACTGATTAGAAGGGAAACTCCTTCTTGTCCATTATGCTAGAATGACATGAGTCCTGGTGGTTTGTGTGGACTCCTATAGAGGAGAGGAGGTTGTTGCTTGCCACTCAGAGGACAAAGTCAACTGGTGTATGTGTAATCAACCAGGTGACAAATGCTTCCATTGTCCATGTTCTACTTGAAGAAAGGCGCACACTACTGTAAGGGAATTGTCACTGAACTTGCTCTCGGACCAGGTATAAACTTGCAACCATCATTCTCATTACATAGTTATTGACGCGATCTATTGTTCAAAGGGGAATATGGTAGTTAATCTTTTTGTTTCTGTTGAATGTTCTGTAGCCATATTTCTGAACAATCTTGTCCTCATGAAGCTCTCCATTTTTGACAAGTTAATGAAATGGGAATTGAATCTCAATCATGCTTTCCTATTGTATAAGAAGACATATGAGAGACATAATGATATTTTCAATTTGTGTGATTTTACTAGGTTATGGACAAAAACAAATTTGACGTGTTGTTGGGGCAGCCTTTTCCCAACAATGTTGCAACAATCCATTCAATGGATTTTTGGCGAAACCTGATGTGATCTGAGTATGAGATGTTTATCGTTATGTCAATTGTAATTTACCATGTGTTTAACATAGTGCATGGGCATCCCTATCCTACAAGATAGTGATAATTTGAATAGAAAGTATAAGTACAATCTTATCATAATATATGTGTTTATTTTGTGCACTAAGTTCATATATAATTCATTAAAAAATATGTGGATAACACACTATAGTAATAAAGTATGGCAAGAGAAATGTGTTTTCTAGTTAAACTCTAATTCTATACCTTAAACCTAGTCTACCCAATAGAATATATTTAGTATTTTTATCATTGGACACATGATGTTAGTTCACCATGGTAGAACATATAGAATACTCAATGACATAAATCTAATATTGAAAACTAAAAGAAAACCTTCATACTTTTGCAAACACTTTGAGTACGTGCATACCTAACCCTAAAAAAAATATGCAGGGAAACCCAATTATAAAATTTGGTTATCTCAGATTATGTAATGGAAGATAAGAGGATATTGTAAACACTAGTGACCACATATATGTGATTATAATAGCCAAGAAAATATTATGGAACAAATATCAATAAAACAATGATGTTAAAACTACCATCACAGTTTAGGTAACCCAAGGAAGTATAATTTTTTTGATTATAGTGTCCTCTACTGTTATTCACCAACTGTACTCATAAGGCCCGTAGGCTCAATTTATGTTCCACTTGAACTCATGATTTGCACCTGAGTGCCATTAACTATGCTCCACTTGAGCTTATGATCTATACATAAGTTCCAATATGTTCCATTTGAACTCATGATTTGCATATAAGTGCCACTATGTTCCATTTGAACTCATAAGGCTCAAGGGCTCGACAATAACATAATGAGGAAAAAATAATACAACCAATTATATGATTCCTCTTTAACTTAATAATCCTTTACTTTAGATGAATTGCACATGATCATGGCATAAATATCTAAAGTAGAACTTGTAACGTCCCGAGATTATGTCATCTCAAGACTTATAAGGCCTGAGAGAACAAACCCAAAAACATTAGCTAACTATATCAGAGAGCGATGCAGAAGCATAATACACATACATGAACAAACAACCAAATGCATACACCATAAAAAATCTCAATGTTTAACATGTATTTTACAAAATAAATTATTACAACTTAATTTACATATAAAAAAGAAAATTTAACACAAGTCTGAACATGTATGCTAGAATCTTACACAATAGGTGCAACCTATACAACTGCTCACTTCCTATCCTTTCTCCCATGCTAGCTCTGAACCTAAAACATACGTGAAACAACAAATCAACACACAAGATGTTGTGTATGTGGGTAGAAAGATACATACATATATGCTTGCATTTGATGATTTGATAAAATAATGGAAAGAGTAAAAGAAAATATTATTTAATGTGAAAATTAGGTAAACATATATTTTTAGATGTCTTTTGATGGGATTGTACTACTAAGTGGTGTCACACTTCATTTTCTTCACGTCCCTTGGCCTATGGGGAGGTGCTGACCTTATATTTAGAGAGAGAGAGTGAAAGTACATCACTTAGTAGCTACAATCCACTATTCATTTATGCTCTCACTGTTATGGCAGAGATTTTACTACATTCATAATACATCCAAGCAATATTCTCAAATAAGAACTAGCAATATTGTTGGTATGTAAGCCCTGAGAGCCAATCATGGGATGATTGGTGGGATACATTAAGATTGATTTGATAAACATCAAAGGCAAGCTTCCAATTCTTGTTGGTTCAGTCATATGAGATAGTGATAGAACAAATTGAATGTCTAGAGAATGACAATACTCAATGACGTATGCTTTCAGGTTGAAGACCTGAACGATGAGATCATACAGATGCTAAGAGTTTGTACATTCTTGTTATGTCCCTAGTCAGATGTCATTGTGGAAGGTAGATAGAAAACAATGACACACAAGACTAGATTGTGGTGTTGGTTGATGACAGAATCACATTAGTCATGATATAGAGATATCAAACCAAACACATAAGTACTAGTTTGAGAACAAGTGTACCGGACAGACCCACCGTGAGTTTGACACATGGAACCATGACATGGTAGTCACAATCAGTACTCACAGTGATGGTGGTGAGTGTGATTATTTGACCTGAAATCATTACACTCAACACATGTAGTTGGGCACACTTTGACATCATCAAACGCAGTCCTGAAACATGGGTTGTTATAAAGGTGATGATTGGGTGGCTTTGACACATGGGGCTTTTGAGGATTGAGTGATAGATATGGGATTTGTCCCTCCTGAGGGAGTTTGATATCCATGACCACTTGATGATTAGGTTTGAGAAAGGCATGCACACATGTGTGAATCAATATGTGATATTGATGTCATACATATCTCTTCCAATCTACTATGAGATCAAGAAAGTGAATGAACATTGACAGGATCACTGTTCCATGCCTCGAGTTCATTTGGGATATCAGTGATAAAGAAATTATACATTGACTGTAACTCCATTCACGAATTGTAGGACTGAAAGTTGTTCTCCAACTTTCTATTTCACTTGGGTAGAACTGATGTGTGACTAGGCACCACTCTTTGCTTGTGAAGTCATAAGTGTTATGGACTTTCACTGCCAACGTGAAAAGGACCTGCAGGGTCACACACATAGGATTTAATCTGGAAGAGGATTTTTGTCCACATACAATGTTTAGATTGATTACTAAAGGAGTTTAGTAGTTCAATTATACACTCAATTAATTGATAGCTCAATGTCATAATGTTCAAGGTGTTGGACACATTGATTGGAGTATCAGATTGATTGAAACTGCAATTGACTGATTCTGCACAATCTGCACTCCCAACCGATCGGCTCATGTGATGAACCGATCGGCTGAGCTTGGTGAACCAATAAGCTCAGGTAGTGAGTCGATCGACTCATGGATATGGTGAAACAATCAGTTCAAGTGTTGAAATGATCATTCAACTGGTCCAACCGAGCAAGTTAGGAAAGTAGGATTGGTGAGAAATTTCTTTTCGTTTCACTTGCCCAATTTGATTGGAACAAGGATTGGTATTTGGTACCAATTGGAAACAAAAGAGAAAAAGTCAATCGGGAACTAACTAGGACCACGAACTGACTGGTTTAGAAGTAAACCAACCATTTCATGGGTCCCAACCGATCGGTTGAGGTGTCAACTGACTGGCTCAGGTCCCCAAATGACCGTTTCAGAAATGAAATGATCGGTTCAGGTTGCGCAATTGGTTGTTTTTGTGGAAAATCTCGAACCCTTCTACTCCTGCTTTAGTCCCACATTGCCTGGGATAGAGAACCCTGTCCCATGACCCTCCTATATATAGGGGTATTGGGGGCTTCTCAAAGTACAACTCAGTGCAACCAGTTGCTCTGTAAAGTTTTCGTTCTCTCTGGTTTTGGTAACTGAGAGAGCCCGAGTAAGTACTACCCGATAAGGGAGGCACATCAAGGGAAAGACAACTACAAAAAGTGACTGGTGAAAGGAGAGTGTGTCAGTGATAAGTACGCTGATAGGAGGGTGTGACTCCTTCCAATTCCTTGTGAGACAAGGAGATTGGAGTTCCAGGTGGTCCATGTGGACTACTTCAGAGGAGGGAGATTTCTTCCGCTCGGAGGATTGATGTCAATCCTGACAATCCCGGTGAGACCATGAGTCGTCAGTCCCGGTGTGACCAGGAGCTGCACAGACATCATCCAAGACCGGAGGTGAAGACCGCACAAGCCGCAGGGTATTGTCGCCGAGTAATCCTCGGGACAAGGTATGATTCCACAAACCATCCTTTCCTATTGTATAGACGTTGACACGTTTCCTTGTTCTGGGTTTGGGGAGGAGAAAGTTTTTGTTTCTGCTGCCTTCTCTGCCTCCCCTAAAACCCAACAGTGGTATCAGAGCCACGTCAACTGATCTATACTTTAGGATTATTGATATGATCGATTTTGGTTTGTCGCCTTTATTTATTGTATACGATGTGAATAAAATTGGTTTTATGCATGTCCAATCCTAAATCCACAAATCCTAATATACATATATGATATGTAATATGAATGCACTCGATATGCGTCGCCCTTAAACGAGTTTTGTGGTGGATGAATAGTGTGGTTATAGCCAATAAATCCTATCTGCGTATGGTTGTATGTGGTTGCTTGCATCTCGGTCTGCACACTGATCTTCCTTCTCCTATTCCTGATGTAACTCGAAATAATTTGAGATTTCTTTCCTACCTTTTCTCCCCTCGAATGTAACTCGAGGTTTCTCCTTTTACAATGTAAAATAGGATAGATTTTATTTCCTATTATGTCGAAGAACGACGGACATCCTGGCGATAGTTGAGACGATCGGTTCAAGGCATGAACCGATCAGTTGACGTTCGAGATGATCGGTTCAAGGTTTGAGCCGATCGGTTGATGACCGGTTCGAGGAGAGAGATGAGCGGGTGGAAGCCATGATGAGATGCACGACGACCAGGCGAACCGATGGGTTGGAGGAGCCAACTGATCGGCTAGTGGCACCCAGCCGACTGGCCTGATGGTGAGCCGATCAGTCATGTGATGAGTTGATCAAACCCAGAAAGGCAAATCACAGAGTTCATCTTGTACATGTTGCATGTGATGTAGACCTAGATGACCATGATTCCTCTTGGCTCGAGGAATCACATTAGGATGGCCATAGTCATCACTTTTATCGTTTTTGCATGTTTTCTGTGGGATATAGCATGTATATGATATGTACTATATATTGTGGTGATTGTATATGTATATGTATATAAAAACCAAATCCCTCATTAAATATTAAGTTTTAGATGCCTTCTAAATGCGACACACGTGAAAAGCTTGATGGACCAAGTGTGGGCACACCCTAGCGTGGTGCACCGTCTATCTCGTGGAAGCGTGAAGGATGGATATGTGGGTCTTCCCTAGTAGGGTGCATATTCATCGTGTTTGCTTTGGGTCAGACTTAACAAGGTGATCTAGATGGGATCTAGTACCTTGAGGTATGGAGGTGATCATGGCAAGGAGTTGCATATGACATCTTATCAAGAGTTGCATATGATGCAATTGGCAAGAGTTTCCTACCTGAGAGATCTGAGTTGTGGGTAACAACCCTAGCTGGTCCATGACTTAGAGGATTTCAGGATCTTGCCCACTAGAAGGTTGTACACTACAATCTTCTAAATTGATGGTGAGGGCTATCAATTTGAAGTAAAATAGTGGGGTGCAATCTTCTAAATTGATGGTGAGGGCTATCAATTTGAAGTAAAATAGTGGGAGCGATAATTAATTAAAGGCCTAATTATATTGTTAACTTTTCAAATCAATCAAATAAATCAAAAATGAGTTTTTAGACTAAAATTGCATATTTCCTTTTGTAGTACAAATGACAACAAACAACAATCACTTTTCTTTGCGATTGGTCCTTGAAAAGGTCAAATTAAATGGGAATTTTTCCACGACTGGTTAGGACATTGAGAAGTGTTCTCAATCGTAGAGTGAAATCTCTAAGTCCTAGTTATACCAGAACCAGATGAACTCGATCCCACCATATCAATGGCTGAAACTATGCTTATGGAAGCATACCGAGGAAGACATTGATGAGGAGTGCTTGATGTTGTGTTCTCTAAACTATGAGTTGTAGAGACAACATGAGACATATGATGTCTCCAAGACACTGTCCTAGTATGTCATGACAGAAGGAGATCCAGTAAGGTATTCACACACTCAATGTGATTGGGTATGTGGAAAAACTGACTAAGAAGGACTCCCTCTGAGCCAAGAGTTGGCTATTGGTATGATACTACAAATGTTGCGAGAATCATACAATTCATGATGAACAACTTTGATAAGCATTGATAGAGTTGTTGGACATGTTGAAGATAGTAGAGGTAAAGATGAAGAAAGACAAACCATAATCTTTGATGAGATCAGTGAAAGATAAGTCTTAAGGGCAAGGGCAAAGCAAAGAAGTGTTCTGATGCTAGCCAGCAGCCCAAGCCGTCTTCAACCTTAAGGCACATGGGGAAAGGGTGTATGAGGGAATTGCCCTCCATATCTGGAATAACAAAAGAAGATGAACGAGGGGATGGAGATCTCCACCTAAAGGTATCATGAAATGAACCGCTTCTTTATCTGAGGTATATGATACCAAGATATGGATATGTCATATATGATATGGAATATCTACAAAGAAGTGATGGCCTTTGATAAAGGACCAAGAAAGGAGTACCCATCATTGGAGCAAGTGTTGCTACCATAGATAGGAGTACCTTTCTGTTTATTTCAGCCTAAAGGGCACGAAATAGAGTTGAAAAACTGCTATTTCATATTTGCCAATAGATAGAAACACTTCATTTTTGCATATTGTATGACAATGATGGCAATCAATAAAGAGATGTTTCAATTTCTAAAGATGTGATCTTTGTGGCAATGCCTTGTTTATCTTTTGGTATTTAATATGCATAAGATAAAATGATACCTAAAAGTTATGGATAACTCAAACAATCAAATTAGAATTAATCATGAGAAATTCATTTCTACTTTCCATGAATCTAGACTCTTTTGGTTAGGGAACCAGTAAGAGACATCAATATCTTGAACATGATTAATCAATCTTCACTAATGGTAGTGGGAGAATGATTATCCTATTAGTTATAATACATGTGATGTATTTACATACCTATTGGAACAAATGATAATACTTCAAATGGTGTTTAGAGAAATACCAATATGAATATCTTGAAGTGTTCAAGATTATCATGGATGAAGTGCAAATTTGGTAAAGTGTTAATTCTTGATGAGATCAATGAATGAAATACTTGGACCAAATGTTTGAGATCCTTATGAGTGATTATGATAGTGTATCATAGTGAACTCATGATTAAGGCATGGTGATGTCTAAATCAAGAAGGAATCATACTCTAAGGAGTTAGAGAATGATTATCAAATAATTGAATTCTTCTTAATAAAAGAATACCCCACACTAATAAAGGACATTAATAATCACAAGGAGTTGTAAGTTCTTATATCCTTGACAAATACACCTCGTTTATCTATGTGATGAGTTGTTCATGTGATGAGTCAACTATCCAGATGAATACGAGGAACCGAATTTGAGTTATGGTTTATGACCATTACATCCTAAATGACATCCATGTGAACCATAAGGTATGAACTTGATGGTATCACCCATTGGATGAAATCCATAAGTGCAAATGAATCTTAAGTGTTAAGACACATGGATACCATTTTGAGAAGGATGATGCTTGTTGATTGAAACTTAATGACTAAGAAATTTGGCATATGGATACTAAAACCGCATTCCTATGAGGAATAAAACAAGGATGTGTACGTGACACAACCTATAAGGTTTATGAATCCACTAATGCAAATGAAGTCTATAAGTTACAATGGACTAATCAATGTGATTGATTGAGTACAAGCAACTCAGAATTGGATCTTTACTTTGATGATATAGTCAAAGGGTTTGACTGATATGTCAAAGATAAAGAAGGGATCTGTGATTTAGTGGGAGCGTGTTCACATTCCACATGTTGATGTGAAATGGAAATGTTCTTGAATGGAAATCCAAAAGTGGAAATATCTTAAAGGAAGATAGAGATGTTTCCTATGTGATAGGAATAGAGATCTATAGAGATAGTTCTCGAAAACCTCTTGATCCAAAAAGAGAAAGCATACATTGGCAATCTGTACTGAAGGGTTCAGTGTGCACAGATTCAGTGGGAGAAAACTTGTCCATGTTACATGGAGTTAGTATCCCAAGGCCAAGAGTCCAATTCTTATGAAGAATGGGAACACTAAGAATAGATATGGATCTATCATGTATGTAATCATCCCATTATCTTGCATGTATCGACATGGCAAGAACAAAATGCATTCATCATCTTGTATGTAGGACATGACAATATGATGTGCTCATCCTGATAACTCGTATGTGGGACATGACGAGTGGATGTTTGTCTACTTCCAGTAAGGGTTACTAGAATACCATGAGAACTCGACAAGTACTTGAGAAGTACTAGTTCTATGGAGATAAGGAAGAGTTCAATGTAAAGAGTTACATTGATGCAAACTTCTGAAAGGACAGAAAATTAATCGCAAAATATATATAGGATATATAAAAGTGAAAGTCTGTTGATAATTGGAAGTGTTACAATAAAACCATTTAAAATGAAATGCCGAGTATCCGTGTGTTAGAGAACAATAGTGGATACTATATGGATCTGGAAGCTTATGAGATGAACTTATAGATCATGCAATGTGGCTAAAGGTTAGCAAAGGAATACTAGATCACATATTACGGCAAATCCATCTCATACGTGTGACGTACAGTGAAGAGATGAGAGACATGCAGTTAAAAACTGACTTTGGCAAGGTGTTGCCATAACTCACTATGTTCGCACTAGAATACAGTAACATGTGGGACATGTTTGAAGATCACTATGAATATGATTCAAGGGTGATTGGATCACAGTGCACGTGGGAGTCTGTTGGTATGTATGCCCTGAGAGCCAATCATGGGATGATTGGTGGGATACATTAAGATTGATTTGATAAACATCAAAGGCAAGCTTCCAATTCTTTCTAGTTCAGTCATATGAGATAGTGATAGAACAAATTGAATGTCTAGAGAATGACAGTACTCAATGACGTATTCTTTCAGGTTGAGGACCTTAATGATGAGATCATACAAATGCTAAGAGTTTGTACATTCTTGTTATGTCCCTAGTTGGATGTCATTATGGAAGGTAGATAGACAACAATGACACACAAGACTAGATTGTGGTGTTGGTTGATGACAGAATCTCATTAGTCATGATATAGAGATATCAAACCAAACACATAGGTACTTGTTAGAGAACATGTATACCAGAGAGACCCACCATGAGTTTGACACATGGAACCATGACATGGTAGTCACACTCAGTACTCACAGTGATGGTGGTTATTGTGATTCTTTGACCTAAAATCACTACACTCAACACATGTAGTTGGGCACACTTTGACATCATCAAACACAGTCCTGAAACATGGGTTGTTATAAAGGTGATGATTGGGTGGCTTTGACACATGGGGCTTTTGAGGGGTGAGTGATAGATATGGGATTTGTCCCTCCTGAGGGAGTTTGATATCCATGTCAACTTGATGAGTAGGATTGAGAAAGGCGTGCACACATGTGTGAATCAGTATGTGATATTGATGTCATACATATCTCTTCCAATCTACTTTGAGATCAAGAAAGTGAATGAATGTTGACAGGATGACTGTTCCATGCCTCGAGTTCATTCGGGATATCAGTGACAAAGGAATTATACATTCACTGTAACACCATTCACAGATTGTTGGATTGAAAGTTGTTCTCCAACTTTCTATTTCACTTGGGTAGCACTGATGTGTGACTAGCCACCGCTCTTTGCTTGTGAAGTCATAAGTGTTATGGACTTTGACTGCCAACGTGAAAAGGACCTGCAGGGTCACACACATAGGATTTAACCTGGAAGAGGAGTTTTGTCCACATACAATGTTTAGATTGATTACTAAAGGATTTTAGTAGTTCAATTAAATAACACTCAATTAATTGATAGCTCAATGTCATAATGTTCAAGGTGTTGGACACATTGATTGGAGTATCAGATTGATTGAAACTGCAATTAACTGATTCTGCACAATCTGCACTCCCAACTGATCGGCTCATGTGATGAACCGATCGGCTGAGCTTGGTGAACCAATCAGCTGAGGTAGTGAGTCGATCGGCTCATGGACAGGGTGAAACAATCAGTTCAAGTGTTGAAATGATCGTTCAACTAGTCCAACCGAGCAAGTTGGGAAAGTAGGATTGGTGAGAAATTTCTTTTTGTTTCACTTTCCCAATTTGATTGGAACAAGGATTGGTATTTGGTATCAATTGGAAACAAAAGAGGAAAAGTCAATCGGAAACTGACCAGGACCACGAATCGACCAGTTCAAAAGTGGACCGACCGTTTCATGGGTCCCAACCGATCGGTTGAGGTGTCAACCGACCGACTCAGGTTCCCAACCGACCGTTTCAGAAATGAAACGATCGGTTCAGGTTGCGCAATTGGTTGTTTTTGTGGAAATTATCAAACCCTTCTACTCCTACTTTAGTCCCACATTACTCGGGATAGAGAACCCTATACCATGACCCTGCTATATATATAGGGGTATTGGGGGCTTCTCAAAGTACAACTCAGTGCAACCAGTTGCTCTGTAAAGTTGTCGTTCTCTCTGGTTTTGGTAACCGAGAGATCCCAAGCAGGTGCTACCCGATAAGGGAGGCACAACAAGGGAAAGACAACTGCAGAAAGCGACTGGTGGAAGGAGAGTGTGTCAGTGACTAGTACGCTGACAAGAGGGTCCGACTCCTTCCAATTCCTTGTGAGACAAGGAGATTGGAGTTCCAGGTGGTGCGTGTGGACTACTTCAGAGGTGGGAGATTTCTGTTGCTTGGAGGACATCTGTCAATCCCGACAGTCCCGGTGAGACCAAGAGTCGTCAGTTCTGGTGCGACCAGGAGCTGCACAGACACTGTCCAAGACTGGAGGTGAAGACCGCGCAATCCGCGAGGTATTGTTGCTGAGAAAGCCTCGGGATAAGGTATGATTCCACAAACCATCCTTTCCTATTGTATAGACGTTGATGCATTTCCTTGTTCTGGGTTTGGGGAGGAGAAAATTTTTGTTTCCGCTGCCTTCTCTGCGTCCCCTAAAACCCAACAAATATATCATAGCTATTTCCCATAAGAAAATTAGTCTTATACTTAGATAAAGCCCACATACCTGAGTTCATAGATTTCTATTATTCTGGACCATCTATATATTTGATCACCACCTGATTAATGACAATTATCCATCATTAATATATGGTCCATCATATTCTTACTATATAGGTCCAAATTAGGGTTTAGTTAAACATAAATTGTATTTGACTTAAATCTAGTCTCTGGTATTTTTTTTATGAGTTGTAGATCATGGTTTAGGTCTGGCTCAATTTTCACAATTTTCTGATGCTTTGTCTATTTTCTAAAATTTAAATGAGTGTAAAAGCATCTAAATAAACATTAATGAGGAAGGACCTAATGTATTGCATAATACTTAGATCAGAGTCTATATTTGATTTCCACATGATGTTAGAGTTCAAAACTATTTTTATCATTTTCAATATTCATCATATACTAATTATACCATTTAAATGAACCCTAAAAGGAGTATTATCATCTAAACTAGATATGATCAGTAAATGTGCATCAAAGGACCAAACAAGGGGTCTTTTAATAAAGGGTACATTTTTTAGAGTCCAACAATATTTTTGGGGAACAATTTGAGTATTGGAGCGATTTATAATGCATTTTTTTGGATTGTAGCTATTTATTAGAAATATTTATCGATTTACCTTCTAAGAGAAACCCAATCTGCCACATGGCTCCTCAGGGGGAACAATGCTTAACTGGGGAAGGATGAATCGGCTAGTCTAACCTGGGTTTGGCTAGACCCAACCCTCTCTCTACACTTTCTCGATGCCTGCATGTATCTCTATTCTTATCTCGATCGCTCAATGATCTTTGTATCTGCAACATAATCAGGGTGCTGCTACATTGAAAAACTCCGACGAGGAAGTGGTGGAGCAACAATCCCCATCATCAACTACCTACTCTTCCATACTCTTTGTGTGGCTTCTTGGAGTCAGTGTAGCTATCCAAGACTGTGTAGATCTCCCTTGGGCTCCATTTCAGGGGAGAAGATGGGTGACAATGGATTGCGGATAACATCAACGAGGCCTCTCGATCTTACCTGAAGATGAAAAAAAGCTCTATAGAGAAGCTACAAACTTGTTCTTTCGATCATAAGGAGGCTTTGAAGTTTGAGGATATCCTCCCTAGCTGGACCTCTTCTCTGACCATCCATGGATTTGGCAGCCATGGAAACCACCATGGGGAAGGAAGAGAAATCCCACATTCTTCTCCTATACTCCTTATCATACTTTTCCCATACCTAAATCCCCCCAATATCTCATCAACCTCCCATTACCTTCTTCTTGCGACCCAATTGTAAACTTGGTGGAGAGGCTGATAATAGAGAGGGGTCAGTCTCACTCTAATGTGTGCCAAAGTGACTCCATAAGGGGTCAATCTGTCTGATTTGTTGTGTAGATAATGGGTTTGTAAATGAAATTTCTTTTGATTGATCCACATTCCTTGAATCTAGATGACACCATAGTTGGTTTTGTTTGTCCATTTTTGGAGGTGAGGGACGAAGTCTCCCTTGTCAGACCATCTAGTAGCAAGCTGGCACATAACCCACCAAGGGAATTGAGTGTGTGATAGGGTAATTGGATAAGCTATGCTCTTATGTATATTTGATACCATGATCATTTAAATGAAAATTCAACAACTTCAAACTCTTATACCTTCTAGAAAAAAATCCAATTCATCATAAATTTGAACCATGGTTTCCTCATCACCTAAACCCTCTTGTTAACAAGTTGAACCTAGAAGTACAACATTTGGTCATCTAATTTAATTCCTCAAGTAACCTCATAAATAAGTGTATAAACCTTATACAAAATTCAATTAAACCTCAAATCTTGATCAAATAAATCTCAAAAGACTTTGTATGATCCTAGTAACCCCAGGGTTCATTAATTGACCACTTGAGCTCATTGAAGCTAGTCAATATACCTCTTAGTCTCATAAGTACACACATAATTTATCAAATCCTTCATTGCTACTGGAACACAATTAATGTTCTAATCATCAACTATGTATTTGGTTTCACTTTTAAGTGAAGAGAGTCGGTAATTGAATATCCAATTTCTCTACTTGGTATCATTCGTTCAAATAACACACATGGTCTTAAAATACTATGTTGGTTATCAAAACCCTAAAACCTAGGTTATTATATTCACCCCACCTTATATGGAATTTCGTCCTCAAAATTAAACTAGTAACATAATTAAAGTGATAATGATGGATAATCATCTTTCTTAGGGTACTAAATACAACTCAATGAATGAAATAGGTTCAACTTCATATCGGTCACCGTTTCTAGCTTCCAAAGTTCCCATATGTCTAAATGTACCCTAATCTCTCATCTTAGGGTTGTAAGCATATGTGGTGTACCCATTCTATCTTTTAATAGGTTGAAACATAATTGAATGTCTTATGCATAACCAAACATTTTTTTCTTCACACTAGGACTTACATATCCTCACTCCCTTATAAATTACAGTTTCATTGTTACATAAGAAGTTGAGAGGATTATGTTTAATGCCTATATTTCACTCAATTAAAAAATTCAAGGTGATATCAAGATTCATGCCATATTTCTTAGAATTATGAGACTTAACCTCATTAATATGGTTTATGAACAACATCACACGAGGATTTCATCATTAGAGGGAATTTGTTTCATACTTACATATTAGGATTTTTTACCCTATAGTGTGAGAGTTATCTTCAAATTAGAAGCATCGATTCATAAAGATTGAGGTGAAAAACTATATTTGTGAACATGTACTCTATGATCCAAGGATAACTTTATTTTGATCTCATGATTTCAAACTTACATTTATCATGTATGATATTAAGGGAAAGAGAATATACTAATTCAGGCTTATTGTTATTTCAAACTTGGATATAACATGTGTGATATAAGAAGAGAATATAATTTAGGCAAAGGTTATGGGAGTGAATCCTCATATATAAATCATCCACATAGCTCAAGTGAGGCTTTTAGCATCATATTTTAAGAAAGAGAAATGGAAGGAACAACATGTGTGAGTACTTTATGCACACGGCATGTTATTCTCAGAATCATAATTACATACATCACCTCACTTGTGGGCTTGAAACTAATGATGAGCTTCACAAGCTTATGTCACTCAACCTAGGACCTAACTCAGTCAATGGATTGACTTTCTCATTATGAGTTGTCTACCCATCATTCTTTTTTCCCAACTCTCACATATATGATTGAATCATGTAGAAGGACTCAACTCATTTGCTCAGGAGTAACCCAAATTAGGACACATCATTTAACATATATCTCAGGGTAGGTCCTATGACCCTCTCCTTGTGGGTCTCACTCTCTCTGGAGTTCACCATGTATCTTGTCCTAACACTAGAGGTCCTCCTTTGTAAAAGATCTTGAGACTCATGCATATTCAACCTTATCTTAACTTAACTCATATTAAGTCAGAAAAGAGTATGTACTTTCATCATTTAGACTTAGCTCATATTTTCAAATTTAGGATCATATTTCATATACAACATAGATATAAACAAATAAACTTATATCATCAGATATCAACCTAGGATGCAATCATCCTTACTTTTCTGTTCTCTTTCTATCTATCACATATCATGATAAGGCTCTAGACATATACTTTAGAACTACTCTCTCATCTAGAATGATGTCACTACCTTTCACTTAAGTTGTATGAACACTAACTACTCTCAAGTATGAGGGACATATTTTTATATATACATATATATAATAAAATATTATATAGTTTTTCTCCAAGAAGGAAGACGTCAGAGAAAACTATCGAGGCTTGAGCCGATTGGAAAATAAAACAAAATCAACAAAATCGAGTGTCCCACACATAGTAGATAGTCCAGTTCCATGAAACCTAGTGAAATCATGAGAACAAGGTGTATGCTAGTGTAGCTACCTAGAACATATGAGCTCTATATGAAAAGTGTTTCACAAACCTATCTAGACCTAGTTCTCAAACATCTAGGTTCTAACTTAGAGGCTAAGTCAAACCTTATTCCTATATAACAACTTACTAAGTTTCTATGGTTCAAATGAAAGGTGAAATTTAGTTTTACATTTCATTGTGAGGAATTGTCAGGTGTAGCTATTGTTCATGCTCTGATACCAACTGCAACATCCCCAAATTCTGTCGTCTTGAGAGTTAGAAGGCCTTAGAGGACAAAACCCAAAATGTTAGCTAATTGTATTAGAGAGCGATGCAGAAGCATAATACACATACATGAACAAACAACCAAATGCATACACCATAAACAATCTCAATGTTTAACATGTATTTACAAAATTAATTATTTCAACTTAATGTAGATACTAAAAATATAATTTTACACATGTCTGAACATGTATGCTTGGATCTTACATAATAGGTGCAACCTATACAACTTCTCACTTCCTATCTTTTCTCCCATGCTAGCTCTGAACCTAAAACATATGTGAAATAATGAATAAACACACAAGATGTTGTGTATGTGGTAGAAAGATACATATATATATGCTTGCATTTGAATAAACGTTTTTTGGAAATAGGTAAGTATATTGCCAAAAGAGTGTATATATGAGCTATACTGTATAGAAACACAATATCACGTTAGATCGATACCACAAATCACACTATTGGGTTACATACAAAAGCCCTAATAAGTTTCTTATAGTCATTTAAACTGCAAAAAGTTTTCATTCTCTTGGCCAATAAAGCCCCAAGAACCTGACCCAGCTCCAACATCAGCTTCCTTTTAGACTTCGACTTTTTACCATGCAATCTAGCATTTCTTTCCTGCCAAACATAAAATCTAGCACCTATGGGACATAAGCTAGCAAACAATTTGAGCTGTTTGCATCCTTTAAACTTTGAGTTTAACCAATCAACACACTCCCCCAGTGAAGAGGGGACACCATTATGCCAACCATTCCTCAAGCAGATAATGCTCCAAACAGTTTTCGAGAAGTTACAATAAAAAAAGAGGCGAGACATGGATTCATTCACCCTTCCACATAGGATGCACATCGATTTTATAAGGATACCCCAACTGGTCATTCTGTCTTTGGTATGAAGCTTATTGTTAATCGTTCTATAAGCAAGAGTGCACCATTCGGGGCAATGAGCACCACCCCAGAACATATCAGCCCAAGGGGCCAAGTCACTCACACCTATGTTTACATGTGGTGTCTGGTTATTGTGCCACCAAACACCAAACTGGTCAACATTGTACAGTGCTCAGTTTTCATCAAATGATATGTAAAGAGCACTGTAATATTTAGAACTCTTCTTACCTTCCACCTGTATAGGAAGCACACCATACTGCATCTACATCCATGTCTTCCATATAGAATCCTATCCAGAGAGGAAATTGTTGAGACTTTTGTCACGGTTATCATTCATAATTTGTCTAGGGTCCTTCAGTTGCAAACCACCTTTACCAAAAGGTTTCACAATTTTGTCCCAAGCCACCCCATGAACTTTGCCCTACCAGATGAAATTAGCCGTAAGGTTTTGATACCCTACAGAGTACCCAGTGGAAGTTCACACATCCTTGACCAGAAACACACCATGCTTTGTATCACAGATCTGACCAGCACAAGATGGCCCGTCATGGAAAGTCTCAGCCCTGACCAACCATAAATTTTACTTCTGATTCTATCTAGGTAGTTGGTATAGTCCTTAACAACACCTCTACTGCCAGCAATAGGTACCCCTAGATATCTGATAGGGAACCTTCCTCTTCCCATGCCAACTGTGACTTTAAGTCTGCCCCTTCTATGATCACATGATCTTGATAGAAAGATTTTAGATTTGATAGTGCTCACGTATAACCCTATGATCCTTCCAAATAGAGTCAGGACCTGCTTGAACTCTTTAAATCTTCTACCATTTCCAAGAGAACATAGTAAAACATCATCTGCAAAGATGATATGTGATTTCACTTTGGTGCCTTGGACTTTATATGCTCTGATTCTGCCCTCCTCTTCAGCTTTATTTATGAGGCATGTGAGACCCTCCACCACTATAGTAAATAGTAATGGGGAGAGTGGGTCCCCCAGGAAAAGGCCATTAGAAGCCCTAAATAGACCCTCAGGAGTACCATTAACAAGAATGGAGATGGACGTCGTCTGTACACATTGGGTCATTAAGTCAATCCATTTTTTTATCAAAACCCATATGTCTCATTATACTCCACATGCTTTTCCATTGTAGATGATCATAAGCTTTGCTTATGTCCACCTTAAGACAAGCTTTGGCACTTGATCTCATGACCTTGAAGTCTTGTAGGAATTCATCCGCTAGAAGGGAACAATCCCCAATATTACAACCCTTCACAAAAGCACCTTGCTCCTCAAAAATCTTAATCATATTACATCGCATATTTCATATACTTTTGGAATAGAAATCTTAATTATACTCTGATAATATTTTATTTGGATTCCTCTCATTTTTATGATCATTTTGATATATAGTATCACTATTTTTAGACCATCCTAGCATTTACAATGAATGAATCAAAATATGCCATTATACCTTATTCTGTGGCCACATGGCACCTCTTTATTGGCTGGAGATCTACACCTTACTTGACAACTTCAGAATGGTTCATAGCTTAATTTTCACCTAGACTGACCAAAACCCAATGGTCCACGTTCCTTACTAGACTGCCCACCCTTCCCAAGTGTGGGGTCATGCCAATCTGCAAACAACTCTCTCAGCTTGCACATCATCCACCTCAACTCTGCTATCAGAGGGTTATAAACCTCCATACATAGATCAGATCCCACTCCCACCAAACATGGATCCATCGACTGCCCTTCTACTATCTTAGTGATACATGCATCCAGTCCTCTATGAGGAAGAACTCACTGTTGGTCCTGATACAACAACATTCTCTGTCATTAGGCCTCACTGCCGAGGGTGCCACCCTCAAGGCCTTTCCTCACTGCCATCTGGCCAGCCTAAGATCCCTCTCCTCTCTCTATTCTTGGTCACCTATGACAGACTTCCTTGCATTTGCGTAAGCTGCTGCCGACACTGATGTGCCAACATCCTCCTCGCGCTACAATAGCGCCACCCCCAATGCCTCATCCTGCCTCATGAAGCAACTCGCATAGCATGCCCCTAACCCTCCCCGTGACTAGAAAAACTTCCTATTTGTGGAGGGCTATGTTCCACTCAGTTGGCCTTCCAACCACTCACCTACTATTTCCTCCTCCTTCAACAATGACTGGTCTGTCAAGCCCCTTGGTGGTGCAGCGCCGCTTCGGTGACCACCCTGGAGGCCACAGCCATCCCCTTTGCACCCAACTCTCCTGGTGGAACCAAAATACTATCCCTAGAATTCCTCTCAAATATACATTCTAATAGCTGCTTCCACCTTCAGCTGCGGAGAAGGTCTTGACCGTCGCTGCTCCCAGGCCGTCGCACCCCTCTTTATGTCGTGCGATCACCCAAAGAATCCTGAGAGGTATATATAAAGGGTAGGCTTGCTAGGATGAGGGAAAGATCATGTTGTGAGGAGTAGGGACTCCTATTCTTGGTATCGCGAAGAGTCCAATTGATGGGGATGATCCCCCCGTCATACACCATTTTCCTTGGATTGTTCTTTAATGAAAAGGAGTACTCATTTGATAAAACCCCACATTGGATAAATAATTGTCCTTGTCATTATATAACTCCACATTATCCTAGATCTTGGGGTAAACTTTCTTTTCTAATTATCCTCTCCAACTCAAGAGATTTGGGTCTAAGTAGTAGGATAATCTCTTTAAACTTGTCTTCCAAGTAATCACTAGATAATTAACTAATTAATTTCCTAGGTTACTTGATACCTCACTTTATCTTAGATTTCTGTGTACACCCTTATATTTGGATTATCTAGCAACCAAAGCTATCTTGGATATCTCTCATGATCACATATTGCAAAATCATCCAATTCATATCTCAAGGACTCATATTTACACCCTAGTTCACCAATATGGGCCAAAATGTGTCCCTAAGGCCCATGAATCACATCTTGGGCCTTCCAAAGGTTCGTTGAGATCAACTACATTTCTATGTACATATTTAAGGCTTTGATAGAAATTGCACCTGATATTAGTCTCATATGAATACATATACTCAATAACACATTATTTCCTTAAATTGATCATTTAATATAAGTCTAGGGTTAGGATTCATCACTAAAGACCCCTCAATTCACTTCATTGTTATATGTTCCATAATTTCATTTAGGCTTGAAATCTATGAATTTCAACGATGTAACATTGACCCCTCCTTAAAAGGAATTCTACCCTCAAAATTTAGGCCTACCGAGCCCAGGTGAATGATAACTCATACTATTTTCAAAATTAAAGGTTAGCACCCTACTTAGATGGCTTAAATAACCATTTCCTTATATATAAAAATTTCATTTTATTACTAAGGTTGGCCTCTGAATTATATTCAAGTTATCCATATTTCTAGGATACACACATCATCTCTTGATGATTTCATTCTCATTGGTGATTTCATTATTACTTGGTGATTTCTCTTTTTCACCTAGGTTTCCAACCTATTATACATTATTAAGGGTGAGGTGGGACCTCTAACCCTAGTTCATGTCATTAACCTCAACATAAGACATTTATCCTCATATCTCATTTTTAAGCATAACGTGTGTCTACCAAATCTCTCTCCCTCATAATGAAATGAAATAAGCATTTGACTAAAGCCCAAACACAAATTTCATTCCATTCCAAGAGCAGAGATGGTGCCTCCACACATTATCTTTCAATTTCACATTTTAAGTTGAGTCATACTCGATACGACTCTAAACTTACTTGTTCTTAATTTCACAACATTCTTATATTTCATGAAGTCAAGTGTCCTTTTTCTTACTCTTAAGTTAGGGCACAACTTCTCTCAAGTTTTCATGACTTCGTCATATGTTTTATATTTACACCTCATGTTTTCTGAGCCTTAGTCATTTCCTTGAGGTCTCTAGGGGTATAGGTACTTTTGGAGTGATCTCATCCTTATGCATCAAGGGAGTACCTCTCACATTCACCCATTAGGATGCATGATCCTCATGGAGGTAGCTAATCTCCTGAGTCATGTACCTTGGGCAAACCTAGTTGTTACCTCTCGACCACATGGCCATGTGCATTCAGGGCATATCAACTCCCAACCCATCGGTTCTATGTACCTTCAATACACCCTACTTGACCCTAGGATTGCATTAAGACTCTACCCTTCCTAAGGGTTTCTTTTGAGATGTCACATCTTTTAAGAACATTATTATCTCATTTAGTTCTTTAACCCGGATTTCCTTCATCTCTCTATTCTGAGTACACATTATGTAGTGTAGTCCCAACATTGGGCTCGGGCCACCTTCCCTCCATGGCTTGGTGCCATGTCAGTCTTCCCTCCTGGGTTTGACATTCTATGATCTTCCCCTCTAGGGGCTTGATCCTAAACATATGCACTGTGGACTTAGGCCACCTTCCCTCATGGGCTTGGTGCCTTACTGGTCTTCCCTCCTTTGCTTGACCATTTCATGACCTTCCCTCTTGGGCTTGGTTGTCCACTCAAGCCACCTTCCCTCCCAGGCTTGGTGCCTTACTAGTCTTCCTAATCCTAGGATTGACCAGTTGTGTTACTCAGAGATGGCATACTTGGGTTCAAGGAATATAAGTTGTTTCATCTTTATATATTTAACTCTTCACCCCTCTAGGTGAGGAATAAGGATATTTCCATACTTAAATACATTTGTTCACTTACCTTTCAAGGGAGTGTCTAAGCCTAGGGTGCCTTCTTGGCTCATAGGAGTGGGTTAGCTCTCTAGACACAACCTGATCCCAATATATAAGGTTTTACCTCCCTCATAGGTCATCTTCCCACTCCTGAGTTGACCCACCCCAGGTTGGTATACTAATGCTAAATGTTTAATATATATCTTTTTATCCTTCTTTCATCATTATGCATAAATTTTTATCATTGGAATTTCTCAACCTATATTTGCTTAATATTTGGAATACCCCCTCATGGTTTCTATCCATTCAATGAACTCAGGCCACCTTCCCCTCCGATGACTTGGTGCTATGTCAGCCTTCCCCACCAGGGGCTTGGCCACCATCACCAAACTTCTAGAAACAACATGAGTGGTTTGAGCAAGTTATATACAAATTTTCATTTTCATATATATATATATATATATATATATATATATATAGGATATTCACTTGCTGCTCGCGCAGGTAGATATGCTAAGTTATCCGGCCCTTGATTCGATGTTGCATTGTGTTGATATAGATTAGCGATGGCACAAATAGTTATTATGTATAGCGGATGTATGTGCATGGAGTGGTAGTGGTACTTTTTGTAATTATGCTATAATAATTAGACGTGCATGGAGTACAATTCTTGATTTGGTTTATGAATTGGATGTACATTTGTCACCGCATCTGCTAGAAAAGTTATAAAATGAGAACACAATGGGGGTATTGCAGGATGGGTTTGGGGTATTATTATAATATTTCTTACGAAATCATATATCCATTAAATGTGATCCCTATAGAAAAAGTGAGATGAATAAAAATGAATTTTCTAGTTGATCTCATACCAACCCTGAAGCATATGCGTACTCAATGTAAAAAGTCTAAAGTCATTGTCGTGGTGTACTTTTGTAGAGATATTAAACACATGAGAAATAAAATCATACTTCTAGATTGTATTACACAACATCATCC